>JAMPIT010000174.1:10000000-12400000 GCA_026261815.1 Monarcha castaneiventris obscurior | reverse complement strand
AGGATAATGCCATGCAAAAATATTTCAATTAACTAATTCACTCACTGACTGATAAGAGATACTGGTGATTTCCCTTGCCCAGGAGTTAGTACACAGGAAACAGGGCAAAGTACAGCACCTCAGAAAAACATATTCTGATGAGAATGGTTCAGCAGTAAAATTTCAAAAATGCATAAATTCACATTTGCTTTTCAAAGCTAGAGAGTAGGAAGCTAAGAAATTTTAGAAGCTAAAATGAGAATCCATTCTGTTCCTCAGGTATGGCACTAGAAACAGATTTTTACCCTGGCCATTGATTCACACTCCTGACAGCACTTCATTTTCCTCAACTTTGAAATGGAGATAGTGAAACCCTCTTGCCCCATGTAGTCCAATTTTATTTGGAATGATAAATATTTTGATGTGTTTACTATTGCTGTTCCCAAGATTAAAAAACAAAATGCAAAATTTAATTTTTCTCACGTTTCTCAATTCTGACTCTGGTGCTTTATAAATTAAAAGTGGGTAAATGTAAAAAGTCAAATTCACAAATTTCAATCCTCTCCCTTTTCCTCTGGATGGTATCACTAACTTGTGATCAGAAAGTAGGCACTTACTGTTTCTTATTATAAAGGAATATAACTTTTTCTTGACAGTAAAGAATGAGATTCAGAAAATTGCAGGCTCTCAAAAGTCTGTGTTAATTTTCTTAATTAAATTCTGTCTCATTTTAAAGGTTACAATGTCTCTTTATTTACAGAACAGCTTATTCATTCAGCTCTTTTTTTTCCCTCTTGAGCTTGTCAGAAGCTGTTAATGTTGATACAGTTTGACATTTTGCCCAGACTGCATCAAACCACAAACCTGAGAATAGAATGTAGCCATTAACAATTTAATAACCTGTTGCAATACTTAATTTTTTTCCACATCAGCAGTGTCACACTTCATAATGGTATGTTTTTTACCTTTACTGAATTAGACGAGACTATTTTCTTTACATGCCTTGGTTTTTAAATGTGCTTCAGAACCGTAACTAGTCAGAGGTTGAATTTTTGAGTGCTGGCCTGTTGGAAATGTCAGAATCCATAAATATACTTGAGCTGAGGTTTAACTGAAAAGCAAAAGTTTTGTCTGAGGAGCAGACATGAAAGTCTTGATTCAATGTAATAGATAAGCACAGGCTTATCAACTTATCTGGGTAATAAAAAAGCCTTTGACATCAGTGGAAATGCTTTCACACATAAGTTTGGGGTATATGATAACATGGTTAAATATTGAAATTCTATTAATATTTTAGTCTTGGTAAAAGTCAATAAGGCCTATAGAACTATTCTATTGGTTTCAGCAAGCTTTGACTCTTACATTGTGATTGGAAATATGAAAAGTTTGTATGGAACAAGGTTTTTAGAACAATTTCCATAATCAGTGTGCAGGAGTAACTTTTGGCTAGAATGATGTATCTCAGGCAAACCATGGCTAAGATAAAGTGCATGCTATTTCTAATGGCAGATTTGCCAAAAAGATTGAAGATGACATGAATATTTTCAAAATATTTTGCACTCCAAGAGTACGTGGGTGGAGCAGAAATGTCTGGAGAGGCTGTACAATATTTTCTCAGTGCTTAATATAGCCATACTTGAGCAAGCAATGCTGTAGCTTTCTTCTGCCTTTTGGAGTGTGTTTTTTCCCTGATGATACTTATGGGAAACTTTTATAGACCATTGGTAGTCCAGCAAAGCCTGTTGCACCCAAACATAATCCAGTGATCACAGTCCATTTTCCAAATATTAAAACTGTTGTAGTCTGAAGGAGCTCATGTCTGTGCATTGTTTCAAATACATTTCTATACACTAACATCTGATCTTGGTTATACCTCTATAAATTCACAATAACTTAATTGGTTTTCATGGAATTCTTGATGGTTTATATTGGTCTCAGCGCGTGCTTTGGCCACACTAGAAGCAAATCTAAAAACTCTTCTTCCCTCATAGGATGGGAAAAGCTTTAAATACAGTTCTTTAGGTACACTTAAAAAATTATACTCCTTTCTAGTCACTGGATCTTAGTGCGATGCTGACTGCTACATAAAAGTCTGTCATGATATCCCTGTCTTCTGTAACTACATATTTGTTCCTTTGCAACTTTTTGTTATTTATGCTGGTTGATAATCTACTTCCTTGTGTCTTTTTTTTTTTTTGGATTCTGCTGAGTGGGCATCCTTCTTATACAACGAAATCTTGCTTCTTTGAGAAGCAAAGAGTGCTAATATTTATAGAGAAATAAGTTTTCTTTCTCTCCCAGAAGAAACTACAAAAAAACCTTGTTAACCTGAGAGATAATATTATAATAAATTGTCGATTTAGAATACTTGTTTAAGCTTTCAAAGTGGAATAATTTTGACTTTTATTTTATTGTCAGTCTGTTCTTTCATATTTTTGTGCTTGTTTTTGGTAGAGTTCTGTGAAATCCTCTGTCTGCAACGTTTATTGTAGGGTCATTCTCTTAGCTGTAAGTGAGAGATGCAGAAGGGCATGTTGGTTTCAAAATTTCCTTGGGTTTTACAGACTTGCACTCTTGTACACTGACATCACTGCTGGAATTCTCGCACTTTCTGTTTGCAATCAGTCTTCGTAGGGGTAGTTAGCATAGAAGTAGACGGTGGAATAAACTCTCCCAAGAGATAAAATAACTCTGGACTATTTTATTTAAAAAACTTAAGATGAAGGTCATAATTTCTTTCAATAATTTCCTCATAAATTGGTGTATTGACCTACAAAATACTCATTTTCGTTTGTGCAAAAACATGTGCTGGATCCTGCCACAAAAAGCTTTTTATTAGGAAACACTTCCACGACTTCTGAAATGAGATGCTGAGATGAGATTGCATGAGTGTATCTCTGCGTTTATACTATAAAGGAAGTTCTAGATAGAAGCTTAAACTCATGACTGAAAATAGGTAACAGATTAAAATTAGATTAAAACTCTTCCATTCACTTCTTCAATCACTATTTTCCCACTTGGTGAAAATCTTATCAAAATTTGCCCCAAAATGCCTTCAAGTGTACAGGACAGCTCAAATTAGCTGAGAAAGCTATGAAATTTCAGTTTAAAGATCTTTATTATTGTTTATTTGTTGGTTTTGTTGTGGTGGTTTTGTTGCCATGTTTTCCTTTTAGATCTAATGTGATTTGCCTTGAATTCCTGTTTAAAAAAAATCTTATTCAGCATGCAGGTGCTGTAAACATTTGGATGATATGCCTGGAAAGGCATTCAAGAATGCACAGTGCAGTTCTGGAATTTTAGTACAATTGTATTTGTTGTTCACTATGAACCCCTTCAATAACTCTTCACAAATTTGAACCTTATTTTACAACTCCATTTTGTCTAAGAGACACTGGATCTCATTCAAGGCTGTAGCACAGTTGATGGCTGCTGCAGGACCAATAAAATACGATGCGTGCTTTAGATGTGTTTTTCTGACAGCGCATTCCTTCAGGATTTAGCAAATTTGTCCATTGTTTTACAACTCAGTTTTGTGCAACACACAGGACCTTGCCCTGAAATGGGATACACATAGTCAGACTGCTTTTTAGATTTGTACACCTCTGCCTTTATAGCACCTTGATAAGATTATAGAGGTGCTGTAATATGATGTTGAGAGGAATTTTTGTGTCAGCTGAGAAACAGCAACACCTCAAGAACATTAGGAGAAACAGACAATATGATGTATCTCCTCTTCTATAAACAGTGGCATCTAGAGTTGCCATTAGTATTCCCTAATATGCAACAAAGTTAAAGGTTATCATCTGCTGCAGATTTAATGGATTGCATTAGAATTACAACAAATGACCCTTGCAGCTCCTTTAAACTTGATCGATCACAATGTAATTGTCAAGGCGGGCTAGCAATTAATTTTCATTAGTCAGGGAAGTCATTAATGCTTGCTGTTAGGGAAAATGACTATTAGATTAGAATGGAAGGGATTCAATCATTTTTTACAATTAAAAAAGTTGGCCTAATTTGCTGGTTCCATATGTGCAGAAGAATCATTGAGGTTCCTGCTGTGATGCACTGGTTCCAACAAAGAGTGGAATACATTCCTTTTCATACCAAAAGGAGAGGCATTTATTACCAAATTTCTGCTGGGAATATTATTTCTAAAGAATGCTCCATCAATATTTTTTTTTCTTTTGCCTATAAAGACAGGTTGGAATTTAAAGCTATGGTGAAAGGCATGCTTCCTCAAGTCAAAATGCTATTTGCTTTTCCTTTGACATTTGGAGCTTTTTTACTGAATAAGACAGAGGAGTTGAAAGATCCCAGGATCATTCAGCTGCCTTGGTAAATACTAAATTGCTTGGCAATGACAATTAGCTGTGAAACAGCCATCCAGCAGCACGGGTGATAGAACAATGGTCTTCATTCATGGAGTACAATTCATCTGAAAATTTAAAAATATTTTTTCAAACTCTACCTTCAGTAAGTCCTAGACAAATATGGAAGTCAAATTGAAACAGAAAATCAGACACCTTAAACTACAAGATGAAATTTTTGTAAATGCTTAGTCTTTTCCAATTTCACTTTAATTAATTGGTACTGTTTTGCCATGTTTTTGATGTCAGGATGCAATTTGCTAAGTTGTTTTTCTTATTCTAAAAGCACAATGTCTTTCAAAGCATTGTTTTAATACCTCTGTAAATGTATTTGCTGGAGCATTCTTTTAAAGAATTTGAGTAGAAGAAAAACAAAGCTATCTAGGCTTCATGCAGTCCCTCTGAGACTAAATTTCACCTACATTATATGTACCTAAAGAATGAGTGGGTTTTTTTAGTACATACTGCTGTTCTTTGTAAAATAAATGCTAGAAAGCAGTGGTATTCAAATGTTTTCATAAAATTGCCTATCTCAGTTTAGGTCAATAAATTAGGTGAACATGATGTAGCTCTAAAGGCTTTCAAAAACACTTTATGCTTTTCCTTGACTAAAGGAATTTAGGCATTGCAATGAGTAACTCACTTAAAATTTATGTCCTTAAAACCTGCAAAATTTGAGTAAATTGGCTCTTATCATGATGACTAAAACATATTGAAGAAGATATATTAATATTACTTATTATATTGAGAAGGACTTAGAAAATTTAAAGCCAAGCATGGAAGTGTAATATTCTTAAATGTACCTAAGGGAATATGCATAGGGGTAAGACTAGGTTTTTAGACTTCAGAAGTTCTGTAAGCCTTTGGAAAGCTACTGAGTAACTAAAATTCCACTGATTTCAGACATGGACAAGTTGACTTTGATAGTGCTTTATTTTTTTGTGTAAAGGATGTGAATGGCTATTAGGTACTTAGCTTCTTTTGTAAATGCCTCTGAGAACCTTATTTTCACCTTTAGCAATCTAGAACAGGTTTCAGATAATTTAATTCAATATATAAATAAGTTTTCCTATAGTCAGAGAAGGCAAGGAGATAGGCAGGAGTTCATCTGGATTTCACCTCATCTATTTTGATGTCAATGCCACACAGAGGTAAGTGGTATCCTAACATCATCCTGTAATTTCTCTGATAATTTGAAGGGAAACTGGAATGACTGTCACAAACCTAGATGTTTACATCACAAGTGTTTAAACATATATTAAGAGCCCCTCTACTGCTGTTTATAAATCTGACCTTTCCTGATTCAGGAGCCTGAAACAATTTCAAAAGCTACCAAACACAAAGGTGCCTAAAAGTTCTTGAAGTGATTTACTTGATTTGAGCTTCGAAGTCACTTTTGAAAATGTTCCTCTTTGTTATAAAATATTTGCTTTCTCACTTGGAAGATTTTCAATAGCACTTTCATTGCATAGAGTATATTGTTCTGCAGTTTGATGAATTGCCTCTTTTATAAACCAAAAATATGTTCAAGATGTGATAGTGTAATCCTGTTTTTTTCAGGTATGTGGTAATCTAGGTGCTCCACTTTCAGAAGAATATTTTCAAAGTTGGGATGTAAATCAAAGTCCCTTTTAGTGTGCAATGATGGCAAACAGTCAGCATTTCCCCTACACCATGAAGTTCAGCTCTTCTGAACGTTAAATATTTGGGAAACTGAGGCTCCTTATGTCATTAAATACTCTACTCATACATTATATGACTAGACACTTAACTTTAAAAAAGGACACTTCTACTCTGTTAGCTGGTGCTTTACTGGAAGCTACCAAATAGTAATTGGTACAGCCTAATGGTTAAGAAAAAGAAAATGATTAAGATGAGTGTGGCTGTATTCTTTGGAATTGATGGAGTGTTTGTATGGACTCAAGTTCCTCACTATGTTATATCCTTCAGTTTGAATATGTTTCTGTTACCAGGTTGATTGCTATAAGTCAGACTTCCTCCTAGCATTTATCTGTCACTCAGAAATGAATTCTCAAAACATTATGCACATTTTACTTTAAACATTTGTGGTTTCTAAAGAAAAAATCAGGGAATGAAATCTGGCATTTCATTCAATGTATTATATGGTAGACATTAATGGTAGGGCAGTACATTGTAATCAAAAGATTCTGTGGGAGATGGTGTGGGCAGACTTTTTGACTGGATAAATCCTTTTCTATTATTTTATTTTTTTCATGAGATGAAACACATATAAGCTGCCATAAATCATATTTCATAGTATTAAAAAAAAAGGCAGTAAGACCTTTGCCGTCTCACTTTTTTTACTTGTATTTTTTTAAATTTATTTCTGTTTAAAAACTTTATTCTTGCACTACTTAACTATTTAACTGTCTTTACAGAATCACCATCAAAACCCCAGGTCTTTGCTATTGTTTTTTATCTGATTAAAAGTATAATTCTTGCTTATTAATTCTCTTTAAAAAGTGATATTATTTGAAATTAAATGCCACAAGCTATAGGTCCTTGGAAACTTGTTACAGAAAATCCTGAAGAGAGACAATACTTGTTGCTCTTTTCCATTTTTCCAAGATAGAAAAAGCTTAGGGATAGAACTAGGACGAAGACTTTTGTGTCTAACCCAGGAGGATTGTGTAACTCTCTGCTTCTGAAAAACACCAAAGTAGAGACACAAGCTGGGGATCAGCCATGAGAGGCAGAACAGTCTTGTGAGCTTGGTGGTTAACCTTACTAAAGTTCATGTTAAATGAGCAGAAGATTAACTCCCAAAACCTGTAGTACTCTTCTGTTAGATGAGTGTAAAAATGTACAGAAGCATATAAAACAAAAATCTCTCTTTTCAGGAATTGGTAAAGTCTTTGGAGCAAAAGCCCTGGCACCTAGAAAACCACGGATTCTTTTCCTTGTTAATTCTCAAAATCCTTAAGCTTCAAAGTTGCACTCAGATACTTCTACACCAACAAAAGAAGCACAAAAAATAAATTAATGTAACGTAACATCACCATTACTAGGGTGTGGTCTAAATTTTCAAATTCTTTAGCTCACCATTTGGCACTATTTAATCTGTTTTAAATAGACAATTTCATAAAGTTGTAGAATCATAGGGTGGTTTGGGTTAAAAGGGACCTTCAAAGTCCAACTCCTTTGCGGTGGGTGGGGACAACACTCCTGTTCAAAGCCCCATCCAACCTGACCTTGAACACTTCCAGGAATGGAACATCCACAACTTCTTTGGGAAACCTGTTCCAGTGTCTCATTGCCCTTACTGTAAAAAACAATTTCTTTCTTATATCCCATCTAAATTTACCTTCCTCAGTTTAAAACAGTTGTTCCTCATCCTGTGACTATTGGGCAGGAATGGAGTTACTGACTTTTTTGTACTAAATGGTTTGCATGACTTTTTTTCAGTGATTCAGTCCAGGAAATAAAAGACATAACAGTCAAGTAATACAAAGAAATAGCTTCTCTCTCCTGGCATACCTTCACATAATTTCCATCAATTATATGCTATATAAAATCAAGATGTTAAAGCTTTTATCAGGTGCATCTCTTCATTTGACTTCTATCAAATACATTTGGGCCATTATGAATTGATACCAGAGGGCAAGAAAATTATAAACCTTGAATTCGGAACAGAACAGGTTATTTCTGGACCATTAACACTTCTTCCTTTGTCACAAGAAGCCACCCTTCTCATTTTCCATTCTTGTTGAAAACCTAGGAATAGGAGGGATGTATCAGTATTGTAATTACCCCAGTTTACTTGGAAAATACTTAAATATTCCTTTCATTGCTGCATGGACTTGGATATTTAGTTGCCATAGAGATTCAAAGAAAATTAAAGAAGATACTATTGAAAATAGAGCATTAATGAGAAACTTTGAGGCAGTCTCACTCAAAAAATCTCCACTCCCCAATAATTCTTGCTGTTCAGATCTTCTAAAGAAGGGAAATTGACAGTCTAGTTTACAACTTATTGCAGATGTCTTTTTCTTTACAGGTCTGCTCTACTTATATTTTCTTCAAGTGGCCTCTATTCCTAGTTTGGTCTGCTACTGCTGAAACTTGGGATTTTTTCTTTTGTGTACTCAGAAACATTATTAAAGCAAAACTGTGTTAAGTCAAACAGTTGCAAAGCAGAATAGGATGTCTTTATAACTTTGATCTGGTCCCTGTTTTGCATAGGAAGTGTTACAGTCTTTGATTGCATGGTTACCTACTATTTTTCCGTATAACTCCAAGCCAAAGCTGTACCTTAACTATTTTTTCTTCATTATCTTCACTTCTCACTACCAAAGGCACACAGATTTTTCCAGGGATTCATGTATGATACTTATTTCCGTCATTTTTTAATGCTTCACAAACATTTATTTTCTCTGAGAATCATTGAGCCAAGAGAATTATGTTTTGCATATGTTCTATATCAGAAGGGTGAGGATGGAGAGATTAAAGGTCAAAAAATTTGGTAACATATAATGAAGAATTTGAGATGTACATGGCCTAATTTTTCCAAATATATGACAGCAAGGAATTAAAAAATTTAAATCTCCTCAATTTACATTGCAATTTTGAAGCTTAGTACTTCTTCAAATCCTATTCCCAGATCTTACAAGGGTCTTTCAGCAAATGGAGAATATGGTGCTAGTGAGCACCAGCTGTAAGTCCGAGGTGAAGCATTTACTCCCACTTACCTTTGTGGCAGAAAGAAACATGCAATTATAGGGGGTGGTATCCAGCTCCCTTTTCCTCTCTGGCTGCTCTTTCTTTGTATATGTGAGTGCATTCATGGTTTACCAGAGTTAAGCACACTACTTTACAAGAGTAAATGTGTTCAACCTATCTAAATGATGAGAAGAATTTTCAGACTCTTCCTGGAGAAGCTTAGCTATATTACTTTGTTTAGACAGATAAATAGACAGAGTTAATACTTATATTATTGAAAGAAGATTCAAGAAATTAATTTTACCCATAGGATTGAAAGCTGTGAATAAGAGACAGAAGAGAAAAAGTAGGGAAGGTGCTGAACTGCTAAACCACTCATGTCTTGTATGAGTTCATATCACAGCCTGAAACACCCCCTAAAGACTTGTTCCCTGCTGCATGGAGAGATTACCTGGGAGCCCAGTTTCATATTTGACGTCATTCCATAAAAGGCCTGTGACTCTAGGTCACATAAATTCCTGTAAATTCAGGCTGTAGGAACACTTTTCTTCAGATAGAAACAGGTTTGTTCCCCTTGCCGAATTCTCTTCCTTCTATCTTGGCAGAAGAGGTGGTTATACAATAGAATAACTTAGGCTGAAGGTCACCTAGTCCAAGCCCCTACTCTAAGCAGGGTTACGATCCCAGTTAACCAGGTCACTCCTGCCCTCATTCAGCAGAGTTCTGAGTATCTCCAAAGGGGAGATTCCGTAGATCTTTTGGGCAGTTTGTACAGCCTTCACAGATGAATTGAATAGTGTCTTTTTAAAGAATGAAATGCCTTGGTTTTTACACAAACCGATTTAAATTGCAGATGAAATGTATAGAACTATTTACAGTGATGAAAGTTTAGTAAACAAGAGATTATTTCCTTTTTCTAATTTGTTTCCAGGGGAAAGGAAAAAATGTCCCTTTCAAAGTATATTAAAAAAAGACCCCACTAAAATACTGTCTCTCTTTGTTTAAAGCTTCTAGCACAGCCTTGACTATAAGTGTAGTGTAGTGAATGTTTTGAAACCCCCAAGACAGCGAGCTAAGGTTTTTAAAGGATTAAGTTTGAGTAGAGGCTGGCGCTATGAAGGAATGTCATCCAGATGCTTTGTTTCATATTCACTGTGTGCAGACCCATTCTTTGGTGCATCAGATGTGAAAGGTTAGCCACATAGATCTGAAAATGTTATTTTTTCCCCTTTTTTTAAGTATTATTGGTCATCATTTGCATTTGAAGACCTTTCCTGATTGGCCAAAGGACTTGTGAAAATAATCTTATTTAGAAATGGGTTTCTGTTTTCAACATGTGCTTTTATAAAGTGTTTATGCATCATATTTTTCAAGTAGATATCCCCAAAATGTTGTCAAAACAACTTAGCTTGGCAGCTTATTTCCCATAGTTGTTTATATCTCATGGTTTCATTTATTTCTTAGACCATGAAGGAACCTCTCCTCACAGTCTGCCCAGCTTGTCCTCATGTCCAATGATAGATGCTAGTGCATTAGTAGCTTTTAGGTGCTATTTCTATTTAGACACAATTTCTGTCAAACAACACACTAGAAAATTATTGCTACTTGCTGCATATTTAGTGCATTAAATATTAAAAGAGCTGCACAAAAGGACTTTGCTTAAGGATTAATCTCATCTGTGACCCAGGGGATAAGGGATCCTCACCTGTCAATATGGCTTATTACTACTTATACCAGCTGAGCCAGAGTGTTTAAGTACCTTCCTGTGAAAGTGACTTTTGCTTGGTGGGAACTGAAATGAGGATTTCTCTGGCCCTTAAAGTTATATTTTACAATGAAGATTGCATAGAGAATGGCAATTTTCTTCCTCTTTACACCTGTTAAATCACATTTTATGTAAAAATAAAGTAGAATCCCCTGTAAAGCTATTTTTCAGCATGAACTACTGCTGTCGTTGCAACTGTAGTACTGCAGGATGATGAATGGGACAGGGAATTGATTCATGTAGCTGTGACTGGGAGGGAACACAGCCCTGTGGTCCTCAAACCAATTTTTCTATTAAAGTCTCATCTATTCTAGAGCTGGAGCTTCAGTTCACTGCATAAATCAGAGATTGCTTGTATCATTTCCCGTCAACTCCCTTTCCATTTTGAACTATAGGCCACTGGAAATTCCCTTCAGCTTCCAAGGATACTTTCTTTCTTCCCCATTTCTATCCATTTTCTCTCTTTAATAAGTCAGAGTTGCCTTTCACACTTGCATTGGTACATGACTTAATTCCCACCTAGAAGAGAGCTCTGGGAGCACTTGGGAACTTCCCAAGACTTCACACTATCTATACACATACCTGGTTCCTCTGCCTGCTTCCTTGGAAAAGCACCAGGAGCTGCTGCTAGCACATCCTTTGGCCTGGATGCAGCTGGGGTGATAGAGGCAGAGGAATGCCCACACCACAGGTGGCACAGGGAGAACACCTCTCTTGTAGCCCATAGCTCTAACCTGACGTGAGGTTTTGAGGTTGCCATCATTTTCGAACTCTTTAGGGAGGATTCACAGTATTAGTTAATGACCCTAATCAAGTTGTTGTGTGTTAGGATGCAAAATCACAGAGGCAGCTGCAGCTGCTGGTACTGCTAACCAGTATAAAAACCTTCGTACTCTCCTAATTTTTGTCTGGTTTTCTCCAAAATTGGAAGATTACATTAAAAAAATGCTACTTTAAATGTGAACCATTGTTTCTCTTAGTGACCTCTCAATAGACATCTTTTATTCTTTTTGTTAAAACCATTGGATGTTCTGCACTCACACGTTAGCAGAGCAGTAATCTTAGAGATCCTTTAGACTGACATTGTGTAACTTGTTCTTTCTCCTCAAACAATGAAAAACATACATTAATGCTCTCAAAGGAGGTTATTTATTATTCCTGTGGTGTAAATGAGGGCAGGATTTGGCCCACAAGCAATAAAAGAGGAGTAGAGCATGGAATTCTTCACGCCATTGTGAGGAAAACTCTGTCCAGCAACAGTAAATTATCTGAAATTCTTTCAGGATATATGAATGAGTCCATAGTCAGAAAAAACTTGTAAGGCTTAAAGCAAAAAAATGACAACTATAAATAAAAGTGGAAACCCCTCATCCCCACTGAAATGAAAAAACATAACATTCCCAGGGCACTGGTGTCTTTGGAAAATGCATTGCCTGGCTGACTAGAGGAAACGGAGGGAGGAAAGCAAACCCATCATCCTACTTAAGGCTTTGTCTTCCCGAAGTAAAGTTTAATGCTCTTGCATAAAAGGACAGTTTTCTCTGGGAAGATCCATCCTACAAGGATGTGAGTTTATTTAGTTGGTAAAACCTTCAATCAACAAATACGTGCATATGTATTTTAACAACTAAGTTTACCCAAGTATTTAACAAACAGGCAAAATACGGAGAATATCTATATCCTTTACTGTGTAGGGTGCAAGGTAGGAACAAAGAACAGTAAGCATTTTCACAGCAATGAGGGGGTGCATATAGATTTTCCTGAGAGTGTTAAGCATTCTAGAAAAATACCTGCTGTAGTCTGGACATTTTCATTATCTTAATAACATTACCTAGTTGTTTTTACATTAATATTACTTCACTTCACTGGCATAGTAATGCCCACTGTAGATAATGAGATAAAATAGCTTCTCAAAATATGTGTCTTGTAAAGGAAAAATCTGCAATGCTTGTTTTGATTTGACATATTCCAAAAGCTTTGGCACTATTACAGCTACAATTTAGAGGATGGAATCAAAATCCGTAAATACTGTTAACAGTTCCATAATCTTAACATGTAGACTAATGCAGTGTTGAGTTTAAATGAATTATGATGCTGTGGATATGCCACTTCTTGCCATCTCATTATGCCAGAATGAAATTCTAACTTTTCAACAAACTATACTTGAGTTCAAGTTAATCATGGGGAAGAATCTTGTCAGGGATTTCTCGGTGTTACAGTAATAGAAGTGACATGTTTGTTTTAAATCAAACCAATCAAAGTCACAAAAAAAAAAAAAAGAAAAAGGTTAAAATACTGAAGACTGAAGACTGAGATAATTTTTGTAGATGGACAATAATCAGAGACAGACTCCCAGTGAAACTTAGTCTTTCTATCTCATTTGGTCACAGATGGTCTAAGCTGACTCCACAGTCACTCTGCAATCAATAGCAGGGATCTGTGTTCAGCACCTCATGGAAATGGACAACTTGCTTGATTTATATCTTTGAACCATAGATGTTCACATGCCATGCCAGCACAACTTTTGACTCCTTACAAAACCACTGACTATGGGCCACTGAGCCTATGATGGCCCGTGATGAGAGCTACCATGATGCAGGTCAGATGTTAAGGAGCTAATAAAATGACACAGCAGGTTCACATTAATCTAGTCCCTATTTCAGCATACATAATTTTTCAACTATTTGTCATGTACTTAATCTCAGTATTGAGGTTGTATAAAACTGTGTTTCTTCCTTACTAAAATGTCATTTTCTTTTTGTATAGATTCCTTTTAGCATAACATATACATAAATGTATGTATGAACCTATCAGAGAAAACACTTCAGATGTAAGAGGTAATATTGTTCTATAAGAATGTTTTAAAAACTTGGAATAACTGCATTAATATTCAGAGTTTAGTCTCAAACAATTGACTGACTATAATAAGAACAAATTCTTTTACTCGGGTTTGAGGTTTTTTAAGCTTTCCTCTTCTTAACTGACCATTGTATAAATATGATTCAAGAGTAGAAAACAGCAGGAAATATCAATTGTTTTTTGTCTGCTGCCTGAAAGTTTTATTACAGGTGTCTCTTTTATTTTTCTTTCTTCTATTCCCCAGTGTAAAACTCTCCTCTTTACTGGGAAAGGCAATATTTTGAAAAGTAGAAAATGAATTCAAGTGTCAGCTTAAACTTATTGATTAAAAGACACTGGATGAAAATTAGTGACAGTTTCATACAGTGTGAGTACATTTTTATATTAATTATCTTCTGATTTAGACTTCAAGAAAATTCTGGAAGGCACTGTCATTATACCAACATGCTGATTTTTTGATCTTTTCAGAAAACAAATATAACAGAGAAGCAGTATATGATACACCGGCTATAAATAACACACTTTTAATTATGTGTTATTATTCTAGAAGGTCTTCTAAACACAGAGGGTCCCTGTGGGATTTTTATCACTGTTTAAGACATCTCACTTGGTTCCTTTTCTTTACAGAAAGGCATTGGGCTGAGAATTCCAAGTGACAGTGGGTTTTCCTCTCAGCTGCCCTACTGAGTAGTTTTATGCATCAGTCTTTGTAATAAGTGCATCTAATTCAAATAGAATTTCCACCACCACATCACACTGAGATTACTGTTTATCTATTGCACATGATATTCTTTAAATACTGAAATTTCTGGAGAAATCTGTTTAACCAGTGCAAATCAAAATTGTCAATATTGTAAATATTTCTCTTAAAACTGAATGCAAGATAGCAATATAATGTAGTGGAATTATTGTAATACTGAAGTTCTTTTTGATTTATCTCAAAGATAACATTTCTGACTGAATGTTTTGGATAATATTTTAGACAAAGTTGTATGTTGGCCAAGTAATTAGCTTATCACACTGAATTTCTTATTAAAACAGACCCGCTCTTTTGATTAATCTAGTATAAATACTGTGGCTAAAACTATGGGGGTCATCGGCTTGAATATTAGAACAACTTGTAATTTTGCCTCTTAATTTATTTTATAATGTAAATACAGAATAAATAAAATTAAGAATTTCTAATTTCAATATTATGCTAAGAATAATTTTGCAACTGGTTGCAAAATAAAAAGGGTACAGTACAGAAAATAAAAAGGTATACCTATAAAGGTATTACTTAAAGTAAAGGATAAAAATTTCAAAAGGTAAGTTTAAATTATGTGAAAAAAATTATGTATAAAAGTTACTTTTGTAAAATTGTATGTGATGGTGAAAAATATAATAATATAATACAATTAATAAAATACATTATATATTGAAATATATCTATAAATACATCTAGAAATATAATATATAATAATATGATCTATTTTTGTTTCTTAGCTGGAGAAAATTGCTGTGTTGAAATATTTATAAAGTAATTAGGTAAGAAGCTGAAGAAACAAAATACTGTCTTCTGTTTCTGGATGCAGCACAAGGAAAAGTAAAAACTGAGTGCAAGATTTCCAGGTGCATACACAGAACACAGATAGGAAATCAATAGGGAACTGCATTTATCCAGGTTGTTTGTCAAATCCCACGTGACTTTTCAGTGACAGTATATCTATAAATGAAAGCAGTTTGCTTAACTTCCTACAGAAATCTATGTCAGAGGTAGGCACTTTGTTCCAGCTACCAGAATGGGATGCTGGTGCCTTTCTGGGACAAGTACACACTATGCTGACATGATTTCACAGAAAAATGATTTCTCTGCTATGAACACTCTGGTTTACAATGAAGGTTAAATTTTGTAGATGGATAAAAGTCAAAACAGTCCATAAGCATATTAATCATGGAATCAGACCTTCAAATAGTGCTACTTGTGCACATGCAGGGAGCGAACCTACCCCCATACAAATTTCTTGTGGGTATTGACTGATAATATGATATCTCTGGTCTCACATGCTATGATTAGACAGGCTTTCCTCTTTAAGCACTTTAACTTCAGAAGCTTAGTGCATTATCTGCAAAAGCTATTTTGAAATAGGCCAAATTTAAAAGGAAGGTTTTAGGAAGGAAATAGGAAGGAGGTGTCTTCAGAAGGAGGTCTGAATCCTTGACTTCTGAGCCAAGCATTAACTTACTTTTTTAAATGCATCATTGTTCTTGAAGACCCTATATCAAATAAAGAGTCTTACACACTCTGCTGCCGAAGTTTATGGCTCAAAAGAAACCATCCCCAGGCTGTAACACAGTCCATATGGCTGGCTGTTTGAAGTGTGCTTAGTGCTCCATTAGGGATTCTCGATTTGTACTTCTCAATCTGATTTCGATAAGATACAGGTTTCCTTTAGTGGCCTGACCTGGTGCAAACACATAATAGATTAATTCTATAATAAATTATGGTGGCAGTAAAGCTTTCTGGACCATTTTGCCTTTTAAGTAACGATTTTTTTTTATGTACTCTTATAAAGCTGAACCAATGTTTCATTTGTAGCTCACTTTATGTATATACAGAACTACTTGAAGCTTGGGAATGTAATTTTGTGCTGCGTGCATTACCTCTGAGTGTATTCCATTTTATTGTATTTCTGGAGCTACTGACATGTTGAGGAATACTAAGAGCTTTATGAAACAACATTATGCCTAGAAATGTGTTGAACTGCTTTTCAGGAAGCTCCAGCTGGTTTCTATCCTAACAGTGGCATAACTAGACTATTTCTATATGCAAAACTCCATTTCCATAAAGTCTATTATTATCTTCTACTTGTATGTATTGTTTTTACATGATACTGTTATTTTCAACCACCAAGTTTATTTTAGATTTATTATATACTTAGCACTTTCCATAGTTCTCCTGCCATTTCTAAATTCTCTGGTACAGAAAGAGCAAACTATGTTATTTTAGGCACTGCTGCTAATCAGAGTTGAGGACCCCAGTGTGCTTGCTGTCCTGTAAACCCAAAGCCCGGATCTCACAGAGGAAAAGCAAAAGATGAGAGATGTGAGTGAAAAAACAATGAAGTACAGAAAATAAATGACAGTAAATACCTTAACAAGGGTGGCAGCCCACTGAGAATTGAGAATAATTTAATAATTTGTATTTTTAAAGGACAGTGTTAAGGGGAGCTGCAGGAGCCTGCTAGTTATTTCCAGGCAAGTCTCCTAGAGATAAGGGACAGCATGAGAGGAAAGCACTATAGTGCTTTTAAATATCTTGCTAGTAGGTGACAAGGGGTGCTAATCTGTCAGCTTTTATCACCCTTCCTTTTCTGGCTCATGAGCTCCATGATAACTCTCCTCTTATAGACACTCAAATCCACCTCCTTACTTTACCTCAGACCTCCTCAAACCAGATTATGATGGCAAGGTAGGAAAGGAAGAGACTGGGAAGTCTTTGCAAATGACTAAATGGTGGCTCTTAACCAGAACTAACACACAAAATATGCAACAACTCATGAAGTTTTGGTGCTCTTTTTTCTGTTTCTTTTAGGTCACATACCCTGGAAGACACTCCTGTGAAGGTGCTGTGTGATGAGATGATTCTACAAAAACCCCAAAAAACACCAGTCACAAAGACAAAAATCCCACTGACCCATAGTGTTCTTGGTAGCAAGAAAATGCTGAGATGACCATCTATTGTTTCATCAGCTGTCTGCCAAGATTTGTCTGCACAAATCAGAGAGATTCATCTACACTGACATGTAAGGACGCAAGAAGAGGAAAAAGCATGGAATGAATGAATGAAAGGGAGATGGGAACATTTTGGGTTCTGTGGAAGGGCACAGAAAATGTAGATGTAGAGGAAGATGAGATGGAACCTGAAGAAAAAGGAGAATGATCTCAACTACAGGCAGAGTGTTTCAGGTGCACATGGCATGAAACTTTAAGCTCCTGTAAGCAAGGAGGAAAATACAGAATAAAGATTAAAAAAAAAAAAGCATAAATAAGAAAAAGAAGGAAAGAAAATGCATAGGATATTAAAATAAGAAAATTAAAGAAAAAAAAAAAGATTATACAGAAGAATAAAGGAATAAAATCTACCAGAGCACAAGGATCCAGCAGAATTAATTGGAAAAGACTGATGTCACATATTGAATATATTAGTTTACTTATAATGAGCATGAAAGACAGAGGCACATAAGCTTTTCATTATTAGAGAGGAATAAAATGATATAAATCCAAGTACATAACTTACTGCTTCCCAATGAAAATTCATAAAGAGAAGCAAAATGTTGCTGCATTAAAGACAATTAGCATTTTAAATTAATTTAACCTTAATACCAAGATCAAGTTAATCTTTTAATAATCAGGTGAAATTATCTTTTTCCCAGATGGAAATGCGTTTTGTGTATTGCCCAATGGCTTTCAGAAAACTCTGACTTTTCTTATTAAGTAATACATTTTTTCTCATTTGATCTTTTAAGAAAGTCTCAGTTATCACTACGAACAAAAGGACACTGGCTGGCAGTAATAGGGAAGGATTTTTGTAAATCACTTAGTAAACCCATGCAGGTAAAGGAAGGCTGAGGACATTCATTGCCAAGTCCTCATCTTACAAAATGTCATTTCGTGCATGAGCAGTCAAAATGAACCCATGGTGTTTATCCCCATATTAAGATTTGTGCAGAAGCAAAAAAAAATGCTTGCATAACTCTTAAATTTTCCACTATATAAAAAAACCGCCAAAACCCAACCTAGAAAGTGCTACTCTACACATCATCTCCAATATAGAGTGATATTATTATTACTTGCACTGATTAGATTAAATTGATTTACTTTTCAAAGTAACTAAGTATATATTTATAGTATTAAATAGATATAACTACATAGATACTTTTCCCAAGTTTCATGCACTTAGGTGTATTTTGTCAATTAATTCCAAACTTCAACAGAGCTGCCTGATGATTCAGCATCTACTGTGGAAAATTACTTTTCATCATCCAGATTCTCAGCTTTGTTCATAGCCACTCTCTTTGAGATGACTTTGCCTTGTGCATGGAAAGTCATCAAGAGAAAGAAAAGAATAATCTGTTGAACAGGATAGTGAAAAATAGAAGTTCTTTCATTATTTTGATTTTTGAGTGTCAGATATTGAGATGGGAAAAGCTTATAAGTACTATCAAAAATCCAATTTCTTTTTCTTGAAAGTACGAGATCAAGGAAACACAGTAAGAAACTTAACTAAAATAAAGATCCATTTACATATGTGGGGTAGTTAAACACTATATTAGCTAAGTATTTTTACCACTGGAAACAGTCAAAATTATCATTACAATGGACTTCCTGACATGGTACATGAGACAGGGGAATTTGTGTAATAGTTCTCACCTCCTACATACAAGTTAATTATTTCTGTGTATTGAAGACATCACAGCCTGATTCAATCCCACCTAAAATGAGCAGCTAGTGAAGTCATAAAATAGGACATTAGTGATCCAGGCTCTCCATGGGGAAAGGAGTAACTGTCTCCACTGGCCCTGCTGGGGACCTGGGGCAGATGAGGCAGCAGTCTCAAAGCATCCCACCTTTGACCAGGTATATCAAACAAGGCCTAAAATTGTTGCCATAATTTCAGACCAGTTTCACCTAGAAGTACAGAAGAAATCATGTATTGCACATTTGTGTTACTAGGTTTGTTTTAATTTTTCACTTCTATGAAGATAGAGTGGACTTTGGAAAAAAAAGCACATTTCAATTCAAAGAGGTCCTGAAATGAAAACGCCTTACAGTTCATATATGTTGTCAAAACGGAAGTATTGATTTTCTCCTTGTTTCAATTTGGGTTCACAAATACACATTAACTGAATGTAAACTTCATGAAACCTTCTACTGCTAAATTATTTCCTCTAAGGGATTCCAGATAATAATTGCAATGATTGGGCACAGGTGTTTAATTTTTGAGCACAAAAATTTAGGTCACTTAAAGCTTCCTGGATGATGTCATATTGGTTCCTTCTATCTTTTAATATGTCAAAAATGGAGCGTCAGCACTCCATTTTTGCACACCATTGGTTCTGCACACCATTCATTCATTCCTTCCTCCCTCACAGAGAAGTGAGATAAAGAGTGTCTGAAGTAGGATAATTTTGATAATCTCAATATCAGATGATGCTTCAGAAAATACATCTGCAAGCTAAAGCATTTTTAAGGTCCTTTATTCTCTGAAGCTATTTTATTTGGAATTGATTTAAATTCACAAACAGTTTTTCCTGGGTGACAAGATATCCATGGGACCTTTGTAGGGACAAGGCTTCTGATTGGAACCACCATCTGTGACTGCTTCTTCCCCTGGGAACAATGGAGGAAACTCGCCTAACAGGCAAGTTTTGAACCATAACTCTCATTATGGATCAGGCTTAAAGATTGTCCTTATCTCTCAGCTGGCTCCAGACCAGCTCAGAAATGGATTCACTAATCAGAAATAGTATGTGTCTTAGAAAGCCAAAGTTATTACAGTGAACTTTGCTGAGTCTACAGCTGGGGATAGCAATGTCACATAGGACAGAGCATCTTCAGGTTGCTGACTGAATAAATGGGTACAAAAAATGGCTATATATTCCTGGAGTTTCCTTGGACAAGAAAATTAAAATTAATTATTGTTCCTTCATATTTGTTATCATGTTTCTAGACAATTTGTTAATAATTACAATTTCAAACAGAACAAACGTGTCCTTTTTTAACGTCCAGGTTCATAAATCTTTATGGGTTTTTAAACCCAGGATTATTTAAAACAGTTTTCCATTAAAAAGGAGGTGAAATACAAATTTGTAAGTGATTTGAGGAGGGGGGAAATGGGGGAGTAGAATTTCCATGTATGCAGAAACCTGGTCTCAGGTATGGTTCTTAAAATTATTTCTTTCATAAGCAACATAAACCTTATCCATCCATTTGCACTGAGCTGTGTTGAAATGTGAAGTTTTCCTGAAATCATTGCTATAATACTATCATTATATTAATTGGCCAAAATTTTGATCTGTTTTATATCCAAGTTGAGACCAGCAGAAATACTGCAGGCTTGTAATAGTATTATAGAGGTCAGAGTTTATGCTAATCTGTTTTGGTTCTTTATTCCTAAACTGCATTTGGCATCACCAGGTAATAACAAAAGAATCCAGAAAATTACTTTTGCATTTTGATGATTATTTATGCAATTTATGCAATTTAGCTGGAGCTCAGAATCCTTTGTTTAAAGAAAATGCCAATGACTTGCTGAGCAGAATTAAGTATTTAGTATGTTTTGCAAGGAAACTCTGAAAATTGAACATTTAAAAAAATTGTTGAATAGTGAAGATTAACTTTAGAGAAAATTAATAGAACTGGTATCTTAGACCAGCCTCTCCCTGCTAAATCAGTAATATCCAGTGACCTACTTGGAGAAGTTCTAAGTTCCCACAGCAGTGACTGACTTCAGTAATAGCTGTGGATTCTACAGACTTTTTCAAAATCAAGAGCACAAACACTTTAGACCTGGAGCTAAGTCTTAAAATCCAACCTAGGTATCTCAAAGACAAAAAGAAATATTCTGCAGAGCTACCTTTGTCTGATATTTATAGAATCCTGTCCTTGATTAGCCTCACAAAAAGCAAATGATCACAAAATTTAGTCAGGTATAAAAGTATGAAGGATTTTTATGCTTTTTCCTGCAAATCATGATCCCAATCTAAATAGAGAATGAAAAGAAAGAATGAAAACTAACCAGAAAAAAATGGGAATATATTACTAATGAATCTATGAAATTAAAATTCAAAAATTTCAACTTTAATCATGATATAGGATGAGGAAGACTTTCAAGATGTAAGTACAAGTTAAATCAGGTTAGAATATAAATCCATGTAGGCCATTACCTGCCTTCATTAATGGCTATTTCTCCAGAATTCTCACACAGCTTTAAGCAAGTTTTGTATCAGGGACTTCTTTAGCCAGCAATTGTCTTATGTCAAAAGCCATTTTATGTACATTTTAGTATAATGAACAGTGACTCCAGGATTTCCTTTTTTCTACATATTTCTGTCATGCTGGGTTTTGTCTTACTGCTTGTGTTTTGCTTTATTTAATTCTTCTTTCTATCAAATGTTCTCCTAATCTTTCCAGTTTTTCTGTCTTTCCAGGAAGAGGGAACTTGAGCATTACCTAGACTTATATTCAGGATTTCTCTTTGGTTATTCTCTATCTCTTTCCCAATAACTTCAATATTTTTTGCCTACTTCTGATCACTGACACCTTATTTTCATAAAAATACATATTATACTTCTAAGATCTTGCCCCTGGGGGACGAGAGACCATTACTTTATTAGCAAGGTCAGAATTGTTTTTCTCATGTACACCACTAATGAATTGGTGCATCCATCTGCAATGAATTTTGTCTGCCATTCCAATGTTCAGTCACTTTTTCTAGTAAGGGGCTTGTGCAATTCTGCTCCACAGACTTTTGTCTTTACTGCCCTGAATAATTTAGAACCATCAGTAAACCTTATCATCTCATCAGCCACTTCTTTCTACACATAATTTCTGAATATATGCAAACAACAAAGAAAGGCACAAACTTTCATATAGAAATCAACCTGTAATTTTTATTCATTATGAAAACTGCTCCTTCACTTTGCTTTGTATTTTAATTATTACAGAGCAACGTGAGAATCTTCCATTTTATATTATTTTAGCTTTCTATCCTGTACAAATTTTGCTGATGTACTTTGGTTTTTTTTTAAGTTTCTGAAATCCATGTAACATAGAGCAAATAGGTTTTGCTGTTGCAACTCGCAATTGCCAAGGAAATGGAAAATTTGGCCAAACTTTGTCAGCTCATAAAAAAAAAGTGTGTAACAAATTTTTTTTGGTTGTCAAACCTTTTTTATGGTCTGGCATTCAGAGATCCCCTGATAATTAGATCCTGGAAAAGAGATAGAAGCACCTAATCTAATGGAGACAAGAAGAAAATTTGCCAAGAGCATAATCTCTTGAGACTGTATAATGAGAATAGGGAAGTTCTGGGAAGGTCATCAAAGTCAATAATGAGTTAACAATGAGAGAGTTGCTTCAAGAATGCTACAGAGGTCACAACAAATTTTTCTCAGACAGTGAAAAAGTAAATTTGAGAGCTAGCAAAATATTTTCAATGGAGAAAGCAAAGACCAGAATTACACTGGTGAAAAAACAAAAAAGGTAAAAAATAACATGTGGGAATGCAGTAAAGGAAGCTGTTAAGTACAGAAGAAGGACAGGGACTTGGCATTGGAAGATATAACACAGTGGGTTGAAGAAAATAGGCAACTAAGAAATTTATTAGGGAATAAATGACTAACTGTGAGGGCAATCAGCTCTGCAACAAGTAAGGTAATTAAACATTAAACAAGCAAGAGTGGTAATTTAAAGTATTTGAAATCAATTACACAATTAAGCAGTTGATAATGAGACAATTTAGGGAAAATAGAGCTAGGGACTATGGAAATAGCTGGTTCTAATCAGACAGTTACTTATATTGGAATCCAAGAGGAGCAAGACACTTATCAGGTAACAGTCTCTGAAGGAGAATAGGGAATGAAGTCAATATATGGGGCCTATACCCTCAGTGCTGTACAACCCTATAAAGGGTGAGTCCCAGAAGAGGGCAGTGGTGCTCCATAGAGACCATAAAATGGTGGTGGCCAAGGGTTTTAGTGGCTCTGGTCTGGTGCTCTTCCTAAGCAAGAACTTGCCTACATAGGACTGGAGTGAGGAACAAGGAGGTGCAGAGTCATATCTGAACCTTAGTTCTCATGGAGGTGCAAGGCTCTTCTCTTGCACAGAAGTTAAAATATTTAAGCTTTCTGTCCTTTGAGGTATCTTTGTTTTTGAGGGGTGGCACTTCGAAATGTGGTGAGCATTGGGCTTCCATACCACATTAGTGCTTATCTCATTTCTCCAGGTTCTTGTCTGAAAAGACTTGATACAAAATGATTTGCAGTGTTTGGCCTTCATGGGAGAAATGGTTCACTGAGATTCCTGGGGTCCCATTATAAGTTATAGCAGCTGTAATTTCAGCCACTTTATGGAGCAGTCCATTTGTGTCTGCTCCAGTTCCTAATGCTACCAGCCAGTCTGTAAAATGATCCTAATCTATTACATTTAAGTCATTTGAGTCATCTTTTTGAAGATTGTTGAGAGCAGAGATACCCATAAGGAAACAATGTAAGTTTTCCATATACCACATATGTTATATGTCTGGTGAAATGTACTGCACACATTTAAAAAAGTGACAGTATTAAAAAACTGACAACTTTTCATGACCTTTTGTATTATAATGTATTTTAAACATATGGTAGGATTCTGTTTTTCTCGTGGATGTGTCAGATACAGTATGAATATTTCATGAATTGTATGTGCATGTGAAAAAAAAAGTAAAAACCCAAGAAATTCAAGAAAACACATTAGCCTTTTACATTTAAAGTGGCAAAATAGCTACTGGTTAAATATATTATACCAAATATTTATAGAGAAACAGTGACTATTTATTGAGAAGCAGTGAAAATCAAGAGGAAAACAGTAAAACCAAAATTGTGATGCATTGACATTCTTTACTTTTTGCTCTAGTTTTAAAATACAAGCTCTTTAAATCTTGACTTAGGTACCTTGATCATCATACCTATCACTTACCATACTCAATGAAATTTAAGAATAGTTGCAATTAGGTGTTTCTCATACCTCAAAGAATTTTTTGTGTATCCTACATTAATCCTTCTACTAGACATACAGCAACAAAAACTTAGAATATATTCTCTTGTCAGTGTTGTTGCACAGAACCTATTTCCTACATTTTGCTCTTCCAGCTACATATTAGGCAATGCCCAATAAGTTTTAGTTAGGCCGCTTGTATTGAAAAGAGAGAAGCAGAATGCAGATTTGTACACTAAAGAATACTGATGTGTAAGGTCAAAGGTGCTTCAGATTAATATGCAAATAATTTGACTGAGTTTTTGGCGTAAGCGTTACTGCAGAATTTCTGATGTTGAAAACACCCACAAGAGAATTAGGATGCCAGTGTTTTTCATGTTTCTTTTGAAGCTATTTTCCTCAGATACTCTAAAAGATAGTTTTGATATATTGCTTGACCTCTTTTATTAATCTAGAAAATAGAAGATGTCTGTGTTTTTCATTAAAAAATGTAAGCAAATGTTTTGACAGCCAAGAGTGTTTTGAGATTCATTGGACAGTGTCAGTTTGTATTGGGTTTGCATGGCAAGGTTTGGTGGGGTGGGAGAGGGGACTACAGGGGTGGCTTATGCAAGGAGGTGCCAGAAGCTTTCCCCATGTTTGAGGGAGCCAATGCCAGAGGGCTCAAGGCTGATTTGCTGCTGGCCAAGGCCGAGCCCATCAGTAACTAAGATAGAACCTCTGGGACAACTTAAGAATAGGGAAAAAAAGCCCAAATAACAACAAAGCGGTTACAACCAGAGAGAGGAGACAGAATATGTGAGAGAAACAGCCCTGCAGACCCAGGTCAGTGCAGAATGTGGGTGAGGAGACGCTCCAGAGGAGAGATTCCCCTGCAGGTGGTGAATGTTAGGGTAATGCATAGTGCAGGAGAGAATGAGTGAGCTACCAGGGTAAGAGAAGGCCAGTGAGGGATGTATTTGTTTGGTTCAAGTAACAGCAAAAGTCCAGTTGGATTCAGACAGCAGAAAGTCATCTGTGCAAGAGAAAATCTAAACTCAACTGGATGAGGGTAGGAGTCACCAGATCCTACTGGGATGTTAACCCTCTTCTGGAGGGCTGGAGTCAATGACTTCCAGAGCTTTCTCAACCCCAGTTCCTGCTTTGGTTCCAGGGCTCTGTGAGGTTGTATCCCAATGCAAAAACTTTTATTTCTATAATTTCTCTCCCTTGGTGTCTGAAAGCATGTGGATGGACACATAGATAAACTCATGCAGACTTCAGAGAGCAAGATACCAAGTGTTGTAAGTATGATATTCATACTGGGTGGAATTTTCTTTAAAGATAATAATAAAAAAGTGTCAAAACAACTGAGCAATTTCAAACTTTAATAATGTATTAACTGTTGATAATGAAAAAAACCCAATTCTTTTTAGTCCAAAAGGTGTAGTTATTGATTCCAGATGGGTTCTTTGCAAATTTCTTAACACCTAAAACATTTAATGGACAAATCACTCTTGACAGTCCATGTTTGTCTATAAAATATCTAAAAAGCCCTGCAAACCCTAGTAGTAATTTCTCAGTGTCTACAAACAATGAAACTTTGAACACATTACATTTTTATATTTATTCTTCTACCTCTAGTACCTGTAGCTTGTGTGTGTTTTCAGGAAACATGTGCCATGTTTGGAAGTTCTAAAATAGAAGACATAAATTATAATTCTTGAAAACTTCTACTTTTTAAAAAGCATTTCACTTCGTTTAACTCCTGCAGTATAGATGTATGTTACCTTTTATCTTGCCAGTTCAAGCAGCAAGATGACCTCTGCTGCTAATTAGATGTAAATCACATTGATAATTCTTTTGGAATTTATTTTCCACTTGTAATTGCAATATAACTTCTATTAGCTTTATGCTCTTCGTGACTAGCCTTTCACTTCAGCTTCTGTGTTATGGCAGTCTTTCATGTTTAATCAGTGTTCCATTACTATTTTAATTACTGTAATACAGTAAGAATGTGCCAGAGACTATAGATGTATTTTGTTAATCAGTGCAAGCTTTTTAATAATGGTTCTTGGTCTAGCTGTATTTGAATTTATCACAAGATGTGTTTTTTCTAGAGAATATTTGCAATGTCCAGCTATATAAATTATGCAAATTTTCCAACTCTGTGTTATTCAAGGCTCTATCCTGAATAATTTTTTGGTAATTTTTTAATTTGTGGGATATAAACCAAACAGTATTATTGAAATACATCCATATATGCAGAAAGTTTATGACCTTATAAAACTGGATAGAGAATGGAAGCATTCATAGAGAGCTTGTAGAACATCTCTGAGAAGTACTTAGAAATCACAATCTGAAAAAAACAATAGATAAAAAAATAATAGCCACAAAACTCCTATTAATACTGATGAGGTTAACATGGATAACGCAGCTGTGGTATAAAAGAAAAAGATGAATGCCCTGATTAAAGATTGCTGGTTTGCTTACCCAGAGAGAATCATAGGGGTTGGCAAGCCACAGAAATGTGTCACAGGTAAAACTCCAGGAGAACATCAGTTAAATTGCTGAGACCTTCTCTGATTCATCACAGAAGAGTGAAGAGGTTTTGTCCTGTTTTTTTCTGGGACAGAGTTAATTTTCTTCCCAGTAGTTGGCACAGTGTTGTGGTTTGACTTTAGGGTGAGAACAATGCAGATACCACACTGATGTTTTGGCTGTTGCTGAGCAGAGCTTGCAATAGGTCAAGGACTTTTCAGCTTCTCATGGCTGCTCTGCAGGGTTTTTTTCTCTCAGGTTTTTCCCTTCCAGAACACGGTATTTAGAATGCCATCAACTGCAGAGGAAGATACCTGAGGGAAGCTAAATTTAAACTCTAAAAAGAGAGAAGCAGAAGATATTTTTAAAAAATATTTCTCTCCTAATAGCTACAGTTTTTCTAAAATAATCCTAAATTTAAGTAATTTCAATAGAATAGTGATTAAAATAATCAAAAAACCAAAACAGCTTATATACAAATTGCTTTCAATGGCTTTCACAGGAGACACTCTTGACAAGGAATAGAAGAAAGCAGTATTCAGGGGAGTAGTTCAGAAAAATCCTCCCTTATCCTACTTAGACATCTGAGATATTTGTCTTCCTTGACCTGAATATCTAAATGCTCATCCCACCCATGTTCAGTCAGGCCATATCCCAGTACCTAATTCAGTGTAGCAGCCCAGCCTTCTGTGTGAATTCTGAGTAACCCTTGGGAGATCCATGCACACCCTGCAGAGCAAGAGCAGGCATAGTAACTTTTCAATTTCCTCAGTAATATCTCAACTTCCTTTAGACCTGGGTAATATCTCAAACTTCCTTTGGTCTATTCAGTGCAAACTCGCAAGTTCATTGTTACCCCTTTTTTAATTCAGAGTTACCATTGTGGGGGGAATTACCTCATGTTATGAACATCTCTTTTTAATCTCTTCTCAGAGTGTGCATGGGACTGGAGCTATGTAAACCTTTGGCTGGAACTTTGAAAAGTGTTTTTGGCTCACTTTATTGTAAATCCATTAAATACAAGGAATAACCATAACTCTAAAATATAAGTTACTAAGCCAAATTTCAACTTTGTGTGTGCAGTGCATATCCACCGTTAAGAATATAGAAATAAGAATAGTTTAAGAATGGAAACATGGGAAAGATGGGGAAAGTAGAATTTTGCCCATTTGACAGCAAGAAGACAAGGGATTAATCCAGCCATATAATCTAACTGTGCACTGACATCCACTGTTCTGTAGCATGTTTCTGGGCTTGGACTGCCCTGGACATAGGTATTGCTTCTGAAGGGTTATAATTAGCAAACAAAGGTCTGCAAAGACTTTACTCAGTGAGCTAAGGTTGGACTGAAGATTAAATTAAAACAGAGCTCCACACCTGAAGAGATTCAGGCATTTCTATCATTTCTATATTGATATAGCTGAAGATTCTGGTCAGAACAAATGAAATGCAACTGTTCTTTTTTATTTTATTTTCCTCAAGCTAAGTATTTATCCTTTTTAATATAGTTAGCTTTAAATGACAAGTTCAAAAGGACACTGGTTTTCTTGGGGTGTTTTTACAATCTTAATATTTTTGATAATGTTAAAATTTTACAGATTGAGTGCAAGTTACTTATTCTTAGAAATAGTAGGGACATTTTTTGTTTATTTCTTAATTTATCATGAAATAGATATTCATGCTTTGTCCAAGGCCCTTTATGAGAAAACATCCTGAAAATGTTTTTATCTTGTTTTAAAGTTTTGATCATTTTAGAACATTTGAAGACTGAATTATTGCTTTATGAATCAAAAATATCCTACAATCTCCAAAAAGAATTAGACAGTTATAACATACAGGGTCAGTCCATGATCAGTGAAGCCCAGTCCCCGAAAGCAAAGACAGTATCAAACCACTGCAGTGGAACTTTGAACCTCAGAAGAATGATTGAGGATCTTGGCAGGTGTCATTTACTGTGTCATTCACCTTGAAGCTTCCCTGGGCAGACATGTGGTTACTTTACTAGCAAATTTCAGACTGCCATGGTAGACAAATGTTCTGTCTCTCCAGCTCACTCAGTGCATACATCCAAATTTATATTTGCCCCCTTGGGCAAAAGTCAGTGCTATTATCCATCTGTCCTGTATTTTCTCCTTGACCTCTTCATGCTCACTTCCTGCTCCAATGGGATAGTTAACTACCTGTGCAATTTCCTTTTATCAGCCTTAGAAATCTTACATGCACTTTCCAAATTCAGAAAAACAAGAAAGTGGAATCAGATCTACTAGACGATAAATAATTCTGCAGTTAATGGCATGTTTCACATGAAGCATAAAGGACTTTACTTTTAAAGTTATGCAGGCCTTAATTCAAAAAAGTATATAGTTATATATAATGCATATAAAAGTAAAATCTATAGTTACACGCAGCTATATTCTTAAAGCAAACTGCCAGTGTTTGCCAAAAAAAAGCTAACAGAGATGGTGCACTGCTTTGTGTTAAACTCACACCAATTATATAAGTTCTTTTACTCACAGAATTACATTATTCTTTTTTGAAGAGCATAGCATAAAGAGCTATTGCTCATGTGAGACCTGCCCTTATTTCCTTTTGGTGTGCAGGACTTCAGTGAATCTGTTATGATCACCATTTCCTATTGAACTGTCATGACGAACTTGGAGAGATACCATCCAGGATGCAGGTGTTCAGGGTCAAACGAGAGAGAAGGAAGTTCAAAGGCATTCCCTCCCACTATTCCTGATGCTGTAATGCCAGCACACTGTGTCACGGGAAGTCTCTGAAACACCCATGCGAGGATGTACTCACCCAGTGAAACAGACATATTTCATTGCAGCTGAAAGAAAAAAAGAAAAAGAAAAAAAATAGATTTTTTTCTTTGGTAACTGATAGAAAGCAATTTATTCAGATATACTGCAAAGGCATGCTCAATGATAAGAGTCTTATACTTTGTCTTCTATTAGATAGTCACCCTCATCATCCTATACAGATTTTCTCTGTAAATTGCAATAAAAGGTGTTATTCAAAAAGCTTGTCATCCTGGCTTTTATCTGATTGCATATAATAGCTGGAAAACTCTTGAAACTCCTTATGTCCCTGCTGTTATCAAGAAAGCTAAAATTCTTTAAGATCTCCTGGGGAAAAGAGGGTTGGAATTAATTCTTCCTCCCTCTTCTCCCGGGAGACACACATAACTTGTGCGGGTTTAATGAAATTTGCTAAGATTTCTCTATGTGTCATTAAGCAACTCTGTGAAACAATTACCACGTTGTGCTGGGTGGTGTACAGCTATCAGTCACGGCCAAACAAGCAGGCAGCTTCTCAGTTCACATCAGCAGGTGATCTGTGTAAGGAAGCCCTGCTCTGTGGAGGACTCTTTGGACTGCAGGGTAATAGAGATGTAAGGCGTTGTTGGGATGTCAGTCTAAATGCAAGCCATTATGTCATCTAATAACAATCCCTATTGAGGCCTTAGGCACTGGTGGTAATATTAGCACGTGGGTAGTAACTACATATAGTATGAGAAAACATGAAAAGCAGCACTAGAACAAAGTGTGTGCAATAAATAACTTTTATGTAAGTAATCTTTTACAGATACTGAACCCAGAGGGAAGGTGATGCTTAACTTACATAGTAGAATTTATTAAAAAAAAGAAAGAAACCATTTTCACCAAATATTTTATCAAAACATTCTCTGTGCTGTAAAATAGCAAGAAAAAAAATCAGGTTAAGTCTTCAAATGTTGTAGAGAAACAACATCACTTCTCTTTGTTAAAACTGCGACTAGTACAGGTATTTTAAGGTACTCTTTTCTTGTGACCAACTGTGTGATCATGCCTTTTATGTTCAATTTCCAAAGCAGCACCTTAATGACCACTGCCCAAGACTGTTGGCTTTCTCTAAATGTTCCCTGGAGTAACGTTTCACTTATAAGCATCATTTTAAATGTAGCCTTCTGTAGCACTTTCCTTGTGATCCTCAACCTCTGCAAAAAGGTTATGCTTTAAAAACATGTGGCAAATGCTGGCCACCTGTTAAGAGCTAATGATGCTGAAAGAAAGCCTGTTATGTCAGGACATTTTCTTAGGGAAGGTAATAAAAAAGACAGAAATCCTTCAAGCTAGAGCAGCATTAACTTTAACCCATTTTGGACTCCGCCCTTATAAAAGCTACTTCAAAGGTAGACATAATCCTCTTGAAAGAATTGGAAGAGGGAAAAAATGGGGAGGTTTTGGCATAATAATTGCAAATGTGCAATTTTCTGGGCAAGTTTAACACTCCTATCTAGAAGGGAGATTTATTTAATCTTCCTTTTCCTCTAGAGAGTACTGGACAATAAAAAGATCTATAGACAGATTAAGATTAATCTGTTCAGTAACCATGGGTCTGTACACTTGGCATACAACACCGTCAGCAAAACAGAATGGACAGTTTCCAAATCCACTTGAAAATGATACCACTCTGGTGACAGAGATATCTTTAAATTAGCAGACAAGAAAGACAGATTTACATTTACGGAACTAAATAAATGGATAAGACATTATAAATAAGGATTAAAATAAAGGTGAAAAATCACTCCCATTTTCTACTGCCTCCCCCGTCAAAATTAAACTTTTGTAAGAGTATCAAACAGATATTGAAATAGTGTCTGCTTTAACTTAATGAATATACAGGATAATTTTTTTTTTTTATTAATTTAAAGTTAAGTATCCAGTCAGCAGATTTTAAGAGGAAAAAAGAGGTGGGGTTAGGTAGAATTACATATTGCTGAAGAAACTGGAGCCATAATATTATAAATTTGGCTTCAAAATGCATATTTTCCTTGTCTCCACATGCCATTAGCAAAATGGATAGTTTTGATCCACAAAGAGAAGAAAGGGTGTATTTGTGCCAACATGTGTTTGACATTCTTATTTTTGTTTGGCACCTTGGAGAACCAGTGCTTCTCATGGGACTCAAAGTTAGGTGCCACTTCTGTAATTACATACAGATGCATAAGTAGGATTACAGCAGGCAAATGAAGGGCTCTTTTACATAACAAGGTGCATTTGTCTGTATTTCTTACTAATCACTTACAGGGATCACCATTGTTTTAAACACAAGGAGAAATTACAATGTCAAAGAATGTCTTGGCCAGTAACCTTTTGGAAACTTTTTTTTTATAGTAATCAGCTAAATGACATCCATTTATGTAAAGGGTCCTTTTTCTTTCTTGGAGAATTTATGTCTGGATGTCGGTTGTCTCATTCTCTCATTTGTATTCATGCAGAGTAATACTTTCTTCCATGACAGTCCAAGTGACATTAGCAAGGTAGTGAGGCCAGTTAGATTATGATTGATAAATGCTTCTCCGGAAACTTCATGAATAATTCAGAATATAAACACGAATATACAGCAAATTCTTGCTTGTATAAAATAAAGCTAGTTCAAAGAATTTTCCTTTCTTCAATGACCTTCATTTTCATACAGCCCAAAGAATTCTGTTTTTATTTTATTAATATGATATTCGGTTTCAAACAGAAAACAAAGGCAACACATATGGCATTAGTATAATCCGTAGAAATGCTGCCCTTTGAAGCTCTAAGAGTTCTGCAAGTGCTTTCAATGGAACTATATATTCATAACCATAGATACTTGGGTTTGGAAGTAAAGAACAGTAGCATTTTAAAATTACATTCTAAAATTACACCCACTGAAACATAAGCAAAGATGTATTATTACAGCACCAGCAAAGAAACATTATAATTACTATTTTTAGCAGAAAATGTGACACTTAAGCCTGCAATTGTATCTTGACTGCAGCATTGTTCATTGCATTGAAATGTTACTCATTAAATTAGAACTCATTAAAAAGTTTTACACTGCAGTACTTTGAAAACTGAAGTGGTAAAAAAAAATATAGAAGAAAGTTGGTCTTTTAGAAACAAATTATTTGTTCAACATGTTTATGAAACACTTCAGCTAATAATTTGCTAGTTTATACCTTATTTTTCTAGTAACCTCTTTTCTTAACTGAGTTTCAAGATGTTTTATATGTGTCATTTCAGTAAATTTTATCTATTTTCTGTGGACAAGAACAGTGAGTCTGGAAAGTTCTGTAGCCTCAACACATGAACTCAAATATTCTTGCTTCTCTGGAACCAACACTGACAGAGGAAGAGAGGAGGCTGCATTTTCATGCTCTGCACTGGGTGTTGTCAAAATTGGCAGCTCCAGCAGAGGGAACACTGAGTCCCATCTGAACAAAAAATCGAGTAGGAGATCTTTAACATCAGCACATTTTGTCAAAATGTTTTTTAACAGAAGTACTATACATACATATATAAAACAAATACAATATGTAATACTGCCTGAATATATGCATGCAACAAGCCCTGACTTTTTAGCTAAAATAGGTGCTGCATGCAAAATAAGTTTTTACCTATATGTATAGCACTTTGTCTGCAAGGACAGAATTCTCCATTAACTGTTGAATTCTGTCATTAGCAGTGTATTTAATTTTCCACTGAAGTTAGTGGAAACTATTCTGTCTATTATGTTGAAGTAGCAATTTAATAATGTAAAACTCTGTAAGAACCTCAACAATAACTCTGAATGAAGGCAAAATTCCTGTCTCAGTCTAGCAAATGAATGCTGCTTCTGTTAAATATTATTTTAAAATCAATGGCAGTACTATAAAAAGAACAAGCAGTCATCTGGTAGTAAATTCTAGACAATTGAGATGCTTCGGAGTCTAAATTTCACCTGAGCAGAATTTTAGACCATCTAAAATGCAAATATATAAATGTTACAATGTGATTTCCAAAAATCCTTCTCCAAATTTCATATCCACATATGCTTACATATTTTCTGTAAGGTTACTCTTTCCAGGGGGAAAGGATGTAGCATGTTCTAAAAGCATTAAATGTCTTCTAAAAGCATATTATTGTCTCAATTTAATTTTTAGAAAACTTAGGCATCTCTCTGATTATCCATGGACCAGGTGTCCAAGCCTAAGTCATTTCTGTGTTCAAAGGCTTAATACCTAACTTGGTGGGTAAATCCAGGAGGTATATTCTCAGGGCTTTGTACTGGCCTTTCAGCAGTTCTAGTTTTATCATGTGCATGTGTTAGTGACTGAAAATTACAGTGAAAATCTATAACCATAGTAACTATTTCATGATTTCAACCACCTTACATAAACATTTCCCTAAGATATCTGCCTTGCTTCATTATGTGCTAAAATTTTTAAAAATATAGCATTTTTCCTGCAATATTCTTTAACTAAGGAATGCACATTTTATTGCTGATGTAATAAATCAGTTCAGCATTTCTGTTGGGAAGTAATATTTCATGGGAACAGTAGCATAGAGACCCATGGTAAAGTTCAGCCTTGTAACTCTTTCTCTCCTTGGTCTTTTTTGTTTAACAAAACAGGTGTCATTGACATTTGGAGCCAACATTCATGCCTGAACAGCTACTTTCTAAACACATTTAAACAAAAGACAAAAGCAGTCATTACTTTGGAGTTTCTTTTTTTTTATGGATTCATACCTTCTGGGGACAAGAGATAAATGAAGGTAAGATGAAACCTTTAGATGTTGTCCTCATCAGTGTTGACACTCTTCCTTGGGGGCTGACAGCTGCTAATGAATTAATTTTAAACATGACACACAAGAAGAACAAAAATTCTGGTTTGGTTTTGCTTCATTCTTGTAAAAAGAATAAGAATAGCAAATAGCATTGATCATAACATGAAAGCTAATCTGTACTAATTTGTGATCAAATAAAAACATGAACAGATTAATAAAGAAATCTTCATATTTTCCCAACAAATGAAATTAGGTTGGGGTTTTTACTTGAATTTGGACATTCTTCCTGTTCATATGAAAATGTTGTAGCTATAATAAAACTAGAGATACAGCCAGAATTTCAAATTTAGTGAACTCATTGACCAGAACCCAGGTATATGCTGTATTTCATTCACTTAACAAAGTCCTTTTATTTGGTTATATTCTCCATCACGAAAATTTTGTCTTTTTTTTTTTACATTGATATTAATTAAACTTCTCTTAATGCTACTCATGTTGAGAATTTTACTTCTGATATAAGGAAAAAATGTATGAAGTTTTTGCTTTTCAATAGAATTTGAATTCTTTGTTGAAAACACAGTGTTCCACATCCATAACTATTCAGGACTGTCACCGAAATACTCTCGTAAATATAATTTAAAATAAAAAGTAACTTAGTCTTGTAAATTAGTACAGTTTGTCCCTGTCAGCTGAGTGTGATTGTTGCCATGAATCTAAGGTCTGACTCTGGCCCACTGACCTACTCTTATTGGTAACATCTGTATGTTTAACTGTACACTGTTCTTTAGCTAAAGGAAGGACATATGATCATGATATATTCATGAGAAGAATTGTTTATGGCTTTTGATTGCATTACCACAATATGCTTAATGGCCAGCACTGATTCCAGACTTGTGTTCAAAACCCTTTTCAGAAGGCATTTTTAATATACAAATATTTCACACAGACAAAGGATGTGGAAATAGAAGAGATTTTTATAAGCTGAGCACTTATAAAGGTGTAAAGTAATAATTTCATGCATTATGAAATGAAAGCATTCACAGAGCTCCTTCTGTGTGATTTCCATCTAAAGATGCATGGAGTTAATAAAGACCATATGTATCAATTGTCCTCTGGAAAAGATCCTTGAACATTAGAGGCAAGATTGGCAGGCAGGGTAAGTGTGGCCTAAGGAAGAAGCATGTATTTTATCTGCACAAGAAATTGAAGAACACAATGATGCCATCTCAACATTACTGTACTATGGAGAGTGGAGAAGACCTTGGTAGGTCTGGTAAATCTTGTGAGAAGTAACAAACCCAGCTCTGGTTTTTATCACTAATAATTCAGTGATTCCATTCAAACCCAGGGAATAATTTATTTAAGGAGAAGACAGACATGTAAATGTAATGTAGTGTGTTTTTCTGAAGGTGTGATATACTCTACTGGATTTTGGCTGATATAGGTAAAACATCTTCAGAAATAAAAGTACTCTAAATTTTGTTGCAAAGAAATATGAGTCAGGTGGCTACAGCTGGAACTCAGATCCTGGTAACTACAGAGGAACCTTTGGCTTTTAAAAAACATGCCTGGGTATAAATATATTTTCATACAACTAGTGGAGGGAACACATGGAATAAATATTCTCTGCTTTTCTCTTATTAACCTGTCCATTGGTTAGTCAGAACTCAATTTCATTTACACATTGTTAAATTGAGAACCAGCTTGTAAAGTTCAAATTGTTGCAGGTATGTTTAAGTCTTCAAGTCTTAATGGTGATTTAGATATAAAGGAGGTATAAAGTTGAAATACCATCAATAAAAGAGATATTTGTATGTTTCAATTTAAGAAAAGTCATAGTAGTGAATTTAGACTAATAAATGATACATCTGAATATTAAGCAGACAGTATAATTTTCCAAAGTTATATCAAATTTCCTAAAAATGCATGTATATATATGCATATATATTTTTTATATAAATACTGTATGTAATTGAAACACCAGCATAGAATAAAATTTGCTTTGCTTTGTGTAATCCCATATTTTTTTCTAAAAATGTTTCATTTGAAAGCATGAGCCTAGGTTCCTTGCTCTTCCCTTTCAGGTGGAGTTGAATTTGAAGGAGAAAAACAAGATCAAAATTTTCCATGTTATTTTCCCCCTCATGCCACATTTCTATATGTACAATTTTTCTTTCTATTCTTTGCTTTTTAATGAAATTCAGGAAGAAAAGAATGAGATAAAAACATGAGAAAAATTAATTCTGCTGACAGAAATTGCTTACAATTTACTTAATTGTCATTCTTTTTTTTTTTTTTTCTGCAGTGTAAATGCACTCAGCAAAGGAAAAATTAATGTTTTCAGGTTCCTATCCTTTTCTGAAACAAATCTAGTTTGTGAGTAGTTATTTTGTGGAGTCTGTTTCCAAAAGGGTCCTTCCTCTTTCTGATACTCTGCTGTTGACAGCAGATACTGCAACAAATTTGATTCACAAAGGTGCCATTTAAACAAAAAATGTTTCATAGGGATATCTTTAAATATATTTCTGGTTTTTGTAGAATGCCATTTCTATGTGCATATACTGACTTTTACAAGTCTATTATTTTCTTATTCTCAGCTCTGATCTACATCCAGTGTTCCTGCAACTTTTTGCCATCATTGGAAGGTAGTTGCAGTTTTTTAAGCAGGCACATTTGATGTAAAAAGCTGTGTGCTGGACTTGTTCATTTGAAGGAGATTATTTTGTGCCCCTTTTTATTGCCAACAGAGATTCCAAGTAATAGCAGCCATTATTAGAGAGAATGGAACATAAAATAAACCTTTTATTGCTCTAGAAACAGTTTGTGATTCTTACCTTTCCACAGTGATACATGAGATTTCTGCAGGCTTTGGCAAGAGATATCCTATAAAACATTGATTTTTTTTTCAAACATCAGGGAAGTATAAGCCCTTTTGTGCTTATATCTGCAAGAAGGAATCGTCTACAGTTTAAGAACTAAGGAGTCAGGCAGCATTTAACTGTTTAAACCAGCAGTTCTATCCTTTTCAAAACAGCTGTACTCTTGTCAGCTGCAGGAATATTTAGTGCTAGAGAAAAGTGGCAGGCTTCACATCTATTGCTGTAAAGCTTCATATAAATGAGATCACACCTTCTGATCTCTTCCCAGCAATAGTGCCAGTGCTTTACACTGTTCAGAAGTTGTGGCAGGACAGAGTATGATTTTAAAGTCACACAAGCAATACCATAATCTCTGCCCTTCTGGATACATGAAAATGTATATTGTTCACAGACACAGCTGTACTGAGTGAAAGAGGAATGTTACTCCAAAAACAGGAAGTCAATGAAATTTTGATCAGGAGACACAGAATCTTAGCCCTCCCCTGGCACACTTTGGGATTGAGCCTTTAGTTTTGAATAGATTTGATGCAGAAAAATTACTCCTAATTTCTTGCCTTCAGCATTGAGTTATAGCATTGACTGTATATTCATCTTCTTTTCTGCATTGTGTGTTTCAAAACCCAGAGCCTCAAAAGATACAAATTGTCTAAGAACAGTCAAACAATGCCTTTTTTTTTCCCCTCCCCTTTTTTCCTCTCCAAACCTTATACCTTCATCCACTGTTACTCTTCACACTCTTTCTGCACAATGCACTGAGATTCAGATTTTGAAAAATAGGTCCTTTTGTTGTTATGTCCAATGCTTCTGGTGTTTAAGAGCCCCAAGGTAATATTTTTCAAGCACGTAAGAGAGAGTCCTTTTCTCAAAGATTGAAAGACTGTATAGTCTAAAAGACAGCAAAAATGAAACAGTAGGATATGGGAAGATATTAGTGACAGCAAACAGAAGGTGGTGTTGGTCCCTTTCCCTTTCCCTTTCCCTTTCCCTTTCCCTTTCCCTTTCCCTTCCCCTTCCCCTTCCCCTTCCCCTTCCCCTTTCCTTCCAATACTTTGGGATTGTAAGGGCCAGTTTAGCTACGAAGTCAGGGAGAGGAACATATAATGCATAAAGCAAGCTGGTGTTCAAAAGTCTTTTCATCAACTGCTGCAGCTGCTCTGTGGAGTTTAACTTCCATTTAGCTTGTGGCTGCTACTTCCACAGTTTTGTCAGCTGGGAACAAACAGTTCCACTGTTTGATGTTGGGACTTCAGGTACCACAAGAGTATCCTGCATGCTCCTGGGCACACAGCACCAGAGAAGACACTCCTGTTGGATCCTGTTTTTCTCCTTCCTCTCTCCCATTACTATTTACTCAATTAATTTTCTAACTGTACTGTGCAGGCTCAGTTTCTGAGTGCTACATTATATTTTATCTCTAAGCCTATGCTTTAATTTCATTTTTTAAGGACTTAATAAAAGGCAGAGGCTTACTTTCCATTGAAGAGAAACTGGAGGAGGGAAATGTGTCAGGAAATATCTATGTGGCATCAGTACTTTCCATTTTATAAATAGCACACATCCTTAGTGAAATAAAGCATTTACGCCCTCAGAAAGAAATCTGATCACTCATGGATTAAAAAGGAGATATCTCCTAAAGTTGCCAGAAAGTGGTTGATAGAAAAAATAAAAGTTTTGGGTGGAGATAGAAGTTCATTCTTAGGTTAGGTTCCAAATGCTATGTAAGACCCTGAAAAGTATTTTGCATTTATCTTTCATAGCTAGGACAATGTTCTTGCTGCCTGTATAAAACTTTAGTCTTGAAGACTGTAATTCCCTCTTCTACACAGATCTTGTCATTAGTTGTTTTTAGCTGAGTGACTTGTGCATTTAACATTGCATTTTTGTACAACGAGGCTCACAGTGGTCTTATTTAAACTGAGAAACAAGTCAGGGACAATTCTATTTAAATCAGTGCAAGACAGTAAAAGACATAAATGAAAAAACCTCCTGGATTTTAATGTTGAAAATGCATCTTCAGTAGTGATACCAAGTAAGAAATAAGATGGGTGACAATAAAAAAAGAGGGCCTCATGCTTATAATGGTGTTACAATTTAGATTTTCAGAATATTTTATGTGACTTTTGTGTGAGATTATTTCTGCCAGAGGAAGTCAAATTGCAAAAGGCCAGAGAGACAGCAACTTGTGTTCTGTGCCCATGGGCATGATAATTTCTGCTAAACTGCTTAATCTGGTCTGATTTTCAAATCTTGTGTGATTTCCTCTGGTTTATTGCTGGTAAGAGAAAGTCTGTGTACATTAAAGAGCAGTTTTGGTATAGTTATCCAAATGAATCTGTTGGGCAGTTTGGTCTTGGGTGAGTGGTCAAGACAAATTCAGGTCCTTTTGCAATGTCATTTTTTACTTCATCTGTGGTCTTGGGCCTTTATGCTGCTGTAGGTAAAGATCATATTGATGTTCTGTGCTTCACTGTCACAGATATCAGTGCTCAGACCTAACAGACTTCCAGACCTTTCCCTCAGTGAATGGAGGAACAACTCAATCCTCATTTCCTAAAGAAGAGGAATGAGACCTCTCACATTTATTTAGCAAGCAGACTTATATGTAGGTAAAGATAATGCAAAAAATAGGCTACAAAACTCTAGCATAGTGTTATCTAGTGCTTTCTACAGCATAAATTTGTGTAAATCTGAGTTAATCCTCCTACGGTCCCATTAAAGTCAAAGAGGAGATACACAACAGACAGAATTTGATTCCTCTGGCCTGATCTACACATTTATCTTGGGATTGGATGAACTTCTCTTTGGAGTCAGTCTTTTATCTCCACTGACTGTGAAAGGGACATAGGATCCCTAGCTCACACACTTCAGCATTTAATTTTTAGATACCCAAGATATAACACATAAGTTTCTTCCATTATCTCTACTGCTGACATAAAACTGTTGGGTTTTATTGCTTCATCATCATTCTTTGAATATTTGTCATTTTTACATTGTTATTATAACCTTTTCTTTCACTAACATATGGAATTCTCCAGTAATGACCTGAAGCTACAGGGAGACATGCTAATAAATGCAATTTGCTGCAATATTTCAGTGGAATATTGTCATTATTAAATTCATATTTAACAGCTTTTACTCAATACTTTCACTGCTCATTTCAGTAGTCAGCAAAGGTTTTCTGTGCTCAAATCAAACCTGAAACACTCTCTTGACCTGTTTGTCATTGGAATTCAGTGAAATTACAGACCACCAATTAAAAATCATTTAAGTGCACTGGTTTATTTTGCTTTGTGGGGTTTTTTTTTGTGGTTTTTGCACAGTCACAGTCTTTAACACATGTGGTTTTGTAATTGCAATATGCTGGGAAAGTTCAGAGTGCTCATTGGCCTTTTAGCTCCTATTTCCACCTGTGTTCTCACACACTCAATGTTAATAACTGGGGCTGTGAGTCACACCAAATAGCTGGCTGGAAGCTTGCACTTGCATTTTATTTGAATTTGCACCATGTCAAATCTTTTCTTCAGTTTCTAGGACCCAATAATATAATATCACAAGAAGTGAAGAACTACCAGAAATTGTCCTCTCCGACTGATGTTTACTCTTTGATTCTATTTTTTCCCTCTTCATGTAAATTATCCACTCCTTCATGCAGAATCCCATGATGTGTTTGTGTCCTGGCTAACATGTTGAAGGCCTGCTTTTCATAAGGGACTTTAAATTTAGACTAACAGTAATAAACAATCATAACTACTTTCCATGTTTAATAGATTATTCTTGATTAACCAAACAATAATTATTCATCTAGTTTTGAAGAAAGAAATAGAATGTGCCAATGAGTCACGGGTCAGCATATGTACATGGGATGTGTGAGACCAGAGTGTAGACATATCCTTCAAATCAGAGAGAGAAGCGTTGTGTGTGCTTGCACAACATATACCAGATAGATTTTATTTCTTTCTCTAATCAGATATGGGACTGAAACATTCCTGCATATGCTTCTTTTCATTTGATTGTCAGTACCAACTGTATTCATAAAAATGCAATTTAATCTGTGCCCAGATGACTGTTTCTGCCTGCTTTTCTTCCTTATTAATGTGAAATAATGCAATTCCAGGAAAATGGAATGCTGTTTTGTTTCAATATTCCAAAGCATGGGATTCCTAAAGACCAAACACAGATACTGTATAAACGCTGTTTTAAAACATTAAGATACATATTGGATAAAACACATACATATAGAATTTTATCCCTCAGTAGATAAAGTCTCTGGAAAAGCAGTTTATCTGACCCATTTCCTTTTAACCCAGCTTACCCTAGATCTTAATAAAGACATTCTCACTACACGTGGACTGACCAATTTCTTAGTCCCTAGATATTTTGTAGTAAAATTCAGTTTTCCATCAGCAAGCTGTTAGAATGTCCACCTGCTTTTCTGTGGTCCTGTAAAAGTTGCCTTGACTGAAGACTTTAATCTTCATAACCTCTCTTTGAACTGCTTCAGTTTAACCCTCTGTCCTGAACACACTTGGTATGGCAGTGTCATGTGGGGTAAATATTCAATAAAACTACTTTTCAAGGTATTTTTAGCAAAATTAATTATTGGTTCCTGTTTTTTTCACAGTTTTACCTGTGTCATGATTACTGTTTTTGATAGTGGTTTGATTACATTAGATCTGCATTTTTTCAAAAAGAATTAATGAAGCCTTTCAGGAACCAAATCAACTCAAACTTGGCAAAAGGATGTAAGGAAGGTACCTGTAGACTGAAGCACAGAAGTGTTTTTAAATGTCAGGGATCACAAAAGCTTTGTAATGACCACACTTCATTATTAAAATTACTTTGTACATATTCTGTAGTGGTTGATTTTCTGTAGCATTGAAGTAGCTATAAAAAAAAAAAAAATCCATGAAGACATAAATTGAAATTGAAGACTTTTAATCCATATGAAAGTTACAAAAATCCAAATTTTGAAGCTATAGCAATATTAAGTATTAGTAAATGAAATTAAATAATCGTGCAAGAGTAGGACACTAAAGAAAATTGAGATCTTATGACATGCAGAAAAGTGCATAATGCAGACATACTCTAGGCAGGCAGATTTTTATCAGTTTGTGTATCTCATCCTGCGAGTGTACTTCATCCAAAGGCAAAAGCTGTATGCAAAACCCTGAAAGGCTTTTGCCTCATAATTGTGATTTCTATATCTTCCTTCCAGCTTTGACAATGCCAGTAGTTTACTAATTATATAAAAGGAAAACATATACAAAAATTTGCCAAAAATGTGCAGTTTTAGAAGTGTAAATTATTTGGAAATCAAATTAGTTAACTTTCATTGAATAATATTATTTAAGAAACCAGAGCAGGGAAAATAAGTCTGTCCAAAACTTCAAAGTATTTCATCCCTCCTTTCCCAGTGAACTATATTCCTCATTAACTCAGATCAGTTCAGTTTTGTTTGAGCCTGTTAAAATGTGGAAACTTAAATTCTAATCTTAATTGCCTTTCTGTTGCTGCTTTTTAGATAAGACTGTAATTTATCCTCCCTTTTTGGAGCTGAATTAAGTGCATTGTGAGACAGACTGTACTACTTAGTGAAAAAAGTGCTGGACCAGACTTGGGGAGTTCCTATTCCCAACCTTGGCATTAGAGTGAGTGGAAAACCTACAGATTTTTTAACTCTTAAATTAAAAATTGTTTCTCACCTGTCAGTTTTAGTTTTGTCATTTTGATTTGCATAGATCATTTGTCACAGTATAAAAACAGAAGCCTAAGGAAACACCTGCCTCATAGGCACTCATTGCTCCCGATTAAGTTACTGTTTCCCCCAGGGTATTCCAGTTTAGCTGTTGATGGTGGATTTTAAGGATGACAATGGTGTCTGGCCTTCTAGATGATTAATGAAGAAATATTATTGATATTCTCATTCTGCTCAGTTTTTGACATGTCCCTTCCTTTAATAAACAACTTATCCCTGCGAGGAGCTCAGGAGTGGTCAGATCTGCTCTACTCTACACACTAACTGTGTAATGGATACACTTTCCTCTAACCTGTCAGCATACAGGACTCAAACCTGATTCAGACCTGCCTTATTCTTCAGTAAAGCAGGAGTAGCTCCTTTGAAGTCAGTGAAATTCTTCTGGTTTCATGTATGGGAAAATGAGAGAAGAATAAGGCCTTTTGTCTTTTTCCAGGGCAGCCATGCTGCTTAATAAATCATTATATCAGCAGTTGTTTTTCACTGGGGAACAGCACAATAATTGATGCCACTGTCCAGAAATGCACAGAGGCTATTGATCAGGCCAGCTTGTTAGTACTACTGTAAACCTGTGGCACAGGACTGGAACAAATAGTACTGGAAGAAATGAGAATCTACTCACACAGTCATTTGCAAAGTGTATTTTATGCCAATGTTTCAAATATAATGAATTACCACATCTTTTTGTATTTTCTATGCCGTTCCTGTAAATATATCTCTTTACTCATAAAGGGAACCACAGCTAAAGTTAACATTACTGCTTACAAAGCGAGAGACTCCCTAAACATTTTGTTCTGTTTACTTATTGTGAAGATTAAAAATTTAGACATGAATGACCAAGTGCATACTATGCAATTAAAAAAATAAGAGGAACATGGATCATGAGACTGTTATCTTTCAAAAACAACAGCTAGGGAAATTCCTGACCCAAAAAGAACAGTTTTTTAATTCAGTCATATTTTCACAGGCTTTTCATGTGGAATTTATCTGAACTGGTTTGTAATAAAGTTTAAAAATAAAAGTTAAACAGAGGAGGTAAATTCTCTGGAATACATCTATCCAATCTCTTGAAGACTAGAGACTATCAAGATTTTCTTTTACATTTCTAAAATCAGAGTATCGAAATAACTGCTAGTATTCAGTGAAATATAAAAGATAAGCTAGTCAGTCACTGGTCAACAGTATTATAAGAGAATTTCTGACAATAAAAAATTTATTGTGTGTAACATATATACTTAGTAAAACCGCAGAGTAGGTAATAAAGCATTTAGTAGTAGTACTAGTAGTAGTAGTAGTACTAGTAGTAGTAGTAGTGTGTTTAGAAGAGAGTTGTGACTTTTTGATGACATATTTTCATTGGAAAGAGCTGACGTGGCAGCAATGAAAATGAAATTAAGCAAAAGAAGACTCGTTCAACAGTATGGAAAAACCATATATATTCTTTCTATAGTCCAGCATTTAAACCACTTCCCTAGAAAGAGCGTCCTGTTTGCCCATGAGAATGTGGATGTGACTTTCTGTCCCATATATGTGATTCAGGTGTCAACCTTTTGCTACTTTGCAGGAAACTATAATTTTGATTCATTCTACCCCATCCCAATTATTTTTAAAAGATTTTATTCTAAATGTAAGCAGATATGAAAATCATAATTTTTAAAATAAAATTTAACATTGATTTCTCAGCTGCCCATAGAAAATGAAGCAGAAAATAGATACCAATACATGACATTTATGGCCTGGAAATCACTGTTTTCACTTGTGCAATAGAGAAGGGGGTAATATAGATCTGGAGGAAAAGAATGCTCATTATCATTGACTGTCCTGGAGAAGAGATTTATTCATTTTTTAAATTGTTATTCTTAAACACAAGCCAGAAGATAGTCCTTGCTTGATTCTGTCTCCTTATTATGGAGCTGTCTGTGACAATTTATGAAACAACACCTGCACTGATAACTCGCTGTCCTCCCACTTCCTTCCTTCTTTTGGCTGTTTGCTCACCTGTTACTTGGTATCTGACTCCCCATTTAGAGATCTCAGAGACTATAGTTTATTTTGGTAATTTTAATGAGAGACTACAGTTTATTTTTGTTCATTTTAATGAGACTCTAAAGAGGAGACTTTTAAACAGGATTTCTGAGGACTATTGCAAGAAATACAAATACAATTTCTATTTCTTCTGCAGCTGAAATAAATGCTGTAATTAAGGATAAAAATTCAGAAAACCTAGTCAAGGAATTCATTTAGTAAAAAAAGAGGAATAGTCAGTAATCATAATTCCAGTTTTCTTGGTATTTTGATATATAGCACACCTGCAAGCAAGAAAAACAATGGAAATAATATCAATTACTGGGAAAAAAAATTTTGGGTCCTACAAGGAAAAAAGCATTTATATTCACTCTCTTTGCAAATTCACTGCCCAGACCAGTGTGTTGTATGAACAAATAGTTCTCTGTATCCTCACTGTTTTAGTGCATTCTGACAGTTCATGTTCTTGATTGTAATGGAGTTGAGTAGCTTTTTGCAGCTGTTTGTTCAGCAGACCCCAAAGCTCTCCTCCCAGAGTCATTACTAATTCAAACAAGCCACACTCAAAACCAATTACATGTCTGCACCTTGGAACAACACACACCTAATTGTAGACCTACGTGCCTTCTAGGCTGAGGGAAAGAAAAATCTAAAACTTGTCAATATGGACTATCCCTGTTCCATATGAAACCCTGGGCTGGTTTTACTGTGTATCCCAGAGGTTGCACCAAGTGGATACAGAATTCTTAATGGGGGAAAGAAGTGGAGCAGGTGATTTGGAATTGCATGTGTTTGGAGCTGCTTCACATCCAGCTGCACTGGAAAAGTGGTCTGTGTGTGCTCCCTGGAGATGCTGAACACACAAAAATACTTGGTCTTCTTATGGCTCGACAATGAGACTCCTCACAAAATAATTAATGGCCAAGGTCCCCATTTCTGACAGCTCACATTAAAATTGCAGGCAGCTGGCACAGCTGGCATGTCTGGGCAGAGGGGATAAAATAGATATGGCCTGCCAGAAGAGTGGTAAAAGGATTGTAGTGCTGAAACTGTGTTTGTGCTACAAGGATAGTAAAAAATACAGTTGTAAATAAAACCCAGTCATAAACCTACCTCTAAAGGTGGTTTTGTGATAAATTTCATAGAAGAGTGAACTGTAGGAAGAAAAAAGAATAAGAGTACTCTAGTTAGCAGGGTAATATGGTATATGAATTAATTAGTAGTCTTAGCACCTAACTTGTGTCATCCTCCCAATTCTGTTATGCAGAAAAAATAAAATTTGTGATCATATTGTTTGTTGTTCTTTTTTATATTCTAAAAAGAATGAAAATATAATGGTGTAGTCAGAATAGAATTACTTGCTTGTCCACTAGTACACAGATGACCATCACAGTCAGTGACCACAGTTTTTCAGGTTTATACATTTACTTTAATTTTCATAGAATTTGTGAGGAACATACATTGTTACAAGCCAGAAGGTCTCTGAATCTCAGCTGTTTGGAAGACAGAATTTTATTCTTTTCACTTTTCTTCTGCTTCTGATTTGGTTTTTCACTTAATCACAAACACTGTGGTAGTATTTTACCTCTTGATTTTTTTTTTTACCTGAAATTCCTTTTGTCGCAGTTGCTGATAGAGTTTGGTGAAGCTTTACAGAAAGATTTCAGGGTATTCCAAAAAAAGGTTTTTTTGGCCCAAAAGTGTGCTTTTGTTATACTCATACTGGCTATAAAAAATCTGTACAAGTATCCTGAGGTTTTCCATCCTGGCTTTCTACCTAGCCCACTGCAAATGAGACAGTTTTGAGGGTAATGCAGAAGTGATGCTTGCAAATATAATATGTGCTATTATAGAGTCACAGGATTCACACCCAACACACAATGTTTGTGCATGGACAGGACTGACAAAAGTGCAGACTGGCATATCTACAGAAGAGTGGTAATTAGAGCACTTGCCTCCACAGCAAACTGCAAACATAAGTTTGCAAATGACCAAAGGATGAACTCTCTTTAGAAATGCAGAGAAATATTTCACCATCATTTGCTGCTGGTTTGGAGAGAATGCTACCAAGATAGATAAACTTGTCAAGCATGTTAAGTTCCTTTGATCTTGTGCCATGGCATAAATGTACATCTTAGTGATTAACTCTTTCTTCTTATTAGTCATTTTATTACCTTTTCTTCCTTTCATATCCTGCTTTGTACACTTTCTCTCAAAATTTATTGAAAGCGGGCTTACTGAAACAGTGCTCAGTTCTTGAACTGTTCAAGGATTAATATTCTAAATTTGGACTAGAGGAAAACCACTGGAGAATGGGCAGTTGTCTTACAACAGAAAACAAAAAGCTAGTAGGGGATTGGTCCTCTTAAGAGTTGTTGTTTCTCCAAGATCTCTTTGCAGTTCTTCCAGAATGTTTTTCTGATGTACCACATCACATCTAATATTGAGTTCACAGTGATTTCTCAGTTGTGGATCAATTTTTACCCAGTGTACTGACCAAGCCCCTCATAATAATTCATTTTCTACAAAAGCTACAGCAGCTTTCTAGTCAGTTGGATGAAGTGTTAGAAGAACCTCTGTAAATTAGCTTGCTTTCTTTTGCCTGCATAATAACACTTTTGTTTTCTGTTTCAGGGAGAAAGAAAGTGGCCTGGCATCAACACCTCTGGTTTATACAAGAACACTGCTCCATGTTTACATTTTTCACAAAATGTCTGCTAGCTTGTAGACTACTTGACATACGTGGTTACTCACATTCAATTTTCCAAACCAGATTTATTTCAAGCTAGCACAGAACGTGGAAATTCAACTGTTCTTGTCAGCTTTTCCTTCGGCAATGGTCTAGACAGTTAAGGGAAACAAAAGCTGTTCCAAATTTGTATTTGTTGGTATGTGAAATAGAATGATACTGTGGGATGACATGGAATTCAAAACTGATAACATAACAAATATAAAATAGAAGTAAAAAGTTAAATCCCTTCATCTTAAGAACAATGAGAACTTACAGTTATACATAAGTAGTGGATAAGGAGGTATAATAACCCAATATGGGGCTTCCTTTGGATTGTGATTTAACAGTGCAAGGAAGTTCAGTTTCAAATTTGGCCTGTTTCTATAAGAACTTTGAGTGGGTTTGCTGATATTAAATATGCTGGTCTTGCCAGTATATGTATATATGATAAACCTGATTATATTGAAACTAAGTCTTCAATTGTGTTGATTGATTCAAGATTCTTGAATATTCAGTGAACATTGAATTTTCTCTTACCAGGTCTGACCTTTAATCTGTTGTAATTCAATACTTCAGAGACAGTAACAATCTTTAATCAGATTCAGAGTATGAGGGGAACAACTATTTTATCACCACAGAGAATAATAAACCCTAATTTATCTTAATTTTTGTACTTATATGTTCTTCTATGAAGCAGTTTATTTGTCATGCCATGTAGTTAAGTAATTGTTTTATCACTGACAAAAAATATGTGGTTGAATTTTTAAAATTTAGAGAATTCTCTGAAAGAATTTTATCTGATGAGTTGAATCAAATTAAATGCAATTCAGATGTATCTATTAGTTTTGTTTAATTTAAACTTCTTAAATTGGCAACTTAAACTTGGTGACCCCCTACTTTTTTAAAAGTTTGGCCAACATCCTAGTAGGTGTCTCTGTTTCTTTCAATAGCTTCTGAAGTCATCTGTATGGCAAATAACATCAGCATCTGGGAAATGGCAGAATGATATGCTAACTTCTCCCAGCAGTAAGAAAACAGAACATATTTAAGAGGTGGTAAAGTGGGGAAAAGAAACCAGAGTAGAAAGAAGAAAGGGCAAAATGTGGATAAGAGAACATGAGAAGACAGTCTGATTTGAAGGAGATAAATTTCATCATACATTTCAGCTTGCTCTTTGGATTACATGCAGTTTTTTTTAGTAGGTTTGTACCAGAGAAAGACTCATTTTGGGATGTCTCATAGAAAAAGTTCCATCTTGTTAGTGGGTAGTTTGTAACGTAAGAAGAATCAGAAGACTCAGTTTTTCAGAGTGCTCAGTTCCTAGTGAAAATAAGAGGAATTAAGAAACTTCAGCATAAAAAATGGGTCCAGGATCCTGGAGACCAGTCCCAGAAACCTGAAATCCCCATGTTTCTATTTCATAAAGCAATATCATAAAACTTTAAAGAGATTACTCACAAATTAACACACTTATAATCAATGAGGGGCCTGTCTTCACCCTTACTCATTTTGGAAGGATACGTATTTTGTCCTATCCTCTCCTCGCTTGTATACCACAATTATAAACAGTCATCTGTTGAGTATTCAGTGCAAGAATAAACCCATATTATCACTTCCCTTTCCATGACCAAGAACTGCTATTACATTATGGACATGCTAAGCCCATGTGTTAATGCTTTGCCACCTTACTCTGCAGAGAAAAGGCAAAGCAGATTTTAGAGCAAATGTGAAATGGGGGACAAGAGAAGATAATTAATAAAATCTTCCTTCTGAAGGCAGAAAGGGGACCTTTATGGGGCAAAACTGTGAAGAATATTTTTTCTGTGGGGATGTATAAAGGGTAGAGCTATTAATGATGGTGTCTCAGTTCTACTTCATAACAGTAATAGAAATGGGCTTCATAATACTAAAATTTTAAAACATTAGGTTTAAAATGCATGTGTGTGTATATATATAAGTCTACACATGAGTGTGCTGTGTTTCCTTTTTCCCCAATCCTGTTCACTGAGATATCTTCAACCCTTTCACCACAATTGTATGTATCCCCTTTTCAGACATATAAAACAGGAGAACACACTTGGGGGAAAGAGGAATTTTTTCAGACTCCCCTAATGTTTCACAGATTGGATTTCTGTGGCTTTTTCCTGACTTCCTTTTCTGGGAAACAAGGTACCAAGTAAATGGGATGTTTTAACTCTGCGTTTATCTGACAAGAATCTAACCTGCATGGCAAATTGTTAATGTCTAGGAGTTTGTTCCAAGATGTTTTATGTCAGTTCTACTATACTGGAGCAGGAGTGGCAATGTGACATTAACATTGCAGTGTTTTAGGCCCCTCCTTGCATGGGATCAGATTAAGTTCACTGCATAATTCATAGTTGTGTGTTCCATGATTGCCATGTAAGAGAGGATCTTTTGGTTCACCTCCACCTCAGTTTGTTGTATCAGACAAGTCATATTTGCTTTTGAATTGCAAGGGAAAACTGAGTGAAGAGGAATGCAGAAATACTTTCTGGGGACCTTTTATTCTTTAAAAGGAAGCATGAAATCACAGTTTTGATTTCTCAAGTGTTGTTTACCATTTCATCTATCTTGATAATGCAGTAATTTAAGAGTTCTCAACATCTTGCTTCAAACTCTTAAAGACTTGGAGTATTTGTGTCCCAGCTGAACTTTTTAACTCATGCAAGGGGGACATGAAAACAGTGACCTACCTCTGAAATCATCTTTTTAAATCAGAAAAATGTGCACTGTATGAGTGGAAAGAGAATTTTCTGAGCATCAAAATGGGAATTATGAATCAAAGCTCACAGGCTCCAGTTTCCTCTAAATGAAAAAGCAATTGCATGTGACAGGATGTGCATCAGCTGACCAGTATTTGTAAAATTTGGATGCAGTGTTGTGCCTTAATTTAACATGTTGTGTGCATATATTGGATGATAAATACAGTCCATAGATTTACTTAGCTTACGAAGTATTTTATTATTGGAGAGGAAAGAACTATATGTAAATTTAAAAAAACAATGTTTAAATCTTGCTTTAGAAATAAGCAAACTGAACTCTAAGGAGGAGTGTTAAGGAAATTGCAAAGTTACTTCTATGTACAGTAAAAATTTATGCACATTGCTTTTCCCTACTCCCTCTAAAGCAGCAATGCTTCAGATTCAAGTTAATTATATAGTTTTTCCCTTCAGTTTAGTTCTGACTCTCACCTCCCGATTACTGGGAAATGAGCACCGTTGGAGCAGATTTTTAAATGCAGAATTTTTGTCTCCATAAAAAAACCAAGGAATAAGCAGGAGGGTTAGACTAGATGATCTCCAGAGGATTTTCCAACATAAATGGTTCTGTGATTCCCTGGAAATAAAAAAATCTCCTTGCTTGGAGGTAGACTCCATCTCCACACACCTCTGAGCTGTAGGAATGCACACCTAATTCACTATCCCCTTCCCTGTTCCACAAACACCCACCACAATGGTTTATCCATTAAAAATGGGCAGACTCCACACAGTTCTTAACCTAACAATGTGTCAAAAACTAATGATGTAAAAAAACAGGGCAACTAAATGGTTATTAACATTCAGATAAATAGTGGTTTCAGCTGCTGATTTAAATTATTGATTAAGAAACAGATGCAGCCAAAAGCTACCGACCTGCTGAAATCAAAACTATGCACATGATTCTATTTCCCTTCTTGCGTAGATTTTTCAGTACTTCATTTTTCAACACCTAACAAAACTATTCTCAGGAGAAAAATTAAAATTAAGGTTACAATTTTGCATGTGGACAAAGCTACATTAGAATGCATTTAGTCATCTTTGAGTATTCCTTCTCTTCAGGTGTAAATAACTTACGGTTTTCATGCGGACTTGACACAGTTGCTGTAAGGAGTTCTGCAGATCTTAATTTCTCTATTACCTTATACATGTGGATATTATCACTACAAAGATATTACCTATAAAAATCTACTTTTCACAATAATAGCTGACAAGAAAACTAATAGACAAATGCAGTAATGTTAGTAATGTAGAAATTACATTAATTGTGATAATTTCATCAATGAAGAGTATCTGTAACTGTAATTACATATAAAAAAATTACAATAATTATACATATAAAACCCCCCAGCAATCTAAGATTTTTCTAGTTCATACCAGTTCAATACAGAAAATATATCACTGCTACTGCTTTTAGCATAATTCACCTAGATAAGAGATATATGGTCAATTGAAACATCCTAAACCAGTTGATTGTCCTCATTGTAGCTCCAAGTACTTAAAGTTTTAATGATATATCTACCATAAAAAGATATTATATTTCTGTCATGTGAAAAACTGGGAAACCAAATCCAACAATGTTTCCAAATATTTAAGACATTTCAGGCACTGAAACAAGAAGAAATTCCAGGCTTCAGAGCACCTGGTAAATCTTAATTTTTCTCCCTACTGCAAAGGCTGCAGGCATTCTGATTTGAGGTCTCTGGTTATGTATTTATTTCCTCATGAGCTCTATCATCATCCACAATCATAAAATGGCAAAAAAAAGCCATTTACTTTACAGAGAAATTATAAATATTCTCCTGTCTCCAAATATTTGTAATTAATTTTTTAACTTAATTTTAGTTTCCAGAGAAATACAAAAAATCCATAACCTATTCTCATCTGTTGAGCTGGCATGAATTCAGATTAAGTCCACTAAAATCAGTGAAGTTTCTGTGAATTTTCATCACAGTTTTCAAGGAAGAGCCTCAGAAATCAGGGGAGATACACCACTTTATATCAGCTGAAGGTTTAGTCTGCTCTCTATCTGTGCAACAGGACAGTTTAAAAACTGGTCACATTTACCTATGTAATATATATAGACAGACAATTAATATTAGACACTCAATGGCACATTCCTGTTATTGCTGGGATAACAAAATACACAGTGGGGAATTCTCTCTTAATAAATAGCTTGTTGTTGAATACAAGCCAGTTAGCAGATTGACTACAAAGATGCCATCAATTTGAATCTAGAGGATGCTTTTACAAGTTGCAAATGTCTTCTGACTTATTTCTGACTCATTAAAGCTTTTATGAGTCCTGCCAGATGTTTAAGGCCTCAGGGAAAATCAAATGTATGTGGAAAGATGACAGAAGAGAAATAGGTAGAAAGAAATACTGAGAGTTAGGCTGAGTGGTAGCTGGCTTACGTTGTCGAATTTTCAAGAAGGGCAAGAACGAGGACCCCTGTCAGTCTCACTGAGTGCCCAGTAAAATCATGGGAAAGATTATTCTGGGAGGTATTGAAAAACACGTGGTGGACAACAGAGTCATATGTCCAACAAAAATGATTAGTTGTTATCCCTTCAAATTTGATCTAAACACGTTTTATCCCAGATTTTTAGTGAGATTCCCTTGAAATGTATATTATTTCTGTGTTCATAGTATATTTCTACAGCAGCACTGCAGTAGGAATCATGGATGCAATGCAGTAGTAAACTCTTTATATTTAATTCTGCTGCTGCCACACTCCTACTAAGCTTGAAATGCAAAATGAGTTGGCAGTTCAGAGCTTATGTTAGGAATAGTGGTCTCCTGACTTTTGTAGACAGACTGTATTTTCAAATCAATTAATCTCAGCAGTGTTGCACAGCAGAGGGGCACCCGGCAGGCTCAGAGGAGTGCGGGTGGCAGCACAGCCTGCAGCAACACACGGAAGGTGTTGGACGCCAAAGAGATGGGCTCACGCTAAGGCTGTGGCAATGAATCTCCTTTCCTACAGCTCAAGAGCAGAGAGCCAAAATACTCTGGCTCCAGACTCCAGTAGAATTCAACATTTCCTCTTAAATGATCCATAAAGAGCCAGGAAAACTCTCGCCAGCGCAAGCCAAAAAAGAATTGGATGAATTAAAGGATAAAGAGAAAGAGTTTCTGCAGTGCTACAGTGGATATTAATACTTCCATGCTAGGCACAGTTTTGAATTTACTACAGTAGCTTGATTACTTTCCATCTCAGCTAAATCCAGTCAGAATTGTAATAAAACCTTTTAGTCAAAGAAAAGAGGTTTAATAACATGTCTGTTGCAGCTACAAAAACCTATGTTGGAGCAGCTCCTTTCAGTGAGGAGGAATGGGATTAGACACTAGTAGAATACATGTCCCTAAAGACCATCTATAAGACCACAACTCTGAAGTGATGAATGCTGCATTCCAATAAGATATTTTACACTAAATAATTAATGTATAGCAACACAAGGTGATAGAAATGCAATAATTACATTACATTTCTTAGTAGTGTGTTAATTTTTGTCAAATATTCTAAGTCCAATGTGGGCTGTACTAAACATACATGTCAAATATCAAAAAACTTTCAATCTGCTTTTCACATAGGAAGATTTGTGTTAGATTTTTGTGTGCTTCTTCCTATATATAGCCCTCTCTAATCTGGTATTCTGAGAGAATTCTATTTACTAAGAATGAATTTTGACCCAATACCATAGACAGCATGGGGTAGAAGACAGGGAATTAAACTGAAATGAGGATCTACTTCAGTCATCTTTATCAACAAGTATAGAAACAGAAGGCAACAGCTCATATAATTTGCTTCATATGTGCAGCACACTCGACAAAAAAGAATTAAATTTATTAGAACAGAGTGCTGGATAATTATTTCAACTATTGGAAAATCTTGGCATAATAAGTTGTAATTGGAACTATTAAAAGCCAAACTTTTGATTATTGAGAAAAAAAAAAAGAAGAAAGGTCATATGGTAAAAATAGTTACACAGACAGACTGGGAGAGACATAATTACAGTCCCACCATTGTCTGTGTGTGAATACTTTATGGCATTAATTACTAAACATGTGTAAATGTGTTTTCATTACTACTTTAGTTGAGACCATTAAAACCAAACCCACTACACAGCATTAATGTGCTCTTTTTTGCCTGAAATCTTATCTAAGGCAGTTTTTAGAAGTTTTATTTATTTATTTATTTTGAGGGTTAAAGAGTTGACGAGAGGCCTTGCAAAGTTTTTCAACTTTAAAACTGCATTATCAAATACTCTTTTGCCTTTAGATTCAGACACCTCATCAGTCACTGTCCAACTGAATGTATGAATTCCTTTTCTAGTTTCTCCTCTCCCTACATTCCCTCATTCCATCATGCCTGGGTTATATTTTGAGCTGTAATGCTAAATGAAACAGAGTTTCCAGGTCTGGAAGTGCAAAGACTACAATGGCTTTGTGCCTTCACTGTCCCTTTCTGTTCCAGGGATATTTCCAGAGTAAACAGTAACTCCAGCTTCAATTTAAGCAGCGCTGAGGGCTCATTTGCACTGTAGCAGTCTCCTTAGGCTTTCCATATTACAGTCACTCCAGCAGAGCAGGTTTTTTTGACAATATATTCACAGTATCCTGGTTTCCCTTGATCTGCTCTGTTTTTTTTTTTGTTTTTTTTTTTTTTTGAGGGCATGGAAAGGGTCTCACCCTTCAGCTTCTGCCTCTCTTTCCTGGACCAAAATTGTAATTACAATTACAGCACCAAAGTATTTTGCCTCACCTAGGGGAGTCATTGGACACGATACTGATAAAAAGCAGCAGTAAGGAAGTGTCTCATTCCTTTAGAGGTGGAACACATTTTGGGGGTCTACTTAGATTTCCTTCAGGACCTTGGGGCTTTCCAGAGTCAGACAAAATAGAAATTATTAGAATTACTCCAAGATTAGTTCTATGCTTTAGTCATCTTTGTCAACCAGTGCCAGCTTTTTTTTTCCTTCACCTAACTTTTATTACAAGGTTTTTTATCGGATGACTGGAATCATTGACATTTCAACCCCCCACACCCTTACTTCTCTAACCCTTGCCCCCTTTTGCCCTGGTGCATGAGGTTGTGTCTGGGTAGAGATATACTGAACAGATTCTTGTGAGTCATTCATTTGGGATAGAAAACAACAGGGCATCCCCAGTTGCTGGGAGTAAATTCAACTTCTGATGACAGCAAAGGAATTTCTAAAACAAAGTCTGGGGAAATCTCTGCAGCCTAATAGCCACTTACATGCATGCCTAAATCCCTTCCTTTGCTGATCACTTGTGCAGGCATTTTAACAAGTGATGTACTCTTGCCAGATTTTCAGGATGCATGTTTAAACAAGTTGGTAAAGCAGAAATTTGCTGAGGGCCAGGCTTCTCTTCAGAAGTCCAAGGAATCATTCTTTATTTAACAGGGATGAATGAGCAAGAAACTTTTTAGGCTCAAGCAGATGTCAAAGCTGTCTCACAATTGCCCTGCACAATTCCAAAACTACAGATGGTACTGGAGGAGTATAAATAGGATTCAGTTGCATAAGATATCAGGAAAAAAAAAAGTCTGTGAACTATTTTGGAGAATAAAATGTAGTTTTTCCTCTAAAGTTTTATGTTGTTTTATTGTTTTATTGTAAAGCTGCATGATGTTTTTGTATGCACCTATGCACTGCAGTACTACTTTTTTTTTTTTTTTTCAAATACATTTGCCTGAATACTGAAGGAGCACATTTTGGTGTTTTACCTTTAATTCTTAATGTGACTTTTATTTAAATTTTATTTTGCATTCTATGTATTTTGATAATCTATATTAGGCAAAAGAGGATGCTGAATACTCACATAATTAGATATTTATTTCATTAAAAAGTAATTTATCTTAAGATATCATTCATTTAGAGGCTGCTACATTTTATTTCTCTTATGGGAAAATTTTCAAGTTGGAGTCCTTTCAGTCTTCTGACTGTAAGTCTACTTACAAAAATGTGTATTCTCTGTCCCAGAAACTAAATTTAAATAGATATAAAAGGCAAATCTATTAACCATCATTTTGCATATGAGAAATTAAGACTGACGAATGAAAAGATACGTTTCTAACGTCACAGAGGAACTAAGGGTAACTTGACCTTTGATGAAAACCTGGTGAAAGGGACACTAAAACCAGCCAGAAAAGTGACCTTTTCTTTCAATTTATAAAAGCTAATTCAGGTTTTCCACTCTTCATGGAATCACACAGTAGTCTGGGTTGGAAGGGACTTTTGAAGTTCATCTAGCCCAACCCCCCTGCAATAAGCAGGGGCACCTTCCACTGGACCAGGCTGCTCAGATCCCAGTCCAGCCTGACCTTGAATGTTGCTGGGGATGGGACATTCACCACCTCTCTGGACAACCAGTTCCAATGTTTTACCACCTTATTGTAAAAAAAACCCCAAAATCTTTCTTTTATCTTACCTGAATCAACCCGTCTCTAGTTTAAAATCATCACTCCTATCACAACAAGCCCTGCTAAAAGTCTGTCCTCATCTTTCTTGTAATAGCATCTCTCTGGAACCTTCTCTTCTCCAGGCTGAAAAATACATATTCTCTCAGCATTTCCTCATACGAGAGGTGCTCCAGCCCTCTGATCCACTTGTTGCCCCCTCTGGATTTGTTCCAAAAGGTTAACATCCTTCCTTGTGCTGAGGACCCCAGAACTAGACACAGAACTCCAGAGGTCTCACCAGAGTTGAGCAGAGCGTCAGAGTCACCTCCCTTTGACCTCTTATGCTTCTTGTGATGCAGCCCAGGATAGAGCTGGCTTCCTCCATTCTGTTTAAAAAACAGACATGAAATGGCAGAAATAAGCGAGTTACCATGAAGTTCTGCAAGTACTGTGGTCTAAAGTAGCCTATGAAAATTTTTGGGATTGAAATATTTTATTCCATTTTTTATGCTCCAACAATAGCCACACCAAGCAAAGGATTTCTGTGATTTTTTTTTTTAATTCCTCTTTCACTTGAGTTGATTCTGGTGACAGAAATCCTTTGCTTGACAGAAAAGATTCTGGTTTATAAAAAGTGTGTCATCAGAAAGTAATACAGAGCAAAATGTCTAAGAAGTCCATTATTTTGAAACAAAGACACTAATATCTAGTCCAGTAAACACTTTTGTAATAATAATCTTGTGAAAAATGAGATAGTCCTAAGGAAAAGTTCCAGAAATCTAGTTTTGGAAATGAGTATATATACTTCATCTCATCTGAAGATTACTTTTGTTTCCAAATTGGAATTCCTACATTTATTACAAAATAATCTGGAACAAATCTCTAAATACTATGACAAGGTAATTTTTAACGAAACAAAATGTTACTTTACTATTCATCCATTGCTATGTATGAGGCTTCTGTCTGTCTCTGAAAGCTGTTCTAAGAACAAACATCTAAGCAAATCCCTCTGTTGACTTCTAATTTCCTAGTAGTGTTCACTTTAAAGCACTGTTTATATCAGAATCCAAGGCACTGATTCTCCGCTTAGTTACTCTAATGTAAAACATACTTACAGAAGATTGTATAATTCCCATTGGTAAATAATGTTGGTTTATTTTGTCCTGGGAAGATTTTGTATCTGGAAGGTTTGATTCGTGGTAATTTTTTTCCTGATCCAATAAATACTTTAAAAAATCATTTTATAGTCTAGAAACGAGCTAATTTTTCACTTACATTAGATATTTCTATTATATTCTACTCTAATAGATATAAACTTTGTAGACAATAGCTATCAGAGAAAATAAGTGAGGTTTTTCCGTTGGTTTTACAAGGGTACTAGGACTTGAAGCTTGCAGAAGGCCCTGAAGCAAATATTGCCTAGTTTTGCTGTAAGGATTTTAAACCACAGGTATTATTTAACATTTACACCCAATATTTATTAATCTGAGATAAAAATATCATCACAGAAGCTTCCTGTAGGATTCCTGTTCCCATGAAGAGCCGATATTTAGTGTCTGATGTGGATTCAGAGGGTTTAGAACCATCCTTCCCAAGTGGAGGTTCCCATACTGAGCTTTGTTACTCACAAAGTAAATGCAGTTTCCCAGAAAACTGATAGCCCAAGTTCTTCATCCACCTACTGAAACCAGATTATTGCAGATAATAATCTTTTAGCTATCATGCTTAACAAATTTCCTGCAAGTTTGAGTTTAATTGTCTTAACTATGATTTCCTGCGATGCAGTGCTATTGTAACACCTAGATCGAAAGGATGATGACAAACATGTTTTTGGTGCTTTCAGTGGGTGTGCTACTGAAAAAATAACCGGAACATGTATTTTAGCAGGTGTGTTAGTCTTGGCTATTCTTCTAATCTGTATTTCCTGATGGCTTGTGCTGTTCCCACATCTCATCCCATCTCCCACCCTGGAAGTGCAGTGTAAGAAAGGACAAGCCTTTCAGGGAGGAGAATGCCTGCTCTGACCTTTAGAAGGTTTACTAAATGAAAAGGGACATGCGAAATCGAATGAGGGATTTATAGTGTTTCTGGCATTGCAGGTTAAACAAATACTGAACAAACTCAAAACAGAGCTGCACAGTTTAACACTTCAGCCCTGCAGAGCGACTCAAGGGAGGCTGTTGGAGGGGTATTTGCTTATTCTGGTTTGAACTACGAATTGAGTGAAGTGATACCAGAGATTGAAAGGCTGTCTAAGTGTGCTTGTAATGAGCCTCCCTTTGCAAGTCCAGGTCAGGCTCCACGCTCTGACACTGACATTCAGCCTGTCACATGTAACCATTTCACATCCTTAGCTGACAGTGTTGCCTTCAGCAAAACAAAGGTACAGGAAAAAGAGTAGAGACCACTCCAAGTCTTTGCTTTTGCTGAAAAAAGTGAAAAAAACAAAAAAAAAAAAAAAAATCTCCAGTTGGCCATGGCAAAGAAGCTGTATTTAATGGCACATTGGAACACAATTAATTTTTTTATTTATGTCTAGGTCAAAATAAGTGTATTACTGTGTTTGTGGTCTAGGAAATTTTTTGAAAGCTATCAAGCCAAAATCTATTTTTTGAAATAGATATACCTCAAAACAAGCTTCTCTCAGAGAACTTTCAACACACGTCACAACATTAATCCAAATTAGGACTTGAACATTTTCCAGGTTTGATGGCAATTTCAAATTATGGCTATGAATTTGTTTAAGGTCTTTGGAACTCAATAAAAACTCTAATGAAAATGTGTATGTCCTTACATTACATCTCAGGATCTAATAATTTAGAACTCTTAGTGAACTTTTTAGCACCAGAGAGTTTCTATAAACAGTAAGCAATATTCAGAATGGAATTTTACAATAGCAGAGAGCAAAAGTTTAGGGAATGAGTAATCCTTTCACTTGTGAACTTTGTAGGGTGATTTTAGACTGTAGAATATAACTTCTCAAAAGGAAAAATGGGTAACAACACATGGAAGAATGTTTTATCATTGAATATTATAACAGATCTTTACTGTGCTCAAGAGGAGTCTTTATTATTGTCCCAGCAAGATAAACCAAAGGAAGTTCCCTAGTGTAATAGAGAACTGTAATCTCATCTATTCTTACAGATGTGAACTCTCAGGAGTAGAGGAAAAAACAAACAAACTTAGGCTAAACAAACTAGTGCATACAATGTACAAGTGCAAACAGACCATTCCCTAAAGATGAAAAAGTTCAGGCCATGAAACTCTTGCTTTTATTACTCAAGATCCCAGAAAGACCGAAGTGTTTGCATATTATTCTGCTGATGCTATCAATCTTCACATGTGCTCATCCTTTTGTGGCAATGGTGAACTTATCTCGAGGTTAAAAGCAGTTTCTGACAGAAGAGCCACATTATTTGAGCTTTCCTTTGTTCTGTGTCATCCCCTTGGCAAACTGTAATTTTATCTGTCATGGTAGGAAGCACCATTAGGTTTCAATAAAATTTCCAGTTCAGTCATTCAAGCACACTGAATATTCACATTTGGGAGCCCTGGCTTTAAGGTATGAGTTGAATAGACCTGTGGGAGGGTTGCTATGTCAGTACATACCTGACCCAAGAATGCCTCTGAGAGGTGTTACCTCTGAGAGACACATTCAAGCCACATTTCTACTGCACCTTTCTTCAGATTGGGTTAGAATGACAAGTTAGTGATGATGCATTGTTCTGCATTTTTCTCCCAGCTGGAAAAGAAGACAGAATATTCCCAGATATTCATGCAGCCCTCCTACTTTCTCTTAAATAGAAGACAAACATGCAAATTTGTAATTTCTGGAAAGCACTGAGTCATTTTTCCTGGAAATCTGTCAAAGGAGAGTGAGTTTTCAATGTTCTCAGAAATATTTTATTTAGATTGAAGTGTTTCAAATATTCAAACAGATTTGGTTTCATTTATACAGTGGCAGATTTTTGCTTAATTGTCCACTACCCAGCAACTGGAGTTCTGTTATTTACCTTAGGGCTAAAATGGGGAATTGTTTTAATAAAGAAATTGAAGAGGTTAAGTTAGTGGTGTATTTCTCATCTATTCTCTGTCCACTCTTGGGTTTTTGACATGCTACTGTACTATATGTCACAAAGGAGTTGTGTAGTATTTTCATTGGTTCCCATTTGCTAACAGTAAATTTGACCAGTCAATTTTTCTAAGGTCTGCTCTCTTTTCATGTCAGGCAAGTTGTAAGAATAATCAAGCTTCTGTATTGTTTTCCCCTATTTTCAAGAGACATGAGTTATAGATATTGAGCTACCTGAAAGTAATAAAATAAATATTTCTGGCCTTTCTGAAGAGATTTAGATAGGGTTGTTAAATTTCTTTTGAGGATTCTGTTAAAATGCCTGAAATTCTTGTTGTAAAACTCAGCAAATAAAGAATATCACAAAGAATAATCAGCAAACTAACTGACTGAGATTTATGTTCTACTAAAGACTTTGAAGGTAACATCTGAGCATTTTGTTGACAGTCTCCGGCTTTCATGTCCAAAACCTATGGCCAGCCTTTAAAACTAAATCCAATGAAAAATTGCACAGTTAGGTATAATCCTTTGGACAGAGCCTATTTGACGAGCCAGTTCAATAATGGATTATTGGATAAGTCTATAATTAAATGCTGGCCTTCAAGAAATTGTCTTTCTTGTTTTTATGCTTCAAGCTCTCTGAAACATAATCCAGCAATGAGTAACACATAAATCTCATAATATACCTGTAATCCTGTTGAGGTAATCTTATCTGCTGCTGTATTAAAGACAGAATGCTCTCCTCTTATAAGGCCGTAATATAAAGGTGTACAATAAGTTTGAAATGGCAATCAAGTCCTTTCTCCCAGGTGGTCATGGTTTATCCTCAAGATTTAGGAAACCTTTTTATCTAAATTCTTAAATCTAACATTTTTGCTGATTTATCAGAATTCAGCTATTGCGGTGTTATTGACTTCATTGTATTTTAGGAATCCATTGCTCTCTGAACCATGTGGGAATGTGCAATGCATCGGCCCTGGAGACTGATGGAAGGAAAGCAACAGGCAGAGGTCAGTCTGATTTTATAATTTGGCTTTTGACTCAAAACCTGAAAAATATTCCCAGTTTTATTAAAAACTTCCAATGTACTCTTGAGCATGTGTCCTAATGCAGGGTTTATCACATTAGGTCTTTCCAGACAAAATGCTGTGTAAGATGCTTAATTAGATTCTTTACATAGTCTGGAAAGCAGTATCTTCAGGATACAATCCATCTCACCTAATCAAGATCCTTCATTCAGTCTCCAAGTAAACAGATTTTTTTGAGGGTCTTAGATTACCTGAACTAAATTAAAACTCAGCAGTGGTAAAAATAATTTTGAAATTTCATAGCTTGCCAGCAGGTGTTCCAAAATGAATTTGCTGATTTTTTAATTTTTTTTTTTTTAATAAATCCTACCATTACTTCTACAAGATATAGCTGCATTCAGATTTGGAGTTGGACACAACAATTCTTGTGAATTGTTAATTGGCATCAATATTGGAAAATTACCTAGGCTGTGAGACCTACTCTCCTCCAAATGGTTAAGGTGAATTCACTAGAACAGAAATGGATAGTGAATGTGGAGCACCAAAGGAAGTTTCCTTCTCTGTTCTGCTCGATTAACAACAGATTTCAGACTGAAGCACAAACAAATTGAATAATTTTAAGTAGTTGATGTGCCTCACAAAAGTAATTATTCAGATTTCAGCGAAACATCCCATTCCTTTCTACAGAATTCTTGAATCTGTTCCTTCCTCCAGGAAAGAATTATTTCTTGCTGATAGATAAGTAATGCAGTTTTGCATATATTTTCCTTGTGAGGAGAAGGAATTCTTTTATTAATAGAATCATTATTATATTTTTATATTTTTATAATGGTCTCTATTGTTGTGCCATCTTCCATTGTAAACGTAGCCTTTCTGGAAGCTGTACCTCAAAAGAAAATTCAATGCTTTTCATGTCTAAGAGCTGGCTGAGTCTTTTTATTTGATTGACTTTTTATGGCACGGTGCTTGGAGGAGATACAAATAATTCTATGGTAGTATTAATAAAGGCCATCCTTTAACAGTTTGTGTTCTAAAATGACATTCAACCACTTTCTTCCCTTGATGCATTGATACTCAGAGAAGAAAAACAACTTCAAAGAGTATCAAGGAAATAAATCACGTTTATATAAAAACATTTACAGCACCAAATATATCCTCCCAGACACTGAAGGACAGCCTTATTATCAAGACAGTTTATTCTGAGAAATATTGGCATTAGAGTGTAGTTTTAGTGAGAAATATTTGGGCAAGATTAAATTGATTAATTTTAACTAACACCATACTTGGTAAATTAAACCAAAACATTTTCCAGTAAACCTTAATAACTATGGACCTGTCATTGGACACTTAACATTTCTATGCATTGCAGACAGAGCAAAGTCGTTACTGAGATAGGCTGGCAAGATTTTTGTGCACACTTTATGCAGATATAAATACAGACTGTAGAGTATTAAATGCCATTACTTACATTCTGTCACTGTGTATCCATTTGTGCAGTGGGCAAAGAGATCCTCCACAGTTCCCTAATAGTACAGGTGATACGGGTCCACAAGGGGGCTCAGGTGTTTATGTTACTCTTAAAAATGGAAGAGAGGTGTTTTAGATCAATGTGTGGATTCTTCAAATATGTTAACACTTATTATTGAAATTTTCACCTTACCCTTAAAACAGACTTGTAAACTGTTCTTTATTTTGAAAAACAAGGTTGCAGATTGCTTTCAATTTCAGTCATTTGTTTTAGTGAGTCAAGACTGCAGAAACAATAGGGGATCTACAGTATCCATCTGTAACACAACCTTGGTGCTCCAACAAGGACTTCATTTCAGGTATTCACTTGGCCATCAAAGCCTTAAATCACTTGGCTCATACCTGCCCTAGACATTATCTCACTTGTATTTTTTGGTAGCAGGAGAGGTAAAGCTTAGATTCTTACACATCATAATTTGTCTGAAGTTGAGTCTTCTTTACATTCCAAATTTATTCCTCATGAGCATGAGGCATGATTAATTACAAAGTAAGAACAGAATATAAGTAGAATGATATACCATGGTCTTGATCATAGGACTCTGAATGCAAGGAGAAAACTAACCTGGACTTAAATTTGGCACAAGATGCAGAATTTTGTTCAACAAATAGTGTAAGCTGGTTTTGTTTGTTGAAAATGATGAACTTTTGATTTGTGCTGTAGTGGCATGAAATGATGAATCAGGTTTATGACACCAACATTGAAAAAGAAGATATTTGTAAATAGTAATTTCAAGAGAAATTCAGACAATTAAAATCCAAAGAATCATTGTGGAATTTACTCAGGGAATATCAGATCCTATATTTCTCAAAATGAATATATTTGAGTGCATTGAAAGGCAACATAAAGGGATAAAATAGATAAATTATGTGTGCAAGATATTATATATCCCACTTTAAATCCAAGAAAGGACAAGTAGCACTAGCATAAAGGAATGTAAGGTTTGAAAGATAAGATATAAAAGAAGGTTAAGAAAAAAACTGAAGACATAAAGATAAAGAAATCCTTTAAATCATCCTGACAGATCAGAAGTATTGCAGAGGCAGCCAGCAGATCTTCTGGTCCTTCAGAGTATAGAGAACCAGTCAAAACACCACAAGATTTTGAGGAATATGAATGGTGTCTTCGCAGCTGTCTTCACCACAGTAGGTGCTGGAAAGATGTCTACATCACAGCTACTCTTTCCAGTTAATTTGATACAGAGGCATCAAAAAGAGGGGAAGGAAAGCAAGGATTGAACTTGTTAAGGTTTAATTTAGGGCTACAATGCAAAATGAAGCACTATAATAATCTACTATCTGCTTTAGGTGGAAAAAGTAAATTATGCATTTACTGCTCATTAGTACCAAGCGTTCAGGGGAACACAGTGAAAATAAAGCAGATTCCTCTCTGTAATTGCAGAAGCACTTCCAAGATGTGTCCTTTAAAAGGCATTCTGCACGAAGTTGAGAATATATATGAAAACTTAGTGTAGGATATTAATTGTTCTAAGTTCCCTCTAGAGTCACTGTTGAGAGAGAGGCAAAATACACTTCCATTTGGTTATTTCCTGAATTACCTCCTGGAAATGTTTTAGGTAGTAAGTCCTAGTTTACATCTCCTTCAGAATCACAGGCAACATTTTCTTTCATTTTGATGGTATTTTTGTTCCCAAGAAATTGTTGCAACCAGACCACTCAGAGAGAAAACAGACATGAAACCATTGTGGCCTCTGATCGAAACACACCCTAAATATTATGGATCACCATCAACATTTATTTTTTTAGCCTTTCAGAAGTGTTTTTTTCATGCACTGTTGTAGACAGTGGCTAAGTTTTATCTCTACAAAGTAGCTAAAGCCTGGAAAAAATTAAAGTTTGGTTATAAGATAAGAAGGTAAAAGAAAATTACATTTTCAGTTGGCACATTTTCATTTTGTTTTCCATAAAAAGAATTTCATAATCTATTAATCTATTTGTCTCAATACTGTTTGGTGATTGATTTTATTAAAATGTAGAGAAAATGCCATGAAAAGTGATGTTTTATTTTGGAAGATGGTATTCAAAACTGGCAAAAGGTGATATAAACAATCCAAATGTTCTAAAATTCTTTATTGCTCAGTAGAAGTCCCTGTTGAACTTCCGCTTTCATAATCGCTAGTGAAATGAATGTTACAAGTTTGGTAGGCTTTCTTTAAATATTGTAAGGAAAGCTGTCCCCATTATACTAGCAAAGAGCATGAGTGTTTCTATTTATGTGAATTATTTATAATTAAATTAAAACTGATTAAAAGTATATGCTAATTTTTTACTTTTTGATGCAAATAAATGTTGAGTAATTAAACCATAATCAAACCATAACAACAATATTAGAGCATAGTAACAAATGTATAAATTTCTCAACTCTAGAGACAACTGAGATGAATTTGAGCTGGTTCCTGGTGTTTGGTTGTTATTTTACTCAATTTTATTTGCCTGAATGTATACACCTATGCTGGTCCTTTCAAGGTCCTGAAACTTTTGATGCTTTTAATTAGCATTCAGCTGTGTCTCTGATCCATGGTCTAAGCTGCTAGCAATATGTAGGGACCATACATATTGGGGAAGGGTTTTTAGGCGTCTTCAACATTTTTGTGGAATGAGACACCTGCAAAATTTGCACAGAGCTGGGTCACTGTTCGTGACTCATAAGGCTGAAAGAAGGCAGGGGTAAGGTCTTAGCACTTCACTTTCTGACTGTTGACCTTCTTCATGTCTTGGCTCTCTCCAAACCAGACATATAGAGGATCAGATCTTTGAACCTGTGCACACCTGCTTGATGCACACAAGAAAACATGTTTATTCATTTGAAATAAGTCAAGGGAGCAATTGCATAGCACTGTCTGAATCTGGCCAAAGAGGAATTGCTTTATTGCTGCAGCATGTGTTGGATCTTTATTTTCTAAACATCCTGCTGGGAGACGTGCAATAAAACCCTTTTTGCAATCGTTCCTCTCTCCATGGCGCTAAGGGTTCCCTGTTCCATCCTATTCCAAATAACACATGTGAATGCCTTGCCTTTTGTTTTTAAGTTAGGACAGCTCCACAGGGCACATATTAACACACATTAATGAATGGATTATGGGCTTGTCAGAGCTTCCGGTGCTGAATTTAGAGGCCATTAAAGACTAGGCATTGATTGCACTGGAGACTGTAGCTCTCTGTTTAATCCCTGGCAGGTGGGCACTGGTGCAAGCTTCACCATCTTGCATCAGCAGTGAACCTCGAACGTGACCTCTCCAGAGGGAGAAGGGTAATTCATTTGCTGTGTTTACTTTATCTTCAGCTTCTTTTTAGAGGGAGGCTTCTAACTGTGCTGAATTGTTCTAAGCGAGGAGTGGCAGATGTGTGATGTGGCTTACGTTTTTGAAGGATTCTGTAGCAGTCTCTGTATGCTTGACCTTCAGACAGTTTAAAGTCAAGTCCCCATGGCTAAGAAATGAGTGTATATTATGAGCTCTGCTAAATTAACTGTAGCTTTTTTGGTGGACTTTCACTCCCAGGACATACATTAAAATTACACCCCTGCACAGTGACTTTAATTTCTGTTAGGCAAAAGCACTGCTCAGTTACTGCAGTGCTTTTACAAAATAGTACCTAATAGAGGGTGAAAACACACCAAATCAGGACAAACTTGAAAAAATCACTTTTTTTTTTTTGTAGCATGCTTTCTTTTCTAAATCACACTACAGTCCCAGGCATCCTTTGGATATCATGGTAGTAATCAGATTTAAAAAACCAAGTTAGACACAAAGCCTCCCAAAAGCAAGAGGGAGAAAGAAACAATTACCTATGCAGTCTAAAGTCTCATTTCATGCCAGACATTTTTCCTAACCACTACCAGTCACTGAACAATATTTTTGTCTTGAGTTTTGTTGGGATAGATCCACATCTGGCCCAGGCAGATGCAAAGGAGGATGGGAAGAGCATGCTCCTTAAATAATTTGAAAGATGAGCTGGAAGATGGTGCACACTTTCTGGAACCTCAGTTCCCAAATTCAGAGGTTTTCGCAACTATGCACAAAGAATGAATGCTTTATTCTTATACAGTCATTAAATTCACACTTAATTCAACCAGATTAAAGGAAAGTGAACCCAGAATAATTTTCTCACAAGAGCCAAAATAGAAAATACTCTTACAAAATGGCAAGGGTGGAAATGTGAGTCAATGAAAGTATGCTCAAATTACTTTAATTGTATACCAAATTCAAATCATGATGTTTTTCTCTCTTCCTCTTATCAAGCTGATTTGCTGCCCTTTCGTGATTAAGTAGTTACCAATGTCTCGTTCCTCATACATACCATATGCCTAACTCTCTTTCTGGTGATAATTTCTCCATTTAAGTGACTTTACCAGAGAGCACCTCTGCTTGCAGAACATTAGCTCTCCCAGACTCTTCTTTGAGGTATTCTAGGATGTATAATTTCTTCTACAAAAGCTCTCAATTTCCTCATTAACCAGGAGAGAAGCTTCCCAGATTTCTTAGTAAAAAAAAATAACAAAAAAAGATCTCTTTTTGTTAGATCGAACTGTTTCACTTGATCTCCTTATCAATACCTTTATCAAGGAATAAAACTCTCATTTTTGCCTTCCTTCTTTGGCATTTTGTTGTCATATTTTCACATGGAATGTACCTTACAATGGACTTCATGTCTATATCTGTGTATCTTAACCAACAGTTGATGCAGCACCCTGAACAGAATACATTTATGCCACTCATCCACTGGCTCTTGACAGAGGTGAAACATGGTGGCTATTCACTCTCCCTCCTGTCATACTACCAGTTATTTACTTTGGTATGTGTATGAAAAGAAAAAAAACTGTAACAAGGAGGCATAATGAAATAGGAAATGTCACCCCAAAATATAGAACATCCTACCCCTTTTTTAACCCAGTATTTAATTAAAACAGCTAATTGTTTTAACTTACACTTTCCTCTTTTCTGTAAGTCTGTATTTCCTATTTTTTCTTTTTTCCTTTGTTTTTCTAATTGAGATTGTAACTTGATTGAGAGTCACTTCTGCAAATAACATCAGCATAGATGCTGAAAATAATGTTGGCACAATACACTTAGACATCCAAGAGATGTATATCATGTGGAATTTGTAGCTGGCTCTAGGGAAAACAGGTTTAGATGCTCTTTAACTCAGGAGGAACTAAATTTGACTCACTTTGAGAGGTCTCTTTATTCCATCAGTACACAGCTACTGTTACCTCAGTACAGTTTTTCCCTGAGTGAGGCAGTGTACCAAGAATACCAGACAGTTGCCCACCAGAGATTTGGACTGTAAAATGCTTAAGGGGCTTTATGTTCCCTATGCCTCAAGCATTCCTCTGCTTCCCAGCAGCTGGTCTCAGGTCTGAGTTTTGTCTAGTTGAGAGATATTTTATCCGGCCTGAACTGGAGCTTCATCAAAGTTTATCTAAATACTGACTTGGAAGCTGTGAGGTAGAGAAGGAATCAGTCTATCTTGTGTCTCATTTCCCTTCCTTCCTCTGGCATGGACCTTGCTGATTTCAACACTTTCAATTTCTTAAGAGCATTTCATGCTCATTTTGTGTCCAGAGTCATGGGGGTTTTTCTGTTCATGAGAACAAGTCTGATGGTAGATTGTATCATTCTTAGCACCTGTCCAAATTTATTAGCCTATATAAAAGATTTGGCAGTTTGGAAACATTCAAAGTGTGCAATTTCAGTTCAGCTGATGAGGTGTGAGATACATGTCACAGTGGACTACCTATGCAAGGTGACTGTCAACCCCTGCACCTGCAGGAAAGGGGATTTTCCTTGGGTGGAGGTGCAGTGCCAAGAGATGAAGCTCCGCTGCTCCATCTCGTGGGAGGAACTAAGCACATCATGATGCACTTGTCAGGCAGGTGCAACATTTCTGTAGCCTGTTTAACTGCTCTGAGCAAAGGGATAAAATCTCCATCTGCTGTGAAGGCAGAGATTCAAACAAGAGAAGCGGGTGACAGAAACCTGGCAATGTTCTCTGAAGGTGAGTTTTCACTCACATACAAGTTTTCTCAAGTCCTCTTTCACATTCCTCAAGAAATGAAATTCCAGATGTTGTAGATGGAGGAACAAAACTAGACCAATCACCTCTGGTGGCCTCTGTTAATATGTAGAACCTAGGAGTTGCTGCCTTGTAGCTCTTCTAGCATCCAGACTTTCTGAGACCACATAATCCCATGTCCTCCATCCTCACCCACTTTTCTGGAACCTATTAAAACAGCATTTAATGAAAGCAATGGCAGTCAGGTGATTTTCATGTCATTAATGGTGGCAAATTCCACTTTTGTTACACTGCTTTCCTCTCATTTGTTTCTAAACCCTCATGTCCCTTTGATCACAGGATAGATGCCTGCTCCTTGGGGTATGAGGCTTTTGTGTGATTGATTGCTAATGACAGATCACTGTCATAGGCACTCTTATGTGATGATTTTATCAGTGAAAATTCCAGTAAATTCCATTTCACTACCATGGATCTGAACAGTCCCTCAATGGCTGCTCTTCACAGAGTCCATCCAAACATGAGCATCTCAATGGGACAGAATTCTCTATATAATTTTCTTGGTTAAAAAGTATAAAATAGTTTTTGGGTTTGGTTATTTTGGTAAGAAAGAAATGCCAGCTAATATCAAATTTAAAGGAATAAGTTAAAAATATTAAAAAAAAAAAAACTTAGCATTCTTAGAAAGGCACAAAATGTTCATACACACACACACTTTTCTTTTGACAAAAATCTGGTTCCTCTGTTGCTTTTTAATGTACACCTTCATTAATGCATGCATAATGCATATATTAATTAATTAATTATTTTAATTCATCAATCAAATTATTTATTTTTAATTCAGTAAATTCATAATTAAACGATAGTTTTAAAGGAAAATGGTGCAGTCTTCAGAATTGTCTTCAATGTGATCAGATGATACCATATAATATTAAAAGGAAATTCGGTGTGCTTTTTATATTCCCCCATCCTTCAGAAGACAATCCTGATTCAAGTAAATATAGCATGTAAGCAACCCTTTTCCCTTGAGAACTGAGAGTGTAGGGCCCTCAGAATGTATTATTGAGAAGGGAAATCAGCTAGACAGCCTCTCTTACCTTAGTCTGGGAGGAATTCCATGAAAGCCAAACATGAATATTTTACTGGGGGAGGGAATGCCAGTTTGGTTTGCTGTAACTTATTTATGAGTTAAATTTCCAAAGCTTTTTAAGACACGTACATGCTTTTTGGGTCACACTCTTCTTTCATTACATCAGTAGCGAGAATAATTTCATTGTCTTCAGTGAGATCATGGCATATTTACACACCCATGACATAAATAAATATTATTAATAAGCTCAGGTCTAAATCCTCCGCTACACTTACTCACAGAAGCTGAAAGAACATCGTAGCTTCAGGTGTTAGATGTCTTAAAGGAATTTAACACATCAGGTCTTAGGTTCCCCCATGTCATCCATAGGGAAAAAATGCCTCATGGAGTTTGTATTTGGCCATGATCTGCAACTATCTTTGTCTTGCCTTCCAACCAAATGAAACCAAGGTGTGCTTTCACTAATTAGTCAACAAGGTTGACAATGATTAGAATTTTCCCTCCAGTCCAAAAATCTGCCTACAATACTCTTGACTTGTAGGGCAGCATAGGGCAAAATATCTGACAGCCTCATGACATAGAGAAAGAAAATTCTGGAATTTTTAATTGCAATGCCACTTGCAGTACAAATAATGGTAAAATTTGAACCTAAGGTTGAAGAACACATGACGAAAAAGAGCTGTAAATCAACCAAGCAGGTATTTTAGACCTGAAAATTTGAAATAGAGTAATTTTCTTACTTTTTTGTAGTCCTTGATTTAGCAGTGAGTTTATAAGGAGGAGGAATTGTCAAATTCTGACATGTTAGTGAATGATTTATTAGGTGTCCAAAAGCAAACCTGTGAGTCACAAGATATAAAGAAAACAGGCCTCAAATGGTAAGTCCAGATTTCCTGCTAAAGTAAAGACTGTTATATTCATTAGGGAATCTAACAAAGGAAAACATTACAAGTATCAAAACCACGTCTGATCTTAAGCTGTAAAAGCAGGAGTTTAAGAAATTTCAAGATGGGTGATTTGTTAACATTTGCATTACCTGCATGACATTGTGTAATCTCAGTGTCACACTCTTGAATGATAACTCTGAAGATCAAACTGGCCCCTTCGCCTCATGCTGGCTTTCCCACCCATTGCTAATTATGATGTTTGCCTTTGTGGTACTTTTATGTGCTTGGCATTCAAATGCTTTTTCCACTTGAGACCTCAGCTGGTTTGATCCTACTTCAGCAAGAAGGCATGAAGCAGGGCTGGTTTTTGTTTCCATGTTTCTCTTTCTATGTTTTCACCTACCTGCTAGAGGTTGACAGAATTTTGTCAGAAACACCAGAATTCCCACTAGGTCAGTAGAAAAACACTCTGCTCAGGAATATCCCTTACCTACCCTGAGTTGTGAGATTATTAGCTAATGTCTGCAAAGTGCTCCAAAACCCTTCGATGAAAAGCAGCGTGAATGTGAAAAGTGGTGCTAAATGTATATTGAGAATTTTAAAAGTATCTGTATGTGGGTGGGTGTGTATCTGCATGCATGTCTGAGCCTATATACATATGCGTTCCCATATACATTTAGGACCACTGTATTTAGGAATCTGTAGCTGCTGCATATCAACCCCATCCAGGGGACTTCTTGCCACCTCTCCAGAACTACGTAGGAGACTCCCCTTTTCCATAATCAGGACTGTGATGTGCATTTTTCCCAAGAAAACCTATGCAGAACCTTTACAGGGGAGACAGTGTTTTTCACCACTGCTACAAAAACTGAAAAGAAAAATTAGGTTTTATAACAAATTGAAATATTCACTGAAGGAAATGTAGTCACATTCCTACAGTGACGTACTCTAGCCTAGAAAGCTCCAACAAAAAGTCCTTCCTCTTAATTGCTTTCATTGCTTTCAGGCCATACTTCTCATTTGCCTGAGAGTGAACTGACTGTGTACCTGCATAGTAGAGGAATGTTCATGCAGCCTTGGAGAACAGAACAGGCCGTGTACCTGTGGCCTTCTGAACATCGTCAGCTATTCTCCTCTTCTTTGATTTCTAGTAGACCTCAAGAGGTTTGACTTTTGCCTGAGTGTTTCCTACATTTCAGTATCTGTGACTGCACCAGTCTTACTTCTAGGGTCTTTGCAATAGATTGATCTGGTCTTCCTCTGAGAATTCTGATTTAAAAAATAACATTGGAATTTTGTCAAATGGTGTGTTTATGACATGGCAGTCTTTTGGATTAATACCCAACAAAGACTATAATTGTTTTTTTCACTGTTGAACAGTTTTCTTAAACTTTTCTTTATTTAAAAAAAAAAACAAAAAAAACCAATTCATTTGCATCCAGTAAAGATTCTCGAGCACATTTCACATCCTTACAATGTTTTTTGTCCTCCTCTCAGCATCAGTTATTTTCAGTAACAGATGTTGTTATGTTTCTTTTGTATCAACTTTGGAAAGTACTCTTGCCTCCTTTGGGATGAAAAGTGCTTTATAAATATAAGCTTATTGTTATTTCTTTATGAGAATCTTTGACAGTTCACTGCTGTTGCCCATGGAATTTTGCCCTGGTAATAAAGCTGTTAATAATACACTATCAGTCAACCTTAAGAAAGTAATGCAGTATTTATTGGGTTAGCATCAATGTTTATCATTCTTGATTCAGCGATATAAATTACTTGTGTAGCATTTCAGATGGAGAAACAGGGTTGCTGGTGAAAAGATGGACCTGATTCTGCAGAGAGCTTAGTACAATCTTTGAATAGAAATAGAAGATTTTCTTCATTAGATGTGATACTCAAGGAGGTTAGGGCTCATTGTATATATATAATTTACATACAAACTCTTAATCTTGTGCAAACAGGACAGCATTCCTTCAGTAGATAATGCTGAGATGAAGTGGGGAAAAAAACCCCATTGAACATTTGTTGTTAATTGCGTGCTAATTTTGAAGCTCACAACCCTTAATTCAAAATTTTTATACTTTGGTGCTTTGACAGATCCCTAGGGAGCTGAAGAACAGAGTAGCAGAACACAGTATAATAGACCTTTATTTTTAGCAGTGTAGTCTTCAAAACTGTACTGAAATTTTTACTCCTTTTGACTGATCAAATTTTTACCCCTGTTTTGCTGACCAAATAATGCACGTGTCTGTGTACCCAGACTGCAGCACAGTATCGCAGTGTAGGAAAGCAGTATGTAACAGAAACAATTATCAGACCTCACTTTTCTGCCTGCTCAAAATGAGAAAAATCTTTTAAATGCTTTTATCAATTTTGTTTATGCTTTTTCCCTTTTTTACCTTTTTCTGCCATCACAGCTAATGTAACAGAGGTGGGATTTCAGTGTCCTAGGTGTTTTAAAAACACACAGATCAAAAACAGCTATCTAAAAACATACAAAGAATATATAGGCTGAAACAAAAAACCAGAAGACACAATGAAAGTTCAAGAATGACATGTTTTAATTAGCATGGAAGTCAGAGTTTTAAGAGAGAATTTGAAAAGGGAAAATTACATAGTCTTGTCTATCTTTGTAAGTAACATAAGAAGCAGCATGGGAGGAAGTAAGAAAATGCCTGTCTGAAAATATAACACATAGATAGGAGAATAAAGTACCACAAGCCAAAGTCTGTTGCCAAATTCTTGATACTGAATGAGATCATCTTCTGTCCTTGTTTCAATTATTTATCCATAAATCATACAAATAAACTCTTGTGCTTTTCCTTCCAAATAGACAATAATGCAGAAATATTTACCTTTGTATTGATGGACAAGTCTTCTTTTCATTCTATACCATTTCTTTCTTCCACTGGGAAAGCTTTTTCCTACATTAACTATGGTATAGGTCAGTTCATCTGAGCCTTTTATTCTTGCTCTTTTGGGTAATGTACACCTCAGGGATTCAAGAAAGAAAAATAAACACATATTTGCAATACAAATGTAAATAGAAAATGGGACTATAAAGTGAAAAAGGTTGGAAACTGCTGATATGAAGAAATCACAGTCTTCTTTTGTATAAGTGTAATTAAGAATAGGTTCCAACTGTGATCTCTGCAGGCTTCAGACTTTCACTGAATTAAAGCTCAGTCTACCATGTCCAGCTAAGGGAATATCACTGTACTGGAGTTACAGAAAAGCAGAATAACAGACCAAAGGAACATCAAGAATCCTGTTCTCCCATTTTTTTTGTTTTTACATTGTTCCACATAATCTCTTTTTCCATGGGTTTGCTGTTATTTAATTCAATTCTTTCAGAACCATCTAACCAACAAAAAGTCCTGGTCTGGCTGCATGTGAATCCTCATCATTATTTAGTCATTACTAGATGTCAGCATAGAAGACTAAATACAAACTGCACTTGAGAATGTACGAGAAATTCTAAAGCAGTATATGTTTGTCCTGTGGTCTCCTCTCCATCATATATAATTTGCCAATACCTTTGTCACATATCAATGGAAAATGCTGCTCTTTTTATTCTGTTTTGGAAGCCAAGATGGGTCCCTTTGGAAATAGGTTTCTGACAGACCTATTCTTTACATCATTTTGAATGAAGTCCACTGTAACTGATGTCACTCCCTATAATTTATCCCTTTGAAATTCTCTTTACCTTCATAAACCAGTAGATCTAAAATATCTTAAGACATGTAATGGAGAAATGTTGAAACAAAAGTGTGTTAAACCTATGATTTCATTTCTGTAAACCAAGTCTGTTTCCAGCAGTATAGCTTTACAATTAAAGCTGTTTAAGGTTTCTTGAGAAGAGTTTGTCTGGAAAGATTGCCTTTTTAGTTAAAAGATTTTTTGCTAAGTCATTTTAGACTTGAGTAGGGGCTTGTTGCTTGCCATCTAGCACTGTTTAAGAAAAGCTCAGATAAGGAATTATGACAGGGAATAATGTATTTAAAACTGCAAAGAGTCCAAGAGAAACAGGAACAATAATATAATAAACTTCATCACCTATTTAGCAGTAGTTTTTTCATGTCTAAAACCCAAGAGACTTAAAGAAAAGAAAGAAAAAAACCATGTTAAACTGAACAGAAAAAGATACTTTTCTTGTGGATTTTCACTGATATTATCTCTTCATTTTTATGCCAGAATGAAAAAAAAAAGGCTCTTCATTGTTTAACTTTACTAGGAGTATGATACAACAAAGAAAGCTTAATATCTCTTTCTGTGTTAACAGTGAAGAGCGGAAGAGAAAACCACAACTTGATTGTGTTAGAATGAAATGGCAGCTGATATTGCTCAAAAAAAAAAATTCTTAGTGTTGAAAGATGATTCTGCTAAGAGACTTTACTGTTCATTTGTACTGAGATCAAGTACAATGAAGTTTTGCAATACATCATATCTCCCCAACACACTAGAAATTAAAACAAAAGGAATTCTTCATATCTCATTGGTATTCAGACCATACAGAATGGTGTCAATTACATAGTAGACTTCAGCTAAAATATCTGCTAACAAATGTAGGATGTAATGGAATTCATAACACAGTAACGTTCCATCTCTGGGACAAATAGCTGTGGTACAGGGAGGGAAAGAAACAATAGAAACCATGTTTCATGTTGACCGATTATAATAGAAACAACGTGCTGCAGTGGCTGAGCCCACTAGTGGGCTTTGGCAGGCAGATGCCCATCAGGTCCTTGCCCTCCAATGGGCACGCGACTCGGAGTCCGAGGGGACGTCCGAGGGTGGCACTGCAGTACAAGCCGCACCCTTCTATCTAGAAAGTTCTCCCCAGGTCATTTTCTCATTGGTTGCTTCGTTATATTCCCTCCTATGCTCTAAAATGATTTATTGATATGCTTGTCACGTATTGTTATATTATGATCTTATTGGTTGTTACCCCTTGCTCCGCCCCAACTTATTCCAGTATAAAACCTGTTGCACGAAGCCTGATCCCTTGGTTCTCTGTCCCTGTCCCTCCGAGGAATAAACCTGGGGAATTCATACAGAAACCCTCTCTTGCCTCCTTTACTCCCAGGGCTTTGGGGTCTGAGACAGCCTCTGTGAGCAACGAGCCTGCTGTGTTCCCAGCACAACCCGAACCCCGGTGGCCGTGAGCAGTGAGGGACACTGCCAGGCAGCTCGCTGATGCCTGTGTGCAGGAGACCGGGCTCCTGAGGCAACCCCAGCGTGAGGAGCGAGAAGTGGTGCCCAAACTGGGGACTGCTCCCCCGACAGGGCCGCTGCCGCGACAACAAGGCACATGGATGCCATGGAAGCATGGGTGCTTTCAAGGTATAACCGGCTACAGAAGCGTGTAGTTTAAACTCCTATTTCGTTTTGTTTTGTTTTCATTTCTGGTCTTGTACTTCTTTCTCTTCTCCCATTTGATCAGGGAAATTTTTTATGGTCACCTGCAGCCAAAAGGACAACACAATGTGATAGTTATTGACAGCTGTAAACAGATGGGTGAAGATAATTTGGAGGGGTGAAATCCATCAGCAAGTAAAATAGATAATATCATTGGTGAGAAAAAAGGTTATTGATATTCACTTATCTCAGGAAATATCCCCCATTTGTACTGTGATACATTAAATTTGTAGACCCTGGAGAAGTCTAATTGCAAAAGAAAATCTTCCCAAAATGAATGTACATCTCACTAGGAGGCTTTCTTATCAGACAAATCAGAGTCTTGAAGGTATTTTCAGAATAAATAGGTATAGAGGGCTTAGCTAGGATGAGGCTAGGGATGGTGAAAGAAAAAGAGAAGAAAGATGGAAGAAAATTAGAAGTACTGAGATAATGAATAACAATAATTACAAAAATAGTTTTTAGAACTGTAGAGCTAGAAAGACACGTCAAATTACTTGGTAAGAAACTCTGCTAAAAAGACTAGTAATAAGCACTTTATCTTTTCCCAGCTGAGTTGATTTTGTTATGGAAACTAAATGTGTCCTGCATTGTTTCCAGCAATGAGACTGATTTTCATTGTATTGCAAGGTACATAACATTGTCTTTCATTTCTCGGGATTTTAGTGGCCTGTGGTTCATGGATATGTTCCATACTCTACCCCATGGTACCTGAGGGACATCAGTGAGATTTCTTCACCCCAAATTAATTACAATGACATTTATCAGCCACTTGCATGTGGCTGGGGTGATGTGTACTCATAGAACAAGGGGGAATGCCTTTAAACTGAAAGAGAGTATGTTTAGATTGGATATTAGCCAAAAATTCTTCTCTGTGAGAGCAGTGAGACACTGGAACAGTTGCCGAAAGAAGCTGTGGATGCCCTATCCCCGAAAGTGTTCAAGGCCAGGCTGGATGGGGCTTTGAGCAACCCAGTCTAGTGGATAGTGTCCCTGCCCATGGCAGGGAGCTTGGAACCAGATGATCTTTATATTCCCTTCCAGCCCAAGGTATTATATGATTCTATGAAAATGATACCCTGACCAGAAACTGTTGTGGTGGCTAAGATTAACTTAGCAGCTGCAGCTTTCTCTAGGAGCTGTGCTGGGGCTTCTTAGGGCAGGCAGCCATTGTGTCCTCCCGTAGTCCATTCCAGAGTGCCCCAAACCCTTGCTCCTTTAGCTGTCAGCCTCACAACACAGTGATAGTGAGGAGGTAGAGAAGGGACTCTCATGGCGACCCCTTACGGTTTTATTGAAGCAACTTGTCCAGCCAGTTCCCAGGGGCAGAGAGAGCAGGAAGCCAGGGAGCAGGGGCTTTTTTCCTGGGACTCAGGGGCGGTACAAGGGCGGAGTTGGGGTACAGGAACCAATAGGAAGAGCCCGAGGAAGTGGACAGGGCTAGGTTCAAGGGAAAAGTGGGAGAACAATGTAAACCAAGCCCCACAAGAAACTGAATGCAAGACACAGTCTTGTGAAGCAGAAAATATTTCCCAAATAACACTCTGGCAACTTTAATGGAAAGAAATTGTAGGACAGACAGTTATGCACTTCTATTTGGGTTAAAGGATTGCCATCATGAGGAGCACACCCAAGCAGACTCAACCCAAAACCCCCCCACCCATAACTTCTGATGCTAAGGACTAATCATTCATTAAAAAGATAAGATATTTTGGTGTACGTTGTTGAAAGATTCTCCTGGAGTCAACGGGCTCCTAATTTAATCTTATATTGCCTTTGAGGAAACAGTGCAAGGCAATGCATTTTATCGTATGTTGATTCTGTCAGATTCATATGTTGCTTAAAGACGCCATGATTTCTGGATAAGGCAGAATTAAATGAGAAATTGCATAGAAGGTAAGAAATAGTAGGAAAAAAAGTATATACAGAAGTGGCAATCAGAAGCATATTGCAAGTTTTTATAATCAGATTTTATGAACAATATTTGAGTATCTGCATATCTGATGTGCATATGTAATAAGGGGAGAGATACATGTTCCTAACTTAGGTACTTAGAATTAGTCTTTGAAACACTGATGCAGACTGGGTGTTGAAACTGAACCGGCTTCACTAACTGAAGTTGGAAAGTAACAAATGCAGTGGTCATTTGAGAATGTCTTTAATTTAATAGATAGTTAAGATGTGTGCTCTGTTCAAAATTCCAGCTTTCTGATAATGTTTTCAAATTTCCTGTTTTTCGGGTTGGTATAGGTGGTAGATAGACTATAATAAAAATTTAAGATGCAAAGAGACCATAAACAAATAGTAAAAAGGGTTAAAAATTTCATCTTAATGCTTCTTTTCCTTTCCTTTAGTTGGATGCACTTGAATGTCAAAGGTTTGATATTCATCAGCACATCATAAGAAAATTTCTTCTGATCTCCAATGCAATAATATCTGTTTATCTTTCTGTCTACTGAGAGATGTAGAATTTGAAATGGCAAATGGGCACACCAGGTAAGAATGTTTGATTAATGAGTTACCTTGTCTCTTGTGTCTGCTTTTACAAACAGAAGCAACAGTGAAAGAAGTGGATAAACAGTCTAAAACACTAAAAATTGGTGGGTGGACAGAGCTGTAATGTAAAGGCAAGCATATTAAAAAAACAGGTTAAACTATAATGATTTTATCAATATGTTTAAAAAAATAAGCCAAACTATCAGCAGGTCCGAATGATTCAATTGATCCCTTATGTTTTATAGCTTCTTAACCATTCCTTAGTCATGTTTTTCTTTCTAGTGTAGTGTACATGCCTTCACACCAACAATGTGAAGTATGTTTTCACTTTATCACTGCAAATATAAGCTATTAGAAAACCTATTGGAGTGAAATTCAAGAAATAGACTGGCAATTTCTGTGTCGTTATGCTTTTCAAAAACCTTTAAACTATAAGACCCTTGGAGATATTTCATTTGTAATCAAGGATTTTTTTCCCCTACCTGGAATAAGTTTTTTTGGCAGAATAATCTACTAAACTAAGCTGAGTACTGCTAAACTGCTTAACAGCTACTTTCTTTCATATGACAGGTTGGATGAGACACTCTGAAGTTGAAATCCATTTTTCTCATTAAAGATTGTATTACTGTCATAAAAGCAGTTAACCACACCACATTTGATGCTTATTACCACTTATCTGCATAAAGCCCAGCAAAAGCAAACTCACTTCTCAAGAAGAAATCAAATTTTATACACCAGATTAATTCCCATGACATTCAGTGAGGTGTCCTGTGAACTTTGAAAGAAATTTCACTAAAATAGTTTAAGCAAATTGCAAATGAGCTCCCACATCTGGCTTGAACTCATCTATCATTCATTGTAACACGAATAAATGAAGACATTCATCACAAAGCACGCAACAGAAATTGTGTTCTCCTATTGATATAATTAAATACTCATAGAGGGCTAAATGCATAATAGCTTCCAGACCTTTTATTTCATGCCAGAATTCAATGGCTCCATACTCATATGTTCCTAGTCAGAATCATTGTGAACCCTCTCCAGTTTCTAAACATTTATTGCTAGTGCAGTAATAATAAACATCTTGCATTTATAAAATGTAATGTTGCCTAGAATTTTTCATTTTTCAAGAATGTAGATCACACTGTCTAATGGCTCTCATATGTCCAGCATGCCCATGAACAATTTGTCTTCTCAGTGGAGTGTTAATCTGACACCTCAAGGACAGAGCCAGTTTCAAGAAGACTCCGAGAAAAGCTGGAATATTTCACGTGTTGCAATAACTACTGAAAGCCCAAGTGTATTTACTCTGGGATTACCCAAATCTCTGGATTATATTACTTATGCTTTTCAATGTTTTATTCTAATGGGAATTATTAAAGATGCCAGGAGATTTTCTTTGTTCTTTGGGTATATGCCAAAAATAATTAAGAGAATTTTGTAGTAATAATGACATATATTGTGCAATCCTGAACAGGATTTAGGGAAGGGCATGAAATAGGTTTGCTGGATTGCTAAAATGCTTAGAGACACAAAAATGTAATACATTCAGTTCAAACCTATGAACACAGGATGTCTTCTGTAACGATGAAAATCAAGATATTTCTATCATCCATGTCTTCCTTTTGTAAAAGAGCGAGGGCTAGACTGATGTTCCCATCTCACTTCTCATGTCTCTGTAATGTGTTCCAGTCATGCAATAATTGTATCGACCTGATCAAAGACCTGTTTACTGAGCTTTGAATCAAATGCTCCCATGCATTTAAAGCTACTATTTTATCCATAATAACATTTAGCTGAAGAATTAGATGTGCTTTATATTCTAGTTAGAAAATAACAGAAATTAAATTGACATGTAATGAAAATTAAACTCAATTAGATCAGAAAAATATTCTGTCCTTCCAAAGTGGCATAATTACCCTTATTGAAGAATGATTTCTCTAGACTTGTTTGCATGTGGTCCAATTATATATGTGAATGCTACTTAAAATATGGCCCAAAATAGCTGGCAAACAAATCAGCTCATGGGCCAAGGAACTGAATAACTCAATTTACACTGTTTCCTGCCAGCAATAGAGTATTTTTTGTCAGAAAATTGGTGACCACATCCTAGAATTTTATTGGGGTCACATTAGCCACTGGCTGGGATATGGTCTTGTTCAACCTCAGATGTCCACAAAACTCATTTACAGTGCAGATAACATAGTTTATTGCTGGATATCTTGCTTGGGATGAGATGAATCATTGCCTCAACATTCCTGCTTCTCCTCATAGACTGTGAAGTGAGCCTGAAGTGACAAGCTCAGGGGTGGATATTTACCTGGAGCTACATGATCCTTGCTTTGCTTCTCCTCAATGACACCAGCAGGGAGTGGTGACAGACATTTTGCTGCATTGAGTGTTCCAATGTACCTAAGTGTCATCCTGAGGGACCATTCCTATAGGACCATTTGCTGTTCCAAAGGACAGGAGAAATCTGAATGGTGGTCCATTTGATAGTTACACATAGCCCATTACACAGGGCTTTCTTCTGCTTTGAAAACAGAAAATCAATTGTTTGGCCAGGGGAAATTTCTACCTTGATGGTGAAAATTGTTTGTTACTCCTGATCATATAATCCTTTCAAGGAAAATATTGTCTTTCCATCTTTATTTACAACTTTATAATTACTTTGAGTTTTATTTTCTAGACTTAATTGCCACAGAAACTGCTGACATAAGAGGAAATAGAGGGATGGATTGTTAACTGGAGAAGTTTTGTTTTTATGAACTGCACACTTTCATTTAGGGGGAAGGACAAAATTAATATTTTAGATATTGCGCTCTGCTCATGTAGAAGGTAAAAGAAACTTTCTTCACCTACTCCAGACCATGTATTATTTTATTAATGGGATTTCAGTGTGAAATTTCTAAAATCTATAGGTCAATGAGACACAGATATTTAAAAACTGAAATCCTTGTTGAAAATTAGAGTAGTAGTGTGACAGGTCATTTAGTTGTTCTTTAAGTGTTAATCAAAATCATTTTCCACTGGCTGCTCTATGAAAGAGCAAGAAATTAATTTAGATCTCTGATTCTAGCTCCAGGACTTCAATGACAAAAATATGTTCCTGAACAACTGGCAAATTTGTATTCTTAAATTGTTTCAAAACACTTTTCATGTTTTCAGTCTTGGATTTCTCATTTCATTTCATCATCTTTTTCTTGCCAAGAAGTCCATTGTCTGGCTAGGCAAAAAAAAGTGTTTATGTGAAGCTCATATTTTGTTGTTAAAAAAGTGGTTTGATCTAAAAATTCCATTCATATATGGAATTCACATATTCTTTGCCTCAGACTCTATAGAATCCAGAAATTTGCACTCAGTTGGACTTTGAGACTGTAATTCATATAGCTCCAATTAAAGTAAATAGACTTTAATCTGACTGCTACAATGTATTAATTTCTTCCAATAAAATTACAAATATTGCAACCAAGTAAATTGTCACAACACTCTGCAGTGATGTTTTTAATCACATTTTCATTCTGCTTGTAATTTATCTGCTTACAGTGTTATTTTTTTGTCCCTCTTCCTATTTTTCTCTGAATTTATTTTTGTTTTTCATTTCTTTGATTTTAGTAGAGTTTTTGGTATCAAATAATACTTGAAAAGAACAAAGACCTTACACAGCTTAGACTGAAACTCTGCTTAAATGTACCCACAGGAATTGTAGCACTTGGAAAGATTTCATGTATAAGTTCTAAATCACACTCTCATACCATTTATATTCAAGTGATTCTTGAAATGTCTTTTACTTGCCATGATCCAACACTACTGGCAAGCAGTATTTTAGGTGCTCTCAAATCTCAGGAGAGGAACGTATACAGGATGAGAGTGCACAAAGAATAATTTTATATGGATCTTTTTCTTTGAAGTAGGCAGAATCTGAATGATTGTCACTGGCTTAAAAGAATTACATATGTCATTAGTTGTTCAAATAGTTTCAGTCCAAGATGTGGCTGAAGGGTGATCTGTAGTGTTCTGCCCACGGTAAGAACACCTGGTCACAGGGACCAGCTACAACAGCTTGGGGTGACTGGAGTGTAGATGATCTTGAGTGAAAACATTTTTCCCCCAGTTCAGCACTTGGTGTGTAGCATTTTCATGAAATCTTCAATAGCTTTTTTATCACCTGTGAAAACCCTTTCTGTAATCCATGATCATCTTCCTATGCCAGCTAAAATATCCTCAGGAAGTTTGTCTGTGTTTTATACACCAGCAGTTTCTGTATCATTCTAGAGCAGCCTCAAACAACTGCTGAACAGCAAAATTGGCAGTCAGTGATGTGCAACGTTCAGTAGACACATTGCTCCTTACGTTCAGTTACTTTCCGGATTTAATGCATATTTGCTGGTATTACAAGTGTTTTACACAGATGTCACTTCCGATTCCCCTTTTTGAAGAGAAAAAAGAAAGATTTGCCTAAGTTTCCTGTAAAAAAAAATAGAAGGCTTTCTAAAACTGAAAATTTAAAGTCTGATAATCTCTCTGGTAATTCTCTTTCTGATTCATTGCTTTATAGGCCAGAAGTATGAAGCTATGAAGTTTTAAATTTTGTTGCCATAATGTCGTTTCTGATTCATTGCTTTATAGGCCAGAAGTATGAAGCTATGAAGTTTTAAATTTTGTTGCCATAATGTCGTTTCTGGTAAAGGTGTGACGTGAGAGCCTTCAACGTTAAAGACAGAAATTTCAAGGTTTTTGCTGGTGTGCAAATTCTGGAGTTAAAGCATTTACAAGAGCAAATTTATAAAGTCAATAAAAACCTTAAACCGTAATACACTAAGCTGATCTGTGCTACTATAGTCATATCATTTCAGTTCTGTTGAAGGTGCAATCTTAACCATGACCAAATGAATATTAAGACATTCAGCATCTCATCACTAAAAAAATAAGACTTATTTTAGTGGAGAATCAGGAAAAAAGTAATATTGAAAGTTTTTCAAAACAAAAATTAAAAATAAAGTGAAATATTCAAAACTATTTTTACAAATTATAAATGAGATGAAATTATATATTTGAAAACTTTACCTCTAGTATAATGGGCTATCAGGTTTTTCTACAAGTGGCATTCTTGAGATAGCATCAGTCCATCACTAAAAATGTAATAATTAATATAACGCATAAATATCCACTACGATTTTAATTTTTTTTTATTATAATATCAGACAAAGAACATTCTAGTAAAGACAAATGAATATTTCAGATTGTTTTTCTTTTTTTGTTGCTTTTTAAAATGTAGGAACCTGAGTGCTTTCCTTATGAGTCTATTCATATTCAGAGTTGCATTCACTGATGATATTTACAGTGAGTTTATTAACTGCAATTTTTAATTATTATATATTAAATCTCAATGACTCCTTAATCAATGGACAGAAATGGGCTCTTTGAGGAGGAAATTTATGTAACTTACATTGCATTTTTATTCTCCAGTGAAATGATTCAGGCCCTTGAAGAACCTATTTCTCTCTGTTGGCTGTAAATTCTGCACAAGTTTACATGAACATGGTTGTGTGGTGCAGACCTATTCCAGGCAATAGAATGCTCTCCGATTTTCCATGAATGACATTTTGTAGTAAATATATTTCTTTTTCTATAAGTCAATAATGCAGGTTTTATTTATTTTTAAAATCCTATTTTTTGTATTTTTGTTATTAAATCAGTTATTTAAAACTAGTTGAAGAAAAAAAAATTACTTCCTCCATTTCTATTTTTCCTAGAAAGTTTCTAAAAACTGTTCCTCATGGATTAACAGAAAAATTACTCCTAAAGTGCTTATTCTGCCAGTGTAAGTGCACTTTTTTCTTACAGAAACTATTTTTCTGTATGTTTGCGTACATCTATTTGATATTAACATTACAAAGATATTTGAAATTCCACAGTTCAGGAAGTAATAATTGTAAACAATTTGTGAAACTTCATAACAATCATGATATTTCAGGTTTCATTGAAACATCTACCTGATAAAACTAAAATATTTATTTTATTCAAACCACACACAAGAATAAATTCCAGAATTAATTTAGCTGCACATGGCCATGCTGCATTATAATATACTACATACACACTTAAGGAGGTTTGCTTAAGATGCATTGATAGTTTCTAAAGCTGAACACTTATGAAACCTCTACAGAAGTGCAGATCATTACTGAAACATTTGAAAAATTTTGTACTTGCAATTCACATATATGGTTTAATTTTAAAAGCTCTTTGATATCTTCTAATTTCTGAAACAATAATTCAGGCATTTGCTCTGCATTGAACAACTTATAAACCCCAGGAGTTCCTAACTCTCTTCACTCTTAAGGCTACTGTATTCATTTACCCTCATTATTTTCAATTACATGGCATAAAAGGGATTTCCAGCATGACACATGAGAAGAAATGGACACAGCTCCTATAACTTGTGAGTGTATAAAGGGCATATAAGTGCTATTTGCCTGATGTTACACTGCAAAGACTGGTGGTGGTGGGATACCTTGTATCTGAATGGTTCATAAGCTTCAAAATTATCTTCCATTTCCCATCTGTTTTTGTTTAAATTTGCAGATGTATTAGCACAACTCCAAAGTGTGCCTTGTTATTTTGACCCATTGCACTGTAATTTACATAAATAGGGAACAGAAAGAAGCTTCAATCAATAACTGGAATCAAAACAACCATGAAAATCTGGATCCAGATGCTCTTCACTCTATTTCTATAGAATAAACTCTTCCACATGCAATTAGTCTCCAGTTTTAAATATTTGTCTCTTTAGATCCATTTTGTACTATCCTTCAGAGAAGTATACCTGTAAGACATCAGGAATTACTCTGAAAATCCACCTGTACACAAGGGCTGTATGGGACTCGTTTAATGATGTTTGTGGTAGACTGGATCCAAGTTTGTACAGTTTGTAGTAAAAATAAGTAAAGCTTGTTAATAATTCGCACCATGTGGACTGAAAGAAAGTTCCCTAAAAAAAATAAAGCACTCTTGTCTCAGTTTCATAATATGAACAGGGATAAAAGCAGTAGCAAAATAAGCAAATATGTTTCTAATTGTAACCTTTAGCAATAAGTAAAAAGCGGATGAGGTAAACCACTAATGAAACCAGTAGATTTTGGAACAATGAGTAATTTCTATATTAGCTTTCCGTATGTGTTGATTCAATTAGGGGTTCATCAAGCCTTTCTTCTGAATTGTCATTTGGGTTTTTCTATGGTCAAATGATTTCAGATTGTTGTAGATTTACACAAATTTCACAGGTAAAACTGTTTCTTAGGCTTGGAATTAAATCAACCTATGTCTTACTGTATCTTTATGTCTCTCCAAAGTATCTCACTTAGGGAGTTTGTAAATATTTGGATCTTCATTTTCTGAAAGAATATGCATCAGGCAACTGTTTTCAGTTTACTGAGACAGGAGCATTGAGTTCAGGTATGAGTACAAATTTTTTTAGGTCCTGTCCACTGAGTCAGGATGCTAGATTCAGAAGGTCTCCAGAAGAGCATAGATTGACAGACTCGGTAACATTAGAGCTAGTAAGTATTTTACCACAGCAATACTTAAAAAAGAACAGAGGCAAAAAAACCCCAAAAACTCCTAACCCTGCACCATGTTTATATAGTGCATACACATAAATGTAAGTACATGACTATATATACATACATAAACACACGTATACATGTATACTCATACATGTATTAATGTGTATATATATATAAAACCTTACACTGTTCAAAGAGGAAAATGAATTAGCCTTTAACACAGCTCTTTCACTGCTGTTAAGCAGAAAAATTGCTTGAGCCTTTATGAAAAACGATTTGACACTGACCCTTTCCTGGCAAATTCTGTTGCGTTAGTAATTTGGCATTTCCTAAAGAAATGTTTTCAGAAGGTTTCTAGTTAGAGCAACAAACTGTATTACAGGTTATAGGCACAACTCCTACCAATTTCAGCAGGAGCTGGAAGTGTCCATCTCTACACTTAAGAATGAAGAAATAAAAGTGCTGGAATTTTGTAATTTACTTTTGTTGCACATGTAGCCCTCCTGCCAGGTGTTAGTGGTAGTAACCAGGAATGGGTTCAATAACATGTCTAGGGGACTCCCTCTAAAATAAATGTAGATGGTGGCTTGGTCCCCCACCTAAAACACCAACATTTAATAATTTAATAATTTAACCTCTTACAGGTGTTCCTTCTCCCATTACTAGTAAGCAGGAGTTCTGAGAATATGAAACCACAAGAAACGTTTATTTGGGAAAATATAGTAAGTATATAGTTTCAAATAGTAAGGAAAACTCACAGAGCATGTTGGGGGTATGACCAGCTTCACAGTTCTCTCTGTTAGTCACACAACTCCTTATGGTGTAACACTCTTTCCAATGGCAAAATAACCAAGCATCAGTTGGGACCTCAGGTGATGTTACTCTACAGCACTTTTTCTTTATGAAAGATCTGCACTACACTTGTCATGGTAACAGTTTGGGGTTTTGTTTATTTGTTTGGTAATTTGTTTGATTTTTGTTTGCTTTTTTTTTTTGTTGTTGTTGTTTTTGGTTGGTTGGTTGATTTGTTTGTTTGTTGTTTTTTTTGTTTGGTTTGGGTTTGGTTTTGTTTGCTTTGTTTTAAACCCAAAAGCAGGACATGGACCTGCTGGAACATGTCCAGAAGAGGCCGTGTAGATGATCAGAGGACTGGAGCACCTCTAGTATGAAGACAGGCTGGGGGAACTGGATGATCCTTAAGCTCCCTTCCATCCCAAAATATTCTGTGATTCTATGTGAGATATAACATTTAGGGTGTTGCTTTTTGTTCTTAGATGCTGCTGCTAGTCTGCTGTAAATTCATATCTTACATATTGACCATTGAAGAACCTGTACACCACTGCCCTAATTTACTGCTAAAAAAATTTTACATAAAGAAAAGGATAATTACCAACAAATAAGACAAACAGAGAAATACTTGTTTCTCTATAAGAATGGAGGATTTGTTAAGCTATAAAATAGTGTTCTATTTTAGGGAATATAGGTTAGCAGAACTGTCTTGCATGTTTTACTGAGTTTGTTTTGTTTTTTAAATTCTGTTAGGTTTTTTCAAATCTCCATTAATTTTCTGAAAAATGGACAGTGACAATATTAAACATATTGTAGGCTGCAGTGGGAAAAATTCAAAGGAAAGAGCAGTAAAAAATTGAGAAATAGAAGATATTTTGAGAAATTAGAACTGTCAGTCAAGAAATTTTAAAATAAAGTTCAGTTAGAAATGAATTCTAATGCACAAAGGGAAAATTAATCAGACACCCCAGTCACTTGAAAAGAAAGAGTAATGAAACAGTACATTTCAAAGGTGTTTGAAGCAGATAGGAATTCATAACACAGCATGATGGTTTAGGTGGATGTGATATTGGTCTGTCTGGGAACATCCCACTGTGTCTCCTTGAGTATAAGTGATCACACTGCAACACAGGGACTATTCCAAAGGATGCAGATAAATTGGAAAGGACTTCACAGATGTGAAAGAAAATATATGAGGCCAGATGTTGATTAAGGAGTGTTGTGCTTTTGTTGGCTCGCTTTAGAAATTAAACCCATACACATACAGCATAAATACATAAACACAAGGGGGAAAGAATTCTTGTTTGCTGAAATACAGGAAAGTACAGTGGAAAGTGCATTAGAAGGGAGGTAAGATAAAAGGAACAGCACGGAATATGTCTCACACTGGAAGAGTCTTGTGGATTAGATAAAAGGATCTTTTTCACCTGAAGTATTTAGAACAGGCTTGCGTGGAGGGAGGTAGTCTCACACCCCTGTGGTTTCATGAAGGAGACAGTTTGGGAATTTTGGACCAAAACTCTATTCAATACAAGAAGAATGTTATTGGATAAGGGCATCATTCAGGGAACTGGGCATTGTTCTGAGGCAGACTTGGAATGACTTTGCTACAAGATGAAATTCTCTCACCCTTGTTTATCCATTCTTGTGCAACATTGAATAGGTTGTCAGTGTAAAAACAACAGATCCATTAATTATTATGGATTTTTTTTCTTTATACTAATTTTATCAGCTAATGGGAGTGACTGGGTTGCCATGTGAACCCTGATGGACATATAATGCTGGCACAGAAGTCCACAAAGCTGTTTGTTATCAATTGTCATTGTTAAAGCTACAGGAAAGTGGGCTGTGGGGCTGGCCCTGGCCTGAAGTGATTTTAACAGAACAAAGCATGAAAAACTGCTGGACATGACATGAGAAATTGCTTGACAGAGCAGATAGCAATAGTAAGATAGTAAGATGTTCAAGAAAATAGCAAACAGTACTGGGGGAAGGGCTGGATTTCGTAGGTTTTTCAAGTGGCATTCTGAGAGGAACAAACAAACTTCTGAGATAATTGAATTATGTCTGAACTGGGTAATCCAGCATTTGGGGAGTAGTCCTGCATTTGATTGCCCCAGCCTTACCAGTAAAATAAATCAAGTCTGTTCTTATGACCATATCGCATGAGTTGAATCTTCTTCCATGGTCAGAAAGCCTGGGGTACTAGGGGTAAATTTCCCAAACTGTTGTCACCAGTAAATTAAAGCTGTATCTATTCTGATTGCAAAATAAATATGCCCGAAATGAGTTGGAAGTCACAACGTGGAAGACTGAATCCACCCTCAATTTCAAAACATCCTGGAGGACTTAGAACTTGTTCTGATTTTCATATAACAGTATTAGAAATATCTATAAAGATAAATATATATAAACATATATAAAGAAACGTCTACCAAATAGTGCCAGCAAGTGCTACAGCAGTAAGAAGAATAATAAAAACAACAACAGGAATAACAATAAAAATAATAATAAATTGAAGAGCATCAGCCACCAGTAACCATATAAATGTAAAGAAGAGTATTCAAGACAATTATTGCTCAGGGGCAAGAATTAAAAGAGTTAAAACACTGGGATAGCAGAGAGCCTCATTTGATCATGCTTGTCTTTCACCACTGTCCATCAACAATTTAACCTGTAAGGCTAAGCTCCATGCACACGTTTGCACCTCACTCAGCTATGAGGCTACTCTGGGAAGTCTGGTTAAGCTGCCACAGAAGTTTTCATATGACTGACTGACATTTATGTCAGTCCCTACCATGTCCCACAGGCTTTATGAAGATCACTATTTAGTGCCAGAAATGTCACGTCTTGGTGGGTGAACATGATACAGCCATGGTGAAAAAGAGAAATAGATTAAACTACAACTTTGGAAACTACATCCTATTTTTCTGGAAAGAATGATTTTGTCCTGGATTATCCTGGGGAGAATCAGTTGTCCTGGTTTTTGTTTCTTTCTTTTTTCCCTTAAATAAAATAAAAAATGTGCTGAGTTCTTTAACTTCCATCTGAAACCACATCAGAGCTGAGCAGAAGCAACGTTTTTATCAAGATTTGATCTTAAGCAATCAGGGGAGATATCTGGATTACTGATCAGAGCTACTCCATTGCTCAGCATAACACATTTCTGTCTTCCATTTTGTAGTTCTTGGCCTTCATCCAACTTCAAAGTAAACCATCCTGAAATGATTCTTTTTCTTATTTTTTCTCTTTCCTTTTTCTTTTCCTTTTTTTTTTTTTAAGAAAATGCAAACTGTATTAATTTACAGTAAGAATCATGACATTATTTTAGAACTACCTCCATGTTCCTAGGTCTGCATTCTGAAAGGAATGTCAGTAATAGGTCTAATGCAAACCCCTTGATATCTGTGGGGATCTTTCCTCTGAGTACATTAAGCCTCAAATCAATCCCATTTGAGAAATGTGCATGCCTTTGCTTTATGCATTTATGCCTAGTCACAGTTTCCTAAATGCTGCCTTTGCTTTTGAAAATATGTACAAAGGCTGGTTTGAGAGGTGGAGGTTTGTCTGGATGCCATTCTGTTACAGACAAAGCTAGGAAAATCCTGAATGAGCTCCAGGAAGAGTGAAATTTGCCAAGACACTAGCTGAAGCAGGAGGTTTCAATTTGTTTGGACACTGAGTAATATGTGCATGAGAGCTTCTGAGGGAGCAGGAAGGAGAGAAGACAGCACGGAGTACTCCAGGATGGGTGTCTACAATGTTTGCTCTTATCTCTTTGAATGTTTTGGCTCCATTAAACTATAAAACAGATCCTTGGCTGTATTGATGGCAATACAGCCCATTGAGGTGGTGGCAGCTGTTGTTCATCTTCACAACCTGTTGGCAAGAAGAGAAGACAGGTGCATTGATACCCTAAAACAGGAAAGCAACCAACATAGAGCTGACTGAGCTTTGCAGCCATGTCTGGATAGTCCAGAGATGGATAATTACAGCTTAATTTTCAGGGTGAATTTTGCCTGAAGTAGGTTTAGAGACCATGGAATAACATGGATTCAGTGCTCTGGGCAGGTAGGGCAGGAACATTGAAGAAGGGACAAAGAACATATTGACTTTTGAGGCTTTCTCATCTAAAAATGCTCATCTTCTATAGTCAGAAGAAAGCACTAAGCTTCTCAGAGGATTATGAATTCCTTATAAAGTAGGTATTCTGGATGTGTGTGGAGCATCACTCTATAGCTCATCACTTTTCTCCCCTGTGTGGAGGAAAATTTGACATCTTGCTCAGATTTAGCAGATGAGTTTGAAACAAAGCTAGCCTTCAAGACAAGCTCTATTTGAATGAAATAAGATATAATTAGCTGGCTGTTTTCTCCCTGGTATTTTCTTATTTCCCTGGAACCATCCTCTGTGTTCTAATATATGAAAGTATTAGAAGTATTTCAGTGAAAGATAAGGATAATACATTCCCTTAAAAAATAAAGAAAGTAATATTTGATTTGTTTTGGACCCTCTGAAAACCAAGCTTCTTCTGTGAAGAGCTTTAAAGGAAAGAAGTATAGCTAAATGTGTCTGGATAGTCCTATTTTTCATGGACGTACAGCTTTGGTGGGGTCGTAGGGAAGAAAGGGATGATGAGGGTGAGTAAAACCATTTTGGCTTTACAAAAGGATGTAACTGCATAACTGGGCATTGATTTAAAATGTGTGACCAAACTCAGTGTTTAGATGTGAGAAGTAATGAAAAAGAGGATATGTCCCTCTTGGCTACAGATGTATTGCCACAAGGGGGTCTGAGCAAGGTCTTGTGTCACACAGAAATAAAAAAGTGAAGATGTTTGAATCTTGCTTAAAAGCAATTGAAAAAGTAGATGGAATAGAACAAACTTTCAGCAAGGAACAGAGAGGAGCACAGGAGGTTGTTGAGTCTCTGATGTTCTTGAGCTTGGAATGTCCCATATTCCACTGCAATGGAAGATGTCAACTACATTAAGAAAAGTATAAGAAAAAGCAGCAAGGGTGAGAAAAGATGGTAAAAACCAAATGCAAATAAATAAATATAGCAATGACATCTCTATTCATGTGGAAAAGATACATACTATTCTGAAATTAAAAACTTTAATTTAGTCAGACTAATACTGGCATGAAGTATCATGAAGCCTTAAAATAGAACCCATGTGAAAAATCTGCAGAGATGAAAAGATAAATTTTCTGAAAGATACAATAATTTAATTTTTGTGTGAAACAGCCTTATTGCCCTCATAATTGTCCTGCATTTTGGCGAATGATTTTTTATCAAACTTACATTAAGCTTTAATTTTTCATTTTAAAAAAAAGAAAGAAAAAAATAGGAAAAATATTTTTAAAAAAGAAAAGTGAAACTAAGTAAGAAAAAAATCTGCACACTTTCTTCAGGAAAAAAAAGAAAATTAATTGAAGTAATTGTACCAAAGGATAAGTCTAAGTCTAAGAAAAATAAATAAACATAGCAAAAGTTTTGAGTGCACAAACAACTGATGGTTTTCTACAGTCACTTCTTTCCTTCAGACAAAGTAGTGGGCTCAGAAAAATCTGAGAACTACCTTTTTACATCACCTACCTCCTTGATTGAACTTCTAATCATCAAAACATCAGTCAAAAAAATTGTACAATGTATTCATAAGGTACAGTAGCTCTGCTGACCACCAGAGAATCTGTCATACCTGAAGCAGGGCTTGTGGTGGAGCAGGCTGGCTGTGAGGAAGAAATTTTGTGGAATACTGGGGGGAAAAAAGGATGGATAGAGAAAGTTGTAAATAGAAATTAAACAACAAGAAAACAAATCTTAAAAGTGCTTTAAGCATCCTAACACTGATTTTCAAACCTAGTCTTATTATTTTAGTTCTTTCACATGCAATGCTGAAAGCTTCATTGTTGTATATAACAATAAGTAGTCTCTGAATATCAAAAATTATTTTTTCTTTTTTTTTTTCCTTCCCATTTCAGGTAATTTCTGTCTGACTCCTTAGATGTTTAATGAAAATAATTCATATTAAGCATTTCAGGTTCTGCCCTGTTTCTCTGTATATATTTTCAAATAGACACCTATTAGTCTTGACCGCATTGTGTGATTCCAGTATTTCGTTTATCTAGACACAAAGAATCTTTCACTGAAAGGAACTGAGCCTGCAGAAATATAAAATGTTATGAACTCCAGATAGAATATAAACACAATCTAGTTTGGAAAAAATTGTCATTTTCACCAGGGTTAAGAACAGGGCTTCAAGATTTTCAAGTGTTTTGGAATATTCTTCAGTGCTTTTGCTCAATGGAAGCAATATATTGGAGATATTTTGTGTCCTGTGTCTTAATTTTGATGACTTTAAAACAGCTTGTATGAATCTATGTATGGAATGTAATAGCTGCAGAAGAGTCAAAAGTTATGGCTGATCACTTGAGGTTCTTTCAACTCCAAATGTTGAGGTTTCAGGTCTAGATTCAAATGAAAATGGTGTGTGGAAAAACAATTCAGAAGAGAGAAGAATTGAGAGCAAGGAATCAGTGAGTAAGAAATTGAAGACTTAAAGCCTGAGTAGGAACATGGGAAAATGGGAACATAGGAAAATGGGAACATAAAACAGAGACAAAATTATGCCTGGAACATAAGGATAGGGAGAAGGGGTAAGAGAAAAAAGGAGTAGGAACTAGAACTTGCATTTAAGACCTGAATGATAGCATATAATGATAACAATGTAAGAGATCTGAAAAATGGGCCTAGTCCAGAGATACTCAGTTATAAAAGTAAGCAAAAAGCTGTGATGATATTTGAGCAGAGATGAGATGAATATGAGCCCATTCAGTCAAACCACCAATTCCTCTTGGAGCCTGAGCTGAATTTGGAATAAATTCCAAACCTCAAGTTTTCCATTTGGTTCCAAAATAAGATCTGGCAACTCTCAACAGGAAAGGATTTATTTTCTTCACTACCCCCAGCCAGGGAAAAGTCAAAATGTGAGGGCAGAATGGGGGATGTTGAAGGAGAGCTGGTCAGTAGAAAAACAGAAAATAATTTGGTAGAAACTGCAAGTAGAAAGGGTCAAAATGAGAAACCTCTATGGGAGCCCAGGCAGTAACACACCACTAAATTATGAATGGAGAGAGAGAGGCAAATGTTATGTTAAAGAAACTGAACTTCCTGTGCTTTCAAGTTGTGGTCATAGCAAAATCTGGACTTACTAAATAGGTTGCATTTGCCTTGTAGGGTTCCACGACATAAATTAAATGACACATGTAACATGCCACTCTGAAATGTAAAATTATTGTAGAATGAGAATTTGAACAATGAGAAACAGCTTCCGCTTCCACTTGAAATTTCCTGTGCAAAAAGGCCTCAAGATTTGTTTCTTTTTATAACAGTTACAGGTAAATAGGCCAAAGTGTCTTAATCAAAGTTTCTTGTTCCATAAATTTCAGTAGCTTCACATATGCAAAAATTTTAAGTAGGGTTAAGGAAGAATTATATATTATGATTTTATTTACAGAAATACCAATATTACTACTTAAAGTACCAAAAGGTTTTTCCCCGATAACATCAAAGAAGTGGATCTTCAAAGAGACAGAGAATTTCTGTATGTAGTAAAACTGAGAAAATCCCCATTCTTAGCTAGCAGAGCTATGCTAATTTAAAATAGTTAGAAACTGGCCATTAATTTCTCTCTCCCTTTGCAGATTTCTGTCCTGTAAGAATTACAGAAAGTGCATTACTGTTGAAAAATACATAAACCGCTACTGAAGTATGCATCTTGTGACATTTAACTAAGCTTGTGGAAGTCCCACCTTGTAATGTAATAATTAAAACTACTGCTTGTCCTGCATTTGCCATCCATAAATCTCTAACCACCTTCGTGGAGGACAGTATCATTGCCTTGTGACAGATGGTGAGACTAAGGAGTAATAAAATAAAGCAAGTTACCCAAGATCAGCCCAAAAGAACACCAGCTCCCACTGCTTGTCCAGTTCAGAAGTCATATCAGGAAAAAATGCAGAGATGAGGCTGCAGGGGTGGTCTGAAGTACTTCTGTCTGCAGAATTATTTCTGCAAATTTGTGGTGGAGGCAGAGAGTGGTATGTGTAAGTTTGGACTGAGAGAAAAGGCTCTGCTCCTCTATGCAGACTAGACCCATCCTATTAGCCTGGATTCCAGCCACTTTCACAGAAAAGAAATATGTTTAACAGGGGCTACTGAAGAAGGAGGAGTGGGAGGATTAGATGCATGAATCCTAAAACATACTAACATGCTTTGTATACATTTCCACTTTGAAAGCTGAGCTTTTAGTTTCTTGATGCAACTAGTTTGTGGCAAGAGCTGAGCAAGTGACGTTTATCAGCACTGCTAAGAAGCCCAGCAATAAGTCACTACAGAAATATTTATTGCCTACTGGTAACCGCTGGTAATTGCTGAAAAAACAACCTGAAAGACACGTCTACGCTCTTGCTGGAACGACTCACCATGATGTAATTCCCTAAGCACCTCCACTAGGAGACAGTAGTAAAAACTTATGAACATGTTCTCCCTGTTAACATTCTTTCCATCTCTCTTTAATATAGCTGAAAAAGAAAAAAATCAGTGTGCACCCATAAATTCACTACAAAACAAAATCAGTTGCTCTAAGTTGGCACAGCACTGCACAAGTACATGTTAGAAAGTCCCATAATCTATAAGGGTACTGCAATTATTTTCACATTCTATTGTCAAGGGGTTTAAGGATATTTTCCTCTCTCAGTGTTTAAAGGCATTATCACAGAAATTCTCTAATTGCTGTCATTGTCAAGTTGATAGAGAAGCTACTGATGAAATAATACTAAGTCCCTATTTTGGGAAATATTCACCCAGTATTTGTGAAAGCTCTCAAGAAATTAATGCAGCATAAGAAGTGACCAAAATTTGAGGCTTGGTGAGATGCTGGTCTCCACTGCCTGCAGCCCGCAGTTCCTCCCTTCAGCCCCAGTCAGGACAGGGAGCAAGAACAACTCCAGGTTCAGAAAAGCCAGAATATCAGATTGGCCAACATTTGGGCAAAATCACAGCCACAGAACCTGGTCTGTTACCTCTCAGAGGCAAACTGTTCTCCTAAAAGGACAAGCCTTCAATTACCGTTTCTCTTCCCCTCCACAGCACACTCAGCAATTCTCAACTCATCTGGTTAGTTTCAAACCCATACTTATACCAACTGGTTAGTTTTGTTCTATTAGCTCTCAGACCATTTAAACCATCTGGTTTTCCTCCAGCATGTCCTAGACCCCTGACCTGAGTGATCTCTACCTTTGATGTTTGTCCATGTCTGAAGTAACTGTTTTTGGAGGTGACAATCCCAATTTCACTCACTGGTGTGGGCATGGTCCCAGACCGTGCACTGTGGTTACGTGATGCCTGTGCATCTTCTCCCCTGCACCACCTCCTGCCACGTTTGAGCCAGGGTTATACAATCCCTGCTGCACACGGTGCATCAATACAGAATATGCACATTTTGTAACCACAAAAAGAATCTTGAGTTCTAGTGCGCTTTATGTCTTCTACGCTATTTAACTAGCTACAAAATTGTGATATTTTTTCCAGGAACAATCTCACAATAGAGTGTGCCTGGATTTCATTTCTAGGGATTCTTGCTAAAATTCTTATGTGACGTCATCTCAGGCCCTCACCCAGAAATCTGGAAAAATAAATTCCCCTGTCTGGGTGTTCAGAAAAAGAAGTAGTTCCTCATTTAAAAACAATAAGTTTACATGAAGTGAGTTAAATGAACAGAGTTTCATCAGGGGGAGAGGCCTTCTAAAACATTACCTTGGGAAACTCAAGTAACTCACAGCAGGTGAGACTGCTGTCCCCAAGGCCCAGCCCTGGCCCTGAACTCTTCCGACAGCAGCAAGGAGCGGTCAAGGTTATGGGCACTGTCCTCCCCCCTTCAGTTGCATCCAACTCACACAACTCATTATCCAGGCTCAAAATTCAATTTGAGGGCAGTTTAAATCTTCTGGCCCAAGTCAGAGGCAATCAGTCTGTAGAAGTGTGTGGGCTGTATAGGATCCTCAAAGGCAGGTTATTGCATCATGGGCAGTTTAGGAGCAGGCAGTGGGGTTGGATGATTGTTCTGGCAGTGTTGAAATTTTTTCCCCATTTTTCCTCCATTACAACTTTCTGCATCCTTTTCCCTATGAGCTCATCACTTCTGAAAAAAACACACAGCTTTGCTGGACACAGATGCACTCATTCAGTGTGTAACCTGAAATTCGGGGACTGCTGGCCAGAGCTTGATCAAACACACAGATGTGGCAGAGAGATGTGTCCTGCAGGCTTCTCCACTACTGGTTTCAGGGAGGGACCACCAAGCCAAGAAGGCTGGCCCCACTCTCTCAAGAGTTTTGTAGCTTTTGTGAGCTTTTCTACTCATCCCCTATGAAAAGACTAGGCTTCTCTTGCCAGAGGGGAGGTGTCAGTGAAATCCACAGGTTGGCAACTGCTCCAGGTGAGTTCCATCATTCCACAACCAACTCACTGAGCCTCTTCTACTTGCCACCTCATCTCCTCTTGCCTTCCCATCACAGCCACATTTTGTCATGATTATGCTGCATCAGAGTCCCCTGCAGTACAAATGTCCAATGGGCCAGTTCTTAAAATGTCTTGAGAATTTTTAGATAGAAATCTGAGACATCTTATGGGAAATATTGACTGAAAAATAGGGTTTTTTTTAAAAAAAGATGCTTGAATCATTTAGTTTGCAGTGAGGCAGCTGTTACCTGAAGTGTTTAACTAGGATATGGACCCAGTTTCTAAAAGTATTCTGTACTTTTTTTCCTTCTTTTTTATTCTGCCTGTATTTTTATGAAAAAGGTATTTTCTATATCCTGTAACTCAGGTAAGTCTCAGTATAATCATATGTGAAGGAAAAGCCCTTTTCTAGCCCAAGAGAAAATCAAAATGGGAAAATCAAAGGCTTTTTTGCCAAAAAGAAAAAAGTGAGAATATTTCCATACAAGGTCACTGTTACCTAAATAAATCACAGCCAGCTTCACACTCCAGACTGTATTTATATTTTGAGCCAGGGAACATCTGTTTAATAGTGGGTGGTCATGTAACAGTTTCATAGACTACAGGGCCATCGGAATACTCTTGGAGATGTCAGAAAGGGACTTACCCTGAAGTCAGTGAGTTTTAAATAGGAGGAAAGTAGGTCCCACTGTTCTGGAAGGTTCTCTTCTCAGAAGCCAAGTAAAACAACATGCCAGTAACTACATGGCAAAAGACAGATTGTCCAGAAAAATTCTTATTTAAAATGTAAAGTACAGACCAGAACCTCACAGCAGTTCCTCAATAATAGCTGCAGTATTTTCTGCATAAATACATGAGAAGGACTCAAGATATGTCAGTGGTCTCCCAAGGTAGCAGAGTGCTGTGTCCCAGTATCTCCCAAAGGTTGGATGAGGAGCACAGGAAAGGCACAGACCCTGATAGTTTTTACCTATACCTTACACAGGTCAGTCACATTGGTAAAGAATTAACACAGAAAATGAACTCTGTATAATTTTGGATGTCCTGAGGCTAAGAGCATGGACATTATTAGAGCTAAACATTATTATTGTCCCCAGGCTGTTGCCAACAGTCTGCTGCCACTTGTAGGCACATCTAACTTCACTGAGTATTGAGGGACCTTAGGGGAACTATACCCCTTTCCACAGCTCCCAAGGAACCAAGAACAGGACATGCCACAGGGAACAGAAGAGATCATTGTTGAACACTTCCTTCTGAGTATTTGAGGTGCCTGATTTATTTGTCATATTATGTATCCTCCTTCGTTTAGAATTATTCCCTGAAAGTGTATGTCTACTTATTTCACTTCAGGAGGTCAGAGAAGGCAGGGAAAAAGCAAAAATGATGCCTGTACAGAGCTGCCCTTCACTCTAAAATATTTCTGTTGAAAGCCTCTTCTGGAATATTAATATTCTGCTCCTTGGTCCAGTCCTTTTTCCTCCTGAAGGGACCAAATCCATCTCGGCATCCTGTCACAGATGGTCAATGTATTTTTCTTCAAATTGTTTTTGTTTGAACAGTCTTTGGTGAACAGAAAAAGTGACATTTTCCATCACTGTTACCTCAGGTGAGTCTCTGCTAGCAGGCTAAACACTGTAGCTTTCCCATGCTAAATCTGAGCCAGGGAATCCTTTCCTATATCACCAAAAGAGCAGGCATTTAAAGCATCTAATTGCAGATAGCCTGTTGCTATTAGCCAAACAGTAGGGTTGTGCGTTAGAATCCTTTATGGTGCCATGAAAACTGGAAGTCCATTTTGTACAAGGCTACTCTGCCAGAAGTCCAAGAAAAAGTTTCAAGATTGAAGATGAACACTTCACTTTCCAAGAATCCCAAAACTGTAGGCATGAAAAGGACAACAAACTGTTCAATGTCACGAGGCCTGAGACATTCTACTACTGCCAGACTCAGAACTGAAGACTTTTGATGAACGTTAAATGCAGATGTCTTCTAACTTTAGGTATAGGCAACTCTCATATAGGCATTTTAAGGCTCATTAATCCCTAACCCTTGCTTAATTACTTTTGTGTATGACTAGAAAACTTCATTAAGAGAAAAGGACATGCCAACAATTTACCTTCTTAAACTGAGGCAGCGATGAAAAATACACACTTGTGAAACAATTCTACCATGTGGAAAAAAAAAAAAAGAAACTCTACTATGAAAAGAAAAATATTTGAATATTTGTCCACCTTTTTTATGTTTCCTTTGCTTTTTCAGTTACCTGGATATGAATGAGCCTTATTGAAAAATTAATAACAAGAGCTTAGATGGGAAATATCCATAGGATTTTGTATATAAACCATTCTTGTCTAAAGGTCCTGATAAAACAGCTGGTAGATATTAGGGACCAGCATTCCCTATACACAATAAATAAGTACTATGGTATCCTACATTCGTATCCTAGAATACTGTAGTAGTATTGTTTTGGGCTGCATGAGGATAATCTCAGTTTTTATAAGACATCATAACTATATTGATCAATGCTGATTTAAACCAGTTGTGGATCAGACATGGGGAGAGGTGGATTTACCTTAGTTAACTCAAATCCTATATGCCACAATAATCAGCAGGAACAAAATACAATTTGCACAACCTCTTTTAGATACCTCTACAGGTTCAGACTTGCTGCCTTCTTGCAGTGCCTGTTTCTCACCTTTGACCATGAAGGTGTCCCAGGGTGATGAGCTCAAATGCAGCCATCTGCAATGTGGGATGCTTCACTGTAAGTGGAAAAAAATGAAGTAGAGGTTCACTGAGGGAATTGTATCAGACTCAGCATTTCTGGGTAGAAGTCCAGCAAAGAGAGGGCAAGCAGTATTTAAGTTCTACTTAAACCTCAAAATAGACAGCCGGTGCACACATGAGCTCACACATGGGAGCTCTGCACTTGAGATCATTTCAGTACTGTACAAGTAGCCCTTCTCTCCTGTCTGCATAGGAGTGTAACGTGTACTATTACAAACCATTGTTGTGATAACAGGGATTCTCTGACCATCTGCTGTGGCCAAGTTTCAATAACCTGGGAGAGGCCATATGACAAAATCAGCCCTGACATATACTGGTGTGGTTATACCGAGGCTGATTTTGGCCCTATGCATGTCAGACAGAAGTTTGTAATAAGGTTTCCTTGTTCACTTCTCTGACAATCTGCTTCAACTATTCTCAGAAATAACTGCTAACGGCAGATTCACTCCCACTGTTCAGCTTCTCTTTTTCTTTTAAACTGAACCAGACGTGAGAGACAATGTAAAACCCTCAAAGTAACTCTAATCCATTTCTAAAAGATGCTTCAGATTGTACGGTAGCCCAGGATTCTGTTTTGAATAAACCCATACTCACGCTCTTTGTAACTGAGTATTTCTAATGTAAGTGCCTGCAAGGAGGAGGAGGAGGGGAGAGAGGTTCATTAATAATCATGATGGTTTCAGTATCGTTGCATAACTCGGTCAATTTGATCATCCACTGGGCTTTATCAGGTTTGTTTTACTGCAGTTTGCTTGTGCCTGTGCAGTTCCCATTTTGGGGAGTTGTAGTTCCTGGGAGCTTTCATGCTATCCCCACTTCCAGGCGCTGTAAAGCGGCGGCCTGCTGTTTTAATCACGCCTCTCTTTCTCCAATGTTGTTTGCGCCCTGGTACAACCCATCTGCCTCGAATCGAGTGCTCCTCTGGGGCTGCACACATCTGCCAGCCAGACTACCTTCGTACACAATTACTCAATCCACCGTAAGGCTCTTTAATAGGAAACAAGTGTGACAACGGCAAGCCTTTTTTCTCTCACTCTCTCTCTCTCTCTTTCCCTCTCTCCCCCTTTCTCTTTTTATTTTTTTTTTCTTTCAACCACATAGTCAAACCGCCCTAATAGAGATGAAGCTTGATAGATCCACCCAGGTGTAGGTGAAATGGTAGAGCCTCAAGCGTAATAGATGCCGTGCTCTTGTGCTGAAGTTCAGCCCCGTGTCCTGAAGGGTTGTCTGGCAGCACAGAGATGGGTTGCTCTTTGCACAGTTAAAAAGTCAATGTGCTTCCTCCAGCTCACATGTATGACTAATTTAGAAAGCAACCTGGATCTAGGTGAGCGCTGCAGAACTGCCTCTTCTCTTCAGTGCACGGACAAAGCACAGCACACAGTAAGTGGAAAATTTGTATTTACTTATTTTACTTGGGAATTAATTAACTGTGTTTACTTTTGAGGGAATCCTCTAAAGGCTGGTGCAGAAATGAAGCAGAATAATGTTTGCATGCAGATCCCTTGTGTATATCTTCCTGTTTCATTTTACACTGTGCCCTTGTCCTGCTACTTCAGCCTGATTACTCAGACCATACAGCTGGGCTGAAGCAACTTTCTTATCTAAAACTGAGCTATATAATGGTATCGGTAACACATGGGTGTATTTCTCTATTAAGGTGTACGTCTGTACAATATCTGAATATCTGATTGCTGTGCAGAAGTTTAATCACTTTCATTCAAAAATAGATAAATGAAAATGTTAAAACTGAGAAAGTTAAATAGTCCAAACCTCCTCTTTTTCTTTTTTCTTTTATTGGTCTTTTTTTTGAGGGGGGGGTTGGTGGGGGTGAGGAGGGATAGGAGGAAACAAGAATTAGAAATGTTAGGCATTAAAACATTAAAAAGGGAAGTCATTTAATGTGAAAAAGAAAGCTGCATTATTTTGTTTACCAAACCATTAATTCAAACATACTGAGAATGTTGCCAAACTATAAACTCACAAACTGTATAACTACAGTGATAGTAAAGCTTGAAACAAGAAAAGAAGGTTGCTTGTCTAAAATGCAAGACGCATATTAGAACCAGATGTACAGAATCTCAACTTTGAATGCTCAGTGTTTCATGCTTGGTTTAAAGCAGCCTTAAAATTGCCTTTACTTTGCATTTACAACTTCGGATTCGCTGTTAAACTGCACTTGAACTTGAAGTCAAGATTTGATCTTAGCACACACATATTATTCGAGCCTCCTACCAGAGATTTACTTTGCTATTGGGAGTCTATTTACTACTGTACTGTATATCCTGAAGGACATTAACAAGCTTTCTGTGATGGACTTTCAGGTGGAATGTAAAATGTAAAAGAATGTGTCCATTGCTTATACAGAATGTTCTCTCTGAGAAATAAACACACGCATTATAAAAGGGATTTGCCAGCACCTCAAGCAGATGATGATACACTGTAAGAATGCATACAAGTATGTCTGAATTTTTTTCTGGAGGATCCAATGAGATGACACTTCTCACTTATTTTATTGTGAAATATTGCTCAGGTTGGAGGCTGTTGTCAACACTGCAAGTGGCAGATATGAGTCTGCACAGTTATGTCTATAAAATATTTTCGTTAGTCTTCCTTTCTGCAGAAGAGGGGCTCTTGGACAGACAAGTATATATGGTTCTTTTAATTAGCCATGGTTTAACTGTTACATTTATCCTTTGTGCTTGATAACCATTAGCCTGATATGCTGCTGAAAGCATCCAGTCTGTTAACACCAAGATTCTAAATACAGCAATTTAAAAGTTGAAAGTTTAGGAAGGTAAAACAACCATTCTAGAAGAAATATTTAGACCTGTAGTTGCTGGCATCAGGCAGTGGTCAACGTCTACCCCCTACAGGGAGAGAATCTAATTTCATTGTCTCCCTCATTCATGAACACTGTAAGAGTTCCAACTCTTACACTTGAGTACTGAAGTTATTCTCTGGCTCCAACAACTGCCTTGTAATGGCTGGGACAGACTTTGATTAATAGAAAGTCATTTTCAAAGAACTAATAAATAGCATAACTAATAAATAACAGTAGGCATTTCCTCTCTCTTAAATTGCAGCCAGTGGAAAATGGCTTTTAGACTTTAAAAGCCATAGTCAGCAGTGGTTTCGTTCCAGTTACAAAGTGCAAGAATGAGCTCACAAAACATTCCTGCTTACCTTAAGTCAGCTGCATAATGTTTGGGTCTTGAATACAACTTTGCAATAAGGCATAGATAATACTACTACATAAAGCATGGCCCTAGACATGGCAGTATAGACATGAGGTTAAAGTACAACCAAGTACAGGTGAGGTGACAGAGTTATGGGACACATTTTTTGTGTCAAATTCACATCTATTGTAACAAATTTTGAGTGGTATTTCATAATTTGCTTTCAATGCAACCCATTGCTCTATAAGGCATTTAGGGATAGGAAGAAAAAAGGATGATGACACTACCAAATTAAAAGTTTAAATTTATATAAACATACCTGACAAAATTTATCCCAGTTTGGTAGTTTGTTTAATTCAAGAAAACTAAAAAAGCGCCATTTGTTTTGATCATATGTGCTGTGTTAACTAGTGTGCTTTAACAGAAATTTTTGATTCAGATATTACACATTTGCATTTAAGTTTTAGTACCCTTTGCTACTTCACAGTGCATTTTTGAAATATAACAACTTTTAAATATTCGAAATAAGCATCATGATTCCTCTTCTTCCCATTTGTTTATCATGACTATGAGTTTTGAGTATGTGCAGAGTAACCACTCAACCTACTTTCCTGTCTTTCACCATCTTTCAGATATATATGCATGCATATATGCACATATATACTCACAAGAAATGTTATGTTATATGCTTCTCCACACTTTGAAATGGAGTTTTGGATCTTTCTAGACCTCTTCTGTTGGGCTTCAGTGCCCAAAATAATTTCAATAATTTTCATCAAGAAAAAATATGGCATCTCTCTATTATAAAGCTGAATCCTGACTTCAGCTACAACTCATGACTGTAACAGTGTTTTGGCTTTATCCATAAACTTGATTGTCACTACTCTTACTCAAAAAAGAGCAAGGACCTGAAAAAAAATCCAGATTGTAAAGCATATGTTATTCGCTTATATGTTCAGACCTAAATTTTTCTTTATTAGGCTGCATTGGTTTTTGTTTAAAGGGATGAATACAACCCTGGGTGGCTTAGTTTAGGCAAAGACATTTGAGATTTTTTGCTATATCAGTTCCATGTTCTAAAAAGAGCCCAATGGCCAATTGTCAGTTTTACTTTAGATATATAATGGAAGCATAGTGTCTAACACATCAACTAACTCCAGTAATAAAGAATTTGTTAATTACTTACTAGTCATTTTGAAAATTTTGTCAATAAACATAATCTTACCATACTGTTTACTAACAAAACCACTACAGAGAGAAATACTAGCCACATCTTTTTTGTTTCTATAACCAACTTTTCAGCAGAAGGCTTTAATTTCACTCCCACTTGCTAGTGTAGTGGAAGCTATAGGTATTGTATGACACAATGAATCCTGTTTTATCTTATTTGATACTATTACTCATTGCTGCTAAAGATTTAATGAGTCTTAAACTGAAAAAGATGTAGAAAAAGTGCTTATAGGCATAACAATGTGTTACTGATGAGCATCAAAAGATTACCAGGACATTAGCTAGGGTTACAGGAAAACCTCAAATAATGTATATTCCACAAATCCAAAATATTTTCCATAAGCAATCAGTGATGAAAGTTTCTCTTCATGTGTATTATTATTCTTCATATAAAGCATCAATTCTAAGCTAGTTCAGGTCTTTTTTTCTGCTAAGTCCAATGTGCTGCAGTTCTAGTCAGCAAGTACTGCTAGTGCTATTAACATTAAAATCACCCCAATCATTTACATCAATGCACTGCAAACTTGGAAATTTTTCTTTCCAAAGTCTTGGGTGCTTCTGTGAATTTATGTAGAAGTGAACACAGTTTGATTTTCATTCTTCTTACATTAAATAAGTATCAATGCTGATTTGATGCATGAGCTGCTACTTAAGAGGGCATTTTGGGTACTGCCATGGAAACTAAGCCTTTGATCTAGGAAGCTTAAGTCCAGTGATAATTAGGTTTTGGTAGTAAATGTCTGACACATACTTTTTAAATAAGGTTTAATACCAATTATGTCTGATTTAAAGATAAACAAATATTTTAGGAATCTGGATACAATAAGATTTCTTACTCATGTCTATATTAAAACTAAATCACCTCAACTACAAAAAAATATTTTTCAAAATTTCTGGTGGATTCAGACAATGTTATATTTAGTCTTGCTGCTCTATATCAACATGAAAGTCTTAAAATACCATAAAGCTGTTCTTTTTACTTATTTAACTCATTGGTATCACAGTAAAGAGGTGTTGATTTGTTGATTGTTGATAATTTTGCTCTTAATATATAGACTTGCAGATGTTCACATAGAGTGCTTGCATGAAATATTGCTGTCATTCTGATTTATCATTCTGATACTTTAGTACCAGTTCGTGAAGTGGTTTTTCTCATAATTAATGGTAAGTTGATCTTCAAAGGAGCTTAGATTCTGATGGCAGCAGGTAGAAATATTCAGGAATAATGGAAGTTAAACTTCAGGAAGAAATAGAAAATCATGCTTTTCTAGAGAAAAGCTGCATACAACCTTCTTTCTCCTGTGAGGCATTGGAGTGCAAATGTTATTAAAACAAACAGCAAAGGAGTGCATTTTAAAAGCAACACGCCTCTCTCCTTCTTCGAAAAATGTGAGTTCACTTGAAATGATTAATGGGAAAGGCTTTCTGGGGTTTTTACTGCTGTTCTTTAAAGGGTGATAAAGATATATGAACCCCATGATATGCACAAATCCCATGCACAATGACTACAAGTTTGATTCAGTAGCTTACACTCTGGTGTAAAACCTCAGAAAACAGTGGTAAGGAAACTATGAATCAGAATAATTTATTTTTCTTTTTTTTTTCCTTTAAATTTGAGAGTGACAAAAATATTCAACTAGAGTAGATTGTTTTGGGTTTTTTCCCAAATCTTATTTTGGATTTACTATTTTAAATTCAATTCAGGTTTTATCTCAGTTTCTTCCTCGGAGTTAACAGCAGGGCACAATTTTTATTTTGATTGGTTTTAAAGTAACACCAGCTATGAGTTTTGTTACTCTGACAATTTTAAAATTAAAAAAACTGTAAAACTGGGACAAATTGGCCAACAGTCCTGCACAAAGGAAGGGCCAAGGTCGAAATTTAGTTTGTTACATTTCCATAATGTTGTACTGGACTTTAAAAGCTCCATGAATGTAAAACAGCCTTTGAAATATCCTCAGAGCAAATTCACATGGCGCATGTCACAGATGTGGGTCATACCTGTATAATAACATTAGTGTTACCCTCAAAATTTACATTGAATAAAATGAAAGGCATTGTACTAGGTAATATGATTTCCACTGGAAGTTTTTTTGCCCTGGTAGGTTTTCTTGCAGTGCAAATACACCCTTAACTCTGGGGAACTGATACATGACACAGTTTTAGAAATGTTGGTGTTTAAATCATAGGCCCTATGCATCCACACAAACATAGGTTTTCTTTTCAATGTTGTGACAACTCCCCCCCCCCCCATTTTACTAAATCTGATTTTATAAAATTCCTAAAGAACTAATTTATTAGTTAAGTCTGAGCATATTCCTGTTCCATAGGAAGTCTTGTGTTTGACTGAGGGAGAGAAGTGCCTGATGGACTTATTTTCCTAGTAAAGATTATGAAGAAGACAAAAGCCTGTCTATAAGAGCACAAAAGTTACAGATGAGTACGTCACCAACAATACTACCTCTGTCCCATGTTGAGTCTTTCAGCATCATCCTAAAAAGTCTTCCTAGTCCAACCTGCCCTAACACAAAATGGGGTATTCGCCTCTTGATCCCAGGCATGATGCTTTAAAAATGTCATTTAAGAAGCTGAAACACAGTCTTCACAATATTCCATATGAATAAAGATGAAAACAAAACAAAGTAATAGTCATATTTTAGGGTCATAATGTTGCCACATGAAGACTGCTGCCTCTCCAAGCCAAATAATAAGCAGAACGGATATGAGCAGGGCCTGAAGGCAATGGTTTGCAGAGCTTTTTGCTCTGTAGGGAAAAGCATGTTTTGGTTTGTTTTGATCACCGAGACAAAGACTCATCCCTAATAAATCTTCCATTGGTTAATGCACAGCTGAAAAGTGATATGGCACTATGGTGTGGATGGAGAGGGATAGGATAGAACAGAAGTAACAGATAATCACAATTCCAACTTTATTAGTGGGGAAAAACCCACCCTTAATTTAATAGAGATGATGTTAATTTCCCTTTGATGAAATGGAGATTTGAGAAGGCTGTGCAGATGGCCAGCACTGCAGAGAACAGCTCTGTCAGGGCTCCTTACGCATCCACAAGGACACAGCATGCCAGCAAAGCTTGATGGTCCATGGATCAGTGCTTCCACCTCTTCACAGGCCAAATTTCCACAAGCTGACATGATTTCCACAAGCATGTATGAGGTGGCAGAGATATACCAAGATGAATAAACCCTGTTTGTTATTTCATGGAACTTCTTGTGGTTCATCATTTCTCCAGGTGACCTTACTTGGCAGCCATTTCAGCAGAAGAAAGATTTAATGACGTGTCAAGTGAGCTGCTCTGTTATCACTGCAATGGCTCCCCTCACACCAAGTTTAAGGCATATTAACAGGGTATTGTGGGAGAGCAGACACAGCTGATGCCCATGCAGGATTGGATCTGTGAAAAAAAACAGATAATGCTGTCTCTAGAGGGAAATTTCTGCCAAAATACACACTGGCTTCCATAGTGCATGCATTTAGCAGACGGTTTTTATTTAGCACCTTTATAAAGATTTAAATGTATATATGCTTGCATTCATAAAAAAATATGTCAATCACACTTCACATTATTGGATTTAAGATCTTGTAGGCTACAAATTTACTTGTTGTTAGCATTTATCACCATTTTCATGACCAAGTACAAATTTGATGAGGGTTGACAACACCCATTTGCAGCGATTAACACAATCTCACAGAAAACATGGGTTTATGAACCTGATAATCTCAAGTGTTTTGGATTTGTTTGGGTTTAAAAATGCCAGTGGCTACTTGTCAAACTTTATTTGTAAATCAAAACTGTTTTTCAATTCTACACCTGCAAAACAAGTGTTCAAAACTTGTAAACTTCTTTATGGATATATATTCTTGGCCTTCAGATGTAGTGGAAGGAATCCAAGACAATTTTTTATGGCTGAATTATAAACACCTGAAAAATGGAGTTTGAAATGAAAATGCTGACACAGCTTTAATTATTGCAGCATGAATGATTTTATTATACACTATCCACAGTGTCTGTACATACATAGTATATGCTCTAGTGTTCTAATATTTCATTTAAGAAAAAAGCAATTACTTAGCAGATGTAGAGACCTACGCATAAATGGGCTAAAGCAATACCTTTATGCTGTTTGAAAACCTATATGGAATGTTATTACCACATGAAAGGGTTTATACTTCAGAAGGCTCAAAGGTACGGAGAACCAGCTAAAGCAATAAACTGCTCTGGTGTACTTAATTAAAAAGCATCATATTACTGAAGTCAATTGAAAAACAGAAGGTTTGATTCTTTAAGGTAATTTTGTCCTTTTCTGTTAAGTGCTTATCAAGTGTTAAAGAATTAAAATGCTGTCCCAGCAGTTTAAATTGAGAATAATTTGCTTTTCTTCTATTGAAGGTAATTCTTTATGCTGTCAAACTAGACACATGTAATAAAACGGGCAATGTGGATGTAATTGGGTGACATGGTTGGATTTAATTTATCTTTAATTAACTAGAATTGTAGAAGAAGCAGGGAAATCAGTATTGAGACATTTCAGAAAACAATTTTTTAATGTCAATCTCTTTTCATAAAGCTGGAAAACTTTGCAAAAAATAAAAAACAAACAAGAGGATTGCTGAAATATATTCCAAGTTTATAAGTACAGAATTTTAGGGTGAATTTTGACTCTGTCACGTAAAAGACCAGTCTCCAGGCTGGATTTGTTAGTGAAACTAGAAGGCCTATGAGAAATAATGGATTTCTGTGAACTCTACACTCTTTTAGTGATGTTGTGTGTGATCCATTTTAACGAAGTCAGTGCTTTTTCCTCTGTTTCTTCTTCTTTTTTTTTCTTTCTAAAATGGTGGTACAACTTCATGAAAATGCCTCTTTTTGGAAAGTCTAAGGGTTGCATGCACTTTCTCAACAGATGAATGTGGAATGTATGTGGCTGAATGAAGCCTCTAGTGGTTGCCTCTTTCTTGAGGTCTACATTGTCCTTGGCATGGTTTGTGCTGTGAAGTGATTCCAAGAGCAGGCAGAGAACAGCAGTGCCCGGGGGCCCACTCCCAGGACACACTCTGGAGCCAAAAGCCATGAGGTGGGTGTTTTGGATTTACCAAGCCAGGTCTCTGCCATGCTCTGGGGACATCCACCTGGGGAGAGCTGCCAGCTCCCATGGCTTTATGTAGACTGTTCAGCACAGCACAAAGACACAGAGCAGAAATCTGCTTCACCTGTAAAAAAATAGGAATTAACATAGGAATTATTGCTGTTTCTATGTCTGCTGTCTTTGTTCAAAATTCTGCACTGTTTTACCCTCTAGAACATGTAAATGGGATGTAATATTCAGATAACACAGACAATAAATTGTTAAGAACACATCCGTTTGTTGCTGATTCAAAAGAATGTTTAGGTCCATGTGGTTCTAGCATGGTTTTATGTCTGGAGAGAAGAACAGAACAGGTATATTTTTAATTACTTGGAAAGAAGGGGAAGAACTTGGTGGCAGTCAATTTTAAAGCTGTTTATTCAAATTTACAGGATATAGGATAACACATTCTGAATTAATTCCTATTTAAAATATAATAGTCACAGTAAAATTAGAACACTTGATAAAAAATTCCAGCTTGCTGCTACAGTTAATTACCATTGCTGAACTACTGATTTTAATTTTTCTAACTCCAGTTCCAACTATTCATTTTTGTAACATTAATGTCTATGTAATTTATAGTCCTTCAATCTTTTTTTTGGTCTAAAATATTGTGGTGTTTATTACAAATATTGGTCCCACACTAATTTCTAGTTATATAACCTCCTCTATATACTCACGAAAGGCAGGTAAGGACCTCCACTGAATGATTAATCTTTTAGGTTGATAATATTGCCCTCTGGACATAACTCTTTCCTTCCACTGAAAGACCAGTAGTAACTATTGAAGGACTCTATAATACTCACTTCCAATCTGGAGATGCTTGCATTAGGTGCTTAATGATACACATGATAAATCTGGAGCTGGATTCAATATAATGTTGTCAATATAAATTATATTGTCCATCTCTTTGCTCACTTTCAGAAATCCTCTGAAAGCATGGGCACCAGAACTGGAAAAAACATCCAATGGTAGTTACAGTAAGGGAAAAAAGTATAGAAGTAATTTAATTTCAGTAACCCATACTTCTTTCTTTGGTTTTGATTACAGTCCTTCTTTTCATTTCAAGACAATGAAAATAGTAATCCTGTCAGTTCTGCTTGTTGTAGAGGTGTGGCTTGATTGGTTTTTGTGTGACTCACATTTTACATCAGATCATGTAAATTGAAATCAGGCTCTGTATATATAAAATTTTAGGTCTCAATGAGTTCATATTTCATTTAGTCCTAACCTTTTCCTTTAATTAACTGTATTATACCCATACTACATAATGCAACATAATATTTCAATCAATCTTTAAGCTACTTTCATGAGAGGATATTATGTTTCTTCTGCATGATATATATTAGGTGAAATCAAATATAGTAAAATCTAGTATAGTTCACATTCAGAATGAATGTCTACTAAACAATCTAGCAATTTAACTTGTAACAAGGATGCTGACTAAATTTATAAATAATTTCTTCATTATTGTCAGAATGCTGGAATGCAAACCAGCAGTGGGGCAAATTTTCAAATACAGTATGGATTTTACACACACTATAAAGTAGGGGAGAGGAAAAGAAGCAAGGCAGCAATATGATCTTAACATAGAAAAGAAATTTCCTGTTTTTCAGACAGGTACATTTAACAGTTATTTCTATTTCACTGTAGTCATGTACTGAAAAACTTATGGGCACAGAAAATTAAGTACAGCTTACTTCAGAATGCTTAAAAACAAGCAAAAATTTAAATAGTGTGCTAGTCTAATATTTCATTTTCCAAAGGCTAAAGTGAGTGTAGAAGCAGGTCAGTAAGGAACAATATGTTCCCAGTTGCCCCGGTGTAAATGTAGAAATGTTTCTTTCCTGCAGAGGTTAATGCCAGAGAACAGCTATGCCATCAAACCCCTGGCGCATGTACAAGCAAGGAGTGGGTCAAGCCTGAAAACAATGAAAACAGATAGAAAAGGGGCCAATTAGTCATATCATTGATAAAATTAAATATGACACAAATAGAGCTAATTATGTCCTTGCTCTCAATTCAGATTTTATTAGTTTGGGAGCCCTTGGAGCTAGCCTAAATTATACATATTATGTTTAGTTTGATGGGATTTTTTACCCTGTTTGCTTTATGTCCTCATGGGCTGGATCCCCAGCTGGCACAGAAGAGTTGCTATTACCTTCAGTAGGACTGGAAGCATTTACACAGAGGAGGAACCCCAGCTGGATTTGTTGGCTGACTAACTGGACCCTTGGATAATTTTTTTTATTTTTTTTTCTTCTTTTGTTTTCTCCTTTTTTATTTTTCTCCTTTTTTTACATATGAAAGCATTTAGGTTTTAATCTCACAGTGTTTCTCTGAAAGTTTGAGAAAAATTAACATTAGCATACAACTGCTTTGATGGAAAAAGGAAAACTAGCAACTTAAGTCTCTGTAAAAGATGAAAAACGGAGCTGGGGGAAAAAAAAACCCTTTTATTCTTCAGCAGTGCAAATATGCTCTGTAGCACAACCTTGATCTCTTAGTTTCCAGATCCTGGAACTAGTTAAAGTTCACAACAGTCCTTATTTAGCATGTGCCTTTCCCACACAAACAGAAACACAGACAGTCAGGGGGTGTCATATCCAGATATTGTATGAAGTAGGTCTCTTTTATTGTGTCTGTACCATAGCACATGGAACCAGCAATAATAGGTCTCAGCTGGCACTTTAATAGTACTAGTTATAATTACCCCCCCGAAAGATGCATTAAAAGAACATTATTATTAATATTAATTTTATGGTGGAGTTAATCACTTCTCTGTTGCCATATCTGGAATCAGTATCATTTGCTCACATCCCCCTTATGGTTTGCATTGCACGTGTAGTGCCTACTGTGGGAAGACAATTTTCAGTGTTTTGTTTTCTCATCATAGTTTCCATGGGTGCCTGCAGATCTTCCTATAAATACAATATCAAACGCACTTGCTTTGGTGACAGAACTGAATATCTCTGTGGGTCTGGCTTCTCTATTATGCCAATTTTTCACAAATATGTGTCTATATTTGCAACTCACTTTTGAAATAGAAAAGTGTGATTAATCCAGTTTAGGAGGGATCCTTTAGCAGCAGCAACATGTTCTTCCAGTTTATTTATATGGTACAAAATGTACATTACATGATATAAAAGGCAACTCCTCTTACAGATTTGTTGTGTCATCAAATATATGTGTATAACTTTAATGAAGCATTTGCAAAGTTTGTAAATTATAATCTCAGAGAGAACTGGAGAAATCTGAATTGGCATAATTGCAAAGTATAACTATAATTCATTAATGCTGAATTGTTAAACAGAGGTCGGTGTGTCAAGAGATTCCCAAATCCATGCACGTGACAGAGGGGATAGTGGTCAGTCTTGTAAGACAGCAGCCGAGAAGCAATGACACATTAGAGAAATTTTAAATCAGTTAAGGTGCAATACTCTCCACTGATCCACAGCTGCTGAATGAACTATGGTTGTTGAAAGCATATCTTAAAACAAGAGAATAAAGTGAAGAGATAAGAGGATAAATGATAAAATGAGATACATTAAAAGAAACACAAGTTTGTGTTAGGAAAAAGAAATAAGCAACAGCTGAGTACTTGGTCAGATTCCTTTATGCAAGGCCACAGAAAGAAAAGAATATGCACAGGAAACTTCCTTGCACTTTTTGCTGTTGGAAATTAAACTTTCAGTTTTCACTTCTGGGCTTGGCCAAAAGGTCCCTGGAATTCCATAAAATTAATTTTTCCATGGGTTTCAGCAAGTTTTGGATCAGAATCTTTGAAGGTAAGCTCTGGATCAGGTGGACTGAGAGCAGACAACTTCCTGTAGGATGTGTGAATAGATGAGAAGGGATATTCTAAATTTGAGTGATATATACAGAGACAGAAATTTTGAGCATCCATCGTCAATCCTTCTTTGAACTATTTTATTCCTGATTCATTACAGAACTTTGCAATGAGGCAATTACATTACATTGGCTTTAAAGAGATGAGGTTAGGTGCTGCAAATGGTATTTTTAACACCTGTTGAGAGTTTTTCCTAGCTGATCACAAAGGAGGCATTTTCTGCAGATGTTGTTTTCCTGAAAAATTACTAACTTAATCTTTCCATAATACCAGCAGCTGTAATAATACCATTAATAACCACTTGACTGCTTAATCAACATTCATTGGGTAGCAGCAGCTTTCCACAATGTCTTTAAGATGATTTAGTACAAAGGTTGGCAGGAACTTTTTGACAGAGTATTTTTTTGTGTGAAGAAAATCCCAGCTTCTCACAGGTACTTTTGAGAGGAACGTGTCACTGCTGGTGATAGTCTAACCAGAACCCATCCCTCAAAGTAAAGGATAGGACTGGTGCTTTTGTGGAGGGCAAATGCAGAGATAGAGAAACTCACACAAGCTTTTGGGGCACACAGTTCCTCTCTTTAGGATGCTGTTTGGCCTGCTGAAATTTCAGTTCTTTAGGTGAGAAGATCAGAGATAATTTTCTTTCCACCAGCTGAAGGCCTCTGGAGAACAGTCTGTGTTGGGTGAGGGTGTCCATCCTGACATCCCTCAGCTCAGGCTGGTTGTGGGAGAAAGCAACACTTAGCTTAATCTATATTTCTCATGGACTTTGCACATAGGTGTATTGGTTCTGGAATTGGTTCTGGATGTTTTGGCTTGGGAATTTAATCTTTTTGGCTGGAAACATTGCGAAATTAAACCACTGAAGAAAAAGACCTGAGAATTCAGTGACTTTTGTGTGAGAGTGTTACTATGTGAGACATTTTTTCCAGGTGTTTAAACTAAATTTTGGATCCTCCGGTCTTTATCCCTCTCTGTTGAGTCTTTCTTTCAACTAATACCATTCCTAGATTGTCCCTTACCAAATATAGTGCCAACTTGACGAGCAGGTGTGATAATTACCAAAACTTCCATCTTGACTTCTTATAGGAAAAGGAGACAACTTGTTTAGGCTGAATGTCTTTTGGTGAAAAAGTACAAGACCTTTAAAAAGATAAATAAATCTGATATGATTTACCCTCTTTTGTGACAGCGGGACATCACAGCAGGACCTGGATGTATTGCAAATGTTTAACAGGAAACAATCAGCTAAATGTAGAATAAGATCTATTTGGTAATTAAAATGATGAATATTTGTACTAATATGAAGATCATGAAAAGCTCCAGTCATTAGAAGGAAGGTGGTTTTATTTTTTGCTGTGCATGATGAGCATAATCAACATCAGTAAATCTTAAATACCAGAATACTCCTATTGATCAGTGGAAATATTTATATCCCTGGTGTGGCTGAGCCCCAGTGGGCCACTAAGCCCCAAGCAGCTCCTCACTCAGAAGGCAGAAGTGTAAAAGTGAGAAACACATTGGCTGAGATAAAGACAGTTTAATAAGTAAAGGAGAAATGGGGAGGAAGAAGAAAAAACAAAAAGAGATTGGTCTTTGGGCAGACATGTATGTGACCTCATGTGTTCCTGAAAATTCAGTGAAAATGGCTATAGCAAATTCATATGCTAATTCTTTCACTTCATTTTAGATATTTTTTATTATATACAGATTAGTTTGGTAGGAAGAGTTGCTTTAATTCTAAAACTTTTATGGCAAAATCAAAATTAGCATTTTTCAAATCATATTTCCTTAAATCTGAATGAATATTAGACTACATTCATGGACCTGTTAACATATCTAGTTTGGAATAATAGTTATAGGTCTTTTTGTGAAAGTCTTCTAAAGCTTCCAAGATTCTGAGGAGTTCATAGTTTTCATTGTCCTTGAGACAGTTTTAAATTTTTTTTAATGATTGCAGTGCAAACAAAACATGACTTGGTTTCACTTTCTGTCATTAGATACAAAATAACCTAAACCATCCATGGACACAAAAGATTATGAGCAAATATAAACTAAAGGTAGGGTGAGGTGAGGAATTGGAATTTTTACATAAAATCTTTTGAAATCTAAGCCTGAATTTTCTGAAAAGCATTGATATGTCTTTGACTTTCAGAATTCTTAATTCCCTTGATCTTGCATTCTCTCATGGAAAGTTTCTTGCATTTCTGTAGAATAAGCATCATTCAGCAGTTATTAATGCCTAATTAAAACCACAGTCATGAAGAAGTTCCCTGAAGAGCTCCTTTAGGGATACCAGTGTATCTGCTCCAGACTTGTGTCTCTTTCTGCTATTTCTGAAAAGAAGATAGCTGAGTCACAGTGAATGCTAATTTCTGTAATGACATTGCCTCATGCAGAGGCATTCCCTCTGGAGTGAAGAACTGCCAGTGCTGCAAATTTATCAGCTCATTTAGAAGGACCTGAACCAGCATTAACCTGCCATGTCCTTCAGGGAACACCAGGTAAGAGGGAAAGAAAGAGAAAAGTCACCTCAACAGACAAGTTGTTCTCCATGAAAACAAGTCTGCTTTTTGCTTTTCATTTCAACAGTTTGGGTCAAAAGGGATCCAGGAAGACACAATCAGGATTTTTTTTTAAATTATTTTTTTGTTCTTATGGCATTGCATGGACTTCAGAGTCTTTCTCCACTTTCTCTGCCTCATGCACCTTCTTAATTTCTTTCTCTCCCACTTTTCTGCACTCTACATTTATCCTTTACTGCTTTTCTGACACATTTTGTACCTTTTCACATCCTTTTTTTTCTGTACTCTTCCTTGTGCTCCTTAGTCTTCTTCTGTTTCTCTGACTTTAATGGACAATACTTTTCCTGTTTTCCTGTTTTTTCCTCATGGCTTGTATGACAAGGGTTCTTGCTTTCTTATGTCATTCTTTGGTGCTTCCTCTGCTTCTCAGATGCCTCTAAAAACATCTTTGTCTTTCCAACTTCTGCTATTTAAAGCCTTCATTTTAGTATGTTTTTCATTATTTTCATGCCATGAAATATCCTGTGGTGAAGAATTTGCAGCAGATGCTGAATAAGTAAAATGGTTAAAGTCTTTGTTTAAAATCAAGGATGTTGGTATTACTGTAGGGGGAAGGTGCAGAAGAGACAGGTGCAAGGACTCAATTCATGTCTCTGGGCTACTTTCTCCTTTAAACTCCTTGTCTGTTTAGAAAATGCTCAGTGTTTGCTCAGTATTTACTAGGGTAGCTGTAGTAGTAAGGACCATATGATGAAGGACAAAGGGAGTTTTTAGATGCACTAAGAACTGAGCTTCACAAAAAATTGTCACACAGAATTATGGCATATTACTTCAGCCTCAGGTGTTGATTTTGCCTCACTAAATTCCTAAGAATATGCTTATTCTTCCTTCCTTGTCCTAATTTCTTACATATTGGTGTATATACTGACAGGCAGTTGCTACATTTAACCTCAGGGATTTCTGTACTTCAGTTCTTGATGAAGTAATCCCTTTGTCTAGTTTCTATTTAAAATCTCTTGGGATAAAAGGTAACACATGAAGATGTGTGGAATTGCACTCATTCCAATCTAATTGTAAAAAGTTGAAAGAGATGATAATACAAGAAAGAAAAAAAAAGAAAGGTGCAGGTAATAAAATTCTATGAGCAAGAGATATTAGGAAAAATTACTGAATTGTTTAATTCCAAAATAACATCCATCCACACCTTGATTTTTAAACAAACTTTTCATTGGGTGACTCATCTGTAAAATGTTGAGGTCAGCAAATAAGATAATTCCAGTAAAAATTCCTAATGGCCACCCATTCCATGTAAAGTATCAACGTTTTGCTTATTGTATATGACACAGAAGGAGGAAGTAACACAACCTGCATTTTATTACTTGAATCAGATGCAAAAGGTTTTTGAAACTTCAAATTCAACTGAAAGCAGCTGTTGGGAAAATATCATTACATTATACCTTAAGCTACAAAAGCCAATTTTATGGTGACATTTTATTTTATTCAGATGGTCCTTTCTTTTATTCTGTCTAACCCAGTAAAGCCTGTGGAAATTGTATCTGGATGAAATCACCAGAAGGTGAAGGGCCCATGACTAAAAACATTCTTTAAGGATTATTCAAGGTTACAGTCAAATGGAATAGCAGCACTAACGAGAGCAAAGGTCTCCATACCTACAGGAAGTAATATTACATCATTTAGTAGAGCCTATAAGAAAACACAGTCTTGTTACTAGATTTGGTTAAATGTCAATTAAAGTGCTGAACAAAACCATTAGATTCTATAGCAAACACAGGTATTTTGAAATGTGGGGATGTAATTTCTCCAAATCAATGTAGAATGGAGGCTGCAGGTGGAGTTACCTCACACCTGATTCCCTTCCAGTTATAGTCATTGCACCGGTTTAAATAACTCTTCCCCTGATTTGACTAAATCATATTTCTATCTGTCTCTCATCTTGGATACTAATACATTTGTCTTACATGGGGACTGAGCAGAGCCATTGTACCTTTAACTTCAATAAGTATGATAAAATTCCAAGGTCAGTCTTTCAAGTCAGCACAGAACTAAGCCTGTGCCAGTGTTCAGCCCATGACTACACTTGATTGAGGTCACTTCCAGGAGTGTGAGCATAAGATGCCCCTTTGGCACCTCCCCGGGCTTCTGCACTGCAGATGCAGTTGGCAGCCCTCAAAAAATTTTGCTTCTATGGAACTGTGATTATTACCTTCTGTAACTAGTTTAGAATTTTCATTTTGAGAAGACTCTGTAACAATCAGTTTAGCAACTTAACTTTTCATTTTATGAAAAGAAATACTACTCTTTTGTTTTCAACCTGCTGCCAGATACCTTCTCTTGGTACCTTGCTGAACTTGTAACAAGAAATGCTGAATGCTGTATAATCAGCTATTAGGATCAGAAGAGATTAGTCTTTTATGCTAAGGAGGCAAATCCTGATTAATTTCAAGAGCTAAACCCAAAGGAATACAAATGTACATGGAAGCTAGGTATACAGTTCCTTTAGGAAAGAAATAAAGAAAAACATTGTAAAGCAGTAAAGACCAGGGGCACTGATGGATAGAAAAATTTGTGTATCTCCATCTTCATATACCAGGTCCATAACACCACCAGGCTGAAGAGTTACCTTAATAATGAGATGATTCTCTTACATGTACATTCTGATTATTTGGGGCATTTGTCAAAACTCTTCAGAAAAAAATAGTCAACATCCTTATTTAATAGAAAAATGAAGATGGGGGACTTGGGAGCTTGTCAGGAAATCATCGTAGTTGTATGCAAGAGCATATGTATACATACATCTACCCTTATGTATATATATTTTTATCAAAATCTAACTTGTGTTTCGATATATCAGTTTCACTTTACTAGCATTCTATGTTAAATAAAACATGACAATGAAACCATGCTTAATTCACAAAGCAAACAAAATTATTTGATTATCCTCCAAATTCAATCCCCTGAAAGTTATTAAATCTCGGGATACCTGTTACTTTCAGTTTCTTTGAAATTCCCCCAAAACAACAAAGAAAATCTCATTAGACTATCTGTTATTCTTTGTAATGTTCCTAAAGTTTCCATATACCTTGAAGTTTCTAATTCATACCTAATAGCCCCAAATGAATCTAACCAATATGTTTTCTGGAAGAGGTTAGGTAAGCAGCAATTACAGATTATTACAAGAAGTAACTGTATTTTCAGATGTGTCCTGACAAACAGCTGTCCAGTCAGTAGTCACTTTCTTTCATATTTTACAATAAACTTGAATATAACTGTTTTCTTGTTATGTGTCTGCACAATCAAGCCTTAAAACAGATATCTTTTACTCCTCATGAATGAATCAGGAAAAGGACATTTTTACTCTTCATTACAAAGACCTTCCCATACCAGAAGCTTAAATATACAGACACAAAGAATTCTGAGAAAGTTCAGAAGAGTCGGTGCTGTCAAAGAAATTTTTGCAAAGAGGACAACCCTCATTCCTCTGAGTAACAGTAATGCTGAGGTGGGAGAATTCTTCAAAAATTCCCTTTGATCCAACTTCTGTCTTTGCAGTTAAAAGTTCATTGCAGTGGGGTTTGAACTGATGGATAGATTAGAAGGATGGAATCACTGCTGAAGTTCTGCAACTGTTATGAAACATAAACATTAGGAAATTAATTGATTTCTCCCAACTGAATTGCAGATGTTGTGCAGTATTTGAGTTGGCAAGGCATAAATAGGTTGGTCATTTTGAACTAGATCATAAAATTTCTTCAAATTTTTTTTTTCCATTTCCCATGTGTCATTCCCATTATTTACAAAGCCAATATGGTTTTCTCTATTGTTCTGGAAGTCTTTGTTTGATCAAAAAATATAAAATCATATTTCTTCATGCATGACTTATGCATCTGTTGACTTACGCATCTGTTCTAATGACTGTTTTAATGCAAAAAAGATGAAGTGAAATAAAAATGAAATGGGGAATTTGTGTGCTTTTATACTTCATAGTGCATGTCTTTGTTGAAAAATATGGCAATATTCTACTGTATTAAGCTAATTTGTTTATACAAATACTGCTCTATGTACTTACTGCAAGTGATGCACGCACTTGTAAAACTGGAAATGTAGATTGACATGTGAGGAAAGAATATCTTACCAAAAGCTCTTCCTAGTTCGATTTTTAAGCACTTTCCAAGCAATTCTAAAGCAAGAGTATCTCTCACTGGAGGCAACATGCATTTGCCAGCTTTAGGTCTCCCAGTAACAAGATATTTAAACATGGGATCTGGGCAGGAAGGAAAACGTTAAAATATCTACTAAAACAGAATTTTCATACTCTCCTTCCAGGTTGGGGGAAAACTTATTCATAATTTCTACATGAGGTAAGGATGTTTTCCTATGCTCAACCTTCTTTTCAGGCTGTCTGGCACATTACTCAGCATGTATAATTTGTATTTCACATAATCTACATTTGATGACTTTCTCTGTATATTGTAAAGCCCACCTTTCTTTGAAGTATTTACAGATATTGGAGAATACGAAGGGTTGTGAATTGTTAGAAGGGCAAGAAAAGGAATTTTAATTTGTCTCCTTGCTGGTTGTAATGAATACTGTTGTTTCACGTGAAGAATGACAAGCAGCTTTTTCTGTTCATATGTGCTAGCAAGGGCTTCTAGCTGCTTTGCTATAAAAGTTTTCTTACAGACACCTAGAAACATTTTAAAACATTATTTCCAATTAACTTCAGTTTGGAAATAATTCTGCCTGCAGTGACCGTATTTTAGTGGAGGTCACTCTCAAAGTATAACAAATAGGTTAAAGTGTGTCTGTTTAGAAAAGGTTGGACAAATCATGTGTTACTTTTTTATAGTTTTGCAATGATTTTCAATAATTTAATCCAAGATGAAACTACGTTGCTCAGGTGAACCAGATAAAACTTCTAAGTGAGAAATCTCATTTCCAACAAGAAACAGAACCAAGACTTCCATGTTATGGATAATATTCCAGTCTGTGGGCAGAAGTCTGTACTTCAGAATATGTTCAAGGTGTGTTTAGACTGCACCATACACTGTAGCAGAGTTAGAAACAGTTATAGCTGATGTATACCCCACGTCATATATAGCTGTAGGTCTTAAAAAACTGATTCTAAGCATCACAAATCAAGAGGTTTACCTCTGCCAATGGTTTGGAGAAGGGTTTTCTGCCATGCAATTCTCTCCTGCACCACTGGAAGAGGATGTAGTGGGTGATGGAACCTGAATGTAACCCGGAATCCTTTCCACCTTGCTTTTCGTCTCCTCCGGCACCATTGGGTGTTCAAAATGAGTTTAAAGCTCTTTAAAGGCCTTCCTGCAAATTGCTGCTTCCTAAGAAATGGTGGCAGCTAGCAGTACTGTGCTAGTCTGGAACAAGGACAAGCTAAAAAAAAGCCTGTAATAACTCTTGTGCTCCAGCTTCTGCTGCTAAAGGGCAGATATGGCTTCAATACTGGTGCAGAGTTTGCTTTCTTCCATGTAAGGAAATCCTTTCCCTGGTGTTTAATGGAACAAATGCAGCTCCAAATGCTTCCTATTCCTGTGCTAGTGTGGCATAGCATCTGGCCTATATTTGTTAATTCCTTCGTAAATCACAGACCCAGATTTTTGGAGGTTGTTGGGGTTTTTACACAAATAGGGTGGGAATGTTTCCCTCGAACACTCTTAATTGTTTTTGGCATAAAAATGATTTAACTGAGATCAGGATCAGACCTAGAAACTTAAAGTAATGAAGCCTACAGACAGCTTGCAAAAGCACCATTTCTCCTTGCACATTTACCTTACTCAACCTGGAGGGCCTGGGGTTAATTAGAAGAACAAAAATTCTGTTAAACAGGGCTTTGTAAAGTAGATCTGAGTTCTTCCTGGATTTAAAACTCATTGGTTCTACTCTCTGCATAAGCATAAAGACCTATTCAGCTCTTGGTGTACTCATTTCATCTCACCGTTGACATTCAAGCAACTCGAACACAGCATGAAGTCAACCTTTGGTGATGAAACACTAATGAATCTTTAAAAGGACTGTTGTTGTAATACTTTGCTGATTGGATAGTGAGCTCTTCACTTTTGTTTTCTACTTATATACGTGCTGATTGATGGAATAGTTTTTTAGATTGCTTAGGAATCTGAGGTTTTTTTCTTTGCTGAATTCTGATTTTGCAGTTTAATTTTTATTTTAGTTAGAAGATTGTTTTCCAGCAAGTCAGGGAAATGGAAAGTTGGAGCAGCACTAGTTTTGATAAAAAAAGGACGAATTGAGTAAGTAAACAAAAATCAGCTTTAGTCATTTCCTCTTTATCACAAACATTTCCCCACTTATATGGTAAGATTTTAAGGATAATTCCCCACTGAAAATTGATGATTTGGCTGTTCACTTTCTGTACACTGATTCTCTGTGTCCTGTTCTGTGTCGATGGGTCATTCATATCTTTTGCTCAGAGAAGAATCATATTTCTTGCCTAACAAGAATAGTTCAAAAAAGAGTAATAGTTTCACTTTTCCTGCAGTAGTAAATTGGATACATAAGGTTGTTGCATACTGTCAATTTCTGCTTAGCTCCTCTGTAGTACTTCAGAGTAGTTTTGCTGTTGTCCCTCCTGGCATGTTACTGAATGAATGTTGGTACACTCTGTTTTAAGAAAGGATCAAAATATGTCTCCAGTTTGGAAAGATTAGGATTCTGAAAAAAAAATGCCATGAACCTCTTTAGACGTTAAAGAGATGCTATAATAGATGTTTACATAGGTAGAAAGTCTGCCATTTTCAGCGCACAGCCACTCCAGCATCAGTGAGAGCAGCGCACATATGATGATGGAGAGCGTTCCAATATCCAAGAACAAAAATATTTAGCCAATTAAAACCCACTGATGGAATTATTTTTCAATGGCAGCCAACTGTCTCACTTTGAACACTTGGAGGAATCAGGACTGTTTTAACAAATCAGCACCTAGACAGCTTCCAAAAATGCGTTACTAGTTATGAAATAATATTTATGGAAATTAAATATAAATTAGAAACAGGACATTTTTTCAACAAATGCTTACTCGAACAAGCTTATTTTCTCCCAAAGATTTTGTGTATGAAAGAACATATAATTTGAAAAGATCTATATAAGAAAAAAGATGAGCAAAACAAGGGAAAAGTTCTGAATTGCTAACTTATTTTTGGTTAGATTTTCAAGATGATTGGAATTAATACAAAGGGGAAAATAATTTGGCACACAATTGAAAGTCTTTTGTAGTTCAAAAAACTGCAGCCCTTTTATCAGCTGAAAAGTCATTTGAGAGAATACACAACTGGACACCATAAAAAAACATACTGCATCCATTCACGTTCATAAATCTATTTCTGTCTTTGTCCTGCAAGCAGACTCTTCTCAAGTCTGATCATCTTTCTGAGTATTAGTCAGAAAATGTTTCTCTTTTTTTAGTAACATATTTGCCTTTTCTTTGTTTTTAATTTTCTATTATTCCATCTTTAAAAACAAACCAAACTGGAACATTTTAATTGTATTCAAAAGTCTGAATGTATATATTGATTTAACATGTTACATTTCACTGCACAGAAAATATGATTTTCAGGGAGAAAAGGCCTTCAATCTTTTTAAAATTTTTCTTAAGGCAAAATAAGACATCTTAAATTACAGATGATATAAGATGGCTCTGAAAATTCCATGGAGTCTGCATATCTTTAGGAGTCTGTGTTTAAAATTAATTCTAAAGTGCAAGGCTGAAGGTTTGGGGATTTTTAGCAGGTCTTATCAAAACATTAAAAGAATTCCAGCATGTGATTTCTTATTGTTACATATGGTACATAAAACCCAGAATCTTTTGATGTAATACTCTTAATGCTGAGAAAACTGTCTGATTATTTTCTAAACTTTGATATAGCCCCAATCTAGAATGAGTCCAGAATTACCTTAAGAGGTAATTTTTTATTCAGTAACAGTTATAGTAGGAAAAATAACAACTTCTTTATTTAAAGATGGTGCTTAATATAAATTTAGATAATATAGGCCTTATATATAGCTTCTGCAGTAACAGAGGATTGTTTTTGTTAATGCCTGAGGTTTTATCCATTGCCACAGGCCTGGTTTCCTAATAAATCCATTGATATCTATTTTCAAATAATTGTTTCTCTTCTACATAATACAATATATTTTAAGCATAGTTTATTTAATTTATGGTGTATCTCAAATTACACCGTCCCTCAGCACATTTTTAAATTTCCAAGAAGTTATATTGCTGTATACATCCACTGGGACAAATTCTCCTCTAGTATACATACCAAGAGAAATCCTGCATGAGGAAGTCTACATCGAATTCAATTAAGTGGCAATCATTTGCAGCACTTAATTTTGCCATTAAACTCTAAGCAGAGACCATAATTTTCCAAATGTGTGTAGACATGCAATGATCAGGAGGTCTCGGCTGGTTAGGGATTAATTGTAGGAGTTATTGAAATACAAATAAGTGACATTCATAGAGCAGAGCAAGAAGAATTTTCCTCAGTGAGTTTCACCACAGTTAGAAATGAACTTTATTGACAAGTACAAAATCACAGTAAAACAAAATGCAGGGGAGCCCTCCCCTCTCCCTCATACAAAACTATTACCTTTACATAGCAGTAGTTGCAAAATAATTTGTGTGAGAACAAACTATTTCATTATGTTCAAACTAGTCACCTGTTAATGTCTGATTCTCTCATACATGTTATTTAAACCAGAACAAACCAAACATAACACAGTCTGCAAAGTCCCTAAGTATTCTTTATCTCTAATCATGTGATAGATAATTTCAGATTAATGACCATGTTAACTTAACATGGTAAAATCTCTATACATGCTTCTCTACAAACATCAACAGAAGGGAAATATGTGACAGTTGTTAAAGATTTATTTCAGAAATCGTGGAGTATTTTGCTTGCACAAATGGTCAGAGAGAGTGATGAGTGACCTCTTGCTCTGGGTTCAAGCCAGTTGCAAAAGGCAAAGAAAAATGGTACCACTGGTCACTGAGAGATGAACTTCCCATTTGTCAATACAACTTCATTGGGAAAGCAGGTAATAGCCTTGATAACATCACTGACAAACTTCCACATCACCTTTGGCCCACAGTACTTCTGCTTTGCTTACAACTACTGCAGAAATGAGTAATACACCCTTTGGGCATTCTCAAGGGCTAGCTTCATTAAGAAAATAGATTATCATAAACTACTGCTGAATTTTATAATTCAGTACTGACAAAGAAGGATGATATAGTGAAAGAATGGATAATGGAAATATACAATGTGGAGTAATACTTTGAATTGTAGGTCTGAGTTAAGCCTCAAAGTATCAAATCCCTCTGGAACTTGGAAAATGCAGAGACTTAGATCCAATAGTAGCTTTCTTTAACTCCAGATTTTATTCTAAGTTAAAACCCAGAATGTCAGATTAGTTAGATTAGTTGTTACAAATTGATATATTCTGAATTTCACTCAGCTGTTTGACAAAGCCACTTGCATCTCTGACTGTTACAACACAGCAAGATGGAAGGAAAGAATCAGTTTTCTCCTACCATGGGATCCCACCACTCTCCTTTTCACACCTTCTAGGTCTTTCATCCATCCTTAAAGAGTTTAGGACCTCTTCAGTTCTTTCCACTTTTATCAGTTCTGAGTTATTAAACTAGTAACACTGGGAACTTCTTAAACAGAAGTTGCATGTAAGCCTGCTTATAATCATTAATTATGATTATAATTGTCCAAGACAGTTTTCCACCCTGTTCTCATAGTATTATGAAACCTTTGAAATTTCTTCACAGCTTCACCATTCAGAACAGTCCTACAGTTCTTGCATCTGCACAGAAGTATGTCCTGAGGAGAGGCAGACAGAGAGGATTAAGGCTCAGTATTGTAGGTTGTTTTGTCAGATAATGACATCAGTTCCAATCTGGAATGGCAACAGATCCATCCCATTTGCATGGCTTTTTCTTCTGTGAGAAAAATTTTGTCTCTTTCCACTTCCCAGGGGACATAAGGCTGTGTTCCAGGTCAGTACTTAAGTAGAAGCTTGTCCCACCATTTTACATAACACCTGTTTAGTCCACCTCCGCCTGACACTTCTCTGCCTGTGTTCTAGTCCTTGAGCAGCATGTGAAGCTGCTCAGATATTCTTGATTCCTGAGGCTGCTGAGGCAGCTGGGAAGCCCTATTTATTCCCAGCTTACACCTCACACTGCAGTCTTTCTTCTCTCTGTTGACCTCAAATTTAGCTATATATTTCATTATGTGGCTCACTGACATGTTCTGCTGCCTGGAATTGGGTAACAAAAAGGAGTCAGAAAAAAATTAGGTGTCCATGACTGGGACTCTAGTAACATCACAGTTTTCATGGGTATACCTATTATCCACCATTTAGAATGACACAGTTGAGACAGCATTTGCAATGAAACAGTTTGCTGCAAGATTTCTGCAAATATCAATGTAGTATCTAAAGGATTTGTCTAAAATGTCTGAAGAGGTCCTGCCTTGGGAATGATGCAGAATGTACAAAAATCTCAGGACACTGTGAGCTGAACACATTAACTTGTTAGTCAAATACCAATTTGAAGAGAAGATAAAAGAATACTGTAGGATGCAATGTTAAGTTAGGAGAGCTTTATTTCACAGAATCACAGAATATTCTTAGTTTGAAGGAACTCACAAGGATCATTGAGTACAACTCTTAACTGAATGGCCTGTACACTGTATCTATCACAACTTTGGCATTATTAGCATTGTGCTCCAGCCAGCTGAGATAATCCTGGGGCCTAGCTAAGGTCTGGCTGGTGGAGAAGTATTCAGTAACCTTCATGGACATGCCTGCTGCCATAAAGGTGCACAAAACTGTCTTTTCTTGTTCTCAATCTGCTGATCCAGTGGGGGCAAGATATTGCCCCTTCCTTACCAATACCTCCAGCACCCGAGGAGTCTAAACTGGCACTGAAGTGATAGCATTGAAATGACAGCACTGAAGCCAACAAAGCCTCACGTGAAGGTTGTAGTGTTGGTACATAGTGATATCCAAATGAAAACTGCATTTTTGGTCTCCCGGTAATCCCTAGCTCTTCTTCCCCCATTGGAGCACTGAGGACTTGCAACTTTCTCCCGTTTCAGGTCTCGTCAGCTCCCTTACCTTGTGCACTGTGTATGGAAAGACGACGAGAAGTTGTGGTGTTTGTCAATGCCAAAGTGTAGGGGTTTATCTTATCTCTGATTGTCCCACAATATGGGACATGCCCTTGTCACTTGATGCAGGGGGTAGGAGAGAAAGGCTGAGAGGCAGCACTGGGTTGTGGCTGCTCCTCAACTCACTGCAAGCCTTGCAAGCACAAAGCACTGATGACCCAGTAAAATATGTCATGTATTTACCGCAGAAAATAATTGGAAACAACAGGGCATGAGAACATAAATTTTTTAGCAGTTTTACCATGGAATAATCACATATATTACTGTACACCTTTGTTCTCCCTCAAAACAAATATCTTTGTCTAGACCTCAAATACATACATACTTGGTGGTTCAATATTAATAAATAAAATAATTAAAGTTATGTACAATTTGACTTTTATTTTTAACTCCAGTAATTTGCAAACTTGTGAAGCCTATATTCCATATGTGTACATATAGTTCATTATTTTATCAGTGAGTAGATAGTAGATTCCTTTTTATTTTCTTATTGTTTGGGCCATTTTGACATAAGTTTGTTTTTCAATGATTTTTAAAGAGCAAATAAAAATCATAACAGAATGTCAACAAAACAGCCAACATTTTTATATGGCAAAGTTTAGAGTGATGCAAAAGTGATTAGATTCTTTTAAAGAAAACTCTTTTTTAAATGCATTTAATTCCTGTCACACTACCCTACGGTCAGCACAGAAAGGATATGTCTTCATTTGATAGCCTTAATCTAAATCTTCTCTGTGGTTAACCTCTGATAGCCTTTTTGGCCTCTGTTTAGACCCTCATATCAGACCTGTCCACTCTTCTAAATATATCCTGATCCATGTCTCTATTTTAGTATACAGCTCAGAAATTACCTTTCAAGCTCTGTACACTGAGTTCAAAGATGTTAAACTGGAAGGATCTGTCCACAAGTAGAAAGGAAGCTGCAGGGCATCTAAAACCAGAACAATAGAGAAATAAGTGATTTGTATTCAAAGGAAATAGGAAACAGTTTCAACTATATTGAGATAATTTTGAGAAATGTGCTAATATTTTTACTTTTTTGAAGTTCTCTGTAGAAACCATCCCTCCCTGCCTCTAAGACTTAAAGTGAAGTCTGATAAGAAGGGAACTTAATCTTCCTTTGAATCCAGATGGATTTGCACGCATTAATACCTGATTGAAATCCGGTTGTAATGTCACCGAATGAGCTGTAAATTTACTCTCCCTACAACTGTGATAGCCTTTTTGTCCTTTCTCCCTGACTGAATGGTAAGTTAGTTTTTTTTAGCACAATGTATTTTTTCATCTGGCTTCTTGAACACAACTCTGAATCCTCCCACAATAGATGTACCTGACCACAGACTTCTTTGGTGGTTTCTTGGGTTATGGTGTGGACATGTTCACACTGAACCCCTGCTCCAACCATGCCTGATATCACCAGATAAGGTGGTATGTCCAGATGAAGCATCACCATGTTTATGTGGAGAGAAAACCTCATTTCTGAGCACATAATTGTGTCAGCCCCATGTCATGCTGATGCGAGTGTCAACCTGATATTATTACCACGTTTCAGGGCTGCCACATGCAGGTCATTCATATGGACCCTCTACTATGCTGTTTACATGTAAATGTAGCCTCATGAAGAAAGTCTGGGACAAAGCAGCTGACTCAGCTCTGTGTCCTGACTCACAGCCTTGTGCTCTGACTATGGGTCACACTTCCTCTCTTCCACAGATCCGGCTGTTTCCAGTTTTCCTGCAAGGATCTCAATCAAAACTCATTGAAGTTAAAATAAAGAATCCCACTGCCATCTGTGGGCTGTGGGTCATTTCCAGACCAAAATAAATTTGACTTTCAGTATTTGTCCTGCATTATTTCATATTAAAAACACATTCTATTTTTTTCGCTCTCTCGTCCATCTGTCTATTTGTTGTGCTCTCTCTCTCTGTTGACACAATACTGGCTGAGGCTGATTAGTACTGTGCTTTCTCCAAATAGGTCACTCCAAGAGTAGCACTGCAGAGCTTTGGACACCTTTGAGATGAAATTGGCAGCCTGCTTGCCCCAGTCACTTACGGAAAGATAGAGCAGGACTTGTTTCCTCAAGATGTTGTTTGCACCAAAAATTGTGCACAGTAAGCAACCTATTATTTCACGCATGCAGGAATAACACTGTTGAGTGTTCTAAAGAGGATGTTTGTACTTTGGCAGTTTAGAAAAGTCAGTTGCAACCTTGCCTTAAGTTTGAGAATTCTCACCTTAGAGCTTCTTTCCGGCCGTATATAAGGTTCATAGTGTTCACAATGTTAGGTACATACCATAGCATAAATCACCTGGAACAGAAACAATACCACGTGGTGAACTGAAGATCTTCAAAATGAACTGTTCACAAATGAACTGCAGACCATGGTTTGTTTTCTGGGGGAGAAAAACTTGTGAACATTTTTGAATTAGGGAAGGAATGAAAATTTCATGCTCTCTTATGAACACGTGGAAGGGGAAAGATACTAGGGAAGGCAGCCTTTTCAAATTTTTACTCTGCCTAAAGTTATCAAATTTATCAATATCTGTTACATTTTTTGAGTAAAAAACGTTAGAAAAAAAGATTGTGTAGGAAACAAAAAATAAACTTGCTTCACTCGATTTTCACAAGGGTTTGATCATCCATCCTGTTTACAAATTACTATGTTAATCATTGCAATCTGAGAATTCAGTGACATTTTAGTATAAATAGTTTATGGGTCTAAGCTTTCATTTAGACCTGGTTCTTATAAACAGTTGGCCTAATTACCTTTCATGTGTTCCTGTATCTTCTGACTAATGAAAAATCTCTCTTGTGGCTTACACACCAGTTGTTTCAAACCCAATGACAAATAAAGAAAACAAAATTCTGATATACATCCTAACGTCACAGACATTCACTTATTCTAGTCTAGAAGCACTTAAGCACATGCTCAGTTTACAGTCATATTTGCATTTTTTTATTTCTGCTGAAATTAAGCAGGTGCTTAAGTGAATATGCAAGTGTTTTTCTGGATAAGAGTGGGTTTTTTTAATGAATCACAATGCTTTCAGCTGACCAAAACAGAAGTATCTTGATTGCAACAGTGTTTAAATATAGGATAGATCTATTACTGTGCCCTAGACAGCTGGCAAGTCAGACTAGACGTAGTTAGAGTGGTCACCACATAAACAGGAAGAACATCATAGCAGCTGATAACATTTATCCATATGATTTTTGGTTGTATATTTAGGTGTGCAGAAAAATAGAAAGAAATTAAGCGAAGTGACATAGTTTGGAGGGCAAAATAAGACAAAGAAGACAAGAAATAAGGGTGAAACTGATAAGGAAGGGAGTGAGAGCAAATTGATAGGCAGAAACTGAAATACATTCATTCCCAGGACAGTGAACTTAATGAGTGGAGTAAAGTTACATGGAGTCTTGCACTAAAAGTTTTTTAAAGCTGATGGATGCACATTTGTGGCCTCACTGAAGACATAAATTTTTTTTTCCCAATAAGAATATAACATTTCCTCCTAAGCACAGTTATATCATCTCCACCACAAAGAGAAAGTACAACCTTATTCTGGCTTCTTGTGTGTGTTTTTGAGGTTACACTTAAAAAAATGCAAATTATTCTTTGGAATATTGGGTACCTCTGTAGAATTTTGAAACCTGGAATTCCCAAGGCCAGCTGCTTACTGAGATGTAAGATGGATTTTGATCTTCTTTTATTTAGTATATTTTACTTTATAAAAAGTATATATATTTCTGAAAGCTGCTCTGAACTTGAAGTATCTGTGATGACTCAAGCAAAATTCTGCCAGTATCTCCCTTGTCAAATCTGACCGCAGTTGAAAACTTTAATCTACATTCCCCCCAGCAAGTTTGTTTTCTTCCCTTCAACTTTGATAACTTTGAAGCTGCAAATAATCAAAGTTGCATGGAAAGCATCAAACTCTATATTAAAAAGTTTGTGTCTCAATACAAGGGACCACTTCCAGGATTTCTTTTCTTTTAGTTCATCATTGGAGGAAATAGTCTCTAAACCGTCTCATCTGAATGTGTCTTCAATTAAAATTAAAAGGAAAACTGAATTTCTTCTTCAGTGGTGACTTTTGGTCTTGGAGCTTGTCTGCATTTCAGGCCCTTTTCACTACCAGCAAAAAGATATTATGTGTAAAATTAGACAAAAGTTTAATATTTCTCTTTCTTGTAAAAAATATAGAATACTTCACGTAACTCTCTTTGCATAACTGAAAGCTGTTGAATCTGGCTTACTTCTTGAAAAGTACTGTTTCTTCATGATAATCCATCCCACACACATGAATCTTGCAATACTGGACAGAGGAAATGATGAAAAACTCCTAGTCATTGGTAATTTTTCTCACTGTCAAATTGCAAAGTAACATTATGCCCATCTACAATAAAATTTTTTTCTTTGGTACTGTTTGATAAGTGACTTTATTCTCTTACCCCCATATTTCTTTCCTCTCATTTAGCCCTATATTTGTTTGCTGTTGAGTAAAGGAGTGGTGTGTCTGCATGTGAACCGTGCATACAGTCACTGACCCCATTGCTCTGAATACTCCCTTCAGGGAAGGACACAGAGCCCCATCCTGCTCAAACTGTAGTGCTAAGAATCCTGAGTAGCACCTTCAATGCTGAAGGAGTTATTCTAGATGTGCTTTGTCATAACCCAATAAAACCTTAGACCAACATTAAAAAGTCTCTGAAATCAGGCTTAATATAGAAAACTTTTTTATTTTATGAAGTAGACAGTTGCCAATAAGTGGAGAAGGAACAGAGACTGTGTTACATCAGCTGTGACATCCATAGGATTCAGCATTAATGGAATATGAAGAAATTGGTGGCAATATCCAGAGTTCAACAGAAATGCTTTCAACTCGCTATTCTGCAGTACAGCAAATTAGCTTATAAATAACTATATCTATTCCTGCATTTGCTCTAATCACACTGAAAAAAAGTGTCAGTAATTAGCAAGGCCAAAGTCTTAATATAACATGTTCTGCAGACTTCATTTTCTAAACAAAGGAGCAAAAATCCAAAATTTTAAAAATGAGTTGGATTAATTTATGGTGTAATTGAAAACACATGGTTTGACATGGAAATGGGTCTTGTTTCTTGTGGTTGAACCCACTTGGAGAATCTAGAGTCATGTCTGTTTAATGCTAGATTCTACTTTAGCATGAAATAGTGGAAATGGAAGTCCCATATGTGCTTAGATTAATAAATAGTGTCCAAATAAGTTTATGTCTGGCATAGTCAAGAGATATGGAACATGTCTTTACAGTATGGGGGACATCCTAATTGATGTCTTAATAGTAAAATAAACTCAGAAGTAATTGTCTAATAATGCATTTACCCACTAAAGCACTGGTGGCAATGTAGTCTGAGAGAGTGTTCTTAAGTCAGGTGTGACTAAACAGAGAAATTACATGTTTCATATTAATCATCAGCTATGTTGGTAGCACAAAATTTTTCTTCTCTTAATAAAACCAATTCAGGCTTAAGTGACACTCCACAGTAAATGTTATTAATTGTGTGCTTCCTGAATTGATTCCATTTATGTGTAAATATTAATGTTTGAGTATGTTTTATTTACATAAGACCCTTTTTTTTCCAGTGGAAAAGCAGATTACCATACCAAGCACAGAACTACTCAGACACTGCATAGTGCAGACTGATAAATGAATTGGAAATGATGACTGTTGGATATGACTGAGATCAGGAAATTAAAAGACAATATCTAACCAGGGCCCTGTTGCTTCAATTATGAGTATGTCAGCTTTGATTCGAAGTATGGCTATGAACAAAAACGTGCCTATGCAGTGGGATTCAGCCTCCCTTTTTCATCTATTTTTTATGTAGACAAATGAATTTTTATTGTCATATAAGCAGGATTCATCCATGCCTTGCATTCCTGCACTATTGCTACCTTGCAGGTCTGTTCTTGAAAACAGGCAGATTTTTCTATATAAAGTGGACTAAGTGGATCTGGAAGTAACTGAGAGACAATAAATAGATGAACAAGTGTAATTCAAGATCTTTTTGTAATTATGTATGTATAATTTCACTTACTGAAAGTATTATTTGGTGTCTGAATACCGCCTAGGAGCTGGGGTTCTTAAAAATTCTCTATAACAGAATAATTTCGATGTATAGACAATTTATTATATAACACTAAAGGCACTGAATATTGCTCATAATGGAATTGTAGAAATAGAAAGTCTGTAGAATACCTTTTTTTTTTAAGAAAGGAATCGCTTACCTTCTTCATTACAATAGATATATTCTTGTATTTTTACACATAGAGGGTCAAAGTTTGTTTTCTGATCCTTATTATAATGTGTTCAGAACAGTCCAGTCACTGGGAACCTCTGATTTCCTGCACCTTGTCTGACTGACCACAAAAAGTAAAAAGATTTCCTTGTGAAGTGAAGCATTCCCAGCTGGACACACCATCAGAGAAGACTCTGGATTGTAAAACTGATCATAGTCCAAATCAAATACTTATTCCTTATTTCAAGTGCCTTCCTTTTATGTGTCAACCTGAATTGGAATTCAAGTCAATGGCAAAACTCCCATTGACTGTCAGGAAAAAAGATTAAACTCTATTAAGTGTATTAAATGTTTTGTTCTGGTACTCAACTCAGAACTGCTGGGTGGGCTCAGGAATACATCCGATGAAAATTCATCCATAACAACAGTGGAAAAAAAAGAAAAAAATGAAAGATGCTGAAAAATCCTTTGTTCCATTGGAGAGATGTCTGTCATTAAATCAATGCCATATGAAAGTATTGGTAAGGGATGTTAACATTCTTGCTTGTGAGCAAAGAGGAGGCTCAGTAACACATAAACATTCTCCCCACAGCACATGAATTCACTGTTTTTCTGATCACATTGGAAGCATGATGTTAAGAAGAAGTTAATGATTTAAGCACAGTATTGAACTTCCATTATATTACCAAGATAATAAGGGATATTTTCAGAATGCTATTATGTGTTGCTTTAATTATTTTCTTGCTCTTTTTATATTGTTGAGACATGAGGTGGGTAGAAACTCTAGAATGTTGTTCCCAGCTATATAACCCTAAATGCATCCATGCAGTTGAGAAGCAAAAAGTAGGCTTAGGATAGCAGTTAAAAATTTACATATCAGAGCAATTTCACTGGGAATTCCAGGGCTGAAATCATTGTGAAATTACAAGGTGTATAAACACCATGAAGTTGGTTGGTTAGAGCATGGCTAATAGCACCAAGGTTGTGGGTGGCCATTTGCTTAAGAGTTGGACTCAAGGGTCTTTGTGGATCCCTTCCAACTTCAACTATTCTATGATTCTGTGGTTCATTATTTCAGCAGAATTGAGGTAATTCTTTTTCATAGCAGGAATTTAGGCTTGGGTTGTGGGGGACACCATATTTTATCTTCATGGCCAATTCAGACAGTCTGAGATGAACAGTCTCTGGACAATATAGAAGAAAACACAAGTTTGTCTTTCCCCAGACATATCACTTCTACTCTTTCATCAGTATATAATTTTATTTATTATTTTGTATATAGTTTCTAAACCAGAAACTTAGCTGGGTAAACAGCCTGCCCCGCAGGCTCTAATAGTGAGCTGCACTAGTTAAAGACCTGATTCTTTTAGGATATTTGCATATTATTTTATTAAAAGGTACATTTAAAAAGTTGGTAAATCCTGTTTTAAACGTAGAAGGATGTTTCCCTTTTAATTTTGAAAGACGGAAAGCATTTGGAGAAATGAAATATCACTTGTTTATCCTTCTTTCATTTTCTCTTCATCTAAAAGCTGATTTTCCATCCACCTGAGAAATTGAGCACAGAGCCAAAGTTGCTGAAAAGATATTATTTTAAAATGCACTTGGAAATTCTATCACCTCTTAGAAGTGGTGTTTCTCTGCTGGACAGTTTGTATGTTCTTGTCCTTACCTGAAGTTCTCATATTCACAACTTTCAAATCACCCACGCCCTCCTCAATGAGCACAACAAGGTCCAACAGCCTGACTGTGAGCAAGGCCAGTGCTAAGTCGCCTGGATAGTGATACACTCTGTCTTGTCATAAAAAGTTATAAAATGATGAATTCCTGAACAGCAGCCAGGAGAACATGAAAAGGAAAAAAAGACCTGATTCGAAAACCAGGTAAATGGCTAAAAAGGTAATACTTCTAAGAAAAAATGTGGCCAAAATTATATGAGACAAATGTCTTTGCCTTATTTTTGCTGTGGTCTGTAAAGAAGGGTGAATTTTATTTCTTTCAATTCTTTGTAACAGTTTAAAAATATGTTGACCAAAGCATATTTTGACACCTTCTGCAGGACTGGAAGGCTCCTCTGGGAAATAATTGCATGAACTGAATAACCTTTAGCTGGACAGACACAAATACTCCTTGACTTGAGAGGGCTTGAGCAGGTCAGGCATCACAGGTTTGGAATATTGTTTTCAGCAGACCTGCTCACCTTAATAAAGCTACTTTTACTGAGTAAACGTTGCAGATCAGAGGGAACATCTTGGCACACACTCAATAACAGATTACACATACATGTCTAGATCTCAAATATCTTTAAAATGCCAGGAGTATTTATATTGACTTCAGAGCCTTTTCCCACTAAGCTTGCTTCAAGAAGTTCAAGAAGTATCAATAAGTTCAAATTTCCTTGACATTTTTGGAGTGTTTGTGTCACAATGCAAACTGAATTTTACCAAAGTGTCATTTTTTGACTGATTTGGCATTCTTTTATTTGTTTTTTTTAAAACGAAATTAAAAGTTGAGGTAGGTCTTTGATGCAGGACTAGCAATTTTATGTTTCTCTGTGTTTTGTACAGCATGTTGCAAACAGGTAGTGTTTAGCACATAAGTGATATAAGAAAAATATATATTGTTTATCTTTTGACCCTGGAAGTCTAATGGGGGATTTAAAAATATATATGTATTAACATCAGTCAAGTTTTCATCAGGCCCATTTGGTTCAGAAAGAAGACACAATCTCTCAGACAGGAATTTTTTTCATTTCAAGGAGCCTGACAATAAGTTTTGAAGCTTTTAGACAGACAGCTTCTAAGGGTAGGATTAGGATTCTCTGCTCCCTTCTAAATTGGTTGAAATGGATGGATCACCTATTTTATTCAGCTCTTGCTTAAGCTACTGCAGAACAAAAGCTGCCTTCAGATTGGTGATGCAAAGGAAGGAGTTTTAGGGGGATTTCCAAGTGACAAGCACCGTTACTAATAAATTGTCTCAGAGTGTAAAAATGTGACCCTCTCAGGTGGTTCAGCCACAGTGTTTGCAAACTGTGACCAAGTATCAGATTCCTGACTTTTTGCTTAGCACTTGCCGTGGAACAATACAGGGCTGTGACTTCTTGCTCCAGCTCTGATTGTGCAGACTGTAATTAAGGATTTGGGTGAGGATGAATGGCAAAGAATGTCACTGTGCAATTGGCTGTAACCAATGTGACCTAAACTGATCCTAGATGTGGGAAAAAAAAAAAAGAAGAAAAAAGAAAGAGAAGGAAGGAAAAAAATGACCTCTTGTACCCTCTTCCATGATCCGTGTATGTAGTTAGCACAGACTCCCCTGCCAGGCTTTTCATCGCCGTGCTTTTAAAACCATTAGCTTGCTTTGTAGTCTTAGCAAGACATACATTTTTGAGCTATCATAAATGAAATCTTAGAAGATACCTTTCAACATATGCCAGGCACAGTTAAAAAAGAAAAAGACCATTATGGCTCTTTAAATAAGCTGAAAAAAACCTCAAGGTGAACTGGTGCAGACGTTTTGTGGAATATGGAAAGTTCGAAAGAAGTTAACATATAATAAAGGACCACAAGAAAACACAGTTGTGTTACATAAAGAGCTGACAACCTGGATAGGCTATAGTTTTAATGGGATTCTTTCTTCCTATATATTAGTTTTCATCTTCTATGGTAAGCCAGGTGATGCCATTTTGTCTCCTACTAACTTGCTCTTGATGTTCTTTTCTTTAATATAAATCAGAATACATTACCAAAGTGTTGCCTGGGATAATCCAGCTGTTATCTGCTGTCGCTGCAGAAATACATGATTGGAAAGAATGTCTATCTCAATTTATTTAGGAAAAAATTGTATTGCAGTTGTTCCAGTGAAAGATTTATGTGGCATTTGGATAGCACTGTGTGGAACAGAATCAGCCTGCCAGCTCCCAGGTTTCCTCAGTATAAAGACAGATGTGCCAATACTCTTCATCTGAATCTGGATTGTGAACTCTAAACTTTGACCTGACATAGAACATTTCTGATTGTGTTGGTTTTAACAGGGATACAGATAGTTTTCTTCATAGTACCTTATATGGGGTTGTGTTTTGGTTTTGTGCTTGAAAATGTGTTGGTAATTCAGGGATATTTTCTTTATTGATGAGCAGTGCTTTCACACAGTCAAGACCTTTTCCGCTTCTCACCCCCACCACCAGCAAGTAGGTTGGGAGTGCACTTGAAGTTGTGAGTGGACACAGCCAGGACAGATGACCCCAACTGACACAAGGAATTTTCCAGATCCATCATACTCAGCATAAAAACCTGGAGGAAGAAGAAGGGGAGGGGTGCAATTGGAGTGATAGCATTTTTCTTCCCATGCCACCGTCACATGTGATGGAGCCCTGCTCTTCCAGGAATGGCTGAGCACCTGCCTGCCCAATGGGTGAAGAAATTCCTTGTGTCCTTTGCTTGCATTTTCAGCTTTTGCTTTGACTATTAAACTGTATTTATCTCAACCCACGGATTGTTTTTTCACTCTAATTCTTCTGGTTTGCTCCTTCACCCCACCAGTAGGGAGTGAGTGTGTGGCTGTGTGCAATTAAATTGCTGCAACTATGGTACACATTGACTATGGAAAGGGAGTTTTATTGCACTAGAAATCTTTTGTCAGGACCTTGAAGCTGGCACATTGTGAACTGGGGGTCAGAACATTGCTGCACTCTTATACTGAAAAAGAAACAGGCAGATTTTAATATTTTAAATCCTACTTGTAGTCAGGAGTGATAGGAATCAGGTTCATTTTGCAAAAGAAAGAAACATTTATACCAGTGATGGATGTCTAGGGCACACAGAATCAGAGTGGGAAGGACTCTGTGCTCTTTTCATCTCTTTATATTAAACAGCTGGGAAACGTGGAGGAGTCAGGGCCTCTAACGGTAAAGATGCTTTTCCCCTAGAGCAAAAAAAAATAACAATCCTGTAAGAAAATAAGTAGTTGTTTTAACTGAAAGAAACACAAATAGTGAATTCAGTGCGACACAGAAAAAAAGCCTGTTCATTTATAGAAGAGTTGTGTTGAATTTTAGTATGTATAATACTTTGATTTCACTTTTCTGATTTTATTTCCCTTTGATGTTTTGTTTTGTTTATAAGTCATGTCCATTTAATGAGTGGAAGGAGGGGAAAGAAGGAAAATCCAAACTGCTTTTTCTCACTGTTTTCTGCCTGTATGGAACGGGCACTGCCCTAAAGTCTTACTCTGCTTATGCTCTGTAATTGTATTTGATTTAACCATGTCAATTATCTGGAGTTAAATACCCTTTGGAAAGAACACCTTGGGCTTAGGACCCCTGACCTCTGATCTCCTGCAGACTGTTCTCTCTGCAGGATAAATTCACAGAGGAAAAAAATTTCCCACTAAGTGATGATATCTTTCACATCCTCTTAGCCAGAAAAGGGACTTTCAGGTATAATCGCACAGGAGGAAGTTTCATCTCAATATAGGAAAGAATTTTTTTCAGTACAAAAAATCAATCTCTGGAACAATCTACCCAGGTATTTGGCATACCTCTCATCAGTGAAGGTTTTCAAGATATAACTGAACAGTATGATAGAGGATCTCATGTAGGATTCCCTTCCAATAAAAGGTGGGACCAGACGATCTTTCAAGGTCCCTTCCAGTCTGGGATTTTCTGTGATTCTCTGAGTCTCTTTCTACTTATGATTCATTTAGTCAGTAAGGATGACATTTCTATTACAGTATTACAATTTTTCTTGTTGACAACAATGAATTAAATCAAAACCTTATTAGAAATGTTTGTTTCTACAGTAAATTAGTGATGTTTTTAAGACAAATGATAAAACTAGGTAAGTGAGAGGTTATAATAGAGATTGGACTCATGCCTTAAAAACCCAAATTATTTTTATGCAAGCTCTAAGAGAGCCGGAAAATGTCATTAAAAGGCTACCCTTGATCGTGTTTGAAATGTGGCAATCAGGAGAGGTTTCTGAGGACCTGAAAAAAGACCTCTTTGACCTCAGGAAGACAAGGAGGACACAGGGAACTACAGGTTGGTCAGTCTCACCTCGGTCACTGGGAAGGTGATGGAGCAAATAATGCTGGAAGCCATTTCCAGCCATGACGATCAAGAAAGTGATCAGGAGCAGTTAGCATGAAATTACTAAGGGGAAATCATGCTTCACCAGCTCGGTGGCCTCAACAATGAGAGGACTGTCATGGTGGATAAGAGGACAGCAGTGAGAGTAGTTTCTTTTCATTTTTGATAAGGTGTTTCTACACAGCTGCTCAAGTATGTTCTACATAAGAGAGGTGAACTGGAAATTGGTTGAACTGACAGGCTCGAAGTGTTTTCACAAGTATTGATACGAGGACAAATATTGTTAAATTGTTTACTGTTCCCTAAGGATATTGGTGATGAGATCAAGTGCACCCTCATCAAGCTTGCAGATGATATAAAACTCAGAGGAACTGTTCATATCCCAGACCTGTGCTGCCATTCAAGGGGACCTCAACATGCTGGAGCAATGGACTGACAGAAACCTTCTGAAATTCAACAAGGGAAAACACCAAGTCCTGTCCATGGGAAGGATACCCCCTTGTACCAGTACAGTGTGTACCAGTACACACTGGGGACCAACAATGTGGAAAGCAGCTCTGCAGAGGAGGACCTGTTGGTTGGGTCATACAGCAAATCAAACATGAGCCAGCAATGAGTGCGCTTACGGCAGAAAAGACCAGAAGCCTCCAGGGATGCTCTAGGAAAAGTTGCCAACAGGACCAGAAAAGTGATTGTTCCTCTCTACTCGACACTGGTGAGACCTATGAGGAATGCTGAGTCCAGTGCTGGCCTCCCTGGTACAAGAAAGATACTCATTAAGTGAAGAAAAAACAGGGAAGGGCTACACAAGGATTAAGAGGCTGGGCTGTCTGTCGTTCAGTGATGATGAGAGAGAGACCTGGGGTTGCTCAGCCTGAAGAAGTAAAGGCTCAGGGTGACCTTAGCTGTGTGTGTGAATGCCTGAGTGGGGGAGTGAAGAAGACAGGTTCTTCTAATGCTCCCTTGTGACAGAACAGGAGACTGTTGGCATTAATTGAAAAATTATGTAGTGATAAACTGGCTGCAGAAGTTTAATTTACTTGCATTGTAACATTTACTGCATGCAAGGTGGTGATGGGCACTCCAGATCCTTAACAAATCATGCATTCATGGTAAAAAGGCAAATATGAGAATATGAGCACCTGGTTTACACACTGCATGTTCAGAGTTGAGCTTGCTGAACTTGCTCAGTGAAGTGCATATAAAATTCTTCTCATAAAAATAACTTAAAACAGCCTGAAGAAAAAAAAGTGTCCATTTTATTTAACTACCCACCTGTGAAATAAGAAAGAACATCCTTAAATACTTTAGAGTGGCTTGCTGATTGTTTGGAAAACAGAAATGTTGAAGAGCCCAGCTCAATATTGTGCTTAACACTATGCTTAAATGGAATTACATGTTCAAACCCTGTTTTAATTTGTTTTCAAATACCTCAGTGGTACTTAAATACACATGTAACTGTGCAATTAAATGCTTTGCTGAAAAGATGCCCCTGATATTTTTGAGACAACATATAGTCCAAGATGCTAAACAATGCTATGATTTGAGAAACTGTAAACGTAACTACCAGTAACTATGTTTAATGCCACCTCTTTAAAATGCTGATTAACTGAAAGATTTAATCTGTATTTAAGTATATTTTAAAATATATTTTTACTACTGTAAGATTCATAGTCAGTTTTCACTAACTCTTAACAAAACTGTGAAATCCCATTTTTCATTTTGTGTGGGCATTATTTCAGAAAAAGAACGGAGATGTTATCATGTTTTATTTTTTGGGATGTAGAAGTGGTGTTAACTGATAAGAATGTATGATAATACATGAGACAGTAAGAAAACAAGACTCAAAGTTTCACATGAAGAAAGGTCTAGAATTATTCTTTTTTTTTAGCCTGGCTTTAATAAACATAGTGTGTGTAAGGTGAAGGGGAGTTTGTTCCCTTTGAATTTTTCAATGGACATTGAAAACTTGATTTTTCCAGAAGTTAAGAAACAAGATTAAAAAAATGACAGAAACTCAAAAGCAAACCCAAACTCCAAAAATCAGACCTCACTGAACTTCATTTATTATAACTGAAAAATAAAAAAAACCCCTGTATTTTAGCTAATTTTTGTTTGTTTATTCAGTTCTGTTGTGGCTTTAAACCCCACAGCTTTTAGGTGGAAGTACCAATCAGTGACTGTTTTATGTGAATTTTGAACCCCATCTTTGTAGATAATGAAGTTCTTTTTGAAAATTGTGTTAATCATGCATAGATTAACAGAGAATGGACGTTAGTACAGTTCTGATTCCAGCTGAATTTTCTTCCATAGATGCATGTTGATGTGGGCAGGTGACCTGTGTGCAGTTCACACCTTTATCACTACTGTTTGTGTACCAAAGTTTTTTTTCAGAGCCTTTGTGCAAAGCCATAGCACAGACCTGGGCTGTGGATTGGAATCATGACCGTCTTTTACAAAAAAAGCTGGATTGTGTAGCACACAAGCCCTTCTAACATCTCAGCAATATCACCTGTAATCCCCTGTTCTGTTCTTTCTCCAGGAGTGCTAATTACATGTTTAATGTTTAGACTATAATTATCCATCCAGTTGATGAGAATTAAACACCCTCATGGACCTAAAGTTAAATTCTTTAGTTCTGACACATTTTTTTGTTTGTTTTGTCCTTTGATTATCTTGCACATTAAGGCAGAGTTGGTGCCTGAGTTATGCATATATTTAGTAACAGTATGATGAGTGAGGAGGATGTGTGTGTGTTTATCTTAACTAATACAACATCAGGAATTTTATCACATCTGCTGTTGTCATATCTTTAGTAACTCTAACTTTTTGTGTCTCACCACTTCACTTTTAATTTAAATTGTACTCTCTAGAAATTATCATGAATTTTCCCAGTGACATCAGTTGGAACAATATCAAGCCCTCAGAGACAAGCTCTTTAACTTTCTTAAAACATTTAAATCCAGAAGAGCTTAACATATTGGGTAGATGTTTTCAGACACCAGATGTATTTTAAGACTGGATTTCCCATTTAAAACTAATCCCACCTGTCACCTGAAAAACTTCCTAAAGTGGCCAATTTTCAAAGCATGTTTGTGTATTTTTCAAGCATGCTAAGTACTGTATGGAGTAATTCTTAACTTAGTCTGGACGGAAAAGAAACCTTCTGTTGGAACAAAAAACTCTATATTCTGGGTAAACATAATTGTGCCCCCACAATTATGTTGGTGAACAGAAGAAAACTATTGAGCTATGTTTTGCCATTAAAATTATTCATTTAAATGGGTTGTTTCCATTGTGCACAGGTGGTAAACTTATCTCACATGTTTTTTGTATAAAAGACTGAAGTAAGTGAACACTGGCAAACAGAATCTAATGGTGTCATTAAAATGATTGTAAACATGCCTGTTGTGGCAGATGTGTGCTTTCCTTCTGTTGATATACTTTTGGATTGTTGGTCAAGATCAAACAAATGCAGACTTTCAGCATGTCAAAAAAATGTCTGTATTCCAACAGGTTCTGTTTGGAAAGAAATCTGTTTCCTTAAGGCCAGAATAGCTATAAAATAACCAGACTGCCCAATCAGATCCAATGTCTACTCCTATTTTGTTTGATTAGAGCTGTGTTCCCTGTATTCTGTGCCATCTACGGTTTCAGCTGAACAAGAGATTATGTGTTGCATCATTATGGTTTGAGGAAATGTTTCAACGGAGTAATAAATGTAGAGAAATATACAAAACTCAGGGCCAGGAAGTCATCAGCTTTTTCTTCTCTCCAAAAATGTTGCCCTTTGCTTAACTACAATTGCCAGCTTTGTAGTGATTATTTACTCTACTATACAAGGCAACACAGGCATGGCTGTTGCTATCCACCAGAGGATAGGATGAACTTAAACACATTTCCTCAGAGCCAAATTCTCCAGCCTAAACCAAAAGTTGATGGACAGCTGGGAATTCAGCAGAACCATGTGCTTCCCTTCTGCTTGGAGCAGGAGCTGTGCTCCACAGCTACTTGCAAGGAAAAGTGTAGCTCTGCAGTTGCTCAATCTGCCTTCAAGCAAAGATTCCTCTGGACTCTGGAGTAAGGCTCGTGGGGAAAGAAGCCAGAGGATTTACATCCATCTGTCTGTACCCTCCCCTTGGGAAAGTGTCTGTGCAGTAGTTATAAGTCCCAGAGGGGGGATTCCTTCTCAGTATTTTTTTCAAGCAATGACTTCTCTAAGAAATGATTGGTTTAGTCATCCAGGCTATAAACTTCTGTTTATCCAGAATAATGCTCAGAATCCTTAAATGTTCACGGTGTCGCTTGTACTAAATCCTAGTATTTAGGCTTTATAATTTCAAAATTATTTAGTTCCCTTTAGTTAGCCAAGAAACATTGCTGTAGCCTAACCCACCTCTTACACACTGGCTAGCAGCTCTCATCTTTGCTCAAGTGCAAAAGGAAATCAGATCTTCACTTTGATTAAGTGTCCCTAGCTCTACAGGCAGTGATGGTGCTATTCCAACACAGCAGAAACAGCTGGTTTACAGACAGCTACAGTCACATGTCTTGGAAGTTAAGAACTTCTGTGCCAGGAATATACCAAATTTTAGATTTTGGGCTCTAATCTCTTGGCGTCAGCATCAGTGGAAGTCCAGCACAACTTTGGAATTATGTAGGTGTAATGCTGATGCCTAAGACAGCAAAATCCATTTCATACAGCACAATAAATCTTTAGAAATGGTAAAATGCATACAGTGTTCCTTTCTTTTTAAAACACACAAAGCACTTTACCTAAAAATGTCTTGGACTTCTTGACTTCTTTCTGTGTGGTACACTGCCTGAATATATGAATCTTGCTTGTGGCGTTACTAAATTGCTGTAGTTGGACTTGAGGCTTGATACCTAAGCAGCCAGTATCAGCACAGTATCTCTATCCAACTTGCTTAGCTAATGAAAGCAACCCCCATGTTCTCTTAACCAGATGAAGCACAGAAGGCTACTCAAGGGAAGTTTTCTTAACTCAGTGTGAACTTCAGTTCCCGAATCAAATCTTTTCTTTGAGTGCACCCTCAGCGTAGATGAAGAATAATGTCAATGCAATTATTTTTCACATTAGTTCATCTGAATGAGAAAGTGGCTCTTTATAACAATTTGGTCTTCCTTACTTTCAAAAAACAAGTCCTGCTTCAATTAAAAATAGCCATGCATAAATTTAGAATGAAAACACTTACCGTTACTTGTGGCTTTTGTGTTTCTCTGTTTACTACCAAAATTCCCAGAGAAAAAAATGCAGCACACTTCTATATTTAGTAAATTGTTCTGGTGGAGAGAGAGTTAATGAGGCTGTCCATTCACCTTGGTGTTCAAATTGCCCCCTTGATTGATGATGCAGGGAGCAAACCTGCACCATGGGTCAGCGCCCAGAACAGCCCTGCACGCGAGACACATTGCAGAGTTCCTTGTGTAGGTGGAGACAGTTTTTACCCCACAGCATTCAGACACATCAGAGCTCTCCAGGAACAAGCTGAGGATTTGTCATAATGGAAGTAAAAGTAGGTAATTTTTACTAATCTAATCTTGGTTTTTAACCATTTTTGTTTTTTCTTATGTAAAATAGTCTTTGATTTAAATGTTTGAAATTCTACCTGTCATGATACTAAGTAATTTAAGAGTAATTTTCTGTATGTTATCTTTCTCTCAAGCTACTGAGTCTTATTTTCATTTTATCCTCAGTGCAGCATAACTTTTTAAAATAGTACATCAACCAGAGAACAACATATCTAGAGGTGCTGAGACTACCTCCTCTTGGTTATGCAGTATTTCTTAGCAAGACAGTTTATTAGATTTAACTTAACAATGCTTCTTTTATTAACTGAATACTTTTGACCCTCAGCGCTGGGTAATTTAATGATTTTCTAAGCAGTAGTACCAATATCTTACCTGCATGGGGAAGATTGTTGTCAGCAGCTGGATGATCAGGCAGGCTGCATTCTGTATTTCTTGTTTGAGCCAGGCTGTGTCCTTCAGCAGCACTGACCCAGTGCAAAACACAGTGTCCCATCACCACTGTGCCTACTGCACTTGCTCTCGGAATTTCTTGTTTGAGCCAGGTTGTGTCCTTCAGCAGCACTGACCCAGAACAATGCATGGTGTCCCATCACACCCTGCAGCCTTAAGGAAGCTTCGCTCTGGAGCACTAACCCAGTCACTATCCCTGCAGTATGCTCCAGGAGCAGGAAAAAGGTGTTGGATATAATTACGATCCACCTGAATGGTTTCCCTGTTAGGCTACCAGTGTGGGGATGCTGCTTTAACTGGGAAATTGGTTCACAGCTGAGCTTTGTTTCTGTTGATTCTCTGGTTGTGATTGACATTAGAGTTCTGTTAGTCCTTGGTACCCTGTGTGATTGACAGCACAGCAGGGAACAGCACAGGAGTGGTACAGGCTCCTCTCCTCTTCTCCAGAGCAAATCATAGCTTAGCAACCTCTTATCTGAGAATTGAACAGATTTCAAACTACTGGATAAGGAAGGATTGCATCCAAGTTTCCCCAGCAAAAATAGTTGTAGCCATGAGACTGTTATGGCAAAAAACAGCCTCCAGCTCCTTATGCTCAGCTCCAGACTTCTGTCAGTACTTCTGTGGCTCCTGTGCATGGGTCCATGGGTTAGGTATGGCTGCCTAAACTCTGAATCCCAGACAGCCCTGAACAGGATACAGACAGTCACAGCTACATGCATAGCTCAGACTAAAGATGCCATTTCTGGTAATTCATATGCTAATAGAATTTTGAAACTTTTTTTTTTTTAAGTAGGAAATGTTATGTTTAGAAAAGTACTGACTGAAGAATTTTCACTGCATATGTCAGATTATAACTTCATCGGCCATATTTGTGCAGTTTTTTGAAACTTTTTAGAAACAGTTCTAGGTATTAAAATTGTTTTTCAAATTTTGACTGTTGCTACTTCTTGTCTTATTTTTCTTTTTTCTTTCCACAATGGTAGGCAGTTGAAAGAAGGAAACTGCCTCTAATGAAACCATTAAAAATAATTTCAATTTTTTAAAAATTGCCATGCATTTGTAACAAGGCAGTAAACATTAGTCATTTCTCTCAGTTCTTTTTCATGGAAAAAATGTCAAGGTGCATATTTGTGTGAAAAAACCCCCATTTTTACAAGATAGCAGAAAATTGCAAAATTTTATATTTAAATGAGTAAGGAATATGTCACTTATTAGTTCAGGATTATCATAACAGTGAATAGTCAACATATACACTTTGGAATAGATATTCTTCATACAAGTAGTATCATTATGCTGCTGAACAATTTTATTTATTTTTAATTTTTTTTTTAAGTCCAGTCATAAAGGAAGAATTATGTGCCAAAGACCTACTGTTTGACTCAATTTTAGGTGGTACTGTTTTTGTGGTGGTTTTTTTTGCTTGTTTGTTTAGTCTTTAAGATTTGTTTTGGTTTTGTTGTCATTATTTTTTTATGGAAGCAAATGTTGAATTGCTGCAGTCTTTGAATTGTTTTCTGCTTCTCTAATAGACCACTTGCCTCCTACATGCGCCAAAAAAGTACTCTTGGAATAGCTCTGCAGGGACTCATTTAAAATTACTTTTATCACAAATTTAGTTTTCTGGATGCATGCTATTTTCTTTATTTTAGTCATGCCTAACAAATGATCATAATGTAATCCTAATTTCAGTATTATCATTTTTAGTGTTTGGAATATATTAACTTCTGCATAATTTGTTAAGGGTGAAAAGAGCAAAAATAGTATATGAGACATAAAATACAGTGGTCTTCAACAGAGTAAGATGAACACTGATGTGCTGGGATGGGTGAATAGTCAGTGGTTATATGAAATAGAGTTTCCCATCATGGTCACTGGTGTCGATGAGTCTTCTTGGTTTGGGGTTTTTGGTTGTTTTGGTTCGTTGGTTATTGTTTGTGGGGTTTTTTTTTTGGTTTTTTTTTTTTTTATTTTTCTGCGGTTTAGTAATCTTTTTTGTTCTAGAAGCATCCTTATTTAAAAATATATATCTAAATTGCCTTTCTTTTACAAAACTGAACTCTGCATGTTTGGGTTTCATTAGTGCTTTACTTGCATCACTGGAAGACTGTTAAGAGGAAGAACTTGCTAGAAGAGTAAACATCTGCTCCAGAACTTCTGTAATCAATGTTTATGCAGTTATGGCTTTGCATTTTACTACCAGGAAGTTTAGAATGTGTCAGGTGGAAATGTAACACTCTTTGCCTGTAGACTGCATCCTTCAAGTCAGATCTGTAGCGCAGGACTCAGCCCTAAGCTTTGTTGAGGAGGGAGCACTAAGGAAACAATAGTTTGGTCGGTGAACTTTCAAAGAACAGCAAAGGTGGAAGGTAATCTCTTTTTCTCTTTTTCCCCATTACTCCTGTGTATGAAGGCAGTGACTGTTCTTGCACCTCTGACAGAATAGGACTAAGCCTAATGCTTTGGTATTTTAAAGGGATAACCTTAAAATTTATCCAGTATAGCAAAATCTCATCGCTGGACACCTTAAAGTTGGTTGCTTATTGTCTGATAATGACCTATACTTTAAAATTGTCATACAATAAATGAAGATCATTTTGTCACAAACCCAGGCTATAATGCACAAACTGCATTCCTAGTAGAAGGTAATTTAAAGAGGAAGGAGCAATAATTTCGAAAATAAATAATGTCTAAGGCACTTTCTTTTCTGAAAAAAATGTTTGTTATCCATACTTAGATTTATTCAGATCAGTGGAAATTTTTAAATAAAATGTAATTTTCCTCCCAAATGAGACAGACTTCCATGCAGGAAAAGCATATGGCCTTACAAGCATTAGTAGTCATGGTTGGTAAATATTGGCATTAGAATAACAGGAAAGTCTCAGTAAGAGGTGAGGTCAGAGCTGGGTGCTCTGCTCTGCAAACATCTGAAGGCACAGAGGGTTTGCTGTCAGACAGTGGTAAATAAATGAAAGGTCATTATGTTCCTGTATAAAGTAGATGACTTCTTATTTTTTTAATCAGAGGGGCTGAACCTACTTAACCTTTAAGCCTTATGTCCTCCTCTGTTTTTTCTAAATGTTTCTGCCTCTTCACCTTATATTAAAAGTACAGTTCTCGAGTTTACATCCACCAGGAAGAAAAACAAACGGAAAATAAAAAAGAAAGATAGTCTCTGCACAGGCAAAAGAGGATTTTTTCAATTTATGATCTGTGGCTCTTTGTAGTTAAATTTAAATTATTTTAAATACTTTTTAGTGTAAGCGTATCTCCCAGCCCTAAGCTAAAACTAGTGTCCCCTCTTAAGGAAGCCTCCTGCTGGTGCAGTCTGTGGTGTATAGAGCTGGAGCAGACACAACGCAAGCTCTCAATATTATGGCAGAATAGGCACAGTGGATGGAAACATTCTGAGAAAGGACACTTGGAACCATGAAAAAACCAAAGAATTTATACGTACACAGTGCCTTTGCCCTACACACACCCCATGTATAATATCCTGTAATTTCCTCTCTCCTGTCCCCTCCCAAATTATGTGCAGAAACATCTAATAAACTGTCTTGCTAAGACATTCACCATAACCAAGGCATACGGATCAGAGAGAAACAGCATTAAGAAGAATCTTCTGTGTTGATGCTTATGTGGACTTGACTTTTCAGAAGGAATGACCTCAGCCTCATTCCTCAAGGCTTCCCTTCTCTACAGTCCAAGAATCTGAGTCAAAATTGCTGGGACTTAAATGCCAAACTAATCTAATTTAATACTTTTAGCAATAGCTTGAGTCATGCTCTGAATGCTCTGCCTTGCTTCATTTAATTAAAAAAACAACACAAGGCAAAAATAATACAAAAGCAAGGCTGCCAAAGCCTGCAGTCTGCTTGTTTTCCAAGTGGGATTTGTTTACCAACTTTATTCTTTATATAGAGGACAGTTAAGCTATTTTCACTAACTCATTTCTAATACCACCACCTCACCCAAGCTCAAGGCTATGAACTCTGCATTTCTTTCAACCAAAGAAGGCAAATGGTAGTTAATAATATATCACTGTTTCAACCAAATACTTTATTTATTTAATTAAGTTCTATAGCAAATTGACATGCCAGCACAGCAATACAAAATCTTTGTATTCGTATGTCTGTTTGCATGGAAGAATTAACAAAAGAACAGAAAGATTAAAACATAGGCAAGTAGTCTAGTGGTTTATTTTTTTAAGTTTTATTCTTCTTTGAGCATTGAGGAGATCACAACTCCAGTAGAAATTGTTGTGAACCCCTTTTGTCAAGTGAGATTCTCATCCTCTTAGTCCTTTTTTTCCAATCTGTTATTATATGAGGCATCAACATACCATTATCTGGTAGGGGTTAAGGAGAAACTTCCCACTAAAAATTTCTTGGATGGTTGTCTACCAGGGAGCTTGATACACTTGTTTCCAAATATCTGTCCCTGGCCAATGTCCCATAGTAGATGCTGATTTAAAGCAGCATGGTAACTTTTGCACCCATGTAGAGAACATACAACCATAAAAAAGATTTGGCACTTGAATGTGCACTTGTAGTATCTGCATTCTCTAAACTTTCAGGCTTAGGTTTTCTATAGCTATTTTGTATAACCTTTTGAAAGAATAATACCATTCATCTTTAACTTATTTCCAGTGTCATCAAATTATTCTAAGCCACTGTGAACATTTTCTGCACTGAAATTAGAAGCCTACAATGTAGATACATGCGTATTAACAAGTGTCTAGACTTCTTTTGTAGACTGACAAAGAAATATTTCTAGAGAGTGATTTATCTGACCTATTTTAAACAATATATTTATCAAAAGATGATTCATACCATACAAGTTTCTACTCCTTCCTTTTGACCATAATAGAATCTAAAGATAACTAGCTCAAAAATTAACTATAAGAGGAATCTTAGCCAATCATGTCTGTAGTCTGGGTGAAGGTCTCACAAGAATATGCTGACTGTGGAAATATTCATACCTAAGTTACAGCTGACTGAAAACGAGGCATATTTTGATAGCCAGAAAGGTGCAATTCCACATATCTGTACTTCCTGCATAGACAAATGCCATGGCAAAGTAAGAACCAAGTTGCAGAAGTTGTGGCACCAGCATCTCCCACCTCTGCAGCGATCCCTGCGTGTTTCTCTGAGTTGAGCAGCCAGAGCTCCCTGGCCAAACAGCTGTTCCACATCTTCTCCAGGGAAAAGGCAGAAGGCCAGATATTTTTCTACACATACTTTGAAGTAGCTTTACCACTGCTATTGGTATACATACCATAATTTGATTTAAACAATTTGTTCTTGCAAAAGGAGCTACAGCCAAGTTATATGCAGTTAAGGGAAAACAAGAAAATATCATTATTTCCTATTTATTAGAATGAGGAATGAACTTGGATGTCCTCATACTTCAGAAAAACAATGATATGAATCTATGCATGAACTTTATGGCAAACTCAAATACTGTTGCAAACAATATAACTATATGTCCAAAAGTCCTCACCTTTGGCCAAACAAATTAGATCGGATAATAAATTTTAATTTTTAGGGTCATCTCTTTCTAAAAGCAAGACTTCAGTTTAGACTTGCTGTGATTGCTGAAGTTTTAATTTCACTACAGAGGGAAAAGTAATCTCTAGCCCAGTAAAACTCAGGAAAGATGAAAATACTTAATACTCACCACCTGCAAATGCTTCCTGAATTAAATAACAGGTCTGAAATCTATTTTTGTCTTCCTACATCCCTGTCTGGCCCATTGGTAAATTCACTTTGACTCAGCTCCTAAAATCCATAAAACAGACAGAGATAATAACATTTCTTCTTTTTCTATGTTTAAATTATTGACTAGGGAAGCCACAAAGCAGAGGCAGGTGAGTTAGAGGGCAGCCAGACACTAACTGTAATTGCATGTGAAATATTAGAAAATACTACATAAACATGGCATGGACTTTTGAATGTCTAGTTTTGTTTCCACTGAGGTTTTGTCTGGGCTCCAAATATACATTCACTGAACTGCTTAAGCCCATCTACTGAGCCACAGGTGACAGAAATAATCAGCATTATTGTTAAAGTCTTTTTTGGACTTCTTAAAGCAAACAACATTGTAACCAAACAGAAAAAGGAGAGAAATAGGGATGTGTTTCTAAAGAACAGACTAAATGGCTGGTCAGAAAAATCTTATTTGAGAACATTTCAAAATAAGAAGCACACAGCCTAAAATCATTGGTACTGGATCTGCAGCTACATTGTCAACAGTCTTTGTTATGCTTAAATCATAAACCCCAAGGACTGCTCTGCAGTTCTAGTGGCCATTCATCCTTGATGAACAAAAATATAAGGGCTGGAAACCATTCTGAAAGCTGAACTTCTTTTAGAAAGCATTACTTTTTCCACCAGTCTGGCCAAATCTCTGCTCACCAAGAACTTAAAGCATAAACACCAAAACCTGCTTTTCCAGACAGACTCGTAAACAATTACAGCTCCTAACTAGACATTGACCTCACTTGCCGTATCACTGTACCACTTTATTATTCCAAACTATTGTCAAGTGCCAGTAGGCTTTACTTTTACTACCATATTACTCTGTGATTGCAATGTGCATATTACTTGACTTATAACGATTGGTGGATGGAGATCAAAACTCTGGCCTCTGAGTCAAATGACCATTCATGAATAATGCAAGTAGCTTTTTGTCTACTGCTTTTGTTTTTAAGTACTATTCCTCATTTTTGTCCTTCCCTATTTCTAAAGACACAGCACGCCTTTTATCTAGAGGCGGATAAGTAACTTTAAAAATCCCACTCAGACTAAAAGATTTTTTCAGCTATTGCCATAAAAATACTTTGCCTGTGAGATTTCCTGCTCTTGTGATTTCTTCCTGAAACACGGAGTACATTCCAATATTTTAGAAATAGGTCTTGGATTGCCAATAAAATGAAATCTCAATAATTATTAACTATCCCCTAAATATTTAAGGGAAAACTAATATAAATATCTACAAATGTCAAACCTGAGGCAATAGAAGCCTATTAATCTAGAACAGTGTTTAAAGAATGCAAATGCTAGAAAACCTATCATCTCTCTCTACCTATCCAGCTGTCACAAATCTATGCTAATTTATTTCCCCACTTTCAAATCCTTGCCTGTCTTACAGTAAATATAATCTAGATCCTTGTATTTCCCTGTAGATATTGCTAAATACTGCTCAAAGCAAAAAAGCGAAAGCACTCTTCTCATTTCAGATCTGGCATTGATATCTTCTATTTATTAGAAAGTTCACTACCCCTAAGGGGAAAGCATAAACTAGACCATCATACCAATTCATCTTATAGATTTTCTGGCTGGATATACTTAGTGTTTCTTTCTCTCTTTCTGTTCTTAAGACACTTCTCACCTTGAATTCACCTTTAGTCCCTGACCTAGCATTTCCAGTCATCATCTGTATTTTGCACCCTAGTAGGTGACACTAAAATCTATAAGAAAAATGTGTAGAACAATGTGCTTTCAGTGTTAATCTGCTTTTAATGGAGTATTTGCTTTTAGCAGTTTGAAACCATCTCCTTGGCTTGATCTCCTTTTAATCTAATGCATCTGGAAAAATGGTAAAAACTTCATTCATTTGTTTTGTAAATGGATAAAGCATTCCTTGCTCATCTTCTGTGTATATATGTTGGAGTGTATTTTATTCATTTCAATTCAGCATTCTGGTAATTCCTAAATTCCAAAATTTATCTAACTGTCTGGATAATATTATTACCTGGTCCATTTGTAAAGCTCCTTTGCTCACTCCAAAAGTACCATTTCTGTCCACTTTCATGGAGTAGGATTTTTCTTGGGCATTCTCTGAAATAGACTTTGTTTTTAAACAAAGTTACAGGACTCATTTTTATATTTGTAAGAGCAGAGAAGTTTATAAGTGGTTTAGTTAAGGGTTTGCTCCTCCATTTTTTCTGTATGCTGAAATTCCAAAACACTGGAAGGAGTTTCTAAATAGATAAAGAATCTTATGCTAAAACAGCATTAGCAAAAAATGTCTGTTTTATTTATCATGTGACTAGATATTTACGGGCTAAATCAGAATGTCAAATGACTCCTGAGCTGGTGACACCCTGAGTAATCAGGACTTGCCAATACATGACTAATGATCCAGTACAAACTGTGCTTGCCTAATTTTTCAGCTGTATAGTGTTTTTCCACATTATTTTTTTTTCTATATTTTTTCTATTTGAACTTCTCTGGGCAAACAGCTGTGCATAGCAGGATGCTGACTTGGTTCTACAGGAGTGATTTATAAAGGTATTGTACACGGGCACAGATCTCAGGGCCCTTATTCAATTTTTACATGACTTCTCAGATTCTGATTATAGTTGCTGCATACTGTTAAAATATTTGGCTGAAAGCATATTCATTAACTGAATTTTATGTTACCCTTCATGCAAAACACATCCCTAGTTACTCCCAAAATATTGAAATACTTATGGATATTCCTATTGGTTGCTATTTTATCTCACTGACTCCGCTGCACTCCTGCTTTAAAACTGCATTTCAGAGGACATCTCTTAAGTCACGTCTGTTTAAATACCTTCCTAAGGTACAGCCTAATTCTGTCCTTTTTACATGACTTGTGTAATTCTTTTGGTTTTTAATCCATAGTAATTCTTTAACTACCAACCTATATATTGCAGATTAATTGCTAATTATCATTTCTCATTTCAGCTTCTTAATAAAAATCATTAATGTCACCACTCTGGGATCATTTTTAAAGACATGTTGCTCTAAACTGGTGTATTTAACTACCAGCACAGTGGCAGTTATCCATAACTAAGCTACTACAACGTTTTGAGTCGCCGTTTCACACAACTCTATTGAAAAAAATCTGTTTCACAAATGGCAAGATGAGAAAAAAAGTAGAGAAAAATTAAAAAAAAAAAAAAAGAAGGAAAGAACAAGCCATTAAATTCTTATTTATAAATAAGTTCTCTCTTCAACTGCTTCTTTGTGAAAAATGCTGCGCCTTCATTCCTTGTTTGCAGTACCCAGGCCCTGCTAAAGTGAGGAAGGAATTAAGTCAAGTGCTTTCTGCTGCTAACAAGATTTCCTTGAAATAGAAGGTTTTGGAAGAACATAGCTATGGGCTCTTATAACTATGCTTTATGCCCAGATGGAGGTGTTTTGAACTCTTTAGATGTCCTGATGTCATGCTCCCAGGACATCGAGGTGCAAGGTTAGGATCTGTGACATGCTCAAGGGACAGACATTCTCCAGGCCTTGGAGAGGACAGATTTCCTCACTATGTTTTGCTGTCCTATTGCCCAATACACTGCGCATTGCAGAGCCCATTCTCAGCTGCCAAAATGTCTCTGTTGACTGAGACAAACTTGGGAGGCCATCTGTGTAGTCTATTCCCAGGTCTAGGCATCTATATTTAGGGATCGTCACACTTATGAGTGTAGAAAAACCTGGGGGTTTGGCTTTTTTTTTTTAATGTTGGTCAGGTGGATCAGGAATTTACCTCAATTTTTTAACCAGGTTGAGCAGGTATTCTACCTTAATAAATAACGGGAGATTTAAGTACTGTTTCCTTTCATTGCTAAAATCCTCTTCCAAGGAATTTGGAAAAAAGAAAGCTCCCCGAAAATTGTATCTTTTATAAAATCGTAGGACTTGATCAAAATTTCTCAACTGTTCTTTAATTTTTTCAATATATTCCTGGTTTTAACGTTCCTTGGAAGAATTTTTTACCATTTTAAACAGTCCTTTCCAAGCTGGCAAAAATAGAAATAAGAAAGATAAAAAGTATATGGACATTTCACTGAAATAAAAAGCACTTTCCATCTTCCCAAAACCTGTCTGTCAACACAGAAGAAATATGCAAAAAATGTGAGACAAACAAGCCATATGTTTTGCTTTTCATGCATCTGGCAAAAATGTGATTTCTTTTGCCATGTTTCTTCTGTGATGAGAATTTATTTCACAAAACTGACATCACATATTTCCTCTCATTTCTTTCTGAGTCCCCATATTTACCTAAATCCTATTCCACACTGTCCTCTTTTTAGTGTCCTGGTGCATTGCCTCTAAGGTCATCAGCAAATTTTACTGGTCCATGACACCACAAAAATTGCAGGAGAGTCTTTAATCTAGTGGAAAATGTTACTAGATCTAAGGGCTGAAATTGTAAGGAAAGTAGTATAATAGCTTAATTATGTGGTTTATTGATAACCTAGGTATTGCTCTTCATCGTGGTGAGATTTTTAGGATACCTTGCTTAAAGATATTTACAGGTTCAATCAAAAATTTTGGGCACACTGCAAAATCATTGGCTTAATTCTTCTGTTTATGATGTGAGAATTTAGGATGGATAACGGTAGTGGTCTCTACTGGTCTTGAAATAAAATAAAATATAATATCTTCAACAATCCTTCAGAAAAATTAGATCATGCCTGAGCCTCTTTGATTGCTACTTCCAATCTGAAATGTAGGGATCACATTTTTATTTATGTAGTACAGTAGCAACCTATTCATTCCCTCATTTGTTTCTTCTTTCATACCTTTGGTATCACATTAATTTCATCATTTCCTAGTTTCAGTGCTCAAAATTTCCTCAGATGTAGGATTTATTTCACTCTGCTCTATTTCACTATCATGGTTTAACCCCAAATTGAACTCAACCTCACACAGTCACTCATTCACCCTTCTCTGGTGGAATGGGAGAGAGAAACAGAAGAGTAAAAGTGTGAAAAGTTGTGAGCTGAGATAAAGACAGTTCAATAGGAAAAGCAGACACACAAGCAAAGCAAAGCAAGGAATTAATTCTCCACTTTCCATGGGCAGGCTGGTGTTTAGCCATCCCCAGGAAAACAGGGCTCCATTACCACATGTAACACTGACTTGAGAAGACAAATGACATAACTCTGAATATCCCCTTCCTTCTTTCTTTTTCCACTGGTTTTATGTGCTGAGCATGACTCCATATGGTCAGGAACATTCTTTGGTCAGTTGGGGTCACTTGTCCTGGTTGTGTCCCTCCCAGCTCTTCATGCACCCCCAACGTACTGGCTGATGGGGTGAGGTGAGGAGCAGAAAAGGCCTTGGCTGTGTGTAAGATCTGCTCAGCAATAACAAAAACACCTGTTTCTTGCACAAATCCAAAACCTAGTCCCATACAATTAAAATGGTGGTACACAATTTAAAAAATTTCTTAGTCTTGATTCCTTGAACAGACTCCAAAACACATCACTAACAGTAAATATATAGTCATTTTATTTTAAATGTAAATTAATAACCACAGTTATAGTAATTATATAGTAATTATATAGTAATTATATAGAGAGTAACTCTACTGAAAAGCAAGTTATAGTAGTTTTTGATTCAGTTAGATGGATAACTTTAGAACTCAGCCGTGATATTGCTAGGCTCTTCTTACAAACTCCTATTATCCTGTTCTATATCATCTGTTCATACCATATGCTTGCAAAACATTCATAGTTCAGAAATTTTAGGTTGACTACCTCTGAATTGAGCATGTTTGCAAATATTTGTAAGACAGAAACTTAATTTTAAATGCTAAAATTTTCACACTATGAAGCTTTCTTCCTTCAGAGCAAAAGCTTCTGGGCACTCAATCAAAAAATTAACTAAACCAACATTTTCAAAATTGTTATAGCCCAAATAAAGCTGGAAAAAAAAGAAAAAGAAAATTAAAGAAGCACATAAAGAAATAAACTGTTTTTGTTGACTAAAGTGGCATTACATGTGGAGGATGAAATAAGTCAAGCAGAGATTTCTTTCTGTTTCCAGGTCCTCTGTATATCATCTAACCATTTGCCACACACTAACAGCCCACAGTTTTGGCATGCAAAATTGCCAGACTATTTGGTGTAATCCTGAGGGCTCAAACCAAAGCACTTTTATTTCACAGAATATCAACAAGCAGAAACTGGTGCCAAGGGCTCAATTCTCAGTTATAATAAAATGGTATAGTCTCATTGATTTCAAAGGAGGTGTGCCAGTTTGTGCCAGAAGAAAATGCGATTCATTATTAATAATGTAAACACAATTATAAACTCCAGAACACTATTCTGTAAATTTACTGATTTCTGATAGATGTCTAGTATGTCATTTAAATGAAAGTCCTCAAAATTTCACGCTGGTATACCTCAAACCTATATCCCTTGGATCCCAGAATTTTCTTTGATAATCTAAAAAGTTGGAACAGTTAAAATCTGAAAAAAGTGCATTGATTACATAAACTAGCAACACTGAATCACTAAATTAATGCTTTCTATAAATAAACTCATACTGATAATTCGTACTTAAGGAAATGAATTTTTTCTTTCCAACTTTTAGAGACATAGTATCATCAAGGATGCAAAAGACCTCTAAGGTAATCAACTCCACTCATTAACCCAGCATTTCCACATTCACCACTAAACTGTGTCCCCAAGTGCCACATCCACACACCTTTTTACACTTCCAGGGATCATCATTTCCCTGGGCAATCTATTCCAATGCCTGACCATTTTCCAGTGAATAAATTTTTCCTAATATCCTAATCTCCCCTGGCACAGTTTGAGACCACTTCCTCTCTTCCTGTCACTTGTTACCTGGGAGAAGAGACCAATATGCATAGGTAGAGTTCATTCAGTCTAAAAAGAAATGGGGAAATGATTCTACACTTTTGCACCAGGCACGGTGAGACTGTAGAGGTCTGGCTAAACTTGCTACCTGGTTTGTTTACAGCTACATTTTGAGGACGTGAATCCAAGGCTTTGATGAAAGAACAATCTCAGAGTGATCGCTGATGCATATCACTAAGTTATGAACAAATGAGTCTCCAAATTTACTTGGGAAGAGAAAAATTATTTCAGTCATTAATCTTACTCTCCCATTCTCTACTTCTCAGTATTGTAATTTTAATTATACTTTTTATTAAATTATTGTGCTATTTATTGCATTTGTAATCTTGGGTTTAGTTTGCCTTAAATATTTATTTTTATTATTATAAATAAAGAATTTTACAATCAATCAATTCATATTGCAAGAATACCCACAGACCATAATCAAAACTTAGATCACATACAATCATGCAAAATGCAGCAATCATACTAGAATAGATAGCATACATCTGATTTGAAGTGCAAGAGATCTACTAGCTTGAGATAAGGTTGGCTGGAATCAAATATTTTCTGAACTATGTAAAAATACATTGTTTGCTACCTCTCCCCCTTAAATTCAGCAGAAAATAACCACAAGGGTTATAAAGTGTACATCTGAGCCATTTGTTCACATCTGTGCCTTGTCCTGAAGAGTGTTTTTGGGTATATAGATCCGCCCAAGATTGTTTTCATTATATTTATTTTGGAAAAACAACCCTCTGTCGTGGCAGTTTTACAGGAGAACCAGAACAATAATTCCACCCTGAGCCCCATGTTGTGGAAACCAGGTGGTTTAGAACTTTTATAAATTCAAAGTTGTGCTGCCATTAGTTTGATCATAGTAAACACTGACATGTCTTTGCTTTCTCTACTTCTATGTCAGTAAATGCTGACACTGCTCATCGTTTGTGAACCTCCATAGTTAACAGATTTGTTTTTACCAATAGCCTGCCATGTGCACTCTAAGTAATAAATAACAAAAAGGAGTGGTGCTTTCTTGTAGCCCAGTACATCTGGTGCTCATGTATTCACAGCACCTTTAAGCATATCGATCTGATTTTTCTGCAGCTTGCAAAGATACTTACAGTTTCAAATTTTTGCAATACTTTCCAAATGGATCATATATATGTATTTAGTAATTGATAGGAATGGCATTTGGCATCCTTTTCTTGGACAAGCAAATATGCAGAGGCTTTAAAAATAAATTCAGCTTGCAGGAAAATACTGAGAATGTGGGATACTTGGAAATATCTTTCTAAAGGAGATTTAGCTATTAAATTTCTGAGATGGCATGTTGGAATGTCAGATAGGAAAAGTGGTTTCATCACCATCCTACAAGGGTGGGCAGTGCAATGTAGGCTATTAATATTAAACAGATTTACTTTTTGTGAAGTGGAGGTTAGTCTCCTGGAGCATTGCCTGGAATGGTTTGCTTTGCTGACTGGGTGAAACAGGACAAAGGCAAATTTCACACCTTGGCCTTACTACATAAAAACCTGAGCTACATGGTAAGTGTGAACAAAAGATATGAAGTGGGGTTATTTCTTTCAGGATTTGGTTTGTGGTTTTTGCCTCTCAAGAAATTCTAAGCATCTTTTAGAAGGGAAAGAGAGTTAGAGACTAGTTTTATGTAAAAGCTGAAGGGTTTTTGGAAAATAAAACTCTACACAGGAGGTATGGTTTTCTTCTTAGCATTTCTCAATCTGCTTCCACTATGCCATTCTGGGAGCAGGTTTACCAATGTTTAAAATATGTTTTATTGCTCCTTTTACTTTTAACACTTTAACTATCTCAGTAGTTGGCTGCCTTTGTTATCTGAGACAGTGAATTGGAGATACAATGTGCAAACAACTATTGTTTGAGCTGTAAACTGAGGAACAGCATATGAGTTAATCTTGCCAATGCCTTAACTAAACCAGAAAAGTTTGCTGCTTTTTAAGAAAAGTTGGGAGTGTCAGGAAATTTCATGTAGTTAATTTTTAAATCAAGAAACAAGATAAACAACAATTAGTTTAAGGTCAGAAATTTTTACCTTCCTCAATCTAAAAAATGGTTTTCATATGGTGCCTCTCTTGAAATATTGTCTAAGAATTTTCATATAGTTTTGTATTGGAAGAGGGTGGTTCTTTAGGTGTTTGGGGTTTGTTTTTTTTTTTTTTTAATATGACTTTTGTCAAGTTGCTCTGCATTTTTACCAAAGTTACAAAGGAGGAGATAAATTTGCAACAAGAGTGCTGAACTCAATAGCAATATTGCTAGGAAATATAGATCTTCCATAAATTTCTCTATTCAGGAGTTGTTTGGTGGCAAGGATTAGGAAGGAAATGTTTTAAAAGTTATTTTACATATTGCACTTTTTTATCATTAAAATATATGTTGAATAGATCTTTAATATGCAGTGATGTGGCTTTGTTTTGAGGAATCATGTTTACATTCACCTAATTGGGTTTTGGTGACCTGCTTGGAGTAATTAGAAAACACATTATAGAAACTCTGTCATCAAATATGACTTTTCTTGTTTGAATAGAAAACTTCCCTGCATATGAACTCCTCTGCCTCAAGCTGCTGGTGACTTAAGATGCAATTTTGTTGTGCAGTCTACTACGTTCAGGAGTATTGACATACCTTACAGTTAATAAAAAAATATTATTAAATCCCCTGGAAGCAAGAGAATATATATGACCGCTATTATTCCTCCTGTTTAAATCAAAACAAAATTAAATAGAACAACCAAAACTGAAAATGTCTTCTTAAAAAAAAGAGAGGTTGAAACTTATGCTGTTTTTTTCCAGACTCTGAATTAAAGCTCATCTTGGGTTGGTGCCAGTTCCCTAAAGAAGACAAGTAATTCATAGATATTCTCAATTTAGTGCTTCTTATTTTCTCATCTGAAGGGATTCCTCAGTATGCAAAATCTTGGTTATCTGGTATTATCTGTTGCATTCTTTGAGGAATCTTTCTTCCTGTGATACATTTTGGATAATTATCAGAAAGACACTATTGCCTACTTAGGCTCTTTAGCCAAACTTTGTGTAAAAATATCCTGCATTAGGTGAAGCAATCTTTGCCACAGGTGTGATTCAGTCAGTTGATTTTTGAGCACTTCCAGTCTTGCACTGGGTACTGCAAACCTTCTGTGTATCCTTTCTTTTATGCCTAGGATATATATGTGTGTGTGTGTGTGTGTGTGTGTGTGTATATAGAGTACTACTACACACATATATATATATATTGATAGTACTACTCTTTGTTTGTCTCTATTCATGTGTTACATTATTATAAGAAAAAACCATTGGGTCAGGTGAAGTTTTCTGGGTAGAAAATATTTCCTTCCTTGGAAAATATTTCATTCATTTAGAGAAGACAAGGTTTCAGAGACTGCAAGCTGGCCAGCAAAGAGTCAAAAATCATAGAAAGGTCCCCACACAACTGAGTGGGAGAGCTTGCTGAGAGGAGCAACAGTCAGAGACAACCAGGCATCAGAAATGAGGAAAGAAAACTTCCCCAGGGCCAGAAAGAGCTGTGCCAATTTTGCTGTAACTCGAAGCTACTGAGCTGGCCAGAAGCTGAGAGCATCTCTGCAGAGGCTCAGTGAGAGCTGTACACAAACCCTTTTCTTTGTACTGTGTGTGACTGAGTTGGGATGAGCTGTATTTACAGAGTTGTCCTAATGTGCATTCTAATTAAATCTGGCTTTCTTCAGGTAGGTCTATGCAGATCTACCTCAAAGAACTAGCTGACTCTGAGTACTTTCAAAACTTCAGAGGCTCTTGTTGTAAAAGCTCTGACAGATTTTTTGTGAAAGAATTAACTTTAGGCTGTACAGGCTTGGTTATATGCATTTATTTATGTATATATGTGTGTTAGTGAGACATCCAGCCTGACTTTGGTGAGTTCCCTTGGTTAAATGTAGCTTCTCTGCAACAACAGATACTTCCATGCAGAAAAGTTTACTCTGCTTTTTGATAGACCTGCCTTATCTGCCCAGCTTTTTGATTGATTTAAATGCAACCATACTTTTTTTTTTAATACACAAATATACAAATGAGAAGACACTATCATTGTATTAGAAATATTGCTTTTTTCTGTGGTATGTTTTCACTCTAAACAATACAAAGACAGTTTCACATAAATAATGGAGTTTGGGTTTTTAAAAAATTTTTGGATAGTTCTACAAGAATGCACCCTGTGGAACTGTACTTAGAAAACTGAGCTGCACGTAACCATGTGCAGAATTTTTAATGCAGTTAACCCTCACAATTCTAATTCCATAATGATATTTTGTATTCATAATGTCATAGTAGCAGGGGGTGGTAGTAATGAGTGGCTATTACATCAATTATGTATTTATCTGGTTTGAATTTTGCTTTAACCATTTGATCACAGTAAATCAAGGATTCTTAGCCAACCTCATTCAGTGTGCTTGGGAGGAAGGCCAGATTCGACCATGCTTATTCACTGAGAAGTGCTGGACAGCCCAGTTAACTCTTTGAAAACTGTGGTATTAGTTGTCTAGGATGGGGCTGCCTTAGGAATGGTAGAGGTCTGTAGAATCCAACTCTATAAGAACAATAAGTGAGAACTAGGAATGGGATTTTAAGAGTAGAAAAAAAGCTAATTTCTGATCAAATTACCTGAATTCCTTTCATATTAACCAAAAAACCCAAAAAAACTCACCGCACCCAAACACTGGCTTACTTTTTTCTAAACTGGAAATCTATTTCTATGAAAGCTTTGTTGTAGAGCAAGGATAACTAGCTCAGACTTAAATATTAAACCTCAAATGCCTAAAATTTGAAGTGTATCCTACCCTAAGATACACGTCTATGGGACTGATGCATTCATTGGAGATTTGAAAGTTGGCTGACAAAGGGGGCAGAAACAGCTACAAGAGGACTTATATAAGATTGTTACATCCTCCCTGTTTGGTATTCATGTTTTTAGTTTATGAACATATATAACATTGAAATGCTGTACAGACATAGCAGATCAAATCTTTTGAAAGAAAATGCCTGCAGTCACTTCTGTACCCCTTCCTCTATATTAGCATCTGTGGCCCAGCTGCATAAGCAGTTTTTCTGGCCAGGATTGAAGACTCCTTCCCACTACCCCATTGTAATTTTTGTGGAGCTTAGCCATTTAGCATGGGCTGTACTTCTTCTGCAAGTGTTGGGCCAAAGCCTTTGACAAATTTTGCATTTGCAATTGATTTGTTCCCTCCTGGGCTTGAAAATAAAAAGCAATGGATAATGCCTCAAAATCAGACTTCTCATGATTAAATAATAAGGATTGGATGAACTGACAGCTTTTCTTTATAATGCTCATTAAGTTAGACATTGTTTTGATTTTTTACTGAAAAACTCATTTGCAAGGACTGTAGATAGAAGAAAAAGAATGGGATGAGATAGATAAGTATAGTCAAACTGTAGCATTGTGATCACAGAGCAGATGAGGGAACCAAGCGTCTCTCCCAAACAACACAGAAAATTCATTTTCACAATGGAGATAGAAGTCCTTTTCATTGAAATTCCAACTGTTTTGTTGGACTCTAGAAAATATGAGTTAAACGTTGTTCTTTTTTCTGGAAATGAAATTAAAGTTACTTTAAATCTCAGTATTTCGGTCTTTTGCAATGAAACAAACAATAAACTCTAATGTCCCACGGACCAATTGTGAAATGAAAACCCCATGGCACTTTTAGGAAGAATAGGTGAGTTAGTTCCAGTGTGGTTTTGACAATTATATACTCTCTGGTTTGAGCTTAAGATTCAGCTATAAAAAATATTTTCTTCATTTTCTTCAAGATGCCATGCCATGCTACTGCTTGCTACTGAACAAGCTCTGCCAAGGCCAGACAAGAGGAAAGAAATAAGACACACAAAACTTTCTGAAATACGCATGCTGCTAAAAACCCAAATTCTGTACTTTTCACTTCCTTTTAATAAGTTTGTACATTTTTTGTATAATATAAGTTTATAATCAAAGTATAGGGACTTTAGTATGAGGATCATCTGGTGCTTATGAACAAGTAACAAAACTTAATAAAAACTGGATTTTTATCTAAATAAAATTCTAGTTCTTTATAAAAGTGTAAGCCTTAAGGAATTATTGTATCAGAAGTGTTGTGTAGTTTGACAGCTTGTGCCTAAGGGAGAACCAATCAGTCTAGTTCTAAAGGAAGCATAAGTGAATATTTTATACACTAATATCAATTAGTTAGGTATCAGATATCATTTTAAAACATAATGAAATTAATTTTCTGTGTGTAGGTCTCAGTTGTCTAAGATGAATAGCAAAAAAAAAAAAGGCATTATATAAAGAAGAAATATTAGCTAGGTTTATCTGGCAAAAAATTCAGCTGTGTGGGAAGAGTGTCTGAGTTAAACCCTTTCAAGAAAATATTGTGACCTGCATCATAGGTGGGGTGGTAAAATCTGCTGGAAGACACATGCTGCAGATATCGTCTGCATTCCTTTTACAGCCATGGACCCTAGAGAATTTGTTACTACATCATTAAAAGTCATATTTTATGTTTGAAATATTTATAATTTTATTTTATTGAAGCTTAATCTTCAGGTAGGACACAGGGACATTTTTATACGCCTCCATTTTCACAGCCTTGCATACACAGACTACGCCTTCAGGGCAAGTTTTATTGTGCCAGTGTAACATATGTTCCCAATAGGTAAGTGACACATGAAAGGAAAGGAATGTGATTTAATGTTTCAATTTTATTGCTTGCAATTTAACATATGGCAGTGAAGAAGATACAATCAATAAAGCTACATGAATGTGAAAGCACACAATAAAAGATACCTCAGAAGGAAGGTCTGATTTAAAGATTTATTGAATCTAACTAGTCAAATAATTCAACACAAAAATTGTATTTATGGTCTTGGGCTCATTTGTTATTGGCGGCTTGCTGGTGCATGGTTAATGATTTTGTAAATTTCTTCCAGAAATTGGGTGCACATTTTGTACTTCACCTATTTCCATTTCGCTTGCATAGAGAAATTGTAACCCAAATCAACAATGCACTTCCATAATTGATTTTTTTCTTGTAGGAGGTCAAAATTTTCATTTTCTCATTTTGTAACTTCTTTCAACATTCATTGATTTTCCTGCTCTTCTCTTTTTTCTCCTCTAAATCTCCCTCACACTATCTAAGAATTCTTTAATCAGTTTTGGCCAAAAGATGTCAAAGAAAATAATGTTTCCATTTCTACATTAGTAATAAATTGTAAAGACTTTTTGACCAAAAAAAAAAAAAAAGTTGATATATGGAAACAGAAATAAGAAATAGAACACCCCAATTGTTCAAACAAAGAACAAATAAAAAAATGCATCTGACTTTGCAAAGATGTCTGGTTTTACTGAAAAAAATCAAAAAAAAAAAAAAATCTAAGTTTTCAATGAGTTTGCTAAAACAGACCTAAACATTTTTTTAAAAAGGAGATTTTTTTTTTTCAGCATAAGTATCTTGGTGAGAAACAGCCTTATTGATTAGGGAAAAAGCAAGAACATTTTGAATTTTTCTTCTTTTGGTTGTAGAGAAATTAGATGTTGATTCTGAATTGACTGTTTGCTTTCATTCATAAGTTTACTAAGTTTTACAGAGGTCTGCATTTACTGTATATTATTAAAACACATTCAGAAGTTAGGTCTTCTATAATATTCCATATGATTGCTCTGGTTACAATGAACTAAATATAAACAAATTGTGACAGGGAACTGTTAGGATAGGGTATTTTTAAAGGTAACCTAAAACTTCACTGTGCTTTGCTTTCCCTTCCGTAATCAATTTTTACTTTGTGGAAGGAGATATATTTTCTAATCCATTTTCTCCTTTATTTATTTTATTAATCTTATTTTAGCATGCTTATATGAATATTTGGTACACATTTCTTGTGGTAAGAGCCTTGGTGGACACACGTAGGTGGTTCAACAAGCATATTATAGTCATACCTGAACAGGTAGCAGCCTTTTACAGGAAACCAACATAGTGACAGCCAGATTTCAGATTTATGGGTCGAGTTCTCCAGCTACATCAGTTTATAGGAGGCTTATATGCCTAAAATGCCTATCTATTGGTGCTGAACATAGCGTGAGGCCAACCTTAATTGCTTTTCTGTCTAACTTCAGTCTCTTCTTCATGAATCTTCTTCATTAACATTTTACCCAATTTTCACTTCCAAAAGCCTAGAAACTGCTAGTTTTCCACCTTTCAGTCAAGTAAGTATTAGACAAAATTGTACCTAAATCACATTAGGGTCTTGGCATACGTAGAATTTATATATGAAATAGGCATTGAAAATGCACATAACTATTCTAACAATTCTAGAGTTTCTTCATGCATGGTATAACCTGAATCCATGCAGGTATATCACTGTGATCCCTGAGTGCCTGTAAATGTCTCTCCCATGACTGTGTAGAGCACATGGTACCTATTTGCTTTGTTGTCACGTTTTATGGTTCATGAAGCTCCTTAGGATATGTCTTGCAATAAAAGTTCTATTTAAGAGATGATTGTAATTTTATATGTATGAATGTGCATATATACACACACACAGGAGAGAGGAAAGACATTTGTTAGACATCATCTGCATTCATGTGTACAGTCCCTGTCATTATGGCACTAAGCATTATCCAAAACATTTGTAAAATCTGTGGGAGAATGGCATAACTGTCAGGAATTTCCATGAGGTTCCTGTTGCTACATATCACTTCCTTTCTGTCTTCTGGCTTTAGCTGACACAAAGACTGCTGGATTCATTCATCCTCTTCTATCTTTTAAATCCTGCGATGTTTACCTTTGCCACAGTGGTGGGAGGTGAGAGATGAAATATGCTCAGCATCAAGAGACAGTCATTGTAGGCATATACACCTCCTATAAACTGATGCAGCTGGAGAACTAGACCCATAAAACTGCACTGTGTGGGTGCCATATGGAAAAAGATTCCATAATCTGTGAAGCATTTGATTTGTATTAAAATCGTCAATATATATCTTCTACACTTATCTCTAGAAATGAAAATTCCTTGTAATGTAGCAATTTTTATTTATTTATTTGTTTTTAAGTTGGTCACTCGTGTTTCAGACAGCCACAGAAAACCAGAGTGAAAAGTTTATCAAATAAAGGCAATTTACATTTACCAAAAAAGACGCCCAGTAAATTTCTGGACAAATCCCATGTGAGAAGTTTTCTGTCACGATATCTACATCATTCTCTGCCAAGCTTAATCATCCAGCTATTGGCTAAAAATAAGTCCACTGCACCATGGTAACTCCCTAGCGTTGCAAATAATGTTGCTTTTGAGATCTTAAAAGGTCAGCAGCAAAAAACACTGGACCTTCTTCACCGTGATATAATTAAAGCAAAGCCATCGGCTTATTTGAGATAAGAAAAGAACCTTCTCCTGTCTCTCTTGCACTAAATAAATTGGAAATTCTCCTTTCAGTAGCTTATTGTACTTACCCACATGTCTTTGAATAGTGTTTTCCTGAAAATTATGAGTTTGACTGAAATTCTGACCCAGCCTCACATGCTGGAAACCTGAAAGAGCAAATGTAAAGAATGAGGTATTTCATTACAAACATCCGTCCATGACTGACCTTTAAGATACATGAAGGAAAATGTCTGAAAACCAAACCCCTCCATAATTTAGTCACCAGCTCTGAAATGCTGACTGCCTGATAGTTGCTGTGAAAATGCCCAGGCTGCCCAACCGAAAACCACCTCATCTATTCACCACATGTGACCAAAGCCACAACTATGGAAAACAGCTTTACAGAAATTCTTTTCAGTACCTTCTCTTTTCCACAGCCCTTGCCAGCCTTCTACACAGTAGGAACCCTGGAAACAAACCCTCTCCTTCTTGACACATCCATGATGAACAGCTGTAACTCCTTAGGCACTGATTGCAGCTGCCTTGGGCTGTGCCATTGAGATAATCCAAAAAGGCAGCAAAAAATGGAAATAGTTTATTGAGTATAGGGTTAGTAGTCTTCGTGCATCAGCTAGATGGGTGGCTTCCAATTTGTATTGCAGAGACTTCTGGAAATCATGCACAAAACAAGTCTGATTCTTTTTTCACTGTTTTTAGTCTGGAGTTATTTCTGGGCAAGGAAAAAGCGAAGAGACCAAACAAGGGTGTAATGGTCCCTTCTCTTCCTTCTTGGTTAAATTCTTCATTTATATTATTCCTAAAATTTTATTACCTTCAAGGAACTCAGACTGCATCTGGGAGATCAGGTGCTGGACATGCTTATAACAGTTCTGCGCTGTTTCTTGATATTTGAAGAAGTTAAGATACAGAGAGTAGAAGACGCCCTTGAACATTGCTTCCTGGCTAGGCTAACTGGTAGGCAGGTGAGAAATTGGTTATATCAGCTGAGAAGAGTACTTTATGAACAACACCTGTATTGTTTCCAGCTCCTGAGGTAGCTCAAAGAGGATGATGCATTGCTGTGTTGGTATATCCCACATCAGATTATGCTCTGATATGAATTACTGGTGAAAAAAGAGCTTGGCTGTAGGTAATACAGCCACCCTGAGCTCAGCTCTGTGCTTAACAGTAGATCTGGGCAGGCTTAAGCCTGTACAGAGTGTTTTATGAAACTCCAAGTTGGCTGGTTGGTCCCTGTGAGGCCTACAGCAATTCCTACCACCAACATTGCGAGGAAATAAAAGACAACTGTGTGAAAAAAAAACCCCAAAAAAACAAGAAAACAAGGAAGGATAAAAGCTGTTTATGAAAAACAATGCCCCACAGTGTTCTATTCATGGCACAAAATCATCCATCTGGGAAACCTTTGCATGATTATTGCTTGAAAACATTCTTCTTATCTGATCAAGTGTTTCTTAGGAATTTCTTCATAGACTGGGGTCATAAGACAGTTTCAGAGAGACGTGATGCTGCCTGGTGCTCAGCATGGCAGCCCCAGTCCAGTGAAATGATTGGCCCTTAGCACAGGCCTCTCCTTTATTAACACATGAAAGGTATCTGAATTTCAGAAATTAAGCAAGTGATGGAGAAATGTTTCTATTTATAGGAAGCAAGCGAGATATTTCAATGTATTTTCTACAGTTTATTTTACCCTTTCCTTTCTGGCAAATGTACATAATTATTGTGTAATTCCACTTTTCTCTTTAAATTCAAGTAACAGAAAATGTCTCACTGTGTATGGTTAATTAGCTCTTCAGTTGCTGAAATGCTTCTTCCTAAAAAACCCTTCAAGAAATTCTCTAGCAGGTTCAGGTGGGAAAGGGTGAAATGCTTCCCAAAGTAGAGCTGGCAGTGAAAAATATCTAGTACTAGTTCTTGAGAGTGTAAATGCTTCCACAATGTAGTTTCCCAAGAAATCAGTGCCAGGAAATAACAAGACAACTGGGCATTTTTTGGTTTTTGATGGGGTGGAGATTCTTTTGAGTTTTCGTAAGAGAACTGGAAGGCGGACACATTTGAGTTGTTGCTATATATGTGGAGATATTTCTTGGTATATTTGGGAAAATTGAATTTGCAGTTGGAAGATTAATAATATTTCACTTTAGTAAACTAGGAAGAGTGTTTTTCTTTGCTTTTTCTTCACTAGGCTATGAGCATGAGGTGTTAAAATTTACCAAACAGTGAAGTAAATTAAAATAGACTTGTAATTTGTCATCATCACAAAACCAATACATGACAAAACTAAGTTCAGGCTGTCTTCAGGATCAGTATGGTGGAAGCAAAAATCTACAATGTTCATTGATGTGTAAAAGTGCAGTGACATTTTAAAAATGTGCACTGACTTTTTAAGAATACTCATTCAGAGTGACTAGGAAAGAAACAGATATATCTATTAGGGTTCTGTGAACCAGTGTTTCAGTCTGCTAGTGGATGCTGGATTTAGGCACAGGCTCATATATTTCATTTAGAAACAGTAATTTTGCTTGTTAAATTGAAGGCAAGTATAAAATATTTTTGTAGCATTTGGGTTGAAAGATGAAAGTATGGGATTCATGATTAATTATGCATCTGCCTTCAATACTAGACGAAAAGCAATAACTTCTCCTCACCATATATAACACCTTCCAGAAAAGAAAATCACAGTGGTCTGCAAAACCAGTACATCTTCGTAACACTTCAAAGAGTTCTTTCCTAAGAAATACTATTTTCTTTATTTTACAGGTGAAAAACCAAAGCAAATAATAGCTACAGTCAATCTTCTTAGCCATTAATTCCCTAAATTACTCCTGTTTGTCAATCTTTAAGTCTTATTCCAGCACCTGACAGAATAGTAGCCAAGCTCCTCCCCTGCCAACCCAAAATGTTGGGTGTATTTCAGCTGGACACCTATAATTAGTACCTAAGTAAGTAGAACTCAAGTCATCTGCAGTTATTCATCATTAAGCAATCAGGACATGCTTTAAAGTACCTACATTTACATTTAGAAATCTTCTGGCAGAAGCCAAGTAAAAGAGGAAACTTTTGGGAGTGTCTCAAAATGTCTGAGCCTGCCTCTCACAAGTACAAGGTCATTCTCCCTTTTGAAATAAAGGATGCAACAGTGCAGATAATTACATAAGACAATGAATGGACCATAAGGAATGTTTGCAAGTGTTTTCAAATGAATAAATTAAAATTTGTAATCAAGCACATATTTCATACTTTGTTTTGGTACAGAACATGGTGAATAAAAAAATTAAAATAATTTCTGACATTGTACTTGAATACTAAAATAAATTATATTTAGTTTTACTTGTGATAACTCTCTGGGTTAAATTATTGTTATTACATGCAGGTACATTTTTGGCACATTTAGGATGGAAAATCTTTTCTGATCAAAGAAACTGAGCAATGGGAGGGCTAATGGAACCAGACAATGGAATCCAAGGTGCTGATACAGACAATAATTCCTAACAGCTGCTCTATTCTTCTTAACATTACAATAATCATCAAAGAGAATATAAATTTTAGAGATTCCAGGGGGAATCTTGTAGTATAAATTGCTATAGGTAACAACAGTTACCTCTTGTTCTACTAATTAATAGCCATAGCTAAGTCTTTTTGAACCACCTGAATTATTATATCAGCGTGCTGTTTGTTTTAAGGTGGGATACCTGGCAGACATTTTTTAATAAATATCATGGAACCATTGGAATGCTGATCTAGTCCAGCTCCCTGCTCAAAGTGGTATTATTGCCAACAGCAACCTTCTGGTTAACTTTTTTTCCTTAAAGTTTAAGATGAGCCTCCCAAGCTATAATTTCTGTTGTTTGCCCCTTGCTTTGCTCTCTGCTGCTACCAAGACATATTTGGCTCCCCTGTCAGTGTAACTCCCGTTCATGTCCCATCATTTCTGTTGCTGGGTCTCCCAGTTTGGCTCAAACACTGCTGACACTTTCCACTGCGGACTTTGGTACTATAACAGTACATTTGAATAAGAAATCTCTGTTCCATCAAATTATACAGTTACAAAAATGCTTTAATATATTTCTATAAGAACACATATGCATGCACACCCATACATAAAATGAATGTATATTTGTGTAAAATGTCATTCTTAAAATATTGACAGCAATTGAAATTTTAGCCTGAAGCAGTCATCTATCCTTGCTGTTGGTGATGTCAAATACATAACTTTCAGTTCATATCTTTTTTTTAAATTATTATATATTAGAATTGGAAACTATATACAAACATAAATATGTGCATATAAACATACAGATGCTCATTCCATATGCAGTCCAGACATGCCAGGGCTTGAAATATTTTATTCAGGAAAAATTGCAGCATAAGATCTGTATATTTTTCTCTCTGACAAGGTTGCTTCCATGGCCTGAGCAAACTTTTGGTTTCACATGCGCCCATGGAAACATGTGTAACTATTTGTGACTACAGCGGGAATAATTTTCTTCTGGGCAAATAGATTTTTGACTAGAGATGGACATCAGCCATGTAGATCAGATCCAAATAAGGATTTCAGAAGATTGAAACTTCCACTTACTGCATGTTGCATCCAGGATTTTAATTTAACGCATTACAAAGATAGGGACTGTTTATGAAATACATGTACTGATCCATCTGGATGTTATTTACATCTGTGATTTAGTTAAGGGTCTCATTTACATTTTATATTTGAATTCAAAAAACTCTTTAAAACACTTAGCTAAGTACCACTGGGATGGAGAAATCGTTCCACCAGAATAGTGTAAAAGGGCAGAAGGCAGCAAAATTATAAAATTATTAAAGTTGTTAAAGCCACTACAGCAAAGTTTTTTAAAAATCAACAAAAACTTGCTCAGAACAAAAGCCACTTATAAAATGTGATGCAGTACATATTTTCTAGGTACGGTGAAAGAGTTTTGAAATTTTTGAATAGTAAAACACACATTTGTTTATAGAAATAAGCTTAATCCTTTCCTCCAAGTTTTTCTGTGGATGACTGCAAAACATAATCAATCTAACTTTTTGGTTGCTCATGAGTAAAAGTAATGATCTTTTGTTGTTGTTGTTGTTCTGCACAAAACCAGACGTTATTGTGTGCTACAAAAAACACATTTTTGTCTGGAGTCCAGGGGCTATTTTATTAAATGCTGAAACAGAGACTAATATATAGGGAGAATACTTTAACATATATAAAGATTTTTTTCCACTAGAGGACAAGGATGATGCCTAAATTTTCAACAGCAGAGCTTACTTTCTTTCATCATCAGAAAGATTAATATTTTTATCCTCATTTTACAGACGTTGTATCTAAAGTCAAGAAAAGCAATGAATTCTAATTACACTACAAAAATTGTCACTAATCCTGAGATTAAGTATAACCATATCCCATATGCCATGTGATGATATTTTTAGCATTGTTCCTCAACCTTGCTTATTCTCCGACACTGTCAGTAAGACAATAAGCCCCTCATTTATTGTATAATTTACTGCTACAATAAAAGGTGGTAACTAATTCCTGGAGAAACTTAGCATATTAAAGGAAAATACTATGAATCCAGTAAACCATACATTAAAAAAGTCTCAGACTTTTCAAGGAGTGGCCTGAAGAAAATGAAAATCACATGGTATAACATGGTAGGACCCAGTAATTGTGCAGTTTCTCCAGGAAAAATGCCAGCTTGTGGTTTACAGTAGTAGTTGCATGTGTTGCAAAGCAGCTTAGTGTGACTCATCAGATCCTACTGAAACCCTAGGCTCAATTGTAGCTTACCACCACAGAAATATTTTTCAGAGTAAAAGGTCTCTGTTCATACACTTTGCACATCCTGTCCTTCTTCAGTCCCATGGATGCCCCTCATGGCATTAGTAGCACATTTTAACTTGCAATGTGAGTTGTACACTGATCTTTGTATTCTTTCTGAGATTAAAAATATTCTCTACACAGACAACTATCCCTACTTATAGCTATTGCATTACATTTACAGCACAATTTTTAGAGTATAATAAAGTAATTCCATGATTTTTCATAATATCAACATTGAAAGAGAGAATATATGGAGATTTTTATGGCGACAGACAACTATTTAAAAGGACTGAAGGTTATACTATATTTAGGATCATATGAGAAACATTGCATGAATTTAGAGCGAAACGATAATTTCTTCTTCAAAAATCCTGCAATCTTAATTGAAGGAATAACATACAAAAGCAAGAGTCCAAGAAAACAAAGAAATACAAATTAGCACCATGACCAGCAGTAACAATTTGCAATTTTGGAAATGATATACAGAAGAGTAATTTTTTTAACAATTTTTGGTTGTAAAGTTATTAGACAAAAAAAACCAAACAGCAAATAAAATCTATTAACAGGAACTCTATATTAATTGCTATTTTTTGTTTTATCTCTGATATTATATTGAGATAAATATAAAGAGATATAATATTTAATCAGTATGTACATCAGCACAAATTAATAAACTAATTTCTGAGATTTAGATTACGCATAAGAAAAAGGCACCATTTTTCTGCACTGGTTTTGTCCTCAAATTTTATCAGAATTTATATTGTATAAAATCTCAAATATTGCACTGGGTATTTTTGAAAACGAAGAAAATAAGGTGAAGTTTATAACACTGGAAAAAATAAAATGCTTCCTCAAAACCTATGAAGTAGACAGAGACCAGTAAGTAAGAACCAGAGATTTAATTTGTGTGTCCATAACATTAATATTGTGTAATGAAAATAAATCAAATGGAACTGTATTGATAAAAATGCAGACATGAATGTATTGTTATGTGGTCTGGTCAGGGATAATTTCAACAACTGGACTTTTAAAATATTATCTTCTTGTTTTGTAGAGATCAGAGAGTCCTTGAATGACTCTTACTTGAAGAAAGGAATTAACCACAGCATCTAAGTTCTCTTGAACTCTCGCCTTACTTCTCTTAACACATATTGAACTTGCTAACTGATGCTGGCTTTTCTCTCATACCTCATTTGATACCAATTTCAGCTTGTCTCATGCCTAAATTGTCAGGTGCATGGTAGATATCCTCTTGCATACCTTAGAAGCGATTCAGTTCAATAGGTTTGTCTTTGTGTATTAGTTGTATCACAGAGCACTGAAATTGTCCAAATTTGCATGACATTTACTCCAGCTAGCTTTTATGCAGTGAACAAACAGCTGGGAAATATAGTTATGAAAAATACAAGGGAAAACTGCAGACAAAATCAATGGCTTAATGCTTTCTTTTCCCATTACAAACTACATCTTGCAGGTTAAAATCTTGAGAGATCAGAGTGTGCAGAAAAGATGTTGCACCATTTGGGAAAGTGCTGATTTGCTGGAGGGTCAGAAGGCTCTGAAGAGGGATCTGGACAGGCCAAAATAATGGGCTGAAGCCAGTTGTGTGAGGTTCGACAAGACCAAGTGGCTGGTCCTGCTCTTGGGTCACAATAACCCCAGACAGCACTACAGCCTGGGACAAGAGTGGCTGGAAAGCTGCCCAGTGGAAAAGGACCTGGGGGTGCTGGTCAGGATGGCTGAACATGAGCCAGGTGTGGCCCAGTGAACAAAAAGGCTAAGGGCATCCTGGCCTGTATCACCAAGAGTGTGGCCAGCAGGATCAGGGCAGTGATTGTCTCCCTGTGCTTGGCACTGGTGCGGCCTCACCTCAAAAACTGTGCTCAGTTTTGGGCCCTTCATGACAGGAAAGACACTGAGGTGCTGGATTGTGTCCAGAGAAAGACAACAGAGATGGTGAAGGGCCTGGAGGCCAAGTCTGATGGGGAGCAGTGGAGGCAGCTGGGAGTGTTTAGCCTGGAGAAAAGGAGGCTTGGGAGGGATCTTATCGATATCTACAGTTACCTCAAAGGAGGGTGCAGCCAGGTGGGGGTCAATCTCTTCTCCCAAATAACACGATAGAATGAGAGGAAATTGTCTCAAGTTACAGCAGGGGAGGCTTAAATTGGATATTAGGACAAAATTATGAAAAGGGTTGACAATTATTGGAACATGCTGCCCATGGAAGTGGTAGAGTCACCATCACTGGAGGCATTTAAAAGACAATTGCCCAGAGAAGTTGTGGATGCCCTATCGCTTCAAGTGTTCAAGGTAATGTTGGATGACGCCTTGAGAAACTTGGTATAGTGAAAGGAGTCTCTGCCCATGGCAGCGGGGTGGGAACTCTACATGTTCTTTAAAGCCTCTTGTGACCCAAGCCATTCTATGATTCCATGATACCATGTGGTGCCTAGGGATATGGTTTAATGATGTACTTGGCAGTGTCAAGTTTATGGTTGCAGTCAATGATCTGAAAGGTCTTTTCTCACTGAAATGATTCTATGATTCTATGATCATTACTTAATTGAATTCCCACTGGAAATAATGTCAAGATGAAAATGAATATGGTGAAAAGTTAGAGAAGCCAGAGATTAAATCATCCCCTCCCTACAGGCCTTTTTTAAAGCGACTGAAGTCAGGAAAGGAGCAACTGCAGGAGAATTTTGCTAGTAATAACTTTTCTCCAGAAGGGGATTGAGATGGACTGAGTGTCTACATCTGTTCACTGGTTACATATATTTCATTAGAAGATATGGACATCCATCTAAGTCTATGCTAAAGACTGTATGCTTCATGACATGAGGTTGAATTGTGGTTTCTATGGGTCTATGGCATCAAGAGTAGGAAAGGCTGCTCCGGGCTGAGAATTGAAGCATTCTTTTTATGCAGCGTCAGCACATTAGCAATAAATAGACATCTGATGTTCATTATTTTATTGCAGGAATTTTAACAAATAAAGCAAATTATTTAATATGGTACAATGCATCCAGCTACATTCTTGCTTAGAACCGGTAGGATGGAGTCTGGGGAAGGATTCGTTTTCGTATGACAGACCGAGGCCTCAAAAGCTTGAAGCAAAACTCTGTAATCATTTTTGAAGGAAGTTAACGAGCATGTTCCTTCCACCAAGGGGATGGATACATCTCAGGGGACGTGCAACTGAGAGCAGGATGCCTGTTCACAGCTTGTGGAGCTGGCAGAGCACTTCTGCAGTGACACAAATCCAGGGGGACCTTGGAGAAACTGAGCATGAGCGTACATTTTAGGAATGACTGAGTGGGAGTAGAGTGCTTAACCACACCCACCCTGTGTATTTAAGTCATCAGTCTGAAAACACCCAATAAAAACAAAGAATGGGCTATGAGATTCAAATAGTTCAGTAAAGATTTTGATTCCCTAAGTTTTATTTCAAGCTGACAGACCAAGAAATTCCTACAGGTTTGTGTTCTATGTCAATAAAACCATTACACACTCAACAGGCAGAGGTTTGGAAGTGAAGCCTGCTTCTTCCATCATACTTCAAATGCAATTGATCCGGGCACGAACAAGTTCCCAGTGTGGCAGTTGGCCACATTAAGTAACAAAAGCCCAGCATCAATATTGTAAAGGTACCTGGGCACCCACAGAGCTGCTGTTATGGATCTAGACTTGACCATTTGCTGCAGGGTTTGGTGTTCTCATTCTGTCACCCCATGACGCAAATCTCTTCGAGTAAACTGAGATTGTTTCATGGGGCTCTGAGAAGACCAAATGTCTGACCTTCATTTCCAGGTTGCTGGTGATGATTTCATCAGCTCTCTGTGCCATACAGGGCACATCCACTCTCTGACTACACTCAGACCTAATCCACAGGTGACTGTCAAGGCTGGACTCTGTTTATTGCAGGGTAAAGTGCAGAGAGATGTTTTTCCTTTTTGGAGTGAGAGAGAGAGAATATTCTATGTTTAGCTATGTTGCTCTCAGCATGGGCAGAGAGGGAAGGACAGAGCATAAGATTATCTAACACGGGGCTGCCCTCAGACATGTTTTCATTGCCAGGGCATGTCAGTAAGGATTAAGCACTGTTAGCATGGCGGTTTGCACAGCTGCTTGAACTAAGTGTCATCTCGTCTATGGCTTTTGGGGAAGATGTGGAGAACTCCAGCAGGGAAAATAAATGTCTGCGGCATTCCGTGAGGAAGTGTTACTCTTGGTTAAACTCTCCTGACCTGAGCGGAGCTTTGATTTCAGCCTTGATCACTTGGCTCTGATATTTTGCTTAGCAGACTGAGAAGCTGATTTCTTTAGGATTCCTCTTCTGGGACACCTCACCCCCATCTGAGATTAAATTAGCTTTTGAAATCTATCTTTTAAAATCCAAAGTAGCGGACATTGCCCAGCTTCCTTCCAACGGCAAAGCTTGTAATAAAATGTTTCTTTGGGCAGAGTTCCTATTGCCAAAACATTTTCAGTGACCTTGCAGACTCAAAAGTCATTTATCCAGGTAAGTGTATTCATTGGCACAAAGAAGAGCAGAAAAATAGACATTACATACTCTGCATCATCACTTAGACCTACACTATAGTTAATTTTAATATTCAATTTCAGCTGAACAGGGAAAGAAAGTGATTAGGCAGTAGAATGAGATGCAGTAGATATACCGGTTCTTCTTGTGTTTCAACCAATAAGAGGTTTCAGTAGGGATAAGTGAAATAACTCAATCACCTGTTTATTTTCTGATTCCTTCAGATAGCAAAATGCTTCCATGTGTTAGTGGTTAAGGTACTAGAGACTTTGGAATTCAAACAACATCAACATAAGGAAAAAACAGGCCAAGAACCAGGCAGTGTAGTTTGCTTCCTTATTTTTATACTATCTCTTTTTCTTTGACAACTGCATAGCTACATCCAGAGAAGTAGTAATTATATCCAGAACCCAAAGAGGTCCATCATAACATGAAAATGTTGTGACATCATAGTCCTTGGTTAGGGAAATTATAATGATGGCAGAGGTTAAAGCCACAGTGTAGGACAGGCAGAGAAAGAGAAGAGTCTTAGAGGAGAGTTTCTTGCTCAAAAAAAGCACAAAACTCTCCCATTTTGAAGGGGAATTGTCACAAGGTAAGCCAACTTACTTTTAAAATGCTTCTTTGCATGGGGATGTTTTTGCAAATGTTTTTCAATTGATTTAAAACCACTCATGGGTGAGGTAGAAGAGAGGAAATAATGAGAAACAAATTCAGTGGAAAAACAAGTGTTGATGGTGTGACAAGGCAGTGAAGTAAATTTATGAACTGATTTGATCATGGATATTAGCACCTCCTTTCCTTCCAATGTGAGTCAGAATGAACATAAACATCACACTATATGGAAAAATGTACCACTGTGGGGGGAGGGGAGCAAAGGACAATTAAAAAACTTTACTTTTTTTTTGCCTGCTGTTTTTTTTAATATTTACTAGGAAAAAAAACCTCACAAACTGTTGAAATAGCTTTCCCATTTCTCTTCTGACTGGGAGAAGAAAATATGAGGACTAAACACAGTTTGTGACACACCAATAATTTTCTAAGGTAAATGCAACTAAGACATTAGTGTTATTTTTTCTATAGAGATACCAATGAGCCAGGATCTGCTACTTTGTGAATTGTATTATGACAGGACAAAAATACTTTGAGTCACATTTAATAAAATAAAATTGCTCAATAAAATAAAACTTTTCAATTATTCTTGGATTGATAGAGGAATTGCTCCTCTTTACCAAATGTGATACACTCTAGCATTTTCACAAGCAAATTCACATCTCCTATCTTTTTGTCCTTTTCTGTGGAAAGAGAAGACGAATTTATGGTGGTGCTTGTAATAGAAAGCATTTGTTATGAGCTTGTCTAAGAGAACCATATCACCTCCAGAAATCACAGAATATGCTGCTATTTCAATGATGAATTAGATGTTCACTTTGCTTTTCATTTTTAAGGAACTATACTTAATTTGATAGCTTTCAAAACATTGATGGACATTGATCATTTCAATACGAGTTCCTCAGAAAAATCTTAGATTTCAATTGTCTCAGCCATGTGCTCCTTCCTTTGTGCAATATAACAGCCTTGTTTCTGTAAATTCATTGAAACTGGCGAATAACAAAGGGAGCTTGGACTCCAAAGCACAGTCAAAATTTGCTTTATATCCATGATTAATGTCAAATCTGAGCTCTACCTAATATACTGAGTAACCTCATGTTGATCTCTTCTTGATTCCAGCTATGACTGGCTATAATAGCTGAGGTCAGATCACTCTCCCTGATGTATATACTCTCCTCACAGAATTTTATTTGGTAAAGAACTACATTGAGGAAGAATCCCACTTCTAGTTCAGGCTGGCCTAGTGCAATGAAGTCAAAAACCATCATATACACCTTGACATTTAAAAAGCTTTAAGGCTGCAGGAATTTACCAGGGCTTAATTATTAAATTAGTAAACATCTATTCTCCAGATTCTTTCATCTATACATACATTCCAAGATTTTGTTGATCAAATAATTTTTTAAAATATAGACATGTGGGTAGCAGAATACAGAATGAAAAATTTTTATCATTATCTTAGCCCATATGAGGACTTCCCCCAAAATATGTTCTTAGAAAGAGAACAAGCAGACCCAGCTATGATTAGATTTTTCTTCATAAGACCAGAAAATAGCATGATGTAAATATTGTTTTTATTGTACAGATGTGCTGCAACAAAGAAAAATGCACACAATATTACATTTTCTCTACTGAAAAATGAAAAAAGTTACAATAAAAAAGAGTAATCTTTAGCCTGTGTTATATAAACTTCAAGAAATGGTAATCAACCTTGATGCGTGACTAAGGCACACATCTGTCTGCATGATTTATGACAGAACACAACCAGAGAATAAACTGTTCTTTAAAAAAAAAAAAAAATCCTCCCTGTAAGAGGATATTCTGCTCTAAAATGAAGCATAGAGTTTTTTTCCATGTTTTCTTTTTCACTAAGCTAAGAGTTGTTATTTTACATCTATGAGATATAGTTTCTTAAGTCATTATAGAAATCCTTATCAGTCTCTTCTCTGTAGAAGCGCAGAGTTGTTCTTGAACAGAGAAATGATTCAACCTGTTTTATTTCAAAAGAAGGAACAAGATTTTTCCTAAAAACATAATTATAATTCTGAATTAAATGTCAAGGAAATTAAGTCTCTTTTTATTTCTATTCAAAAGATTAGTGTATGGAAATAGGGCAAGATATTTTCATTATTATTCTATTCTTTTAATGCTCCTTAGTTTGACTAGGACATTTCAAAGAGCTAGAAGGAGTTGCAGCTTCATGTTTACTTGATAAAATATTCAATAAAATTATCAGGCATATTAAAGGCAACATGGACATTATCAGGACTGCAATTTAGTGGAGACCACCTACCTAAGCCAAAGTAAGCTGCTGAACTATCACAAAGATTTTCCTTTTTTTTTTTGTTTTTTAATATAGATATAGACTGTGTTTAAAGAAGTAAGACTTTGCAGGTTTTTTTGTCCAGTGGATTTGATTATAAATACAGTATTACTTGAGTTAGAACAGAAGGGCTTGAGACACTTGCATTGAATCCAATGACAAGATTTCCACTATATTCAAGTGTAAATTAATAAGTAATTTAAGACTCAATGTTTTCCAGTGGCCAGCAGTCCTATTATATACTTAATTTTAGATCAAGATCATTAATGTGGGTTGAAACTTCTTTTACTGAACACCAGTTACCACCTCTGCAATGCAGGAAATAACATGGCATGATAGCAGAATAAATCACTGAATTAGAATAAACAAACCCACTCAGTGAAGAGCTTAAAATCTTTTCCCGGTGTTGTTCTTTGTTTACAGCTGTGATGAATCACTTTCAAAGGTATATCTCACCAAGTCAGTTTATGCTACTGGTGCTGGCTGGACCTGACAAACTGGCTGGCGGGGAGAATGAAGCAAGAGACTCCCATGCAAAATTCCTGGATCCCTGCCTCAGGGAGGAAGCAAATTGTGCTTATGCATTTGTCACATTTAATGGCCTTTTCAGAAGGAAATTGCATGTCCTGTGACATCTATCGGCAGGAAAGATGACTTAACAAAGAAAGGGAAGGTCTTGCATTAGTGAGAACGGAGTAGTCAATTAGTAATTCAACAGTCATGACAAAGTTATGTGATGACGTTTATGCAGTACTGGATTTAGATGGGTTTGGAGGAAGCTTAAAAATAGCAGGAGGCATAGGAGATAGATTCAGACCCTGCCTCTGCTTTAAGTCAAATACCTCATAGCATTAGGTTATGTTAATCTACAATTTTATCTGCTTCTGCATCTCTTTCATTCATCCTGCAACATTTATCACAGGGAGATCAGAAATGTCTCAAGCAATTTTGCATATGGAAGAAATGCAGTTGCTCCACTTAATGGAATTGTATTTGGAAGGCATAAACCAAAAGATATCAAAACAGAATATTTATCACAATAAATGATTTGTCTCTATAACACAAAAAAAAAAAAAAAAGTTAAGAGACCTAAACCATGCTGATCAAAGATAAAAGTTTAGAAGCTACTCTCTATCCTCTTAAAATCTGTAACATACCATTGGAGAAGGTTTTTACCTTTTCATCGACCTCCAAATTCTATTATTTGCCAGTGTACTGAAATTACACGAAATTTATACCAGAATGACAAGACAACTGTATTATTTATGACTCTGTTTTCTTCCCAAATACCAGAAAATTTAATCATCATCACATCTTTAAAAGAGCAGAAATGTGGGTATATCTGCATAGTAAAGTTGGCGTCAAAGACGGTAGTGCAAGGTTTACAGGTAGCAGAGGCAAATGTTTTAAAAATATGAATTGCACACAGAATGACAGATTCTGCAAAGTCTAAATAGCTCAAGTGTAAGACTAGGCTACTCCCAATGCCAAAACATCAATTAGATTGGAGACCTCTGCTCAAGGATATTCCAAAGCCTATTACAGTCAATTTAGACATTCTATTGATAAAATAAACTTTCAATTGTGCCTCATCTCCATAGCAATCTTGCTTGAGTGAGTTCAGGGAATGAAACTCATAGAATCATTTCATTCACTTTGAGTCAGATTTGGGAAATGCACAGCATTTCTCTACACCAATCAAAGGAAGACAGAATATAGCTCCTCTTGGACTCAAATATGGCATCTTGGTCCTGTGCCTCTGGGACACCAAGGTAGCCATTGGCTTCCTTTTTTTTTTTTTTTTTCTTTTAATGCATCTAGAGCATAAAACAGGTTTTTATATTCTTAGAAGACCACCCATGAGGCTTCCTCCTTCACTTTTACAAAGCTGTTTTTCATTGGGAATAATGTGTTTGCCCTTATATGTACCAGCCAGGAAAAGCTTTCATTAATAAGGCCAGTTCTGAAAATGCCTGTGTTCATTTTCATTAATAATTTCTAAGACAAGGATATTGTTTTTACATCTCTTTCCCTGCTGGTGGGTTTCCAAAATTTTATGCACGCACAGAACAGTATGCATAATATAGCTTCTGAGAATGTTTATGTCAACTGGAGACCACGAAACCTGACCAGCAGGAATTCCATGTACTTCCTCCAAACACCAACTGAGACTTTGGCTTTCTGTGAGTCTAATTTTGAAAAGCCATGTTTTCAGAAAAACACCTTTGCAGGTAACTTATACATACAATAACAAGCCATTTCACAATTTTAAGAATATTTTCATTCAAATGCTATCACTCATCATGTAATTATTATGTCTGGCATAAAGTTTATATCTGCAGAAGACAAAAATATGCTTTACATAACTTCTATCTACTTGCAGTTTATCTCAAGTCTTTGTAACAAATACTTCTAGCATTGGTTTAAAGCCAAACCACCTCTTGGGGCTCCTTGCTTATGCAAATATTGATGATTAACGCCAATGATGAATATTTTTATGAAAATGTATTTGTGCACATCTTTAGCTTTGTGTACTTCATGAGATGCTGTGACAGGACACTTAAATCAGGCATAATTGTGATATGAGCCTGTCCAAACTTTTTCTTAGAGTGAGGAAAAAAAGATGGTTTGAAATCTCCCTCTTGCCCAGTATAGCTTTCAGCTCAAAATCTTGTTCCCAGTCAGCACTTGGATTCCTGTTACCTGGGAAAAATCTACTTTTGCATTTTTCTCCGTGTTTTCTCCCTGCTTTTTTAAGAAATCCATGCTACAAACTCAGTCTTCCTTCTCATGCTTCCTTCATCAATCCAGAGAACTTCTCTCAGCTTGTGGCACAGGTATGGATATCCTCATTTGCTCTCAGGAAATTGTCTCTCCTTCCAGTCTCAATCTGTCTCATCTCAAGCTCAGAAGTCCAGACAATGTGAGCTGATGGAATTATCTCTTACCTGCCACTAAGAACTTTCAGTCATATATTGCATATAAAATATAATAATCATAGAGTGAAAGAAAAATTTAAACAAGGAAGGACAAAGAAATTTGGATGAAACATCTCTTCATTCAAGTGGGTATTAAGCCCATTAATAAAAGAGCTACCAAAACTAACACTTCATATGTGGAGTATTCCACAGATGAAACTAACCTAGTGAAGTGTATCTGAAATATCTGCTTAACTTTAAACTGCTGTATGTCTGCAAAAGCTCATAGTTCAACAAATTATTTCCAAACTGGACTTTCAATTGAGTAAAAGCTAACCACATTCACAAAAGGTTCCTCTCTGCTCTCTTTCTTCCTTTTGTCTTGTAAGAAATAAAAAAGTGAACAGAATTTTCTATTAAATATTTTGCTGGTTTAATCGTAGGACATTTAACAGGGTGGTCTACTCCTTTCAATCCTAGAGCAGTTGTTAGGGGAGCAGGGAGCTAGAGCTGGACTTGGCTGCTCGTATTTGATTATCAGAGCCAGCTGGAAAGGGGTCAAACAGTGCCTATAAAGGACTGAGAAACCTCAGCTGTAAAAAACAGCAGGAGGTAGTTTGGCTCCTGTGATCGGCCCCGAAGTAGTGGGAGCACACAAGGAAAAAGCAGAGAGGATCCTACAAATTTTTAAATAAAGATTAGTATTTCTTTCTGCATACCTCTGTGTGTGTACATGTGGGTGGGTGGGTTGATCTTCACACCTCTGTGTCCAAGACATTAAATGATTGTTTAAGTAAAATGTCTGAAAGAGGTACAAGAATGTTGCCAGTCCTGGCAAGGTGGCTAGTAAAGATGAAAATCTGTGGTACTTGTTCTATTTATTGCTGGGATGTTTAGATTGAGCTTGATATGCATTAGAAAGAAGTGCGTGCACCTGAAATCTGAATTTCACAAGGTATTAATAATGTTGGGTGCTTAAAATTTTGATGCCCCTCATGAGAATGTTAAAAAAGCCTGACATTTTCTCTTTTTTTAGTGTATTTTCTGTGATGCTAGAAAGTCAGTTTAAAAAAGAGGAAAAAAATCTCAACAATAAATAATTTAATTTTTTAATGGGTTTTTGTGGCTTAGAGATAAACTTTTCCACAAAACTTTTCTACATCTGATCTTAAAAGGCACAGTCTTTTTAACACGGAGTTTTGATCAGAAACTTTTGTATGGAGGATTCACTTTTTGTCCAGATAATAAAAATTTAAAAATACAGCTGCTACTGTATCTCAGGAAAGTGTTGATAGAACTTTGACAGAAGCATCACAATAATAATATTTTAATATCACTCAAATTCTGCTGTAATTAAGATTATGATTTAGTCAGCTGTTGCAGGTTGAAGTCAATAATTTAGTTACATGCATACATATTGCAGGAAATACAGACACTTTGGATATGAAGTGGTTTAGAACCAGTTTGTTTTGCGGTGGGGGTTGTACATTATTATACAGAAAGGACTGGATTAGCAGGATGGTTACAGAGCTTGTGTAGTGATTAAGAAAACTCTATCAGAACTGAACCTGTTTAATACTCAGGACACTTTCAGTTGTCTTCTGAAATAATTAATTAGAATCAGGTTAAGGAAAGATAAAATGTAAGAATCCATAGAGGTATCTTTTATGGTTTCTGTATCAGTTTAGTTCTTAAGTGGTCTCTGGTAGCCTCCTCAGATCTAGGGCTGTTTGGTTTGATGGTTTTGCATCAAATTTGGGTCTTGTTTCCACAGCCCATTGAAATGTCTTCCTTCACTGGGCTTCGTTCAGGTTTTAACACAAGGCAGAATAAGGTCTGAAATTTGTCTTCAGCCTGCCAAGAAGAACACCAGTAGGAAAGAAAAAAAATTCATTACTTCTGGAGTGCAAATCAGCAGTTATTGTTCCTTTTAGCAGATAAGGTAATTTATTTCATTTTGAATCACTGACAGTCTAGGTTGCAGAAGATCAACTCTTTTATTTTTGAGATATTGAAAATTCTTTTTCTAACTACTTCAATTGTGTGTGTTGGCTTCTGTTTGACAGATGATGTGGGCAAGATCTCAACACTGGTTTCTTCCACTGGATGAGTTTTCTTCTGCCAGCTCTTTAAAACTAGAGGCTAGAATGTCTCTCAGCAAACTTCTTATAATATATTTACACAAGAAAATTATCCTGTAATGTCATTTGTCTCTTCCTTATTTCAAAATATTTTAGCATAGTTCCTCCTGTTTCAATCACATTTAGAAAGCCAGAGCATTTCAGTGAAATTGTAAATCATGATCCAAATATAGAAACTTTTTTTAAAAGCATGTAACAAACAAGACCTTGCCTAATTTTACGTGAGAATGTAGCTAGCTTATTTGCCAAGGAATGTTAGGCATTGTGCAAGCACATATTAAAATACAAACTGTGTCCTAGAAATCTGTAGGGTCCCATAGCATCTGCCATCAGAAATATAACAAAATTAACCAACACAGTCCATGTGTTCCAAACAGAAATCTTTAATTTGAAATGTGCAGTGAAATGAGTCAACTGTAGATCCAACTGGGTTTAATTCCATTTGGACTTGATCTTTCATGAATACATTCCATACAGAGAATACTGAAAAGCATTTTTCTCTGCTCATCCATAGCCCTGTCATTATTCAGCATCTCGAGAACCAGGGTGTTCTCTAGGTCCCAGAGCAGGAAATCACAGCCCAGGGTGCCTGCGTTCGTGGGATGGGCATCAGAGTGCTAACTTTGTGCCAGTTCCTGAAAAGTCTATCCTTGTGAGCAAATTTCTTCTTAACAGGTTGCAGAGATTCTTAAATATTTTTTCATTTACCTTATCTTCTTGCACATTTTCAGGGTAAAAATAAAAAGGATCAGATTGGATGGAGAACAGACTTTCACATAGATGTAGAAAGGTCAATTACTTGAGTTTTTCAGGTGAAGCGTGAGCCTCTTTTACAGCTGAAGTTTAAAGTTAACTGCTCTGAGCTACCTCAATTTGAACTTGGCTTTCTGATCAACTTCCTTAGCTCAAGCTAGTCTTTGAGTATGCCCACAAATGTGTCTGAGTAGATATTCAAGTCCAAAATGTGCCCAGAAATTGTGCCTGGCTCCCGGGCATTCTGTGTCGCAGTTCTGGCTGCTGGCAGAGCAGGTTCCCTGGCGTGTGGTCCTGCTGGCTTCCTCTGCCACAGGGCTATGCTTGAAGTGTGGCACTCCTGCAAACCTGCATGTCCCCTCTCCAAATGAATGTTCGCTTCATCCCTGGCCTTTTCCTAAGCAAGATTAACTGAGCGGGCCATAGCTGTGCTATGCCATTAACTGTGCTATAATGTTTCAAAAAGTGAAACTAATTTATTTCAATATAATCTATCTAGACCTGCCTTTATAAGGAGATATTGATGCCTTAGATTTTAACTTTCATATTTTTCAAATCCTGTACTGCCTAATGTGTAACTCTGAAGTTTCTTGTAGTCTGTTAACTTCTGCTCTCTCATGCTAGGTAGACATAACAAAGCCTCTTCAGGCCTGCTCTCCAAGGACACTTGGACTATCCTAGGCCCAAAAAGTATAAAATAAAAGCCTCTAAAGGGGGAGCAAGCTTGGGGAAATTACATCATTAACTGAAGCTTTAATTGGAGAATTAACCCTGATATGCAAATGAACCAACTTATAAAAGTGTAAAGAACTCGTGACCTGTCGTCCATCTTGGGGTCCATCTTGGCAGCAGCCTCTGGCTCCCCAGGGTGTACCTTTGAAGGCCTTTCAAATAAATACCTACCTTTATTTCCTCATTCTTGTCTAGTTTCTGTTTTTAGGTGGCCACTTCATGCTCAATATAACTTCATTCCAATGAAAACCAATGCATTTAGAGGTTTGGGAGATATGGAAGAGGGATGGATTGGGTTGGGGTTTTTTTCCATATGTGAGACAATCCTAACAAACGCCAGTTGCAAACCAAGATGACTTCCCTTCATTGCAGCAAAAAGGCTGATACTTTATATAAGTGTAATACGACTGTGTTTCATCACAAGACCCCTGCGATGCACTTTCTCAAATCTTATTGAATTTAGAATGGTCCCTGTTACATAGTCAAGACTTTGAATGCTTTGAAGCAATGCTGTGGTAATTGATTATGTTCTTATTTACTGTTCAGAAGTAGGTAAGCTTTTATGTGTTTTTTCTCTAAACTGGATGTATTTTTTAAATATAAAATTATTTTCCTTTAGGAGTATCAAAAGATACATCAATCAAACTGGATAATTTTGCTTTGACGATTAAACACTTGTGGCTGTGTGAGGTACGGTCTTTTATTCTTCTTCTTTTTTTTTTTTTTCTTTATTGACATGCATTTAAATAAGTTAAAGCTAACAGTTCCTTCCTGTTTGTTTTCCAGGGATTAAGAATTCTATGCAAATTTAATATGTTCCTTAAGGGGCCTAACTAGTACTCTGAAATCTATGTAAAGCAGTAGAATATTTGTTTTGTTTAATTTTCTTTTAAAACCTCAGCTAGATGTTCATCTAGACACTGCTGATCTGATGGAGACAGACAGATACTATGCTTATAATAAGATATAGGTGAAGCCCATTATGTGCCCTAGAGTTTGGGTCTTTGATTTGTGTCCTGCCAATGTCACGCCTGATTGCTGAGGTGGCACCTGGCACAAGAGGACATTGTTTGTGCATTTTGATTTATCTGGGAAATTTCAGTGGATGGCCACACCAGGGCCCTTCCTGCTAGGGAGCTGGGAATCGAGACTGGTATTTCTGACTCTGGGTCAGAGATGCCAACATGTGAAAGTGCAACAGGATGGTAAATACTCTACTGCTCTGAACTGTAAATGTTTTCATACCTGGTAGCATTTTTGCTCTAGAAGAAACATCATTTACAAGAGTTCACTCTTGCAGGTTCAGCTCTTGGCTGGATACTTGGATATCAGAAATAGTTTCAGGTACAAGAGCTCAGTTATTGCATCTGTGATTGATTTGACCAGCACAGATTTTTAAAATGAAAACTTCAGTTGGGAAAGGAAATCCATGGGGTCAATGCCCTTGTGGTTTTCAATGTTCCCTTTTTTATAGAAATTTTGACTGACCATGGGGTAATTTTCCTTGTGTGAACTCTGGAGTAGTTACAATCACTATTTGTATTGGTTCTTCTCACAGAGATTGTCTTTGAGCATTAATTTTATTTAGATATTCTGAATTCGTTTTGGAGCTGTCTCTTTTACCTAATTATACTGTGTTTGTTGTACAGATGCAACTTAATATTAAATGGTGCAAATACGTGTTTGGAGTTGCATCCTTCTGGTATATGCTTCCATGAAAACTCTAAAAGCACTTCACTGTTTTCTTGGAGAATTTTTTTCTCACTCAATGTATCAGCTGTTGCATATGGAGCAAAGTACACAAGGGTCTTCTCATATTCCTGTCCTTTACCCCTGGAGTTACATTCACAGTGGGGGGAAAAGGGAGATAAGATTTCTCCCTCCCTTAAACGACCAAGAAAGAGTTATGATAATTTAGCCCTAAGTGTTGAAGCCATGCTCCAGTGCTGCTGAATCTAACTGAGTTTGGCATCATTTGAAGGAGCTTGCTGAAGTGTGAAAGGCAATGACGTGGGTATGATTAAAAAGTATTGAAAAATTATAGACCACACTGCAAGAGGCCTTTATTCAGGTGGATGAGGTCAAGGCAGGTTAATACACAAGGAACACTTTTGTAGCTGATGCCTGTGTACATCAGCCAAAGGCACATTAAGAGTTGTTTCATCGGCTGTATCCTCTCCTTCACCTTACTGGCCAGACTACAACTGGCAGAGCAAATTTTGCAGTATTAGAAGGGGATCTTGCTGTTCATAATTTTAGGAGGCATTGCTTCTGCCAATATATAACCTGTACATAGTTCTCTATGTGTTTGATGTAAGTTTTTCAGTCCTGGCTAGCTGAGAATGTGAGCAATAACAGAGAAGAAAAATAGAGAGTGGGCTATATGATGTAACCCCACAGAAAACACAGGTGACTGAATTTTGAAAGGTATGATAAATTTTAAATGGGTTCCTGCTTTCTTGAGCAACTATTTCCATATCTTAATTGAACCTATTAAAAGTGTAATATAAAAGTTTTACTTTGGGTTGATTTAAAAGTAAAAACGGTATGTTAGCAAGTGGCAAACTTCCAAGATAATCACACAGTTTAGGATGGGATGAATGTAATTTCCAACACTCTGGAACTATGATTGACCCCAATTTATAAATATTTTTTGATACTCAATAATATTTTAGTCCCATTTTCATGGCTGTATCCCAGACTAGAGATGAAAGCTAAGTATCTGTTTTCTTTTTTTGGCAAACAATGATGTCCTGATTTTTCCAATCTAAATTGCCCTCCAGGGCACTAATAAAACAAGTCATGGCTCACAAAGTAAATTTCCTGTGTACTAATTGAAAACGGTTTCAGATTTATTAGGGTTTCAATCATCTTCCCAAGATCTAATGCTTGTACTCATGGTATTCAGTCTGACTGTTAATATACTTACCTGAAAGGGGAAAGAAGCATTAAAGGTACTTCTCAGGTAATTTAAAAGGAAGTGGGGGAAAGGGGGAATGAAAATAACAATAACAGAAAACCACACATATCATATTGTTCAATGTGGTTTAAGACAACATCTGAAACTGAGCGCTCATTCTCATTAAATATTTGGGTTTATTGTACTTGCCAAAACCTTTCCTATACGTGTTCCCAGACATTGGCTGTAATGCATGGTCTACTACGATTTGCTGCTAGACGTTGTTCTCAGGTGGTAGGAAAGGCAGGAAAGCCACAACATTGGTTTCTTTTTCTCTTGCTGGGTTTTCTGTCTTTGCAGAAACTGCAGGGGACAAAGAGGGAGAAGGGCGGTTAAAATGTCCCAACATTCTCCTCCTTCAAACCACACCACAAAGAAGTGTAAGCGCTATGCAAACCGTCCCCCAGCAACCCACAGAGAGCCTTCTGCTCTGGGCTTCCTCTCTCCAAAATATTGTAATGGGAGGGAAGGCACTTGTCAGATTTTCTGGCACCACATTTCATAGCAGAGTTCCTCTAGCAAGGGAACCACAACCTCTTGTGCAGACTGAATTAATAAAATGACAAGAGCATTTGGCCTCCATGTGGATGAGTGCTGGCTGGAAAACTAGAACGCTGGCTTCTGAAGATTTCAGGGTTTAGAAGTTTGTTTTATTTTCTTCATCATGCTAAATCAAATAGTGTAAAGGAAAAACAGGGCAGGAAAAAAAAATCCCCAACCCCTATGGCCTTATTTTCCTAAAATACTGATATATGAATCCTCTAAAATAGCTCAATTGCTATGAAGATCACCTATGATTAAAAAGAAAAACAAAACTCTATTTCTCTCATGTCTCAAATAAAACCCAGGATAAAATCAGTCTCTTTTCATTGTTTTTATTCCAAATGTTTTGGTTTGTGCAAATACTTAAATATAAGACAATAGTCCAGATGGCTTGATGGGGATATAAAAATGAAATTTCTATGGGCGACTGTTCCATGTCTCAGGAAATGTGGGACACTGCAGTTCAAATCTCATCCTTTTTTGTTTGGTTCATGGTGATCCCTCTAGAAGAGGGTGATGGGGTAAAGCCCTGTTTGTGAAATGTCTCCAAGGATGTCAGTCTCTGTGCTCTCTCTACCTCCTTGGAGAGATAGTCTTTCTGATTGTTATTGCATATTTATACAAAATTATCTTCACTGGACCATGACACACATGCATTAATTCTCTATCCTCATGTTTTGTCTAAGTAAAAGTACAGTCAAGGCAAATTTACTCCTTTGGAATAGTCTGTGATGGATCTATCTGAGAAAAGTTTCAAACACGAATCTTCTCAAAAATTATTCATTTTTATTAAAAGTAATAATAATAAAAAATATTCTAGCAAATCATAATTTTTGGATAGGAAAGAACTTCGCTGGAGAAGTCCCTTCCAGCTGTAATGCAGATAACCTTTGTACAGGATGTGTGCCCTGCAAGCTGCATGGAACAGCAGTAAATCCTCATGAGGTGGATTCCAGCACCAGTTGTGTGTTTGTGCTGCTTTTCCTACTGTGCCTTCCACCCACCCTGCCTTTCCCCTTCCAGCACAAGAAGTAGCACTCCAAGTCTCCCATCCCTGTTTTACTTGGCTCCAATTCTAAACACTGTGACTTCCCTCTGCTTATGGAAGTGTGTTCTCTGCTAGTATACCTAAAGGGACTACATTAATGTCTGATAGCTATTTTATCCAGCCACAGTTTCTCTGTCAAGACTCATGTTCATGGCAAAGACAGCAGAACACCAGATGAGCAGCAGTTGCAATCCTAAAAACTAATTCCCAGATGTAGAAGAGTCTAGTTGTAATGGCTGTACTGTACATGTGGAAATTAAGTCTAAACATACTGCAGTCCCCATTCGCTTGTGAGCCAATTAAAATGTCAGTCATCACAGCAGCATAGTAGATACTGTGTTTCTCCTTCTGTTCTCTTGTATGCATATCATTTTGGTATGTTCATGATAAATTATGGGAAAAAAAGATAATATAGATATTTCATCATCATGTGGTTTTTGCTATGCTTAGTACAATACTACACTTAATTCCAAGATCTTTAAGTGACACCCATTGAACTCCAGTAATAACAATTCCTTTCAAACTGTTCTAAGCAGCAGTTGCACTTTTTCAGTTTTAAGTACCAGTATTTTCCTATAGAGCTGCAGTAGATAATTTATCATTTTAAAAATGTTATAATATATAATCCATGTTTTACGCAGATGCATCTTTTTCTTGGCAGGATTGTACTCCATGATTCCAGTCAGAATCATGATGGGATTAGGAAATCTGTCAATAGTCAGATAATGTCTTATAAAAAAAATCTTGACAGCCGTTCTGTAGATTCCTTCAGATATGAGCTTAGTTTTGAAGTCATAGAAAAAATATATTTTATTATAATGGACAGTTTATACAGAGATGATAATGTCTGATTTTGAGATTTATTTCTCATCAGTACGAGAGAGTAAAATAGCTTCAAAGTTAGCATAAATTAGGTCTACTTTTGTACCATTTGCAGTGATGGAAGAGGAAAAAGGTAGTTGCTGGTTGTGGTTTTTTATTTTAAAAACCCTAATGTTAAAATCTCAGTCCACTAACACAGGTTATTTTACATGGAGAGAAAGTAGCATTTTCAGTTCTCCTTTGCAAATATTCAGTTTCCTCATTTTTCCCATGAGAAAGAGGGGGAAAAATATTAATTTAGAGGGAACTGAGGTTGTGAGAAGAAAGGGTCACAGATTCACTGTCCTCCATAGTACCATGCATTGATGAGCAGGGCTGCTGTGTTTAGGGGCAGGCCATTATCCTTCAGTGAAGTTTAGCTTTATAAACAATTTTTTAGGTTTTTTTATCTTTAAAAGGGAAGTATTCTTACACCAAAGCCATAGTCACAGTTTCCCAACCTGGAACTTCTTGAAAATGCTGGCGCTTGAAGGTTTCTTTTACATTGAAGAGTTAATGACTTCTGTTTGTGAGATTTCTTTCATTTCAGTGAATTTCAATGATTTAATTTGTTTAGTGAGTGGCAAACTCTTGAGAAATAATTTTCTAGAATTAGCAGTCTAAGGCTCAACTGCCTGTGCTCAGAAGAAAAGGATGTGATTATATGTAGATGGAAAAGGAAATTACTGATTTCTCTCTCCCCTTACATATCACATCTTTGCATCATTCTACTTATTTTCAAATGGGTATTTGCAAAATTAACCCCATCCTTTCTGTTTTAAGTTTTTCCTTTTTTTTTATAATTGAGATGGTATTTGTGCAAGGTGAGTTTCTGAACTAATGTAGCTCTGCAGGGAGTAGTTTAGGGGTCCTTTCTTTCTGCTACCACTTCACACACTGTTGTTTCTCCTTCTTCCAGCTGCGCTTCACTTTCTGCTCTTCTGGTTGTTTAGGTCAGATATCTTTGATGCAATGTTAGGTTTAAGTATGGTATTTTTTGTCCCTGGGATTTGGAAAATGGTAGGAGAGTAATTCTAATAGGAGATGACTTTAATATTTCAGATCATTATCTTGTGTACCATCAGAGTCATTACTGCTTGCCAGAAAACAATTATAAGCATTTAGTGTATTTGGGTGGTGTCCTTTTACTTTCTGATAGGAGTTCATCCTCGGCATTTGGTTACTTTGGAGTTCCTATCTAAATCTAAATTTACATGAATATTGACTAAATCTCATTTCTGAAAACATTTTCAAATGGGATGGGAAAATTACAATGACATTGAGCATTCTGAATAGCAGATGAGTTTGGTTTCATGGGTTTTCTCTAGTACTTGTTATAATTACTTAATTCAATTATCTTCCTCAATATTATGAAATTCACTGAAGGAGAACCCCTGCTTAGATAAATAAAGAATTGAGTTTATCCCCAGATATCATAGAAAAATAGTTAGACACCACTTCAAAAGATTGTAGTACTTCTAAGCAACGCTTAAGAATATTAAAAATTGCTGTGAGGTCACCAGTGCATTTCTGTTCCTACAATGCTTCTATTTGTTCCAGTAGGGGTCCAAATATTTTAGAATCTGAGTTCCATATGAATGCTGATTAGAGAACTCTAAAGCAAATAATCTATACCTTATCCAATTACTTTGGAGCTCTCACAAAACATTTCCCCCAAGAAAAACACACTCACCAATCCATTTAAATTTTATAATAGCACTTTAATGATATATTAGGCACAGTCAAAAATGGGTGAAATAACCAAAGGAAGAAGTATGTGTTCCAATTTATGGCTCAAAGTTCTATAAAGTTGCTTGGAATAACTTCTGCTAGATTTATCTCCCTATTGTGTTTCCTTTTGTCTCGGCATTCCTGGGCTAGGAATTAGGCCTGAGAGGGAAAGCTATACTTTTAGCCTAGCCAGGGGCCAAGTACCAATCAGTCTATCTGAACATTCCTCTTCTGTTAAAGGCAAACCTCACTCTAATAGAAAATCTCAGCTATGTCCCAGGACAATGCTACTTCAAAGGTCAACATGTCATTCATGTCTAAGCTTCAGGGACATAGTAAAACTGATATTCGAAACCACAAGCAACAATGTTTCCTTGGGATTCTTTTTAACATGCAACCAGGAATGGCTGCAGAGTCACACAGTCAGAAATAAACTGTGGCTTCAATGAGGACAGAGGCATCCAAAAGGAAAGCAAAAGCAAGGCAATGTGTGCAACAAAATAATGTTTCTAAAATGTCAAAAGAACATAAGTTGCTATTCTGTTCTCAATATATGGTAGCTTGATTCAAGGGGGAAATATAGATTTTTAGGAATGTCAGCATGAAGATAAACATCACACTTGTAGGTCAAGGGGTTGAGGAAGAGGATATGTTCACCACATTTTCTGGCTTTCTGCCCTACCTATGAAGCTGAGCATAGTTGTTCAACAAGTTATATGTGGTTATGTTAATCATATTTAGAGACATATTGGCTATTTTGTTATTTAAAAAGTACATCTGTATCTTCCCAGGAGGAAATGCAGATTTGTTTCTGAGCCAGCTGACATAGCAAAATGAAAATCTGGACTGTCCCTTACTCAGCTGCACAGACATTCTCTTCTCCCTGCCTGCTATTTTGAGTCAGTGTAGGATGAATTTAATAGTTACTAAATTTGTGTTGATTGCTTTGAGAAACAGCTTGGATAAGTCTGTACGACTTTTTTACTGAATTAGTGTTAAGTGACTAGCTTTTCCTTTTTCATTCTTTTAGTACATTTTCTTAGTTTCACATTATTCATAATACCATAAAAATATTGAAAACTTTCCATGGTACTCAGAGCTTATTTGCATCGTATTGCTATGGAATTTATCCTTTCACATAGAATATATATCACTTTATTTTGAAGAGGTATCTGCTCAGAATTCAATGTCACCAAAATTAGGGAGAATTCAAACTGACATACTATTTTGTACCAGAAAAAAGTCCCTGTAATTAGATACAGGGAGGTTTTTTAAAAATAGCTATTAGTAGTCTTCTTTTTTCTTTTTCTTTTTTCTTTTTTGTTTTTTTGTTTTTTAATGGGATGTGCCTGTTTTAATTTTTTTGATTATTTATTTTCTTCAGTTTGAAGTGACTTCTATAGGGTATCCTTTATGCATTTTCATCTCTACATATAGCCTACCTTGGAAATTGGAAAAAAACCAACCTCCACCTCTCATAATGAAAGTCATGTAGAAAAGATGAGGCAACCTGTGATAGCTTCTGTTATCCATTTTTAAGAGTTACATGGGCATCAAATCTTCCCTTTCCACCAGCTTTTGTGCCCATTCTCTTGCTAGGACTTATCTGTACAATTACAAACTGGGAAGTGAACTGTCTATAATGAGACACAATGATCAAGAAACAGTCCATTCATGCAGAAATCTCTGTATCTTGGCCTGATATAGACTTTAAGTAACGATTTAGGAAAGCTGCACAAACAAATGAATGCACATCCTCAACTCCCCTGTCAGTGAAACCGTGGCAGTCATCGATTCCCTTTACCCCTCTTGACTTCTGATTTGGAATAGACAATTAAGAAATCTCAGCTTTCTCATAAACCCTGTCTTCCCAGTTGGAGCAGTGTGAAAGGAAGCTGAGAGAAATATTAAGAAAAATTGGGCAAAGAAAGAGATATAAAGATTGATTTCTCTTCCCTTAGTGAGTGTTAGCAATTAGGTAAACTGATTTTCAGTGAGGTCATCTGTCACAATTGGAAGCTAATTTGAAAATGGATTAGCTTAGGAAGTAGCAATTTCTGCTCCATGGGATTCAGCAGCAAGTGATTCAATTCTGTAACAGACCTCATAAAGTGGCTGAGATCAATGCCCACCTAATGTGCCATTACACTCTGGGCACACTTCAGTGACAGCACTGGCGGCCGTGGCTGCAGGGAATTTCCCTGCTGGGTTTCCCCTGCTCCATGCTCGTGTTCCACAGGTGTGTTAGCTGATTATTTTGCCTAAGGGAATAAACAGTTTAGGAGAATTAGAAAGGGTGAAACTGTTTCCCCCTCTCTTGAGAATGAGCTTTGTAGTCTGAGATCAGTAGCAGCAAGTGAGAAGGATTAGTTAGCACACCCTGTTCTTATAAAAGGGCTGCATCTGCTATGTGAATGTGGATTCTGCAGCAGCACAGCAGAGACTAATACAGAATCTGCTGCCATTTCCAGTCACAAAGGACCTGATTTGGGGCTGTGCGTGCACACAGGTGGAGAAAGGTTGTCTCATGCCCTGTCCACCTTTTTCCCAAGAAGAGTCCCAATAGCATTCTATCATTTTCTCTGAACCGTTTTGCCTCTCAAAAATCAGTACAACCCTATTACCCCATCCGTCCTTCTTAGTTCCCCATCTTCTTACTCAGCCAAGCTCAGGTCCAGCTGAATTCTCCAGCTGCAGGTCCCTGCACTGTGATTCGAGCAGGTTACAGAGACTGGAGCCTGTGACATCACACAGTCAGCCAGCAGCTGGTGATGGCAATGACCTCAAGTTGCTCAGGCATTTACCATCAATCACCTCTGATGAATATAGAGGTAGTTGTGTAGCTGCCCAAGTGAGGAACTGAATGTTTAATTGCCGCCAATCCAGGGATAGTGACCCATGATGGTCTGGAGGGACTCAGGTGTATGGCTCAAGTAAGCTTTGTTGGGACAAGATTGAAAACTAGAGCTAAGGTCCTCATGGGGAGAAATACCTGAAAGAGGTTTGCATGCTACCAGTGGGAGGAATTCTGGAGTTCAAGATCAGGATGAATTAATAAGCCTGGAGGACTATTGTTGTCCTACAGTGAGAATTTTTAGGATTTTTGGAGAACTTTTTCCTCTAAGCTTGATCAAATGCTTTGGGCCAATATATTTAGAATTTCATACTGGAAATCCAGTTGGATAAATGAAATATCTTTGCTATGATACTAGTACAGTGTTTCCTTGAGATTAATTCTGACTTCTTAAAATGCTTTCAGGATGGGTGGCTAGCTGGAGAAGATTAGATTTTGAAATGGAAATTGATCTTGAGAAAAAGGAGGGAATCTTTCACTTAAAAATGTGAAAAAGCCAACAATTCTAAAACTTAAAATGAAAGTCTATAAAAATCACTAAACTGTTTTCTGACAAAGACTTTTAACAAGATTTCTAAATCATAAAGATGAGTAATGATGATCACCTAGTTACTGAGCTCTAGTGACATTATAAATTTGAAAGAAAAAAATGGTGAATAATTGAAGGAGATAAAATATTAAGTTTCACACCCTGCTCCCCGGGCATGTGCAATTTATGGTCACATTTTACAGTAGAATAACCAGACACAATGCAAATACAAAGAATTAAGACTTCTAAAATTGAGACTCTGTTTACTCAGATATTTGTGGTTGTAGAAATACCACAGCACCACATACAGCAATGAATCACATTTATACTTCAGACCCTTAGATACATTTGCTAACACTTCTTTTGTCAAAGAATTATTCAGAAAGTTGCAATAGAAATCTTAGGATAAAATTCAAAGAAATCTTCAAATGGGGTCCTTAATAATATGAAACATTTCTATTGTCAGATATTAAACTCTTAGGAACCCATCTGACTACTGTCTTTTTAAGGGTAAAGAGAAAACTAAATAATATGGCTAGAGTCTGGTCCCACATGACCAAGCCATTTTTAAAAGTGAAATTTAATCTGAAAAGTGGCTTAGATGTCTATTAGAATTTTACTGGGTATTAGGAAAAAAAATAAACAAAATCTGGAAAAACAGAGTTAGTGTGGTCTCTGTCTAAAACATCAGAGCCATATAAAGATGACACTCATGTGCACTTCCTTCCTTGCCATGCTTTCCTTGGAAGGGAAGCACATCCGCCTGGAACAGTGCAAAGTCATGGTGTGCTCTGCTATGTCTTGCTTAGTAGCCAGCTGAGGAATCAGGATTCCAGGGAACAGCATATTTCATGCAGTCTAGATACATGTTTAGAAATTGTCTCTTGTGCTATTTTAACTTCCATTTCCCTATGTCAGTACCAACTTTAATGTAGAAAATTTAATATTTTCATGGAATTTCAAAGCTTATGTTTCATGTAAGTGTGAAAAGATGTAGTTTCTTTGTTTTAGTTGTATTTTTACGTATTGGATTAATGATAATGTCGGGTTTCAGAAACAGCTATTCCATGACACTCCCTGAAAACTCAGAAAAATTAGTAGTATATTGACTTCACTCTGCTTGGGATCTACCATTGAAACAACAGAAAGAAAATACCAAACAGAATGATGAAAATAAAGAAAGTTAAATATTAGGAGGCAAAAATCCAACTAATTTTAGTGTGAAGTCTAACAAGTTTCTGAGAGAATTGTATCATGTCAATGATTACAACAGCAACAACATAGATGTTGACACTCAAGATTCTTTTTGGTGCTTCATACCAAGCTGTGCCTTTCTGTATCTTCACAACAGCAAACATACCTTTTTTTCTGATGTCACTATTTCTTCATAGATTTTTCTAGTTTGATAATTGTAAGAAGGAGCAATAAGAACAAATCCCTGGTTTAGTTTCTGAAGTAAATACTATGTGCTTTTTCCAGAGCTGGCTTGGCAAAGGCCGTGTAACCACCAAAACCCTGTAGCTCTCATTAAGAGGTCTTTCTCTTAACAACTGATAATATAATTTAGAAGTTCTCCTACTTACCTACTGTCACACTGGTGCAACATTCAGCTTGCCTTTAGCAGCAGGGTGTTGAGTTTGGCAATTGGATGGGGCTACACTTGATTTCAACAGAGCAAGGGGCATTATTTAAACAAAATCTAACCTGCCAGTGATTGCTGTGACTGGACTGTGGGGTGACTTTCACACTGCAATTGTACATCAACATACAGTTAATAAACAAAGTGACACTTTGTGATTATTGCACAGCAAGTTAGAAGTGAGGTTAAATTTCCTGCCTTTTCTGTAGAAGAAAATCTATGATGTCACTGACACCAGCTCCCATTTTTTGGACCGTAAAAACTGAAAGAAGCTGGTTGGGTGATTAGATGTAGGAAAATTAGTTTTTGATGAAGTGTTTCCTAACATGCCAAATAAAATTCACCCCTTCTATATCTCCATTGATCACAAGGGAATAACACCAAAGACAAAATTTTTATAACCTTAAACCTAAAATTTTACTTTAATTCTTAACTCTATCCTTCAAAAATCCTAACTGAAGTTCAACTTCACAGTGTGCCTGATTCATCTATGCACAGAGCAAAAGAACTTTGCAGCAATGACTTTCAGGCAAAGCAGCTTTTTAACACAAAATGTATTAGCAGATGAGAAATTCTGTTGTCCTTTGTTCATGAAAGTCACAAATGCTCAAGTGCTTTGCTGACACCTCGCAGAATGGAGCCATCAGCAACAGTGGAGTGGGAACATCCATCTCCACATAAACAGCTGAGGCTTTATTACTCTTTACAGATGAGCATTGTGTCCATGGCATTTCTCAATCCTGCTTCTAGGCAGGGAGGATTTGGGATACTCGATCTGCAACTAACCGGGACTCACCAAACCTTTAACTCATCAAGAGTGTTGTCAGATGTCCTGGAGACAGATCCACGGGTCAGGATGTAAAATTAAATACATGTGCTGCCCGATCCATTTTGCAGAGCCAAAATGAAGGTGCCCAGCTTGTGTAAGCTGACCTAGTTTCACTGAGGTGTATGGAGGTGGGGTGATGTGTAGCACCAGCACGTAGTCTGTGTGGTGTTTACATTGAACACCGGGTCTTGTGGACTTATCAGAGCTAGGAAGAATATCATTATTCTAAGATCTGACCATACTATAGTAAGCTAGCTGCGTACTATATGGTATATGTTGGAGCTTCAAAAAGAATGAAGGAGTTCCAGCCAGCCTGAATGTCTAATTACCCAAAGGTTCTTAAAGAATGTGTGTGACTCACTCTGTAAATCAGGTTGGAATTTCTGTCAGTCAGGTTGGCACTTTTGTCATTTTAACTGGATCACCATATTTCACAGAGACTGGTCATTGAATTAAGCTTCTGCTGACTTGAAATATTATGGGAGAAATGAAAACATATCACATGTCATTGCTGTATGTGCTCTGCCATACCTTCCCACCAGCTAACCACCCTGAAGATATGTCTGTTTCCTAAGATATTCTAAAGTCAAAGTCTCAATGTTATTGTTCTGGTGGGTTTTTTTATTTATTGTGCCTAGTAACTTCAAAGAGAGAATTATACCATGGCTGTTTGCATAAAAAATATTTCAGCTTCATAAACACATGGAAATATTTAAAATGAAATACTGGTTCAGATAGCTGGAGAAACACCAAGTTCTTGTTATGTATGCTTCTTGGTTTCTCTGTACAAACACAAATCTAAAGCAAACCAATAAGCATTTGTATATGAGTTTTCCTCTGAGCTTCTTTAGAGACCATTTCAAATCCACTATGTGTATTAAATTATGAACCATAACTTACTTCCCCATATCGAATCCAACATCCACAAGTAACTGTTCAGTTATTTAACACAGCTCGGATGAAAAAAATAGCACGTCTTGTTCATGTCAAATATCAGTGGAGAAAACAGTCCCCCACACTCAAAGCCAGCAGAATATGTCAAAAAGTATAACTCAGAGTTTTGTATCCTATTGGATTACAGATCTTATAGGATCAAGAGAAATGCATATTGGCTAGTAGACATTTTTAAGCAGTTACAAGTCTCCTTTGTCTTAATAGAAGAGTTCATTAGATTTCAGAAAGCAAAGGGCAAAGACCTTTCACTGACACCAGTTGCCCCTAACTCTTAATATCCCCTTGGATGTTTCCATTACTGGAAGGAAAGCCAGAGCTGTTTGGAGTGTTCATACACTCCTTATAACCTCCTTTACATCTAGGGAACCCACAGGTATAGTTTTCTCTCCTGATTGCTTTCGCTTTTGTAGCTTCAAAAAGTTTGTTTGGGGATTTGGCTTGTAGTCATTGAAGTCTTCTTGGATAGGTCACACTCTTTTCTTTGTAAATAGTGACTCACTATGATTAATTCTCTGACTGACAGATAGTCTTGAGAGTAGACTAAGTGGGATAAGAAAGCAAGATGTTAAATAATCACCCATTGCATTCATAAGGGACTTCCAAGAACCTAGAACACAGTCTCTTTCCAACAGACTTAAACATGAGTCAGTCAAAAGATTTACACATCAAGATTAGATATTAATTGGGTGTCCAATCTATAGCTACTATCTAAATCAGCATCCCATCATGTATAGAATGGATAAACACACCACTCCCAGCACTCTAAGCACACATAATACAGTCAGATGAACTTCAGATTGTTTATACAGTGGTTTTCACATGAATAAACTCTGGAATCTGCCCTGAGTTTAGCTCTTCTGACTTAAAAGAAATTTAACAAAAATCCTTTATCTTTCTTCCCAGATCATATTTTTTCATTCAAGCTAATGAGTCAGAGCTCTGGCGTGCACCCTCAGGCCTGCTGTAGCTGTGTTTAACACAAGTCTGAGACTGGAGGACAAAAGTGTTTCTTTTTGTAGTGCTTAAGGAAGAGGTTTGATACCAGCAAATATGGGATTCATATCCCACAGTTTGGTGGCTTTGTTTGGAGCAATGTGCCAGTGGGTTTAACACGTGCCATGTCCCATTAACCCTTGGTCAGGGTTCATGCTCCTCTGCTGACAAACTCTAAGATAGGCAAAATTTTACCAGCCAGGCAGGTCCATAATGCAACATTACAAACTGCCTTCAGGCCTGCTCTCCTGAACATTTATGCTTCCATGGGCTTGGGCACCTGCTGTGTTTTCTGCACGTGTACAGCCACAGGTTGTCCAGACCTTTACAGCACACACTTGCCTTGCCTGCCCTGCATGCTTTATCATGATGCATGTAATTACACAGGTCTTTTAAAAGGTAAATTTGATATTTTTAATAAGTCCTTTGAATTCACTACTTCAGGTGATTTTCTAGTTATTGGCTGTTTGTTCCTTATTTTGGGTCCCTCTTTTAAAAATTATGACTGCTATGCACTTGCATCTCAATATATCATTTAATAGTGGGGGTTTTTGACTTGTTCTATTAAACACACTCTAAAATATTATTTTGTTTCCCCACATGCAGGTGTTATGAGGGTTATTTGTATCCTAAAGCTGTTTATAGTATATACCTGACTGCAATTTCATATTCTCCTCTCCTTCCAAATGAAAAAAAAAAAAAAATTGTTATTAATCATGGTTTAAATTTGTCTATTTAATGCATCTCCCAGGAACTTGAAACACCTGCTGTGTTAACCTATGCCTTATAAGAATAGAGAGGTTATATATTAGGTTTAGGCTTGTGGACTAAAATAAAGCTTTTTTTATAGGAGTTCCACCTGGGAATAGCTGCTCTACAATTCTATAAAAACCATGAAAAAATTTGTTTCCAACCCAAATGACTTTAAAAAATAGAAGACATTAACATGAAAATGTAGCTGAAACAAAGTTGACAGAAATTGAAGTGCCATGGGAGAATCACAAATTTCACCCTGCCAATAACATTTTGAGACCTGCTGTTTTTCCTGTAGGTGTCCACATGGCTCTGATTTTCCCCTGATTAGAAAAAAACATAAACATTGGCAAATGCAGTGAAGAAAGAGTGCTGACCCCACTCTGTGAACTAGCACTTGATGCTGTCTGCCTTCTTAGAGTCTCAGTTTGACTATAAAGATATATTCATTTGGTTTTAATTTGAGGAAATTTTATATTTCAATAAAATCAAAATTAAATTCCCTTTGTTCAGATTAGTAAATTCTGACAGTTCAGTTTTACATAGATTTGTTGACAGTTAACCATGGTTCTGTCACTGCTTCAGTTGAGTTTTTTCCTTAATATTTAAACAAAAATATATAATTTTTTCAAGAAGATACGAAAAAAAAAAGTAAAGAAAAATTGAGAGAGTCTATGGAACAGTAAATCAACACTTTTCAATTTTCTCTGTAGCTTGTGTACAATGGGAGAATCAAATTAAGGTCATATTCAGGTCTGTAGGCAGCTACTTGCAAGAGACGAGGTGACAAATTTAGTCTTAGAAAACTTTGGCCTCCTGGTATTGTGGCTGCAGTTGCTATTTGGCTAAGTTGTGGTGTTGGCAGTGAGAACAGATTTATGCACATAAAGCTGCCATTCTATCAGGGCTGTTATAACACAAAGTGCACTTCTCAAGTTGTACCTTGGTCTGAAAAGAGCTGAAAGAAAGAAGCAATTGAGTACCGGGAGAATGGTACCAGATGCTGGCCTTTTGACATCAACCAGTGGGCCATGGCTGAGCACTTCCTCAGCAAGCCCTGCTTTCAGCCACTTCAGCTACCTAAAGAAACCCTCATAATAAAAAACACTATCAAAACTAAGGAGTTTCATGACCTCTATGTGACAACAAAAAGCAAAGGGGAAAAAAAAAAAAGAGTTAACTAAACAAGAAGGTGATAAAACAAAGCATGCTGCTGTATTCGGTTTCCAAGCTAGCTGTGGGTTTTTAAAGGACCTTTTTTACCTTTCTAACAGCAGTAAAATCCAGTAATTAGACTTACTGGTAGGGCAGTGGGAAGAATGTAGAGGGACTGTGCTAAATAGAATCTCATCTATATGAAGCACTTGGGATGGGCTTCAGGAGATCTACCTTCAGGAGATCCCTGCATCTGCTGCTCCTTCTCTGTGCAGACTGAAACAAATATGTTGTTCATGTTTGAGTTCTTTCTCTGTAAAATGGGGATGATAATTTTAAACTTATTCTGGCCTTTCATCTGTACTTTCTATTGGGATTGTAAGTTCTTTGGGGTTGAATGTGTTTTTTTATATCTCAAATTCCACAGGCAAGGTGAAAAATCTGCTCATAAACACGGAGATGCACATTAGGAATTTACTCCTGTAATTTCAATTAACTTCCTTGCACTTTTACAGCACCTTTTAGCCAAAAATCTCCAAGTAGTTTACAAACCACTACAATGTTATGTTCAACCTCACAATACTCTTATGAGTTCATTAAAAATTATTGCAGTTCTGTAGATGGAAAAAACAGGGGCATATAGAAATTTTGTGACAGGAAAATCATAAGGCCACAGGTTTTTCAAAGTGATCTATCATGGTGAATGCTGACAAATCCACCATCCCGTCTCCCTTTCCCTCTGCCAATGTATTTTCAAAGTAATTGTATGGAGAGAGAGTAGAGATGTGTCAAACCACAAGTGACGCTCCCTCTCTAATGAAAACCACAAGCATATATTGCTGTATTATTACACCACCACCATGCAAATAATGAGTCATGAAATATATGGAAATCAGTTTCAGTGGTATAAGTTGAGCACACCCTTCCATGGTTTTGACACAGAGAGAGAGGTAGTCCTCTTTAATGTAGTAAAGGCTCCCTTATGTAGGTATGTCAACTTTATCCTTAGAATTAGAGCAGTAGAATGAAGTGGAAATGGGTGACTGAAGGGCAGAAATAGAGTGAAGATTGAGGCATCCAGTTTATAACAGTTCTACAAGTCTTCAACACTGTTCTGTAGGCACTCACCCCAAAGTAGATACAGTACTTTCTTTTCCCTTCAAAACAAATTTATTTTCAGAGATGAGATTAGATCATTATACTTCTTTGTTATACTGTATATTCTTCATTACATACTCTTCATTATATTACACATATCTATACCTTTGTTATATATTTTGCACCATATTACATAGTGTTTCTTCAGGGAAAAAAATGATGTCATACTGAAAGCTGAAATTTTGAGACCTGGGTTAAGTTCCCACTTCTGCCACAGGCATCTTATGTCACTTAATTAAATCCTCTCAGCTTTTGTTCTTTTCTGCTTTGTATGTTACATAATTCTTTAGAAAATGCTATAACCAGTTCAAGCCGAAAAATATTTCCTTCTGCTAGGAAGACTATTCCAGTACAACTCTAAATATGTGTATGCATATTTATCCATATATCCTAACAGCCAGTACAAAAAACCAGACACATAGGTGTGCATGTCTGTATGAGCTTATATACCATAGATAGTGACCATTTACTCCAGTGTGGAAATTCATTTGCCTCTCAGACACAGATGGGTAGATATTTCCTGCTAGCACTGTTTCTCAAGGAAGAGAAAGTGAAGAATAGCTTCTCTAGTTAGGACCTCTTGGAGAATTTAAGGCAGGATAATATCACTATGTAAGCTGGAAGTAAGCCAGGACACTGGGGTTAACACCCCTGCTCAAGTGAAAGGAGCCAGGGGACCATTCACAGCTATAAAAGTGGTCAAGAGCTGTGGTTTTAGGTTACATCCTAAATACAGGTAACTCAAGGACATTGCTAAATGCATCACACTGAGTACAAGCTTCACTTCTGTAGAATGGCCTAGCATATTTTTAACACCTATGAATACTTGAAGCAAGCATTTCAGTTGTTACTGTTTGTGATACATAAAACTGAAGAAGTTAAAGACAGAAGGAAAAGTTATATTAAGTCCAAGCCAGCATTCAATTGTGATCCTGGTGAAACCACAGGGACATTTACCTACTATTGAGAAAAGCATCAGATATGGTTTCAGTTTTACTGTGCACTGTGAGGTGCCTAGCAAATAGGATGTGAGCCTCTCTAGATAGACTTGCCTTTGTAGAGAGATGTCTACATGATGAATATGTTTTCAGTTTTATTTTCTGTCATTTACCTGAGTGTTTTCTAAACACACACAAAACTTGCTTGGGAAAAATTTGTTGTTATGCTAAAAGTGGCTGCACAGAAAAACTTCAAAGTACTTAGAAGGTTTTATAAAATGTTTAGGAAGGATTTAGTTGTTCTATTGAATATTTGCATTAACTTTCTTGCCTTTGCTCAGGTGAACTAAGATTGCTTGGGGTTCAGAAAATGTGTGCCCTAAATAAAGTATAGTCATGGACTTGACTTCTTAGACACCTTTAGAGCACATCTAACTGGACTAAATTAACTTTAAAAAGTATTGGCATACCTTCAGGAAAGACAGGACTCCTTGTTTCCATGATGAATGTGCAGAGCCTTCTTTCACTACCTTTTGTGATGTGTTCTGGGTGAAGGGATTTTCATCTATCCTGATAAATTAGGACCAGCAATGCAGGAGCAGGGGTCATGATTCTTAGGTGCCCATATCTAGAAATCAGATTGCTTAGCTGGGAAGTGGAGTCCTGTTTCTATGGTAAAGTCTGCTCCTCATTGCCTACATAATTCTTTTTTTCAACCTAGTGATGTAAAATGAGAAAATAATTTATGTTAACTGTCTAATCCTGTCTAATTCAACAGGTAGCTTTTACTGAATAGTACAGGGCTTCTTATACTGACCTGAATGATTTTGCTCTGAAGAGGATGCACGGCACTTTTGCTCTCCGTTCCAGAGCCACTGGCTCACATTAGTGATGCCTGTAAAGTGATGGGACAATAATGTCTCACAGTGAGACAGCTGTTTCCTCAAGGGAAGCCAGATCACAAGTTGCATAAACTGTGGAGGTGTGCAGAGCTGATTGTACTGATGGAGAACAAGGGACACTATGCACTTTCAGAGAGGAGATGACTGTGCGGAAAGTCTTTGGAAAACATCAGCGAGTGATGCTTGTCTTCCATGGATTTGAACCTTGATGAATTTTTCTGCCTTTCCTTTCTTTCTTAGCAGCACTCTGGAGTGTACACCATGGAAACTGCTTTAGTAGTCCATGTACAGCTGTGCTCAGCCCACACACAGGTGCTTTTGCCTGTACTTTCTGTCTTGTCAACATTGGCTATGTATTTTAAGGGCATTTCTGGCAATCCCACTTGGATGTACTGAAGCTAAATGGTGAGTGGAGCCCATCCAGCAAGAACAAGTGAAATCATCCTTGTTCCTCACTGACTTCCTGGTCACTCTCAGCCTTTGAGGAAGAAGTCAAAGGGGTCAGTTGAATCATTTAGGAAATGTTTCTGTATTAGCATGCTTATTTAGCTGTTTTGTAGCTTAGCCTGGAAGGCTTGGGCGTGGCATCTGGCATGCAGTTAGGTCCCGCCTTTCCCCCTGCAGTGCTGTTGGATTGCTGAGGCACATGGAGGTCAAGACACTGTCCACAAGGTCATCCAGTGATTCAATACCTCAATTCAAACTCAGTCCCAGCATCTGCTTGACTCTTGATTTTTGTTCCGACCAGGAGATTCATCCAAAATTAATGGGAGGGGAATTCAGGGCTAGTTGGATTAAGTAGGTCCTTTTATGTTTGTGACAATAGTATGTCAGTGCTTTCATGATGAATAGAGGAAATCTGGTATGCAGCATTAGTCCTTACAAAAAAATTGAGTCCTATTAGGATGATCAAGCTCCAGAATCTCAAACAACAACACATACACAAAGGAGAGACAGTCTTGAGGCTATTCATTGATTCAGTCAAAGGCAAGTTTTCTTTGTTAATAGCTCTTGTGCTTCTGAGGCATTTTTCTGCTGTGACCAAGGTCAGCATAACATGGCAGAAATCACTCTGGTAGGAAAGGACACTGTCAGTGCTGGTTTGTATCTTTCCCTTTTTCTTTTATTGTAGTGTTTTGACCCTGGATGGATGCCGGGTGCCCATCAAAGCCTCTGGATCACTCCCGTCCTCAGCTGGACAGGAGAGAGAAAAATATAACAAAAGGTTCATGAGTTGATACAGGCCAGGAGAAATCACTCATTGATTACTGTCACAGGCAAAACAGACCTGACTTGGGGAAAATTAGCTGAATTTTTTACCAATGAAAATCAGAGTAAAATAATGAAAAGTAAAACAAATCTTAAAAAACACCTTGCCCCACCATTCGCTTCTTCCTGGGCTTAAGTTTATTCTTGATTCTCAGCCTGCACCAGTGGAGGGTGCATCTTGAAACCTGCTGGTATTGGCTATGTTGGACATGGGGGCAGAGAAGCCCCCCCTAGGGCTCCCTCCCACTACCAGAACCTTGCCATGGAAACCCAGTACATTGCTAAATATTTCTTTTTACTCACTCATTCCTTAAAAATAAAGGTTACATTGAAGTTATGTCTAAAAATCCTTCTTATAGTCCTGAAAACATGAATATTCAAAGTTTGAGAACATTATACTTCTCTAAAGGTAGTCTTTAAGGAACAGAAAAAAAAAGTGCCCACCTTCATTTATGGGTTTTTAATATTGTTTTATGACAATACACAGCTCTTTTAAATGTGGGGTTTTGTTGTTATTCCACCAACAAGCTGACATCGTGCAGAACAAATTGCTAAGGAGAAGGAGCTAGAACTGAAATATTTTTTTATGAACAGAATTTCTTGAAGTCTACCTTTTAAGCCATTAGACCTTGGATGAAACCAGGACTTTCAATCTTACTAATTTTTTTTTTTTATTTAGTAAATGCTTCCAAATTGTTAGTGTCAGTTGGATATACACAGGAAAGAGTTTTCAGGAATGGGAGTTCCTAAGAAAACGAAGTAACTTGTGGTAATGGGGTGTCTTTTCATCCACCAGCTCTCTCAAAAGAGAATTGCACAGGTTCATCATGTGTTATTAAGGGCATAGTACCTTAAATCAAGAATATTTGTTTCTTTTCGAAGAAGGGCAGGTAACCTTACACTTTGCCTATTGGTGTTAGATACCACCTTTCCTTTCCATCTTTGCTGGAGCCAAGAAGTTGAGCTCTGTTCTAGATTAATCTCAGGCTGTAAATTACATACACACAAATAAACCATGAGAAATCTCACCCCTTTCCATTCATTCTGGCAATACTCCTCCCTGCCTTCTTCAGGTTTTGAATAGTGTGGGCACTTTAAACTCTAGCAAAGCAACATGCAACACAGCACAGACAGCTCTGAGGAGAAAGTAGACAGAAGAAATCACCTATGACAGGTGTCTGTCATATTGCCTGATGCTATTTGGAGAGAGAGTCGGTTCCTGAAATTATAAGTGTCAAGACCCTAGGCAGACTATAGCAGAGTTTCTAGGCCTTTGCAACCTGCTTTAACAGATAGATAATTTTTGATCATATCTTTCAAACACATTTTTACCGGTTTACTTTTTGCTGCAACTGGACCCTAAAACCCTTTGTTATCCTCCTGCTATTAAGGAGACTTAATTTGGAGGTATGTGACTAAGTTTCAGAAAGTTAGAAACATATGAACTTTTTGTATTCTCAGATTATCCCAATGCATAGATACTTTTCCCTCTTTAAATAAATATTTTTAAGCAGTTTCTCATTCAACTTTTTACTAGCTGTCTTAAAATGCCTGGGAATGAAATAGTCTGCTTGCAACTAAGTGGCAGCACTTGTCCTGGAAATAAAATTCACATTGCTAAAGTGTTTATGGAATACCTGGAATGAGAACATATAAATCATGGTCTCTCTATGTACAGTTCAAAACCAGTAATTTTAAACATTGCAGGTATTACGGTGAGTTGTGCTGAAAAATAAAGCACCATTTCATGAAGGCAGGTGGAATGGTACTGACAAAATTCTTACCATGTGTACCAAAAAATACCTAATTTTATGTGCACCTAAATAAAGGATACACTTGATCAAACTTCACATGTAAGCCTCTTTTAAAAACTTCAAAGATACCACTTATAACAGCACTGAAACATTGGTGGTCTGAAGATCACACACTCACAATTAGCTCTTCATTTAAAAATGGGAAATACAACATCTTAATAATAGTAACAGAAATAAGTAAATTTCCATGCAGAATGACTCAGAGTTGAACATCTTTTTCTGTTCTTCTGTCAATTAGTTCTGATCTTTTGATAAATTTGCTTTTATAGAAAAAAATGCAAGTGGTCAGATGAGATTATGTCTGTTCAACTGAATTTATAAATTAATTATACATTTCCAGAAATGGTGTAGGAAGGCTGGCTTTATGAATGCAGTTCTTAGAAGCCATAATCAGATGGAAAGAAATTGTAATTTCAAGGGTAGAAAATAGAAATTATTTGTCATGAACTTCATATTTGAGACTCTAAAAGAATGAACTTCACTGTGGACATAAATATATCTTGTTATGATATTGCCTCAAATAGCATAATTAGTTTATACTTTTGAACTAGAAGCTTCTAAAGTCTGGGTTTTTTTTTTGATTCTTCTTATCTTCTATTGTTTTATAAAAATGGACTGCGATTTCAAGTCAAGAATACCTGAAGTTGGTTTCACATGCTGTTCCCAATTGCTGCTAGATAACTGTGTTCAACAGGAGAGTATTTGGCTTCTCACTGTACAGTACATAAATCTTATGCAATTGCTGTTTCAATTTTTCTCTTTCCTTTGAACTCTTGAATGGAGGGAAAGAATTTCTTAAAGAGTTCAGTAGGAATGTCCCATTACGAAACATCAATCATCAAATGCCCATTGTACATGGAAAGTGAGGTGACTGTAATAAAATTGACATAACTAAGCAAGCAGCATCTGACCTTTAGGAGCCAGAAATTATGATCAGAAGACCCAGTCTTCCAAACCTTTAGGAGTTAAGAGTTATCATCTCCCGCAAAAAATACCTCAGTAAATGAAGTGCTACATATGAATGTATGTGATAAAAGAGGTGGAATAAATTCTTCCCTGACCCTTAGTAGGGGAGTGTTGACAGAACAGAGGTAGAGACTGACTTTTGAAAGGAAGGAAAAAAGGAATGTATCTTTGGGTCTAGATGGGAGCAGCTGCTCCCCTTATCTTGCATCAGTGTTAAAGAAGTTGCTGTTCCTGCCGTGTCAGCCAAGTCACAACACAGCATGCAATGCTGCCTGCAGTTGATCCAAAGAAAGGGCACAATGGGTACTGTGAAAATGTTGTATGCACAATATGAACATAAATCTTTTGCTTTGTCAACCTGTTTGCTTTTGTCTATGCTCTGTTTTCCATGTAGTATGCTGTCACTACCATATTAGTCTTCTTGAGCTTGCCAGTTCTTCAAGTATTTTGAGTGCTGGTTAGAGGAGACAGAGCCACTGAGAGTTCTGACTCAGCATGAGGCTGCTGAATTAATGTCCTTTTTGTACCTGCTTTTGTTTAGTTGTTCCCTCCTTTTCTGTTTTAAGAGGAATCAACCACATACACAGCTGATGCAGCTGATTTATGCAAACCAAAACATTCAATGTTTTAAACTTTAGCAGAAGGTCCTCAGCTATCCCTTGAAGGGATTGTTCTTCCCATTCGGGTGCTGCATACTTTTGCAAAAATGAGTAACCATAGAGTGGGATGCAGTTGACTTCCATGCCAAGGACATAAATGTTACAGGGTTATACCAGTGTCTTCCTAAAGCTTTTGCATATATTTATAATATTGGTCAAATGAAAATGACAGGTATTTAGGACATAGTATTTTCAGAAATCCTTGAGGAAGTTCTCTCCCCATGTAATGGAAACAGTACTCAACTAATCTCTGAGTCAAATATCTAAGCTTTTCATCAGGTAATGCATTAAAGCCAATAAAGAGTAAAGTTGAACTGCATAGGGACTTCTACTGTAAAGTAAAAATTTCAGACAATTCTAGAACAACCTTATAAAAAAAATTCCCCCAAAGTTAGATTTTGATGTGTTCTTGATATTTATTACTTCCCTTAGGTTATTCTGTTAGAAATAGTCTGGTGATTTAGGATGACTTGACTAATAGCTTCTGAAGTGGTAAGCAAAATTTCCTTATTACTCCTCGATCTGTGAAAGAGGATGGAGATACCAAAGTTAAAAGACAGCAGTAATAGTTAAATCTTTCTATTCTTCTACCTTGGTCTGAGAAATTAAGTGCAAAGAAAGAAAAAGGGTAGGTTGCCCTCTGTGTGTTTTTGCCTCCATCGCTCTGTCTCCATGCTTACAAGGCCTCCACTCCTGAGGAGCTACAGAAGGATCTGACAGTTCACATAACAAATTCAGAGAGCCATTTCTGGCAAAGAGTTACTATGGTCTCTGTTTTGCAAACAGGAAACTGGAACTAAACTGCAGAACAGAACATCCAAGTAAGCCACAAACAGAGCAATACATTAAACTCTTCCTTGGTCCATCAGTAAAGTCCTATTTGGAAGAGCACTTTGGGAAGTGCTTACCTGGTTCTCTCTCTCCTTTTCACCAAACACCCCTTTTTTTTTTTTTCCCATGGAGCACAATATTACAAAAAGGATCTCTCAGTTGGCCTGGCTTGAGAGTGTTTCTGTTAAGGGGCAGATTTCTAAGTTTCAGAATTAAGTATATTTATACCTCACAAACGACTTTATGAACAAAACAAAAAGAGAAGCTAACCATCTTCCAGTTTGGGTTTTTAGGGAATGTAGTTCCAAGAGCTCTTTGAACTTGAGAGCTAACATGCATTTTCTACTCTGCAGATGTTCCAGCAGACTATAACTCAGGACTGCTTCTCTGGAATATGGTGTACTGTGGCTTTAATTCAGCCAAGTACAGCATGTCAAATATCAGGTTGTTATGACAGCAATAAAATTGTGATTCCCTTGAAGCAGATGTTTTAATTTGTTAGGTGTTTTTTGGGGAAAAAATCTGCTTGCATTTAAATAGATGTTCAGATTGAGAATGGAATTTGCTTGAAAACATCTTTTCCACCTGTATGAAAACGTTATCAGGAAGGCTTATGACACATGTGTGAAGCGGTGCGAGAAATCACTGCAAAGATGGCCAAAGTACAGAAATCTCCTTCACGCCTGAAAGATGACCTTTCTGAAGCCACTTCAGTATAGGAGTTAGATCTGGATCATCCAGGACCCTTTTTAATGTATCTCATATTGCAAAAGAACACTGAAATCCAAATTCTGTTGAGACATCTTCTTGCTGAGGTGGTCCTTGCTGCTGTGAATTAACACCATGGTCTTCTGATCTTTCCCTCTTTAGTGTGCTATTGCTTTTATCCCTCTTTGTAGTGATCAGTGAGGACTACAGTTTTGAAGCAAGTGCCAAAAGGAAAAACCTTTGATGGTTTTCAAAGACAGGGAAGAATTATGCACCTGTCTGAGCTTCAGGTAAAGAAGGTTACAGCTGTAGGAACACTATTTCAAATAATTAATTGATCTCACTTTACAGTGAAATATGTGTTGGACTCTGTCCTCAGTAAATGGTAGGATTTTCCTCAGGCATAAATTTGACATTAAAGTTCATATCTTGCTGAATCCACATGGAAAGCAAAAATTTAGGGAGTAGTTTGCCCCATTAAACAACACACGGACAGATGGACTCAAAAGATCAGTCTAGAATTCCTCTTTTTCTGAGATTCCATGCTTCACATGTGGTCATTATTGTGTCATATATGTTGGCAGTTTACTTTTTTTGCTCTAGTTCTTTATATGAGCTGGTGAAGCCCCAGTTGCTGAGGAACATATGCTATTCAAATATCAGACTTTTTACCTTTCTAAAGTCTGGTAACCCAGAAACAAGAAAGAAAATGTAACCCTAAAACCAGGCATAGACTTTTCTAAAGTTTCCTTGAAAGAAAAATAAAACAAATCAAAACCCTGCTTTGTTTAATGAGTCTTCTCTCTCTGATAAAGTTTTTAGGAGTTCACTGCAGTGCACCTAGGGTTAAAATGATTAAGCAGAAGCAAGTGTTCAGAGTTAAAGCCACACAAGCTAACATAATTTAGCCCAGTGTAGACTGATCCCAGAATTGCACACTCAGTAGCATTGTAGGAGCAATGTGGATCCATCAGCAGTGGGAATACAAGAATTTCTCCACATTATTTTGATTTATTTGTTGATATCTCAGCCTACTAGATACTCTAATAACTAAATTATGGACCAAGTTACATGGTTGAACATCTTTTTTTTATGTTTAAAAAATTCTTGCATGTTCTTTTAATCTCAAAAGTTCTGATCATTCATACTTGAAAGGAATGGTTAAATCCTGCAGCAACAGCCAGAGAGTCAGAATAGCAGAAGCCTTTGAAAAGAAACTTACCTCTTTCTGTTTTTGAAACGTGTTTGAAATAAGAATTTGGGTAATCTGCAACACCAACATTAACTTAATGGCAATTTACTTTGGAAACTTCATTTTCATCACGAAATATGGCTAATAATATATTTCCAAAGACAACAAACTTGATGAAAGACAGAATTTAAGGAGAGGGGACTCTCTCACTCCTGCTTTCTCCTCTGTATCCAGGCATGCCCACACATCTGTGGGAGTCTGAGGATTTTAAAACTTTACTAAATGGATGACCTCCCAGATCCATGCATCATTGCTGTTTTGCTCTTAGAGTGTTTATAATTAAAAATCATGACATATGACCTTTAGTCCCCGGCCACAGCATAATTGCATTCACCTTACCTTATTTATGAATGCAAATCAGGTCAATTTAACTCAGCATTGTGTTTACTCTGCATATTTTTAAAAGACATTTCTTGCCACAGCCTGTCTTTCTTGTAGCCTCCTGCACTTTGTGGTAATTGCAGAGCACGCTGTCATGCTGGAATTGCAGGTATGGATAGTTTGAGCAGTGATGGAGTTAGAGTGGTCTGGAGATGCCTCAGATCTGTCAGCAGCCATAAGTGATGAGATAATTTGAATGGTACAGCTTTGTCTTTGAATGGTTAACAGTACTCCTGAACAAGATTTAATAAAACTGATATACCTTGGCAATAAAACGAATTCATCTCAGCTGAAGTTATTTATGCTAGTCGAGGCTCTAACTCCCAGCTTGTTATACCAGCGAGGAGACTGCAGGTTTTGGAAGGCTCTGCCCTGAAAACTCGTCTATGGAAAGCCATTCTTCATTGTGCCTTTGAACCCTCACCATGCCTTGAGGTAAACTCCTCCCAAGTGCCAGTGGATTAAATAACCCTTGTATGGAGGTACATGGGGACAAGCAAGGGGAATTTCAGCTGGTCATTATCAATCACAGAGCACAAACAGTTTGGAGAAGTAATCAGTCTCTCTGTCCTCCACACAAAGAAGTTTACAACACCAGAGGAGTTTATTATTATTGCTGGCCTAAGATCATCAAAGTCATTTTGTTTCATCTTGAACAGTAGTCAGAGGGGTTAAAGGGAGGTTAAACTGCCTAAACAAAATGGAAGCAATTACACAGTGGGATCATGGATGACTGTTTGCTTTAACCCTCACTGACAAAAAAGGTATTATAAGAAAGAAGTTTCCTGACTCTTCACAATCATTAAAAGCCTCTATTTAAGTTCATGCCAAGCTTCTTCACCTAAATCTTTGGGGAAATGTCACTGCTTTAAACACTATCAGCTTCTTCATAGTTCCCCACACAACCCCCGTTCAGTGTCTGATCTTTGCAGCCTCTGTGCAGGGCAGGACTTACACGGTACTAGCCATGTGCCTGTAAAAACTATGCCTTAGCTTTTCTACTTAGTGACTTGGCAGGAAAAGACAAAGCTCTGTGGAAGAGCAGTATGATGGGGAATGCAGATTTGGCCCATTCCAAACGTTAAATTGCAAGAAGGGGAATTGACTCTTCTACTCCATTCAAGGTTATATCACAGCTGAGTTGTCAAACTTGGCCTTCCCTTGACCTGCATCATGTGAGGGGATGAGATTTACCCCTCACTAGTTTTGGTTTTTTTCTGTTCCTCAAATATGGAAGGTAGTAGCATAAACAACTTTCACTTGCAGCATGAGCACTGCTGTATTATGGGGCTAAATTGAGTCTTTATTAAAGCCTTTATTCCCTGCAGCTCCATTGCTGTTAAGGAGAAAAACACATCAATGAGTCCTAGGAATATGACGTATTTAAAGGAAGCCTAGGAAAAAGTTTTAATTCCATAACCAGGCCTTGACACAGTGTTTATTGGAACTTGTCTTTCTGAAAGGTGACTCGGGCTTCTACAGATAACCCAAATGAAGAATTGCATGCCTTTTTTTATCATTATGTAAGACACTTGCAAAATGTACCCTGAAGGAGTGTTACTGATATTGCTTCTTTATTGATGTGAATCTTTACAAAGTTAATGGTGAAATATTTCTGTGATCCTGTGTCACACCTCCAAACATGAGGTGACTCTTTCAAAGAGTTTTCTGCATCCTGTGAAGTGTTTATCTTGTTTGAGCTTGTTGCAAGTCTTAAGGGAAAACCATCAGGGAATAGGATAGGAGGAAAGCATTGCATTTACAATTTGTAAAGGAGCTTGCAATTAGATGGCATATCTTCTGTTGGGAAAAAAAAAAAAAACAAAAACAACAACAAAACAACCAAAAAAACCCCCATACCCAACATAAAAAACAAATAAAAAACCTCCAAACAACCTAACCTTTTTTTATAAAGAGAAAGCAATAAAAACAGCTTGTCCGTGGAGCCAAAAGTGTTCAAGCACAAAAAAGATTTAATAGATTCACAGTCATAGAAGGAGGTTGCACAGGGATGAATCAGGCTCTTACTTCTCAAAACATTACTGTAAATGGTAAAGACTAAATAATATTCTCAGAGAAATATCTGTGCATCTGTGATAATTAACCACAGCCTGCACATGAAGGAACATATTTCAGTCTGTCTTGCTTCAGATTTAAAGAAATGGAAAGCTGTCAGATTCAATGGGACTACTCTTTGTTTAAAACTGTAAAGTTGCATTGTGCCATTAGAACAGAGCTTATAATTTGTGAGGATCTACTTTGAAAATGTTGAAGCTATCGATAAAAATACAGGTAAAGTCATATAAAAGGGCACGGATTTGACTGAGGTTGTCAGTGGATGGAGGAAAAGATTGGCACCTCTCCCATGTTATAAGCTAAAGAAAATAAGTGTCTAATTTTTTTCTTACTTGTCTGAGAGAAGACAGCTTGAAGACCTAGTGGAAATGTGCTTTCTGTTACAGTTCAGAAGCATTTGAATCTGAATAGTTAATACAAAAATGGCAGTTGACTGTGTAACAGCAGTGTAGCATGCCACTTGCTTAATTAAATTAATTTCCTTTCCTTCCCCAAAATTAATAGACTACTGGACCATGTCATGATTTATGTATCCTCTAATGCTGGCTCCCTAGATGCAAGAAGGACATAAATGTGATACTGCAGGCATTGTTTTACAGGCAAGCAGACAACTAGATATGAGAACACAAATGGGGAATGCTTCCATCGTATAATGAACCTGATGTCAAGATCCTTGTTTTTGTGTCATGTCAGTGTAGTGTAGGGGACAGTCTTATCCTTTTCTGCTTCCCAAAGATGGATATCTAAAAGATGTGTGAAGCTGCACCTGAGTTAGGAAACATGCACAAGCTCGTGTTCAGCAGCTTGTCTAATCACAGGATCTTTATATCACATTTCTGTCAATGTTTTTTCCTTGTACAGACCTAAAATATATATTTTATTAGCCAGAACAAAACTGAAGGCTACCCTGGAAGGTAATTCAGCCTGGCAGGGGTCAGTGGTGTTTAGTGATGTTCAGGCTGTAACTTATTGTCACTGTCTCACTGCTGACAGCAGAGAAAATAGCTACTGAATTGCCCTGCATCTTCCTGTCATGGCTGCACCTCCTCCTGCTCAACCCGCCTCCCAGCTGCTGCCTTGCTTGGGTAAAGGGCCACTATAAAGTACTGTGCTATATAAAATAAACTTAGGTCAGAATAGGATGCACCAGAAAACGCTGTTGTACAGGATAAAGTTACTGGCAGGAATCAATTCTTCAGGCAAAGGGCATCTCTGAAAACTGTACTTAAGTCTCCCAAAGATGAAGTTTCCCAAACTTTCCCTGAGGATGGCTGCTGGATGTCTGATGCTGCAAAACTAGGTTACTCTCAGCAAACACTGAGTGTTACTGATTTTCCTGCTCTGTACAAGCTGGACATCCATCTTCTGTAAACAAGAGATCAGAGTGTTATGCTGCACTCAGGATGAGGGACAGTATTTTTGTCCTTCATTCTAGCACCAAGAGGATGGATTTATTTAGCAGAGAAAATGAAGGAATCACTTTGTCATTTGAGATCTTTATTCCTGAGGCATACTAGCTTGTGCAGAGAGGAGAGATGGGACTTTGGACCGCTCCCCAATAATTTGTTGGGATTTCATTTTTTCCCCTTAAATGGGCAAGGAGGATAAGACTGATAGATATTTTCAGGGCACTGCTTTGAATTAACAGTTTCAGTAGCAGCCATTACAAACAGCCAGTCTGGGTTACAATTTCTGATCTCACTTTCTCTTTAAAACCTCTGAGGCCAGCCGATCTTTTTCTTCTTTGTCTTTTCTTTTTCTTTTTTTTTTTTTTTTAATTTTATTTCCTTTCACAAACCAATTCCAAAGGATTCCTAAACTATAAAAATGAAATTGCTCCCTATAAAATATAATTGGAGCTGCATTGTAGTTCAAGTGACAACCAGATGCTGGAAAAGAAAGCAAAAGAAAACTGTCGCTCCAATTATATAAGTTTCTTAGTACTCACTGCACGAAGTCTGGTCCAAAAGAGATTTGCTTCTGCTAAGATCTTGCTGGTAATTTTTATTCATTCTTAACAGCCTTTTTGATAGCTTTTCTCCTTCTGTATCTACATGTTTTCTCAATATACAGACACTAAAACTCATGTGTGTTCTGTAGGCTGGGAAGCAAATCCAGAAGTGCGGTAGGTATGAGAGCAGTTTATAGAAAACCAACAGTGGCAACTACAGGGGCTGTATTCTCACCATCCCTTAAAACACACAAGTCACTCACCAGGTCAATGGATTTCCATCTGTGTCTAATAAATGCAAATTAAAGAAAATCAAGTCACTTATGTTTGCAAATCTCCCTCTTTTTATTGAGTTAAAAAAAAAGTGTGGGTTTCCTGCTAATTAAATACTGTGGGGTTTGCTTTTCTGTTCTGTGAAGAATTCCTGTCTCTGGCTTTGAGAGGCTGCACAATCCACCCAAATTCTGTTAGCACTTACCTAGTTATCTATGCTGAAAACAGAGTTAGAAAATTTGCTTACTTCCAGCTAGTGGCAACAAGCTGAGTAAAATGGTTGCCCTGGCATTTTTAGCATCACTGAGCTGATGGCAAATTTTTTTTCCAAAGACTTGGAGTTTGTGTGTTGGGGTCCAGCATTGAATACAAATCTAACAGGATGCAGCTGAAATTGAGATTTTTGGACTTCCCACTGTCTAACCTTGTCCAGGTTCCTTCCATTTGGTCATTGTATAAATTAGTTCCTTGGTGAAGGTCAGCGAAAGGGGCTGTAAAAACTAAACTCAATTTAAGTGCTGAGAAGATTTTGATGAGAGGAAATGTTGGACAGACATAGCATTAGGCTCCTGCTGCCCAAGCCCAATGACAGTCCAAGTGAAAGTAAATATTCTTCCTTCAAGTGATAATTTCAAAGTCACATTCTTCCAAAGTTCAATAGATACTATGTTTTCAAATGTCTGAACATTATGATAGATACTCTATTTAGTTATATAAAATCACCGTTTTCTCAGGGTTTTTTTTTTAAATCCATGAAATCTGTTAATGAATATGTTTGTGTATTACAGTTTTTTTGAGCTTCAGTAACAGAAATATTGACCCACATTACATAAGAAAGTATGTTTATTTTTTTTGAACCTCAGTGCCTCCTTCTGTTTCTTGCAGGGCAGCACTGTGCAAATGACCAGGCTTCTCCAACAACTGGTATTACCTAAGGTCAAAATCAGAATATAAAAATATAGCCTGGAATTCTTCAATTTGTACTTAGTGAATATCAAAGTTGTTTCCATATTAAATATTTCTTATACCACTGCATTAGAAGCAGTTTCAGAGTGCTTTACGGGCATAGTCAGAGATGAAGGGCTGAGCAATAATTCAGTTTTAAGGTGATAAAGACATGAGTAATGGTTGGTTGGTTGGAGTCCCAAAGCAGGTGTCACATCTTGTGCCTGTGCTAAGCATGTGTGTGCCCTTTGCAACCACTACTCTTTGGAGACAGCAGCACAGTTTGCTGTGATGAGTGGGCAAGTTCACAGCCCTTTGGGGAGCTCAGGATTCCCTCCTTCTCATTAACTGAGAGTTCACACAACCCTCTTGTGTCTCTTGATGACCTCAATGTCTTTCAGTCTCTGCAGGCCTGGAATAAAATTTTTTACTGAGAGAGGAGAAAATGTTAAAAATGGATGAATGAAAAAGAGCCTTTGGATGTTTACCTTGGGCTGCTCTAGAATGAGCTTTAACAACCAGGACTGGAAAACCACAAACACCCAACTAACAATGGAGAAAAATCAGAACCACTTGCTTTCTGGTGACTGAGGTGACTTGGTATCTGCTGTCAGAAGGAGCATTAAAACAGAAAAAATAATTCTAAAAAAAAAAAAAAAAAAAAAGAAAAAAAACCCAAAAGGAAATAGCTTTGAATGGTCAACAGTGTATGTGACAAATCTTTGCAAATGGTTACTATCTATATGATACACATCATCTACAGCATGAGGTGTAAACAACCAAAGCAAAATCAGGAATACATTTGCAGTGTTTTTAACAGGACTTCTTGAGTATTTTTTGATTTAATAGTTCTTAATCTTTTGACCAGACCTATTTGTAGCCAGCAGTGCAGACCAACCTAACCCTATCAAATACTGGCACTGGAAACACATTGTGTTTCCAGAAATACATGCCCTTTATACCTGATCTGTCTTCCTATCTCCCTCCAAAACTGTGTGGTATTGGAGCTATAACACTTTAAGCAATGTGACATACTCTTCATGTCTCTGCATAATTGCCCAGTGTGTCCCTGGGGATGTCTTCTGTAAAACTCCCTCTCTTGGTAAGGGTGACTAGGGACCCCTTTGGGGGTTGGACTAAATGACCTTTAAAGATCCATTCCAACCCAAACCATCTTATGTTTCTAAGCAAACAAAATCAGGGAACTCAGAATATTCAAAGCAGAATTTGGGATTTATTTTTAGGGTGACAGCATCAGCACCTGCATCTGATCTGGGCTGGAAGGTTGAAATTTATATGTGGAAAAGGATCTTGCTTGAAAAGATTTAATGATCATTCTGTTTACTTCCTTAAAGTCTCAATGGTGAAAGGTGGATATTCTTTTGTTTGTCTTTTCTGATTCCAAATGCTGCTACTATCTTCAGCGTTCAGTCACAAGCAACTATTTGCTTTGATATCTGTAGATCTAAAAAAAAGTCTCGGTAATGCTCAAATGGTTCAGAGGTTTATATTGCAAATTATTTGGGGCAGGAATTGTGTATTCCTTGGTGTGTGTAACATCTGAGTCTCTGAGGACCCTAGGTACCAGTGTTCAGTGAAAACAATTGGAATATAATATTTTGCTTAACTGGATTTTGGATGAGGCTGTCTCACTCCCTGAAATGCAAAATACAAATAGAATTCATAATTTTTTTCACTCAAATTTTTTTCACTTTCCAAGAAGTGCCTATAATAAGAATGTTCTTTGTCTTAAAGTCAGCCATAAATTTTATGACAGCATACATGCCAGAGTGTTTTGCACATAGACACGTTTCTCTGTTGTCAATAGTGGTTTGTGTCACAGTGGGAAATTTGACTGCTGTCTTCAACACTCAAATATAAGTGGCAGAATCACAATTCACAGTCATAATTTTATGAATAAATTTACCTTTTCTTCACATCTCAGGGAAATTATTTATTTTGTTTGGACTGAGCATCAGCTCTTTGGGATGGCGGATATTTAAATTCAAGACATTTCATTCATATGCAAATACTGTGCCAGGGGCAAGTGGAACAAAGTAGCTGACCTCCTGTTTTGCTACCCAAATGCTGGTCCATGAGGCCATGTTTCCTTTCCTACTTAACAAAAGTGTTCCCGTTACACTTGTTTCAGAAGTGAGAATGCCATTCTCCCACTTGAAAAATACCTGTATCCTTCCCTACATTCTGATATTAACAACATGCCATGGACTGATGGCAATCCTTTACACAGGTCATCCTGAAATAAACAGCTTCTGAAAGCCACATCCTTGTCCTTTCCGTCCCATAAACTCATAGAGTAGCTCAAACACAGAACAACAGAAATATAATATATAATCAAGATGGTTGAGATCACCAAGACATATAACAATATCTCGGTATGAATCTATCCAGGATCCATTTTTTCCCCCTCAGACATTCACGAATGCATCAGATAGAAACTCTTTCAAGTGTTTGCCAAGTGAATATAAATATGAACAGCTGGGGCCAGGGAGGGAATCTTTCCTTTTATTTTCCCCTCTGTTATGCATCAGCATTTGATTGGTTTGTTTATCTGGTTTGGGGCTTTTTGTTTTGCTTGTTTGTAGATGAATGAATTTTAATGAACAGAGCACTCTGGTATGAACAAAATATCTGGAGACAACACAGAGCAGTGGTTAAGAGACAGTGTTGGTGTTCAGGTTGTTTAGATCACATTTCAAGTCCTCTCACCTTTGAAGAATCTCTTCACTCTATTCTAAGCATATGCCCATCGCCACTCTTTCTCTCATCTCTGGTTTTGCTTATCATGTTTTCGTCAATTCTCTTTGTCCCTACTTTTTGCTACATCTTGTTTCACTGTTTAGCCCTTTTTTGCCATGCCCAGTTCAAGTTTTTTAACCCAAAAAGGTGTAGAAAAGGCCAGATTTTCCATAACCAGGGTTTAGGAGACCACAACAAAATTACCAGCTAATATACCTTTATTTAATGAGATATCTTTTTGCACAGTCAAAAATAAGCGTAATTTGAAACCCAATGCTACTGGATTTTGAGCCAAATAAGTGAAGCAAAAGTGGGATAAAACAAAAAACTATGGAGAAGAGCCCTATCAGCTGCACCCTCAGAAAATCTGATTACACTCTGCTGGGAAGATGGTTCCCTTTTTCTTTCCATTTCTTGTGCATTATTTCCATAAATGTCTACTGATGTCTTCCACAGAAGGCAACTGGGCTCTTGATCTGAACAGCTATGGCGGCTTTAAAAGTCTTAAGTACAGAAAGATTAGAGGAAAAAATGCAATGATCAAGGTGAGGAAGACATTCTATCATCATTAAATAGCTATAGGAAGAAATCTTGCAAAAAAAACAAAGCCAAAGGAAGAAAAATTACAAGGCTTCACTAGAAAATATTCCAGTTGTCTTATCACATACCCGGACAATGGTTTAGACTTATTCCTGCCAATACATTTCTTACAAAGAGACCAAACTGAAAAACAGATGTCCCATCTCATCAAATGTATATCATGACTGGCCTTAAGCCATGCTGGAGTCTTACTCATAACTGATTGGGCATTTCAGAAATCCCTGTGTCTCAATTGGAACAAACAGCTTTAGGAATAAGAATGTGCATGACCGGGAGCTGCCCTTCAAATACTACTGCTGGATTTTTCTTACAAATTGTACATGTGAGGCCAACCATAGCCTGAACCTAAAGTCAGAGTACAGTTAAAACCTGGAAGTTAAAACCTGCACAGCCCTGACAAAGCTGTGCCGGGACTGTGGAGTTTGATTTCACAGTACTTTTTTGAATGATAGCAGGAAAATATATTGTTTTGCTTTCCCTGTCTTTACTGAAGAGTATTTGAGAGAGCTTGTTCTCGCTCCCACTCTTTGGATAGGCTGAGCCTGCAGTACACAGATGACTTAGTGGCACCTATGACTTCAAATATCTTACAAGAGGTTATACAGGAGCAGAAAACTTTTTTTTTTCTGTAGTAACATGATTATCGGGGTGAACTTTTGTAGCACAAATAGTGCTTTTGTGGAGATAGAAAATGCCCCAGTAGGTTTCTCTAATCCTTCTTGAGAGAGACATCCTGGGGCAATCAACTCATTTATACATTCTCTACATTTTTCCCCCCTTTTTGTTGAAGAAAAGGGCTGGTTTGCTGCCAAGACCTGTTTAAGTGGTAACCTATGCAATTCATTCTAAAAAAACTCATTTATCATACCCAAATTAATCTTGTAACAGGATAGCTGTTCTTATTTTCATTGTCATTTTGCCCTTTGGATAAGAGATCACAAACACATAGATATCCAACTCAAAGGTTCTAAAAATCATATATAAAAGAGCGAAAATAGGAATGGCATTGCTATAATTATAAACAGAAACAAGTAGCCATACATCTTCATTTTTCACATATCACATCTATTAATAATAGAATGAAATGTAATTTGTGCTGAATATTGCTCACAGTCTTGTGCCAGAAGCATAATTGTTTTCAATCAGATTAGTAGTTGGAAGGAAAAGGCTTTTTTTAAACCCACAGTAAACACGATTTATGCAAAATGATTAAGATTATGATATATTACATTTTTTTCTGGAACACAGGATGCATTTTGACATGAAAAATTATATAAACAATGAAGAGTTTGGTATGAAACTACCGTACAGAGTTTTAAAACCATACATGCATGCTGTTGTGTATAAAAAGTAATATCTTGGCACTGGCAAGAACAGCTTGCTACAATGAAAAAGTTATAGATGTAACTTTTTTACTGCTAACACGCAGCCTTTTTAAACCTATGCCTTGTAAAAGCATTGCAGACAAATTTAAACGAAGGGTCGAGTTTTCTGTGGCAGGTTCGGACTCTCGATTCTTCCTTTTTTGGGGGGGTGGGTGTAAAATTTTATGGGTTCTGCTCACACACTTAGAGGCTTTTCTCTCAAAGGACTTTCTTGTAGAGGAACACACTGCAAAATGTGTGATTTCTGACACCTCTCCTGTTCCCAGCAGCACAGGCCTAAATTTATGTTCTCTGTCCTGCATCCCACTCTGCAGGGACATGAAGAAAATAATGTCTTATTTTTCCTTCATTTCCCCACACACCCCCTTTTCCCTTATGTGCCAACATATCTCTTCAAACTTATTTTCCTTGTCTGTGGATATTGGATATCTCTGTTTTGGAAAGATGCTCCATCTCCTTGCATAGTTGAAAGAGTGGGAAATTGTGTTTTTTCAAACAATCTTTCAAGTAGGAAGAAGGATTCACCCAAACCACTAAACTGTGATTCTTTCCACTGACTACAATGAGCTTCAGACCAAGACCTTGATCGTCATTCTTCGTTGTTAATTTCTTTAATAAATTAGTTTCCTCACAAAGCTGGGTGTTGTGATTCTTTAAAGTTTATGCAAACAAATTTAAGTTCATGGATTTTTATTATTTTTTTTTAAGTGAGAATTTGCTTTCTTTCTTCATCACTGACTACTCACTGGTTTGTCTGTGATGGGTCGCTGAGGTCAGTGGTACTCTTTCTGCTCCATGAATGGAATGACTCAAGTGTTTGAAAGAGACTAATGACTCTAATAGCCAACAAAGGATGAATTTGCTTATGTATAAACATCTTTGTTTGTGTGCCAGTTAGGACATTTATGCACAGTACATCTATTCTTCCAGCATAGGTGTATGCAAATTGAAATAAAGCTGGGGGGGAAATGACAAATGGAGCTTGCATTTTAGATGGGGAGACTTGGGAGCAGCCCAACTCCCTGGCGAGGGAGACGACATGGTACAGTAGGCGCCTCCGGTCCCCCTGTCTATGCTCTGGGTTTCCCACAAAAGAAAATTGCTGCAGGTCCCATCCAGTCTGCATGTCCCAACAAGTCCCTAGTTAGGGTGTTAGGAGCAGTAGGACTCCAGGGCACAGTACCACACAGGCCCACAGGTCACATTATAATGAGCTGGAGATGATCAGAGAGATGCACTGGACAACTCCAATTCCCGTAAACAGCTTGAGTGTGTTTCTGATGTGCATTAGAAAAAGAAATTAGAATAAGCATAAAAACAAAAGGCTTTTAGAAGTCTTCCCCATACCTCCAGAGCTAGAAATGCTGTAAAACATACTTTCCTATCATAAGGGTCTTTTTAGTACTTTCTGCTTCTTCTTCTTCTTCTTCTTCTTCTTCTTCTTCTTCTTCTTCTTCTTCTACTTCTCTCATCAGAATATGACCACAGAAACCTTGTAAATTAAAAGTATCATCAAAATAGAGATGCTTCTGTGGAACATTTTAGTTTAAGTAGGCTCACACATATTGACTAAATTCTCTTTGGGTGAAAGTGTTCCAACTATATGCAAAGGCAACCCTTTTCCAAAATTATTTTTCTATTGAAGACATTGAAATTATCATTTTTCAATCTCTTGTGGGTTATTTTTTTCTGTCTTTGCATAGTTGGAATTATTTGTATTGGTTTGTTTGTTTTCTCAGACCTCTGATTTCTTTTAATAAGTGTATCCATGCAAATGTTGTATAAATAAAAGAAAAAAGAGGGAATATCTTACTCTAGACCAGAGACTACATTGGGGGTAGAGGGTAAAATTACACTTCAAATTATTGCTTCATATTGGAGGCATGAGCAGCAAACAAAAAAAACATTTTCTATTGAAAAAAATATTAACATTCATTCTGCATCCAATGTTTTCTGATATGTCTTTGTCACATAGCACACTTTCTTGGTAAACCACAAAGCAGAATTTGGAGCTCCATAGCTGACATCTTAGAACCTTCTAGGGCTCCTAGGGCCAGACAAAGCTTTTCAGAAGCAGAAGTGGAAGCAGCAGTGAAGGATCTTCTCAGGTGAGAGTATCCCACACCCAGACCCACCCCCCATGCTGAGGGCAGCACTGCTGAGGGCCCTTACAGAGAGAAAAATGATGCCCATTAGTGCTTAAAATCAAACCTGCCACATCCTAAGATCTGTCTGAAATCAAACATCCCTTTGGAGCTGAGCAGAAGCATTTTCAGAGAAAAGCAAGAATGCCAGGAGCCAGGACCACCATCTCCTCCAGCTCATCGGGGTGTCTGTCTGCCTTCTTAGCACATCCAAGCCAGGGGGCTCAACACTCTGGAGCCCAGAGCTCCAGTCTAGGGAAAGATTAATGTAGATATTGCCATAGAATGTCTTTTCTCTCTTCAGTAGTGGTGATTCCAAGCTTCCACCCACAGCCTGCTTTAATGACAGTACTGTGGAGGACAGTGACGCCCACAGTTTGGTACTAAGTCTGTTGTCAGCTCTCAAAGTTTCTCACAGAGTTTAGCTCAGCTATTTAGGGCTGATGAGATCATGCTGTTTAATAGACCAGAGACCACATACGGATGATATACCAGCACTCTGGAGAACCACAGTTTGAAAATCGTTCAGCACAGCTAATCCCAGGGCTTGATTCTGGCAGGTAAGATCGGTCACTGGAATAGCTCCTGTCTAAGAGGTGCAAAATGCCTTGACTAAAGCAGTATTTTCTGTATTTACTTCTGTAACACTATTATGACTTCATTGATGCCTGCAGTAATGTATGGGAATGAGAGAACAAAACCAGCCATGATTACTAGAGATCTTGTTTTTGGCATTGGTGCTTTCAAAAATGTACACTTCTTGTTCAGCACCTGCTCTCAGATCCTCTGAAGATATCTCTCTCCTACAAGCCTCTTCTGTGCCTTGTATGTTAATGAATGGAGCTGTGAATTCCCTACAAGCAGGGATCTATCCCTCCTGGCTAAGTGGATATTGCTGGCATTGTTTAAACACAAAACTATGGGAGTTACTGTGGTAGAGGTGATTTCTCACAGCTTGCTGAGAGTGGTTGGTCATGCTGAGTGTTGAGAGAAGGGGATCTGGTTGGCCTAATTCTTTCTTGCCATGTGTCAGTGAGCCCCATGGATGTTTCTGCAGCAGGATCAGTGCAGGTACCTGCACTCCTGTGGGTTTTCTTGCAGAGGTGTCAGGGCTGGGTGCATATAAAGCCACACAGCCACTGTGTTTGCCTAATGCTGTTCAGTGCAGATCTCAGCCAGGGCTTGGATTTGTGGCTGGGCTTGGAGCCTGCAAAGCTAGGGATTCAGGATTTGGCCTGCATCTGTCTGCGTATTTATATAATGACAGAAAAAGCAAATTCCTTACAAGCAACTATGAGTCAAAACAAAAACACTGTGAAGGTCAGCTGAGCACAGCAGAGAGAGGATGTTATCCCAGCCACATGTTCAAATCTTAAGCTGCCTGACCAGCCAGAGGGACTCTTGGGCAAAAGTCCTGAGAAGATGCCAGCTGGGAAACCACCCACTGACACCCAGCTGGCTTCTCAAAACAACTGGAGCTTCAATGTTTGACACTCTGCTCCAGGCACAGCTGCAGGGCATACCCAGCCACAGAGCAATACCAAGGGCTTCTCATCAAGTTTTCCAAAAGAAATACGGCACATGGGAAACACTGTTACAAATCCTAATTTGCAAGGATTTCCTTTTTTTTTTTTTTAATAAGACAAACAGTAACATATTTAAGGCGAAATTTTTTTCTTTTTTTTTTTTTTTTTTCAAGCTAGCTGGCATAATATTAATCCAGCAAGTCAAACACTGTTTCAGTTTTTTTTTCTATAAGTCCATCTTGCTTTCAGCCAAGACACTATAAACAATTCACAGACACAGATCTAATCCAGAGTTAATTAAGGTTGATCAAAGCTTATGTGCAGCTCTCAGCTCCTGAGGATAAAAAAGAGGATATGTGCTGAGGATAAAAGCAGAGGTCTTTGTTAAGGATGTGGTGGCCTTGGACATATACATCCCCTCCCTTATTTATTTGGAATTAATTTAGTTTCATTATAACCTCATGTCTATAAATGCCCTTCCATTAAGTAATAACAATCTCTATGCAATCCTTGGAAAAGTTTTGAAACTATCAGGAGGCATACACCATAAATGTGTATTTCATTTTTAGGGATGTAAATGTGTTTACTGTAGTAATTTTGAGAAGTTACATTTCATTGTGATCACTTTTCTTGTAGGAAGGCTCCAGCTTTGGCCAGTTCCATTGAGTTAGGCACTGTACAATGCCTGGAAAAGTTTCCAGGCTACAAGACAAGCAGGAAATCCTGTGCACATTCTACTAAATGATTGTAGAGACACCAGGGCTGAATCTAGAATTAAAATCTAAAGTTCTGGCAATGGGGCTATCTGCTCACCCTTCCCTCATCCACTCTGGGACAAAGCCTCCATTAGCACCAGCCACCAGCACTTGTGTTTTTCAGGTGGATGATGAGAACCAAACCCACTGAGTGGAGGAGAATTTAGCAAAGAGCAGCTGTTGCAAATAATTTGCAATTTGCATGCTACGTATTTGCCATTTTGTTCAGAGAAAGCCAAAGAAATTAAAATTTGGACTTCTAATAATACCTTCATTTGTTCAATGGCAGACAGAATAGGTTGGTCAGTGCCTCCAGTATGCACTAGTTTTGTCTCTAAACTGGGTTGCCTTTAATAGAAATAGACTTCAGTGCAGATGGTAGGGCACTTCAGAGTCCCAGGTAGCAATTTTAAGCTGTTTTACTTCCTCACACTTGCAGGAGGCATTGCCAGAAGTCAATAACCTCTGCATTATTGCCTAACAGGTCCTAAACCATGCTCATCTTTATGACCCTCAGACCCTTCTGGGCCTAGAACAGGTTGGTTCCTGAAAAGCTGTACATAGAGAACAAGCATTCTCTACTCACGGGAGTAGTTTGTCTGTGAGGGCAGAATGTGGCACAGAAAGGCCCTGTGCCCCATCCTTTGACAGGACAAGCTCTCATATGCAGTAGCCCACAAAAGAGCTCTTTTTACATATGACTATGTACCAGATGCTTTACCCTAATAAAATGCAGATCAGGTTCTGTTTATGCTATTGTTGCAGGAAAATTTCTCATTAAGTTGGTGTAGTACAAAATTAATAATTTTGGCTAAATATGGTCCTTGTGTAGAAATGGAAAATGGAAAATCCTATATCCAGCCTTGCTCACTCCTCATGAATGGGGCAGGAAACCTCTCCAAAGACAGCAAAATTGGTCCATTTTTCTTTTATGCCCATATGTGAAATTACACAGACAGATATTATGCTTTTCTTTCTCTTCACTTTTTTCCATGTGAGTTTTGCCAATCTGGTGGTCTTTAGCACAAAGTCTCCTTGCCCAATAGCACTGGTAGTTCCTCAGAGAACCTTCATCATGTGTAGAGGTAACAAAGTACTCTATTCCTACTATTAAGGTTTTACAATATTCCCCCTGAGATCTTGATCAACATCACCAGACTTATTCCAATCAGCACATGGGACACTGAAGGCCATCTCTAGCCCAAAGCAGAGTTTCCAGTTGGGAATGGAATATGATTTTGAACTGGGAACCCAGAGCAGAAGGATTTTAATTTGTATTGTTCTTAGCCTTTCATTGGTCTTCTATAAATTTTACTGTCAAGCGGAAAAAAATATTATAGTAAAGTATAAAGCAAAATGTCACATTTTATTGCCTGACAGGTTTTGTTGTTGTAATGGGAGCTGATCAAATTGGTAATGGGTAGAAGCCTTGTGCTCACAGTTACTAGAGAGACAAAAGTATTGGTGAACTTTGCATTCTATGTAAAATATCTCTCTGGGCAATGTGGCTACTATTTCATGCTCCTCTGTAGAAATAAAACTTTTTTCCTCAACTGTTGAAGCAACAGAAATATTCCTCTCTTAAGTGGGGAAAAAAAAAATAGAAAAATTATTCTTTCACTTTGTTGACAGCAAATCTAAAGTATTTAATAAATTGTAAATATTTCCCTTAGGTTATGTTTAAGGAAATAAACCAACTCCTTGGGCTTGGTTGAATTTGAAGTTAGAAAAAGGGATTCTCTTACTATCTACTGAAAATAAGTGAAAACTCACAGTGGAAATATGACACAATGAAATGTCATGTCAAGTTACAAATTTGAAATAGGAGAAAGTGCAATTTTTCAGTAGATTTTTTCCAGCTAAGTTTTTCAGGGAAGATGGTTTCTAATGACTTTAAGATGAATTTCTGGTTCTGTTTTTCATTTTAAATTACTTATTATCTATTAGTCCTCTATTCTCCTTAATCTGCGAGAACAGCTCTATATACATGTGAATTCTTCTGGTGTTTTAATTGGATGTGTCTCCAGTGTGATACTATAAGACTCTCATTTAGCATCGGTGGTTTAACATCCTTTGGAGCAAAGTGAACCAATGACTTAATTAACTTCCACTTGGGCAGTTATCTGCTCTGGGAACCTGCAGGAAGTATTATTCTATTTGAGGGTGACAAATGAACATACATGAGGTACCACACGCCACCCAGTGGGAGATCTGACAAGAAACATAATTTATTTCATTAGTGGTGCCAAAATGGGCTTTCAAGCTGAAAACCTAAATATGTAGCAGTGTCTTAGGAGAAGAGGAAACAGCATGGGCTTTGCCTGGAATAATTGATTGTGTACAGTTCACAACATATATTTCCATGGGAAAGTTTGTGTCAGTCTTCATCCATCATACTGTAGTTTGTTAGGTGTCAACCTAAGTGGTGTATAAAATAAACACTCCTAAATACTTTTGGATTTGGTACTACTTATCAATTACATTATGAAAATAGAATTAAAAGAAAATAACTAGCCTTGATTCAGAATTAACTTTGGGGTTTTAGAACATATTTATAATTGTTCTGAGTTTTGTAGATTTCAAAACATGGCTACAGTCTCCAACATCCTTGGCTTTCTTCAAATTTATTGTAATTTATAGAGTAAAAGTTAGTGGCAGCCTCTAATTACCCACAGAACCAAAGTTTCCTGAGTGAAAACTTGAGATCAAAGGGCATGAATAATAGCCTTAAAGGCATCTCCCCTTACACAGGCTGCTCTTAGCCCCTCTGCTGTCCTTTGGTATAAATTAAGCACCTTAGGATGAATAAAACATGAAGCACAGAAGGTTTAGATTTCACAGAAGATGAATGGTTGGATTATTGATGGGAAAAGGAGCATGGGAAAGTATAAACCATGTAGATCTAAAAATTTTAAACTCTGTAAGCAATCACCTTTGCTTTAGTAATTTTTTTTAATTTATTTTTCATCATTTTTTTCGAATCCTTTCTGTTGATAAGGCAGCTGGGTTGTTCTGTGTCACTGAGCTGCACTTTTAAGCAAGCTCAGAAGCCTTTCACAGTTCATTCTGTTGATTTCAGTGGGCATATGACCAGGCTATAAAACCACAAGAGCAATCACTGGTTGTTAAAAACCATACAAGCACTTACATTCAATTATAATGAAAAAGGTACATACCTCTTGTGTCTCATGAAACTCAGACTTGAAGGCTGTTTGATTCCTCTTATATACAGCATGAATCCAGTTCCTTCCTGAAGTAAAGTTCATTGCCTTTCACTAGTGTTACACATGCTGAATTTAATTCATTTCATATCCCATCATGGTATAAATGTGCATAACCATAGGAATTAAGAAAGTAGGGTCAAAACCCTTTCTAATGTAGATGTTTATTCATAGGCAAAGATTTTTCAGGATGAATGCGTACATGAGGCAAAAGCTGTGTGTTTGTTTTGAACAAAATTCTGTATTTGCTTTCTATGAAGAATGTTTTCTTTGAAGGAAAAAAAAAGCACAAAAAGAAAAATCAGTAACTGTTTTGGGAAATGGTAAAATAAAATGTTTCTCCATGAGCTGTGAAAATGGCTGACTCTTCATCTTGGCCTTAATTCATTAAGAATCAAAATCTTAATTTTCTGAAATTTGGACATTTGAAAAAATATTTGTTTTGTGTTTATCTGTATTGAAAGCAATCAATGAAAGCAGTCAAATACCCAAATTACCTTCCTTTGTAAACCAGACAGATGTATATTATAATCATATCTCATTCAATCTTATGGCCCAGGTACCACGGCAGTCCAACAAACCCAGGAAAAGGAGCTCATACTCCTTATGCTTGATTAACATTAGGGCTTTGAAAAAAGGTCATCTTGTTTCTGGGAAGTTGAGTCAGGCTTTGTCTCTCCTCTTAAGGCTGTTCCAGTTTTTAGAATACAATTAAAAATTCATTGGACTGGGAAGGGAACCCAAGTGTCTCACATCCCCTGGGATGGGTCTAACCACTGTCTTATACAGTCATTTTCACGCTCTCTTGCTGGCTCAATAAATATTGAAGTATTTTATGCAAAACGAAAGACCCTCTGTATGAGCAATGGAGAAAAAATGCATTCAAAGACTACTGTAGATTGTGATGATTGCAGCAGCCTTGGGGAAGGGGGGACTCCTGCCTTTAACTCTTGCCTTGAACCAGGAAAAAAGAGGTTTGAACCTCTCCCTCCTCATGTAGGAGTGTGCTTATTTTTGGAAACTGGATAAAAAATAGAAATGTAAACAAAAATGTGCACTGCAAATATCTCATGCTACCTCTCTGGCTTTCCTGATTCCAGGTGCAGAAAAAAATACCATTTAGAAAATCATAATGGCCAGATTGGGGATGTGGTTTTTTTTTTTGGGGCATGTTGGAATTTTGCATAAAATTTTTGTTCAGTTCAGTTTAGGCAAAAAGTCTTAGGGTTAGTACCCTATACAACACTTCTTCATATTTATATTTGTTTTCCTTTTAAGAAAATAAATACATAATCAACTAAAGAAATAGAGCAAGAACACCTCCATGATTTTTCCTAGACTTTAATTTTTTTTTCCTCAGGTCCATTTATTTGAAGGAAGAGTTGTGAGTCAAATTTTTTTGATTATAGCCAAAAAATCAGGGTTTTTCCCCTGTGACGTATGACAGGAAAAACTACCATTTTTCAAGTAGTTTTAATCTTATCTCTGAATAGGTGTAGTTGTGCTTAAATTGTCAGGTTTCAGGAAAACTTTGAGCTCCCAAAGCTGATCCAAAACCCTCTGAGTAGGTGACAGTCTTTCTGTTGACTTAAGCTGTCTATAGCGGGGATGATATCTGAGTTAAAACTTACAGACTGAGAATCTGTGCCTGTGTAATCTAGTTTATTAAGACAGAGGTTTACAGGAAGCAAAGATACCTCAAAGTTATCTTTATATTGCAGAAATTTGATTTATTATGCTTTTGAAGTAAAGATGCTTTTATTTATTGTGTGTGTTGTTTCAGTGGTTTTTTTCCCTGCTGTATTATGGATATAACATATTGATGGTGAGGACACTGTAGAGGCCAATGAATTCCAATCAATGTGAATGCTCAGAAACCCTCGGCAGTCAAAGAGCTCTGGCAAACAAAGCCATTTTATGTAATGCATCGGCAGAGACTTCCCATTGCCCTCAGGAATAGAAAGGGTAGTTAGTTTAGGCAATCATGAAAAAATAAATCTCGAGGAGCAAATATTCTCACTTACAACAGTTTTCTGACAATAAGGCCATTTCTGATGGGAAGGGAGTTCACAGGTCATTCTTATTAAGTGCTTGACTGATTTATTTTAACACAGCTCTCCCTTCTGCTGGAGCTGGGAGAACTGAGGTGTATTTTCCTCCAGAAAAGCCTGCTAATGCTGGGCTGGGCTGCTGAGTGGAAAGGGTGAGCACTGCTATCCCATCGTATCAATTTCAGTATGCTTCCATCAATGCAGCCAAAATGCTCCGGAAGGGAGAATTCTCCAGCCTGAATCCACTCCCTTACTGCCTCTCCCTGACATCTAGAGTTTGCCAAGTGCCCTTTTAGGAACAGTTATGTGGTTGTTGTGCTTGTCCCTGCAAACTGGTTAACTTGTTCTCTCTACCCATTGCACTTTCTTATGATATTTATTTAAGGAATAAGGAACAGCCCAATTCTGCCTCTAGAAGATGGGATTTTTAAATTTGTCTTAAAGCATTTGTGATGTTTCTCAAAGCCAGAGTATACTGAATATTAAAAACATCATATGGTGTAATATTCCTCACTCATATTATAAACTATATCTTTTGGGACTCCAACTTCACTTTTAATTACATCACTACCGTAATTGTCTTGTTAACATCCATCCCTTTATGGAAGAACAAAATAAAGGCTTTTTTCTTTGCCCTCGCAGCAGGTTCATGATCAAATATTCAGAAACTATTTCACTAATCATAACCATTTCACTGTTAGCTTGCACTTTGCCCATCTGTTTGCCCATATCCACTTGCTTCCTGCCATGCCCTCAGACTGTCAGCTCTCTGAGGCAGAGTGTCTCACAGAGCTTTGCACAGTGCTTTTTTCTGATTGGGGTGCGTGGGTGGTGGAACTGTTATAGCGATAGATTTGTTTTCCAGATTATCAGTAACATAATTGCATTATATTAAGTTGCACTATTTTTGCCAGTGCATTTTCTTACCTTATAATCTTGGAGCACTGCGTAGCATCTCCAAAACAATTGGGAGCAGCAATTTATTTATTAATTAAACGGATTAATAGCAACTGAAGCAGTTTGGGTACAATAAAGGCAAATGTTCTGTCCTTTAATGATAGACAATCATGAGTTCAACACATTTTGCAGAAGAGAGATAGGAAACAATAAAAAGAGAATTTGATTATGTGTTGTCACTCCATTCTTCTCACTTCTCACAATTAGTTTAGGCCCTTCATCTATTCGTGTCATCCATGCAACACTCCTACGCTTGTTGTTTATCACCTTCCTCTTTTATTCCTGCTTTGCAAAGGGGAAATGTTTGCAATATTGCTTCAGAGGAAATTATAGATCAGACTAGACAGTCACACTTTTTTTTTTCTTTCCTTTCATTTATAGCAAGAAGAAATATGAATTGAAACCCATGTTCATCAAAGAGAGCATTGGGTTGAGAACACTGGATGCTGGTTGCAGTAGTAAAGGAGTACAAGCTGAAAATATGATACAGCTGTGCTGATAGCTTTGTGATTATTTTGAAAAGCTGGCTATCTGCCCCATCTGACAGTCTGTGAACATGACAAATAATTTAACATTCATGCTGCTCCTGTTTTGGCATTATATATATGAATCATGTGGTCACCACTTTCCAAATTGATAGTAGATCAAAAAAGAGTTAATGACTAAAGTTTTGGTCATGACTTGTTCCATTGTTCCATAATAAAAAACATTGTAAAATAGAATACCAAGGCATAAAGGGCATTTGTGTCATGACTCATAGGTCATGGAGAGCGTTTTTTTTAGTACATCTTAAAGAGTTATTTCTAACTTTCCTGAAGTTTCCTGAAGGGTTGATCAACTCAGTACTGCTGAATGCCAGGCATGGTCCAGGGATTCTTTTTTGACTCCATAGGGTTCTACACCCCCAAATAACCAGTCATTTACTATTGCTTCTATGTGCTGGAAGAAAATATGCAGTCTTATTTCATCTACACTTCAAAAGTCTATGGAAGATTTGCAACTAGATTTTCTAAAGTTGCAAAATACCTGTTTATTATTTGCCTGAAGTTTGGGCTTGGGTTTTTTTGTGTAGCTGAAATACACGGGAAGGGAAGACCTCATTAAGTTACATGGTGAAAAGATGGTTTTTATCCTGATGGCTTTATCCTCTTTGCTCCAGCAAGGAGGTGGAGGCTCTTCATTACACTGACACCATTTGTGTTAAGCTACTTTGAGTGTGAAAATCCCCCTGTGGAGTAGCACTCTTGATCCTAAGTCCACCTGGGCACTGTGGTTATGTGCCTGTCACTTTGGAGCAAAGCTGATAACATAATTAGATGACATGCTGGGAGATTCTCAACGCAGTAGTGAGCCAAATCACCTCACCAGCTCTTCCTCCGTGATCCAACATTTTCTCTGAGCACATGGGTGACCCCAAAAGCTGCCTTCAGATGAGCTTCTCTCTATCAGCATCAAAAATTTGCCCTCTTAGAGAATCATGAGTGTCTGCTTATGTGAATTTTAGCTTCTGTTCTTTTTCATGGCTGAGCATGAGCAAGTTAAAAGCAGGGTTTTGTGTGAAGACAGAACTAAAGTTAGACTTAATGTCAAGTAAACTTGGAGTCTTCAGGGCAGTAAAAGCACAAAAGGAGAGTGAATACTGATCCAGCTATGGGAGACATGGTCTGTACCTTCTGTGCTTGACAATCAGATGTGTCATAAGATCATGAGAGAATATCACATTTACAAACAGGGGCAGGAATAGGTTATCTCTATACCCATTAGTGTAATATCCAATTTTTTTCCTTATCTGTCCTAGAAAGGAGCAAATACAGTCCAGGTTATTGAATGCATAGAGAACAAGGACGTAGAAAATAGTGTCACCAGCCTTCCTAGACCCCATGGAAGAGCCACCCTGCATTTCAGACTAAATCTTGTGAGGCAATGTGCACCAGCCTCTTCAAAAGCGCTGCGGGAATTCAAATACTGTCTCATCACTACCCAAATACTTCTCTGCTTATTTTGTCACACAAGGTTCCTAGATTGCTCACTGTTTGTGCAGAACTCATGGATACACCTGCCAGACATTTGGCATCAAAGGCATTGTAGAGCTTATGTTCCAAAGCAAATATACAACTGATAGAAAAACACAGCAATCAAAACCAGACAGTTCTTCAACTTGATGTAATGTAAGAAACATGAATTTGTATGAACTACACTGATTTTATTTTTGTCTTCTAGTGCTATACAAGAATATTCTTTTGATGATAATTTGAGCAAACAAGAAGTCTGTTGAAACTTCTGTAGTTAGAATAGCAGGAATTGGATAACAGCTTTGGCTTGTAGGGTTGTTTGTTTTTGTTGCTGGTGGCAACTGGAAATGTTCACGTTACCCAAAGTGACAGGGAAAAATTGCCAGCATTGCAGCAGTACCCATTGTCCCCCTCCATGGAGGAAAACACTCTCCTTATCCATCTGCAAAAATTCAGCTTTGATTGGAGATTTGCAAAGTCAGTTTCTTAGGATTAATAATGTTGCTGAGGATTGCATGAGAGGCTTGGAATCCTTTATTCAGACTTTATCCACCTGATATACCCAATCTGTTCTACCTCGCTTTAATGGACATTTACCTGTCATATCTAGGATTAAAATAACTCCTGGGCCATACAGCAGGAATTAGGAAGATTTTAACATAAATAGAAACAGCCTAAAATTTAAGGGATCACTTTAGCTTCCTGCTGTAGCAAATTCTATGTCTGACTGGAAGGTTAATAAAAGGAAATAAGGATTTACAGCTTAGCCATTGAACAATTCTTTGAAGTTGTCTTTACATGAGATTTTTTTAAATTCAGTAGCTAGCTCTGTCAACATTTCCCTTCCAAAATATCATATTAGTGTGAAAATAACAGGGAAAAAAAGCACTATAAAGCAAAGGTTTTATGACTGCAAAATTAATCTCCATAGAAATATGGAATTCCCAGCTGAAATGAGTAAGAAATCAATAAAAGTACTGAAGTGATAAAACACAATTGTAAGGGCAGGAGGTCTTGAAGTGTTATTTAGTCACTGTAGTGGGATTTTTTATCTCCACACAGCAGTCAGATGAATAAGGTTCTATACTATAGATGAAATGCTATTTGTTTCATTTTCAGCATACTAGTTGGTATATAATTATCATACATACACACATTAAACTGTAACCAGATCATCTTCAAACACAGTTTTGAAACCCTGGTTATACAGCAGGAGAATGAGGATGTCATGGATTAACCCCAGCCAGCAACTAAGTACCATGCAGCTGCTTGCATGGTAATATTAAAAATAGCAACAAAAAGTGTAAAGAAAAGGAAAAAGAGAGAGAAAGAAAACCCAAGACAAAGTAATGCACATACAATTGCTCACCATGCACTGGGCAATGCCCATCCCATCCCCGAGCAGCGACTGTCTGCTCCTGATTAACTCCCCTCAGTTTCTGTACTCGATATGAGTACCATGGTATGGAATATCCCTTTGGTCAGTTCAGGTCAGCTGTCCTGGCCATGCTTCCCCTCAGCTTCTTGTGCACCTGCTCACTGGCAGAGCCTGGGAAACTGAAAAGTCCTGGATTTAGACTAAGAATTACTTAGCAACAACTAAAACATGAGTGTGTTTTCAACATTTATTCTCATATGGAATCCAAAACACAGAATTGTACCAGCTACTAAGAAAATTAACTCTATCCCAGCTGAAACCAGGACTGGGCAGAATTTTTTATTAATGATCTAATGAAACAAACAGAAGAGGTTATCAGTGATACTTCATACCAGAATAAAAGCTCCAGCTATGTGAACTGCAGAAGCTACAACCTGAGGAAGTACTTTTGCTGTGTTTACAACATAGTTGAGATGATGATGATGGAATTAGCATACTAGCATATTTTAGACTCTTGGACTAAATGCTACTTTTTAAAAAGTTGGATGTAGCTTGATATGACAGTGAATGAAAGGTCTGAAAATAATATATGAACCAACTGCAGCCATTCTGGGAGAGATGTTTATTTATAAAATTAGTGGCTCGAAGATTCATTCTCAGGAATATCAGAGGCAAGAGTCTATCTAATATACAATGCCTGTGAATAGTAATACTCATCAGGGGGATTTAAAGAAGCAGAAACTGATTCATCCTGCACCAAGTAGTTTATCCTGGTGATGTTAATGCCACAGAAAGACAACTGGGAAAACACATTATAGAAAGAATTTGCTAGGCAAGTCAAGAGTAACATTTTTCAAATGTTTTCAGAAACAGTACTAAATATTTCTAAAGTTATCAAAGGTATAGGGAAATTTTTTAGATAAGATTAAATGGGTTGTCTGGGAGACACTTAAATATTTGTATTTTCATGTTGCTCTGGTTCCTTTACTGCCAGTGTTTTAATCATGAAATTGAGTGTCTTCATCTGCTTTTTAATGCTTTTCTTAAAACTCACTCTCAGATGGGTAAGAGATGAGAAATTATATTGCCCCAGCTCTTTTATAACTTTGTTACTACTGTATGCCTTCAAAATTGCCCACAGTTCAGGTCTTTGAGTAAACTGTGCATCATTTAGCTCCTGAGGTTTTGAACTGAGCAGTACTACTTATATGAGACATCATGTAAATTTAGCAGTAGCTCAACATGCATGTGAAAAGACTTATTAAAAACATAGAATCTAACTTCTTTCACAGCAAAACATTAAAAAAAATTGAAAATCATCATTAAAATAATACAGAATTTCAAATATATATAATCTCTTTTTTATTTATATTTTATTCATTAGCTGTAAGTGCTCTTAAGTGACCAGCAGACTTTGACATACTGTCCCAGAAAACTTCGTGCCTTCCCTTTGGGACCATCAATCCCATTTATTTTTGGTTATGCCATGCCCACAGGTTTCACTGTGTCAGTTTTCTGCAACTCTTACTCAAGTGACACTTCCTTAGGGAAAATAACCTTTTCAAATGTCTCTCCAAGAATTGTAAAGACATTACCCTTTCTCTAAAATTTGTGTCAGTTTGGATGTACAGTTTCACCCACAGTATGCCACTGGTACTGTCTAAGTCTCACAACATATTCTCACTTCATTTTAATAAAATGGTCATTTCTTTTGGTGGCACCAGGTCGAAGTAAGTTTTTATCTTTTCCTGTCGCTACTTTTAGTGTTGGGTCTGACAGCCTATTAATGTCTTCTATTCTCTCTGGAACAAATAACACCTCATGGCAGACTCATTGCAGCACTCCACAAATTAGTCATGCTTAGCATCATTAAGAGCATGGCTCCACAGGTTTTTTATTAGTTTCAGGGGTTTTGGTGTTTCAGTTTGGGTTTTTAGGTTTTGTTGGTTTTTTGAAGTTTTTTTGGCACCATTTTCTTGCTTACCTATAACGTCAGGGATAACATCAATTAGGGATTGCATTCTATACCCGTAATGAAACTGCTTAAAATAACATTAACTAAATTCTGGCAGAACTTACTGTGTAATAGGTTTCTATTAGACGTAGAACTGGTTTAGCAAAAAATTGTTTAGTACATGTGGCTACATGTTCAGCTGCCATATTTTCTGTGAAAGTCACCTCTTGAGAGTCAGAATTATATTCAAACACAAGTATATTTGTCCTTGCCAATTAAAGAAATATCATCTGTGTGTGTTTTCCTTCAAGGTACAGATTTTCCTTTGTCATTAGCAGGAATTTATCACTCTTTCACTTAGTTTTGGCTCATGTGGTAATCCCTGTCAATGTTCTTTATTTCACTGTTCACTTTGGGGTGTTATAAAATATTTTTGCCATTCGTCTAAGGTGTTTTTGGACCATAACATGACTTTTATGTATCCTTTTGAATACATGTATTCCTGTAACATCCTAGAAATTGCGAGGTTGTTTCCTTTAACCAAAAGCCCATCTAGGACTGAATAGTCCCCCTTGAAAAGCTCTTGGAAAATTCTGATTCTACCATCCCAGACTGGTAGCTTGGATGATTTCTCACAGTTCTATCTCAAATGTAGTTCTGGCAATTTCAGTTCTCATCTACCTCAATGAGACGTTCATGTGTTGGCAAATCCATACCCTAGTAACAGACTTTGTTCCACTGCATATTTGCCCAGACAGTGTTACTGCAGTTATTAAATCTTTCCCCCCTTTTTATAAGTTTGAATACATAATTTTGTACCTGAAAAAATGAATCACTTTCAGGTTCTCAAACACTGGTTTGCCAGATCCCCTCCTGACAGCAATAAATAATGTCTGACCAATTTCATTTTAAAAGGGCACACAGAGTTAGAAAGAGCAAGTTGAAGCTTCTTATGTCCATTGCTTGAGGTCAATGCCTCCTTTTGAGCAGGCTGAATTTCAGTTTTGGTCAGTGGTTAGTGTGACACATGAGCCATTACTGATCATTTTCAACCACACTACTGTAAGTAGACTTTGCCAGAGCCCTTCTTAGAACTTTCACGGAAAAAATTAGATTTCTGCTTTCTGGCATAGTAGCAACATATTACCATGTCTTTTAATAAACTCATCAGTTTTAGAACTTCTTTAAGCTTCTCCTTGTTAGTCATTAGATTTTCTTTGTACAGTTTAACTTAGGCAGGAACATTTATCATAAATGACCTGGTATGATTTAGCACCAAGAAGAACTTGGAAAACTTTATGTGGCATCAGGCATTTTAGTGATGACTTCAGCTTTATTATAAACTGCACTATATATACCTAGTTGTGTTAAGATCTAGTTGTGTTAAGATATGTTATGTCTGATTATGAGTATTCAGATTTGGGCCTCAATCTCTGTTTCTTTTCAAAATTCCAACAGCTCAGAGCTGTTAGTCATGGCTGATGTTTTGTTTTGTTTTTCTAAAGCAAATATTACTCGGACAGGCTTCAGTATTGTCTATAGTCTAAATGTACAACTTGTATTATATCAACCAGCTATGTACAGCCCAAAGAAATATATCATTTAGTCCCTGGCCGCTTTATATGTTTTCTCTTTTCCAGGATAAGCTGGAAAAAGTCTAATGTGAGACAGAAGGATTTCCCAGATGATACACTGGTTCAGGTCTCTATCTTCCTGAAGAGTCTCTTAGGTCATTCTCTCTGTCATGTCATTTAATATGTGCATAGTGAATGTAATTACTTTTTTAGAATTGTTCTGTAAATCCATTTTTGGTCAGGAAGGCCAGTTTTAATGAGGGTGCACTGTGCTTTGGTTCTGCACTTGCAAAATAAATCTGATATTCCTGGGAAGAGTGTACTGTTTATCTGGAGAATGAGCACAACCCACCAAGGCCTCTCATTGCTCATCTTTTAGGAGCGGGTGCTATATCAGCTCAGTGGTGACAGGACATATATTCAGATATACCCAAGAAGACAGCAGGGGAAGCAGGCAGAGAGTTCCATGAATGCCACCTTCTCAAAAAACCTACTTTGCTTGCAGTTATTCTTGCAAGGGTGATAGGGGAATCACTCTTTTTTCACTAGCAACTTGATTTTTACTACCCCATGACACTCTGGGGAGGAAATATTGACCCAAGCCATAAGCAACCAAAATACATGAACACCAAAATACATGAACAACACCAGTGTTGATTATTCTACTAAAGTTAAATTTGTAGATTTCCTTCTATGTTTAAATTGAAAAGTCCTCCCTAAATTTAAAATTATTAAAATTATCAACATAACATTTAAAAGCTTTGTGCTTTTGCTTAGATATACATGTTCAAATGATTTGTGAGTCTCACTGTGTAGGAACATTTAATGAAGCCAGTTTAAGAACTCTTCCTTCCTAAGTTTACCCACCCCCAGATTTATTCAGCTACTGTAGCTATACTGCTCATAGTTATTGCAGATTTCTTTGGCTCCACTACTGCACATGATTGCTTTATGTCATGAGATTAAGGATATAAGTGTATGCAAATACAGATTATTCAGGGCAGCTTCAGAAGCTCCATGGTGGCCGGGAGGTGGCCTCTACCTTTACCTTCAAAAATTAGAGGTGATTGAGAGGGCAGGGGGCAGGTTGGATATTGATGACACTATTTATCACAACTTTGATTTTTTTTGGTGATGTTTTTGGTCTGCTTTTCAGGTATCATGGTTTCCTATTAAAGTTACTGCTCTTACATATGGCAGGTGCATTATTTCTCCTGAGCATAAATAGGATCAACCTTATAATCCTGCTATATTTTATATCCATATCTCAGAGCTGTCTCCACACACAAATTAACAGAGTATCCATCTGTTTTTCAAAGTAAGACTGTAAGACAGCTTTTACTCAAGCAATCAGATTTCCCTGATATACATTATTAATTACTATTATTCATTGCATTAAGGTGATACATAGAAATGCCACCTGATAGTAGTATTCCTTCTTGTTACATTTCCATAAAATCAGCAAGCAGTTCACTCAGCTTTTTGCTCTGCTGCTAAAAAGGTGTTCCAGAGAATATATCATATGCATTCTAAACCCAGGTAACTAAAGGCAGAAATTCATACAAAACTCTTTAAAAAATAGTGACTAAATTATTTTTATTACTTAAAGAACTTTATTTGTTGTGAAACAGCCCAGATTCCAAAGCATGTTGGTAGAAGAGAGAGGTAGCTCTTTATTGTTGATTATTTTAACCATCTACGTCCCCAGACCTGAAGGCTGTTTGTCTCTGGTCAGTAGAAACATAGAGAAGAAACCGAGAAGCTATGGTAACAGTAGGAAAAGAGAACCTAGATACGATTTTCTTTCTCCTGAAATGACTCTTCATGTTCCAGAGACATTGGGGAAACATTTTTCCTTTTGAATAATAGGTGAAATGGAGTGTGTGAAGTGCTCTTCCTAAAAACAAATCTAGGGTAGTTTTTGAAGGGGAATTTATTACTCACCGAAGAATAACATCCTTTTAAATACGTACTAAGAGGCAACAGAGATGTAGATAACAGTGTATACACTAAATCTTGTCCCATTCACTAAGTGTGTTGTGGATGCATCACCTTCTGCTAATACAGCATAAGACAGTGTTTAGGCTCATGCAGATTTTTTTCTCCTTCGACAATCAATGTTGCACAGGGGTTTTTTTTCAGCGTGAATTGTTGTCATAGAAAAAGCAGAAGAAATAATTTAAATTATAAACTCCATCTGCCTTGGCCAGACTCCTTAGCTGACTGATGATCTGTAACACATACTATTGCCTGTTCTGAGTGGAAGTTTGTGTTACCTCTTTATCAGTACATTAACCTGTCCTGTTCCATACACGGCTGCTTTATATGTGTATAACAAAGGGTCCCTTCTGGAATGAGAGGTGTCCCAACATAAATTGCTGAAATTAAATTGCAGCATGTCCACTAACTTCCAACTACTGTGAAGGAGGCAGAACCCTCCTTTTCTCTCTAACACAATTTTCTTGGTTCCTGAAATCAGCTTTTATCTGATACTAACTGTGGTAGTAAAAATTCAAGGTCGGAAGTGGATCACAGCCAAGTCTTCCACTTGTGCACAAGATAAGTATGCCATTAACTATGTCTCCTAAAGTTATTTATCTCATGCAAGCAAATGAGTTCAAAGCCTTCCTTTTACTGTTGTATGATTGTAGATATCTGCTGTCAGGTCTTCACTGGTGAAAGCTAGGCTCTTAACTGGGACAGAAGCAGAGTTTGCAGTCCAGTATAGCCCATGAATACAGGTTTTTTGCAAAATAATATGGCAGCTGGTAAAAATGTATGCCCTCTTTCTCTCTTTTTTTTCTTCACTCTCTAGGTATATGCAAAGCACAGTGTCAGCAGCAGCCCTCTCCTTTGCAGGTATGCCTCCTGACATTGTGCTTTCCTCCATCAGCTTGAGAGTTCTCAGACACACACATTGGATCAATGTATAGAATACTCACATTGGTTTGAGTTTATAGCATCTCATGGGAGAATTTCTTCATCTCTGTTTCTCCCATCATCTGGCTCTGTCAGACTTTTTTCTCTTAGAGAATGTAGGAGATATAGTAAAAATATCAGCTTGGTGCCATTACGAACCATAACGTTCTCCAAAAAGAGCTTCAATTTCTTTTCCCATCACTTGATCTCTGAACTTAGAAAGCTAGATTTTGGGAATTTTTATCAATTCCTTTCTACATCATCTTCCCTTCTGCTTCTGATGAGATTTCCAACTAGAATCCTCAGTGAAGGGTAAATTGTTTCTGCACTGTGCTGCATTGACAAGAGTAAGACTTCAGCAGTGAATAGTTACGGTGCAGTGGAGGCAAAAGAACTGGACCCAGAGGTGCTTTTTGCATTGGTGGCAGAGATATTAGCTCACACATTTTTACTATGAACTAAGCAGATACCTGCTCTGCTCTGAACAGGCTCTTTTCACACAGTCAGATGATGCATAACAACTCACAGTCACACAGCACTGTAGCTCAGCCCTACAGCCTAAGCCTCAAAACATGCAACGTGCTGAGTAGCCTTAAGATGTTCCACACAACAGAAAAATCCCCTATGTATAACTATCCAAGCTACCTGTTCTGCTCCCCAGGCTTTTTCCATACACCCAGAGCTGCTCCTAGGCAGGTAATGTTAGTCCCATTAAAGCTTGAGGATCAAAGGAGCTTGCTACACCCCACCTAGGGTGAAAAACTACTCCTGACAGCCTTGAAGGTAACTCCATGCCCTAAATCTTTCCTTGTCTTGCTTTAAGCTCAAATTAGCTTTGAATAGGCCTTTGGTGCTCTAGATTACATGAATTATAGAATCATAGAATGGTTTGGGTTGGGAGGTACCTAAAGGACTATCTAGTTCCAATGCACCTGCTGTGGGCAGGGACACCTTCCACCAGATTGCTCAAAGCACTATCCAACCTTACCTTGAACACCTTCAGGGATCTGAAACAACTGCGGGCAACATGATCCAGTGCCTGACCACTGTCATCACAAAGAGTTTCCTTCTAATATCCAACCTAAATCTGCTCTCTTTCAGTTTAAAGCCATTCCCCCTTGTCCTATCACCACATACCTTGTGAAAAGTCTCTCTCCAGTTCCCTTGTAGCCCCTTTAGGTACCGGAAGGCTGCAATAAGGTCTCCCTGGAACCTTCACTTTTCCAGACTGAACAATCCCAACTCTCTCAGTCTTTCCTCATAGGAGAGGTTCTCCATCACCCTAATCATCTTTATGGCCTTCCTCTGAATCTGTTCCAACAAGTCTGTGTCCTTCTTGTGCTGAGGACCCCAGAGCTGGATGCAACACTCAGGTGGGGTCTCACAAACCCCACACAAGGAAACTTATGAATGCAAAGGGAAGGTTTCCACAGAAGGTATCAAAAGTCCAAAGAGAAATATGTTCCTTGTAATTTCAGGTATTGAAAAGAAGACCTTTCTTTATTTGTCTGCTTGCATGCATAAGACCCCATAGGACAGAATTTTAAATAGCTTAATTCACAAAATTTAAACCCACAATTAATGCTTTCCAAGAGGTTTCCAGAAATGGTACCTAAATTTATTTGTCTCCAAATGTAACATTCTATCAAAAACAGTTTTTAGGACACCCCTTACTTCAAATTCAGGATCTTTTAATTTGGGTCAGATGGAGGCACTCAGAATTAATACATGCTTTTGAACATGATGGTACATATTGCACAAGAGCAGATGTGTCAAAGGGACCTATGTAACACATTCCTCAACTGCCAGCAAGAGGATGTCAATGATGTGATTGTGAGCAACTACTTTGTCTTAATGTAGCTGCTCAGGCATTTTTACCTGTAACATGGTAGGTACAAGCCTGATAATGTTAAGCAAGAAAAATGCTTGAAATAAATAACAGTAACAATAATAGTATCACTTTAGGTATCTTTATTCCAAATGTTAGGAAAAGATAAATAAGGACTACTATCACACACACTCAAAAGCTCTAGAATGTTTTATAACACAAATCAGCGCAAGATAAAATTGAGGTCAAATGTGTGAGGGAAGAAATAGCGTGCACAGAAACTTGCAAACTATTTCCTAGCCTCCAGACTTTAAAATGGCAGAGAAGAACATGTGGCAATTACAGAACCATTTTTATTGCTTTAAAACAACACAGTTTAATTGGTTTGAGTTAAACATTGGAGCATATCTCAACTATGAGCAAAGCAGTCCACTCAATCATGTTACTTTTAATGGAAATAGTCTTGAAAATAGATTGCGTAAGGAACATTTGTCATTATGGCTGGTCTAGCAAATCACGCAAGCACAACTAGATAAATAAGGTAATGTGTCCTTCCACTTGTAACTTAATTCTCCAGTGTATTTCATTAGGAGGATCTTAATTTTCATCTGAGTGTCTCCACCTTAACGAGAATGAGACGAGTTTGGCTGGAGCCCAGATCAATTTCATGCAATAACAACAGTAACCATCTCAAACTTTGCCTTTCCAGTAATTGACCTATACAATATGTTAAAAAATAGAGGAAACGTACAAACAAGCAAACAACTTAATCTCTATCCTAAACTATACTTTGAAACCTTTGTTTCAGGAGTCTTGAAAACACGATCAGTGAAGAAATACGGCTTTTGAGGCAGTGGCTGTTGCAGATACGAAATGTTGGAATAGATTAGTGAAATAGCTTTTGCGTTTTTCATGCTGATTCCACTGGAGATGTGCTGAAAGCCATAAAGATATGCTTCTTTCTCCAACTCATTTATTTCACATATACGATAATTTGCGGTCAATAAATCTAGGATGGATTTGCATGGTAAGGCATTGGTGTGGCGAACAGAATGGATAATAACTTTATCCATAATGTGGTTGTGGTATTTTTATAATCAGTTTCGTAATGTGATATTACTGGAGAGTATCATCAACCAGTGTTCAATATGAAACAAAGTTTTCCAAAGCAACACATGCTATGTACTAATTCATGTCATCAGAGATCCATCTTCCGGTGTACAAGACTCATCTTGTGTGCACATGGCTTTCATGGAGATGATAGCACAGAGAAATTTACTTTTACAGTCCTGTAGCTGGGCACTCCAGATGGATTATTTTACCAAGAAGAAAATAATTTCTTCACAAGCCAGAGTTCTCTTGACTTTGCAAGATAAAACTATTGGAAGGGTGGAAACTTGGGAGATCTTTAATGAGAAATAATAACTTTGAAATAGCAGTTGCAGTAGAGGCTATTAACAAAATATTAGTTTAGTTCTTTCATGTGTCCATTTGTATGTTTAGTGTCTTATAAAAAGCAGAATATTTTAATAAAGGAAGTAATTTCCTTAGAAATATCTGTTATAGAAGAAAACATTGGAATCCAGTCATTTAAACCAACCAGAGTTTAATATTTCTTAAAAACAGCAGGCTTAAGTTTAAGCACAGTCTTCAATTTTCAAGTGTTATCAGCTGTCAAGAAGGTAAGATTTAGTTTATGCAGCATCTGATAACTTGCTTCCCTAGATACCTATTTTTCCCGGAGGTCCTTCCTTAAAGTTTGAAGTGTGCTAGAGAACAAAACTTGGCTCTCCCTGATTCTGGATTGTGCTGTCTGTCCTACTCTTTACAAAATTTCAACACACATGGGCGCAGATCCAGCAAAGCATGTGCATAATTTGAAACCTATGAATAACTCCAGTTAAAGCTGCCAAAGATGGTAGGATGAACAGAGAAACCACTGAATTTCAGAGCAAAAATACAGGCTGAAACTGTATCCTCAAACATAAGACTGCAAACTTTAGAAGGGTACTCACTCATCGCTTGTCAAGAGGGATGTTGCTTTTCAAGTTATTCACATAAATCACTATGGTATCTGAAATTCATTGAACAATTCATGAGAAATATATTTGCATTTGATTTTCTTTTCCTTAAGCTTCTGTTTGTTGCAACATTCAACTTCCATGGGAGACTGGACTGAACTGTATATGCAATGTTTTCTTCTTCAGCAGAATCGTTAGACTTGTATCACCAAGCATTGGGCAGAAAGTACAAATATTTTTAAAGGTCAAATCATAAAACTGTAAAGCCTGGAGGAATTTATCTCTAAGGAGTTATACCAAGTGTACCACTCCCTTGTATGAAAACTTAATTGATGTCACTTGGTTGAAATTATTATCTCTTGAGACAAAATTTGATATGACGTTATGTAAGATATCAGAGTAAAAGGCATTTTTTGGATTAGATTTTAAGCCCAGCTTGTAGAATCACAATTGGTCATTGTAAAAATGACTATTATATCACAACCAGAGGATTATGATGTCAGGTGGGGAATAAGTGCAGAAGCAGATAAATTCTTAGGAAACAAGAGTGATTCTGTTTTAAAACACTGCCTTCACAAAAAATGACCAGAAGAAAAGAAGTACAGGGAAATAAACTGCACAGAAGAGCACTTGTTTCCAAATAAGATATTTCATAAGTTTTCCATAAGGTGACAGCTGCTTTTTCAAGCACTACATTCTGCTCTCCATTACATCAGTGTGAATCCAGAGGAATTGCATTTGAATTGTTTTTGCTAGCGACTGACATCAGGGTAACTGACAGTAAAATTTGGCTTGAATACATTTTCTCAGAAATAGAACCCATTTATTCCCATCAAAATAGAGAAGGGAGAATTACCAAACATCATATGATATCATGTATTGTTCAACACTCTGGAAGAAAAATGGGAAGCAAGATTTGTTTGAAGTATGGCGTGCTGTTTTTTTCCTCTTATCCTTCCAATTTTCCCAATTTATTGTGAAAGCCGCTGTTGCTGAAGCACAAAATAGACCTTTTGGGCACAAGGCAGCTCTCCTAACAGTTGGGTCTGTCAGGACAATAAAATCTTTAAGGAAACTAATTCTAGGCTTAGGCACACTGTTCCCTGTTAGCAACATCACACAAGTAGTTTCAAGGCTCTTTATCAGCAGCTAAATGGGTGTTTTTAGAACAAAGTCATTGGCAAACTTAAGTCTGATGTGGAACACTGCTGCAAATGGGAAAAGACAGTTTTTGCATGCATCACATTCTGCAATTTCATGTTCAGTAACCTTCCTGGAGTGACAGTATTTTCCTTAGCTTTGTCCTGTGGTGGAGGGGAGAGAGGAGCAGAGTGAGGTTTCAGTCACTAAAAGCAGATGACAAGTAGCTTCAGAAAACCTAAGAACTCACACACCAACCTGCTGCCTTCATTTGTATTCAACAGATGCTTCGATTTTTTTCCCCCTCACTGCCTAGTCTGTGCTGATCAGTATAAACAATGGAATTTTTGTCTTTATGGACATATTTTTGTTCTGTTTCACTTGAAGGTAGAGACAAACATTAAAAAAAAAAAGAAGACAAGCAACCTTCGCAGACACATTTATAACTTAAAAATTTGATAGGTAAACTTTAAGAAATAATTAAGATATTTAAGAATTTGGCTGAGAGATTCATTAAACTAGTACATGATGCTATAAGATTTAAACAGAAAGAAAAAAAAAACAGCAAAAAAGAAAACCTGAGGGATTAATCTGTGAGATACTGTAAAATGCCAGGAGAAATGAAAATGACTAATTATGCTAATTTTATGTTATACTATCAATATGGAACATGTATTGTCTTTGTGTGTATATATATAGATACACAGTGTGCCTATATGAGTCCAGCCTTTTTCCATAACTATTTCGGTATAATATAACATATCTTTTGCATGCACAGAAAAGCTGGCTTATTCGTATATAATTTTTCTCCTTCCTAGTCTGATCACAAGTCCCTAAGGTGTTGCTAAGTAGCTAATTCTGGTCCTGAATCAAGAATTCCCATTGTTGTGGGAGATATTTACTGGCAGTACCAGCATCTTTGTCTTTCCTTCTCCTCAGTTACAGGGAACAGGGCAGGCTCTGAGAGAGCAAAAAGATGTTACGCAGTGTCAGCAGATCCCCACTATCATATGATCTCCAACAAGGTGTCAGGTGCAGCACTATTCCCTACATCTGGCCATATGTTCCCTTTCCTTTGCCACTTTTACCACCTCTACCGCTGCTGTTAGTCCCTGGTCAGTGGGTGAGATGCTCCAGGGAGTTCTGAGCACTGAAACTGCACTTCATATCCTGCCTGAAGAGAAAAAAAGGGAAGGGAGACTGCAACTGTTCAGACTTGTGTTTGACTGCACTTTCCCCAAGACCAAGTACTGGTGCAAAAATCCTCATTGTAGAGTCAGGAATGTTCGTTTGATTACCTGATGTTCTTTGTAGTTATTCTCTCTATGCACATACAATTGTCAAAGTAGCTAGTTATTTCTAGAATGCCCAGTAAACAGAAACGAAGCTGTGTTTTCAGTTATTTTCCTAAAATATTGCTCTAATGCTATATGTGTGTGCATGTGTCCAACCTACATTTGGATTTCCACAAACAAGATTTATGTGACTGACTGGTTCAGCTCCATCCTAACTTTGTTTTGGATTTCAACACTTCAGGAGAGAGAAGGAATCTTTCTTTCCAATGTCTATATTTACCTATCTAAAATATTATGAAGTCTGATGTCAAAAAAGCAAATAGAAAAATAATGCAGTGTAAAGATTTTCTGAAATAGTTACGAGTGCAAACTAGAGGAGGGATAAAGTTCCCCTCCCCTGCTGATATCCCTATTCACTGGGCATTCTGCGAGGGAAAGAGAGAGTTATTTAATGCTTTCTTAGAGCTTGTTTTTCTTTGAATTCCCCTCTCCCCTCTTCTAGCACACACTTGTACATATTGCTGACTCTAAAATCATTCCCAGAGGTCAAATTATTGAAAGCCCAACCAAATTTTCCTAAGCTATCACAGTTTACTTACCATTCCCAGTTTCCACAGGTATCTGAGCAGTGATTAAATACCTATCAGTTTTGACATCAGAAGCCATAAACTGACTCTTTAGCCCCTATGTTTGTGTGATATTGTTTGATCTTCCAAAGACAATTTGCACCCACACACTCTGTTCAACAGAATCTGACTTGCAGATCGTCTGTGAAAAAAAAGCATCCTCATTAAAAAGTTTTCCAGTCTAGAAAGTCAAATAGGGAATACATATGAAGATGACAGTCGGTGGTTATGTTTCTGTTGCTTTTAAATCTTTGTCATATAATAATGACCCACTCAGCACAAGAAAAAAGAAAAAAATAGAAGAAAGGTCCAGAAAAGAATGAAGATCATAGCAGATGCTGCACACGGTTTCAGTTTGTGGTTTGTTGCAATTCACCTGGACTATTTAAAAGCCTGTGATAAATGGGTGGCACAAAAGATAGTGTTGTGTCTTTCAAGCCTTTGACAGTTGGCACTAAATGTTACTAAGCAAAATTACATAGGGCCAAAAGGTTGGCCATGATGAATCCCAGATACAATAGAACTGGGGATTTTCTGTATACGGAGTGATAAGGAGGGACTTTTAGGGTTGACAGGAATGACTTGCATACTATGACAAATGAAGAGGTAAGGATGTGGCTGTTGGCATAGTACTTGAGAAATGCGGGATCAATTTCCCGCCATGTTAATGCCTTAGTGTGTGGCCTTGGGGAAATCCCTTAGGATCAGACCTTGAAAGGTATACAGGGATCTAAAGATGCAAATCAGAACATCAGAGGACTTTCAAAGACAAGCAGAAAATCCTGACCTGATCTATGTCTTATTTTTGTGATCATAGCGGCTTGTTGGTTTTTTTGCAGGAAAATATTTTATGTATTATCAGTCGTTCCAATTCAGAAAAAAAGTGGGCAATAAAAGCCAAAATTGCATTTGAAGGCCAAAATAGCTGAATGTGTAATTCATTTGTGTATAATACACCTTGCAAGTTTTCTCTACAGCCAATGGTGGAGAAAAGGACAGAACCGGTTTATTATCTGTCTTTTCAGATAACCACCAAGCATTAAATCTGCTGGGATAGAGGAGCAAGTGATTCTGCAGCTGGTCATTTGGGAGGAGGCCTTCCGGCTTGATTAGACTTCCCCCAACTAAGTTAAATGCATCAGGCCTGGAACAGGATTTAAGGAGCCAAAAGTTTCATAGCTGCTGTTTCTTTGGTTTTCCCTTTCCCTTTCCCTTGATTTTTCTTAAATTGGCTTTTTTCTGAAGAATTAGAACATCAAATATTTCTTTGCATTTCCCTCATCTCCTGTAAAAAAACCATATGTCCAGTATTTCCTCAATGAAGGCCCAACAGCCAATAAACAGGAGCAATTAGAGGGACAGAAGTCTCTGTGCTTGGAAGTTAAAAGACTTGGAAGTTTTGTGCAATTTGCATGAGTACCCTGGAGTTAATCCATTGAAAACAGAAGCTACTGACCCATACCAGGGATTGGGGAAAATAAACTTTTTGTAATTCTTATTAAAGTCACATGCCTGGCACTGAGCTGTTAAGGTGGGTTACCTTGGCTCTGGATACCACAGGTGCTGTACATCTGTGTCTGAGATGAACATCAGGCAGCAGAGGCCAAGGGAATAGAAAAGATTTGTTTAGGTTTGAAGAGCAATCTGAAAATTTTCCTGTTCAGACAGGCATGCAACCTGTCTACAGAACAGGATGCAAAGAAAATTTTTGAAGAGTTTGATGAGGTGTTTAATAGACCTGAAAGCATTGTGAATAAAACACATCATACTGATACAGATCCCATTATGCTGCCAAAAGTACTAGCATCACATAGAGTACAGTCTCATTAGTCCTGAGAAATGAAGGAAAAGTTGATTGTGACAAGATGGTAAGATGCAGTGTTATTGAGAGAATGCAGATACTGACTAGTGTGGTTAGCAGCCCAATCACATTCAATAATAAGAAATGGTGTGATTTATGTAGATTGAGGAGATTTGAGTAAGGCTACCAAATGCAACAAAGCCCAAGGGAGTGCTGGGAAAAGATGACTACTTCCACAAGCAAGAATATTTCCAGATCTAAATGCAAGCCTGTGATTTGGCAACTCCAATTTGACAAAATTTTAAACTCTACACCTGCACATCTCTTTCCGTTGATGCATTTTTAAATAAATTTGCTCTGTGGTTGCTTCAGAACTCAAAAAGTGCCACTCAACAGAATTTTCAATCCCCTAAAAAACAGGTGGAAACAGATACTTATAACCTCTTGAGCTAATGTGATATAATCATCAACATTGTAAAAATAATAGCTGATATCCAGTTCAGCAGGTCTGGCTATCAGAAGCATTTTTCTTCACTGTATAGGCCTTTTATAGGTTTTCTTCTTTTCGTTCTTTTTCTTCCATGATAAAAAGAGAACAACTGTGTCAGCAAAAGACTTTATGTCAAATAAATTCCAGGTTTAGACTCCTGTCATATATAGGCAAAGGACTTGAACTTCAGAGGTAGAGCTTCATGACATGTTGCCTTCAGGAGAGAGGCCAACCTTCGAAGTTCCTCGGCATTTTTGCTTTTCCCCAACACCACTTGATTCTTTTTACTCCATTAGCAGGTGCACTGCAACTGTGTGTAAAACAACCCCCTTCATGTGCCCAAAAATATAATTTTTAAACATTCTTGTTCATCATGTTTCTAGAATGTTCCCACGATAAGTTTGTAGCATCCCACATGAGAGAGTGGCAACCTGTGACATAAGAGTAAAATGTGGTAGATGATGTCTGGATATTCTTACAGGAGATCTTGCTTCTGAAGTCACTGGGTTATGACACTGCATTCTGGGTCTCTCACACATCCCATGAAAAACGCACTCAAAATTGTTTTCTAAACTAAGCCTCCTTTTGGACCGATAATGATCCAGTTATTTGAAAGCATTTGCAAAGTATCATTATATACACAACTCGTGAATTTCAAAGGGACCCTTTGCAGAATGGCAAATATTCTGCTTATCAAGCAATTCACTTGCTATAGACAAAAACAGCCAGGAGTGTATTTGAGTTAAGATTTCACATTTCCTGCATGAGTGCACTCTCTAAGGAGGTTTTTAGCAATCGGATGCAGAATGAGAAGTTTTGGGTTTTTCCTCAGATTTTAGTCAGAAATTGCACACTTTACTCAAGAAATCTTTGTCTCAAAGATTACTGGATTAGTACCAAGTGTCAAAACTGGATTCTGGTAATTCCCGCGTAGTTCTGAGAAAGACCTGATCACATCCATATAAACAAGTAATGACTCATCCAAAACACAGGAAACAATCCTGAAAACAGAAGTCCATTTCTAAAGCACACCAACGACTTTCTTACAGCAGTTAAGCTTTCAAGAGTTTCTAAGCATAAAAATCACAGCAAGCAACAAGGTTTGAAGTAATCATGAGTCAAGTAATACTATTTCTGAGTAATGAGAAGCACCAAATGATGCCAACATGTAAGTGATTGTTAGAGTAATTCTGCATGGATGGTCAACAGTGAAAGCCCAGAACCATCCAAGTATAAAGTTTTGTGGGATCTATCAATGTGAAGTTGCTGCACATATTGGAAGGTGGCACAAAAAAACTCCAAATCATAATGCAACACAGCATGAGAGCAGAAATGTTAAACAGAGCCCACAAGGGCCTATCTGGGGTTTGAAACATAAAACACTATATTGAATGTCTTATAAATACCATTACAGAAAATAAAAATAAAATCTGCAACAAATATGGGAAAAGATGCAGAAGAACTATTATTCCTTTTGAACTTGCTTCCCAATAATGGAATAATTCATTAAGTTAATAACTGTGGTCTTCATTTCTTCAGGGGAAAAGGGTATTATCTTAGGAACTGAGAAAGTTTGGATTTTACTTTTTTGCCTCTCTCTAAATTCAGCAGCTAGATCTCTTTCAAAAGACCAAAGAAAAAAAGGTGAATAGATTGTTATTTGAAAGTGAGATGTTGCCCACCCTAAATTCCCAGAGTTGACATTTCTGGCACCGGCTGTAAGAGTGTTGGCCAAATCATTCCTTCCAAGCAAAGCCCAGTTTTGCCTTGGCAGAAGCACCATATGGCAATGGGTGCCTTTGAGATATAAAGCCTCTTCAAGCACCACTGAAGTGCTGCCATTGCCCCTCTCCTTATAAGGGGGTGTAGCATATGCTCTCCTGACTAGCTGATTAGCACTACTTAGAGCTAAACAGCAGAAGGATCAGGTTTTACCCTTCCCTATGTCTTTGGTCTGCCATATCCCACAGAGGAAGGCAAAAAAGTGTGTGGTCTCTCACATGAAGGATGCAAAACGTCTCCCTTGTCTCTCCTTAAATAATGCTGTATTTTATCTCTCAGATGCAATCTTGGATAAATTAGTATTCATTGTATCTAATCCATAGATTTTCTGGGGAAAATATATATTGACTGGGAATGTGGTTTGTTTATATGATTGATGCAAAATAGTCTGGAGTGTTACACATTCATTCTACATGAGAAAGACAGGTTTTTAGCTTTGTACTATCTTCTCCTTATGAGAAAATAAAGAAGTAGCTATGCCTTCTTTATGCAACTAGAAGTAAATTGAGTGTAACAACATCATTGTAAAATGATGTGCTTTATAAAGTCCCGAATATGGTGCATCTTTTGTGTTTTGTTTCTAATTGTTTGCTCAATACAAAAGGATAATTCATTAGGCCAATTCTCCAAATAATCTCAAAGTGACATGAATTCCTTTGCAGAGTGAATGTCTGTAGCAAGTAATCCATGGAAAACAGACAGGCGTCTCTTGTCATTTCGGAGCTCTAATCCACTGCCTGGAGCATGAAAATGCTCAGGATAACAAGTGTGGGAATGACCAAAATCAACATTATTTTTTTATTTTTTTTTCTTAACAATGCTGCTGATCAATAGAATTGCTGAATCTGGCAGATACAATGCCACAGGATTAATGAATTAAGCTCAGGAAGCAGAAGAATTTGTTAAAAAGGAGAGGGAAAAAGCCCCTTCTTTTCCACTGGTGTGTGAATATTAAGCAATGGAAGCAGCAATGACAGAATTTTAGCCCTTGTTTTACCATAGCGCCAAGCCTTGTTCTGCACAAGTCTTTACATTTTAATTAGAACCATACTGACACCCGCTTTTTCAACTGTGAACTTCACTTTTAAATTTAAAACTATTTCCTAAATGCTGGTTTAGTATCTAGGTCTGAACACAGAAGAGAGATGCTGTGTTTGTGTAATCCAGTGTGTAGTGTGGTCACCATTAGTGGGGCTAGATAACTAGTTTCTAAACCACAGTAAATTGTGGTAAAAGGAAGGAAGAGACTCTCACTGAAATGCCACAGTACCAGTAGTCAGCATAAAGTACTCACACACTCTGGAAAACCATAGAATGAAATACAGAGGGATCATCACACTTCTTTGAGGATGCCAATGTTTTACAAAGCCTGATTGCCAGTGTTTCTGTCAATGCTGCATCAGGAATGTAACACAGGGTACATATCTGTGTAAGACATTACATTCCAAAATACACATTACACTGATATTCAGCACAGCATGGAAATTTTAATAAAGCATCACTCACAAGAAGGGGTTTGTACAGATATGTGGGAGGGGAGAGCTTATGTTTGCTTATATGTTTGTATTTACACCTCCTTAAAGACCTCTGGGGATCCTGTGTGTCCTTTTGTCAAAACAAACAAACAGAAAAATCTTTATCTAGTTTGATTGCATAAAAAATATATTAAAATAATCACACAGTCCTAGAAATCAGAAGGTTTGGAACATTTTCAACTTACAAGAACACTTCAGAGAATACTCCTGTGTAATTTATGAGCCCCTCTAGACCCGTCCATGTCTTGAACTGATTGTTGAAGTGGGCTTTACTAGGAATTTCTTTGCTTGAATTGGAGTAGTGCAGGAGGTGGGGAAGGAGGGAGGGTTAGAGCAACCTTCCCTAACAAGGCTTTAAAAGCTCCAGCGGTAAAGTTATGCTGGTGGGAGACTTTGTTACTTGTTTTTAACTGGGAACAACCCGAAGAGGATTGCGCTACGGGCAGGAGCTGTTATTTATGTGGGTAGCAACGTCGTGGGCTGTGTTGTGCCGTTGTTGTTTTTAACGTGGGACGTGCATCTTTTGATTAGAGCTGTAAAATGCTTAAAAAAAAAAAAAAAAAACCAACCAAAAAAAAAAACCCCGAACAACCAACGAAACAAAACCCAACAAACCCAAACCAAGCAAAACCAATCCCAACAACCTGGGCAATGACATGAAACAGCTGGTGAAATGTCTAGCTCCGTGCCTTCCCCAAGCGCGGCGGAGGTTTCTGTTCTCTCATCTCTGCCGCGATGTGTATCTTTTTATTTTTTTTTTTTTATTTTTTTTTTCAGCTCCTTGCATGTGCTGTGACAGCCGGGGAAGAGGGGGGGGGGGGGGGGGGTCGCTCCCATTGTCAGGCGCTCCGGGAGCGCGGGCAGCGCCGGTGTCCCCCGCGCCTGGCGGGGAGCGCGGAGCCGGAGCCGCCCCCGCCGCCGGGACCCGCCCGCCGCCGGGGAGCGGAGCGGAGCGGAGCGGAGCGGGGCCCGCCCCGGCCCGGCCCGGCCCGGCCCCGGCCCCTGCCCCCGGCCCGCGCCGCCGCCGCCGCCCGCACCATGCCGCCCCCCCGCCGCACGCCGCTCCCGCCCGGGGGCTGCCTCCCTTTCCGGCCCGCGGCGTGTGCGTGAGAGGGGCTCCAAGTTGCCCCGGCGGCGGCGGCGGCGAGCGGGGGGCCGGGACGGCAGCGGCGGCGGCGGCAGCGGCGTCGGGGCGCGGCGGGCGCGGAGCGGAGCCCACCCCCATCACCTGTTACCTCCGCTCCCCAGGTTGCCTGAAGTTCCCCGGCGGCGCCCGGCAGGACGGGGAGCGCCACGGCTGCGGCTGGCAGGGACCCTACAGTGGCTGCTGCAGCATGGGCTGGCTCAGGGGGATTGCCTTGCTTTCCTTGGGAGTATTACTAGCAGGAAGAGTCAACTGCCAGCATGTGAAGAATAATGTGCCAAGGCTCAAATTATCGTATAAAGGTAAGTCTGTTGTTCTCTCTTATTCTCGGTTTTCCTACAAACCTCTCTCCTGCTTGCCCCGTCACTCCCTCCCTCCTCACCTTCCTCACTGCTTTTCCTTATCTTCCAAAGGGGAAATTGACATTAGGAGAAATTTCTGAAAACATTTACTTAAAAAGCCCCTCCGTGCTGCGGTCGGTACCAGGCAGTTTAAACCCAGACAAAGAAGAGTTAGTTGCGGTTGCAGACGAGGACTCCGGATCGTGCTGATTCCTGTTAGAGCATTTTTCAGTCTTGTGCTATTTCACCGGACTTTACTCTTCAAAAGGATGAGTCGCGTTTGGCCACCCAGATCATCTCCCCCGTGCTGGGCATGCAGTGCAGCCACCATCCCAGATCTGCTTGAAACATCTTGGAATAGATGAAGATTTATATATTTTTTAATTTTATGTTTTAGGCATGAAGTGGTTAATTTTCAAGTCATGAATATTCAGTTTGTACAAATCTGACAATCAGATGCCTAACATAAGCAGTAGATGGTGGGTTTGCCAAGAAACTATAAACTGAAAGGAACAGATCAGTCCAGAAAAGGAGGAGAGGACTGCTAGGCACCAGAAAATGCTGCCTATGGATGTTTAATGCAGTGCGATTTATTTAAACCAGGGTTGTTTTCGGTGTAGTCTGATGTGTGTCATTAGAGATCACAGGGAAGGTGTAACTGAAGAAAGAGAGCTGTGAGATTACGTTTACGTTTGAAATTGTGTAATGCCACTCACACTGCAGTTGTCAGTAATTAACTTTTGTATAATAGTGCCAGCGTTAAAGGAGAACAGTGAAGTAGACAGGCTCTTCTCTTTATCAGCATACTTCCACTCTAAGTACATTTTCAGAAGAATTCATCAAATCTGGAGAATGTACAACTGGGAAAGAAGTTTAGATGTAAGAGCTGTAGAGTATTTTTTTCTGAAACGGAGAGCTATACACCTAGGTACGTACACATCTCTCTGAAGAGCTGCCTCCTCATAATTCTCAGATTATTGAAGGCTGAGAGAAGGAGTAGCAGCTACGGTTCTGAAAGGAGAGAGGAAAAATAACACACTGCTTCTACGGAGGGAAAAAGAGAACATGTGTGTGCTTGCCTGGTCATAGATGTCAATCTCAGTTTACAGCATAGTGTCAATACATCTCTTGCCAGTAGAAATACGTTTTCCTTTCTTTTTCATCTTTCACATGCTGCAAATGAGAGGGGGGAAAGTCCTCTCTGATACAGAGCAGGCGTCATCTTCACACTCCAGATGAAAAAAAGAATTAAGCACCTGCAAAACTTGGATGCACTGTGTGAAATAAATGCATGTGCTGGGTTTTCTTAAAGAACACATATGTGCATATTTCTGTGTATTTAAATTTGAAAGTATATGAATGAAAAGAACAGGTTCAGAGTCTGTTAATGAGAAAAAAAAATTGTATTTAACACAAAATTGATTATTTTGAATAATGGAGTCTAAAGAAAGCTTCTACTGTAACTACATGTCATGTCAAAAAACTCATTAAAAACTCTTAATTGCTTCCAAACTTCTACAATCGTACTGAAACTCAGATTAGTATATAGAAGCATAAATGCTATAAAAATATCCTGTAAAGGGGTTTAATGGCTAATTAATTACTGTTTATTTTTTTCACCCTTTTAAAGTTTATCCATGGCTCAAGTCTGCTACCCCTGCTCATATTGGCTAAATGCACAGGAACTAATTTCAAAGAGTGGCCAAATATGACTGATGGTGATTTTCTTTTTTTCTTTTCTCTTTTTCCTCTTCTATTTTTTTCCCACCCTGCTGGTGCTGGATCTGTAGACTCTTTAAAAAATATTTCGCTGCTCTGCCGATTGGTTGTTTTCCAGTTCTGCTTCTGCTGGGATAAAGAGCCTCATTTTAATTTTTTGAAATATCAGATATCAAATTTTGCTATATGGTCAGTACTATATGAACAAAACAGGAAACTGAGCTGAACATCAAAACTGTTTTATACTTGGTGGATCATTGTGCAACACAAATGAGTTCAAATGGTGAGCAACCCTGTTTCCTATGTAGTGAAGACACTAAAGGTGTAGTTAATCCAAAGCAAGTTGAACACTCACAGGAATTCACACTGTAGCCTTTGAGTCACATATTTAACTTCAAACGTGTAACTCTAAAAGTCATATCAGACTACTCACATGCTTAATGTTAAGTACCGGTGTAAATGCTTGGCCAGGTCAATAGGAGAGTGCTGCTGCATTGATCCCCAGGTATGGGGATATCATCAGTCAGAGAAGACTAAGCCTTTTCAGCTGGTGCTTTTCCAGACAAATTTTGCTTCCAGCACAGTACTCACTGCACCGATCAATGTTAACACCTTGCGTAGGAACATCCTTAAACGCTGTGGGTATTGAAAATATGTCTTTTAGATACTGACAGAATACCTCACATGCTAATACTTATCTCTCTGGATATACTTCACTGCCATGTGACTATGTGATACCAAGTGATTCATCTCTATTTAAACTGCTTGCAAGTAGAAAAAGAAGCTACCCAGCTACCCATTCCTCATCTCCATGAAGAGATGTGGTTGATTAAAATAAACTTATGATATTGAAAAAAAACCCCAAATATGCAGGGTGAAAAGAATGACCCAAGTGACTTCACATTTCTGTGACAGTCATTGTGCTTTCTTTTAAGATGTGTGCTTGTTGTTTGTCTAAACAAATACCTTGGAGCTAATTGTCAGTGTTTTATTTCAAAAGAAAATCAAGGATGTATTTTAACTTCTTGTTTGTCTCTACTAATTAGATGTCAAACATGGTTAAAAAGCTCAGGCATTTTCTTTAAAAGTTAGCAAAATGAGTCATGAAGGGTTAAATCCCTGCCAACTTTGATTTCCTATGGTCACTTGCTTTCAAAGGCCCAGTATCAGCTCTGCTATTTCCCCGGTTGCTGGACAGAAGTTTTGGTGAACTCCTGTTCTTACTTCCTCTTGATTTCTTGTCACTTAGTCTTGCAGAAGATTAGAAGCATCCTATGGGGTGTGGTATGGATAGAAGTGGAAGAGAAAGTGTATAAATGCATGTGTTAAGGCCACATCTGTGATCTGAAAAGGTTCTTTCTTTTTATTGTGAAACAAAGTTCTGGTTATTTGGTTTATAACAGCTTGATTCTGCTGGCATATTAAAGAAAGGCAATTTGAGGAGATCAGTAGGGATATCTTTGTCCATCTGAAGTCTGTGGTGAAGCTCCTATCCGGTAGCTTCTGGGTTTTTCTCTGTACTTTATAAAGTTTTCAAGCATTTTCATCTTTGTACATGGATTGGAAAATTTTACTCAAATGATATTCATCTCCTTATTTCAGTCAAAAGGAATTAATATGATTAAAAGACGGTTCCAAAATTCATTGAAGTCACTAAGTGCTGGATCATAGCCTAAATGTGGTAAAACCAGGCATAAAATTGAAAGCTCAGTTGAACTCTTCAACCACTGAGCTCCTCTTTTTGTGTCCTTATTGTAGAGTAATGAGAAATGTCATTGTTGATATATCAAAAGTAAAAGAATCTTCCCTTAAAGAATGTAGGAAGCTTTCTTCTTGCATTTTGCTGTTTTTGTTGTGTTTTTTCTAATCTCATTGACTTCAGTTCTGACGTTGGTTGTAAGTCCCTATATTGTGTCACCAGGTCACAGATTGTGTTCAGGAAACTCCTATTGAGCACAGAGTTCTCAGAAAGATGGTGATCAAGTTGAGTGTGCAAAGTTTAAAACAATAAATACAGCCTTAACTCCAGATGGATTTCTTGTATCGTTTATTGTTTCTTATTTTCTTTTGCTGTCCTCTGTATGGGGAGGTAACAGCACAAACAGAGACGGAACTAGCTATAGTACCCTTTAAATATAAACAAATAAGCCCCAAGAAAGAGCGTCCATTAACAATTCCTTGATTTGCAGATTTTTTTCATAAAGCAACCCAGATTTTTGCCTCCACATGAGTAAATCTTGTCAACCCAGCTTTCTCAAATCCATCTGTCACGTCTTATTTGTCTATTGAAAATTACTAAATGCTGTAAGTATGTTTTGCAAGAATACATGTGTGGTTCTCCTTTGTTATTGTTGCTCAATTGGATACATATTACTTGAGAAAAAGTAAGTGGAAAAGCATTGCACACAGATTTAGCTCTATTACTCTCTGGCTACAATTCAAGCCATATTAAAAGTAAGTGTCTTGTTTAAAGTTGCAGTGATAGTGACAACTACTCCATCCTTGATATGCAGTTGATTTACAATTTTATAGCATGGGTTTTTATCCAGATGAAATCATGGCCCTAGTGAAAGCAATGGCAAAACTTCTGTCTGTTTCAATCTGTCCCGCATGGAGAGATGAGGAAGGAATGGCACCACACTGAATTACCTGTATGTACACTAATGTAAATATGATACCTGGCTTGTAGTTTGTTGACCCAGTCTGGTTGTAGTTGATGACCTGCCAGTGGGTTTGATTGTGGTTTTTCCTTTCCATCAAACTATATAACTCACAATTCAATACCTCTGCAAATATTGGGAAAGCAGGACAAAGTGGGAGAAGGAAATGGGGAGAGAAATATTGGCAAGGGAGTCTATTTCTCTTGAGCTGGGACCAGTATTGGAGTTTGTCTCAGATTTCAAGGTAGCTGCTTAAAAACCTTTGCTTAAACTATCTTGTAAGAGAACTGTCTGAGGGAAAAGCCTCTCTGACATGCCTGAAATGGAGAGAACAGCCCTGACTTAGGAAGAAGACTGTGAAGGAAGGTAAACCAGGGACATTTGCATCTTAACCTTCCACCATTTGTGACAAAATTTCTGCACAGCTCCAGCACTCTTAGGCCTCGCAGTTCAGTCAGTGGAGGAGGCTGTGGGACAGTGAAGATACCAGAGGCAGCCACAGCCACTGCAGCTTTTTTTTTTTTCCCCCCCCAAAATAATGAGTCTTTCAGAGAAGATCTGTGCGTTGGTCTTTCTATCCCTGGTTGATTGGGGTCTTCCCAAGACCTGGGAACACTCAGGGAGGTGCTAGGACTATCCTGCCTGGCTCTGACAGCCCACAGGCTGACAGGAGGGAGAAGCTGATGAAGGAAGTGCCAAAGCTCAGATCTTGCCTATATAGGGAAATTTTCAGCTAGCTAATTAGGGCCTGAGACAGGCAGTGTAATTGGAACAAGGAGGGTGAAAACCTAGCCCAACATTCTCATTTTGCATTTCTAACTTTCCCATTTAAATCCAGTGGAAAAAGTGGTTTCTGAATTACAGAGCCTCCCTTTTCTGAGAAGCTGGAGTTCTCTATAATTTTTTTTACTCTACGGTTTGCAAATGACTGAATTATTCATGGAAGGTGCTGTATTGACAGCCATGGAAACTCTATTCTTTTGCTGCAGACAAGGTGTGTGCAGCGCTTACTTGTATTGTTTGTAACAGCATCTTTAAAACTCTGACCCAGTGGGGAATTTAAATATCAATAGTTTCACCGAGCTCAGTGTATCTTCTCATATGTGAAGTCTGCCTTAAAATTTACTTCTGTGCTTGAAGCTTTTGATCAGGACTGAAGTACCTATCTATTTGCTTAGGGTTTATTCAGGTGGATACTTACTCCGTAACATTTAGCAAAACTGTATTTAACAAAAGAAATCCAGTCATGGCAGGTTGTTACAATGTTACAATGTAAATGGGTTATTTTTTATACTCTCTCCTGCATTCGACTCTGTATGCACAGAAAGCATTTCCATGGAGTTCCCACCTGAAAAGAAACCACAAAATTATTTGTATTTTTAACTCATTCTTTTTTTCATGGAAGTATTTTTCAGTTTTAATTTAATGCATTGCTATAGTGTGATCCTTTTAATATGGTTTTGGTTTGCTTAATCACTGATTCTGCATATGGCCTTTAATGCCCACAGCTGCTGTCAGAGAATCTTCTTTATTTACTTCCTCTGGCCCACAGACTTCTCCCTCATGTGCATACCTGGAACATTACAATGGAAGCGCCTGCAATACAAAGTTGTTCCAGTATTTTCAACATTTTCTTCATCAGCTGGAGCCTGAATTGACCCCAGTTCAATCTGAAGCAAAATCACATCTTCACCTGAGGCAGTGCCTAAGTGACTGAGAAGAAAACAAATCCTTCTAAGTGGTGTCAATGGTTGTGACATTTTCCAGTTGTTTGAAAGCTAAAAAGGGTAAAATTGTTTTCAGGCTCCCACACACTTATTTTTAAGCAAATGTGTGGGGTGGACCCTGGGAGCTCTATGTCAAACTTTTAAATGGCGGTTCTGTAGCCTGTTAGGGTGCTCTTGTTAATTAAGGTTACATGTAAAAATTGTCTCTGGTGGTGTGCTGGTGCTGGTGGGCGATTCAGCGAATTCCTTCCCTTGCAGGATTAAAGCTCCCTTCAGGAATGTCTGCAAGTTCACGGTCCTCCCACATACAGCCTTCACATAGGTTAGCTGCTCTCTTCCAGTAACAGCTGTGGATAGTGAGAATAACTGTGGGGATAGTACTTTTACTTGACTTTTCCTATTTTTTCCAAGTGGGATAGTGCCTGGATATACAAGAGAGAAAAGGATGGCCACAGCTGTTGAGAGCATCAGAAGTCTTAAGTGTGTTGTAACCTTTCTCTTGCACCACAGGAGGTTCTCTGTGGTGTCTTTCTCTTTCTTTGTGACTGACGCAGTCAGCCACATTAGGTTCTTTTCACTGTCGGGGGAAGGAGAGGTACCTCCAGAGAGCTAATCTTGGGTTAGGCAGACTGAATGAGACTTTAAAGGGTGCTCATCACTTGTCATTGACTGTAACAGGAATTAAGCTTCTTGTTCATTTATTTAGTTTCTTTCTCTCTGGGAATGTATCAAAAGAAGGTACTAATTAACTTCTATGGAAGAACTTAGGCTGCATTCTGATCCAAAGCTTCCTAATTTAAAAAAACTGCCTCTGCCTAAATGAGTATTTAAAGTTGTGTAAAAATTGAGCTAATTAAACATATGGGTGACCTCAGTATCTGTGATCTTGAGGTCACCTGTGACTCTAAATTTGCACCAAACTTGCAGTATAGTAAGAAATAAACAGTACCACTATATTCTTCATAATTTAAAATAATTATCTAATTTACTTCTCATGTTTCCCATGTCTCTCTTCCTTAATAAGATCATCCCAAATCCAGTGACACATGCTGGAAGTGACTGTCTGGGGCTACAGAGCTTTACTAATTCAATGGTTTAATCATTTAGAGCTTTCAATAAGCTGTCCCCTGGCCAGCTCCATTACCTTCTGATTGTTTCTGCACTTTAAAGAGAATCGCATATTCAAGTCTCAGTTTCATAGAGTGTAGTTTGCAAATAAAAATCCCTGTATATATGTTCAACTCAAAGGACAGGTGTCTTGGCCCTGAGTCTACACTTTTTCAGCTGAACTATTTCAATAGTGAGAATGGAATGAAACCTAATCTATTAATTTCTAAAAATTCTAAATAGATTTACAGTTTGGGGGATTCTTTTCTCCCTTTGGGGATTACAGATCCCCCTTGAACTAGACGTATCTACAGCAATCTGTGAAATGTGTGAGCACTACTCTACTTTGTGTCACATGTAGTTTTCATCCTTTGCTGTTTGATACCCAAACACAGTAAAGTCAGAAGTTTTTGCAATTTTTCTAATGTTTTAAAGTTGTTTGACATTTATTGGGCTGCCTGCTTATCTCTCCAGCTGGATGTTGCAGAAACTTTAGAAGTGAGCAGTCAAATAAAATTCTCATCTCTTATAAATATTTTCATGCAAAGTTGGATCTTACAGCGAACAATCTAAGGAATGAAGCAGTTATTTGCTTTCATCTAACTTGTGGAAGGAGGAAAAAAAAAAGCTCTCCTTTACTCCTCACTCTAATGAAGCAAAACTCATGTTGGTTCTGACGGCCCCTCTTGGGTCCTTTTGAAATTCCAGCCTTGTATGAGAAAAGGACACAAAAAGGCTCCGTGAGATAATTTAAAGGATTTAGAGCTGCCTTTCAAGGGGGAGGGGTTGGTGGCCTTTTCTAGAGGAATCATATGATAAGTACAGCTCACAGGCATCCAAAAGAGCTGCAGAGAGTGCAGGGTACAGCTTTCATCTCCAGCTGATGCTGGAATGGCAATAACTCTCCTCTGCTAGACACAGATCCCGCATGTGGCCAAGGCACAGAATGAGGTCCCTTAAGATGATGCCTCAGGGTGTTAATTTTACTTTGACTTTTTCCATGGATTTCCCAGTGCAACTTCATTACTTTTGCATGGATGTAGAGTCTGAAGTGGTTCTGACTCCTAGTGAAGCTCTTTTTCTCAAAGTACAACAACAACACTCAGTATTACGTGTAGGTCAACTTGATCTCTCCACTGCACCAGGTCCTTTCCAAGGTCTCCATCCTGCTAGGGCTGTGTGATAAATCCAGTTCCCGTCAAGTGATAGGAGGGACAGCAGAAATGATGTCTGGAGAGCTGGGAAAAACAGCTTTATCTTCAAGATTGCGTTTTCCCCCATATTCACTTCTACTACAGCTGAATGGCTCTATGAAAACTTCTTGCTCTGATGGCCTTGTAGGCAACAACATAAATGTATTCCTGAGGTACCTGCAAATTGCACAGTCAGGAAATTGCTTCATTCTGAATTGCTGCTCTTCCAAGAAGCTTCAGAGTCCACCCACCAAGACCAAGTGAATATTCAGTTGCACAGGAAGGTGTGATAACATTTTCGAAGAGCTCCAGTTGGGACTTCTCTGCAAGGTCACAGACATCAGCAAAGCAGTATTTCCAGGATCTTGGCTGCTGGGTTATCAGTATGGTAAACCCCAGTCTGTATTTTTGTTCCAAATGTGTAGCCCTAGTTGTTTGTATTCTAGCCATAAAAATTGACCTGCAACAAATTGGCAAGCTAGATTTCATCTCAAGTGAAACTATTCAGAAATTTGTTAAAATTTAAGATAAGTTTTTCATAGTTCATCTTAAAGGAATGTTATGAAGTAAAGTATTAACAACATTATATGTTCAAGATCTTTGCTTTTCTCTGCAGCCTGTAGTACTGAGATAAAAAATTACATACATTTCTAAGTCTATTTTTTCAGATTTTGTTTCTCATCTGTAATGAGAAACTACTGGATATTCTACTTCCTTTTCATGCATCCTTTTACAATTCTGCATATTTCATCATTCTTTAAACTTGCATTGTAACTCTTTACAGGACAATACTCATAAATTAGGAAAGTTTTGTTAATCTTAACTATATCACCTACAAATGGAGGCTGGATGTTAAGAGAAACCCAGCACCACAGTTGATGATACACAGGAAGTCTGTACTGTAAAGAGAATCAAAGAAAGTACCATAAATGTGAAATCCTATTAATTCCTTGGCTTTTTGTCAGCTCTTTCACCTGTAAAGTAGTATTAAGTGATTTCATGAGGAATTGCTCAAGGTCAGAGACTTGTCATGCTTATTCAGAGCTGTATCGTACTCTCAGAATAATCCCATTAATGTGTGTATTCAAAGTTCAGTCAGAACTTATTTTTGATCAACATAGAAAGGCCTTACAGGTACTTTAAAGTGATTATAATAGTAATATTCACAGCCATGTATGCCTGTGACATGAAACACATCCCCATCATCCAGAAAGCGTATCTAATTTAATTCCATTTGGCTATTCCAGACAATTTTATACAGGAACCCTTCACAATGGTTTTGGAGTATCCACCTCTATTTCACACTAAATACACTGTGTAGGTGATTACAGATGGCTCTGGAGAAGAGCCTTTGTGTTTAGTCTTTGAAATATTGTCTGCCAATGGTGAGTGCTCATGAGATTCTGGCCTGTTTCTTTGAGTTTAAGCTAGAGTTTTTTTTATCATGGCTGATAATCATATTTTAAAATTAAGAGGGAATAAAAAGGGGTGTTTTTTTTTTCTTGGGTTTATCAGACAAAACTAAAACCTCACTTGGGGCAATTTATCCCTTTCTATTCAGTTTGAACATTCCTTACCAAGCCACTGGTGCTTAACACTCCCTGGCTCCTTCAAGTGTATGTGTTTCCTTCCCAAGAGATTCTAGAAAAAAACCTTCTCTTTCTTTGTGCACACATCCTTTTTTTCTGACTTCCATACCCCAAATGTTCCCCCACCTTCTCCAGGATGAGGGCAACCTTTCCTAGACACTTGGGGAAGTATTCAGTAATCAGTTGAGTCAGTTATAATTGCCTATCATTTGTGACTCACTCACTGGAAAACTGTTGCTTGACAGCCCTAGTTCAGACCTAATAATGAGGATAAACTGCTATAATAAATTCATGAGTAGAATTTTGCATCTCAGAAAGATTCACATTCTCATTCCTAAAATAAGTAAGAAAGCACCTGTTCCTTTTGTCAGCCTGGCCTATGAAAAGAAAATTGGTGTTTCATATATTCCACATACCTCAAATGCAGCATTTAAATATTATCTTCAGTGAATTATCTCAAGGAATGTTTTTCTTTGCTTTTATACTTCCTCGTGCCACTTACGTGATGTAATTGTTGTTTTGAATAGCATTCTTTTTCCATCATAAGCTAACAGTTTTCATGCCATTAATTAAGAAATACAGGGAAAATGCAAGTTTTTGTGTGATTTTGGTGTACTTTTGAACTTCAGACACAAGTTTGTAGTTTGACATGTTAAACTATAGTGTCTTACTTGACTACATGCTAGATAGTTCTCTTACAGTTTTGCAGGTGCTAGGAGAGCTAAGTTTAGTTATGAGGGTGGCAAACAGACCAACTGAGAGCAATGGAAAAGGTCTTGTTTACTGGTGTCAAAAGACTTTTCGTATGTTTTCAGAGAGACAAATATCAAGTGTCATGTGTATTATTATTCTATATTAGAAATTTTAAGCAGTCATCAACTATTCTGGTGTAAACCAAATGTAACATCATAACTGTGACTGCAGTGCTATATGTTTAGACCCCTGATTCTGCTAATTGACTTTTTACCAAAGGGAATGAGGACAGTACTGAGCAATGCAACTTGTAGTTTTTTTAATACAATTTCCATAGCTGAGACCATAAATAGCCCCTTAAGGTCATTTCTCATAACTGCCACTCTCTTAATTTTTTTTTTCTACCATAATGTAGGAATATGATAAATGCTGAATTTTGTTTCACTGTAGGTTCACCCCCATTACTATGCATATAAACTATTTTACTTTATGCCAGACATATGGAAGTGATCAATGTATGTAAATTGTATGAGGAGAGGTGAAATACAGCTTTCTAGACAAGGAAATGCATACTTGTTTCTGGTTATAAGACACTGAGAGCACACCAGAAAAGACTTTAAGTCTTAAAATAAGTTTTCCTTTAAAAGTAACAATTGGCAAGAGGGTAGAATAGCAATGATTTTTGATAATCACCATGAAAGCCCAGTGTTGTCCTGAGCTGACTGCCCAGTCAGATCTCTTGGACACCACAGTTTAAGAGGCAATTGCTTGCATGTGCAGGGCCAGACCATGAACCTCCTTCTGAAATGCAGAGGTGAACTGTTCTGGGACCCCCTGTGCTCAGTAGTACAAGTCAAGTTTCTTCAAACACAGGGTTTAACTGGCAGGGCCAGCTTAAATGTCTGCTTTTCATTTTCCTCCCCTGATGTCATGGTGCCCACAGTGCAATGACTTGAACCTATTCTAAAAATCAGGTTTTGAAGGGCTGAGTTATTTTTTGGGTTCTGAGTGACCACAGGAGGAAAAACCAAGACCTTAAGTTAGCTATGCTTTTCAAATACGATTTAGACTTACTGTTCCCCAGATGGTCTCCAAGAAATCAATACTTATTTTATGACTAATAGGCATTCACTGTGCTCCCCAAATTTTCCATTCGAATAAAGTTGGATTTTTATTTTGATTTTTTTTCATATTCAGTATTGCAGAATAAGAAACTAATCTAGAGTCTGGCAGGCCTTTATTCTAAGGCATTGTCACAGCTTTCATTCTGAGTTGAAAAATGGACAGAGAATTTGGTTTCATAAATGTGTGGAGGAGCTGTCAAAGTTCCCATTTGCATGTGAATGGTCAGCTGAGGTAGGAAGGGAGATATGTAAATAATTCTCTAGCTAGCTCCTGGCAAAGATCATTGCATTTCAAAGTACTGTGAAAAGCAGCACCATAAAACTTTAACCTATTCACTGGTATGGAAACTCCCACACCTTAAATAGATCTACTGTAATAATGACCACTTGGGGAAAAATGAATCTTAAAAAGCAATATCAGGTCTCCAAGTACTATACATTTTCTCCTTCTTTTAATATTTCATAAAAGATAAGCAAAAAAAAATGCCACTATTCCTTCTGCCCCAATGAAGGGGGGGAAAAAAAAGGGAAAAAAGCACAAGATCTAAGCAGTAAGCAGATGTAGACCTTCAATGAAAATCTGGCAGGTAAGTGTGATAGGAGTGAAAGAAATGTAAAGGATTTGAGTATTATTCTGTATTATGTCAGTATCTGACCCAGGAGGCACCCAAAAAAATCAGTACTTTAATCTTCCTTGCAAACTGCCCAGCATTTCACAGTTCTGTTCTGCTTCTTTACTTCAGTACATGCTCAGCTAGATAAAGCTGAATGTTGTTGTTTAAAACCAAATGTATCATTCAAACTATACAGTTCTTCATGTATCCAAAAAGATGAAAAAGTGAAAGCAAACAGTAGGAAAATGAGAAAGAGTAAACCAAAATCTCAGTAGGCTCTGAGTCAGACAGTTTTCTTCATATTTTATTGTGCCTCATATCTGCTTAGATAGAATTGGCATGTGTATATATGGAGAGACAATGATTTACTAAGCCCTTTATGCCTGAAACAGCTCCAAAACCTGTGATTAGGCAGGCACAAGGAGTAGAAAATGTTTCCTAAGTAAAGTTCACCTCCAAAGTTGATATGGGTTATGTATCTACCCCTTAATAATGAGATAGCATGGGACTATTGCTGTAGTTTACCAATATATTTTCCCTGATACTGTTTTGTAGTCTCCATCTACTTACCTCAAAATACCATGATGTATTTCATTCAACCTCCATATTTCAGGAAATAATTCGTGTCACCCTTGTAATCATTTACAGCACACTCCTTTCTCACAAAGCTTCTGTACACTAATTTGATCTGGTTATGCTGTTTCAAAAAACCCACAAAGTTAAATGCAATTTAATTCACTAAATTTACAAAGGGCAGTTATTCAAAGAGTCTGGGATTTGCTCTATCATATAATATTCCTGTAATGAAATGTGATTTGTCTTGGGATTTACCAGGAGATTAAAAACAACAAAAAAAAAAACGACTGATCTTACAAACACCTACTCACATGAGTATTCTTTTTGATTTCAATGTACCTGGCACTTGTGGTGTGAAGTGCCCTTTTGAGACGTTATGCAAGTTATTCTTCACTTAGAAAATAATCAACCAAAGAACCCAAGCAATTGTAGGGATCACTTGAAATTTTTGAGCTCTGCCCATTTAATGGGAAGAAAAGATGCAAAAACTGTTGAAAAAGTAGTTCTACTCAAATGAAAGTTTTCATTTATAATCCCTTTTGATCTGTCTTATCCCATGTTTCTGCTGTGCTCTACCCCAAGAGGAGCATTGCCTGCCTTGCTGTCTTCATTGTATCCTCATGTCCGGTGGGACAAATATCAGTTAAAGTCACCATGAAAGACCCTTACTCTGGTAGATGTTTGAGTATTAATAGGAAAAGTGATCAGATTTTTTGAACGGCCAGGCACTTGTAAACTGGGTTTTTGAGTAAAGGAATGTCATATCTTATCGAAGCCCTGTCCCTTTTTCGCTGTTAATGGGTCTTTCCATTAAACCCTGTGTGCAGAAGCCCATTTGTGTGACTGTACACAAAACACACATTAGGCAGTTCTGCTGATTCAAGCACAGTAACTTTTGATAAAGTGATACCACAATATTGGAATATGGTTTCCACAATGCAGCAGTTCTGTTTCAAAAACCATTCCCAATCCATGAAAAAAGGGTACAGCACTGTGGAAACTTTTATCCTTTACTTGAGTGTTACTTCTTTATTGTAGCTGTGGCTCCAGGCACTTTGAGTGAAAGTTTCTACTGACTGCTTCTTACATGAGCTGGTTGGAGAGAGCCCAGGAGATCTCCCCACTGCAGGAGACTCCAGAGCTTCTTTCCTGCCACTCCAAATAGCTGCTACCACTAGCAGTGAGCAAGGAATCCCTGCTCCTTTTCAAACATCAGTCTGACAAAGTGGGACAGTGAGCACGGGGGCCATGTGCTCCCTCACCCCAGACATCTTGTCAATGGGCTCTCAGTGCTCTTTGCAAAACAGCAAGAGGAATCTCAGATTGCAGCCACTCAGATGTAGCCATTTGTGCAGACACTTCTATTACCCGAAAATTTATTGTTGTCTGTGTCACATGTTAAGGAAATGCAGAAAGTCTTGAATGCAGTAGAGGGTGGTGAGGCAATAAAATTTTTCAAATTTTATGATAGGACTACATTTAAAGAAGGAAGCAAAAATAATGTTTCCTATTAAAAATAGGAGCAGAAGCCATTTATGGCATAGAATCCAATAAGAAACATATTTACACAACTTCTAGTTATGGTGCAGTTGGCTGTGAAATCCTTCAGTAGGCTGTAAGGGGCATCAATTTAATTAATGGGAGCTGTTACTTAAATTATGTTAGCAATCAGTGAACAACCCACAGAGTAGCTCATGAGTGAGTAAGTCTATGATGTCTTGGAACAGAGGCATCCTAGCACTTCTCTACTGCTGGCCATGGGCGATGTTGGAAGGCAGAAGTTGCATTATATATTACATACATACAAGAGATTCATGTATAAAGAAGGCCATGTACTGTAAGAAAGCCCCTGAGCCTGTTCAAGTGGTAACTAAAGGACATGTGACTGTCAGACATCTGTATAAAACTGTCAGCCCAGTGGGGTGATGGAGTACATCACCAGGGCACGTGGAGTGTAAATGCAACATGAGAAACTCCTTCCTTCTCCTGTTTTGTCCTACTGAGACCAGAAGCTCTCTCCCACTTCACTGCTCTTGCAAAGGGATTTTTTGGGTCTGGCTAGGCTCAGGCTATCCTTCTGTGATGCCAAGCAGATGGATGAAACTTACCAAATTCTGAGCTCTGGAAATATCCTTAGGTGCATGCATGCATTTACCTACATAATGTATACAAATATGAAGCTATTTACACACCCATACTTGGCCCAGATCCACAGACAGTGCAAAATTACACCACACCCGGCTGCAAGTTATTTTTAGCTCCTCCTCAATGTAAATGTCTAGTTCATAATTAAGTTTCAAAATAATGAATGATGTGTTTTGTGTTTCAGTGGGTATAATCGTTTGCATTGCATAGTGAATGATTTAAGCATGAAAGGTCTTGCATTCCTAAATCTGTTACAGAATGTGGGTGGGAGGTGGATCTTTGCTCATACCAGGAAACAAAGACTGAATGAATATTTGTCACGATGTTTCATCAAGGCAATGTTAATGTTAGCTGAAGATACGTTGTGTCAAGACTGACAACTTGCTTACTGTAAAAATTTCTGAAAACTGGGGCATTTTGGTATTTACAAGGGGTGTTAGCAGTGTTTATACTGTAGCCACCCAACCATGAGCCTTGTGCAGTGGGCAGTTAATTAAGCCAGAAATGAAGGCGATCAAATGCTATTAAACCACCCTCCTAAAAAAGAAAAAAAACCCAAAAAATCAAACCAAAGAACAAGCAAACAAACAAACAAACAAAAAAACCAGCAGCAAAAACCTAAATCAAACTAAAACCCCCACACCTGAAAACCCAGCACAATTTTCTCCAGTTTTGTCATAACAGCTGTCAGGAATTATATCTTCTTTTGTCCTCATGTTCTTTCCTTAATCATCTATTGCTGCTCTTCGGTATTAGGGTGGCTTATGCATTAGATTGACTTTTGGTCTGGCTGGATATCCCTGTTCTGATGTTCCTATCTCCAAGATCAGAGTGGAGATTTTGCCATAAGTTCAAGATTTGTGCTCAGTCCTGCACCTAGAGACAAGGTGATCCCCATGTACACCTGCTAAAGAGCAATTGCAAGACCAAAGAAAGAAAGAAAGACAGAAAGGAAGAAAAATCAAGAAAGAAAAGGAGAGGAGAAAGACTAGTTAGAAGAAATAAAGGGTTGTTTTCTTCAGCAGTGTCCGTATGTCTTAAACTGAAATTGTAATGGAATGTTATCCTTATGTGCATTGAAAAAAACAGTCCAAAACAAAACCCACAACAACAACAAAAACCCCAAGGAGAGCTATTTCTAATAAAAACATTACTCACACTAGTATCATAGCCCTGACCTTACATTTATTGGCATGAATGAGAATTTATAAAGCTGCGTGGATGTTTGCCATATGCAAATCCATCCATCCATAAATCAGTGTACAGACTGGAGACTGCACAGCTGAAATGACTGTAATGGTAAATGAAACCTTTCACCACCAGGTCAAATGCAGTTCAGCATATGTGGTAAATGGAAAAGCACTATCATACAGGAATTGATCTGTGGCGTGTGTGAAACAAGTGACAGAGCAGCTCACGCTGCTCACCACTACAACTGGCTCCCCAGGTTGGAGCTGGCAGATAAGCTGGAGCTGCACTGGCAAAGCAGTGAAGCAACCTGGCAGAGAATTTGCCTTACGGGACTGTCTGGTAGTGTATTACAAGGATTAGGCAGGCGTTTTTCATCAAAATGAATTGTCAATGAAAAAGGAAGTTTCCATTTAATCCAAATTTTCCACCAGTTCTATCCAAATGAAAACATTACTTTGGACTGTGGTGCTGACCTAAGGCACATAATGTTATATTCCTCTGACATTAACCTCTGTGTGTTCAGGGTAGCAGCAGGCTTTGTAAAAGCTTCGTGTGGTTTTCCTGCTTTCTTGCCCATTCTTTTCTGAAGAGGACAGTTAACTCCCATTAAAATCTTTGGTAGCACTCAGAGATCAGCATAAGGCTTATGTGATAGCAGGATGGCAAAAAACATACAGCTCTGTCTCAGGTTCTGGCCAACAGGTCCAAATAAAGGATGAGACAGGTTTATCATTTACACAAGGTGCAGTTCAGTGTCAGAGGGTGCCATGTGAGACAAGACACAGCGAGAAGCTTTTCCAGGCTTCATGATTTTGGGATATGACTTGGCCCAGCTGAACTGCGGAGTGTATTTTTCACCCTTACAGGCTAAGGAAGTTGCACACCCTGACCAGAACAAACATAGATAAAGTGATAAAAACCAAAATTCACACATTCCTGGATTTATTTTTTTTTCTAAGTTGTCACTCTGAGAAGTTCAGCATTTTGAGTGTTTGACTTAATTTGAAAACAGATGTTGGAATATTGTAATTTCCCTAGAGACAAAAAAAAAATTCCTTACTTTTCTCAGCTTTCCTTATTCCTGCTATGAAACTGTGTTGTCACAGAAAACAGTGCTTTGTAAAGCTCCTATGTGAGTTGTGAAGCTCCAAACCGTCTTGACACATTCAGCTATGTGTTAATGTCAAAACATAGTTCTCAGCATTTATTGCAGCTAAAACAGCATTAGAAATTTGTGTGATTCTTTTATATAAGTTAATGCATTATTTTAAAAATTAGTATTGTTACTGGTTATAGCTTGCTTAACAGAACATTTGCTCTACTTTTAAAGAATACATCTTTTAAGACATTGATAAGTTGAGGTATGTGTTTGCCTTCATGTTTCAAGGATGTTAGTAATGCCAGGAAGATTGGTCTTGTGGCTAAAAGTGTGAATGGATTGATGTCCTTCAATTCCAGGATCTTACACAAACATTTTAAGCAATGTCAGACAATATCCCTGTGCCTCAGCTTCCAATCCGTACGGGCTTTTTGTACATTGTTTTATTTTCAGTGACATTGCATGTATTCTGAAGGCAAGGACTATGCTTTCGTGCAGTGAAATTCTATCTGGACTTTTCAGAACAAGTAGTACAACTGATGACAGAAATATTTAGTTCAAGGCTCAAACAAACATCTGAGCACTAATTACTCTTGCTTTCTTGTATAAAGAAATTTAAAAAAAATATTCAAAAAAAACCCTTTGAAAAGTCCTTAACAGTATAATCAGATTAATTTCAGAAAACCAAGAAATTTAGTTACTTTCGTAACTTTAGTTACTTTAGTTGCCTGATACCTTTCTGACTTCATTGTTTTTGCCACCGAGAAGTGAATGTCTTTAGGAACCTATTCCTTTTAGGGAGAGGAAAACAAGTGTTTTTTAGTTAAAAAGGTCACTTTTCCTCCTGTGTTAAAGATTACCACTACATATAAAATCCAAAAGCTGACAATTTTTCTTCCCAAAATTTTTCCCTTACATGTCTTTTTCATGTTATGCAATTCTCCAGAGATATAAAGGCTGCAAAATTATTCAAGTTTGTTACACACATACATTCATTGCAATATGAAGGGACATGTTTGTCATACATTTCTGGTGAGGAGAAGCAGCTCCCATTTCATTCTGATTGGTGCTGAAACACTTTGTTTGTGAATTCTCTTTCTTTTTCCCTTTTATTTTTTTTTAATTTTAATAATAAATCGTGGTTTCAGGTGTAGTTTGTCATATCAGTTGACTGGAACACTGTAGATTATCAGGGGACTTCCAGGTGTCACACAAGAAGAATGACTGTTTTCCAAAACAAGCTGTTCAGTCCTCTAGGCTCTAGCATAGATGAATATGGGAGTGTTACTAGGCATAGAAAACAGTTCTGAAAAGGTAATCCCATGTTGAGTTTGAATGTTAAGGAAACCATCTACTCATTCTGAGGGGCTTAACCTTTCTTCAGGAGGTAAGTCTGGAACAATGGTCCTTATTTACAAAAGGTTTCCTTTATTTTCCATAAGGAATACAAAACCAGAGTTTTTCCTTTGCTAGAGTTGCTCCTTCCTTGCTGTAAGTATGCATTGCCATTGTTGATTCATTCAAATGCAGATTATTACAGTAATAATAAGTGACAAGTTATGTGTTATTTTGAAATAACACACATTATGGTTCACATCATGTCTTCAGAGACCCGAGCAATGTGTTGTTTCACATTGACAAATGCTACAAAGTGTTTGCACTTATGAATAAAATATTCTCCACGCAACTCGACTTTCAAGTGTGCTTTGTGCAAGAGCATTAAAATGTGGCCTCATCACAGGCATCCTAAACCTCCTGCCTGGATTACTGCTCTCCCTTCTGTGACACTTGTTCCAAGCTTCTGGAAAAGCATCAGTGGACTTTGATCAGTCCTTTAAACTGGTTGTGCCTCTGCCTTGGTCCGTTTGAGGTTCTGGATGGGATTCAAATCCTTGGTATTGGTCTTTGGAGGTGCAATCTGAAGCCTATTAAACTCAGTAAGAATTTTCCTATTGATTTTGGTGCCTTGCAAACCAGGCCACAGCCTTTATTTGTAGCTGATGTTCCAACACACCTTTTCTTTCTGAGCTCAACCCCAGGAGCTTGCCTTACCTGCAGGGACAGCCCAAGGTGTGACACTATTTGCTTGCCTGGGCTTTCTGACAAAATCTTTTAGGTGATACATCAACAGCTATGCAAGCTGGAAAGTGCTTTAGCATACAGCAATGATGCAAGTGCCAATTTTTGCACATTCACTTGCCAGCTAAATGCAGCCCTTGGTTTGGTCCCCTGAAACTGAGCTATTACGTGTGTGTGACAGCTGAAAATTAAGGATTGTAACATAAAGCAGTGTAGGACCTGGTGTTACACAAACTACCTCAGGCCTGGGGTGAACTGTGTTGTGTCATTGTGTCTTTCATTAGACTGCTCAGGGTGCTGCAAGTCTGCTGGGGCAGATCAACGTACAGTCCAAGCATGGCCAGTGCAGCCTTTCCTTTACCTTGGACTGCTGGTGAATTTGTTCTCACACAAGAAATATCCAGGACTGTATTTTGTAGCAAAATCCAGAAAAAATGTGAATCGAATCATCAGCACATCTTTTCCAGTTCCAGTGCAATTTACCTCCTACATAATGTTTCGAATATAGAAAGTACTTCAAGAGGAAAATCTCACATGGATTAATGTTTATTGGTTGCCAAGGCAATAGTTTGGAGACCTCTCTAGCACAAAACAGATAATATTATAAGCAGAAGTAGATAAGTATGAATAGAAAATTTATCGGCATTAGGGAAGACAATGCTCTGAGTGTCTGTTATACCTTTTAGAGATTATATTAATTTTGCTTTGGTCAGTTTTCCACTCATTGACATACTTCTGTGCTGTTATTTGAATGTCAGGAGAAATTAAATCTCCCCATGATGGCTGGATGGCACCGTACAACGCAAGACAGTGTTTCAGTGTGGAAAACCTGACAGTCTGTTTAACAAGTCAGCCTTAAGGTGGGCTGAGAGCTGAGACGCTGTCGAAATAATGATCATGCCAAGGTCATACTGTGACTCCTTGGGGGACATGGGAAAAGGACACAGCCACATCATTCCTGAGTTATTCAAGTCTTGAATGGACAAAAACTGAAAAGGCCAAACTGAACTCAATCAAAACTAAAAAAAAAAATTGTTGACTTATTTTAATTACAAGTACTAAATGTAAGGAACATTAGCAGATGCTACAGAGAAGGAAAGCTGACAAAAAGCAGTTGAGATACAAAGATGGAAAATAAACTCTGAGCATTTCTGTATTTATTTTCAGCTAATCATGTCTTTAAAAGCTCTTCTGTAATCATAAAAGAACATCAGTATAATGAACTTTTCTAAACCAAACATGACGAGGGATCTAACCAAAAAAAGGCATCAAGACAGCATTCACTCTGAATCATTTCAAGCCTAGCAAGAGATTACAAGGGCATATCTGATGGGAATGGGGTCTGTATCCTGCAGAGTTCTGTTCCAGAATACATCTGTACCAGCTCTTCCTCCCTTTTTTTATAGTCTCCCTACCATCATGATCCAATCCATGTTATAGAAGAAGGTGTAAAGTAACCATGTTCTTTTACAGCTGAACATCCCTGACTCCTTGCCAATTACTGCTCGGTTTTGTCTCTGCAATCTTACCTCTGCAGCTCTCTTTACAATTCTTCTAAGCAAAGTCAGGACAAAGTGATAATGAATTTTTAGATTCTTTGATTGACTGATTTCAAATTATATTCAGTTTTATCTATACCCTTTGATATTTCTAAAGCAGCTCTGAACCTCCATTTTTCAAAGGTAGCTTGTCAGCAGAAGTGTTGGATGTTTAACACCTTTGAAAGTACTGTCTTTTGAAAGACAAACGATATCAAAATAATATTGTTCATTCATCCTTTAAAAGTTATGTGTTCTTCTCATCTCTGCCCCACACTATACATTTTTTAAATCATGTCCATAGTTCAGAGATCATTTTAAATCAGATGTCCCAGTAGTCTCTGTACCTTCCAGTGTATATATGCATATGTATATTCTGATATTTATATTTTAAAGTAAGACAAAAATATTGGAAGTACATTATATTACAATGTCTCCTGGATACTGGAGAGGGATAGAAAAAAAGAAAAAGAATAAAATAAAAAAATAATCTTGAGCCTTTTGCCAGAATTCCAAGCCAAAATTTTCACACTTTGAAACATATGATCTAAAGTTTTTTTCTTCTGTAGTAGATTCTTGTACTTACTGTAGTGGTTTTCATTGACCTGAAGAAGTAGGCCATACCAGTTTTTTGATATTTTTCACTCCACTGGATCAGATGCCTGCTAATCTCTCTTGCCATGAAATTCTATTTGCATCTCAAGTAAGAATTTTCTGTCTTGTAGTCTTAATTATTTACCTGAGAGACTTTCAGGTGATAGCATCTACTGCCTTCATCAGAGAGATCTGGCAAGGTGCTAATGTTGTCTAGCATTTTCCAAGGATGATGCACAGACAGTATCTTTACAGAGTCTAACACATTTTGATATGTAATTGTCAGAGAAGTCAGATATGGGATGCTCTCTAACTCAAGAACTGAAGGTTTTACAAAGTTTATTCAGTAGGTTTCTTAATTGTTCATTACTGTGGTCCCCAACTCCTCAACTGTAATTATGTTTGTTTTTGCCCACTGCTGCTGTCCCAGATGAATTTGGCACATTTTTCCCTAGAATGTGGGGGGCTATTTCTGTTCCCATTGTGGGTTTGGGTCAAGGTCATATTTGGTCAATCAGGAGACACTGGCACCAGGCGTGCACTGAAGTTAGAAGTGTTTGCACTGCATAACCTGGATATCCTGTCTTTAATCATGCTACCTTTGTTAGAGGAGCTTCCCAGCAGGAATGTCGGGTATGGATTATGACTATATGGTTTTTTGCTGGACAAGTAAGATGTGTATGGAGGTCACAAGGATTCCAGACAGGGCTGCCAGAAGAAATCCGCATAATACAGTGGTCTGGGAAAGCAGTTTGATTCAGGACCCACTCAAGCCACTGTTAGGCTCTTGCGTATGCAGTGAGCATCGTATTTTCTTGCATGAGAGGTAGAAAATGACCCTAGATGTTAGTTTGTCATGCTTGGTAGGAAATGTATATTGGTATGTTACGATATTCCCTGTGATCACAAAACTCCCAGGAAATGTGTGGCATTATGCCAGCTGCATTTGGTGCAGCTGCACAATGTACTCAAAGATCAACCATGAGGTTACCAAGGTGGCTTGTTTTTGACACACAAAATGCTCAAGAGCTCTCTCTACTGCAGGGCTCTACTATAAGGAAAATACTCTTTCTGTGAACAGGCTCTTGCAGTTCCTATGGAGATAGAGACATGTATGAGTCTTCAGATACAAAGTTTCAGATCAGACCACTTGGCTCAATACAGGTTCAAATGAACACTAAAATCAGTAATACAGAAACTTTCTTGGAGGTTTGAGATAGAGCGGTGGTGAGGACCACAGACTCTTTCCAGAGCTTTGGAAATTATTCTAGGTATCCTGTATCTGTTGGTGGTGTCTGATGAGGCAGGTGTTGATTAATGGTCAGGGCTAGCAATGCATATTGGCTGACATTGATCCTCCCATCACTGTGGGGCATGAGATGAGGAAATGCAGCAGAATAGGGAACCAGTGATCTGTAATAAGAAATACAGGCCTAAAATATTCCTGTGGGTGTGAATACAGTTTTTCTAAATAGGTCTTGAAAGAAAATTCTCTTGAGGCAGCTGCACTGATATTAGACTGTTTGCCACATAGTGCTGTGTTTTGGGGGAACACTTAAGTTAAAGAAAGATGAGAATATTGTGAAGCCAAACAACTTTCAATATCTGAAAATTAAACCTCTCTACCACAATTAATAAAGTGCCAAAGTGCCTGTGACTTTAATGCTGATTAGATTACATCAAAAAATAGAAACTTGTTACTGAAGAGTTAAATTGTGACTTCCTGAAAAGTTATATATCTTTTTACCAGGACAAAGTTTGGCATTGTAATTTTACTTCTGAATATAGGGTACCTTGCACAGCATTCAAATGAACACATCTTACACTTTTTTCTTAAATGCATTGATTTTTAACAGTAGCAGTTTATTGTTCCCAAAGTTTAAAGATATAAACAAAGCAAGATCTTGAGACAAAAGAGAACATTCTTTTTTAAACTGGAAGGATTGGAAAATGATGTTAAGGCTTCAGCCATACACACACATAGACCTTCAAATCTATGGTAGGGAGTAAGGACTCTTAAAAAAGGAAAGTATACAGTTTTTGATTGATTTTACAATACTATGCATTTCAGAACATTACTAGAATGTCTGGCTTGTGGGTGAAGACTGTGAAAAGGGCACCTTTGCATCTCTTTTACATTGCCTTGGATTTCTGTTTTGACTTCATGTTGGGATCTGTATTGAAAATAAAAACTCTAGAAAAATAGAGTATAAACCAAAATAATCAGATATGAACGTCAACAATATGAACCTCTTATACTGAGTGTAAGAGCTTATTTAATGGGATTTCTGTTCATCATGCTTTATAATTCAGTGTGATATTGTATTCCATTACCAGCAGCTTAATTTATTTCTTTCACCATCTGCTCTTTTTTCTTTTTATTCTTCCATGCCAAAAATTCAATAGCACTCAATGAGCAAAGCAAAACTATTCTGTATTTCAACTACATGGGTTTTATGCTTTTATTATTCAGAATATATTGGCCTATTTCTTACACTGGTTTTGTTTAGCTAACCAAGACTTTTGTTTTCTAAACCTGGAAAATGTGAAACAGTAAATACTGTGTGAGCTATTAGTGCCAGCACTTTTGTAGCCGTTATTTTATGAGACAAATATCAAGCCAGTTGGTTTTTAATTACAGGCAATAGCTGAAGCTTAGTAAGTGTGACTGACTGTCCTTGCCACAGCTCTATCCAGCCCATCCCTTGCACAGAGCAGGCTGAGCCACTTGCACAAACACAGATCAGTAGTCAAAGCATTCTCCATGCCAAGCTGTATTAATCTATCAATATCTCAAAATGTCCTTGTGTATTCCCTGAGCCGCCAAAATAATTATGTAAGTTTTGTGAGCTCCTAGAACTACAACTGTGTTCTCATTAACACCTTCTGTTCCTGTGGAGATAGAGAGATGTACGAGTCTTCAGAATACAAAGTTTTGGATCAGACCCCTTTGCTCAATGCAGGACCAAATGAAAACTAAAATCAGTAACACAGAAACTTTCTTGGAGGTTTGAAATAGAGCAGTGCTAAGGACCACCTCAAGGTAATGTCCATCCATCTGTGATAGACTTACATAAAGCGTTTCATGCCACTTATTGTAAAGAAATGATGAAAAATGAATTTAGAAACTTTGCTCTGGGGCTTCCAAACTGTGATCACTGTTCTTGTCTAAATTGGAATATGTTAGACCTAGGTCATTTAACCATTCAAGTTCTATGTCCCACAAAGCACTGTAGTATTTAGACTGGGTTGGACATTAAATACTAGATATTCTATAATTTTAATCTTGTTGCTTCTTTCACATAACATGTTATCATTAAATTTCACATCATGGTATCTTTAAGTTGGTACTTCAGCTGATTAGTTCTGAATGACACGGAAATGGTGGAGTATGCGATCAGCCAAAAAATGCCATGGCAAAACTCTTGTAGTTCTTCCCTGATAAGACTCATGCTCTTTTGTATAAGAAATAAAGGATAATAAAAAATGTTTTACTAGGTAAAATAGAACTAGCTTCACAGAATTCCTTTCCACAGGCACTTATAATTTAATACAGTTCTTTCTTCTACTAAATACTATTACTATAATGCCAGGAATTATGTTGGATTTTGGGTTCATATCCCAACTGTACAATTCAGGATATGCTTCAGACCTGTTTATTCAAATAATTTTATTCAGACTGTGGCTAAAATAAACAGAGAAGCAATTTAAAGAAACTTGACGCAGGTTATTCTGAAAGTCTAGTAGACATAATGATTAATATTTCCAGGAAGGCTGATGATTAGACAAAATAATGATATAGTGAAGAGCTTTTGGAAAAAAAAAGAAAAAAGGGGAAAAAAAAGATGGAAAAGTACTCTTACTGAAAATTGTTGGTAACCTAAACCACCTGAAAAAATAGTGTTTGCAATAGAAGCCCTTAAAGATATAACAGAAGCGAAAATAATACAATTATTAAATTAAGGATAATTGAGAGATAAAATAATGTAATTGATAAGTGCCTGTTGTTTTTCCTCTCTGATTTCAAACAGAGCACAATATTAATTTAGGATTCATCAAACACATGAGATGAAAGACAAAGAACCAGTAGAAAAAATATATCATGCCTTACACAGTCATCATTATAAGATGTAGCTCTTTGTCAGCTACCAATTTATCAGTTCTGAGAGTGCTTGCCTGCTGCACCTAACAACATCCTCATGCCAACAGCGCTGTTTTCTCTTGAAGTCTCATTTATCTTCCTACACAGGTCATTAAAGTTTGAACTTGCTTGCTTGAAGTTGTGTCTGTGGTTGCCACTTTTTCTGTATCCACCCCCACAGTGTTCTTGTGCTCCTGAGATATCTTTATTTCAACGACAGCAGCAGCAGCAAAAGTACTGGGGTTTTCACTGACAGAAAACTGGGGAAAGATTTTGTTTTCGCTTTATCTCAGTTTGTAATTCTAACTGCAATTCTAGTTGCAATAGTTTTCTCAGAACTACAAGGTCTCAATTTTAGGGGAGTTTTAGAGAAACTCTAGTCTCAGAGTTTCTAGTCTCAGCTGCATAACACATGGTACACATACACTGCTATTACCTTGGGTATTTTTGCTTGTTTTACCCAACTGGTTCTGCTTTAGGTGTCTGTGTGCCCTGACAGAAAACCCTAATTCATCACTGTCCTTGTTCCTTCCTACTTAAGGAAAGAGGTTTTACCATGTAGACTGCTATAGATGTGATGGGACATATATTTTTTAAAAAATGAATGCCTATGTGAAAACAACAGTAGCTGTTAAAAAGAGAATATAAGTAAGCGTTTGCTTTACCCTAATAGATGATGACAGTGGGCAGGTCTGTCAGTTATTCCCTCTGTGCCAATGGTTGACCATCTTCATGCTGAAGAAGCTTGATCTGTTTTCTATCCAAAATTTGCTGTGTTGACTCTTGTCACTGGGCACTTAAGGGAGATTCTGTCAATTTTTTCCATAGCCCCATATTCAGTAGTCCAAGTCAGCAGTAAGATGTTGCCATAGTAGACAACCAGTGTGTGTATTTGGGGATCAGTAGTGCAATATATTCTAGCAGAAAATAATAGTAAATCTTACAGGAGATCAGCTAGTACAGAAAGTGCCAGCCCAGCTTCTGACCAGGAAAGAATAATTATACATGTTCTGTACTGATACACTGACTCCTGGATGACATACAAACTAAATTCCTTGACTTAAAAGCAGACAGCATTTAATTTTAATATAATTCTATATTATTATTATTTTTAATAAAAATGTAACTGGATTCCTGTAAAACTTGAGGTATTTGAACATTTTCCTAGTCCTCCTTTGTTTTGATACCACACAGTGTGTATTTTGATTCCATGCTTTTTTTCCTAGTATTGTGCTACTAGAGTTGTTTGGCACATGACTGTTCCAAGTGACTGGCTACCTGTATTCCATCTCTGGATCACATATACTGTATATACGAGATCTGATTATTTTGGCACTGCTGGGACTGCATCTGGCTTCTGGGTAACATCACCTCTTCCTTTTTTGGATGGAGTGAAACCAACAGTCCCTCAGTTCCTTCATGCTGTCATAGTTCATTTTGACTTCTCTGTGTGCAGTGTAATTTTTGATACCAATACTTGCATACCAGGGTGGACAGTAAGGTTATTGTAGCTAGTATGTCTGTGTGGAGGAGCTTAATTCTTACAGCTTTCTCTTTTATTGCACTGCTTAGTTAGGTAAAATGAAAATAAATCTTATTAATAGTAGAGACAGGTTTGTTTCTTGTTCTGGCTCAGTTCTGGAGATGCTGAAGGAAGACAGCTGGTGTAGACATACACTCCAGTAAGTCAAGAAATTGAGGAAGAACATCTGTAGGAGATACAAGAATATTTGATTTCAACAAGGCAGACATAGCAGTGTCATCTACTCTTCTTAGCCAAATGACTTAAGAATAATTTCAGTACATTACTATATGTTATGCCCTTTGGAACAGTATGTAGGAGTAATTCAGAGGAATCTGAACAGGCAAACTGAGTGCTCTGCTCTCCTCCACATGAATGCTTTTTAATTACAGGTTACTGGAATAGGCAAAAATGCACAGCAAAATCTAGCTTCTGTGGCACATGTCTTTAAATGTGGTTAAGAGGAGCTCAGGTGTGCCTTATTAGAACTCTAAAAATACTACATACTCGAAGCATTCCAAGATTTCTTGGCTTTATGAGACCACAGTTGGCACACATCACATGGAGTCGAGCTTTATTTCCTCCTGCCTTCATTTGATAGCCTTTGTTCAGGAACACAGCTAGGAATGCTTGTCTCTTCTGGAACCACAGTGCAATTTTTTTTTTGTAAAAGAGCTTTTACTCTCTAGCAGTTTGCTTTTTTATACCATGTATTCATTGAAATTTCCTTTCTAGTATGTAAAATGATCACTTGAAGAGCTATGGAGATTCCTAGTTTCTGCTGTGATCCTAATGATGAAGTTACCCCATGCCCTATTCTGTTCCCCAGCAAAAAAGCAGAGGTTTTGATTTTTATCAGGTCATCTACTTCACTTTTTTTGCCGCAACCATGGAACTTACTTCCCCATGAGGAAATCAAACAGCAAAATTTTATTTATTTTTTAAATTAGTTTAAAAGAAAAAAACTTCTGAGAGCTTCTTCAGATTGTTGATACAAATCAAGCTGATGCAATACTGATGAAGTACAGCTTGATTACATCAATTCTAGGCAAGGCTGGAGCTGTGAGGGCTCAGATTTTGAGAAGCCTCTGTCTCAGAAATTTTCAGGGGAACCATGTGGGAATCAGTCCTTTCTGCTTAGTACTGTGCCTTATCAGATCCTGCAGGCTTTTAAAAATTTTCTTAGGAGCCAGATTTCCATTGTGAGGATTTGCTCATCACTAGAACTATCATCCATGGAAAATGACAGGAGAAACATTTATTAACCTTGAGTAAATCTGTTCCTTCAAAACATATCTCTCTAACTGTTGCTATGAGCCCTGCTTCCACTGCTACAGAATCTATCTGGTGTCTGAACTGTCAGAGGAATTTAAGACTGGTTGAGCCTGCTCTTCCCTGTATACCTCTGTGTGTGGGAGTCAGGAGAGGGTGAGATCATTCAGTGCACAGCAGAGCCCCAACAAAGGCTCCTGACTTACAGGGTCTGAACTGACATTTGTGGGTCTAACACACACCCCAGAGTGAAACTGCCAGAAACAGTCTCTTCTCAGCTGTTCTTTTGCTAAGTGATTTTTCTTCTGGTATCTCTAAGGTAATTGGAATCTTTGTGCTACTTATCTTTTAGCACATCAAATATATCAGATAATAGTTAAGTCAGAACAATAAGAGATGAGATGCTGTGTCAGCATGTGGGCTGCAAATGGAACAAAAGAGTTTTCCTAAATTCAGTATGGTCTGAAAATACAAAGTAAGTGGCAATGTTCAGCCATGCAGTAACAAGCCGTAAAAGGAAAAGGAGTTACTCTTAACACTGCAGTTCTTTTGTCTTTCTATATCAACATTCCCTTGTTTTTTAAATAGCCACAACAAATTACACTCTGAACTCTGTAAGTACCTTCACTGTTTCTTCCAGGCTATTCTTCTGCAAAATAGACTGTGAAACCGTGTTTGTTAAGTCTCATTGTGCTCTTTATGACTGTGGTGCATATGCTGTTCAGCAGCTGGAGTGAGATTTGGGGAATGCTGAAGTCAAAAGGACACAAATTTTTTCAGTGTGTTGAGATTGTTACTTAATCCACCATTAAGGTGATGTTTACCTGTGCCCATTTTATTTGCTATTTACCACATTGTCTCATGAAAAATTTTCACAGGGACCTTTAATGTGGTCATGTAATAAATGCAAACAGCAGTAATACATAAAGGACTATTTTGTAGGAAATATCAATCCAGATGAACTATTGCCTATTCAAGTTTGGATGATTTATAAATGCTGTTACTTAAAAAGAGATTGTGTTGGGAATATATGAGGGCACAACAAATGAAAACATGATCAGTAGATTAACATCCACATAGCTATATTGACATATATTATGCTCTTTGAGAATCTGGCCAAAATTGCATCTGAATTCCTGTATTTGACATATATCACATTCATAAAACTACAATACATTTTGCATTTCAGTCTCTGTCTTTTAGGGAAAGCTGTGCATCCTCGTTTGCTCAGTAATGCAGAAGCAGTAGAATTTATGCTCCACTGTAGCCCCCAGCTGCTTTACAAGGACCAAAGTGTGCCGTATCTCCTGTTGCCCATTTATTTGCTTTCTGCTCTTGCTTACCTTAAGGGAATTTTGACCCTCAGGAATACCTCAGGAAAAATCAGCTTTAAGAGAAATTAATAAATTTTGGAGGATTGTTCTGTTTGTTTTAATAACAGGAGGAACTTGAAAATAATGTCTTGTTTTTTGTTTTTTTTCTTTTTTTTAGCTCCTAATTTATCACAGCGAAATCAAAATATTTAATGCATAGGGAAAAAAATATGATTGGAAGGTTCTAATTCAACCTCCTGCTCAAAGCAACACTATATTCAGAATTAGACTGGGGGGTTTGTGTCTGATTGTGTCAAATTTTGACGGTATCCAAGGGTGAGGACTGTAAATTCTCTGGTTCTTGTTCCAGTTAAGAGTTTTTTCTCTATATCCCATTCAGTATTTCCCTGACTCAACTTGTTCATGTTATCTCTTGTTCTTTCACTGTGCCCAACAGGTAATCAAAGACAACACTTAGATCACCCCTTAGCCATCTCTTTTTTTCCACAGACATTACTCACTCAAGCTCAATAAGTTCCAGTCTTGTGGTGCTGTGTCAGCCTGAAATGGCACTTGGTTTTTGCGGTTCACCATAGTTCAGGTCAGCACAACTTCAGGAATTTTTGCTTCATGTCATGGAGATATCCCACAATTAGGATAATACAAAAAAAGGTTTACAATATTTATTTCCATTTTGAAACTTTTCTGCACTGCCCAAATAAGTGACTGACAATGAGGCTTGGGTCCTGTTGTTTATTAGATTGTGGTTAGATCTTTGCATTAAGATGCACAGTGATGCACAGTGTAATTAGTATTATTAACTCTGAAAATACGAATGTTTACTAAACTGGCATCTAATACACCTGGAGTATAAATTATGCTTTCTTTCTCTCACACAAAATTCTCATCTTCATATTTACACTTAATAGGTAGTGGTAGTGCAGATGAACATTTCAATGAATCAGACACTGGAGTGGAATGATTGGACACAATTAGAGTATTAACTTCAGATAGTAATTGCCATCACAGTTAAATATTGGTTTATTTAAATATAGCCACCAAATTATAATGGCCTCTAATGCATGGGAATGAATCGTAGTCTTGTTATGTTCAGTGAATACTTAGCTATATCCTTTATGTAAACATCCTACTCACAGTAATCCAGTAAGGACATAAGGTAGAGTCTGTTTATTTTAAGAGGTAAACCACTCAGGATTATACAGGAATTAGGATGTGCATGCATATATGGAGGCTTCCGATGTGAGGAAGCTACAGGTTGTCCATTTCAGTCTGCTTTTACTCCACAGTAAAATGTGAAGTGTGTTCCCCTAATTATCAAACAGTCTATATTCCCAACTTGCAGAAAGATTTTAGTGTGTATAATCTAAATCAGGATTAAAAGTCTGTTGAATTCAGTAGAAAAGTGTGTTAAGTAAGTTTTAAGACTAGAAGTCATACATTTTCTCATAGTTAATGCCTTATTATTTGAACACTAATTAACTGTGCTTGGTATTTCCTGTGATAAATTGATGGTTTTAGTTTCTCAAAATGTGTGATACTCTGGACCGAAAGTTTGCATGGTGAGTGTCTTGCTTCTTTCTATTTGGAATTTTTTGACCTACACATTCACTTCTGGACGTGAATCTGTGATGTAGAGCCTGGGCTACTAATGAGTCTGAATTCCAGAGAGGAAGACTTTCTCTCCTCACACAACTGGATAATTCAGCAGCCTATTTCATACGCAGAAGTACCATGCAACCTTTAATTACACTTTTTTTCCTGTTATTTCTAAGGCACTTCTGCATCTCTTGATAAGCAGAATGAGGCTGGGTAAAGCAGCAAGGTGAAATCTGTGTGTTACACCCCTACTTCATGTATTGCAGAATCTAGTGTGTGTGATGAGTGAGATGGGACAAAAAGGTTAAGGTAGTTGATTTCTCTGCTATCCTCAAAGATCAGGGTAGATTAAATGCCTACTATGTTGGGGTACTTTTGTTTTCGCTCTTCTTGTGTCTACATAAATTAGGAATCATAAAAGCTTCTTTTCCACTGAATCATGTTTCTGACACAGATTTTTACCTTACTGTAGATGAAAAGCAATTTACTAATTCCTCCTTCCAGATCAGCATTTGAAGGGTATGTAGTCATTAGGAAAAATACTGAAAAGCTCAAAAAGAAAGATAAATTTGGTGTTTCATCCATTCTGCACATTGAACAAAGTTAGGATAACATACAAAAAACATGTACTTTAATCTGTCATGATAATTAATGAATAGCTGCAGTTAAAATACTGCATCCCGGCTTAATGCCGAGGTCTCTTTTGCAGAATAAAATGGTGTTTGATTAGTTTATGTTCTTAAATATAGACAGACCTGATCTCTTTGTGGAGATCCTCAGGGGCACCTTGCGACTTCCACTGACCTACATAACACTTATTTTCGGCAAACTGCTTCGTGACATAACTAAAGCTTGGGCCCAGATCAGGTATCCAGGTTAGGTGTAGTGCACATCATTTGTTATTTTAGTATTATTCTGAAATGGAGTTCTCAAATAGCATTTGAGAGAGTGGGAGCATTTGGGAGACAGTGGGATATGCATAGAACACGCATGAAGCAACACCAAATCCTGCTTCCTAAACCCCACTCTCAGCTCAGATGAGTTGGACTAAGGCAAAATAGAAAACTCCCGCTGCTTATATTTTCCCTGAGGAGATCATTGCAAAGCATGTCAGCTTGAACATTTAATCACAAAATAAGGAATGTATTTGGAGCCCTGTGCATAAGAGTGTTACCTAGTGACATCCATTGGGACCCTGTGTTTTAGCTTAAAGTACATACTTTAAAAAAAATGTTTCTGAGGTTATAAGGGTAAATGTTTTGGAGGAAGTTCCTGAAAACATAGGTCCTGTAGGAATCATACCCTTAATCCATTGGCTTGATGCAGTTTTCAGCACAATCAGTAAATCCCACTGCCTTTGCTTGGCTTTGGATTAGACCTCAAGGGTCACAAACTGGTTGAACTAAGCAGTGGAGCAGATGCGAGCTTCCTCAACTTGCAGACCTTTCTACCAGATTCCTGTTCAGACTTGTTAGCATCTGAATCTCAGGAGTGCTTTCTGGAATATGCATCTGCAGAAACCAGCAAACGTGTAAATTATTCTCTTAAATCTCAAAGCTTTCCTTCTAAAAAGGGCAACAGTAACTTTCCTTTTAAGGAACTCAGTACTATGTTCACTTAACACATCCAAGCTTGAAGACCTCCTCTTTTGTGGGGTGTTTATGCACTCCTTATGCAGCTGTTGTACAACAGCTTAATTAAGCAATATTCCACTTAAACTGCAGTCAGCCACTATGGCCAGGGTATGTTTCCTCTGCCCACCATGGAGAGTTCTAATTTCATTTGTTCAAATTAATGTGTTAACTCCCTCTGAGGAGGTAAGTGGTGTGTCACAGCTTGAGGCAGGACCTCTGCACACGAATCCTTTTAGTTCATAGCAGGATGCAGGCATGCAAATGTTGACATTTTGAAATTGTTTCCCCAGAAGGTCAAATTAGTATAACTGGCTACAAAAAGAAAACACATCTACCCTGATGCCTTTCATAATTAGACTAGCTAGAAATAAGCCCGAGTGTTTGCCATTATACCAAACCATGTCAGCTGCTACTGGAATTACATTTGTTTATGGAAAAAAAACCCAAAAGATTTTATTTTGAATATTTATTTGACATTACAGGAAACAAATGGTTGAAATAAGTATTGAAAACTTTGTAAAAAGTAGTGTATTTGTTATATACTGATTGGTAATGCACTGCTTTCAAGGCCGTGAGATACTCATTCCTGAAGGTTTTCAAATACATATTCATCAGTAGGAAACCTCCTCATCATCAGGACAATGAGTCATTTTCCCAGCTATCTTAGAAGTGTGAATGGGGTCTGCAACAGAATGTCATGATGCTGCTTGGTAATGTCTTTCTTGGGTTACTTAGTCTTCAAAATTTATAAACATGTAGGAACTATATTGTGACATTAGTTTATTCCAAGTTTAATCAAAATCTTTCTAGACGGTAAGAAGTTTTAGAGACATGCTTAGTACATTTCACTTAAAGTGTTTAATTTATATCCACATCTGCTGTAAATTAATTTGGGTGTACTAAAAGCAATAGAGTAATAGTTGTATCAGTTTCTAGTCTGCTGAAATCTGTCTTTAGAACTTTTTTTGAACCACCCAGTGCTGCTTTAATTTGGAAACACTGAATCAGTGTCCTGTTCAATTTTAGGTGAATTGCAACTTCAATTTTTAATTTTTTTTTTCCCCCCAAATCTCTGGAGTGTACCATTAACCACAATGTGTTTGTGTATGAGCATCAAGGAAAAATGTGAGTTCTCCTTTAACTTTCAGCGGGGATTTTGTGTGAATGTTCCTCATCTGTCAACAGTGACTCATGGTATCTTGGATCAATGTGGGCATTTGGAAGCCTGTGTGGCAGTTGACATACACATACACTTGGATATTGCACCCAAAGGAGCGTTCTTTTGGAGGGAAATTAGTAGACTAACCAGCGGAGCTGCCGAGAATGAATAATATCATTGGGTCTGGAAGGGGAACTGGAAAGTGCCCTGCCTTTTCCCCCACAACATTCCAAGTTTTAATGCGCCCTTTACATGAACCAAACTTTACACTGAGGCTACACAACGTGTGTAAGAAATTCATTGAACTCACATTGTGCAGGCGTGGCAACTTGGTGCCAATGGACAATGTTTCCTAAATCCAGGTGAAAAATGGTCCTGCTTCAAAGCACACAAAGTGCAAATAAATGTAGAGTGTGAAAAAATTAACTAGGTTAAAATTTGCAGTACATTTTGCAAAAATTGTTACATTTTGGTAATTCTCGTTTTACATAGTAAAGATAAGGCAAACCCTGCTTTCCATTTTGGTGTGCCTGGATCATTTCACTGATATCTTCAGTCTACAGATCATTCTCTAAAGGCTTCTGTTCTGACAGGGGCACAAAGTAGATGATATGAATGTGATCTCTGATTTCTGTCTTGGTAAGAAAAGTGCAGTTTTTGTGGCTTGAGCAAAAATGATATAATGATTCTCATTTATATTCCACTGGAGCTTCAGAAATAAAAACTTCATTATTTTCTTTCCTGATGCTAACACTGAGGATAATGATGCTATTGTGTTGATGCAAGAAGAGCTACCATTTATTTAGATTGATGGACACCTAGGATCAGTGGTGTGGACTAGATCACCTGTCTGCTAGTTCAAAGAGAGTGGAAAAGAATAAAACCTCTGGAAAAAGATGGATTTTTAGCACATCAGGCAGCCATGCCAGCTTTTTCCTCCTCCTCTCCAAGTTTTGTTTAACAAAGTATTGCTTGTTTTTTGTTACTTTTGGAACAGTATTTTCACTTTTCTAGTTCTAATTTGTGTGCGTCACCTCCCTCTTACTGACATTTGCTGCAGGAGGTGGGAGGAGATGTGACTGGACATGCTGCAGTTGGGCCATGTCAGCTGAGAGCAGCCACCAGGAACCTGCTATGAGCCAGTTCAGGTGGGACTGGCTGAGTGGTCTTGGAGTCAAGACATCATAAAGTTACTTTTAATTGTCATTGGATCCCCTTCTGAGGCTGCTCTAAATAGAGGCTGATGTACCAGGTGATTTGTTGTTCAAACAAATCCAACTGTATTTACACTGACATGTCTTTCAGCAAGTGAACCTGTGCTCGGGGGTCAAGCACCATGGAGTTGTATCCAAACCTCATCATGCATTAAGCCCAGCCAGACAGGAGGTGCTACCAGAGTGCTGTTGATAATCCACTCACTTTTCCTTTTCCACCCCTACTGGAAATTGCTGATGGGTATTTCTGAAGTTCACTTAAAAGATCGAATATGAACAAGTTATTTCAAAACAAAAAGCATTTAGAAGAAACGAGAGGTTGAAATGCTGTTACAGAAAGTGAATTCAATCAGTGTGAAATGATGCTGTTTGCAGATACTTCCACTCACTCAGGGAGGCCCCAAAGGCTTTGAGGAGGGGAGATGGAGTGGGGAGGAGGAAGGGTGAGGGAGGCGCCATGGCCAGCTGAGAAGGGAGTTGCAGCAGTCATTTTGCTGAATTAGACTTCAAGTTTTGCATCTTCACTTTCCCTGTCAAGACTCAGGTCATGGCTGCACTTTTATCCACACATGATTAGGAGGGAAATATGCCTTCTCCAACCACAGCCAAAGCAAACATATAATATGGTGTTTCCATAACCGGGGTTCTCTGCAGTAGAAGATAACAGGGTTAGGTCAATCAAAGAGTGAGAGTTCCCCAGAATACTCTATAAGTGTCCTACAATTTTAATTTCTGGAACTAGGTGAGCTAGAGGTTGTGTCTCTAAATTTAATAGCTTCTGATTTTGCCACTTTGTCCTTTGAAACTATAACCAGTTTTACCATTTACAATAGCCCATGTAAAGAATTTCTACAGCTTAACTGTGTGTTATGTGAAGTGGATTAAGACAAAGTTGGGGTGATTTTAAAACTAGTTAAAGCTCTTCACACTGTAATTTCTTGGTGTTGTCAGAATTACAGTTGCAAATTTGCTTCTATGTAGAGAAATTTTGGGTAGAAATGTATTCCTCCCAGCCCCTTTAGAATATGCCCAGAATCCAAAAATCTAATGTAAAAATTGTATGTAAGGTTTACTTTCCATTTTGAATGCAGCAGTTAATTATAAATTTCTTGTTTCTTATTTGAGTGTGTAATAATTATAAAAATAATGGAAGTAGATCTAGTTTGGTTTGTATAACCTGAAAGAAATTTAAAGCTTTGATTGATAGAGCAGTATCAGGCATGAGAAAATTCACTTTGATTTGAGAAATGGGGGTTTGTTGCTGGGTGATTATTATGCTTATGACATTTGGATGGAAGAGGAAACTGGAAGTTCCTTTTTGATGCACAGAATATTGTAGGTGCAACTGGAAACATTTAATAAATAATGTTTACTAATTTATTCTAATGGATGATAAATATATTGCACACATTGCAGAACCACAGCAATCAGAATCTTTTATCCATGGTGTAAGTCCATTGATTTTCATTAGGTTAAATTAAGAACAAAATGGGGCATTTATCACTTTATTTTGACATGGGACTCTGTGCTAGGAGGGTCAAGGGTTAGAGGTCCGTGCTGTATTTTGCTGCAATTAAAGTGCACAGCAGAGCTGTGTGTATCTGCATGTGAGCTACACAGACTGCTTAACTGCGGTTGCTGCTTTCAGCCTGTTGCTGAAATTCATCCAAAACCTCACTTATGGATTAGGAGAAACAAGAGCTATCAGAAGAGAGAAGGATGTAAATCCAAGCATGAATTTTACTCATCCATTCTCTTAGTGTTAAAAGACAAATCCTCAAAGTGCTGGGTATGTGATCAAAGTGACGGGTGAATCCACTCTGCAAAAACAAATTTTAACAGAAGCAGTGTTGATAGCTATGTCTGAAATTAAAAATATGAAGTCACTGATATGTACCCATATACGAAAAGCTGGACACAGTCCATCTAAGCCAGCTGCTATATAAATTATAATGATTATAATGATTTACCTACTAGCAGGGCTAACCCAAAGCCCTTTTTGCATCTTATTAATCAGAGGACTTTGAAGAGTTGTTACACAGATAGAGACAAGAGTTTCACACATGATTTTCAAGCATAAAAAGACCTTTCTTGAAGCAGGTCAGATGCCTTTTCCATCACAAATCTGCTGAAAACACAAGTGTTACTTATTCTATTTTGCAGTTTTGCATATGCAAACATTACAAAGCTTCCTAACCGTATTGTGCATATTAAATAATTCACCTTAGTAGACAATTTGTGCAGGCTTATATTGTCAGTTCAGTAGTAAAATAAAAATAAAATACATCAGAGAAGGCAGAGAATGACTTTATCGAAGCATAGAATGGTTTGGGTTGGAAGAGACCTTGTAGATCATCTAGTTCCAAGAGCATGGGACACCTTGCCATGAGCAGGAACACCTTGCACTAGACCAGGTTTTTAGAAGCCCCATCCAACATGACCTTAAACAGTTTCAGGGCCACGTCTCTGAGCGACCTGGGCCTGTGTCTGACCACCTTCATAGCAAAGAATTTCTTGCTGCTGTCAAATCTAAACCTGCCTGCAGTCAGTTTAGAGTTTGTTTAATTTCAGATCAAATCTACCTCTTCTGGATTTCCCCCATCCCAGTGTTTGAAGCTGTAGAGACACTCTCCCTTGCAGCCTCTTAAGCCAGTGAAAGCACTGACACCCTTGCTTACTGACAGCTCACCCTTTGCAGGTCACCCTCATTCTCACAATGTCTCAATTTTGACATCTAAATCCTTTACAGGCTTAGTCTTTCTAAGAATTAGTCTTTCTTAGAATTGATGGTAACTTGGTTGTGAAACAGCAAAGTCAACTTGAAAATAAAACCACCAGTCTTTTAAAAATTTTCCTCTGATATAGGATCATAGGGATGAAACTTTTCAGCTCATATTTGCTAAATCTTCTAAATGAGCTAACTTATTTTTGAAGCACATTGATTTAGTACCTGAAAGCAAGATTTCTTTAGGAGTTAAAAATACTTCAGTACTCTTGCCCTGGGAAAGGAATACGCTTGCATGAGGAAAGGTTTTATCATAACTGCAATTCCAGTACACATATGGACAGTGTTGTTACTTTTGACTCCTAATAGTCCATGGTGTGAAAATCACGAAGACACTGACTAGGTTTTTAACTTTCAGGTTAATGTCATTAGGAGGTTCCCTTTTTAGAAGGGAATTTTCTAAAACACCATTGTTTAAGTAGTTTTTTACGTCATAGTCCCCAAACTTCATGACAGGTTCTGGCATTATTCTGACAGTTTTACTCTCATTGGAGGTTTTATTCAGAAGTAATGATTGTTTGGAAGATGAACTGACTTTAATAATAATAAATAAATAAGCCTAAAATTCTCAAATTGTACTTGTACAAAAGGCATCAATTTTGTCTTTGCATTGAGTATATCTTTCATTGTCATGATTATGAATAAACATAATCATGTCTCTTGATTTAACTTCAAAGTAGCTTGCCTGAGAAAACACCCTAATATTCAACATGCAGCTTTATCGAGTCACAATTAGATGAAGAGAAAAATCAGTTCATCTTTGCTGGCTTCTTAGCCAGTGTTGTTGGACACTCTGGGTACATAAGTGAGTTTCAGGGTAACCCAGGTGTATGTATGCTGCAGCATGGTCAATGTCTGGATCAAGTAGCTGTGCTTATAGAGAACAGCAGCTCCTTTCCTGCCTTGCTTTTGTTCTGGTGGAAAAAGTTAATGAATTGGTAATCTGTGTCTCGCTTTATTTGGGAACAGTCAGTAAGTAAAAATTGTGCTCCATGGGCACTTGGACCCAACACATAGCTCAACCATGCCGAGGATAGGATGTGATGGTCTTCCCATCTCATTCCTGCCTGGCCGAATGAAATACATCTCTGCCCTGGCAAAACAGCTGTCTGTGTGTTAGCCTTGCAAAGGTGTTCGTGCCTCTGTGATACGGTATTTAATGAGACAAGGCCAGTACTCTTTATAGATAAGGTAATCACTCCTTGAAGTTACAACTACCCACAATTTTACTTAATTGATAACCAGTACCAGTTCTGCTTGCTGAAGTCTAACTTCACAGAAGTGTCACACAGAGAGTTGAAAATTGATTAACTTCTAACTAGATCTGATAACTGAGTTATTTAATGAATGAGATTTAGCTGTCTGTTTACCTGTGCTAGCTCAGATGGTGCAATTTAAGGTCATGCAGTGCCACATTGGGCTAACCAAGCTCAGAGGGCTGAGCTAATATGCCTGCAGTGTTTCTGGTATTTGAGTTAGAATATTTATAAGCTTTGCATTAGATCATTATTTTGCCATATTATTTTGCCACATTTTAAAGTACCTTGATAGTTATAGATCTCCTTAAGATCTGGGTGCTCATTAGTATGATGTATCACTTTCATTATTTCTCCTGAAATAATATACCAACACAAGTGGAAGGTAGCAAAGATGTTACCTACTCAAATCTCAAGACAGATAAATTTTTGCTTAGACAGACAACATCTTAGTAAAACCAGACTGTGGTCTGCTTTTGCCATCATATATTTCTGCCTGATTCATCACACACACACACAAAAATGCTATAGGTAGTATGGGTAATGTAAGTCTGTGATTTTGTAACAATTTTGGGCTTAAATACTTGTGAAGTTCACAGTTAAATATGTGCCATAACCTTTCTCACAAAGCCAAATTCTTAATATGGATTGTTACAATAATTTTACAAATATATGAGATCAAGCTTTACAGGTCTTTGTTTAGCTCATAGGTTAATATTTCTCATGTTTTATAAGAAAACAGCTGAGCAATAGGGATAATCTGGATTCACTTTCAGAGACCAAAAGGACAAATAATGCAAATAATAAAGGGAAAACAGGTTGGCTTTAAAAATCTGAATGTTTTATGTCTTTGAAATATCATGTGACCCTTTCAATTACTCAAACTAAAAACACTTTAAGGGCTGTCATGTAGCTAAATAGTGCTGACATTAATGAGCTAAAATCTTCTCTCAGTTTTACAGTATAGAAAACATATGCATCAGTATTTTGAAGTCAAAGGATTCCATGCTTATACTGGTGCAACTGAAACAAAACATTGGTGTAACATTCCTCCTTCCAGGTATCTGGTTTTAATCAAACTATACTTATGGCCTTCAAGTTTTCTTTGCTGTAGTGGAAGGTAGGCAGAAGTGTTTCATTTAAAATTCTTGGTTTACATCACAAGTGCACAAAAAACTGTATATCTTGTCCTAGCTACCTCTAATTGTTAAATTGTAATAGTTCCCTCAACTGTGTTTCTGAATTATGTGTTCTCTCAGCAGCAAAAGTTTTCCTCAAAAACAAATACAGTACTGTTTTTTTCTCCTTCCAGTAGAGTTCAGTGAAACCAGGTGATTGGCAACTGTTATGATAAGGTAGACGAAGAGGATGAAAGCTAGGACTGATTGAACAGCTGTGAGGGGCTCTGTTCCAATTGTATTTTGATTACTGATAAGATAACCCTCCCTTTTCTCCCAGTGATTTATCTCATTCAAATTACAATAACAGTGAATTGCCATCAACAACAAACGCTGTGTAGTGTCAAGTTTCTCTGACTGTAATGTAGCAAAAACCCAAAGGTGCTGATTACAAGTTTTCATGTTACATTTCTAAAAATGGATAAATCACTTATTGCACTATGTGATCTCATACACTTCATAAGCCTGTTTTTTGTTTCATTTGAGATAAACTGATTACTTGCTGATATTTCCAAGCAGAAAAATTCTAAAATTATCTGAAAGCATAATTCGTTGGGGTTTTTTTGGAGGGGAGGGTGTCAATAATTTGTATGTCTCTTCATTCCTCTGCTCCTAATATGAAATCAAAGACTTACAGGTAAAATAGCTAGCAAATACTGGAACAGTTTGAATTTAACTGAAAGGAAGATAATCTGACTTTTAGTAAAACTAAAAGATGTAACAAAACAAATGTTCCTGCAATTATTCCCCCCTTCCCCACCCCACCGTGGGTGAAATGCTAAAAAAGAAAAAAAAGTATGAATTAGTTTTCTTTGTTTTGTAGAAATTTGAATTGTACCACAGACTGTTAGGTAGTTATTTTTAATTAGGGTGGACGACTGAACCCTTCTCCTCACTAAGGGCTAGATCCTAAGGTCCCAGTGATGTCTGAGGTGTCAGTGAAAGAAAATAATTGTAGTATAAAATAGTTAAATCCTGGATAGGGGGAAAGGAGTTGTTATCCTTCAGGCTATTGGCCATTTTACTAAGTATTAGGCCTGGCATGGGGTCAAGCTCACCTGATTTCAGAGTAGTGTTTTCCATTATATAAGGAAATACCCCACTGAAATATCCCACTGTATGGCAGCCATTGTCTCATCCAGGTGGGGACCAGACTCCCAACAAGTACAGTGCCTTTTCTATGCTGATATTGCTGGTTTTGCCAAAAAGCTCTGCTGGCTCATACCTTGCAGGAAGCTCTCTTGAATTTCTGCCAGTTCCTGCCTTTTCCTTAACTGTTTGACTGGGGCAGAAGTCACCATCTGCACTCACAGCAATAAAATGGGGAAGCTACGGGAGAGGTTGGGAGTTAAAATACCCACTCCTTTCCATGCATGCATCTAAGAATTCAGCAAATAATTACTCAAAGAGTAATGACTAATTTACACCTGGGATTATTTAGAAAGATACACATGCTGATACACAGAACAGGCACAATATGCATCTGTGTAAGCAACAAATGCATGTGCAAACATGCAGCCACCTGATCCTCTGTAGCCAAAGTAGAGGCCTGGCGAGAGAAGAAGGAAATGTTCTAGCATGACGTTGTGGGAGGCACTGCTCACAGTTCAGCAAAATCCCTGTTTGATGGCATAATGGCGTTGACTCATCTTTTATCTACTGCTGGGAGATCTACAGTGAGATCTTATCGCTGCTGGCAAAGGAATGAAGGTCGAGAGTTTTGTGCAACCAGCAACCCACTCATTGGCTTCACAAGCATGTTGTGACGAGCACCACTCCCAATCACTCTGCAGAGTCACCAGGAATAGGACAGGCCCAGATCTGAATCCTGCTGAGGAAACTAGGAGACCTTTCCTCTGGTTTTTAGAGAAATTGATGTGCCCTTTTGACCTTTAACAGTCTCGGCTGGTGTGTGTCATTGTGAAGTCTATGACAGGGACGTAGGCCAAAGCCCACAAATTTTCTAAGCTGTTACACAGGCAAACTCCCTCTCGCTAAAAGGATTAAAGATAATTTGCCTGCTAGTAGATAAGTAAAAAATAAGATGATTTTCTTTTGTTATGTTCTCCTCCTGACAAACTCCACTGAGGGAACACAGACATAAAACAAGGTTTACAGTGGAATACCAACCATGGATAAAGCAAACTTCAGGATCTGCCTGAGTGTATTCATCTTAGCTATAGCTGTGGTTTTCTGGCTCCTTCTTTAATGAAGAAGTATGATAAAAATAAACCAAATCTACATTCCTTGTGCATGCATATCTCCATGGATTTCACAGCAGGAATTTGGCCCTCTGTGTGTATATATACTATTAAGTTACAATTCCATTAGCAAATTAAATAACCATGTATTAAAATGAAGGCAAGGGTTAGGGACTGGTTTTCTTTTGTAAATTTGCCAACTCGATCTGGCAAAGTGAATGTTCTGACACAAGTCAGACTGGATCAACAGACACATCAGTTAATAAAGACTATGCAGAGTCTTTGGCATTGGAAAAGGTCTAGTACTTCAAGCTTGGACACTGGCAGAGAAAGGAGACTAAGACTGAGCAAGCAAGTCAGGAATGTGAATTAAAGCTAGTTGAAGTGGTTATTAGGAGCATCTATAGTCCACAAACCCTGAGAAACTCAACCTCCATCTGGTTTCAGTGATCATCACATATTTCAAACTGTTAGTTTTGGTCACCTGTAACACTTTAATAAATGTGGGAATCAAGCACCAATAACAAAAACAATGACATCTCTTTTACCTTCAAAATACTACCACCCACTTTAAATGTACCTCATTCAGCATTTCACAGACAATGCTAGTTGTAGTGTGCAGTGGTTAGCTGTATAGGGCTCATTCATTCCTGTTCAAAGATACAAACATGACTACAGCTGAGGATGTGTCAAAAGGAAATGAGAAAATTATCTCAGGGCAATTACTGAAGAAATTCTCAGGGATATTACTGAAAAAAAGAATGTGAATGTTCCATCTTTGCAATAATAATTACTGCACAGATCAGAGAGGAAGTAAAAAAAAAAGACTTTAAGAACAGGCAACCATCAACCATTATCTGTCTGCATAGGTCATGGATAGGCCAACATTTAATAAGGATAAAAAAAAAAATAGGGTATGCCTAGTAGACAGTATTAATCTCATTGATTCATTGAATGCATTCATCATTTCCTCTTGTCATTACAGTGCAATCTTTGTTGTAAATCTTGGTTTATGTTATCACCGATCATCCACAAACCTTGCCAGCATGAGTGATCGACTCTTAGCAGAATTGATGGATGCCAGTGCCCTTCTGGGATTGAGCCCTGTCTTCGCTCTTTCTCTCAGCAATAGTCACTCATTGGATACTGAAGACCCTGGATAGTAAACACTTTGAAACTAATGAATTTGAGTACTTAATTTGTATTGATTGTGCAAATGCCATTGCTTTGCCCTTCAACACCCTGTTCCAGAATGGTCTATAGAGCCACATTCATCACTGGATAAATACATATCAATTAGAATAAACAGCAGAGGAACTGCAAAAATTACTTAGGATCTCACCTCCCACTTGTGATGTAGATCAAACCTACCTAAATTAGTAGTAATTGAGAATCATCAACATACAAATGACATTTTTCTCCTCAGCCTATATTCTCAACCTGATTCCTGACAGGGAGAAACCTGATGTCCCATGATTTGAAATACACTGCTTGGAGCATGTTTAGGCCTAATCCTTTGGGCAACAGACCCTGGAAATCTAGTTGTCATCTGCAAAAGTCAGTAATGTGACAATATGACACATACTGAATTAAAACCTAGAAGAAATGTCCCATTCTTAGAGAGGGCAATGGAATTTAGCTTTTAGTTTGACTTTAAATTGCACGTTCATAAAAAACCCAACAGTGTTACCTTTAATATTGTTACATGCTCTGAAAGTAACAGAAAATTAAAAGAAAAAAAAGTTATATATATTTCCCTGCTCAGCCACACCTGGTCCTTTTAAGTTATACTGTAGAGACTTATGAACAGTGAAGGTGATGATGTAATTTATTCTTGGCCATAACAAACCTTAGACTTCAATGCTGTGATCTCACCTATTTCATGAATATTAGAAAGAAAAGAAAACATCAATCACCATCTGTAAAAGTGAATATTTAGAACTCTACATTAGCAAAATCATATCAGGCTTCTTTTAAGCCAAGTAGCTGTGTGCCTAACTGATCTCATTTCCATTTTTATCAGTTTTACCTTTGTGTAACATCGACTTCAGCAGACACTTGTCTTTACGCCGCAGTCACAAAGGGCAGAATCGTACCTATACGAGTTCAAACCAACAAAGATGAAAAAATTACAAAGGTTTTTGACAGCTGTATTATAAGAAAAATGATCAGATACAGATGACAGCAAAGCATTTCTAGCCAAGAGAGTTTTAAGACAAGTTAAGCAATCAATCATCTACATCACTCGCTATTCAGCAAGTCGACATTCGACATCTGAATCAGTCATTACAAAGTAAAGAGAATTAGTAAAGTCTCTTACAAAATGCAAATAAGTGAACTGGAGGACAATAGAGTCAAATTCTAGAACTTGGCAGGAAGCCATAAGAATTATTTTGACAAGGCTGCTTGGGGTAATTTGATTGTTACATTTAAAAGAAAAATAATTTTTTAAAAGTGAGCTTCAGTCTTGAGCAGTACAAGTTCGTGATAAAAATGTATAGTTAAACTTAGTGACAAAAAGTGTAGAATAAGGAAAAAAATATAGTGTCTGCTCTGATGCTTTGCTACACTGCTGCATGAATTAACTATTTTTGGTGGTAGTGAGAGTTTTTCCAAATAAATTCAAAGAATACTAAAGCTAAAAGCTATCCCAAATGGTTTGTAACTATCAGTGTTTGTCTTCCTCGAACATGTTGCGTACTGATGCTTTTACAGAGTTTCAACCTGCTTCAAAATACTCTGGGTATAAGTGAACATCAAAAATAGGTTTAACCTCTGCAGAGCTGCAAAGCTGCAGGTGCAAAATTCTGTAAAATCAAAAGTATCACTATTACATAGATCCAAAAAGTCCCCACCTAACATCTTCCTTCTTAATACAAAAGAATGAGTGAAAAAGAAGGAAAATGAGTTGAAATTTAGGCAGAAGCTTTGGTTTTAACAGCAGTTTCTCCTTAATTTCCAACAGCATATGGGATGCTATCTTGCTCCTCAGAGTAATGGTGGAAAATGGGAGTGAACTTACTGAAAACCTAAAAGCCATAGAAGGTAGCTGCACTGTTAGGTGAACCCTAGACATCCAGGCATTTGGCATCTGTTCTGAGAGGAGTTACATATGTTCTTGGCTTGCATGTGTGGCAGAATTGACACAAGCATTACATACCTGAAGCTCTGGCCATGCCCTCTGGCCATCAGCCTTTGGACGCTGATGTATTAACTCCCTTTCTCATCTGTCTTCATGGCTTCATCAATGGAACTGCTCCTGCTCCTAAGACTGCATGTTTGCCTTCATACTTCACAAGGTCAGGGCTTGAACCATATAGGATTTGTCAACACCAGGAAGCTTTCTTATTGATGACTTACTAGTCATCAGTTTAAGGCAGACATGCCTTAAAATGATAGAGGTGGTTTGGTTTTGGTCCCAATATGAATATATGCATAAAGAAAGTGTGTTCTCATTAATATTTATACTATTATGGTCTATATTAATGTATGGTAAAAATATTTTTCAGAAAAATGCTCATGACTTTGTTAATATTTGAATAGCTGAGATGATTCTGTGGATCCTTGTACTTGAAAAAATCCTGTCCATGGCAAATGCAAAATCTCTGTGAGGAATATCAGAACTAGAAAATTACTCTTGAGTTTAAAAATAAGCAAAGTTACTTTCCCTAATTTCATTCTTGTTCCATGCTGCCTGTGTGAGAAAGCTCAGAAGATAATACATTTAAGAATAGATGTTACATGTTATTTTATCTCATCAGCTAGTAATTCTTATCCCTTTTCTCATAACTTACAGATCTTTATGAAACAGTTTCTTCTGCTGGAAGTAGGAGATTTTGTGTTTAGATGTGGTTTTTTATCAGCTGGTTATCCTCAAGTTTATCCTTGCAAATCTCATTGATTGAACAAAATTGAACTTTGTCCAACAGTTGATGAGTTACATTGATAGAATTTAACCACCTAAAAACTCATACAGGCTTTTCATTGATTTCACTGTTGTTTTGACCTCTGTGTAGAGCTGAAACTTACAAGCAGTTTGGCTGTGTGAAATAAAAACCTTCAATGGCCCAGGTACATAACGCTTTCACTTGTTTCTACACCATAAGCGCAAATTCCTAAAAATATATCCGTATGACTCAAAATATAAGTCTCTATTTCATTTGACCATGTTAACAACAAAAGTATTACCTTTATCTTACAGAAATGTTGGAATCCAACAATATAATCAATTTCAATGGACTAGCTAATAGCTCCAGTTACCATACATTCCTCTTGGACGAAGAACGTGGTCGGCTGTATGTTGGAGCAAAGGATCACATATTTTCTTTCAACCTGGTTAACATCAAGGAATATCAAAAGGTACATTCATTCATGTTCTGTACAATGTAAATACATGCTTTTAATGTTAGACTCCCTATTACTCAGACTATGCTGTGCACTGTTGGAATTATATAGTAAGTGTCAGGAATACTGTTACAACAAAAATATTTGCTGACTCTATGAAAAGACATTTATAATGAGCCTGTGACCTTTGACTATATAATCTACAATATTTTTTTTCAGACTACAAAAAAAGTAGTAAATGATAAGTGAATAATCCAGCTATTTCCCAAACAAGACATACTTTCATGGCAACTGCTAAAAAAGCCAAACATCTATTATGACAGTTTATGCAGAAAGGCCTTACTGCTCTGTATTTGTTTGCAGATAAAAGAAGCTATTTGGGAGTCCAAGAGTTGAATTTTCTTCTTTAACTCAGCACATGTAGGCACTCTGCTTCTGCTGCTTTCAAACCAAAATAGTTCCAATATTAGTAAAAAACAAACAATTCCATAAAATATAGCCATTCTTAACAGAGATTGTAATTTTCCAGTAAAAGCTGGCGACTAATTAAAAGCTGACAAGCAGTTTAGTGTCATTCTTCTGTTGGAGTCCAAATAAATTATTAAGTTTTCCTTAATTTTAGTAAGACAAAATGCTAAGAAAGTAAACAATGGGATGGAGGTTTGATTTGTTCTATTAAGTATTTTGATGGCACATTTTAAAATCCAGAGAGTACCCTTTTATGAGAGATATATTGCTTCAATACCCAGGGATTATTTTTTTTTCCTTAGTGTTCCTGACCTTTTGGCCATTTAACTATTAGCTTCCTAAGATGATAGCAATAAATATCTTGTGTTTTCTGTTCAGAGGGAAGACAGGCTATTCATTTGTATTCTCTAAGGATAAGAGGATAAAAGGAAAACTGGCTATTTTCTTTTCTATTCTCTTTAGTGCAGCTATAAAGGAAACTAGCTATTTATTTGAATTCTCTGAGGGATCAATAGCTTAATGTGCAAAACATCTGGAATAATAAAGGAAAGAAGGTGTTTCCATTGCAGAAAACAGCTCTGTAGAATGGGAGTGATTGTTATTTACATACTTACATATTCAGATACTTTTAGAACATTATTTGACTTTGTATACAAATATTAAATAAAGAATTGTTGTCAGTAACATGGAAATCTATTTTAGCAACAGGCTTAGAGAATTTAGACTAGATTTAAGAATATACAAAAGGCTTTAAGAGTTTGGGGATCTGTTTATTATAGACAGGAGAGCCATGTAAGAGACTTCAATCAAAATTACAATGCAGCCAGTGCTGCACTTGAGCTCAAACTTCACCGGTTGTTGTTTCTACCATGTAAGAAAACTCCTCAGGTTTCTGTCTAAATGCTGATGGCAAAATCAAAACTCGAAAAGCCAAAGTTTTCAGTGTGTTTAAACCAGTTTGACTTAGCTGTCTTTTAAACCAAATTAGAAGAAAAGGTTTTACTGTGAGACTAAGGAAAAAGAACATCTGATATGAAATACACTGGTTTGAAAAATATTGAGATTTTTGCCCAAAACTTGAACTAAACATGAACTGGTCCTTTTGGGATATCTGAGAAGTTTGGTTAATGTTTTTCAACCTAGTAAATTTAAATTTTCGCGTCTCTGTACATTTTAAGCTGAGAATAGCAACAGGAAGTAGTGGGAATCCTCTGAGAAAGAATGTACTCATAAAATTTTCAGCCTTATTTTATAGACTTACGATATTTGATTGCTATTTGGATTTCACTTAAAAATTTTTGAATTTAAAAAATGTTGTAAACTGTATTTTCAAATATCATCTATAACATATCCTTTGACCCCATTGGTCATCTACATTCCATCTTTTTTTTTTTTTAATATTTTGCCTTTTGCTTTCTATTAACAAACTATATTGAACACCAAGACTGTAATCCAGACTTAAGGCCATTCATATTGCATTATCTGAGGCTCCCAAATGAATAGCCTGGCATTTTATGGGAAGATCATGTTTTATTCTATATGTAATTCCTAAAAGCTTTTCAAAGAAACATGAATAATTGACTGTGAGGGTCTCCAGATTTTCTCCGTATGAGGTGAGATCCATTTTCTGCTAAGCAAACACTACAGAAAACCTAGATTTAGGATTAATTGTGTTAGGGTAGCTCTATAGGAACAGCATAGACATTTTTTGATGGTGTAATACTTTTCAAATATCATGGCTCCTTTTTTATTATTTAATTAACTGAACTAGTGAAAGAGTGAACTATTAGATACACTGAAGAGGCAAGCACCTAATTTCTGATGCTGACTCTAATGTGTGATTATATTTCTATTACACGCAATTTAAAAGATTAAAAGAACACTCACTCAATGGAGAGTCAACCCTCTTATCATTAGGACTGGAGATTCACAGCTGAAATTCCCAATGCAGACAGGATTTCAAGATTGTTTTTTCTGTGACACCTATTATCCCTGGTTTTTTTCCCAATATTTCATTTCTTTGTTGTCAAATTTTAAGAAAGAAAAGGAAATAAGGAAAAGAATGGGGGGGAAGATAAACTGGATAAAGGGACTCTAGCATTTGGCCTGCAATTTGTGAATGCTGAAGCATGAAATAACACAATGTGATTTTTGTTTTGTGTCTTTAGATTGTTTGGCCTGTATCACATTCCCGAAGGGATGAGTGCAAGTGGGCTGGAAAAGATATTGTAGTAAGTACAAATCTTTTTAGCATCTTTTTCCTTTTATAAAACATTGTAAATATTTTATTATGTCCTACTGTGTTAATTCTTAAAGTATTTTTCCTACTCTGTAAGGTCACGCTCTGATCATAACTTCAGTCTTGAGTTTTCTCAGTCCTCTTACATAGAAATTTTTGTCTTCATGACCAAGGGTTTCAATTTATAAATGGAAATAATGCAGATGAACTAGAATTTATCTACCAAAAAAAAAAAAAAAGCCAAACCAAACCAAACCAAACCAAACCAGTAAGAAAGAGAAGATAGAAGAAATATCAGAATAAGAAATATTGACCCTGGAATACTCATCTCCTGATGAGAAGGTACATAATATTCTGACCCATTTTTGCCCTGCTCCAAGTCCCAGCCCTCAAGGGAGTTCCAAGAAGTGCTTTCTCTTTGTAGCATCTCTCTGGAGCCAGTGGGTTCCCCAGAGCTCTTCCCTGCTTGGAGTTCACAGCAGTATTGAGGTCAACGTGATTTTAACATTCTGCATCAGTTTTGGTGCCTCAGGAAGGACACTGCTACACTAGGCATCATTTTCTGGACATTTTCCCTCATTCCTCTGTACATCGTACTCCCTGTATTTATGAGGTAAGAGAGACATAGCCAGTAGCCCCCAAATAGCAATCATTCCACACTGATAATAACTGTCTTCTTTATAGGAACAGTGTGGGAAATAGGGCTGAAGAAGGGGAAAAACAGATAAAAAATACATGCATGCAATAAACCAAACAAATACTTGCATAGCAAAGCCAAATGGGAAATCATCGTGGTTGCCAAGGTATAAGTGAGAGTGGAACTTGGCCCCGTGTGTATATGCTATTGGCCTGATTTTCAGAGATGATTCTGTAAAATATTCATAATGCCAACCATATGCCACTAGAGAGCTCCATTTGAATAATTTCCTAGGTCATAATAAAAATAGTCTCATCAGTCTTTACCTAGGCCATAGAGGACAGTTGTCTTCAAAAAAAGCCATCTGGGAACAGTAGAGCTGGATTGGGTAAAAACTAAGAAATATGGGCTAAGCTAAATATGTGATGGGACAGCAGAAATGCCAGATACCTAGGCTATCTCATTACATAGAAATAATACATTTAAGTTAATCCATGCTCATGTGCACAAATAATTTTCAGGAGTACTTTGCATGGTAAGCCTAGAATATCTAGTATTCAGGGTTAAAAAATAAAGGGCTAGTGTTAAATATGTGAGCAAATTAACTGCCCTTGATGCTTCATCTCATGTTATACTTAACAGGTTAGTTAATTATGGTATTCCATTAAGTAGATTTTTTTCATGGCTGGAGTAAAAACCTAGAAAACTAAATAGATATTCAGTGCCTAGAATGAAAGCATATGCTTATATTTTTTAAATAATTATTTTTAGTAATTTACCATAGTAAGAAAGAGTATGCCTTACATATTGGACTAAGCTGATTCTAACTCAGCTTAGTTGTTTAAAATTGTAGAGACACACATTCTGGAGTGAGCTGGGAGGTTCAGGTCCCCATCCTCTGACTGTGGCGAGCTTGAGAGGACTTTTATTCAACTTGATTCTTTTGCTTCCTGTGATACTAGGACAGCTACACCTGCTGATCACAAGTAGAAGGTGAAGACCACACCACCTTGCAGTGCAGTGTGTGACCCTAGTAGTAGTTCCTGTAAGGGTGGGTTTTTTTGTTTGTTTGTTTGGTTTTGCTTTTGTTTTTTTTTAATTCTAAAGTTCTCTAGAGGAGTAGGTTAGAAATAAAATAAACACATAGGTGAGATGTAATGTGGGTCCAGTAGGCAACTAGAAAGAGGGAATACATATCTTGATGTGTTCAGAACATCGTATTTTAATATTTACAGCTACCTGTTCTTGCCATAAAACAGTGCATTACAACATATTTAATGCAACTGCTTTAATTACAGATAATTAAAAAACCTGATTATTCCTCCCTTATTTATTCCTTAAAGCCATTGTCAGTGTTTTGGGAGTGTGAAATATAAAGGCCATAAAAATAACTCAACAGATTCTTATTAGAGGGAACAAGAGAAAAAGAAGACAAATAAAGTGACATATAAACCAGGCTTGATTTAATACTGTTTTCAGCATGTACCACTTCTAAGTTATTATATAGTCCTCACTTGTGATGGTTCAAAACTTTCTACATGACTGTCTGTACTTCTACATTGAGGTCTTTTATAAAAAAACCCTCCTTTTAATTATTGATCTCCAGGGTAAGTCGGTGCTGAAAATGCAAGTCCCCACTAATGGGCCAGGTGCACTGCAGCAGCTGCAGCACAAGCATAACCCCGGCCCTGCCCCACTGCTAACCTCAGCTATGACCTCTGAGATTTCCTCTCATAATTGTAAGAGGTAATTCAGCGTTGTTTTCACTCCTTCAGAGGGATTCCTTATCCTGATGCTGTCAGTCATGCCAGTCCCAGCACAGCCAGCGTGTGGCTCAGGAAGGTCCACATGGGATTTGAGGAGAGCAGCCAACAGGGCCTATTCCTGCTCTCCTGCTACCCCCTTGTTACTTAGTCAGTCATTTTAATTTCTCTTTCCTAAAGGGCTTAGTATATATTAATTACTTAAGCTTTACTCCCTGTTAAGATAGATAAAAGTTTTAAAGTGTGCTTTGTAACTTTTTCCATATGAGTGAGCTGAGAAGAGTTGCTGAAAGACTCCCCCCCCCAACTATGCAATACCTTCTTAGAGCAGGACTTCTCTGAAGAAGGTTAACTGCTACAATTTCCCTCAAAATTATAGACTTTTTCCAATAAAATCATAATTACTGTCCCATGTAAGTACTTAGTATTACAATATATTTCCATTTCCTCAGTATAGAGTATCACAAGCACCAAAGTAACCTTGTTCATGAAAAATTAAAGCCTATAAATAATAAATAAGATACTTGCTTATGTAATTCAACTAAATGAGCAATTCTGTGAGGATTTCTTGCTATTCTGGACTTCAGTGTCTTATTTGATCTATTCTGGTTTCTGTAAGTCCTGTGACTATTTCTCATGATTCCTGGCCAGACCTTGGTAATGATCAAAGAAGACAAAGTCTCTATAGAATATTTCTCAGCTTTTATACTAAAATTACTGAACAGTCATACTGCTAGTCATATTTCTCACTAGTGAGCCTCAATATTTCATTTAAAACTCATACAGTCACCTGGGCCTCTACAAAAATACATGGCAACCTCTGCATTACATGTGGGTTAAATAATAGGTAACTGAGGGAAAAAGAAAAAAAAGGTGGCTACAATTCCATTCCTAGGATATCATAAACCAACAAAGCAAATCTTGGGTGCTTTACAAAAGTTATCAGAAACACTAGTTAGCTTTGCAGGTAGTCATAGGGTAAGGATATATTCCTAACAGGAAACCTCATTTAGTCCTTAAATGATTAATTTGCTTTAAAAATTTTGATGGCTGTTTAGTCGACACATCTCTGCATTAGATTGGGCTGAGGCAATGTAGCAATAGTTCACAAACTACACAATTAAACAGGGAAATTCCTATTAAAAAATACAAAAGATATGACATGAAGGCTTAAAAGGTGTTTCTGAAGGGCACCTTAGGATGTTATTTTCAAGTGTGACTTGACTACCCAATTTATTTAGCCACTTTTAAAGATTCTAGGTCAAATTAAATTGTTGAAATAGTCCCTTCTGGCCTTGACATGTATAAATCTATAAAATTTCAGTAGGTACTTTAACAAAGTCACATAGGACAAGCTGCACAATAACAGACACTTAGACACACATAGCATACTGTAAGATACCAGTCTCTCCCTGGATGTTTCTGGTGAGAAATATATGTTGATGTACAAACAGATACAAAGAGTACCAAGTACTTTTTCTGGGTACCAGAAAGTTTCTACATCTGCTCTGTCACATGAACATACACAGTTACATACATACAGGTCCAGAAGGAGTTACACTTTGTGTACACAGCTGAAGAGTACCAGCACATTTGCATGTGGGTAAGCACTGACTGTATTATAATTTATAGGAGATAGACATCTACCTGGGCTCTTTAATTGCAATTAAATTTTACCTAGTTATTATCTCTTACCTGATTCCAGTGGTGCTTAACTTTTTTATGCTTAATAGTTCTCTTGACAGCAATTTGGAATCCCTTTAGATCACAAACCTATTTCCAGTGACAAAACAGTGAGGCTCTTTACACTGCACATATTTTATGACATAGCCATATTCTCTGCATGCTTCTTTGCATTCAAGTGTGGCTGGCACCTAATTATTCAATTTATTGTTCATGCAAGTAGAATCACATGACTGTAATTTAATTCACCATCTCATTTGTTACAATAATATTTAAAGCCAAAATATTCACATGCCATCTTAGCTTATGCTTCCTTGAAAGTTTTCCATACCCTCCCTAAAATCTGGGAAGGGAGGAGATGGATCTGTAGGCTTATGGACATCAGTGTGCAATGATTTAATTTGGAAAGAAAGAAAAAACAAAAAACAACCCCAGAAAGTAAAAAGTAACTCAAGTGTTCCTCAGCCATATCTGGTGATACTTTGGAAAAACATAGCTAGCAATAATTGAACATTAGTCCCTTTAACTCATTTTATTACTGCTGTTGCCTTAGGGTAAATAGAAGAACATGGAGGCAGAAAGTAAAAGTAATTCTTTTCATCTGTTATTGTAAACAAAGATCTGAAGAGGGTATCTGAAAATTAAATATACAATGCTGGCTGGATCTAGAAAGCATGTTTCTAAATTCATCTGACAGGCACAATTTTTCCAGTCAAATTACCTCTGGCCCTTTGGGTGTGCCAAAGAGAAGTTCATTCCTTTCTGTCAGGGTTCTTCCTTTGGAGGATATCTACAGCCAAATTTCCAGCTTTTCCCCCACCAACCTTCATTGCCATCCCTTCTTCCTTTCTGTCTTCCCGTCTCCAGCATAGCAGTGAAATTCTTTAGCAAAGCCTAAAGACCCAGGATGCCCACCCAGCCTGGGGAAGAGACAAAGGTGAATGTCTCCTGGGAAGAAGGGGTAAAATGAATAAAAATCCAAAGAAACAGGTCTCAAATGAGTTTGGGGACAGAATTTACTCTCAGTATGACCTACTACAGGAAGAAAAGTGGTTTTTGTGTCGTGTAAGACAAATAGTGCCAGAGCATATTCCTTCCTAGTCTATCAACTGTCACAGGTAGTATGCTGGGTTTTTTAGCTCGAGGGCTGCTCACTCTTTCTTCTTGTCCACATTCTTTAATGTGGACACAACTTCCTACCAAAGCATTCCTTACCATTTGGGAGATGAGAGAGTGAGACATTTGTAAGCAGTGTGCTGCTGTAATACTGCTGCTTTAGAAAAGTGCTGTGCATAGACTACAACAAAAGAGAAAGACAGAAGGGGAAAAAAACCCTCCAAACCTACAACCACTTCACTCAGAGGTGAACTGGGCTTGGTAAAAAGGGGGTTAAGGACATTGGAATCTTTGAAAGTCCTGTGGAGCTCTCAAACAGACCTTTCCCCCCCCAGGAACTTCTGGTTGTGCCAGCTCCAGCTCTTGGATGGACCCCCACAACACACCAGCATAAAGCCTTATGGCTTACTGCAGATGTTGCTCCTACAGCTTGTGTTCATTTAGGCATTTGCATATATTTCTTTCTATGAACTGACCAAGGCAAATCAGTTACTGTAAGGTAATAACTTGAGTCCTTACACAGAGGAAGAATTAAGTTGGCAGTTGTTCAGATTTTCATATCTTACCCATTTATGTATCCTGGGAAGTCATTTAAGTCTTTCAGTATGGGGAACAAATTGATATAGATCAAGGAGAAAGCTAATTTTCCAATTTTGGGCTTATTTTTCTGTTATAGGTATGACTATAGAAATTTGCTTCTGAAGGAAATTTAATATTCAGCAGATTTAATGCTGTCTTGCAGAAATGTTTTCTTTGTTGCTTTTGAAATACAAAGTCAGAGTTACAAAAAGGGGAAGTAAAGGAGAAATGAAGGAAAAATCATTCCCAAAATGATGGGGTTTAATTCTCTATCAATATGTGTTCCTCATGAGCCCTCATTTGGCCTTGGCAAAGTCTGAGAATTATTTATGGCTGAGTTTCCATCTATTGCTGTTTCAAAATATTGTTGGGTAATACCATGTTATGATTTATTGCACCCCAAGATGGACAGAGTAAATTTATTCTTCGTACATTTCTTTCCAGAAAAACACATTAACTGGATGACTGTTAGAAATGATAGATATGTTTAGTCCCTGTTTTTGTTTCAGGGCTTCAGTCTGAAGCTCATGAAGTTTAAGAAAAACCTTTTCTTTGCTGCCAGTCACATTTTAATTGTTTTTCCTAGATTTGCTTCACATTGTGTCTATTTTCTTTGTGATTGTCTATTGTTTTAATAAAAGTTAATTTTAAAATTAAGGATAGGTCTGCTCTGAAAGATCACATATCACAGTTCCTCTATACTCAAGACGTGGTCACTATATCGCTATTAATTTAGGCCACAACTAATTTTTTCTGTAGTTCTGTTACTTACATACACTAAAAACAGGTCTACTTAATATCTCCCTGCCGCACACAAGTTAAAATACTGTCGTTTTTTCTTTTGTAGTAACTAAGAGAACTAAAGGGAAAGTTCTTAAAATCAGCTAGGAAATAATACGCAATTTTTTCTCTTCCTTTCTTGATTGTTTATTCTTCTTCTGACTGAATGGTAGAATCTCTGTTGGATTAAGTAATCTATTAATCTCTTATTCCCTTAGGTAATTCCTTTCTGATTAACATTTTCCAAAAACTTTAGGTTACTATACATGTATCATTTACATATATATATATGTATATATATATACAGAGACAGAGAAAAATAATCCAGCCAACAAAAAGATAACAGCACTCCCCCCAAAACCATTCAACAAACTCACATTTCAGCAATTTCACTTAGGTGCCAAATTTTTACCGAGGGGTAATTATAAGCTTCTGCCACTTAATGTTTCTCTGGTTTAGCATCTCTGTGGTGTGACAGCAGTTCAATATCCCCACAGAAATTTCCAGCTTCCCACAGTAAGACACGTGTAACCTCCTAGAGTAGCTTACACAGTGTATTTATTTACAGTCACACACACTGCTAAGCAACTGCCCCTTGGAGATGCCACAGTCTTTTACTTCCTTTCAACACTTCATAGTTTTACCTTCACTTTCAGTACACAAGTTTGGAGTATACTTATCTGAGGTGGCTATGAGTGGAAGTCATCAGAGGATATGCCTGAACTATGCTGAAAAAAGGCAAGCTGACTGATCTGGAGCCTGAGTGTCTTACGTGCCTGTGACAGGCTTGGCAACCCGTTTGTCTGAAATACTCCACCCAATTAGCAGGTGTTGATCCAATTCGGAAAGGCAGGGTGCAATCTGATTTCTCCAGGAGACAGGTGATTACTCCACCCAGATGGAAGAGATAGATGAGAGAGACTCCTTAGATCTAGGCTGTGGTTGCAACTCAGATTGCTGCTGGGCTTGGTGTGACTGCCTGAGCTGAAACCCAACACTAGTGTTGATTTGTCTGCTAATAAAGCCGTGCTCATATTGTGGGGCAAGTTTACTCTGTAGAACAAAACAGTTTTTAAAAAGTTAAGGTCAGAAAAGAACTGGCTTCTGTTTGACCACAAGGCTTCCCAATATTTTGAATTATTTCTTAAATAGTCTTCTGTTCCTAGAAAAAATTATTCTGTGCTGTAGGAAATGCATACTACTGAAAAACAATTCAAAATAAAAGAAGCTTGCTAGAACTCATGGAAAGGTTTAATGTACAAGAGTCATCTATGCCTGCAAAACCCGAAAAACCACTTGTTTGGTGGACTGCATCCACAGATGACTTTGGTTTGTCTTGTTAACTGTGCATTAACCAGATGTACAAAAATATGACATAGTCATTAAATCAGGTATTTTGTGCTGCAGCCTTTTTATGGCATCCCTCTAGCTGTTCACAGGTCTGGAAAATTTATTATATGCATCTTTTGAATGAAGATTTCAGGGCTTGAAACATGTTTTGTTGCTTGAATGTACTGAATGCAGAAAAAAATTGTAGAAATTTTACTTCCAAAGATCACTAGGTCAAATGGTTAGTGCTAATGACAAAGATTTAGAGGTCTGATGTGTCAAGGGAGGCATCTTCAAAGTGTGGCTTCTAATGACTTCTTTAAATGGCTCCTGGATTAAGACTGTTTTCAGGACAGACCCCAGGGAACATCCCACCCAGCTCAGCTACCTCCATGCTTAGCCTCAGTGGTAAACCCTGGGCCAAATGACCAAATACCAGCAGTGACCCAGATTTGCAAGTGGGTAGGTAGGCAGACAGGCAGGGAGACATCTTGTGTTTTGTCCTCACTAACACAAAGGCAGAACCAGAGAAGCTTTCCATCTGCTGTGCAAGTGTGCTGGCAGTACAACTGTTTGCTAATGTGGCTTGCAGTTTGGTGGCTTGAAGGAATCAGGATATATTTGCACCTTTTTTTGCTGGCTTTTTAAAATAATCAGCTTTCTTTCCTTCTTTTTTCTTGTCTTGATGCTTTAATGGTTTAAATTCATGCAGACATCCTGCAACTTGAGTAAATTATACACTTTAAATATTCTCAAGAACTCTTGTCATATCAAAAAATCAGACAGATAACAGGCATAACTTAATTGGAAAGATAACTGGAAGCACAGTAAGCTGTACTATGCAACCAAAAATGTCTCATCAACCCTTATCAGTCTAAAGTTTCACATGGCATATCTTGTCAGCAGAGGAAGATTTAGGTATGAAACTAATCAATGGTTCCTGTGCAATGCTGGCAGTGGTCACCATACCTAAGAGTAGAGTCACTTATGACATCTTCAAAGGAGTCAGATCCCCCAAATCACAATATCATATAATCCTGTAATTCTGTAGATCCTGTAGATCACAACCCAGCATAAGGGCCACTGAATCTGGGGATCTGTCAGCTTTGAAAAATTAGGCATATTCTTGGTTTGTATTAGATTTGCACGTGTGTGTGTGATGAAATGCACACTGCTTGTGAGGCTCTGACAAATGGGCAATATAACCACCAAGAAGTAAGGTAATAGAAACCCCTTTCTGTAGCACAGACCCCAACACTTCAGCTGCTCAACTTGCTTCACTTAGCACTGCAGACTAGCTTTTTCAGAGGGTAAGACTACAAAGCATTGATCCTGCTAATTGCAAGGTACAATAATGATAAAAAGGGGATGTAAATGATGGTATTGATCCCAGCTGCAAGGGGTACACAGTCATAAATCATAGTTTGAACATGTTTTCATGCCAGCTGTCCTCCCCCACTCTAAAATATGCACCTGCCTATACAGGTTCAGCTGGAAGGTTATCTCATGGAGTACAGGTGCCAGGCAGGATTTCCCCACCCATTAGGGCCTGTACACAGCTCACAGTACTTGGGGACTTTCCTGTTCCTGCCCATATTAACACAGTAGCTCTGCAGCACTGTTGCCAACCAGCTTACTCCAATAAAATAAAATTTTAAAAGACCATTCCATTTTAACAGAACCCAAATAATTTGCTTTATTCGATGCTTATTCTAGGCCTGTTGAGGCAGACTGTGCTTGGACCAGTATTTTTCCAAATGTTACTGTAATAAAAAGAGGGACACAGCAGTAATTTTTAAATAATGTTTCTGCATTTTACGAAATCTTACACCCAAACAGCAGGAGCTGTGAAAGCACACACGATGCAGAGCTCACCCTGAAGAGGCTCCCTCACCCATGCTTACTGACATGCTGAAGTCCTTGCCGGGTCTAGCTGAGAATCCATCATTTGTGTACATGGCAATCACACATATATTTATTGCACTAACACTTCAGAAATATTTTCCTTGAAACAATGCTGCTTCATGCTGAAAAAGATATCTGCCAGTACTGACTGAACTGATGGCAGCCAGCAGTAGCCCACTAGAAAAAGAAAGAAGTTAAAAAGCTCCCTGATAAGCCCGGAACATCTTTCAGCAGTGTGATAAATTTGAATGGCAGCAGTAATATCAGGGATTACTTATTCTCCATGGATATCCCTGACCTCATCACTTGAAAATTCAACTAATGGGACAGAAGAAGGAAAAAAAAAGTAAACATAATAATTAACCTCATGCATAGGACTTCATATGAAAGCTGTCCATCCATTTTGATTTAAGACACAAAACACGTATTTGTTTTGCTTTTCCAGCTGTTAGATGATAGTTCTAAATTCCCTTGTCCATCCAGTTTAGACAAAATCTTGTGATACTTTAATCACTTGGTTATGTGGGAAGGCTGATATAAAGGAAGAATGTAATACTAGGTCTGATGCTTTTCTGGATTAAATCAGCAGAAAACTGTTGAAGCTAATGATAATGTAAAGGATCATTTAGTCTTCTACTTACTGCCCTGCATAATCTGGCCACTTGCATTTGCTGTAATATCCAAGAAGCAGTATGAACATCAATGTTGGTTTAAAAAAATTGAAACCGCTTTCTTAAAATAAGGAGAAAAATCTGGATATTAGTTAGTCACAGGGACTTACCCTTCAACTTAAAAATATGTCATTAAAAACTCTTTGCTGCATTAGTAATCCAGATCGAAGGACGTAAGTTCCAGGCTTCTGGAGAAGAGATAATTACTGGAAACTCCTAAAACCCACCTAAATTCTGTTTTAATTTTCATATGTGGAGCAGATGTTTTGACAGATGGATGGACTTTATTTTTGTAACTGTCCGGGAAAAGTCTGTATAACACAGCCTAATCAGTGTTACATATCTTTACTCTTTGTTTTTCAGTCTTTCTGCATTTGGCTCTTATTCTTTTGGTTGCAGACATTTTCTTTGTAATTTATTTTTTCAGGCTAATCTCTCTCTGCATAAGCTCTTCTATCAACTTGATATATAAATATTAGAAAACTTAAAAAATAAATCTGCATGTTTGGTTTGTAAGTCAGATACATTGATCTTCATATAGTGGGAGCCCTTCTGGAAAACCTAATTAACACTTTATCTCCTCTTCAAGACAGGCCCTCTGCCCTTATAGCTGGTATATAATATTTGAAATTAAAATTCTGAGTTAAGACACCTGTCCAGACACACTGGACCTCTTTGACTTTAATTCACACTCTGAATGTGACAGTCTAACAATTTCTTAACTTGCTCTACCAGTAGGACTTTAGCGCAGCAGAATTTGCAGCTGAGTTGGTGCTGTGGCTGTGTTACCATAGTATGATGCAAACTCTTTTAGCCACTTTCATTTCAATAAATCATCAGCGTGGAACTGAGGATCTGAACCCCACAGATTCCTCAGAATAGCCTAGAGGAAGTGTAAACATGTTTATTGTATGTGAACCTTTTTCTCACTCTGGAATGCCCAGTGAATTTCTGGGGAGTGTTCCCTCCAGGTGGCCAAACGTACCTTTAACTTCCAGACCCAAAGCAGAATGGCTACAGCTGGATGCCCTGGTGCACTTATACACCAAACTAACCCCAGGAAAGCCTGTATGAGCTGCTTGGGCTTTGGTGAAGGTTATGGTCCACATTCCTTCAAACACAGAAACAAACTGGGTTATGCCCAAGGCTTGTGGTGACTGCTTCAGCTACTTCACGTCACCATTCCTTTGGCCATGCTCTGTAGGTTGGCAATTATGCCATTGCAACTGTTTGCAGACACACATCCAGCATTTATATACATAAAAAAGTAGCTATCTAAAGAAGTTCTCTGTGTCAGAAAAGAGAGAGGAAGACCTTGCAGGCTTTGCTAGAAGGTCTCCGACATGATGTAAGGATTTAGTTGCTTGGATTTTCAGATAGAGGCACTTCTGTACAAGGCTGAAGGCAGAACCTACAGCTCTTGTGGAAACCTTAGAGCATTTATTGAAATGTAAATGAGGATTAATCCTCTCCAGGGGTAGGCAAGATAAATTAATGGATATTTTGAGGACTGCAGTAACTCCCACGTGATGTACCTAATTTTCCCTTTGAATATCTACTTCAATCATTCTATGCCATATGCAAACACTTACGCTTTCTGCTCTATGTATGTATATATAAACTCAAGCTTTAGGGCATAAACCAGTGTTTACCTTCATATAGACAAGAAAAGTTTCCTAATATTAAGCCATCCATTATAATGGAGATTATTAGGAGCAAGAATTTGTAATGATTCACTATGATGATCCCAATGCTCCTCTTCTTTAACATTTATTTTCATAACCCATCCATGTAATGCTTTCCTGCCTATTGAGAACTTTCAAACCTTGCATTCATTTTCATTCACATTATTAGGCTAAAAGTATTTAAACTCCCACAACACCCTGCTCTCAAGTATGTGAAAAACCAATTTCCACCTGGAAAATAACTTTTTTTAAGTCTAATTTCTTTCTCCATCTGTTTTGCTTGACAAAGTACAATATCCAAAGGGTATGGATATGCCCAGAATATGTTCCCTTTAAACAACATCCCTTTTTTGGGGAAAGCAAAAATGGATACAAAAGCACTGGGCGGCTGCACAAGCAGACACAGTGTTTAAATTCCCTGAGAATTTGGTCCTTACAGCTCCTGCCTCTGGGTTACCTCCTCTTCCTCTGGTGGATGCTTTCTCCTGTCTGCCGTATTTTCTGAGATACTACATGCCTTTTGTTGTCTTTGTCTCCCTTTCAGTGCCTTACACTCTGCAGCCATACAGTGAAATGCCTTGTCCTGCTGGCACAGACCTTCACACCAACAATATAGTGCTAGCCCGGGGGTCTGGCAGGGGGAAACACTGTTGCCAAGTGGGACAAACCCAGTTGGAGACACCCAAGTCATTCCAGGCCTCCAGCCAAGGGGGTTGGGGAGCTGCTCTGCAGTGGAGTCGACATAGCCACCAGTGGTGGCACCAGCAGAGCTGCCTGCCAGGTTTCACAACTGATGGTGCCTGGATGCCACTAAAGAGTTGTCTTGTGAGGGCAGGAATGGGGAAACAGAGTGGGAATGGCAGTCAGTCACACAAGTGTTACATAGTGGCAAACCCAAATTGTATTCAGGGCACACACACTTTCCATGATGTCTTTGTCATACACGTGTGCTGAGATTCAGAGTCTCTGCAGATGATTCAAAGCTGTTAAAGTTGGTTTATTACTGATTTGTGGGAAGCTTTTTTTGTCACATAAACCAGGAAAACCCAATATTCACCATCCCAAAGCAAACTCTTGCTAAGTTCAGAATATAAAAGGACCAGATACAACATTTCCACACATAATGGGGTACCTGTGCAGCTGCACTTGAGCACAATCAGACGAAGGAAGGAGTCTGAAATGGAAATCAATGTGCCTGTTGCTATTGTTCCAGGGAGAATAGCATCGTCTCTCAGGCAGGGTAGAAACTTCACTTTGAACTTCCTGAGTTGACAAGGGCTTAAATCAGAACTGCAACTTTACTTTGATGTCATTTATTGTGGTTTAATACCCCTCTTTATTTATTTTTTTACTACCATGTAAAATATATAAAGAAACCTAATCTGGTAGAGAGGTGTATGAGAATTTACTGAATAGACCTTAATGGTTCCTTTATGCAGCTATAAAACAGAGGGGAGCTATAAGAGCAGTCTGAACTGGACTAGGAACCTTAAATGTTATAGAAATTTATTTGTCAGTCAAAGGTTTATTGCTGTAGGTATTTACCTTCCCCATTGTTTAACTAGGTTGTGTATTTCTCAGGCAACTAAGGTAAAAAAACCCTCTACAAGAGGGTGAATAAGCAAGGATGAATAAGCTAAATCTGATTTTGGAAATACCTTGTAAATTTGGAGTCACCTTACTTATATTTACTCATTTACACTACTACCAGTCCTGAACACTGGATATTCACATATGGCTATGATAGGGTTAATCCACCTTCTACTGTAGGCTGACCTGGAATAATTCAGTGAAGGTGGTGATAGAATTTTTCTTAATTTCATCCACAGAAATCAAAGAAGACTCCTGCCCCTAATCTAAGTAGGGTTTTTCCATCTCACCTTTAAAGCATTAGCTATCTACTACCTTCTTGCTGTATGTTACAGATAAGCAGCTGAACGATCTCAGTGGGTTGGAGAATGGTGTTAATAATGCTAAGGCTGTGTGTTCAGCCCCTGAAGGGGCCGGCCATTCACTGAGGAGTTGGACTTGATGATCCTTGAGTCCCTTCCAACTCAGAATATTCTGTGATTATGGGATTCTGAGTGCATATACAGTCACAGGTGGTGTGTTGCTGTAAATCAGAATAATTCCTCTGAAATCAGCACAATTTATTCACACTGGCTGTGGGTCCAGCCCATCTACTCACAGCATTTTTTATGTGGCCACCAGCCTCTAGCACTTCATGTTCTTCAGGTAGGTAGTTTTAAAACTTTAAAGGGTAGTAGTAGACCATAAAGAAAATTTTAAAATCATGACATGTTAAACCTGACAAGGCAAAACACTGTCCTAGTGAAACAGTGTTGTGTTTATATCTGGCCAGATACAACTCTTAAGTGAGAAACTTCTAATTTATTTAATAATGCACACACATCATTGCTCAATTTTAAATTATGTGGAGTCAAAATCAGATGCTCCATCTGAAACACAGAATATCAGAATTTAGGAAAGGATCTATTTCAATTTTGTTAATGTGACATGAATTTGGGGTATTTGCCCATTTTACTCTTGTAGGCATTGAATTATTAATACACTTTCATGGGTTTTCCATATTTCTTTTATTTAAAACAGCAAAGAACAACAGCATTAATAAAAATATAAAAACTTATTTTTTTATGATTTATGCCAAGTATTTGCTTAGTACTCTACCAAATGACAGTGGAAAGCAGTCTGCGGATAAACATAATAAATGTATGCTCATGCTTATACTTGTGTATGGGAAGAGTAAGAATAGACCAAAAATTGTGTGTGTTTTTATTAAGAAAGGTTAGAATAGAAAGAATTAAGAATAACATCGATCTCTATTTCTTTCAATTTCCTGTTGGATTACCTTAACTATCTCTATGTTTTCTCTTCCATCTCTGTTGAAAAGATAAGTTAAGAGCAGTAAGTCAGGGATGTAGTATGATTCTGTATGCTTTTCTCTGGGTGCTCTTTTTAATACATTGTCATTATCTGTTATGCAAATATACAATAAAATTGTAAGAGCAATGTCCTTCCAGTACAGTCCTTTGTGTGAGGCAGGGAATCAGTGTTTCATCTGTGTACGTTCATTGCTTTTCCCTGTGGTGGCCTAAGGCATGCCTCAAACTGCACATGCATTTTCCTGGCAGAGCCTTTATTTTGTGTTGGGGAGTATCTGGTTTAATTAGCAAGCAAGTTACAGAGAGGGAGGATGCCAATCAAGGAGATTTCTGTGGGGGCGGTAGCTCAGGTGGTGTTTCCATGGGCCCTGGTCCACCTGGAAAGATAGAGTTGAGAACTGTACCAAAAAAGTCATCAAATATGCAGAGAAAAATTTTCCTCATCTTAAACACAGACCTGGCTGGAAATATTTAATTTTTTATTCTCATTTTCCTTTTGTTTGAAATTTGTTTTTTCAATAATGTCTGTAGACTGACTCACAAGCCTTGACATATTTCTTTTCAATGTTAGACCTGATTGAAATAAAAATATTAAACAAATGGAAGAAGTTGTCCTCTTGGCTATCCATTTGAATAACATCAGTCATTAATGATGACAGGTTTTTTAACAGATAATGGATAGTGTTTGCACCAGGGACTGTTAGTGTTGCTATTAAGCTTTTATTTGCTGAGATTTAAAATAAGTCATGATGGATAATTTACTTAGGAAGAAAACAAAAATCCAAGTCTTGCAAAGCTTACATTCTAGGGGCTGTCAATGATTGTATGGAACTTTAACATATGTATTCATATGTGTAAGACTGGCCCCTAGACACAGACAGTGGGGGTGAGGCAGCATTCATATGATTGTTAAAAATGCTGTATCAATGATTTGGTTTTCATCAACTCCTTCCATCTGGCCCATTTTTCTTCTAATTGTTACTTAATTGAATACAAGCAAACAGTTGGTCCATTTTTCTTCATTATTTCATTCTGACACATTTCTATAAATGGGTTTTGTCTTACAAACACAGCAATAGCATAAATTACAAAGATGAAGCATGTCTGAAACAAAAATTAGGATTTTTTTTCTGTAGTCTTTTCTTTGGGGTTGGATGCTTTATTAAATAGCAACCAAAGATATTTAAATGAGAAATTAAATCAGGCTATTTATTAAATGCTTAGCAGCAAACAATCTTATGAACAGCATGAAATGATCACACTTTACAAATCTGTTCGTTCAGCCATATATCTCTAACACAGAAGAGCTCCCATTAGTCAGAATCACTGAATTAACTCTATGAATATTTTTTTTTTCTCTTCTTTGCAGAGAGAATGTGCTAATTTCATCAAGGTGCTTAAGGCTTACAACCAAACCCACCTGTATGCTTGTGGAACAGGGGCTTTTCATCCAGTCTGCACCTATATTGAAGTTGGAAGCCATCCTGAGGTAAACTATCTTAAAACAATATTTTTCTTTTTCCTCTTTTTAATCTTAATTGGTGTTTAGCCATGATGTCTTCCTGCCAAAATGCACTCTCACTAGTTTCTGTGGCTTGGGAAGCAGATCTGGTAAGACCTGCTCCTGAATCAGGTGCTGATGTGCTGATTGATAAATCACAGCAGAATCTCTAACTTTTCTCCCCTGCACAGCATCTCTTCCCCCAGGGGCTCAAATAAGTATAAGTAAGCCCATTCTACCTGGCTCATGAAGTTAAAAAGCACACTTTTTTTTAATAGTTGGGACAGATACCAGGTGTAAGAGGGGTAGTTCAACCACTGTGTTTATTCTGGGCCCAACACTGTCTTTAGTTTCCTGCCAGTCAGTATAGTCTGACACCACCTCAGCTTTCTCCCAGCTGAGAATTAAAATAGTGTCACACCTTCATAAATCCCTCTTCTCAGATTTGTCCTAACACACTGACAGTTTTTCATATGTGACCTAGGTTTTGTTTCCTTAGTTTTTGTGAAAAATAAATCACTCTCTTTTCACCCATTTCTTTAATCTCCTGCTGATTTTTGCTTAGTATTGCAGAATTCTTGCAGTAGTTCTTGTACTGTTTTGTTAGTGATCATCATAACTAAACAGATAAGCATGGTCTTCCCTGGTAAAAAGCAGACTCGCTCACAGGAAGCCACTGGTTTTCCTAGTTGAAGATTTGACTAGAATGTCTTTGTGCTGCCCTTCAATACTTTTTCTCTCCAGAACAGCCAATCTCTTATTTTTCTGTTGAGTATGTAATATAAGTTAGCCCCCTTTACTGTATTTTCTATCTGGCTTACCTGAGCATTGCTCAATGGACTGTTTCAGTTTAGCAGTCAGACTCCTGATCTGCTTTCAGCATTTATGGATATGTTTTACTAGTGAATCCATAATTGTGTTACTTGTAGCTTCTGTGATCTTCAAAACACTAGCTCTTTCAAGTTACCCTATGCTTTTGCAATTCAGGTTTGCAGTTTTCCTTGAAAATAAAAACATCATTTTTGAATGAATGAGGACTATTCCTTCTCATAGAAAAATCAACAGACCCTTTGAGTGTTGACATCATAGTCTGGGAACTATTTTTCCCTATGAAAATGTCTTTTGATATTTGAAACGTAAGTCTTTAAAATGTTCTAAGAACACAGTTTTGAAGGGATAAGGGAGCTGCAGAGCAGAAAGGGTTTTGTTCATATTCTTTAATGCTTTATTACAATGCATTCTTGGCAATTAGTGATTGTCTCTTGACCACACACAGTATGTCATTGCTTACTGCATTAAACAGATTCTCTGCTTCCTGAGATCCATTTGGGAATTGGTAGACATATTAATTAACTCTAGTTCCGTAAGATGTGTGTCAATCAATCCTTGGCTATCTGCCAAGGGAATCTATCTGCACAGAGATAGCTCGTATGAGGTCATTTAGTTCTACATTTGGCTGTTTTATTGCTGTACCATAAAACTAACACACACTTTATCAAGGATTTATGGAAAGGATGATCAGAGATGAGAGGCCAGATCCAACCTTGGTTTAACATTCTGGGTTTTTAAAGTCTTGAATCAACGATGCGTTTGGCCCTGGAGTGAAAGAGGAGGTTTGTTTTAGCTTCTTTTTAGCAGTCCCTAACTATAAACAAGACCTAAATTCTTAGGGGATTTTTGTTTTTGTTTTGTTTGTTTTTTTTTTTATTTATGCAGTAAGGTTCTAAGTCCCCCTTAGTGTAACTCATTCTCATGACTCTTGGTTTCATCTTTGCAAATGAGGGAAATCAGGAGTATGTTTATCTGAATTGCCTTGGACACCATTGGCTTTTGTTTCCCTTTAGATACTTAAACTATGAGTGAAATCATCTTCACCTTCCCGTCCAGTGACACAAGTTTCTGTGTCCTCTGGAGAGTTGTGCAGGAGGGTTTACTGCTTTTTCAGGCCAGGTCTGCCCATGTGGAGAGAAAGTGAGGCAAGAAGGAGGCAGTGTGCCCACCTCTTCTTGAGCTCTGATAAATCTAACAGTCAGCCTGGGTTCTGTCTCTTGGAAGGGTGAAAATCCGATTAATAAATTAATTTATCAGATTTGCAATGAAAAATAATTTGTCCCTTCTCTCAGCTAGAGCCTGTTCCTTCCTCTCCCATACTACCTAGCCAGGAATTTCAAGTGTGCTTTTCCTCTGGGAGCTGAGGAAGAGGAGGCTGCTTGATTGACAGTAGCTATTAGAGGCACCATGAATGAGAGGCATACAATATTAACCCCTGCACACTGCATCTGTGAGAGCCAGATGGTTTATGTTCTCATGTCAGACAGCAGCACTGGACATGTCAAAGGGCCATTGCTTCTGTATCATGTAGAGTTTATACCTCCCTATCATACTATAAAAGGTAAAAGTATAAGCAAAGACAAGCAGTTGATTATGAGTTAAAAACTGACATCTGAAACACTTCCTGAAGATTCCTTTTCTGCCACAACACTTGTGGAAAATTAACTGATTTCACCATCTGCTTATTTATTTTTCAAGCACTTACAAAGGTAAATGTGAACTGATTAGGGGAATAGTCAGGGAATGTTCCTACGACTGCTTGTTTATCTGAGCTTGGAATGTAACCCACCTGCCTGAATCCAATGGAGAGGAGGAAATCAGTGTGTGCCAAACTGAAGAGGGTAGAGAAGTAAAATTTAAAGAAAAGAGTGGCAAGTGATAGAGGAGACTCTGGAAGCAATTGGAGTAGGCTGCAGGAGGCTGGAATACAGTACAGTTTTTATGACTGGGGAAAGGAAGTAAATTACTTTGTGTGACAGTCATAAAGTAATGGCAATATGAATTGTTATATCTGTTGAATATCTCTTTGATATGAAGCAGTGTATCACAGCCCCATTCCATACCTGAAGAAAATAATTTCTGGTGATGGAACTAGGCAGGTTTAATTGAGTCTGATGAAGTACAGTATAAGAAGTAATAATAAAAAGCTAAAAGGATATGAACAGCATGCTGTGCATCTGATTAAAAATGATGTGCTCAAATGTATACAACCTAGTATGTTGTGAATTACACCGCAGTCTGAGGAGTAAAGCAGACTAATCTTCGCTTAAATCCATTCCAGATGTGTAAGTGAATAACCACAGTATTTAGAGGGAAGAATAAAGTTAATGTTTCTATAGTCTTTAAGCATGCAAGCCATGAGGAAGCAGCAAAGAATACATTTAGAGAGAATATAATATGTGGATATGCAGAAAATACCTGAGGCTAGCCAAATTTAAAGCTTGATATCAACCATTTTATGTGCATGAGTGTAGGGGAGATGACCTAACACAGAAATTTACACAAACTTCAGGGATCTGGGGTTAGGCAATATATAGCATTCTGTCCTCATAATGCAATACAATACAAGAAACCAATCACTAGACAAAACAAGAAAGTGATTAGTACAGCTGTGTTTTGCACCCACTGACTTCTGAGGAAACCGGGCTGGATGTGTAGGAATGTTTTACTTAATGGTTGCAAAATTACAGAAGTCAGATCTGTGCATGAAAGGAACAAATCCAACTGCTGGGAGACACAGAGGTGCATTAAACCCCCTAGAAAATCACAACAGGATGCAGAATGCACCTGCCTGTGCATGCCTGAGCAGGGGGAAGGAGCCCTGCTCCCTTTCCCCGGGGCTCCCTTTGGGGTAGTTTGAGTGAACCAGCAGGGAACAGTCCTGTTTCAGTAAGAACAGGATTTTCCATTTACTTAACTCTTACATACAGGTGGAGGTGTAGAGAATGCCCTATAGTACCTTTTTTTTTTTTTTTTAATGCTCAGACAGTCATTGCAAGAGCTTTACAAAATTGTTTGCCAGGACCTCAGCAGGAATACATTAGGATTTCCTCAGCAGAGGTAAATCAATAGGTGCTGTCTGAAGAGCTAACCCAGCTTCTTTTATTGTCTCCTAATTCCAAATTTCTTGTCATTGTCCAACAGATTAAAACTAATTTTAAACTGCATGAACTTAAAAGATCTGGGATCACTTTACTTGCAGGTTATTTCTCAATCAATAAAGAAGGTTTAAATTCAGTTTAGATTTATGATGTACATAAAACATTAAGTTATTGCATATGAAGTTATATAATGCTACCACCTGTAACATATTTTCTTTTTCCGGGCTCTGTGTATTTTAAAAATCTTTGGTTGAACTCATAAAATTTTGCTGAAATACACTTTCCACTCTTTTTAATCCCTTCTTTACTTCATATTAGAAGAGGTTCAGAGTGCATTTCCTAAGTAATGGACATCCTGTTCTGACACATTTATGCACCTATCTTCTTGTCTCTCTGTGTATATTATACATATATATATAGTGATGGAAGAGCATTTTTTTTCCTAAAAGAATGACGTTGAAGAAACACATTAATCGAAGGATCAATGCTACTTCTAGTACTACACATGATGTGTTTATCTAATGTGAAAATTCGGGATGAAACATTGATTCCAGTAGTAGTAGATGTGGCATAAATTAGCCTAACTTCATTGAAGACAGCAGACCTGTGTCAATTTACATCAGTCAAGATTCTGAGCTGTGGTTTTTAAGTGAAACATTAGAGCAAATGATTTTTTTAGGTAAAAATCACCTGAGGCTAGTTTTCTTTCCATCTAATTAACTATACTTTTATATGGTATTTATATGCTTATATAGAGAAAATATGAAGGAAAAGGATACTGTTAAAGGATTACTCTCATTTGTGATGGAACTGTTATGTGTGGCATACTCATTCTAAGCATCACTATAATCACAGAGAAATGCCATTAAAAGATCTAGTTTACAGACTGCAGTAACCTTCTTTAGTTCACAGGTGCTTTAACCTTTCAAACTTCCAGATATCCTGTTACAATAGTACGGGAAAATAAAACTGAAGAGCCAGAACTCTAGCTTAGGTGCAGTGTAAGTACCTTTTAGAACACTTCTTTCCATTGCATGAGTAGTTTTACCATGGAGAAATAGAAAACGTCTCTAAGATGTTTGAAGACTGATGTACTTGACCTTGTGTTGTAAAAAGCTGAGCAGTGATTTCTGCCATACAGGGAAATCACAGGCACTAGAACATTTTGCTGTATTAATGTTCTTGTCTGTGGGAGATGGCAGGTAACAGGATAGTCAGTGCTAGGCACACATCTGTCCAGGCACTTCACAGGATCAGTGGCCGAAATCACAAAACAAAGGGGCTTGAGTCCTCTGGAGGTGATGAGTCTGTAAACCATCATTTCTGCTGCTCCACATGACATTGATTTCCAGTCCCTTAGGCTACCCTGTGTAAAAATACTTCACACAAAATCAGGCTTTTCACACGTGTACAATTCACCTTCACTTGTTAAAAAAGAATAAATCTTGTCATAGCTATCACCTCCCTAGTGTATTTTTTAAGTATATGGTTTTATGTAAAGTTATACGTAGCTATATGTAGCATAGAATTATTTTTCCAAGCCATAATTCATTATGGCATTGTTTGGGAAGGGATGTGATATGGGAACTTTTCAATGACCCAAATACAGCATTTACAAGAGGAGTAGAGGGAAAGGGGAGAGAACATGACAGTCCTTTCTCATATGACAATCCAAGTGAATCAGTTGTTCTGGTATGGTCTGACAAATATTTCAGTAAGGAAACCAGGATGTACTGTTGGAAGCTTTACTAAGTACACATTTTTAAGCACCATCATGCAGAAGTACACATTTCTTATAGGGTGAGTGCTATGTCCCAAATGACACCTCTTGTTATGTTGCATAATCATGTGATAAAGTTACAGAAGTAGAAGGTCACCATAAAGAAGTAACTTGATTCCCATTTAAAAGACTTTTTGAGAAACTCCATAAACCCCTTTGTAAACAAGTATTAATCAGGTTCATGGTTAAATACTATTATTTATGTAGGCCTGTCTTTGAATATGCTGCAGATCTCCTTTGACTTTAGCTGTATTTTGAACACTTCCTTTGCTAAAGGAGAAGTTAAACCAGGAAAACTCAGATTTTTCAAAACTTCATCCTGTCATCCTCAAGCAAAATATATTTCTAATAAACATTTATTTCCAGAGCAGATGCTTTAAAGTAGGACTATTAGGCTTTATGTGATAATTTAGCTGTCAGAATAGTTTAATTTATGAGGTAAACTTCTCTCAACTGAGTAGCACACATGGCAGCAATGGCTGACATCTTTCCTACCCCTCACTGTTGGGAAAGTCTACACAGCTGCAGTGGATATTTCATCCTCAGCAATGTGGGACACTGAAAACAAAAACTTTGAATTTTTTTTTCCAGGTACCTTATTTTATCAAGATAAGAATCTCTTTCCTAATAAAAATGATAATGCATACTAAACTGTTAATGTAAAACACACAATAAAAGTATGATAAAATAAATATGTAGGTACTGTTCATTATCCTGGTATATTCAATTAAGGAGGATGTGCCTTTATGACAGCTGAATGCTTGACAACTAGCTGATCCATTTGACCTTCCATTTACCAATGTAAAAATGTATTTGTAAGGAGAGGGCTATTCCAAATCATAAGTATGCAAAGGATGTGGCTCAGTATGTTAAAATTCAGATGTGGTACAAATACCATTTTTGGAGGGAAAGTACTTAGCAAAGTGGTCATGCTTTAATCACTGATGGAAGTATGAACATTGTAGGTTTTGAGCTGTCATTTAATGCACCCAGTCCTGCCCTTGCATATTTCATAATTACACCTAAGCAATTTGGAATATATTTATGTCTGAAGTGACAAAGTCAGTAATTATGTCTGAGGCTCACTCTGAGATTTACAAGTTGAACATTTACATGCAGGAAATGAAATCAAGTTTTAAACTAACACAAGTGAAAACAGTGTAATGGCTATTTTATTTCTTCACCTTTATTCCTCATACTACATGGCTGAGGGTAAAATGGAAGCACAGTTCTTTAGTAAGTCATACTGAGTAGACGTATAAGATATGATGAGAAACAGAACAAAGACATGGAATTTACAACTGCAAGGGCCATTTGTTGCACAGCAGAAACCACTAATGAAACCCTAATCACTATTCAAGTCTGATCATTTCAGCTATTCAGCAACTAACTTTTGTTTAGGACTTGATAAATATATCCAAATTGCTATGGCAGACCTCCCAGTTCATTCTTAAGAAACCAAGCCAAACAAAACCAAACTGGAAAACAAACTCCAGAACCGTATTAATTTAATATTACTTTATACAGATCTTTTATAGAAAATGTAAGTGGAAGTCAGTTTGCAGGTGATGTTCCAGCACTCTGCAGTTTGGTTTTAACTGAAACAATTAAAACCCTGATATGAGGGAGAACTAGTAAGGAAATGGTCTGGAGACAGCATCGGTGTTTCCGTGGATCTGGTCTGATCCCTATAGGTATGCAGTGGCACAAAAGGAAGCTTGGTACTAGCAAGATACTGCATCTTGTCCTGCACTGTTGGAGAAAAAAATATAATTGTCAACACAGAATTTGTTTTAGATGTTTTCAATGCAAAAAGGGTCCAGTGTGAGTAATAGTGTCAAATTTGAACCCCCAGCCTCCTAATGAGAGGAATTTATGCACTAGCATGCTTCCACGAAGATAACTGAGGAGGCCATTGTTCCCTCACTGTACATGGCTTTCGTCCTTGGTGGCTGAGAACTGCTGGTTGATTACAGTGGAGAGCTGTGTACAGTGTGCCACAGCTGAATGGCTTCCATGAATAAGAAACCAAAGCCAGTTGACATGTTCATTAGGTTCAAAGAAATAAGTCTCAGAACTGTGGGAAACTTTTGTTTATGTTGCTGGAGGGGAGAAAAAAAAAGACTGAGATAGAGAGAGACCTCCATGGAAGTAAATTTGTAGAGTGGAGTGTGCACATGTGCACATGCAGAACCACTGGGTGGACTTTCACTTATACCACATGTGATGTCTCATTTTGTGAGTCCATGTCTTAAAACCACGGGTAACTTTGAATATGCTCAGAAAAAGAGTGATTCAAGTTAAAGACCCTTTTGGGGTCTGGGTTTAATTTATTTTTTTAAAGTATGGGGTGTTTTTTCCTACAACTGCTTGTCTTCAGTGGAGTTCCCTTTGACTTACACTGGGATAGCTAAAAACTGAGGTACACTCTTCATTCTTGTAGTCACAGAAAAAAAATCACATTAATTTCTAGCACTGTTAGAGGGATGATTCAGAGTTTTGTGACTACTTTAAGGAAATTAATTTTAACGATGACTACCAGAGGAGCTGAAAATACACCCACTGTTTGCATTTGGATGTTAAATATTTCTCCTATCAGTTAAAGGATGTTATGATGAATTATTTATTCCCGTAATGTAAATATTCCCACTGACACATGGTTACCTTACTTTACCATGAGATGATAGAGTTTTCCTAATTCATTACAGACATAGATTGTACTTTTAAGAGGTATGGCAGTCACATTAAGATGTCGATCCAATTTTCTGGGTGGGAATATTATGTTGGCTCATCAACAGAGCCCATAATGTTTTTAGTAACACAGAAGTTCAGCATTTGCCTCTTGTTAGAGTAACAATTGAAAACATTAACCCAACTTCACAGTCATGCAACATATGCAAAATTTCATCCACACACCTCCTGAAACAAAAGACAAGTATGGCTAAATCCTTTGATCTCTCGACCAACATGGGGGAGAAAAAAATAAAATAACAAACCACCATCTGTTGGGAAATCAATGTAATAAAAACAGTGGAAAGCCAGCTTATAGTATAGACTGACTTAATTGAGGAAATGACTTACAAATAGAATTTTTTCTTGATTTAGAGGCACAGGAGGAAACAAAACTGAAAGAAGGAGTTACTGAGCTCAGGTTTGGATGGATCAGAATCAAAGCAGCATTATTCATTGTGGGATTTTAGTCACAAGGCTCCAGTTGATAGGGGCCGACCTCATGAAGAAGAATTGTAAATGTGATGTCTGCCACTGAAGGAAGTGACTGCATTGTGTTGGTAGATCAGTACCAACATCTTGTCAAATAATCTTTAAACAGCCAAGGTTGCAATGTAGTGGGTTTCAGATGTGAGTGATGCTCTGCACACAGACAGCAGTGCTGAACAGCACAGTGAAATGCTGAACAGCAGACTAGCCACTTACAATATATACTCAGACACGAGAAACTTACAAAGGTCTTATTGATGAACTAACTTCACTGGTCCTTGCCTAAAATTTTATGACAGCTGGCATGCCATGAAGTGCCTTTCAGGCCTATGTTAAAGGCTGTAGGATATATTTAACTCTCAGAGACTTGTGAGTCTGAAAACACTGCTTTTTCCCATGCTTTCAGAACAACCTAATATTTATAGTTTCTGCATGTTCACATTGTGTGAGTTTAGTGGTACACTGGCATGCTGACTGGCCTGCAGTTAGTCCCAGGAAGGGCCCAGGGAGGCTGTGTATGGCCATGTCACAGGCAACTCAGCAGTGATGGAGAGGTTCATGCCTGATCTTCTCCTCAAAACCTCTTCCTGATGTTGCTTCTGACAACAAGACTCTCACTGATTCAGAATTCTCAGGAAAAGGGGAATTTCCCCAAAGGAAAAATGAGAACACTCATGGATTAAAAAGCTTTCAAACAGATTCAGGAAAGAAAAAAATCACTTTCTACAATGGAAGGCCTCCTTGGTGTGCTTTTAAGCTCCTTAGGCATCTCTTTGTTTCATCAGCAGCTGCAGTTGGCATGAAAAGAGTGGCTTCTCCACAATGATTAAATCTTATCTCTTCTTTAATAAAAAGAAAAGCAACTACAGGTGAAGTTGCTGTTTCTGTGAGTAAACAGCAAGACACAGGTATTTCCAGCAGTTGCCTGGTGGAACAGGAAATAATTGTTCTTCTCCTGCTATCTTGACCATCCTCACTTTATGTACAGATTTATATAAAACAGCTTTCATAATACTTTCCAAATGCTTCCTTACCTTTAAAAGATTTTGAAACTGAGTCTCTTCTCTGCCCTGTTGTACTAGGACTGTCTTAAATTTGTTACCATCTAAATTAATTCAAATCATAAAATTCCATTATTCCACAGTTCAGTAAGAAAACAATACTTACTTGACTAGTACTTAGTACTTTGCTTCCTAAGGAAAAAAATTACTGAGTCATGTAAGAAAGTTAATAAGAATTAATCCCATATATGTCAGACACACAGAGAAGATGGCTGGAAATGGAAGTATCTCTGCAAAACAAGAGCAGATAGAATTTACCCAAAGTACACTTTGTCACTTTGCTAAATACCTTTACAAAGTATAAAGAATATGTTTCTTTGCCAGTATACGTACAACCTTTCACCTTTTTGCGTCACATGTTTTGCTGGCATAAGATGATACAAATAAAGTAACAGTTATTTCAAGATCTCAAAACTCTTACAAGAGAAAAAAAATCCTTCATCCTTCTTTAAACAATACTTTTGTGTGAGTAGAGACCAGGTACAGGAATGTATGCTTGATTGCTGCAATAGTGCCTGTCAGCAGGATGAAAATACAGTTTAAGGAACAGGTCATGGCTTAGACAGACACTGTATTTTGTACATGGAATGGACATGGGACTGTGCATAGAATTATCTAAAAATAAAAGATACAAAAACAGTGTATAGACATAAAGAGTTACTTCCCTAATACATTAGTCCATATATCTTTTTCCATGAAGAGTTAATCAATTTACTGCTGAAATGCTGTGGGAGATTAAGAAAAGTAGTGAAGCAGGCAGTGTTTTAAATATTTGTGCTTGTCCCATATGCCTACAAGCTTGTGTGATGCTGGAAATCAGACTAAGTGATTGCAGCAGCTCTTTCTGTTCTCAAAATCTAAGAATAAACCCACTGGAAGTCACTTAGGAAAAAAATTGTTTACTCTGCCATTCATGCTGAGTTCCAGCTTACATAGCTTGTAACAACTTGTTTTCTGTTTATGGCACTTGGTAAGTCTGGAAGTGTGCCGGCTCCTCTTTGAGCCCCTGTGCATAAACCATATAGAATCTCTGCATCTTCCCTCAAATACCGGTCCTGTGGGAGAAGTGTTCTGTGCCCTTCTGTTCCTTCCTTCACCTCTCCCTCGTTCCTGTAAGAAAAATAATTTAATGAGTATGACTTGACTCAGATGAAATACATGCCTCTGAGTCGTTCATGCCTCTGTGGACTTGGAGTAAATTAGTTATTTCCTAAGTAACTCATTTCATTGGAAAAGGTTGAGTAACTTTCCAACATTTCTTGGGAACTCAAGGAAAGACCAGTTAATACCTGCTTTTTCTTTCCCTTCAGCTTCTGTGTTATTCGCTGTAGACAATTCACATATGGTTATTTATATTTTTTTCCTGAAGAAAGCTTTGTTTTTAAAAATATTTTTTCTGTAGCTCAGTGAGTCAGAAAATAATGTGAGAAACATTTGGGTGAAAAAAATAAGCACCATTGGAAAACTTAGCTAAAAAGAAGTGTTGCACAGAATAAATAAATGCTATCCGATGAATTCACGCCTATTAGAATTGGCGATGACTTGCTATGTCATCTAATCTATTTTAATTTGTGTACATTTGCAGTCATCTACAAGTCTGGACTGTATTCTCACCTGTAGTGATATAAATCACAGCTAGTGATTCTTGCAGTGCAGCATTAATTTGCATTTTAATTATTTCAGCTTCAAATGTTGCACTGCTGATCATGATTGTACACATTGTCCATCCCTAAGCAACTCTTTTCCTATTTAGTGTTTGTATCAGATAGGTCCAGAAGAGCTGTCATACAACTTCTCTCCTATATGATTGCATATAGTTTAGTTAAGAAGTGCTTCCCGATTTATGAAAATCTATGGATTCCTCCAAGATGCAACATGGTCACACTCAGATATACTAATAAATGTTTGCAAGTACCTAATCAGATGAGAACACAATACTCTCCATTAATGAAATATGATCCATACTAATGAATCTTGCATGGGAGTGCTAATAACTACCTTTAGGTTAAAGTGCTCAGATGTCACAGTATAACAATCTGTGTCTTAGATGTGTATCATTGTGGCAAGTAATTAAAGGTTACTTAGCTGTTAAATGGTTACCTTGGAGGAATTATTCAGTAACATGCCTTCACAATGAAATTAATTAAGTAAATTAAATATCAGCCTTTTAGTAATTATTTTATGTTCAGAATATTGGGTATATAAATGTATATATTTGGTCAGAGGACTTGAAGATATATCCATTTGCTATTAAGCATAAAACAGCCTTGGTTGTTCTTATATGTAGAATAAAGCTGATGCATGTTAAAAAGAACAGTGACAAGACTGATGAAGAGAAATGGAATGTCAGAATTATCACAGTGATATTCCATGTGCTGCATAAGTGCAAAGCTCAACACCCATGAGAGAAGTATTAAAATTCACTTGGTCTTTTTCACACCTCTGCTGCTACATAGAGTTAAAACCTGGTACCAAATGACTGGGGTTTTGCTAACAGCTCAGTCTGACTCATCACAAGGATGCTTTCAGGGATTATTACTAAGTTGCTGCCTTCTCTGTATTTAATATAAACCACACCATGAAAATTGAGCAAGCGGCTTGATGTGGATATAAACATTTTTTGTCACCTCTTAAAGTAGAAATATGACATGGGCAACACCAGTGACAGATTTTGACTTAAAAAATAATTTCCTAGCATTATGTAAACTGGCAGTGACAAATACAAATAAAGCAGTACATTCTGCTTTTTTATTGTTTGTTTAAAGGGCAACAGTCCACTAGATAAATAGATCCTTCATCTGAGACCTTTTCATATGTAAGCAAGAAGATGTAAAGTTCAGATCTCTGCTGTCCACCTGAAACACTGGCTTTGCTTCAGGCAATGACATTATCAACATACCTTAAGTCTACTCTTTAAATGTTTTGCCTAATTATGTCTTCTGATGAAACAGAAAATAAATAAAAAAGGAAATATGCTATATGCTGCAGAAAACTACTCACAACACAGTTAGGAAAGTGTTAGCAGAAGGAAAAGAAACATGAAGAATTTGTGATAGATATCTGAGTTTTTTCATGTTCTGACAAGTTTTTTTTGGGCCAGTAAGATAATTAACAGTGGTGGCACCTTCTTATCAGTGATAGGGAAAATGGCTGCACATTTTGGTTGAGGATGACAACAGTGTTACTTAGTTCTCAGGCTTCTGCCCAGGACAAGTTGTTTGGCCCTAACTGGTTTTGTTCTCTGCAATTCAGATTTCTTAAAAGTTGAAGCTTCAGTAATTGTCATGTGAAAATGGTCCTGTGTCCCTGGGCCAAAAGGAGCCCCCAGAGAAGGTAACTAGTGGTGGAACTATCTGTCCACCAGATAATCTTTACATGCTCCTCTGCACACATATGGGCTAAGCCTACATGAAGTTATCATATGTAGGAGTAAAAAAAGGTCTTAATACTTGGATTCTCATAGAATTGGTCAGTTCTCTGTCCCACAGCCTCTCAGATAATACAGATTTTTATCTCTTAGGAACAGTAAAAATATACTGATTGATTCAGCCTGATTACAAGCCTGGAGACAGTTTTTGAAGGGGGATTGGAAAACCGACAGTGTAAGAAAGGAGGCGAATTAGAAAACAAACAGTATAAGAGAGGAAGATTGTCTTCCAGTGAGTTCTTTTGCCCTGAGGTATGAGTTGGTTTGTTGGGGTTTTTTTTAATTACGAACCAGTAAATGTGTAATCAGAAAAACAAATGGCATTGATTTCCTTTTCAAAGCAGTGACTCTCTGATAATTTCATCCTATACTTCCAGATTGTTTGACGTATGGAACCAGTATAAAACCTGAAAGCGTTTGCCATTTGTATAAGTCAACATTACTCCCTAGCCAGTGTTTATTTACAAGCTTGCAAAGGGTTTCATAAGGGATATTCATGCACCTACAATACAAACCATGTGTCAAACAGCAGAAAACTGAAGAGAAACAGCACTGTTGTTTTTTTCCCTTTACTTGATCCAAGTTTCAATTTCTGTTTGGCTTCAATGGTCATGAAGGTGGTATATCAACAATAGCCCTGGTGGCATATTTAATTTCATTATAGCTGGTTGAGGTGCTTAACTTCATTTACTCTCTCTGAATAACAATTTATTTTATTCTGTTTTAACAAATCTTTATGTTTATGCATTTCATCATCTTTTGTTATAAGAAACAGGGATGTCAATTCATTTCTTAAGTGTGGGAGTAACGAAAAAGTATGTTTTCATCAACTTACTGATTGCTGTACCAAGGGTCTTTTCCTGGAATGCTTACTGAAAAATAAATCCCTTGAAGTCTGTAGAATATAGTCTAGATCAATAATTTTGATTCCTAACTAAAAATCTGTGAAACTCATACTGCATTTAGAATATTATAAGATTGGGCATCATTTATAATAGAATGGTTTGGGTTGGAAGGGGTCTTAAATATCATCTGGTTCCAGCCCCCATGCCATGGACAGGGACTTTCCACTGGACCACGTTGCTCAGATTCCCATTCAGCCTGGCCTTGAAAGAAAATTACTGTTATTTATCATAGAAAAAGGCCACATTCTTCCAACAGGTATAATATAATAGTAAATGATCCAGACTCAAGTATAAGATTTATGTATTCTTCTAAAGACTGGAGGAGATAAATAGAATAGTAATGGGTAAGACTTTGTTTAACCTCAGTCAAGAAAGGAAACTAAAAAAGGATAGTTTGGACAATGCAGTGGAAGCTTTGATTGTGAAAGAGCTCTCTGCATGACTTAAGCTTTGTCCATAAGGAAACTTGTGAATGTCTCACAAATTCTGCACAAATCCCTGCATTGGCATTCTCATTTCAGTTAAAGTAGCATTTCAGATCTCGTCTTAGCTGCCTGAAAGTAGCCGAAAATAAGCTGCTCTTAAACTGAGCTCACTGTGTCGACACAGAGTGCATGTGTTTACTGGAATCTCATTACATTCAAACACAGGGATACAAGTCTGCAGATTAGTGCTTGCCCTGAAAAGACTGTTTAGCCTTTCAAAGGATTTTGCAGGAAAACAAGCTGGAATACAAGCCCTTTCTGCTTGTCATTTGTAGGTTTGTGAATTTGGCTTTTATTTCTTTGCGCAAATGTGTTTTCATAAAGACACTGAAAAGCCATGACCCTCTGTAAAAAGGATTACCTCGAAGGGAGATAGTAAGACTACAGTGTAAAGGATGGTTAATGCAGAAATGCTAAATCTCGCTGTGCAAAGATTACAGCACAATAAATTTTTTAACTCAAGGTACTTTCCTGACATTATAAAAACAGCCACATATCAGAATCACAAAATAAAAGTTTTAAGAGAGGGCTAAAAGAAAATAAAGGAAAATATCTGCTTTTTTTTTTGGTAGAAGGATGATACAGAATCCCTTAAAAATGTGTTTTCTTTTAGCTGACATTGTAGCAAGTAGTTTAGATAACACTTAATGACTTAGATATTATTTTTACAATCAGTATATTTCATGAGGTATTAAAGATAACAAATAAGGAAATACTTTAAAACAGATAATAGAAGAACGTAAAGAAAGCTGAAGATTTCAGTTGCTTATGAAAAGCCTGGCATCTTACTTATATGAGTCAATGACCCACTGACACATGACCCATTTGAAAAAGAGGAATCAAATTCCAGCCCAGAATTATTTCTTTGGTGGAAAAATACCCAAAAAGAACAGGAGTGTTTTTTAAACTTACACCTAGAACAATTTTCGTTTTTGTTTGTCTGCGTAGTAAGCAGTATGGTCAGAAAAAAACCCCAGAATTAACCCTTCTAAAACTTCCAAAAGAGATAAAAACAATATACTTTGGGGCTTACTAGGATTTCAGTTACTGCAAGAGTTAAACTGGAGCAGTAGTTAAATAACCGTGGTGTGTAGCCCAAGCTTCCCTACCTGCTTTTTTCTCTTTTGGGGCTGCTGCTGCTAAATCACTTGGTCTCCTCCAGGCTCACAAGACTAAAGTAAATTTCAAAAAAAAGGGTGTGTGTAATAAACTGTAACAAAATTCACCCAAAGACTTCACCTAAAAAGCAGAAATGATGTTACAGTAGAAGACAAGTTGTTAAACAAAAAAGGTTGGATTTGAAGGTTAGTGCTTGATGTAAGGAGGATTTAAAATGTAGTAGCCATCTGGTAAGAGGTGAGATGAGAAGACATATAAGAAAAAATATGAATAGGACTCTCATTGCATAGGTGAAGGAATGAAACTTAATACTGAATTTAATTGCAGTAGCTAAATTTTCAAATTATTTCATTAGAATGAGTTTGCAATATTTTTCAAGATATTTCAATGAATATTTGGAGATAACTAATAGGATAACTGCATATTTGCTTTTAAAGTTGCTTTTAGGGCCAAATCGCTGATGCAGTGTCATCACTAACTATTTTTTGATTTCTGTAGAGGTAAGATTAGGCTTTATGTGCCAATGTCAAATTAGAGCATTAATTACCTATGAAGTTAAGTGTCCAGTAAGGTGCTTTTATGAAAAGCAGTCTCAAAATCTCATTCAGAAGGAACTAGAGCAAATTATGTCAATGTTTTAAGGGGAATTGCTCATGCATGTGAAGTAAGACTGACAATGACAGCTTTCTGCATTTAGGTGCTTCAGTAGAACAACTTCGTTTTGAGTTTTATAGGCTCTCCATAGGCAGCATCACAGGCAGGACACTGAACAGCAAAGGGGGAGAGATTTGGAGTTGCTTGTAGTGCCAGAGAACATAGGTCATGAAATGGAAGAAAAAAAGACAGTGAGAAAGATGAATAGATGGCAGCAGGGAAGTATGTCGGAGGATTGGAGATGTTCCAGATTTTGCTCTTTCCTGATGTTAAGGCAATTTATTCCCTACAGACTTAGATTACAGCTTATTTCAGAGGGTAGAAGTCATTTTACATGATTTAATTAATCTGAAACATTCTCAGTTTATATAGCCATGCAGCCTTAGCCTTAGTCAATGGAGAGAATTCTACATCTTCAGAAACAGTGCTTATCTTTCACATCTACCATAGCAACTGGGATGCTCATGACCATGAAATAAAAATAAAATAAAATGAGGCAGGCACTCAGAAGCAGTGCATTTCAGAAAAGTTCCTGGATATTGATCTACATTTCTCTGAACTAGGAAGAATAAAATTATACAAATTGAATCCAAGAAGGGAACTCAGGAAGCAGTATGAGTTTTCAGTTACAATTTAATTGTACAAGACTTGAGGCAAATTATTGTCCATCTTAAAACAATCCACACCAGCCATCTGAAAACAACATGGACTTAGGTATTCTGTCAAACTGAGATTTTGTTGTTCAGACTCTTGACATGTAAATCTACTAGAAGACTTTGGTTTTCTTCCATAGACATGATCATCTAAAACAGTAGATCTAATCCCCGTGCTGAATTTCATATAAATGTCTAAAAACTAATGTCATGGCAAGGTAGATAGCAGTAGAAAGGTGGAAATGCAGCAGAAAGAAGAAAGCATATGGCCATTGTAAGCAAGTCTGGTCTATTTTGCATCCTGTTGTTAATTTTCTGTTTGCAGCTTGCACTTACTAATTTTCTACCAGTAATCTTCTACTTTAGCTGCTCTGTGTAAGCATCACAGTGTAATTTGTAATAAATGAGTTTTTTAACGTCTTATAATGGTTAAGAGGATTAGCAGTGCAAAATTTAAAACCCGTGACCAAAATTTGATGAGACGACTTAGAATGAATGACATTTGAGCTAGAAAGAGGCTTCTGAATACCAACAGACAAAATCCAGACAGCAGGAAAATAAGGTTAAACCATTCTATCTGAAGCCATTTCACAAAAAAAAGGAGAGGAAATGTGTGACATATGGTACCAAGTGAGGCACTTGAAGTTGAGTCTAAAAATGTTTAAAAAGACAGCTGTTAGTTTGCATGATTAAAAAGGGAAAGGAAGGATATTATGATACATCAAGAAGCAAGGAAGTTATGAAACCAGAGGTGGATTTGTTGGATGTTTGTTTGCTTTTCTTATCCAGTGGTTTCTAATGTTTTTATTAAATTTATCTTCAAATTCAACCTCCACCTCTATCTTCCGTTCTGTTTCTCCCAGTGACATCAGTGCTGGCTATTAACACAAAAACTGGGTGGATCCTTGAACCTTGAAACCAAATCAAAGAACAATTTGGGGAAAGAGATAATTACATATCAGCTCTTCTTCCCTACAATATGTTTAAATAGATTAGATTATTTTAATAAGTGTTGGAAGTGATGGTAACATTTAGAATAATATTGTTGCGTGATCTCCACTGGCTGTATGTGAATCATAAAAGTCAGTGAAAATAACCCCAGATTTGTCTCTATGAAATATTGTTGTATGCATTATACGATCTTTATTCTAAACTAAATTATTTCTTCCTTTTAAATCTTTGTTCATATGATGATTTGGTTAATTAAGTTGCTTTAGAGCTGAAAATCTGTGAGAGGGATTTTTTGCTTCCGCTGCTAGTTCTTGTAAAACTCCAGTGAACAGAAAACAAGTGGCTATTTGCATATGGCAATTTGTCTATGCATGGGGAACCCAACAGAGATATTCCTTGGGAGTCACAGGCAGACTAAAGGCTAACTGGGCACAAAAGCCAATGTACTCTCCCCATCACAAGTGATCCTTACCAATTTTACTTGGCACATTGTGCATAGCTTTGCATGTGCTGAGTAAGCTCAGTTGCCATTAGCTTGACTGGGATTTGAGGCAGGACTATATACTTTTGTGTATGGCACTGGACAAGGCTCAGGAACTAGAACATTAGCTTTTTGCTTTGGCATAGATTTCCTGGCTAAATTACCTAATTTCTCTCTGCCTCATTTCATAAGAACAGTCCAATCTGTTCAGACCAAAGGCTCATTTAGCTCAGGACCTCGGTTCTCACCGGGTCCCATAATGAATGTCAGTGGAGGAGAATGAGCGGCGAGCAGGCAGCAGTGCTTAGTGATATCGTCTCCCAGGCTCCAGCACTCGTTGTTCAGGGATTTCCTGAACCAGGGGTGGAATCTCTGTCTTTAATGCTTTTCAATGACTTGGTTTTGATAAATTAGTACTGGCATTTCTTGAGCTCATATATCTCTTAAGTATCCACAGAATCCCAAGCCCTACAAATTGCAACATGGGAGGAACATCCCTTTATTTTGTTTTAAACCTTCTGCCTGCCAGTTTCTCATTTTAGAAAAAAAACTGAGAATACTCTTCTTTTCTTCAAATTTCCTCCAATGGGTATGTTTTCTGAGATAGATGACTGTAACTTCATGCAGTACTGAAAATGCAGGAGCACCATGCATTTAAAGAGGCATAAAGACACTGATGGTTTTGTTCTTTATTTCATTCCTAAAAACTCTGTATGTGAAATTTGCTTTTTCTGATTGTTACTAGGCATTGACCTCATTCATAAAAAAAAAATTAAATAAAATTTTTAAAAGTAATTGTGACTTTAAGACCTTGAATTTGATCTATAAAATATGTACTGCACTAGTGTTTCTAGAATTGCTTTCTGTGAAAAGATACAGAAGGAAGCCATGAACACATCTTTGCATAAAGTGCACAAATTTTTCTGGTCTATTCTAGCTGCCTTCAGTCAGTAATATGATATTTTGTCTCCAACATTGACAAATAAAACATTTTCACGCAGAAGTGTAGTTCTAAAATTCATGTTTCTGTAACCTGTACAAAAAGTGATGATGCTTCTGGTCTTTTGGGGTCTTAATTCAGAAGCCACTGAAACATGAGAGGAGAGTGCCCTGGACTGAATGGCTTTTGGGGAAGATGCGTAGTTATCGATATGAGAACAAAATGTCAGTCTTGCAATTTGACTTCTCTGCTACCACTAACACCTCCTGAAACAGGAAGACAGCTGGGCTATTATATTTCAGATTCCATTTGTGTTAATTTTAATGCCTGCATACAAAAGGAAAGGAAAGAGGAAAGATGCACTTCATTCCCACAGGTTTTCTGTGCATCTCTAAATGTACATTGTGGAACCAGTGGACCTTGCTGGCCCCTGTGAGACTCGTCTTACAAGGGATCTCCAGGACCTTCCAGATTTTTAGTCACTTTTCCTACAAGGCCGTATCTCTAAGTTCTTCCCCTTCAGAGGGACTTACATTTTAGGAACCAATTATAGTTGACAATGTTTCAAAAACCGTCTCCTATTTCTCAGGGGTCTGTAATCTGTGTTCAAATCTTAGGTAAACGAAGTTTCATCTCTAAAGAGAAGCTTAGCAGAGTTCAGAAGGTGCCTCAAACAGCACAAACACCTTCTCCTGTTGAAATGTTTACATGCAAGGTGATAGAAAACTGAGCTGCATTATCTTGCAGATGGTCTGAGAAGATTTTATTAAATAAATACAAAGGCATGTGTTTTTTACCTACCAATGAGGTTCAAAATTTCCAGATCCAGGGCTAAGTTAGATTAAGGAAATACTCCAGTTGTAAAACTAAGACAAGAAGCCACCCAGTCATTTAAAACTTATACCTATATTGTGGATATGCAAAACATACAGATCCTTCTGATATTTGTTCTTCTTGATAATCTCCAAAGCTGACTTTTTACTTAAGTTCTGTTGGCTTTCACTGGGGGTGCACAAGCATTGCTGAGGAGAGAACCAGATCATTGTCTAAAGGTGCATTTGCTCATTAATAACAAATTAAAAGGGGGATTTGGCACAGTGGGTGAGATATTAATAATTCGGGTCTTATTATTTTTGTTTGTGGATGTATATGTTTGTGTATAATTACACATTTCAAGGATGAACAGCTAAATGTGGTTAAACATTTAACATTTACCTGAATAAATGCAAATGAAACTTGCATTTCAGTCAGATACTGTAAAACAAGTAATTGGTATGGATTAAGAACACACATGATTTTTTTCTTGGTGTTTATTGCCATTACTTTAATGATGACAAAAAGCAGAAGGGTGGTGGTACAGATGCAAGTTTAGAAATTGTGTATTCATCAGTTCAAACCTTTTAAATTGATGGTGATGGAGAACAACTGTTTTAATTCATAGTCATTTGGAAGGATTTGCCGTGACCTCGAGTTAACATGTAAACATGGCAAGGGATATGAGAAAGATTCCTCTGGCGTTCACTGAACTTGAAGGGAATCTTTCTGTGACTTCAGTGGGCTCCATGCTGAAGCTCTGAGAGCAGATACCCATGAAGGTCTCGGGGATCACAGCACATCTGGGATGGCACCACCCTCTCTTGCAGTCTGTGGTGCTTAGTTTAGTGCTACGGTGCTTAACTCTGTGCAGAGAGCAGCTTCTGCATAACCCAGTTCATGACCACGACCACTTCTCACCATGTTTCTGATCTGGTGGTGGGTGGTGAAAAATGAAGTAATCTCAAAGCCAGCTTTCTTTGTCAAAAAAAAAAAAAAAACAAACCAGAAAGCAAAAGGTTGGTGTGTTTGCCAGTTTGTTTTAACCAACAAAGTCAATCTATACTGTGCTGTACTAAACCATACTAAACTACACTATACTACACTACACCACACTATAGAATCAGCCAGGATTTTGAGCCAAAGTTCTGTTAAATGAAAGGCTGCATTTCTTCTTCAAAATTATGGATATCAGTAATTGAGTTACCTGGTTGGATGGTGATTAGCCCTGCTGACACTGTGCATTCCTATTTATGAATGTACATATATAGACATACAAACTGAGTACGTCAAATATTCTTGCAAGTGTCACTGACTCTCTCCCCTTTTGGGGACTCCTGGGTGCTAGAAAAGCAGGCAAGATAGTGAATAAAGGAGAGAATTTTAATGTACTTTTTTCAGTCACCTCGAATCAAAACCACTTAAATCTATCTGTTACTGTGTCAGCGAGGTTTTTGTTGCACTGGGGAAAGACTATAAAATATTCTTGACTTTTTTAATTTAAAAAAAAAAACCCAACCAGTATGAGAATGCATTGCTCTTAGACACAGTGCCGTGAGGAATAATTGCAACTTGTCACAGAGAGAGGTTATAATTATGTCTACTGTTAGTTATGTCTCCATGTGCACAATAGAAGTTACCTTTTCAAATGCATTGTTCTCTACTGCAATACCAGTTATTAAAATCTGACGATATTATTTCTTGCTAATGAAGAAAAATCAAATGAGGCTGCAGAAAGACTGGGTGGTGTAACACTGAAAGCATGTGAAGGGAACAAAGAGGAAAGAAGTGCTTATTGCAGAGATTTCAGATCTAAGCTTTGCCTCAGGAAAAGCAAAATTGCCTAAAGGGTCAGAATTTCAGCTCCTGTGTTTCAGACTTTATGTCTTTTTAAAAATCTGAATATGTATCAAAAACTGGTCTAGAGCTGATACTTCACAGATGCCTCTGCATGAAATGCTGCAAATAGACTGCAGTATCTTAGAGAAAAAACAAAGTTTAATAGTTGCTACAGTAGTTGCTGTGGTGTATTTCTCTGCCCCTTTGTTACTTGCACAAGTTCTCTGAAAGTATGCTCACAAGGTCTTATTTTAGGGAAAAAGAATTTGTTGTATTTTTCTAGGCTTGCTCCTTATTCTGTCAGTCATTTAGAGTCAGCTTTTTGTAGCCTTTAATTTAGGTCATGTGTTCATATTAGAGATTTCTTCTTCCTAGGAATTAAAAGGCAGAGAGGCTAAAAAGCAGTGCAGACGTATGCCTTCATTTTCAGAAGTGACTAACATCTCCAAGTATCAGAATTTTAAATTGCCCAAGAAAGTATTTGTGAAAATCAGAGCCCTTGAGCAAGTTTTAAATTGGGTGCCCAACTTGGGAGTGTGCAAAATCACTTGGGATTTAGAAAGTCTTGGCCATATCCTTATATGTTAATGTCACTTGACTGAGTCCTTTTTGTATGTTGCTTCCCCAATTTGCAGTCGTTTTTGTGTTGTAAATAAGATATCCTTGACTCAGTCCTGAAAGTTCCCCAGGAAAACTGGAGAACCCTTCTCTTGTTAAACAACACCCTAATTACAGAAGCAATTTTACAAACAATCCCCTGGGGGAAACATTTTTGTTCTCATCAGGAAGGCTTTGAATAAAATAACACCTTTGCTAACTTCATTTATTTACAACAGGACACAAGACTGAGACTGGGTTAGATTTATTGCCATTACATCACTGATGCTCAGTAATTCATAAAACATTGAGTCTAGGAGTCAGCACTGCTGTTATTTCCTCTGATGCCTGACCTCACCACAGTCTAATAACATACAGGAAATCCAGAAGACAAAGGGGGAAAGAAGTGGTCTTGAATGCTAAAAATAACCATAGAAAACTTGTAGAATCATGTAAAAGAGTATGGCCCGATAATTTATTTAACATAATAGTAGAATCTGCTAAAGCAATTAGAATCTGTTCCAAATGTTTTTAATGGAAAATATGTTGGGGGTAAGAATAAGAACACTTAAAGAATGGAGACTTTTAGGTTATGCAGTTCAGTTACATGTACTGGTTTTAGGTTTGTATATCTTATTTCTTACATATGCAGACCACTTAATAGCTCGACTAGAGCAGACAGTCATTGTATGGTGGTTATATTTCCAGAGGTCATCCTATATGAGCCAGACAGTCATCTTAGGTGATGTATTACACTTGACAACCCAGAAAGTTGCAATACAAAGGCCTTCTAATTCTCAGTGTCCTCCGAGAATTGTTCAATATCCTTGATGGTATCTAGTGTCTGGTATGCCATTGGGATGACATTTTTGGTGTCTTTACTAATCAGTCAAGGTTAACATGTCATTCATGTTAACTGTGTGTTTGGTTTGTTTTGAGTTGTTTTCTTTTTTCTAATCACTCCATACTTGCAAGAATTTCTAAAGCAAAAAATAGTATAACGGCACTGCAATGAAACTCATGTCTGCTCATTTATTTGCTTTAGAATTAGAACATTTTATCCAAAATAGGCAGATCTTTAAAAATGGTGCAAATAGGTAAATGACATCATCAGGGAAAAAGAAAATCAAACCCAAAAAGTTGTTGCATGAAAGGTAAATCTGGTATATTTAGTTTGTGAAATATTGCAAAAGCAAGTTCACAAACATATGTATCTTTTTTGGACAGCTGCTCAGTTTGACTGTGCCTGCCCTCCTTTTATTTACATATATTGCACAGTGATTTGAAAGAGGCTATTATTCATATAAATACCATTATTAGTATGCAGACTAGTATGTTCAGGTGTGAACAAGTCCTCACCATTTGACATTGACACTTGGTTTCTCTCCCAATCAGAAGCAGAAGCACTTACTGATCATGAGCTAGGAATAATGAATAGGTTGAACCAGCTGTTCCTGAACAGCCCAGTTGGCTGTTTTCACTTTCATTAAATTCATTGGATTATAATTATGCAGATAGATAAATAGATAGAAAACATTTCCCTGTTTGCAAAGGTGTATGGTAGATTAATAAATATTGACAGATTTAATTTCAGAAGAAAGCAAAGTAATGTAGGGTGTTTGATACTTGACTGAAAGAGAGTAATTGAAAGGGCGAGTTGTCTAAATTCAGCCTAGGGAGTCAGGTTTTCAAAACCTGTGCTTTCCAGAGTTGCCTACTACATTTCAAGGCATTTAAGCTAGGAAAACTTTCCAGTAGAAGTGATGTATAGGGATAAAAGAAAATAGAGACCAAGAGCCCTGTTCTTCTTTCATTGATGTACAGAAATGAAGCATGGAGCTGGTCATCATCTCAACAGCTCTTTTATTTTGATATCAAAAATAAGATTTTCAGGCACCAAAATGTCAGTGAATATCTACAAGTACAGTGGAAAGAATATCTCTTGAGCCTGAAGAAGAAGACACAGATTAATGCAAAGACTCTTTGAGAAGTCTTGGAGTCATCAGGAAACTGGGCAAACTGCCTGAGGGAGGCACGGAGAGGTGGGCAGATCTTTGTAGCTTGTGATCAGTTTTGTGGGTAAATGCTCCTCAGCAAAGTTCCTTCTCTGTCCCCTTTAGCACAGCACACCACAGCCATCCCAGAAAGTTTCAGTTCCAGGTCCTACAGAAGCTGGAGTCCTTTCTTTAGGAACACCATTTCACTAAAGATCTGTCACTTAGAGTGATTTCCTATAGGATTTTGAAACTGATTTCCATAACTCAATTCTGCTAAGCCTCAAGCTGGAGAAACAAAATGTAATAAAGGTGTTGCAGAGCCCAGTGTCCTCCAGATGTGTGCAGGTAAAACCCTATAGCACATGGAACCTGAAGACTAAAAGTCAGAAGCCCATTGTGTGCTTTTCTTTTTTCTTTTTTCTTTTTTCTTTTTTCTTTTTTCTTTTTTCTTTTTTCTTTTTTCTTTTTTCTTTTTTCTTTTTTCTTTTTTCTTTTTTCTTTTTTTTCCCTTCTAATAATTAATGATTTAAAGCAGTTGTGTTACTGCTTCAATCACTTTTCACCTATTTCCCTAATGGTTACCACTTGCCTCAACATTTGCATTGTTTTATTTTTTGTATTTTTTGCATGATTTCTCGCATTATATTTATTTGCACTTGCACTTTTTTTAAAATAAAGCATTCCATGGGGATAAATTTAATAAAAGTTTCTCATTAAAAGTTCTGTTACAGCATGATTCCCAAGCCCAAAACCAAAGTCCTAATATTTAACAGTTTTCATGACTCAATAGATTAAGTGTGAAATAGGAAATATAATAACAATAACAACATAGCCATATCCTGCCCAGTTGTTTCACTTAAAACTATTCTTGAAAAGTAACATAATTCATAAATAAATCAATTCTCATAGAGTGAAATTTACTCAAAAGACTCTCTGAAATAGCCTTGATACAGTCATAAAATGTGTGCACAGAAAGATGTATGGGCAAGAGGTGAATCAAAAATTCACTGAAATTAATATATTGGAAGGCAGAAGAAAAAAAAGAAAAAAAGAAAAAAAAAATCAAAGAGCAAAATCATCAAATTTCTGTTTTTCCAAGTCAGGTGTCTCCAATCAGCTGCCTCTGTAGTGTTAATTTCAGAAAGACTCTTAGCTCAGACCCAAGTTTTTATGAAGGCTCCTCTGCGGTCAATGACGAGATCTTGTCCTTGGGAACTGCAGTTCTGAGCTGCTCTCACTCCTTATTCAGAGAAACCTGTGGCTTTCTGCTGTGACCAGAGCAGCAAATTCAGCCACCCCAACTAATGCCTCTATGTAGAGGGGATAAAAAACCTTAACAAGCCTGAAAATTTTTCTCTTGGGTGGGAAGTGGAGCTTTTCCTTTTGTACTTTCCAATACTGAATTATACAGGGAACAAAATATTTCAATGCCAGCAGCTTCTTACTCAGTTAATAGACACTGCCACTGACTTTAAAGTCCTCCAAATGGATGCATTGTTATACTCCAGGCACTCTGGAAATCTTTTGGAGCTATTTTTTCTGGGGTTTTGGGTTGGGGGTGTTAATTATGGGGTTTGTCTTTTTTTTTTTTTTTTTCTCTCCCTTGATCAGCTTGTTTTTTAAAATACTTCATCATAGCATAACAGAGTCCATAAAAATAGCAAGGGGAATGTCAACATCAAAAATGCTCACAGCTATGGCCAATTCTACCTTTTTTATTAAACAAAGATTGTGATAGATCCTTAGGCTCTAGGCCCACGGCATGTTTCTGGACCATTCCTTGTTCAGCAGCTTCTCATGGAGATCTGTTAGTCCCTGAAAGATACCCTGGAGATGTGCTCCTTTCTATTTATGATTTGGGGGTTACAAGAATAAGGATATGAGTTCATTCCATTGCACTAGAATGGCTGGGGAGCATCATTGCTGTCATTCCATGCCTTATCATTTAAACCAGTAAATAACTTCATAGTAGCTGCACACAGTCCACCAACAAAGTCTCTTCAGATCATTTACTTGCACTGTATTTATTCATTATTGACCAGCAGTTGTTTCACTGCATTAGGCTCTGCAGTTCTGGGATGTTTTCTGTGAGAACTGCCAGAACAGTTTCAGGAAAAAATCCCCCTGAAATTCAGCAGTCAGTGCTGTCCAGATTGATGTAGGTAGGTTAGTGCTTCCCCACTGGCCACATTTTCACTTGCAAGGCAGTAGTACTAAACTGGGAAATAAAATATATATTTACCAATACCAGCTAAAGCAAATTTTCATCTCCCTTGTCTTTGTTACATTGAGACAGTACTGGATGGGGCAGGTACAGGCAGACATACAAAAAAATTGTTTAAGAAGTTATCATACTGAGTATAAATACATATATGTATATATATGTATAAATGGGTACAGAGTTGGTATGTTTATGTATATATAACATGTTTTATTGACACGGTGGCTGACTGAAGCTATTCAATAAGAAGATGTGAAATGTCTAGTCAAATAGCAATGTCTTGTCACCACTCACTGTCATGATATGACACATTATTTCGGCTGTATTTCAGCTGTTTGAAAGCGAGTCTCTGGAGCCTTGAAGTGGCAGATCATCGGGAATCACAACAATTTTGTCGTTCATTTCCAGGACTGAACTGCAGTTCTTTTTGACTAAGTCTTGCCAAAGACTATCACACTATCTGCTACAGGAAAGCATATGTTTTAAGGAGCCAAAAGCACTATCTCCTACCATGCAAGGCATTTACTAGGTGAAACAATTCATGCCATACCATAGGCCAGCAGTCAGTTGTTGTCTTTATGGGTTTGTGGAATTTCAAGACCTAAACAATCTCATTTTCAGTGGTTTTACTGTGGATTATAGAGAAGCATCAATGAGATATAAACTTAGAGTTTAATAACCCATAAAACATGCTACAGCAAGGTTTTTAGCTATAAGGATCTGTAAAAAAGGTTTGAAGTACATTGTAATGTCCTTTTGGGCTGTCAGTGCACCTAATTAAAGGGTTTAGACAATAAATTGGACTAATTGTTAAGTTACAAAGGCCTTTCTTTGAATTTTTTTTTTCCTTCTTCTTTTTGCATTTCTAGAGACTTTTCTCCCACCTGGCAGTCCTGCTTTGTCATGAATTCCTGTCCTTGATTCTGTAACAGCCCTCATAAAACTTTGCAACATTGAGCATTTGTTTAATACAGAGGGTTTTTGCTGTCTATCGCTCAGGCATTTGCTGACTCACTGCAGTACCATTCTTTGTATTCAATTAACTGCAAAACCCAAGAAGCAGCAAAATTATTAACTGATCAGAATTTTTCTGAGAACAATGTGCATTCGTTCCAGCTGACAGCTCATGTCTGTACTGTGCAAAAGAGGGCCACACTCACAGAATCCAAAGACCCCCTAAATCTCTGAGCACAGCCTTGTTCTTTGCTACCTCCAGGCAGACTGATCAGAATTTAGGTGGAAATGCCACAGACTGGTGTGATCAAGTACCTATCACAAGTCATATTGCTTTCTAGGCTTTTAGATAGGGAAGGTATGTAGGAAAGAGTTCATTCCTCTGTTGCCTGTATATTCTGTTGGTTTGTAGATAGAGGTAGTTTGACTTCAGCACCCAAAAAGGCTGTTTGGGCAAGCTGCCCTGTTTGTGACAGGTTAGATTTCCTACAGCATGTTTATCAGAACTCCTTGGGGCTTCAGACTAACCATGATACATTTATTTGGCACTTAACGGTGATGTATTTATTGTCATTATTACTCACCCATATATTTGGAAACTTATAGTACATGTCTCTCCGTTGCTTTTTAACTGAAATGTGAAAACACTGTGGGATTTCCCTTTCAGGCCTCTTATTTCAGGTGTTTCATTCCACAAACACAAAGAGAAGGGTAGATCATCTCTGACTTATGCTGACCCAGGTCTCCACTTGTTCTTGCCTTCTACATACCAATATCAGTAGAGTTACAGTGACATAAACCAGAAGAATACAGTCAAAAATCAGATCCTTCCTACACCAAATCACTTTCCACATCTGTTTCCTATTTGTTTTATAATGACACATAGGATTATTTTGGGATTATATTCTGCTTTAACTGTCATGCCACTCACTCCATAGCCTTATCAGATATCCATTGGTGTTCAGGTTGAGCAATTATCATCTACTAAGAAGAAATGCCAAGAAAACATAGATTGATAATAACATTTTTCAGTAATAGCTTGTAGCATTAGTGCCATTTTCTATTATTGCAGTTGAGGTTTAGCATTCTCCTCAATTTACTACTTTTATTTATTGTGCAAGATCTAGATATGGACCCTACAGTAGAATTCCAGAAATGTTTTTCTTTTTGATTATTTATTCATCTCTGGTTAGAAAGAGCAAAGTCAGAAAACTGGAGAGAAGCAAGGAATGTGTCTGGGTTATTAAGAACCAGAAAGAAAGACAACGGGAAAGAAAGAAATGTAATACTGTGTCAGATATTACAGATACAGGATGACTGTATAAACATAGGCAGGCAGGCTGCATGTACAAGAACATGCCTTAGGAGACTGAGCTTGAATTCTGGGATCAAACTTCTTGAAGCTGTGTCCAACCTTTTTATCTTACAGTGCAGTAAGCCATAGATGACTATCCTGCTAACAGCTCATTTTCCCTTCATCTTTTTCTACAGTGAATGGATGGAAGTGTGAAACCCCTCTCGTGTTCCTTTGAAAATATGTAATAAATGCACAGAGACATGTGCATGCATGATGTAATTGAACAAGCCAGTAATAAAATCTGTAGCCTGTTACTTACAGAATCATGGACTCTGTAGGTTTAAAATAACACCATTTGGAAGTATGTTTGGTCACTAGCCTGGCCCATATCTGGGTTCAGTTATGGATGAGCTATACTGGGAAGGCAGGGTGCCAAGGACGGCGGTGCTTCCAAGGTGGAAGGTGATCTCTTCTCTTTGGGGCTTCTCAATTTAATTAGGTGTCAGTGCAAATTAACCGCAGTGCAGGTGGGAAATGGAAATTCTAGGTTTTGGTGAGGTCTTCACAAGTCTTCTGTGAAAGCAGGAGACTTCTGTGCAAAAAACGTCTGTTCTTCTGGTTTTATCCTCGGTGCAAAACATAATATAAACATCCTATTCCAATTGATTGGCAGATTTGGTCCCCCAGTTAAAATTAAAGTAATTAAATATATTGAAAAGTCCATTGTTTTGGATTTATTTGACTTGGTGTTGACTGAGACCCTTTTTAATCTTGGTTTATATTCTCATATGATTTGCCCTCAGCCTGTATATTTAAAAAGTTTAATTGCAAGGTGCTAAATAGTAATGATAATAGTAATAATAATAATAATTATAACAATAATGCTCTCCTGATGGAATCAAAATTGAATTTGAGTATGTATAAAATAGTAAGTCACTAATGCTCAGGCGAGGAAAATCAGAATTTAGCATCATGTTATGTTCTAATCTGCAGTGGTGGGACATTTCAGAAAATTATGGTCAGTGAAAAATAGGTTTTATCATTTTTTCAGATAAAAGTTTCAAATTCCTGCTTCTTCAGTTACTTTTGCTCAGATGTATTCTCAGTGAAAGCAAAAAGAATCTAATAAACCCATGAAAATTAGTATGAAAATAAATTATATGTGAAGTAGAACAGGAGAGACACAAGTTGTTTATGTGTATTTTTGCCTTTGACTAGCCTTCAGCACGTACTGATTAGGAGGTGGGCACTTTTACCAGATCCTCACGCAGTGCAATCTGACTTCCCTGAAGCCACAAACCCCACTATGACTCACATACACTGCACTCTGTTTAGTTGAAATTACTTTTTAGTGTTCTTTCATCAAATAATGTTGCTTTTTCCTTTTTTTTTTTTTTATTTTACAGGACAACATTTTTAGAATGGAAGAATCACATTTTGAAAATGGGCGGGGGAAAAGCCCTTATGATCCCAAACTGCTGACAGCTTCACTTTTAGTAGGTAGGTGCCACATAATAAGTTCAATGAGATGTGCATTCACTGTAAATAATTTGCCAGTTTTCTGTTTTTTTTTTCTCCTTGCAGCACCTATGATAGGCCTTTGTTTTATGCAATTTATTTGCAGGTTAAAGTAATTTTGACTTACTTTTAATACAGTTGACCCAGGTGTCCTGAGGTATAAAGCAAGATTCAGGTATTACAAGAGCCACTTCATACCCCTGCAAAACCTTGATTCTGCAAAATGTTTTTCCTCCTCACATCTAGGTGGAGGCATTTTAATCACCCACTTTACAGGCTGGCCCTACTAGTGGTCACACGAGCACAGCTGAAAGCTAAGTGAGAGCAGGAATAAATAATTCCTTACATCAGTTTTTCTGCCAAGGAATGTCTGTCACCCAACTTTACCTTGCATGTGAGCTGGAGACCAATGAACATCCACAGGTCTAGGCCCTAAGGTGATGTTTCAGCTGAAGGGATCTGTCTGACAATAAATATAATTAAATTCCTGGCCAGAGCAAAAAGGTTTAAATGAATTGTTCTGAATTGGTAATACTTCATTTCATGGAATATGTAAATATGGAGCAACTGGACTGTGTCAATCTAATTGAACTAATGCAATTGATTGAATTTATCTAATTGATTTAATTTCTCTAATTAAATTAAATATGTTCATTGTTATTGCTTTACCTTCACAAGAAAGGCAAAAAGATGTTTGGTGAGACTAAACTAGGAGGAAACAGATTCTTCTTTCCCTAAGAACTCTGCCTAGGTGTAGCCACCTTATCTTTATCATCCTTACATGTAACTTTCTGGCACTTTATTGCAACTTCAAATCCAACAATAGTTTCAGAAAATTGGAGATTCTTTTATCTCAGAAGTTTTCAGGAAATGACACATAATGAGACATATTGGTTTCTCCAGGCCTTTGTCCATATTGTCAGCCTGGGGCCTTGCCTACCGTCTATCCTTATTATATTTACATTGCATTTAAAAATTAAGCTATTCAAAATAGATGGCAACAGAAATTTAGTCCTAAGTGTGCCTCATTTCCTGATCTTAGAAGCCCATAATGATCCCAGGTGATGAGCTAACCTGAGGACACACACTTTTTAACAGGAAAAACAGGAAAGACATGCACATCTTGCTCCAACTTGTACCCTATACAAACAGAAAGGGGGGAAAAAAAGTGTGCATGAAAGGCCAGTGTATAAATTAGTGCCTGAAGCAACTTGAATTTGTGGCAGAGCTACTCTCAAGCGAATAGCTTTACTATTTGCTTTAGTATACAATAAAGAAGAGAATGATGACAAGCCAGTATTACATGGTATACCCGGTATGCAACTGCACAAAGTCAACACTGTCTAACTTTTCACATTCCTTTTTTTTTTTCACTCAGTCCGGCACAAATATGATTATCTTATTTCCCTTGGCTTAGATTTCATGTCTTTAAAACATCTTTGCTTTCTTGAGCCCACTTCCTGTCACTATAATTTTCACTCCATGTATATTTCCTTCTAATAAAGAGTAGACTGAGCATGATCTTTTGTTTTGAATCAGGCCTCAGTTAGAGCCACTGGGTGTATTAACACAATAGAATGTGGTGCAAACTGAGCATTCAAAGCCAGTGACAAGTTTCTACTTTAGTCACTTATGCAAAACTCAGGGTGAAGCTAAAATTAGCATTCCTGCATCCTGAACACAAGCAGCCTTTCTTCTCTGCCTCCTTATAGTTGCCTCACAGCCACACTACGTTACCGATTATGAGGTTGCATTTACTTCGACCCTTTTCTGCAGTGTGTATTTCAGAGGGTGTATGCCAAATTCACCACTGGTTCTCTGCCAAAAAATAACTCCTCTTTCCCAAAAAACCTTGCATTTTATAGTAAAATGATGACCCAAGGCAAAACAATTTCCTCCCCCCAAAACAGCTGAGGAACAGGGAATGAGCTGGCCAAGCAATGACTTCATGGAGAGGTTTGGTTCAAGTGCTCTGCAAAGCAGGGAGCATGGGAGTGAAGCAGTGAGTGTGGGCATGAAGGCCGGAGGAGCCTCTTGACCACAAAGGTGTCACACCAAGAAGGACATGGACACACTGCTTCTTCCCTTCTCCTGGGCTGAGCTGGAATTTATCTAGTCCTGGCCCCTCATGTGCCATATTTGTCCTTGTAAGTGACCATGGTTTATCTAAAATTTAAGAGGGCAACTATGTAAAAGCGTTACCCAGCACTCACTAAAATGCAATGTTATAATTAGTAATGCAAAGTAACTATTGGTAAAGTGAAAAAAAAGGCTGAGAAGAGTAATTTAGATGGTTAAATACAGGAGGGAGACATTGTCTCTCTTCTTCATCAGTAAACAGGTGTTTTTCAAAGTGTAGAAGATGAGTATGTTTGTGACACCATAAACAGGTGTTTTTCAAAGTGTAGAAGATGAATATGTTTGTGACACCATAACTAGAAAGTAAATTTTAGGTAAGTGAAATGTAGGCATTTGGGCAAAACATGAAGATTAATTTGCAAAAAGTAACTTCAAGTCTTTAATAGCCATTAGTACCCATGAGGCCAATTCTATACTTCAGCTGAAACAAACTCTTACCAGTGTAAAGAGGATCTTTAGTTTTCCCTCTCTCCTAAAAAAATCAATAGTATTAAAAAAAAGAAAAATAAAGCCAACACACTAAAGCAAAACCATAATAAACAGTTCATCATTATTAAATTGTTCCAATATTTTTCCAGTATGTATTCCTTGTTCCATACACCTGCAAACATTTTTCATTATTTTTTTAACAGTTGTTCATTAAAGTTAGTTATTGCTACCCTACTCTAAAGTAAATGCCAGCTGGGAACATGATATAACTGGTTCCTAGTAATGTAAGACACTGTGCAGCCATTCCCATCTATGTGCTGCTAACTAAACACTCTCCATTTGAGTGGGCTAATGCATGAAATGTAGAGACTAAGAAATCCCTGGGCACCACTTGAGAGTATTCCAGGTCAGGAGAAAAATGAGAAGCAGCATGGTTTCCAAGGAATATAATCACAGGAGAAAATATCACTGAATGTATTAGACTAAAGGAATTGTATTGGGATAGTTGAAAAAAAACCCTTTCAGAGAAGGAGACAGCATTGTCCCAATATCAGTTTGTTTTCAGAAATGTCCATTTGGGATTTTTGAAAACTTTTGTTTATCTGGAATCCTCAAATCTGTTTATGTTCCTGTGTCTCATTAACTATTTTTTTTTCCTTTGCAATTCACAATTTCTTTTAGAATTTAACAATTATTTAATTTTTCATTTTAAAAACTCATTTTTGGTGCCTTAATGCTCCCAAATATGTATTAATATGATCTGAAAGACAGTGGCTTTTCACCAGTTAAGAACTTTAGTATTCTATATCTTAGAAATGAGCTATTAAGTACGTATGAGGTTCAAGATTTTAAAATTAATGTACTTTCTGGGAAGTTTTAGTTATTGACTTCAAAAGAACTGAAGTCAAACCACTCCTACGTCAGAAAATCTTAACTTTAGTGAATAAACTTTTTAACCAATGATAGGTTTCATTTGTGAACCCTTTTACTATTGAGATCAATTGTGACATTCAAGGCTTGGTTTTGCCTATATTCCTCATTCGTTTAATTTCCTTATTACTTCCAAGGGAAAGTTTACAGTTCTATACTCTCCACAAATTATTTTCTTTAAGAATGCAATCTTATTTAAAAGCTAAATAGCTTATTTAATAGCTGAATATCAAATAGCTGCATATTGCTTAGTTTTTAACATCTTTTTATCTCATGACCTCGGGGAGTTGTTCAGAGTTCTGTGTTGTTTATGTACAGTAAAGGCAAAAATGGTTCCTCTCCTCCAAAAATCAGCATTAATATGGATTTTAATTGTTCCCTCTTTATTTAGTAAAGTCAGTATATGTATTTCTGTTTACATTCATGTGTCAGCATGTTACTCCTTTTTAATAGGTGTTTTTTGTCAAAACATAGGGTTTTTTCCTATGCAGACAACGGAGGCCATCCATCAGCTCTGGACAGTTGTTCCTTTGTGCTGATGGGCTGGAAATACAAAGTGACAAGGTTTTTTCTTTTTTTTTTTCTCCTTTTTTTTTCCCTTTGATAAATATTTGTCAGTTTTCAAACTATTGATTTCCACTTTCTTCTTAAAGTTAATAAAATTTCTTTTAAAACTGCTGACAATAGATATAACACAGTGAAGACTATCCATGACATTAAAGAATCATTTTCCAGACAAGCAATGAGTAAATTTCAGTCCAAAAGAGAGTATACACAGGGAAACAAAGATGAATGTACTTCTATCTAGACAGGAGGCAAAATCCTCATATAGCTTTTGCATAGTACTAACTCAAAGGATGTGCACATCTGGGACATGACTTGAGGCTCACCCTGAATTTTGCAAAAATTATCTAAAGCCTTACAAAAATAAATGGTGTTCCTTGGTATTTCTGTCTGGAAGAAGTCAAAATCCCCTTTTTGCATGACTGCCGCAGATCAGTTCAAACTGCAGGCACTGCAGTCTAGGTATACTGCAACTTGGAGGGGCTGCAGTAGGGAGGATAGAAAGGTCAGACGGTTTTCTACAGACTCTTCCTCATTTGAAACACGCTTAAGCCAGTTATTGGCAAAACTTTTACACTGTCACCACTGATGAAAAAGTATCAGCCACAAGAGCCTTGTAGTGTCCTCTTGGGTTGAGCTGAGTCCAGCCTGGAAAATATGTTCATTTCAGTGGTGTTTATATATCAAGTTAGAAACAGAGGTGTCAAAAAACCTTACCATTCTAAATATTTCAAATATGTATTTTTAATTAGTTTTTTAACTGTATTTGGTTTAATTTTAGCAATATAGTATTAAATATAGATTTTTTTTCTTGACTGATTGACCTTTAGATCTGTTGATAACTAAGAAGAAAAATAGGCCTTGTTGGTTTTTTCTTTCTCCTTTCATTTATATTGATTTATCAGAACTCACTAGGGATTGAAAGACAAGAAAATGAAGATAAGGTTAAAGAAAGGTTAAGCATAGCATCAAAGCCCTTTTCACAGGCAAAAAGGTTTTATGATCTTTAAAATCTCAGCTGCATACTCTGTACATAATAATCACTATAATTAAGTGATTGTGTCCCTTTCAAAAAAAGTTGAAAATTACATAGAAGAATGATAAATCGTTAATTAATGATATGCTGTTCTGTTTCCCTTCTGATTACACCTCCTGCTGGGCATGACCAGTCTATTTGCTTCTAATCTCTACTGTGAATTCATTCAATTCCACGCCTTTCCGCTATCATGTTTTCACCCTTCCTGACTTTCATGACTACCATATGGTACAGAGCCACTGTAGGTTCAATTGGTGATTTCATGGTGTCAGTGTTCAGGGGAAAAGATGTCAGTGATATCCAATAAGCATGCTTAGATCTGGCTGTCCCACCATGGAAATAACTAAAATTGCCATGAAAATGATAAACTTATTCCTAAAAGGGGGTTTTAAAATGAGGCTATGGTAGAGTTCATCATGACCATGAAAAATGTATTACCTTACCTAAAGAAAGAGTTGTTTTATCCTCAAACTTGTCTTTTTCACAAGGGACCAGTGTAATATGGGTAGCTTGAAAGTAGTAGTTAGAAGGAATAATGCTTTTTAATTTCATATTAACAGTATAGGGTAGGTTATCTCATTTCACATACAGATGTAGAACAGTCCTAAAAATTCATTTTTAGCATTTTTGATTCAGAGTAATTTCATGGACAAGCTCTAGATTAATGTCAGAAAGATATATGTTGTACTTTGATCCCTGCTTCTTTTCCGTGGGTCTCATTACGATGTCCTTATTATTATTACTGTCTCTACCAGTTGTCAGGTATTTAACTTGACCTGCTCCTTGGAATTTAGACACTCTGTCTCTTCCTCTCTCTGTCTCCATTGTGGCACTTCTAGCTGGCTGAGGGGGGACACACTGGGATGAATTTCATCTCCAGCTAGGCTGTGTACTAGGCTGTGTATGTGCCATTTATGGGCTGAAGTACTGTAGGACAATTTGTAGTTCATTTGTTCACTCTGAAATTCATGGGGATCAAGGTAGCAGGGAATGATCTTGTTTATTCTCTTCCTTAGCTGTTGCCCGTTGCCAGTACCACAGTTACAAAGGTGGCCAAAGGAGAAAGGCATGTTCTGTCTTTCCTGTAAAACACACTGTTTTATGAGAATCTGCTTACTCAGAAAAAAAGAGGAAAAAAACCAAACCAAAACAAAACAGCAACAACAAAAAACCCAGCAACAGCAACAACAACAACAAAAAAACCCCACCCAAAACCAAAAACCCAAAACAAAACAAAAAAACCTCTTAAATCAACCAGAGAAGAAAACACATAATTTCTATAGGAAAAGTTGAAGGGATCTAAGGACTTTCTGAACCAAAAGTGACTGAGCTGGACTCTTCAGTTCCCAGAGTTACATAAACCCAGTAGGCTGGAAGGAGACTCTGGAGGTCTCCAGACCAAACTCCTGTTGTAAACAAGGCAATTTCACATTTAGGTAGGTTTTCTGAGGCTGCATACTCCTGCCTGCCAGGGTAGGTGTGCTGGCTGCTGCTGTTCCAGCCTAAGAATTCAAACATACTTTTGCAAAATGCACCAGCAGTCAGCAGATACATCTCATTTGTGAGAGGTTACAATTAAGCTCTGCAGTGAGAAATTGGGTCTAATAATTTATTTTCAATGACAATACGTTGCATATGGCTTGTTGTTTTGTAATTTACTCATTATCCTCATTAGCGAAATATGAACATATGACAGCTTTCTCTGACTTACCATGACTGGAAAATTGAAGAATGTTGCTTACAATTATGTCCTCCCACAGATGGAGAACTGTACTCTGGCACAGCAGCAGACTTCATGGGCAGGGATTTTGCCATTTTCCGAACTCTGGGGCATCACCATCCCATCAGAACAGAGCAGCACGACTCTCGGTGGCTAAATGGTATGTAAAATGTATATTTCTCTGGTTACACTCATCCAGCCATTAAAGCCTAGCACAGAGCTCCATTCCAGCAACATCTGTGACATATACACTCCTTTTATTTGGAGCAGAATTATGTCTTAAACCAGTTAAACTAATCAAAAGTGATTTATAAAGAAGCATTTTTGGTTTAATTACACTGAGATTTGTGGGGTGTGATTAAATTTAAAACACACACAGACACTACAAGCAGCACAGTCATGCAAGTTGGACAGAACCTAAAGGCTTGTGGAGGCATCAGCCACATATCAACACAAAGTAGCTCCAGAGCCTTGGGCAGGATTGTGCCTTGCACAAGGTTTAATTTTTGCTGGGTTGAAGAGGACACTGGCCACATCCAGCAGAAAATCAATCAGCAGAACCTGAGCAAGCCAAAGTTGTCAAGAGTTTGGAAAAAGAGAAGACGGTCCTGGGCATTCCAAGCGATTTGGTTTCAAAATATCCGAGTTCAGCAAGACACAATAGCTTACATTATTGTATGGATATTACTAATCAAGCCTGTGGTTGTTTATTTGCGTGTCTGAAGAGAAAAGATAGTTTCAGAGAAAATCTGATTTTGGCTTCATGTACCAAAATACTTTAGAATGCATCTGAGTTCTCTATCCAAGTTCTACTGAAGTCAAATTTTTAATAGCTCAAATGGAATTACACTTGGCTTTAGCTATACAAGGATATGAGCATTTTGGAAATGAGAATTCATTGTCTGAAAAAGCTGACATTTGAATGAAGTAATACTAACTATAGTTGCTGAGTTAATTTAAACTTTAATTTTTGAAGAGTTAACTAGCTCTACTTTTGCTGTACATGCTGCTTGCACCTGCACTCCTGTTTTTGAATTCACTAATTATTTTATTCTTAGACATTTTTGCTCCTAGCCATATTATTTATGTCTCTGCTGAGGTTCAGGCTTTCTTATGTGGTTTTGCAATTTAGTGCAAACTGTTCACACAAATTTTAATGTGTAAGGGCAGAGTATGTTTTAATACACAGTTTGTTATTAGTTAGTCAAGACCTTCTAGTATCAAATTGGATATCACATTAGCTGTATATACAATCCATTACAACGTCAGACCCTGACTCATTATTAAAACCACAAGATGCTATTGCAGGTTGCATTATCAACTCTATCTATAACATACATTGGATACACATATTATACAAGTGTGTATATGACAAGCATGGATCTGTATTTTAATATGACAAGTTTATTAATCTGATGTATATCCTGTTAAATTTAGTTTTGCTGTAATTCATGTGACTACTATCTGTCTGGAGAACAGATTCAGGTCTTCCACACTTAAGTTCTACAGTCTGTGCTTGCCCAGTAACCCAAAATATATATTTGTTGGGTCATTTTATTATGACAATAAACAAAATTTCTGGACTTCAGGAAACAGTAAAATACAAGGGTTATAGACATACCCATCTATCTTGATATCTGGTAGAGTAATAATGTGTTAAAGATAACCAACACCAGCTTTTGTTATGATAGTCATGACGACATAAAGCCCAATCATGCAAGCAAAATCTGCTTTTGTGCAGTAGATTTGCACAATGACAGCTGAGTCAGGGGGTTTTATGCAGTGGGAAAGCACAGCCATTGTCCACAGCCCCTGTACTTGACTGCTGAAAATGTGTCATTCCTTTGTGGATTCGGTTATCAGTCTTTCAGCACTAAATGTGAGAACTGCTTTTCCCAAATTAGCTCTGAGGTTACATCTGACAGGGTGCAGAAACCACAACTGCTTTGTGCTCAAGGTGGGGAGGAGAAGACAGTCACACATAAAGAGCTGATGAACCTCAAGCTGTCTTGAATTTAAGTATTTTTCAAAATGAGCATAAAAGTAGAAAGACAGCATTTTTTGTATCACAAGGTGAAGGTGATTTCCAACTCAAAGGTAAAGTTCTTGCACTATATATTCCTGTACTGAAAGTTTCAAACTTAATTTAAAACAAGATAAGAATCAAATTGAAACCTTTAGAAATTATTCTCATAACTGTCCGTAATTTAATAGAGAATGATCCTTAAGTACATTTTTGAAATCTCTCTCTCCACTGCATTTTAATGCATTTACCTTCCAAATATGGAAAGATTGGCCTAAAATCTGCACTACAACATTCCTATTAAAGGCTCTGAGGCTTTACTGTTAATTTCCCAGTGATAAGATCCTGGCAGGCTTTCCACACAGCTCTCCTAATTTCAGCAACTAACATGGAAATCCAAAAGTGATAATAGTTTGGGTTTGAAACTCTTCAGGCATTATTATTTGATTATTGTTTTTGATTTGTCATTTGTCTTTTTAAAACATCATTATAAAAGAAGCTCAGTGTTTGCTTGTGTTTAAAGTGGATATACTTTTAGTGTAACAAGATCTCATTGAAGGATGAGGTGTACACTTCTTTCTTAAAGATCTATATAAACTATTTTTGAACCTTAAGTTTGCAGACCTTTATAAGTTTTTTAGTAAAGACATGGATTGCTGTGTAGTCGTGGGTTTGCTTTCCCAGTTGCTTTTTACAGTGTGCTTAACCTCAGGTGAAAAACCAGTATTCTAATGGGCATATACTGAAGGCTGCAAACCAGCAGTTCTGATCAAACTTAGAGACAAATTCTCATCCCCCTGGAGTTTAATAGCTAGGTGGTGAGGCATCCAGTTCTAAGACCTTGCTAATGTTTACTTCAGTCAGAGCAGAAACTAAACTGCTTTTACCATACTAAGGCTAAGGTCAGAGCTGACAGGGTGCAGAAAACACAGCTGTTTGGTACCAAAAATGGAGAGGAGAAGACAGTTGCACGTGAAGAGCTTGCAAACTTTTCCCAGAAATTAAGTCTTGCCCTGAACTGGCATTAAAGTTGGACAGCATTACACAGAGTGATTATGTTTTTGGGATTTAAGCAGGGACACAGAGTTCCTACAGAGATCACACAGTCACATTCTGGAGACGTTCAACCTTCTTATAGAAGTTGTATGTTTTGGGGAAGAGAGCTGTGCCCAGCCCAAGGGAAGGTGCTGACCAGCAGCTCTTAAAGACTTCTTAAGTCTTGTAGTGATATTAAATACTCACAGGCTTCTTAAGCTTTCATTTTGTATAAATAATTCAACAGTCACCAAGCCAAATAAAACAAGGGAGACTGATTCTATAGCCATGTAGTCAGGGCATTCATCTAGAAGCTAGGGAACCATACATCAGTCACTGTGGCAGTGTATATTTAATTATTGATACAGAGCTGGCCAGATGTGACAAGGAAGCATTTTGCAAAAACACAGTAAAATAAACTGGTGCTCAGGGAAGTCATCTTGGATATGAAAAGCTGCAGTTCAGTGCCCCGACTTAATCATGTACTTTGTTATAAGCCACATTCATGCACACACCAGACATTACTGGCTCCTCTGGTACGTGCATGGAGTTTCTCTGCACTAAAGAAGCTTTGGCAGTCTTTACTGAAGCTTTACTCAGTCCCAGTGAGGGTCAAGAATAGTTTTGAACTTTCGGAAAAAAATTCTGAAGTTGGAAAAACATCTCCTGTCCAGCTTTACTCTAAGGAGCAATGGCCTTGATGTTACACATATATCTTACAAAGTCTTGCCTACAGGGAAGTTTCCCTTTGAATGTGCCATTGCCTCTCATAGTTCAGAGCCATACAGTTATTTTGAAGAAGCATGGATCATGTCCTGCTTCCATGAACTGCTGAAGCAGTTAAAAGGAAAAGATGAGTAGAGGCCTGAGCAGGTGGGAGCAGCTTCTCCTGGTGCCAGGGAGTTCCCTGCTGCACATCAGGCAGTGTTTGCTGTACACCATCCCCACAGTGTTCGTGCAAGGGCTGAGGGCATGGCTGGAGGCAAGAAGGCAGAACTGGCAGTGCAGTCTACCAGAGCAAATGCTGAGCAATGCAAAAGCAATGCACCCAAGGCAGTTTTCAAGCTGAAGATTAGAGGAGTGGAAGGAGAGAGCTTAAAGCTGCTCTCATCTCCTCTGACTTGAGCACAGGGGATCTGGCCCTAAATTGTTAACATTTTGTAAAATAAATAACCATAAACATTTATTTTAAAAGCAAAGCAGGGTTGGGCTGAGAAAGATCTGAAAGGAAATGAAATCACAAAAGCTGCATTAAGATAGTATTATGAATCTGGTTTGCACCCCAGAAATACTGGCCTCACTCACCCTCTTTACTAGACCTGGGTTTAAGAGAGACTGTCAGTCTGGATTTCAAGACTTGTCTTGGAATTTCCTTGCTTTTTATGGTTTTAAACCACTCTATGATATTATTGTAGCATACTTTCCATGGCTTAATTTTTAAAGTGGAGTAGTAACTGTGCTTAGTCCCCCGAGGTTATTGTCCTTGGTAATCTTTGTTTTACGGTTACATAAACAGCTGAGAATTACAGAAGCTGAGCGACTGTTCAATTAAAAAAAAAAAAAAAGCCCTCTTAAATTTAACAGGGTCCAAGGCAGGAAACATGGACTTGATACTCTCCTGGCATTCAAACAGAACTGTAGACATCACTTTGTTTCCACTTACGGCACTTTGTAGAATGTCCCAACACTGGCAATACACACACATGATTTTGAATGCATACATATTACACCGTGGAGTCATGTATGACAAAACAAAGGCAAGATTACAGATTATAGGATTTTTACCTCTCTAATAAAATGTGTTGAATGTGTCAAAATGTTAGAAATTAATTACTCTTGCTGAGAATTGAGTGTGTACATATTCTGATCCTTGAACCTATAATTAGTCTTTGATCAACCACACCAAACCCTTTTCCTACCTATACATAGCCACTGATGGCCCCCTGTGATGTGCCACTCTCTTGTCCCTAAATGCCTTCCTAGTTTCCCATTTTCCAGTTCACCTCCTACATATTCTTAATCCAGATATACTGCATGGAATAAAATACAGGTAAGCAGATGTGGAAACAGGCTGACAGAATCCACCATCCTTGCACCTAGGATTATTTCATTAAATAAATCTAAGATCTTATTGGAGAAAGGAGGTGATGGATGCTACAAATACAAAAAATCTCCATTAAGAAGAGAGCTATTTAAACAAAGGAAATTTAAGAAAAAAAAGTGTGAACTGCATATGAATTTATTTAGTCTTCAAATTAGAAATCTTAAACTATGGTGGGAATGAAATTAGAAAAAGCTGCCCAATAGAAGTAGTCACTGAGGCAGCCTAGATGGTTTTAAGAGGAACTCAGGTAACATTTTATGTGTTGTTATATAGTACATTTGCCTGACATTGAAAGAGACTACAATGAATAGACTAACAAGTCTCCTCCAGGTCTGCATTTCCATGAATTTGCAAGGTCATATTTAAACAACCTTATGAGTGAAAACAGTGAGGCGATTTTTTTGTGTATGTCATTTTTCTTGTTCTTTCGATGGGTTATTTTTGGTCTTTTTTTTTCCTGTGAAAGGATCTCTTGCATTTAAAATATGCATTTCTATATTTGAACAACATTAACCAGCTGATACGTCCTATCATGCAGGCTGTAGTGTGGACTGAGTTCCACACTTTCCCACCATGGCTTACAGAGGCATGAACAACTCCGACCCTTGCAGGAACAAAACATGTCCATATATGCAAGTCTCATTTCTCACTCAATACGTCCTCCCACCCCCATTCCCATTATCTTCATTGCTAAGAATAGTAATAAATAATTTCACAGTGATAAATTCCATGTGTGACAAATGCTAATGTCACCTAACACAGTGCTAGGAAGTGCTCAGAAACTATGGTGACGGTGGCATAATACTGTGAACAGAATGGCACACAAACTCAATTTACAAGGTTTTTTTTCTCCCTTAAGTCTGTAGATCCATATTTGAGAGATTGAGTATGAATTTTAAGTTGTTTTTCTCATTGCAATCTTACAAGCTTTTTCACTATACATTTTTTGTTACAAACTGTTCTTTTTTTTTCTTGGAAGAAACGTAGATTTTCTGAAATCACAAAATAAATGATTCTGTCTTATTGTTATTACTTGACTTTTATCCTGTCACTAATCTGAAATGCTTACAGGTCAGGAAGCCAAAGGCCCCACTGAATACTTGACCAGAAGATATTAATGTATTTGAACCAGTTAATTCAGTTCAGCCTGTCTGATAACTGTTCCCTGTATCTTTATACAAAGTAAGAGAAGCATTTGGTTCAGAAATCAAAGACCAAGTAGCAATTAGAGAATGTGCTTAACAGTTTCTCTGGATGTGAGAAAGGTCATGAAGATGGTGGGTGGAGACAACCAGAAATAATATAATCTTCCCATCAAGTGGCCTAAATGAAATTATTTGAAGTCATTCTAGGAAATAGTTCTCATTCTCTCTCCCTCCCATACACCATAGGATTAGGTAATTGTCTTCATTAAAAATCAGCGCTATGGATGAGATTTTTTTTTCTGTTTAGGTTGAAAAGGTGGTAAAAGTAGCCAGAGGACAAGTTTCAAGGTTAGAGTGGAAAAAGTGAGTAGGAAAGATGAAGCACCAGAGAACATTCTCCTGGTCTGACTGCACATTTTGAAGGCTTCCTGACACTGTAGAGAATATGACCTGGAGCAGGAAGACTTGCATCAGTAAACATGTTGGTGTGAGCTCTAGCCACCGTATGCTTCAGGAAGTCAGGATACAAGTTAGTCCAGTAACCAGACTTAGGATAAGTGTGTATTACATGGTTAACCATGGGCTCGTTTATGGGTTTTAACTTGGTCAGCCTTACTATCCACACCAAAAAAATGTAATAACTGGGAGTGTAGATTAGAAGCCATGCTTTGCTGCAGTTCCTTCAGTCCGTGACTCTTTATAGTGCATGTAAGATCAAAAATAAGGGGAGAACTCAGAGTTCTTTGTTCACTGTTTCTGCTGGAGACCAGAGAAGTTGCTCTGCTGCATATAGTACAGTTTTAGGAATGAAGTTCATGGCTCTCAAAACAAGCAGTGTGGGATAGGAACCCGATCCCAACCAGATCACTGCAGCACAGTCTTTCTAAAAAGAGACTTGGCAGTGATGGCCATTTTGAGATCTGCACTCACTCTAGGGCACTGAACTGGTCTATTGGTGATGTGCCTTAAAATTGCTAAATTTTAAGGTTTTTATTTCAATTGTGAATTAAAGGTCAACATATCAACATATATCAGGTTAACAGCCCAGTAAATCCTGATGAGTCTCATGTTGGGGGGAGATCTGAGATTGCAGCCATTCCCACCAACTTCTCTAGAAGGCAGTTGGATGAAAGAACCAGAACAAGCTCTGGGTAGATGCTGGATGTGGATAAATCAATGTATCTCTGTACTGGGCAAAACTGGTGATCTCATTTAGGTGTTCAGATTCAAATTTGATGACACAGGTGAGTTGCTTTCTATAGTCATCCTTTAGAAAAACAAATCTGAGTCTCTTCTGCCTCTTTTAGCAGCAGGAGCTGTGCAAAAATCCATCTGCATGAGCACACTCCAGGAGTACATTCAGTAGGAGTAGTACAGCTCTGTGCCCTTCTCAACACGGTTAAAAAACACCTTCAATTTTCTGATTATCAATAGTCCCAGTGATACTGTATCTCCTCTAAAAAGTGTTTCCTTTTCTTTTCTTTTCTTTTCTTTTCTTTTCTTTTCTTTTCTTTTCTTTTCTTTTCTTTTCTTTTCTTTTCTTTTCTTTTCTTTTCTTTTCTTTTCTTCTTTTCCTTTTCTTTTCTTTTCTTTTCTTTTCTTTTCTTTTCTTTTCTTTTCTTTTCTTTTCTTTTCTTTTCTTTTCTTTTCTTTTCTTTTCTTTTCTTTCTTTTCTTTTCTTTTCTTTTCTTTTCTTTTCTTTTCTTTTCTTTTCTTTTCTTTTCTTTTCTTTTCTTTTCTTTTCTTTTCTTTTCTTTTCTTTTCTTTTCTTTTCTTTTCTTCTCCTAAAATGGATTATTTTTTCTATGGATTTGTTTCCATGGATAACTTACAGAGTTGGCAGTGGATGGCTCCATAAAGTCATGGTTTGTCCACTTAAGATTACAAACTTAGTATATTATTCAAGCAGTGGCAATAGCCTCTACTAGAAAGCTTTGTGTACTACTTTCAGTTAATGTATTATTAAAAGATCATTTCTGTCTTTATATTTATCTATCTATCTGTTACCCACATGCATCAGTTCATAGGAAGACTTTCCTTTTTCCCTGGAGATAAATCTCAGTAGGAAAAAAAGAGTCATTTGTCCAGAACAGTTAGAGTGTTCAGGTTCTAAGTTTGCATTTTGCTTTGCTTTTGGTATAGAACCCACTTTAAGTTACACAACACCAGTTTCTTTGTAATTATCATTTTTGCAGAGATCCAAATCAGCTTAAGCAAAAGGAAAGTTCAGATTAGGTGGCAGGATTCCAAAGACAAAGCCTCTGTGTTACAGGCCTTGCAAATTCAAGTAGGTTTCCCATGATCTCTGTGAGAGCTCATCACAGCTCTGATGCTTGAAAAACAGTGACTTTTAACTACCAAATTGTGCCTCCTTTCTTGTTCACAAAAGTCACTAACCAGTTTTTCAGAAGAGTTAAGCAGAAATCTGCTTGTAGGAGTCACACAGCAGAATACTAATTGATTTAAACAAAGGAGGAGTGGGTCTGTTACAGCCACCTTTATTGGGATATGACATACATCCGAATTTTCTTTTTGCATTCTTGTGTTGTTTTGGTTTTTTTTTCCTTCTGCTCTAGCCATCAATTTAATGAGTGTTGACCCTGTCAATACCAATTTCCTCTTCTCGGGCCACCACGTTCAGAGTTTGGTGGGCATTCAATAGAGATTTGCTCTTGACTGGGTAATTTGAGTTCATGTGTGTGGTGAAAAATTAGTGAGGAGAATTACCCAGAAAAGTGGATGCCATGACAATGCATGTCACCATGGTGTGACCAGCTCCACTGACATAGGTTTCAAAAGCTCTCCCCCTGTGAAAATGGGACCTGTTTGCAAATTAATTAGTTTCTGGCAGCAGCTTGATTGTTGACCCAAAGTTTGTAGAGTGGAAAAACAATCAGATTAGTGTGTTCAATATAAAGGCCCAGTGCAGCGCTCGAGTGCAGTTTGCCAAACTGTTGAAGCCGTGAATAGAGTGAAACAAATTCTTTTTTGAGAAGCCAAGGCAAAGGTTAAGTGTGATGTGACTGGAGCATGCTGGCTGCGGGGCGGTGGGGAGAGAATTAAAGGTTTCAGCCACACAAAAATAGAGAGTGCTGAGCAAGTTGCATTGAATTTAATGAAATCCACAGCTTCAGACGCAAAAGTGCTTGGCAATGTTTTAGTCTGTGTTAAAGGGAGAAATAAGATGGCTTTGTTTTAAGTTTTCTTTGTACATCCATGTGGGACACCAGGGACTGAGCCTCTAAAGAGTTTTAGAGACATTTCCTGAGCCTCCACGCTGTTTCTAAGCACCTGCGGACTGAGGTTTGTACCAGTTCCTCCCACTCCCCACTGCACACTAACTCCCTTTATCTCTAGTGATTCAATCCAAGCTTCCCATTCATCATCTCCAACATTTGGGCAGGGTTCTTCTTTTAAATAGTGCTGGTGTGGGGGCTCATGTACAAATATATTGGAAATTCATGCTTGTGAATAAATGACTGGCTAAAGATTGTTATCCAGGTAGTGAGTCAAAAGATAGATACTAAAAATTACAACAGGCCAGATCTGTAGCTGACAATACATGGCAATGATTGCTATGCAGCCAAGATCTGATTTCTACTCATTACTCTGCTCATTTCATTATTACTCTTCATTCCTTCAATGGCTATTTTTTAATATATGTTTGCCCTTCATCATCCACTGTTGTCATTCACTGTTATTGTCACTCTTGTAATATTTCCTTTGTATCAAACAATCCCTATGCATTTTAAAAACTACTGTTTTCCCACTATGACAAACAGAAAGAAAATACCAACTATTGTGAAGGAGCCCATGTCCATGGGCAGTTGAGGTTATCTTCTCTTGGACCAATGTCTTAGCCCTGTTGGCCTGGATCAGAATGCCTGGCAGACCCAGGGGAATGAGAGGACAGAGCTGCTGAACTCAAAATATGAAGCACTACACAGTCCACCACAAAGCCCCCACCCCATCAATTAACTGAGATGCCCAGCAGAGTTAATGATGTGAGGATACAGCCCCTTAGTCTGCTCCCACCTCTTTCCCCCATTCCATAAAATTCCAATTCTTAGCCTGCGACCTGTGCAAACTCTGTGATTTGTTCTCGGTAATGGGGCTGAACCTACCCCCTTCACACTGACATTCCTGAACCGTGAATTGCTTGTCCCAAAAGGCATTTAGTGTTGCTTGCAATTAACACAACTGATTGCTCAAAGCCGGCACCTGAGGTGGCATGGAGCCAGCTGGAAGCATAATTGGCTCCTTAGCTGGAGAAACATCCACTTCACAGTGGAGTCTGTGATGATGGAATTATTAGTTCAAAGTAAGCCAGGTATGTGAATACCTGTTCTATACATTAAAGCCTCCACTAGAACTAGACACAGATGAATTATCGCAGACTCAAAGCCTCCCTTTCTCTCCGTCTCCGGAACTTCCCCTTCTCTTTGTTCATGAAATCGCACACATTTCAGCCTGAATATTTGTAAGGCTGAGTAATTGCTTTTGTTCTTTGGGTTATTTAATTACAAATCTCAGTAGATGACAGGTCCTCTGCTCTAAAGGAAGACATCCCATTTGCACAGTTACAGAATCCCAACACAAATGTGTGTGGCAAATCAGTGACTGCAGATTTATTCATGCCCTCTGGGACCTGCACTGCCTTTTCAGCTTAGCATGCAATATGATTTAAATTACAGCTTGTGCAGAGCTGTGCCTTGGGATTACACTCCATGTTTCCAACTGTTTATAGTTCAGTGAGCTTTAACCTCTGTGATTCTGAAAATTAAATAATGTCACGGCTGATATCAAACTGATGGCTGGTACTAGATTGCTAAATACTGTGTAGTATTAAAATCCTATTTTTACAACAAAATGGAAATGTCAATGTATTTAAAACATTGATAGCACATTCAAGTAGTTCAAGAACACAATTCAAAAGTTACACTAGCCAAGAATGGCAAAGCTAATAATAAACTCCGTTATCAAGGTTATTGTTTCAACTCCTGTATTTAGCAGAGTTGTTGCTCTGGACTTTACTAGAGCAGGACTGAGCCTAACACAGTGATTTGTGATGAGGTAGACACAAAGAGTATGCAAGATCAAGAAATGTAGATAGAGCATCTGTTGCAGTTAAATTCAAATTTGTTAATTCCTTGCAGAAGTTTCATTATTTCTGAAATACTGTGACATATCAAATGCTATATCTTGAAGACCTTTTTGTGCTGTAACTGTGGACATCTTAATATTTCTGTAGCCTTTGAAGAGGAGCAGAGGAAACACCTAATTAGAAAATTCTGTATTTAATATGACATGTAGTTTCCCATCAGATCACATCCCATTATTTGCAGGGATTTAATTGATGCAAAAACATTTAGTCATTTTTCTCCATTTATTTCTGCAAACCCATGTTTCCAGGATAGAAACTGTTCCAGTCCCACTTGAGCCTTTACCATGTCCCTCCCCAGGCTCCATCAGGCAACACTGTGGAACAAAAGGGTGAAACTGACGTCACCAACAGCAACATTTAGGCCACAGAGCCTCATTCACGACTGTGTTGTAAGGAAGGGGGAATAGGAAAAGAAAAGGACAAATGGGAGAGACAAATGGATTCTTATTTTTCACTTTTAAAGGCATCATGTTGGACATGAAAACAAACAAAAACGAATTCACACAATTTCAGTTATCAGATATGATGGACAGATCACAGACACACAAAATGTTTGATAAATCGTTCCTTGTTTGATGCCTTTAAGTTCTGACAGTGCAGTAGGTCCTGAACTTACTATTTTGCTGCATTGCCAGAGTTATGCTTCTTTTTCACCTTGATCTTTAGAGTGTCCTATACTACTTATTTCAGGCTCCAGTGTCCAGCTCTCAGTTATCAAAGTGGTGTCAGAAATATCCCATCTCTTGCTATTACACTGGATTCCATGGGCTTGTATAAATTCACCCTTTTTTAAAAGGTGGCTGTTAAATTTGATTTTTTAAACATGTAGCTAAGTGCTTTTACATACCATACAGTGAAAAAAAAGATATGGTAAAGTTTATAGTAACATCTAAGAGGTCAAAGTACGCAGGTGATCACCAGCTAATAGTTGATAGTCAGAAGCACTGAATGCCTCAGATGATGTGCTGGTGCACAGATAACATACAGTATTATTGAAATGTGGTAACTTTGCTTTTAAGAATCTCAATATCAGTGTCAAATGTAGTAGCAGTGTTGTACAAAAGACTGTTGAGAGTGACCCACCAAAACTGAGGCTGATAAACCTTTTTTAGCTGTTTTCCCTCTGTTCTGAGATCACTGTGTCACTGGTGTCTATAGGCTGAATGTTTCTGTTGGTAAGGTGAGTTGCCTTGTAGTGTTACCAGGGAAATTATCTCTTTCAAAAGCAAGGATTAAACTGTAAATCTTTGAGACTGCCATTTATTGTACAACATGCACCAGAATTTGATGTTCCAGAGTGCTTAGAGCTGCCACGAACACACTGAGTAAATGAAGACAAAATTGTTCCATTTCTGATTTACCTTTTAAAGGGGGCCCGTGTTTTTGTTAGGTTCCTGGATTATGGAAAACAGTATTTTTAACATATCTCTATAAATGTATAAATTTTATTCCCTCTTGGTAGGCTTTAAAGATTTCTGTTCAGGTAAGTACAGCAAGATTTGTAGGAAGATTTTGTTAGAGACGTTGGCATTAGCAGAAACAAGATAACCTTACAGTGACAGCTTTTTTACAGATGATCATTCAAAAAAAAGCAGAAGAAAAGTTACTTTAAAGACTGGGTTACATACTTTTCCCATTCAATGCACAGCTCTTATGAAACAGTTGCAAGCATTCAGTGATAATACATTATCTGTGAATATTGCCATATATCTGAGGATTGGTGTTTATTGATTCTTTTACTGCTGTTTGAGCAAAATTCAATATCGTTGTAAGTAAGAAGTGTTCCACTGATGTCAGTGTGATTATTCATATTTCCTGAACTCTATAATAACATTTGTCAGGCTGTAAAATTTGGCAGTCATGGGGCACAGCTCTCTTCAGTTACCCATTTCTTCAGTCTCCGTGTCCTGTTCTCCTGTTTCTCTAGAGCAACTTCCAGTAAGGGCAGAAAAATGCTCCATGAGAGAGGAAGGTACAAAACCTTTCTATGTGGCATTTTACATGGACTTCTGAGTCATCAACTTTTTCACAAGATTGTGGAAATGGTTTGTCATTATCAATACTCAGTTCTGTTCCGTGTTTGACATACTGTCAGCTTTAATATTTTTTTGTCAGACCTGTTGATAGAAAGCATTCTTTAAAAAAAAAAAATCCAGTTTCCCATTTATTACAGGACCTATATTTTTTACTACATTTCTTTCTTTTATTACTTTTTAAATACTTCTGTTAAACTTTCTGACAATTCATCTCCCTATATTTTATGTATCACAAGCAAGCGATCTGCAAAGTCCTCCCTCACTGCTTTTAAAAAATGCTAAAATTGAGTCTGATACAATGAAATTTTCATTCTTAAAAGTCACAGAAATTACATCAAATATATCTGCAGTGCTGCCAGTGAATACATAAAAGAAAAAAAAAGGAGGGTTTGCTTGTACAGAATTAAAGTATAAACCAAGGAAACAATGTTTGAGAAACACAACTTTATGACAGTGCAGGTACTATTGCAAAACTTTTCTATCTGAAGCAACTTCACAGCTTTCATCCCACCTGTGCTATCAAATACTTTTTTTTCTTTTTTAATGAACAGAACTAAGTTTCACTTCAACAGTAAATGATTACATGATTTCATTATTTCAGTTGTGTAAAACCCTGCTAATACTGTATGTTGACTGAAGCTAGATTAAGTTGGAAACACATATTGTGCTCACATGACTACTGAGAGGTTGTCATAACTGATGCTATCACAATGAATACCTCAGTTTCTGCTGAGGGGTTTTGCTTCCTCTTACAGATGCCTTACTGCATTTTGTGTTGCTGTGCTACACTGACACATGAGCTAAAACCAGTCATTCACCCAGCCCTTTCCTCAGTCTTTGCTGCCATCCCTCATTAATCCTACTTTAATGGATTTTGCGTCAAGTTGCTTTACACTAGCTGTAAAAGTTCATTATACCAACAAAATGTTTCTTGTATTTTGACAAAATTACCTCAGTTCCTTAGCCAAATCTAAAGGATTTAACAAAGAAATTAAATTACAGGAGATTGGAAAGGTTAGGAAATTGCTACAGGAGTGTTCTCTACTGGATGACTCCTTGGGAACTGGCGTGGGCTGATGATCATTTCCAGATGAATGAATATCTCTCACTGAGAGTTGAGACTATGGTAGAGTCCTGTCCAGTTTTTGATGTGACATCAGGGAGGAGATTTTTTTTGCATCTACACAACCTCTTCCACACACTTCAAATTGAACCTGGCAGTATGAAATTTGGAGGCTTTCTTCCTGTTTACAAAATATTTTTGTCAAAAAGGACATATTTATTCACTTTTTAGGCAGACAAAAGTATTATTTCTGTGGACAAATGATTCTGGAGACAAGGTTATGCACTGCATGGTGCTGACAGAGAAATGTTAGGAATTTAGCTTTCAGGAGACACAGGCTGAAGTGTCTCCTGAAAGCCAGTGCGCCTCAGCTTTTTCCAGTCATACTGTTGAGGGCTGTCCCATTTTCCCCACACTGGAATATGTTTGCCTTGTTAATCCCCAGCTATTCTTCGCACTCAGCCAGGTATTTACCTCCTGCAAAGTGCTGTGTCAGGAGTTTGGCTGATGGTGTTGCTGCAGCATCTTCCCTTTGCCTTCAGGACACTTCTTGCACCCTTAATTTCCAGGTGGCAAATAGGAAGAATATTCCACCAAGACATAAACATACATCTCTCAGCATTCAGAAAGGCCTGAGAAAATCACATTAGTGGAGAGGAACAGGTTTGGATTTTGGCTTTTAGGATCAACTGCCATAAACTGCTTCGGCATCTCCAGGCACTTGTGCTTCACCTGAATCTTCAGAGCTTACTAAAAGCAGGTCTTTAGCATGGCTATATGTGCCAAAAGTCTGTAACACCCCAAATCAGAAACATCTTTTGTCTTCAGTGCCTCCACGCTCCACTTCCTCCCCTAATACATCACTTCTTAGCATAAAGACTGTGGTATTTAGTTCTTGTCACTCATCCAGAGCTCCAAAGATGTAGGTTACACAGTTAAGGCACAGGCTTTCTAGTGTTTTTATTTCCAAACATCAATGTCAAAAACTTCAGATAAATGACTGAGAGAGGAAGAAACAGGCTCTTAGCTGGAACTCTTGTTAGCTTTAAGAAATACAGAAAATTGAGATTAAAGTATTCCTAAATGGAGACAATGTGCTGCAAGCCTCACTTTCTGTTCTGTGATGGACACTAGTTTTCTCAGTTGCCCAATTACCCTCTCTGAGGGAAAAGTAAATAAGTTTAAAATTAATTGTGTTGATAGATATATTACAACCTTAAAATAAAGTCAGTAATGGAAAAGAGGTGTTAATATTCCTTGTTTTTCTGTAAGGAGATAATAATCACCTCTTTTAAATTAAATGGGGTGGATAGATCATAAGCATTGTTTTGTGAGAAATCTAATTTATGTTGAGAATTAAGCTATAATTTTACTGAACTTTTGTATTCACTTTTCTTCACCATATAATTAGTCTTTAACAGGGAATCAAAACTATTGTTGTCTCTTTAGAACAAAGGCTTCAGAAACTGATAATTGCATCAGAGATCAACATTTTCTCCCTTCTCTTTCCTGTGGGAGCTAAAATGTTATTCCCAAGATATGTTCATGCTGAATTATGCCTCTAAGGCAGAAAAGATGAGGGATCTTGGCATGGTGGCATTGTTTTGGCAGGCACTAAGGGACTCATTCACACTACTCTAGAGGTGCTGAGCACCCCAAACTGAGGTTGTGCTCCTCTTACTGTCATTTGGCTCTGCATCACTGCCAGCCCCCAGAAGGGCACCCATGGCTCAGTCCCCAGACTGGTCTTGTCAAGTTTTCACTTCTGCTAGCTGCCCAGCCAGCGTGGAGCCTGAATGCTTTAGGATGTTACAACACACTTGCTCTTCTTTACTTTTGCCTCAAATACAAATCAGTCATTCCTTAAAAAAAACCCAATCATTTTAATTCGGTTTTAACATCTCTCACAATGAGAATGATGCATAGATAACACAATGAGAATGATGTGTAGATAACACTTATGGTCAAGCCACTGTAAAAGCCACAAGGACTATACCCCTGTTGCTGTATGTGTAAGTGTACCATTGAGATGTAGAAGAATTTACACGTGTAAAAACATGGTGTGGCTTTTTTAATGCACGTCTGTTTGCATGTTACATTGCTGCTGCACCCATGTATTGAAATGACAGAGGAGTGATATGTTGTTGCTACTTTTAATACCTTTCATCCTTGAAAATCTGTAATTTCTTTATGTCACACAAGTCACCACTGAAGCATAGCAGTTGGGATTCTGCAGAGGAAGGGTTTGTTGCTTTGTTTGGGTTTTTTAATTATGAAAAGAGTTTTGAATAAAATAAAATATAATTAAATTTTTCAAAAATACATTATTGAAATTAAAAGAAGCCTTAGTTAAACCTTATACTTATAAGCCTGTTTTATAATCTGTGACACAAAAATTACCTTTACTAATCTTTGAAAAATTAATAAAAAACAGGATATCACTTCTAAGAAGGAGAAACCAGCTGACATAACTAACACTCTACTTTAAGATCATCTGGACTCAAAGATAAACCGCTTGATGAAGATAATCAGTCTTTAAAACTCTTTTCTGTTGGAAATTTCCATTACAAAATCAATGAGGGACCACAGGGCTTCTTACCTTTTAATAGCTGCTGACAGCTTGATCATGCATGGCCTGCATGCCACACATCCTCCTGACTTTGTAAACAGCTTCTTTAAATGACATGTCTACTCTGTGGTCTGTCCTTTCTATGTTAGCATCTGACAATAAGTTACCACAAAACCCTCCTATTAGCTCCATAATAGCCACAAGTTGTCCCTTGTGCAAAGAGCATTCCCACTTTGAGGATGTGGTCTGATGCCATCCATGTTATTGATGAATATTGATGAATATTGATGAATTCACTGGAAACAGTGAATTCATGAGAGCTCTGCCGTGTTTGCCTGACTCAACAGCAGCAAGTAGAATGTGAAAGTTGAGGAATTTAAATGAAAGGACTTTGAAAGAACACCACTAAAAGCTCTGGTGTTTTGTAAACTACATTTGAGTGTGTAAAAACCACAAACCATCTTAGCTCTCTCATCACCACATATTAACAGCTTTGTCCTCTGGTGACCTTGCCAAGGCAGAGGCTCTGCTCTGCACATTTGTGACTGAAGCTGCAAGTCTCCTCTCTGTGGGAAGTAGGGCTCACTGTGAGAGCAAGTCCAGATTTTCTGAGGATAGTGTTTGGCTCTCTGTGCTGGATCTCAGCGGACAGGCGCTGTACATGGTTATGAAGTCTTGAGCAGATGTCTATTTTTGTTGTTAAATTTTTAATTTCAGCTTCTCTAGTCTTCCTCTCCTCAGGGTCCCAGTCACCCTCCAGTACTTTTCATTAAATTATAGCAGTCGCAGTTTTACTGAGCGTAAAATTTCCCTAGTTCCCTAAAATTTTCTTGCTGTGAACTGATAAATTAGTAATTTTGACCATAAATATACAATAATAGGGGCATCCAGTTCAAACTCTTCACAAAACATTTCCTAAGAGAACTGCCCTTTGGCTCCTGTCAAGTGATGAAGAGATGACCCCAGCTTCTGTTCCTTCAGCTTACTCAGTCTTGACAGTTAAAGGTAATTTCTGTGCCTTCAAGTTTATAGATCTTCATTAAAATGCTAATACAATTCAGTTAAAAAGCCAATTTCTGATTTTTATTGTTTCTTGCTCTTGGGGGTGTGTGTATATTTGTGCAGTTGTTGCTCCTAAAGAATAGCATTTGTTAAAGAACCAATGCAGATCGATTTACCTTTGCTTTTCCTCAACCTGAAATGCTGAGCCAGGCAAAACATGTTTCCATTACTTAAATAAGCAAACAATGGTGTATAAATCATAGAGGCAGCTGGACCAAGGTGTCGTTTTCATAAAGAGCCAGGTTTCTCAGGAAGGACAGTTTAATGGGCTGCTGCCAGTGAAACGTCTGCAGAGCTGGTAATTGCAGGAGGGCGCCCAAAGTGGTGTACAAAGGTGTCATGTGGGATCTGAGAAATAGCACCACAGCCAAGACAACTGGAAAAAGGAGACTGAAAAAGGTGTGGGCTTTAATAATTTGCTTCTTAAAGGCTGATTGTTTTAAATAAAAATCTAAGATTTTATTTTTAGCTTGTTCATTTTGGCTGCAAGATCAGAGAAGTGTTTTTAGCTGTTATTTTATTTTGATCATGTTTATGCTGTGGCTTTGTTTCTCCTTTGATCATGCTTAAACATGTTTCAGAAATGTTTGTTTGATGTATGCTGTTTTTTAAAGCACTCTTCCACATTGTCTGCTTGTGTTTTTTAAAAGTAATGAATCATTGCAAAATATTTGCTGTCAAATTATTTCTTAAGTCCAATTTCCCAAAACAAGCTTTCTGGACTTTCAGCCAATGGGAGACCGCTTTCAAACAAGAAAGTGTTGAACTGCTGTAACAGCATTTCTGAGGGCTTCATGGATTGGAGGCAGTTTTAGGGTTGTAGAATACCCCATAAATCACACTCAGAAATTTGAAGTTTTCACTTACCCCCAATAGCTGCAGTGCAGTGACTTTTACAGCAGTTACTGGTGGGTTTGGATCAAAGTCCCACTTCCTGTTCCGTAAAACTTGCTTGAAGTTCATTCCAGCATTTCTTTTGTGGCTGTGTTGAATGTATGAAATAGGTCAACCCTGACTGAATTATTTTAAACTTCCCATGGGGACCCCTTGATACCAAACCTATTTAATTTTGCAGGGTAAGGCAGGGCAGTCTTGATACTTGAACATTCACATTCATGGATGACATTCTTTCTTCTGCTGCATGGGTGAGCAATTAGGAGAGTCAAGGAGAAGTCCCTAAGTCCCTCATCTGTGGATATTTCCCTTCCAATCCTCAAAGAAGAGCAATAAAAAAATGCTGTGCAGTCCATGGAGAGGGCTGTGTTGCGTGACTGCCGGCCATCTGGCTGATTGATTCATCAGGACCCTCAACAGCTAGTAGTGAGCATGGTCTGAAGCCCTGGGGTTAAATGCAAGTGTGCATCAAGCCTCGGGCAAGTCAAACAGCCCCTGCGCTAGTGAAACAATAAAGAACACACTACAGATCACTGGTTCACACCACCCACTTCATAGCTTTATAACCCATGAAATTATCAACCACTTTTCTCTCCCTCTCTCCACACATGGTATCATGATGTTGTTTCTCTAACCATTACATTCATTCTGAACAGAAATTAATCTATTTCTCTATGCAACAGAACACATGTAACCTGCTCTTCCTTTATTTGCTTCACTGCATAGACATAGATCTATTAGATGGAAGAGGGGAAAAAAAACCCAAACACCACCAGGTAACAAGAGCAAGGACCCTATAACATGAAGAACCACTCTTTTATTGACTAAAATGTATCGATTTAACTAGATGGCAAAGCAATCCAAGGTGTGCTCAGTAAGAAACATCAGTGTTCAAAAAAACCTGTTCCATGATGTACAATGGATGTGTTTCTAATATGAGGCTGAGTGACTACTTCATTTTCAGGCATCTAGTTAGGATTATTAATCACTAATTGAAAATCTAAATCCATCTCAGATGAGCACTGGTAAGAAGTGCCTACGACGCATACTCTGGCTGTGGCATTAATTTTATCTGGCTGCTTCACAACCCTCTTCTCAGCTACCACTCTGACAGAATCATTTGAAACACGTATTTTCAATTTATTCAACTATTTTTCTATCATTGTTGTGTCAGTCCTGCTTTAATAGTAAACTGTCTAACTGTTTCTAGGTTCACTTGCAAAATTATGAGAGGGAAAGAAAAGAATAATAATATGCTAACCGAGGGCAAGTTTATATAACCAGTGCTATATCAGCAATATTTTTGACTCAAATGGGACTCCCCACAGTATCTTCATAGGCCAGTGTAAAGCTAGATTTTTGATGCCTGATAATATAGTGATTTATTTTAGAACTTGATATCTTGTGATTTACAAAACCCATTGCTCTAGAAATAAATCATTCAACCATTTGGGAATGTGTTTAGGTTTTGGTTGAATATTATTTTTTACCCTTTTTCATTAAGACCTTAAGGATGTAAAAACAACATATTCAGAAAAGAGGTTCTCCAGATCCAGTAGCCAAAAACAGTGTCTTCTAATGGATATCCTCTTTCTCTGATGAATCCTTCCCCAGGCTGCAGTGCAGATATTTTCAAGCTGTAGTTCTTGTTTCTTGAGATTCAAGTTGCATGCAAAGCCCTAGTATATCATATAAAAAATAGTCTAGATATTATTTATCTTGGGTCTCGTGTCAGTGTACTTTGAAGGTTATTAAATGCATGCTAGAAAGAAAGGAAGCACACTTAATAGCTTACATTACTGAGGTTTGGGGTGGAGAGCTTAAAATCTCAGATTTTCCATGTTTTCATATGTCTAAAAATGTTTATTTTAACAGACAATAGGTAGTAGACGCAGTCTCACAGAGATCTGTTGTGTGGCCTGTGTTGTTCAACATGTTCATAAATAACCTGAAAAAGAGGCTGGATGAGAGGTTGGGGTTTTTTTCACGTGAATCTAAGTTATTCAGCATACTGAGACAAAGGAACACTGTGAAGGATCACAAAAGGATCTTATGCAACTGGGTAGCTAAGCAATCAAATGACAAATTAAATTATTCTTGATGAATGATGTAGTGATAAACCTTAGGGAAAACCATGAGGAAAACATGCTTATCTTCACATATAAAAGAATGGGCTGTGGACAGAGCACCACCTATGAAGAGTGAGGTTCTGGGGTTATGGCACATAAATTCCATGACAATTTCAGATTACTGTGGAGGAGCTGTCAAATCCATATTAAACGTTAGGAATTAATAGAAAAAAAACAACAGAGAATTCAACAAAGAGAATTGCTACGGCCCTTGTTAAAGAGCACAGTTCATCTACTGAGCATTTTTTCAATACAAGAATTGAGAATGAAATGAAATTATTAAGATGAATGTTCAAAACACAAAATCAGGAGAAAATTTTAATTCATTACATTGTTTAGGTGAGGAACAAATTCCAAAAGGACATGCTCGATGCTGGAAATTTGCATGGGTTCAAGAAGAAACCAGTCAGATAACTGGATGAGAAGTCTGTTTAGAGTTAACTAAGCACACAGAAAGCAACAAAGCTCAGGGAATCAGTTACACTGAAAACAATTGAAGGAAGGGACTTTATTCTTGGAGAGCATTATTTGTATTCACCATATTCTTTCTTGACTTGAATAATTACTTCTGGACAATCTTAGAGGTTGTGTATTGATCTAAGTAAACTTTGGTCTAAGCCAGTAGGGTTATCCTTCTCTACTCATATATATATATAGATGAATATACACGCACACAAGTACATGAGAATATATTCCTATACAGACACACAGAGTACATGATAATACACACACACACACACACACACACACAAATGCAGTATCTACTCGTATAATAGAAACATCTAAACTTCTATGTGCATATATACAAATATATTAAAATACGTTGCTTGAAAACACTGCCATTCTTAAGGCAATGGGTTGCACAGGCCAGCTAGTGCAAACTGTCAAAACATGGAAAAGTTCATGATTTCCATGACTATATAGCAATAAACATACACTGAAAAGATGTTAATGCAGACACTAAAATAGCTTACAATTTCACATAGGAACAGGACTCTGAGTAGTTAAATATAGTTCACAGTTAATTATCCCAGCAGGATGTAGAATGGTTATAAAACAGATTGGTAAATCTGTTGGATATGCCTTCGTTTTCCAAATATAGTGAAAGATACCAGCTGAAGTATCTCTGTAAAATACAGCGATGAGCCAGATGCACCACTGGCATGAATTTATTGATATGAATTCTATAAAATTCTCTCTACCGAAACTTCTTCAGAGCATTTTTTTATATAACCAATCATTATGTCCACATTATATGTATTTTCATTTGTTGATGTATCGTTTTTACCAACAAAAAAAGTTGTCACTCTAATTGTTAAGAAATAAAGTTTATGTATATAAAAAAAAAATTACAAAAATGGCAAGACAAAGTATTTCAACAACTTGAGCAGAAATTCTAAAATCTATTTCTATTCTGAAAAGAAGACTAAAATTTGGGGATTTGGGCTATCCTGTGGAAGTGGTATCAATCAATCAAAATGTATTTTTCAACTTAACTTTTTTCAACAGTAATGCACTAACAATTTTTTAGGTGAAAAATTTATTTTTAATCGCTAACATGAGAACTTTACGTTTGTCTCCATAATTCTTTCATTTTAATTGCGACTTATACAGAAAGATTATTAACCAAAGTCCAGGTATCCAAAGAACAAGAAAAATGTCAGTAATAAATACACGGAATTATGAAAATATGCTGTAATGTTATACAAACATCTGTAAAGAGATTTCATAAACATTTAATTGCTCGAATAATGAAGTTAAGATTTGTTCATTAAATACCTGTAGCAAACACCTCTCTGTATAAAAGATAAGAGGAATGTAAATACCTGTCACATGTTAACAAGTGATGATGTACCTAATTTAGAAATATTTGCCATGGGATGCAGTAATTGAGTTTTAGGAAGAAAAATGACAGTTCATTTATGTAAGGAAGACAAGTGATCCAGTTCATGCAGTAGTAACAGCCACAATGGCATTGTCTTCTCAGATCCCAGATTTGTCAGTGCTCACCTGATACCAGAGAGCGACAATCCAGAAGATGACAAAATCTATTTCTTCTTCCGTGAAAATGCAATTGATGGAGAGCACACTGGAAAAGCCACTCATGCCAGAATAGGACAGATCTGCAAGGTAAGATGAGGACTTCTTGGTTTGATACTGAATGCATTGCAAGCAATTTTAGAAACTGCGTTTTCTCACCTGTGAACTATTCAGTATTAACATTGGCATTGTACTAAAGCAGGGGTCATCCCAAGAGAAAAATAGTTTGGGGATGACACACAGGAAGGAATACTATTCAATTCTTTTTTTGGGGGAACTTAACAAACTACAATGTTTGGTTTAAAAAGTCATATGTATCCTCTGAGGCTTAGAAAGCGTCTGCAAAAGAAAGTCTTTTACAGGAAATGTGATACTTCCAGGTAGGCCAAAAACATTTGAAGAATTTGCTTTATAAATGTTAATACCTCTCCATTCCCACATTAGTGAAAACCTTTAAAACACAGGCAAAGGAAGATATAACAAAATAATTATTTAAAGCTAGCTGTAGAAATGGGCAACCATTCCAAAGACCCTTAGTGTGACTGCAAGATGAATCATTTATCCACACCGATAAATGTCCAGATGGTTTTCTGACAGACTTTCAAAAAGATTTCTGCTAATGAAATCTTATTAAAAATTTTGTAGCTTTGGCAACTGTGATGTTTACAGTAAAATTTTCTGTTAATTCATAAGCACAATTTCAATTTACCTCCTTGAATTCAGAGGTTGCTTCTTTAAAACCAATTATCCCACAAGTATGAAGTCCTTGGGGCACTTTGCTTCTACGTTTTGCAGCTGTAGGACTGATCCCATTGTTCTGGCATTTTTATCTACTTTGTTCCATTGCAACTTGCCTTTCTACTTTGTTGCTACCCAGTTAAGCATAATAAACACCCTCAGCTTTTCCAGGACTTCTGCCCATTTATCTTTTTCCAATCTTATACATGTATAAAGGTATATAAAGAGATTTGAGGTTTTTGGTTTTTAAATTATGTGTTAGTATGGAATATGACACAATACAATGTAAAATAAAAATAATTTAGTTTGTGTCTTTGCAGCATAATATTGCTTTTGTATGTAGAGGGTGAATTCTTCTCTCTTCTCTAAATATCATCTTATTTACTGTATTTTCTTCATACTCTGTACTTCAAACAAAGACTGTTGCTAAATATTAATGCAAAATAATTTTGTTATTAGAATGACTTTGGAGGACACAGAAGCCTTGTTAACAAATGGACAACTTTCCTCAAAGCACGTCTGATTTGTTCTGTACCAGGACCCAATGGCATTGACACACACTTTGATGAACTACGTAAGTGGCAGAAATGGCCAGAATATAGAAATGTCTTCATGTATTATCTGTATGAATTTAACCTAATTTTCTTTTCTTTCTCTTGTTATTTTTACAGAGGATGTGTTCCTAATGAACTCAAAAGACCCTAAAAATCCAATAGTCTATGGAGTGTTTACAACTTCCAGGTACAGAGCATATCATTTTACTTGCACAGAATCTTGGGTGGCTGCTTGTTAAAAGTGGTTTTAAAAACTTTGTTAAAAGTGGTTTTAAAAAACATGAAATTTTCATAACCTTTGAACTGAGAAGTCAATGGCAGTAAGAAGTAATGAAATAGGGTTCTTTCTTATGAGCAATGTACATCATCACTCTGAAGCTGCTTTTTATAGCAGGGATTAGCATTTGTAGCCCTTTTCACACAGATTTGGAAAAAGAACACACACACAAATAAACTTGTTTGGGGGCAGTGTAAAATAGAAAATCTGTGGAGTTAGAAATTGGCTACTCAAGGAGATATTAGTAAAAAATATTGTTGAAATCTGTAAAGTCTAATGATCTTTCAAATGTTCTGTTATTGAATCACATATAACATATAATCACATATAACTGTGACTTGAATGTTTTTGTTTCATTGTGCTTTCACCAAGAACAAAATATACTTATAGCTTTGGCCTGAGGAAGTTTGCAATACTGGTTGTATTGCCACATTTATCTGTGAAGGAAACAAGTTTTAGTTTCTAAACAGAAAGAATGTGTCTAGTGATACCAGGGATAGAGGAGGGAGATTTATAAGTCCTTACTGTCTTCTGTAAGAAGTGTCAGGGTAAGAAACAACACTGAAGTTTGCACGTGTGCTGCCCAAGTGATGGAAGATGGAAGAGACTGCTAAAAAAAATAGAAAAATGTGAAGTGAAGGAAAGAATTGAATAGTTCTCCAGGGGCAGCCTTACTGAAATTTACTCACATTTGGGCTTTGGCCTTCTGGGGACAAGATGTTTAAAATAGTGAAATAGCAGCCATCTGCTTAGGAAAATGTCTGGGAGATCGTATCAGTTTTGCTGAACTTTCGCAGGAGGTGAGTGAGGATTGCTCTGAGACCATGTCAGAGGTTTGATAATCAGCACATGCAATAAATTAGAAAGCACCAAGCTGCTGTTCCCGTAGCTCTACCACTTGATTAAATCGACTGATAATTTAAAGAACCTGATTTGATTTCTTCTCCCCTCATTTTCAGTAATATCTTCAAGGGATCAGCAGTGTGCATGTACAGCATGACGGATGTGAGGAGGGTATTTCTTGGTCCCTATGCCCACCGAGATGGCCCGAACTACCAGTGGGTTCCCTACCAAGGGCGAGTGCCATACCCACGGCCAGGAACTGTAAGTACCCTAAGAAATTCAGCAATCTAAACTGGGAAGACTGTGGAAAATATTTTCACACATTACATGGTCCTTGAGCTTAGATCCAGGAAAGAAACTGACACAGATAACGAAATGGATAGAGTGGCAGAAGGGAAAACTTGCAGTTCCTCCAGGTCCAGAGTGTACTGATTTTCTTGTAACATATGAAACTGCAATAACAACTTCCCTTGGATTTTAATTTTGGCATTCATATTAACAACTTCAAAAGACGTTTTGGTAATGGTTGGAGAATTTTACTAAAAGTCAAATGTTTCATAAATTACACTGCATTACCCTTTCCTTGGAATTTGTTTTTTTTCCACATGGCTGAGCCATTCTTAGTGAGACTGAATGGAGAACAGAGGATTTGCCTGACTGCTAGGAACTTTCAGTCGGCATTAATTCTAGGACAGTGAAACAGATATTTCTGCAATAGATGATAGAATGACTACAATAGTTTCTAACTTCCACTGGGCATTTTAAAAAATGTCTGCTTTTATCTGATTCATTGTTTCTAGTTTATAAATTACTAAAATATCAATGTATATAAGACATCCATATTTCAACTGATATAGTTGCATTCTAGAAATATTTAACTGCCTCTGAAATTTCCAGTATTCTAAGAAGATGGGACATTTATGAAACAAGCAATGATTGTATACATTGGGGCCACTCCTTAGCTTGTATAAGTCAGCTTGGTCCATTTATGTTGTGAACTGTCATTGCAGAAGATTAAATACATATGTACACATACATACATATAAATGCATATATGTAAATAATATATATGTCTATAACATTCTTTTTAAAGTCTTCTTAAATATAAGACACTTCTTTAATGCATCATATTTTCTATTTTCTCTGGTATGTTTGAAATTGTCCTTTCATATCTGATCTTTCAACTGATATATAGGTTCAGCTAATGAAAATTACTTCCTAAGTGAAAGAAAACAGTGGCTCCCTGACAGCTGGATTCCTCAGCACTCCTCACTCCTTCACTGCGACTAACAAAATTTCTAGTTTTTTCCAGAGTTAAAATACAAGCTCTGCAGCATAAAAGAGGTTTCATTTCTCATCTGATGGTGAACCATTTTTTTTTTTTTTAGTTACCACAGTTAATTCTGATATGTCAGGGGTTTGGGGTTTTTTTGAAGTGATGTTGTTTTACGACTGTAGAAAATGTGAATGAGTAGATATTTTTGGTATTTCTTGTATAGCTATTGTCACCTTTTTTTCAGTCTAACAGACTTAGTGCTCATTATTCTGTTTCTTTATATTCCTCTTTGATTGCAGTATCAATTAACCTTTCTCAACAAAACCATATACTAGATATTATGCAGAACTATGGACAAAGAAATTTCTGTGATATGGACTATCACAGAAATAGACTGAGATAAAGAACTGACAACTGCACACAGGCTCTGTTGCATTCATTCCTCTGCAGAGATCAGACGCAGCTCTACTGAGATTCTGAATGCACAGTTCAAATACTTGCTCTTGAGATTGGAAGTTCTGTCTTGAGATACAGTTATGGCCTCAGTTCTGCCTGGAGGTTACGTCAGGGCTTCTCTGAGGGTCTTGATGTGAGATGCATATGGGAAAAGAGTAAGTTGATCAACTTCCCCGAATAAGCAGAAAAAAAAAGGACTGGAACCCAGCCCTTAAGTGGCAAAGTGAACTAAGACACCAGAGCCTTTGTCAAAGTAAGGAAATGTAGTTAGGTCACAGATACTTTTGTTTCTGGCTACCCTATAAGAATGGATACAATTTCATTATCAAATTTACAATTTCATTATAAAATGCTTTTATTAAGATTCACGAAGTGCAAAGATGTTTAGATGCCACCATAATCTGTTTTCTTGCCTAAAGGTAAATGTGATCCCGAAATTTACAGGTCTTTTTATGCCCACAGATGTAGCACAGGAGGCTGTGCCACTGTAAATGCTGTTAGAGTGGCTGAGGCCAGCAGTTTGTCCTAGCCCAATGCCAGTGACTCTGATCCTGGGTTCTGCCACTTTGAAAAAAGAGGAGTGCCCTCACAGTTGCTAAAATCATACTGTTGTATTAATAGGATAAAACAGAATTTTAAAATGAGGTACATTTCTGGCTAAAAAGAACCTTTTTGTTTATAAAGTGGTAAAGTTGTGTGTGTTTTCAATGGTTTGAAGATCTGTTGAGAATAAAGAAGAAAAAGATTTTTGAAGTTCTTTAGATGTCAGACCTTTGGACACCTTTTCCAAGAAACGCAGAAAGAGATGGGTGAAAAAAACCTGATCATCTTACAGTAATTCATTCCCAGATTGCACTGTAGTTAAACAGTGCTGAATTATCTCAGGACTTTAATAGGTGAGGTGCCAGTAAACTTCTTGAGCATCTGGTGACTTGCCCAGTATGAGTAAAAGAAAAGGAAAGTAAATGTTATTTTTTAAAATCAGAAAGCTTTGTAAACAATTCTACATCAGCTTCACATGTAACAAAGAATTTGCCAGAATTTTTCCTGTAAGATCTACAGGACTTGGTTTTCTTTCTTTCTTTTTCTATTTTTATTTTTCTTTTTTAAACTTTTTAACAGTATTTGGGAGAGGAGGGAGGATTTTTGTGTATACCTCATCTTAACTGAGGTACCTCATCCTGAATTCCTATTTGCCTTTCTGTGAATTCAACTACAGAGCTCTGGTTTTCTCTGCTTCATGGCACCAAGAGTTATGACCAAAGCGCTTTTTCTTCCTACCAAAATGTAGATACTGATTTGTTCTGTTGGATTTCCTACTAGGCCAGTTAGGGGATAGTCTGGTTCCTTCCTCCTGACTGATCAAACCCCCTGGTATTACATAGTGGGGACACAAAACTGAAAGTGAATGTAAAATGCAAGAGTTCTTACACTCGAATCCAAGATGAAACTAATTTCTCCAATTTTTTTTTCAGGATATTTGTATTCATGGCTATATTTTGGCACATGAAACCTAGTTCTTTAATATCAGCGGGATTGATTTGGTTTATAAGCACAAGTTCTGATTAAGTGCCTTGGCAATTAGCTTGACCTAGAATCACTAATGTCAAAAGCAGCCCTGTCATTAGCACCAAGGATAATGTCATGACAGGGCTTTCCTCCTCAGGACAACTGTTCTGTTCTATCCTGTTCTACTCTATTCTGGGTTGAGATTCCGGTGCAAACAATTCGGACTGTGGATGGGCTAGATCTCACCTACTGACGGTGCCCATTTTGCTCATTGAAAAGGGAGGGATTTACAGCAATGGCAGTTTGATTTCATCCCAGTTTTTTTCAAAGTAGGATGAGATGGCTGTGAGCTACAGTCTAGTCCAGGTAATGTACTTCAAACTTTACATGTAAAGACACAAGGTTACTCAGAAAAGGTAGGGATCCAAGGAGTAATCAGGGTCTCAGAATTGAGAGTGTATTCAAACACACAGAAGGATGATTCTAATTCTAGTTTTATGACATTTCTGCGCAAAGTAGATCTTGGTCCATAGAATGATAGAATAACCTGAGTTGGAAGGGAACCACAAGGGTCACTGAATCCAACTCCTGGCTCTGAACAGAGCAGCCCCAATAATTATACCATGTGCCTGAGAGCATTGTCCTAATGCTTCCTGAGCTCTGGAACTCTTGGTGCTGAGACCACTTCCCTCAGGAGCCTATTTCATATTGCAGCAAGTAAAATCCTTTGTTAGAAAATGAGCCAGAAAGTAAATATTCAAGCAGTTGAAACACAGCTGAAATTCATTTGCTTAAAAATGAAATGAATGTTCATTTAGTATTTTTCCAGTGTTTGCCCAGCTGCAATTAACAATACTTAGTTCTTGTGTAGTGATTTTTATACATAGAGTACTTTACATCTATTGTCTAATTAATTTTTATCTAATTAATCCAAGTAATTAGTATTGAACTGTAGTTAGAATATTAACTGAGATGTAGAGCAAACTTAAAATTTAAGTGTAGCATTTGAAACACTATTTTTGAGACAGACAATGGTTTGGCCAATAATTATGGAAAGTCTGTCTGATTTTCTCTTTGCAATATTTTTGTGCAAAAGAGCAAGAGCATATAATAAGAAGAAAAAGGTTAAAAAATCTTAACAAAATAAAATAGCTAACTTGCTTTCTGCTTTGTCTGCTCCACAGGCCTTAATCAAATATGCTTCTTCCCTCCATTCCTCCCTTCCATACAAACAGAATGCAGGAATTTGCTTACTAGCAAATATTCCAACAAGGGACACTTTACACTTTATATGTCCATGCTGGAAGCGTCCCTTTGCTGAGTATAGCAACTACTCCTTTTGACAACATTGATTTTTAAATTTCATTTCTGTTGAATTATTAATAATTTGGATCAAGGTGATAGCAAAGACAATTGATTTCTTCTGTAGAGCATTCTGCGAGGTCTGGATTCTTTCTTAATAAGATCTTGTCCTCTAGGTTTTTAATTTAATTGGAAGGTATTTTATACCTGGATATAAAGGGCAAATTATCTAGGGCATTTTAACACCAGTTGTTTATATTTGAAGTTCAAATACCGCAAAATAATTATTTTCAGCTGGGATTCAGTGTTTTATATGCCTTCAAGAGTTATCTGAGCAGATCAGCAGTGGGGGTCACCAAGATCTTTGACAAGTATCTTTGGCCTGATGTCGTGGCTCGTTTTCTTCACCCACTCAACAATACTAATACACTACTAATGCTTATTTTAATGTTATAAATAACTGTTCATAAAATACTTACCAATTCTACAGAAAAGATCAGGGCAAATGATGGTGATCAGCCAGAGTTCTTGAGTCTCCTTGTGGGGACTTGTGGTAGCTGAAAGTGGAGGAATACTTCTGTGGCTACCAACACCATGGTCTTACCTTTCCTTTTCAGCCTCTGGTTTTTTGCTTACAGTGGGAGAACATGAGCTAAATGTGAAAAGTAGAACCCTGTGGTTCTCACAGATGAGAGGCAAAACTGTCTGGCCCACCCCTGGGTATACACAGGGGAAAAGTGACTCTTTTCTGTCTTACTTCATGGGACCAGATTAATCCCGATGGGACACCAACTGTTCTGTCACTGTGCAGGACAGTGAGGAGTTATTGCACGTCCTTAATGAGACTTCTCTCACCTAAGAGTTCACATGGACAAGATGATAAGCAACACTCACAAAAGGCTTTCTTTTGAATCAGAGGGGAGAGAAAAAAAATACATTTAATACATGACTCACTAGATTTGATTTAGTGTAGCAGGATCCGCATTTTCAGGACTACATGGAAGACACAGGCTTGTTGAGACAAGCAGGGGTTTGAAAAGTCAGTAGAACAGGCCATTGTCCCAGGATTTAAGGATTTGGTTCCTCATGCAGTAATCTGGACTTCCAGTCAACTTCTGAAGACACTACTTCAAAACAAACATGGTGGCAAAATTAATTAATTTTGTATTGTATACATAACCAAATACTGAATTGCTTGCCTCGTACTGAATCATTTAGATATTTCAAGATTTCTTCCTTCTACCAATTAAAGACTAATACTAATCAGTAGTGGACTTAGAAGCCTTCTCCACTGAATAGGAATAAGAAAAGTGATATATGAGGATCATTTGCATTCTGTTAACCCTATTGGTTTAAATCCAAAATAAATTAAAAAATAGATGATATGAGTGACAGAATCAACTTTTGCTGTCTGTCACAAAACACTTAGATTCTCTGACATATTTAATTACAGACTGCAGTAGATGGGGTGATAAATAATAAAATGTAAAACATTTCGTTTTTTATTTCCAGTGTCCCAGTAAAACATTTGGAGGTTTTGATTCCACCAAGGACCTTCCTGATGAAGTTATCACATTTGCCAGAAGTCACCCAGCCATGTACAACCCGGTATTCCCCATCAACAACCGTCCAATCATGATTAAAACAGATGTGGATTACCAGTTCACACAGATCGTGGTAGATCGAGTAGATGCAGAAGATGGCCAATATGATGTGATGTTCATTGGCACAGGTGAGAAGTCTTGAATCTACACTGTATGCTCCTCCAGGCTTGGTGGAAACATAGACCAGATAAATTTCATACTCTGAAAGACAGAACACTGACTGAAGAACAGTGTAAACCTGTGAAAACTGGGCCCAAAACTGCATGTGGGGAGGTCTTTGTTACAAATATTCACTGTTACAGGTTCAGGCCATGGCCTGCCTTAATTCTTTAGGAGCTTTGCCATCTGGATTAAGATCAAACCACCCTCTTTCCAACTACTGCTATTAGGGATTTTTATTAGAAATATCTTCTCTTATTAATTATAATTTAGTATTAAAATGAGGGGTTTGAGGTACCCATTTTGAAGTGCAGCATAAGAAGTATTAATGTGAATGAGGCAAGTATCCAGGTATGGGAAATGTCTTGTGTGCCTTTCAAGTATTTCAAGTATTGCCTTAAGATTCTCAGCTCTTCAGCCAAGAGGATGCATCATTTTACTTAGGATGAAGATATCTGGCATGAATGGAGTGTTTTCAGAAGAGCTGGTATTCAAATACAAACATGATATCCTTTCCAAAGCATTTGCAGAATCATACGTCTTGGGCATCTTAGAGAAGTGGGAATATGCACTCAGAAAAGACATTTTTTCCAGAAAGGTAACAATTAGAGTGTCCAGAAATTAGCTGATATTCATTTTCCTAAATTCAGTGGTTTCAAAACTGTGCTGAGTAGCAATTGGTGGATCTGTTTCTTCATCTCTGAAAGTTTTACATTAGTTGGCTGATGCTTCAGTTAATGTTGAATAAAAGTATTTTATACTTCTACTGAACATAATTGCTAGTAATTAGACATTGGCATCATGAAGCCAAACCAAAACAAACAGAAACCCTACTGCTTCTTTTTAGCGTTGGACCAAAAAAAAAATACCTGTATGTCTGTCTTGTAACAGTCCAACTTTTTGCATGCTTTAAATACAGTTCTGGTACTCTGGACCTGGGGTCAGATTTCCAAAGCAATAAATGTAAGGTCTCTTTCATGTTGATGCCTGAAATGTATTATGAGTAAACTGAGAGCTGGTAAAGCTTTGTGTACCAAACACAGTGCAAGCATAACAATTCAGAACATTTACTGCAGAAAACACAGCTCTGCAGGAAGGGTTAAAGAACTTCAAAGCTGTGAACTGAGTTACTAGATACCAGAGCTACGGTATGTTCTTGCATAAAACATTGGAAAAGTATTTTCGTATGATTTTACACAACATATATATTTTCCATCACAGATTAGAGACTTCAATGTCATCCACAATTCACAGTGTTTGGTGCCTTTCAACAAGTCTTCTATGACCTGATTCAGCCCAGAAAAAACCCAAACATATATAGGGTATGATGCTGAACAAACATAAGGAACTTAATTATATCTCTTGAGCAAAAGAGGTGGCATTTAACTCTCCAAAGCTTGGCCTTTGGGCAAAGAAAGATGCATTGCTTTCTGCAAGGGAAAGCAAAAAGTTCTTCCAGAGATTCTTTGTACTTTCTTCAAGACTTCCATTAGAGTAAGATGAAAAGTAAGACAGAAGTTCCTGTCTGTTTCAGACAGTGCAGGAAGATTTGCTTAAACCCGAGTTACAGCTTCTAGACAGTTACCATTGCATATACTGGTTCTTTAGGTATTACTATGTATAGCAGTTCTTATGTAAATCAGTCAAGGCAAGATCTCCCTCTAAAAGAACCTCAGTGATAATTTTTACCTCTGAGTTGGGAGTTTAGGGTTTTCCTAAACCACTAATATTCAGGTGTATGGTAAATACTCAGGATTCCATTCAATGCTGGTGATGGTCATGCCTGCAAATGATAAGTGTTGAAACATTGTTACTTGCACTTGCCAAAATCCCATCCTTGTAAGTGCAGAGTGTTATTTTTTGAAATACTACTTTTATCCATAGAAACCATTATTTTTCCAGCAGGAGGTCATACCTTCATAGGACAAGAGCAGGCATTACAACACCCATGCCTGGAGCTGTAGCACAAGAGATGCTCCCTGCTCCTTTGAGCTCACTGTCTTTATTGTGGTTTTCAGAATGAGGAAAGGGTGTCTTCCATGAGGGAGGAAAGTTAAAGAGGCAGAACCAAGGCCCTGCCTGCCTTCTACCAGAGAGCTGCACTGAGCCAGCTGCACAAAGTCAGAGGAATCAGAAACAGATACACAATCAGCATGTATTACTTCTTCCTAAGCAAAGAACTAACTGGGAAGCAGATTAGAGACTCTAGTCACAGTCCATTTTCCCACTTGGTGATCTGAACCTATGACAAATCCAGAATTATGCTCTCTGGGGTATGACTGGGTTTTTCTGTGCAGGTCTGTCCCATCAGATTAGATATATTTCTCTGTATTTTCCCATTACTGTTAGAGCAATCTACATTATTCCCATGTGCTGCTGAACTGCAGTATGTTGAAGAAATACTTTTTTCCTTTTCATTGAATAACTGATGATAATTGAACTCAACATAATTAATAGCCACCCAGTGTGGTCACATTTTCCTTTCCTGTGGGTGAAATCTTGAGCTGAACAGTTTCTTTCCCACTGTGATTGCAACCAGTGTTTCACAATGAAAATAAAATCCTATCGGCATGCTTGAAAGTAATCAGAAAAAAACAGGATTTAAGATACACATTTAATACATATCCTGAGTGTCTAATGCTTGGGATCCTTTGGCACAGTTAAAGTACCTCTGTCAGTAAAGCAAATTAATAACAGTAATCTTATCTTGCTAAGCAGAGCCTATTGATCCTAAAGGAGTCGCCTGATCCCGTTTGTGTGAAATTGTTTGAAATACTACTCTGTAAAACTTGATCTAGAACTCAGATAAAGCCGCACTTTGGTACCTGTGGCCTGACCAGAGCCTCTGCAGTGATTAACTCTGTGTATCTTTGACCTCAGAGGCTTTCTTGAGATCAGGCAACTGTAATTGTTGCAGGAGCCACTTAAAAGTCTGACCTTTTGTTGAAACAACATTATGGGAAACTTGTGTCTGCTCAGTGCCCACTCAGTCTGTTTTACAAAAAATCTCCCTTTCTTTCTAAGATATGGCATTTGATGGATTGTGACTGAGGATAGTCCTAGTCCAACACAGAATAGAGTTGTGTCATTTTGCTACACTGTTATATTTATTAGATCAGAGTTCCCTGTTTTTCACTGGTAAAATGTATTTTCCTTAAAACCACAGTCATCATATTATCAGGATAATTAAGGAAATTAACTCATCAATTAAATTACAAATATAACTACTGTTAGATTATCTGTTTTTCTGAATAACTGTTGTAGAAAAGTGGGATTTTTTCCTTATTATTTTAAAGTTTATATTGCATTTTTTCTGTACCATTCTCAATATTTCTTGAATTAAATATATTCAATTAGTAGCAGTGACCATAATGAAAACCACTCCAAACCCACTTATATAGTATATCTTACTAGTTCAATTTGCACATGTAGATGCCTAAATAAAAAGAAAGATGTGCTTTGCTTTGTTGTTGCTTTAAGAAATAACTGTTGTATTTGGGTTATTTAAAAGAGTATATGAATTTGTGTCCAATGAAAGAAAACAGTGATGCACATATTCTGGGAGGAAAAAAATTGCTTCTTTCTAAAATTCCAAATATATGTATCTAGAAACCAACATCTGGTTAAAGGGAAGCAGATGGAACAATGAAAAATCTCAGTTCTACAAGATATTCCAGGTTTTCTAGAATATTTAAATACAAAATCATGAATGGAAGTTAAGTACCAGAATTTTTTAATTAAATCAATATCTTTTAAATTATTTGCCTTATAAAAAACATTTTTAATGCATGTGATCTCTTTGTCTCAATTTTATGTGTATTTTAAATATAGAAGTAGAGAGTTGTCTTCTTTTTATTTGGAAATTTCAACTAACACACACAAATTATATATACTTATAAAATGTATGTATATTTGATTTTGTGCAATTGATGGTTAAATTCTTGTTTTAAGAATGTCAACCTTTACAGTTATTTGAGAATTTTATCCACTTAAAATGTCTTGTATTTTCCTAAACCATTAAAGCTGTAGGATGTGCAACTTGAAAAGTCCTTGGGGACATAGTTATTCTACCTGTGATACATTTACATGGCACTACACTTGGCTGGTTAAAAAGAAAAGTTGCATACAGATTGTTTCCATTTCAGAGAATCTGCAGTGATGTGTGCCAAACTAGAAATGGTTCTTTGTGTTTTTGTTGTTTCCTGGAAATTTTGTTCATAGAAACAAAGAAATAAATCACAGATGCAGAAGCTGAAAAACAGAGATGGTCTTTAGTCTCAACCACATTCACAAAACCAAAGGCTGTGGCTCTGGACTTGCAAGTGCTGGCCTTGTTCATTTTAAAGCCAGTTGCAAAACCCCAAATATGTAATTTGATATAATAATAAAATGCTGGCACACACCTATTTCTAAACCAAAGGCACAAATTGTATGCTTTTCACCCCTCAGTGAAGACCAGCCTCTTACACACAGAGGAATATAGGTGCCTTAAGGGGCTTATACATCTTCGGAACTTTGTTTGACACAGGGAAGATCGCATGTACTTAGGAGACCTAACAGCTTCATCTGTCTAACAACGTTCATCCAGACAGTTTTATATCCACACTGCATCCTCACATGCATTTTGAGAAAGACAAACATCGTATTCAAAATGGACAGTAAAACACACCTGGGTAAATTTAGTGCATTTCCTTCCCCAGTCATGAATCTGTCATTTTATACTGTCACTTAAATAGCATTTGAGTTCTGTCTATTCTTTAATAAATATAATAGTATGTATTTTCTTTGTTGCATTTTGATAATTGAAATGCTTAAGTGTCCTACTGAAATTCAGTGTTTTCTGAGGTTATTTTAAATAGCAGTTATTTTGAATGAGTGCTGAGAGATACGAAACTTCACAGTCTTTATATGTGAAATAATTATATACTGCAATAAATTCTGGCTGCTAAAAAGCTGAAGTATTCATCTTAAGCACCTGAAAACTCTTCTTTTTTTTTTTTCCTTTTCAAGATATTGGAACAGTTCTTAAAGTGGTTTCAATTCCTAAGGAGACTTGGCACGAATTAGAGGAAGTCTTGCTGGAAGAAATGACAGTCTTTCGGGTAAGTGCGGCTAAATTTCAAGTGTCAGGTTGTAGATTTCTCTGTGGACAGCTGCAAACTCAACTTCTTGCAGTCTAGCCAAGGGATAGCCTGGCATACCCCTCTAATTAGCTTGTCATTTAGAGACCCAGACACTAGTCAAAATAAACCTTGAAACTTTCAGTGCGAGCTGGAGGTTAATGATAAAATAAATGGCATTCTGGGCCCTTGTTCAGTGGTTTAGAAAGTAAATTAGTATTTCTGAATCTTAGAGCTGTTGCATGCTGGAGTTAAATATCTACCTTTGCAGGTCTGGGAACAATGCCTGTCTGTTTTCCCCCACAGAGATATGCAATATACGAATTTATAATTTCACCAACCCTTAACACTATTCAGACTATCAGCATATTGTAACTAAGAAGATACTTTAGGTAAAACAGTGATCTGCCCAGATTTCTTATGCTTAATAATGTGGGGAACAAAGTGTTTATATTTTTAAAGGTCACTTTAGGGTCTCATTTTCATGGTTCGATGCAAGACACTGTAAACACCCCATAACTTTAGTACTTTTTGGTGAAATGAATCTCTTCCATTTTTCCTATATGAGCCACCTAAAAAATACGGCATCCTGTAGGCACTCCTGCAAGGCAAGGCTGAGTAAACCTTTCAAACACTTCCCAGACAGAACCCAGGGATGTCTTGTGTTTTGTACACAACAAGGAATCATTTACATTCCCCACGTTATTCTTTCTGTCAGTGCCGTTTTATGGCACCATTTCCCTGTCTCCAGGCTGTTGGGGGTTGATACCTGGCTGGGAGCAGGAGGTTGATGTGACAGTGTGAAGATGCTGCTGGCACACTCCGAGAGCCTCTTGCTGTGTGGTGTCACTCCAGACATGCTGACAGGGACTGTGCCCTGGACCTGCCAGAGGGGCCCAGCCACCATGTCTTCATCAAACTCCATTCCTATCCCTTCATCATCTGTTTTTTTCTGAACAGAGACAAGACAGCTAAACAGAGCTTGTTATGGTTCCTGCCTTTACTGGTACCAAACTTGCCCAGAAACCTGTTTTGAGTGCAAGATACCTATGAACAATGTGTGTCCCTGTTCTTGCAATCCATGGGGTTTTCTGAGGACAGAAATTGAGGGCACTTTTTTTTCCTTTTTTTACATTAAAATGAAGTAGAAACTATGCAAAGAAAATGAGACAAGTCATTTGTATCTCCCAACATTTTTTTTTTCTTTTTTATACACACAAAAGTCATTGCATGAATGCAAGGTAATTTGGCAATTGTTGATAATGTATGAGTCTCTTCCCTGAAACAAGTAGAAGTGCCAAGCTAAAGGAGATCAGAAAAAAATAAAAGAGAAAGAAGGAAAATAAATGGAATGAATTTTATTTCAGAAAGGCTTTACAAAAGTAGAATCGTTAATGGCAAATTCAAATTTGGAATTTTACTTTACATGTTTATTTTTTCATTGCATGAAAGTATTTCAGTGTTCTGATTTACTTGAAAGCTCATTTATCTCTTTAGACATGTATTTAAGCCTTAAAGAGGGAATTAATGTACTTCAGTGAAATAAGCAGAATTTGTGTGCATAAGATATGAATCTTTCAAATGTAAGTTTTCTTTAGTTGTAAAGAGTATACATGCATCATGAACAATGTGTTTTGATGCTTAAGCTGCAATTTGCTGAGTACAATGCTTTTCATTTATAATTACACAAAGCTGAAAGTCTTTCATATCTGTTACATTGATAACAAATGCCTCTTTAAACCCCATTTGTGCAATATGTCTCTGAACAGCTGAGCAAACAAATTAATGAGTTCAATTTTCATTCAAATGTTATATTTAATTGATGCTTTCTAATATAAGGTTTATTAACCTCTTTGTAAAGGCAAGTCCATGCTTACCATCCACTGACCCATATCAAATTCTCTCAGGATAAGTAAATTGAAAGCTATACAAGTGTAAAAGCTTAATAAGGACCTTACTAATGTACATAACCAAAAGTATGATGTGTGGGATAAATAACAGATTTCTAGATGGAATAAAGGTCATGCAGAATTGACTTGCACACTTTTTATAATACCACTTCAAAGATGAAAATCCCTCCAAGAAGCTGGACTGAAAAGTTGTAACAGTTGATTAAATAATGAATATTCCAAAGTGCAAAGAACCTCTTGCTCATTTTGGTTGCATGTTCTGAAAATGCATGTAACTTCACTCTGTAAGTGAATAGTGTGGTGCAGTTAAACAGATTATACTTGGGATTAAGACTTGTTCTTATGAAGAAAATTTCACAGGAATGAGGTTTTCACCATGATATACCAAAATGAGTCACTTATTTCAGTGTTATTACCTTTAATAGATAGTATCTATGAATTTTCTTATAGCCATTATTATTTTCATATTACCTGGGAGGTTCTTTAAATGTAATTTTGTTATTATGTATAGATAGCAATTTCAAGATGTGAAACTAGTGACAAAGTGATCACAATTAAACTGTATTAATAATGGGAAATGAAATATATACAATCAACATAGCAATCAAAGATGCACCCAGATACATACTTGCATTCTAATTCATTAACAGCTAGAAATTATTCCACTGCAAAAGACAACAAAGACTATTACTAGGGAATATCTAGTTTAATTTCAGGGTTTTCTACCTTGTGCAAATATCATTGTAATAGCATTTTTTATGTTTACAGCTCACTTTATATTTTAACTCTGTTTTTCCCTAGGAACCCACTGTTATTTCAGCAATGAAGATTTCCACAAAGCAGGTACTATGTGCACAAATGTTAAATCACTTTCAAATATTTATTGGTCTCTGTCTTCTAGAGACAGTAACTTGGCAGTCAGCAGAGACATATTAATTGCAACAGCAGCATCCCATCCCTTTACATAAACAGCAGCAGTTTCTCAGGAAAATGTGACGTGCAACAGGGAAAGGAAAAGCCTAGTTTGTGTTACTTAATGGTAAGGTGGAAACTAAATAAAAACTAGCCAGCTGTCTGGTGACTCTCCAGAAAAAAAAAAAATTAAAATCCACATTGTAGAATGGTTCCATGACAGAGAGACTTCAAAAGGAGTGGCCAAACTTGGTGCCCTTTTTTAACGGGACTAGTTCCAGTCTCTGTAGGAATAGTCTGGTACAAAATGCAGATGGTGGAAGCAAAGGATGGAAATGAGATATCCTCCTGTCTTTCTGTCCTATGCCCGTTCTGTTACCGGATGCGCGTCATTCAGCTTCAACAAAAGATCAACAGATCTGATGTAGTCCAAATTTTCCATGGCCTTCTGGTTCAGTGATGTGGTTAGGATAAGGGTTCCAGACTCCAAAATTTATATTTCCTACTTTCTGTTGAGTACGCTAATAGCTAACTGCTTATAGAAAAGATATATATTATAAAATCAGACCATAACTAAAATGAGCTGAACCTCTTGATGGATAGAGGTAAGGTTTTGTCTGACTTACAGTAAAGGTGATTCCTGCATTTCTAAGCAAATTTGTGAAGCAGTTGATGAATTATATGGTTGTGAGAAGAACACTGGTTTGCAGTCCAGGAATGAAGTGGGTATTAGGGACCTATCTTCTAGTTTTGCCTGGAATTAGGTGGATGGATCCCAGCCACTGTCATTTCCTGTCTCAGGAGTCTGAGACATAAAATTTATTGTCAAGTTTAACATATTTTTTGTTTGTTTTTCATATATGTGCTTATCTGAAGGCTAATTTGGTAAATATAAGGAACTTGTTTTTGTTAATGTCATTGTCAGTAAAGAGGAGATTTGGTATTACTTCCAGGACTAGGTGCACTAAAAATTGTGCATGTTATAAGTAAAATTTAGTTAATTCATCTATCTCACTCAATACATTATTAAACAGAAGTTGAATTCATTCTGTAATGGACAGAGCCCAATATTATATTTGAAATGCTGCATATTTAACTCTGAATTCACTGTCTTTAGGAAAGTTGTCTGAAAGCATTCATGTATTTGACAGAAAATGTTTGGGGGGGGGACACTGTTCTAACAGTTTACCACCTAAACCAGCAAAAATGGCAGAACAAAGAAAAAGGTAATATTAAATACTGGGATAGTTAAAAACAGACCTGTCAAGTTGTATATATGTTCACATCATAGAAAAATGCTCTGCTTTGGATTATTTTTATAAGTACATTCCCTTAAAGCAGCCAATCATATCTGAAAATTGACCGTGCATTTTCATACAGCTTTTTCTCCAAAGCATCTTTAGTTATTCAGGAGAGATTACAATTTTCCCTGAGTTTTCTGAAAACAAATTTACACTGCTAAAATTGTCTAAAGCTAAAAAAGAGCATAAACCACAAGTTATTCAGGCAGAGTAAAACTCATGAAAAATCAACCACCCTCAGGCTAAAAATGACAGAATCATGATACACTATGACAAGCTTTTGGCAGTATGTATGAAATAAGTATATGGCAACATGTTTCCATTTTACATTTATGATTTAAAAATACTGTAGTTCTGTAACTTAAACACTTTAGTCATTGTGTTCTGATAAGCAGGGTGGTTTTCGTATAAACAGCACAATAATTCTATGCATTGTGGAAAGCCAGAGCATGAAATGTAAATAGTAAAACCAGCATGTTCTACTGAATGCCTTGAAAATAATCACTTCATTTTGTTTTTTCACTAACAAATCTTTCATCCAATTATAAAAACATGGTACAGGGAGTTTCTCCTTATTTCTAAATGTTTTACTACTCTGGTTGTTCAAAGCTACCTCTTTTGCCATCATGCCAATATGTTATGCTACAAATTACTCTTCCTAAAGACCAAAATCTACAAATTCTTCAGGAGCGGAACTCAGCTTAAGTTTTAAATTATATAAAGCTCTAAAGCTCCCGTCTCTCTCTCCCTCTCTCTCTCTGAGTATGCATTTGGCCCTTGAGCAAGAGTGGCTTTGAGTAAGGAAATTTAGCTTTTATGTGCAAGACTAACCCTTAATATGTTTTTTCTCCATTCTGCTGTCTTTAACTCACAGGAATTATGTCTATATTTTCTCACTGAAGCTACACATTCCTCCTGATTGTGTTCAGAGCCCTAGGCTTGTGTAACCTTATCACTTAAACAGTTTACGCTTTGTTAGCAATAGACACAAACCTTCAGAGCATCCTTGAGCCTCTGCAACACCCTGCAGCTGCCTAAACTCCCAGTTCTGTGAGGAACACCGTACCACTTGGCTTTGAGCCTGTCAGGTGAAGCTACGTAATTTCTCCCTTGATTTACAAACATGGAAGCAGGCCAAAAAGTTCAGCCTGGGTTTCAATCAAAGGTGACTTTTTGCAGAGCAACCTCTCACCTTTTTCTCAGGGTCAGGTTTGTGATGCTCCATCAAAAAGCCATTGGATTTCTGGTGACATGGGAAAAGGACAAGGAGATCCTTAGCTGATACAGGCCAAGTCTTTGTCTGGTGAACTGCTACCACGAGCTTTTGTTTCTCTTGTATGAGATTTTTCAGCAAAGGCAAGGCAGACACCTTCAGAAATACCTTAGTGACTACTTCTATAGTATATTTCACCAAGTACTGAATTTTATTCAGAGATCAACACTTCTGTCCATACTGGGCATATAGAAAGGACCAGCTCAAAATGAATATATCACTTAAACAGCGTGCTGAACTATTCCACATTACTTCTCAAGAAAATAAATTAAATCAAATTATATTTGAATCTCATGCTCCTTAAAGTTCCTTTTAAAATTCTGCTTATGTTCTTCCTCTTAAGCATTACATTTTTCCCATTCTGTTATCTCTGTCTGCTTTTTGGGCAGCACTGTGGGGCACAGAAACCACTGGATCACTTAAATATTAGTCTCCTCAGTTCTTGAGTTCTAATACTTCTGCAAGAATTTTTAGAGTACATTTTTTTTTCCTTCTCTCTGGTTTGATCTGATAATCATTCATTAAATTAACAATTAACAATGTCTTGGGAGAGACTCTGCCCAAAAAGCAGTTTGACTATGGTATGGCAAAGTCAGGTCAGACCATTGATGCAAATAATTCTATTTCTATTTTCTGAATTTCATACTGCCTGGAGTTTTATATTGTTAGTGTCCAGAATAATGATCCCCAGCTGGAGTCTAAAACCATGATCAGAAGAGCAGCAAACAGGGCAGCAGCCTTCAGGCTGTGCAGCACCTGAAACACATGTTGCAGCTCACTGACTGAACTATGAACTTATCTACAAGGAATACAGTTTTTAAGTAACCCTCTTTTGGCCTCTCTTTTTTTTTTTTTTAATGTTTCTGGTCATTTTTTAATTCTAAAGACATTTATTGAAAATTAGGGAGGGGATTTTTGCAAAATGAAATTGGTTACAGAGGTACATAGGAAACCATTACACCATTATTTTCCCATGTGCATTCTCTGGGTAGATTTTTATATTAGTTGCACCACACGCTCCTACATGCTTATACAGATATTAATGCCCCAATTACACAGGACTCAGATCAATACCATCTGGACATTTAAGATACTTAACTGAAGCTCTAATTTGACCTATGCTGCCTCCATAATCAGTAAAGAGAAGAGGCATCCCTTGAGAAGCAGTTAGATCACCTAAGATTTGAATTGCTGCTCTTTTTACTGCAGGATGTACCCCTAAGGTGGGTCCTTGATTAAGTGACTTAAGTTAGAGAGAAGCAGCTCACCATGTCTGTTGCCTGTCATCTCTTCTCAAGGCTACAACACTGACTGGGACTGGTTTGTACAGTTCAGGCTTTGTGTGGAGCCCTGTGTGGTCAGAGATTTTTGCCTGGAGAATGTGGGTTTACAACCCAGCTATGAAACTATAATAGATGGAAGCAGCTGCTTAGAAAGGGTTTAGTTTTCAATTTGCCAGTGAATTTTCCTTTGGGGCTTTCCTTGTCATATTTTCCTTGAGAAAATACTGGTGTTTATATAAATGCACGGGATGTTTCTGTTACAATTAATATGTCTGTATAAACTGCCAAGCTGCTGTCTCTGAAAGAAGTTAACACAACACCTTTTATGAGTGGTTTTGGTGTTGCTATCTCTGGTATCCAGTGCTCGTTATTTCTAGTAGGTAGGTGACCTCAGCCATCTTCCATCCCCAAATCCCTGGAAATGGTATCTCTGGGACACTGCAATGCAGGAGATGAAGAATTTTGATAACATTTCTTGGAATTTTATTTTTCACACCAGCTTTATGTTTTCCAGTAAAGAAAAATTTAAGAAAAATTGTGTTTTCTTGATGGGATTCCTTGGAGTGGGACCTTCAAGAAAGGTATTCAGTACTCCACTGTGGGTGCTGAGTGACAAGGTTTAAGATTTGATAGCAAAATGTCAGTGTTTCCAAACCAGAAGGATTATGTCCTTGAATTTTTGTGTATCTATTTATTTAGTGTTCCCCTTATTTTGCATCTCACTCATACTTGTTTTCTTTGCAAATTATTTCTAATCTGAAATATCTCTGTTTGGACTTTCACATGGGACCAGAAGTTCAGTTTTCTCATATCCCTCTGGCGGCCAACTTCCCTAGAGGACCACATGAATTTGATATGAGAGAGGAAATTGAGAGAGACAAGATATTCTGTTGTGATGCCATGCAAGGCTGTATTTCATTTTGTATGCATGTTTTTTTATTTACTTCTGCATTTGAACTGCATCTTCTACTCAACACTGGTTTTTATCCGAAATAAAATAAAACCTCTCCCTCTCCCCTCATTAAAGATATGTTCCAGTTAAATCATGTGACTTACAGAAAAGAGTACAAAACACTGGAATTGCCAGACATGCAAAGAACTGCATGCATAGCAGCACTTCTGAACTGAAATATCGTAGCATCAGTCTGAAATAATTTACTTAAGGTTTCCCCCTCACATACATAAATTGAGGTAACGCTTAGGAAATGTATGTTGAAGTTTTTCTTTTTGTTCAAATGCAAAAGCATTCTCCATTGTGTTCGGTCACTGACTGTAGTGTTTTCCCAGTGTGGGGATCTGAATACAAAAGGAAAAATTTAAGAGTAGTTTAATTTTCTTACTGTTTAGGGAAACCACCAAGAGTTTCATGAAAAAATAAAGTTTTTCCTATTTGATTTTTTTTACCCTGGGGACAATTCTGTTCTCATTCCTTTAGCATACATCAGGATCATGATCCTTTATTGTATTTGATGTGATCCTAACAGATGATTACATAACATATTTATACTTTCCTAGAAAAAGAAAATTGTAATTTGCAATATTTTTTAACTTTTTTTTTTTTTAAACTTTTACAACAGCAACAGCTCTACATTGGCTCAGCCACTGGAGTTTCTCAGCTTCCTTTACACCGCTGTGATGTGTATGGAAAAGCTTGTGCTGAGTGTTGCCTTGCAAGGGACCCTTACTGTGCCTGGGATGGCTCATCGTGCTCACGTTACTTCCCCACTGCTAAGAGGTAGGGACAGTTCTGGATGTCTGCATGGTTTGCTATTTGTTTTAACTGATGGTCTCAATATGACCAGAGGGCTTTGGAGATTTTCATGGGATGGTTAACTGGAGCCCTTTCTCTTCCAAAGAAAACATCATTGTAGGATCTACATGCTTTATGAAGTCTTGGTTGATTTAAAGTGACCATTGCTACTTCTTGGGCTGGCTTAAAAAGCTCCTGTAAGAAAACATTCAGACAAGAGTTGTCTCTGAAATTAACTCCTAACTTTATATTCATTGGTAAACAGCAAAAAGAAAAAAAAAAATAATCATTTTCTCTAACATTAGGAGGGGACTCAAAATCCAAATGAGATCACTACTTGCACAAGTAAATTATCCTGAATTTTCATGAATTCTGATTCAAAAGAAATATTTCTAAAATATTTGGACATCCATAGAAACTTATCTTTTTTTAGTGGTATATAACATTATACTTATTTTTCGAAAGTATAACTTGTATGTGTTTATGTGTGTCCAAGTTTTTCTGCCAGATCAGAACAACCAGTTTTACAGTCCTTCTGCACTGATGCTAAAGGCTTTGCAATACAACAGTTGGTGGAAAGCTGATTCCACAAGTCAAAAATACCAACTTTATTAAAAATTTACAAGTCTAGTTGCCTGATCTGAAGGTTTATAGTACCAATTTCTTTGCCTCCCTTTATCTTTGAAACTTTCTCTAAAAGTATACAAACTAGTTACTGAAGAGCTCCTGGCTATTGAAGCAGAAATTGGGAATAGCTGAATAGATAAACATTTGCACATAGAAGCAGACATTGGTGGAATGTTGAGATTCCTTTGATAAATTGAGTAAAATGATAAAAAAGTGCTCACATTAAATTGAATATGCCAAACATATCTCACTTATGAAGAAACAAGGAATCCACGGGTTTATATACGTAAGGGTTTATATACATGAAATTAATTGCAGCAAATACTTAGTTGAGAGTGTCAGAACTCCATATTCCAGGTTTAGATTGGTTGTTGAGGAAGATGAAATGTGGTAAAGGGTGAGAAGTTGAATTAGTGTCACAGATGTTTCAGATGGAAGGGATTAAAATTTTAAGGGTTGCATTACAATATATGCTAAACAAATACTGATGACAAAAGTAAAAGCTGCTCATGGAACATCAGGTTCTATTTTTGCACCAGGAAACAAGAGTTAATCTGAGAAAAGCTTTCTGGGAAATTCTTTAATTAATTAGAAAACAATTAAAGAGTGGAAATTGAGCCCATCCCAAAAGAAGAGCCAGTCAAATTTTCTCAGCTACATGGGCTAAATTCTTATTTTTGCTGGTAGCATTGTAATTTCTCTGGAGGAGGAAGGAAAGGAGAGGGAACAGCGTGGTTTTCAAGGAGAGTCTAAAAGATTGATTAGTTCTGAAAAGGCTTTAGGATTAGAGATCAGTATGTTTGAGTACTGCCTCTGAGTTCAAGGAGAAAGTAAGATCAGTACTTCCCTGCTACTCTGTCCCTGAACCTCATCCTTTCTCAGCATTCACTGGCACCCATGCCTACTGCTGGCCCATCTCAAGATCCATAGAGCACATCATTCCTCTGCTTGCACTGATGGAAGAAATAGGACTCTGACTTTTCCTTGTCTCTCCAATTCAATGCTGCAGAGGGCACTCATGTTGCCATCAGGGGTAAAGTGACTGGGACCTCTTCTTACAGGGATTAAGGGGTGGGAGTTACCTGGGCCAAATTGGGTTGCACAGCTACAAAAAACCTTGAGTTGCAGAATTTACTCTTCTGGAGGCCACTGTGAAAGAAAAAGTTAGTCGTGGGAAGCTGGGATCCGAAAAAGGCATAAGAAAAAGTTGCTGTCTCTGCACTTTCCCCCAGTTTTCCCTTGGCAGCAGCAGCAGAATAGAGGTCTGTGTTACTGGGAGAGAGGATCCTCTGTTCACCTGGTACCTGCTGTACCCACTGCCTCAAGCCAGATCGGAATGCATCAATGACAAAATCAGCATTGCTGGAAACAGCTTGCATGTCAACATTTTACTAATAATGAATTCTTGAATTTTAGGCTCCAGAAATATTGGGAAAGTGGATTCCTGAGGCAATTGTACAGATACTTTACTAATAGTTGGGTTTAGGGTCTGGGGTTTTGTTTTGTTTCTTCTTCTTTTTTTTTTTTTTTTTTAAATGAGATTTTATAAGCCATTATTTTCTTTGCTTTTCTTTGTGTACTTTACCAGTCTAAATGACAGTTCAGAGCTCCTGTAGTGTGACCACTTCACTTTACCCTGAGCAGATGTGTTCTGGTTCATATTTCATAAATCATCGTGTTGATACAATGGTGATATGTGCGACATTTTCCTGAGATTCCAACTAAACATTTCATTCAAACTTCATTGACAGTAATATGACTCTTTCCACAGACTTCTTTTCTACAGATTGTGTCCTAGAAATATACCGAGTTTCAAAATTCAGGAAGGGGCAGCAAAATTTTATGGTTCCTTATATCTTGGGTGTGGTTTTGTCATTGGTAATGAGTAATATGAAGATATTGGAAATTATGATTCGTACCTTTTTTAATCATGTATCAGCAGAAGATTCCTTCTAATTAAAGTGTGCTAAGATGGCCTAACTCATAATTTTAAGGAAGTCTTTATTCAGAAAAATATATCAAAATGCTCATCTAACTTTTTTTTAAGAAAGAAAGCTTTTGCTGTACTTCACATAACTAATTTTACGTTTAACATTTCAGTAGCTTTCAGTGGAAAAAAATATGGTTAAAATCTTTCAGGCAAGAGGACTCAGCTATGCAGTTGTGCCTCTGAGAACTCTTGGTATGTGCTGATGCTGGGCTGTTAGTGAGAGCCTGTAAATAGGGCTGGTGGAGAGAAGAGACATGGTCTGTGCTGCAGAACAATGGCTTTTAAAAATGTGGGCTGTTGTCACAAGGGAGTGACCAACGGGGCTTTTTACAAGGCTACTTGACTTTTGCATATCCGTTGCTGGATACCATAATCTGAAATCGCAGCATTGTTCAACAGCCTAATCCTCTTTGTTCTCCTCTAATTTTGCAAGCCCTCAGGCTTTCTCCAATTCCTAAAGTAAAGTGCTCACACTTGAAACACATCTTTGTTTGCCTTGTTCTTTTTTTCTTTCCTTTTCATATGAAATGCTTTTCTCTGGCTCAGTTGAATTTTGTGTCACAGCTATTTAAATAAAACTAGGAGCAGACAAAGAGAGAACAACACATGCAAAACAAAACTGTATTAAAAAGCTCTCTTCTATGAAATACAACATTTTTTAGCGCAGATCAATATGTTTTTCAAAAGAGCTAGTAGAATTCAAACTGGGAGAAAAATATACTGTGCTAAAAAGATATGCAATCAAAGGTAGAATTCAGACTTAAGCTACAAAAGATAGACTAAATGACATTTCAAAATCCTCCTTTTCAAGTTTTTATTTTGCTTATTCTAAAGACAAAACCATTTGCAACAGTTTGGTAAAAGGTTTTCTCAGAAATGTTTTGGTGAAACCCATGGTGGCTGAAAAGATATATGCCTTTTAATTTAGATTTTGTAGAAAATACAGCAATTCAGCTTTCTTTCAAAGCCACCCATCCTAACATTTCATCCATCTAAAAGATGCTGCAATACTCAAAGTATTCTGTACTTGCACTTTTGATGCATGTTAAACTCTACAGTATCTATTTTAAACCTTCAGCAGTCCCTGTATCTGTTAATCAAGTAATGAATTTATCTGTGACCAGTGTTGCCCACACAGTTAAAATAAACTTCATCGTTTATTTGGTATTTATTTAATACTAATAATTAGCATTAAATATTATTTATTTATTTAGTATCTCAGTGCAAGAGGTATCTATTTACCAGTTTTTGAAGACTTCACCTGTAAGAGTAAAGCCTGATTCTAAAAAATGATAATGCACAGAATACAGTAGTAACAATATAATTTCCTTCTAGTGTTGTTTCGATGCACTTGTGACCTCTGTAATTATGTAAATGTTCCATTCGTTGCAGTTGAGCACTGAGAAGGGCACTAACAGATTTCAAATGTGATCTTTGCAGACGCACCAGAAGACAAGACATCCGAAATGGGGACCCGCTCACCCACTGCTCAGACCTGCAGCACCACAGTGAGTTATGGGCACCACTGAAGGGCAGCTAATTTGTATGTAATTAATTTACAGACTGTGAACGAGTATAGTAGGAAGCATGTGAATGATTTGTTGGTGAAATTGTCTCGAACATCTGCGAAAGATGAATATAATACATCATTATCCCAATTCAGATAGCTTACAATGGCCTGGATCAGACACTAAAATCTATTTGGGTTTTTATTCTGGTTTTGTTTTCCTCAGAAAAACAGTTTAAGCATTTCAATTTTCCTGCTTCTCTTCCCTGATAATACCATACCATCACATAAGGTATGTTACATCAGAAAAGATTTGTGTTTCCATCATGACATCAAAAAATATGTACATGTTGCTTTACATAGTTTGCATAAGATGATAACCAAATGTGTTTGTAAGTATCTTGGCAAAATATGGAGTGACCTCTGTTGTAGGTGTCACACTAAAAGCTCTGAAGTTCAGGATGTTCTTGCAGCAGGCATGTCCCATGTGCTTTCAGTATGGGTTTTCTTAGAGATATTTTGGTTTGCTTTTTTGTCAGCTGTTTCATTTTCACAGTGTATTGATCAGATTCCTTTCTTGGCTTGTTTGACTGACAAACTTCTCACAGTTACTAATTTGTTGCCAAACTTTTCAGAAGACCTTCAAAATGTCCATGTTGGTATAAGTGAAGGGAATACTTAGGCAATACTTCCCTCTGCTGGAAAAAAGTGATCCCTCGTGATTGTGGCACATCTACAGGAACGTTTCACACTGAATATTCTTAGTTTGAAGAAACTCACAAGGATCATCGAGTCCAGCCCTTAACTGAGTGGCCCATACAGGGATCCTAAACCCTTCAACCATGGTGTTATTAGCACCATGCTCTAACCAGCTGAGCTAATCTCAGGGTTAAACCATTGGGAAAAATAAAGAGGTGACTGAAAATGGAGATACCTCAAAACCCTCTTGTCCTTCCAGTCCAGATAATAGTAAAAATTATAAATAGTCCAAAATTGTACTTTTGTGTTAGCTGTAATTCACTACCAATATATTTCACTAATTGCTTTCTCCATCTTCCTTTCAATCATTCGAAACTCACAGCTAACATTACCATAGCTTTTCTCTTTACTTCTGATTGTCAGACTCAGGCCAAGTTACTCAGAGGGAAAAAGGGGTTTTAAAAGTGCATGAGTAGACTGTGGTCAGTATGTAGTTGTCACATTTTGAGAACTCATGAATGTTCAACTGGTTTAGTTTTGAACTAGTCAATTGTCACTAGTAGAAAGCTCACAAATTTCCCATTGCATGTTATCAAGTAATACTTACATAGTGAAGATAAGACTATCCTTATACTGAGACCGAGATTTTCTATTCCACAATAGGAAAATTTCACCAGGCACTAAACATTGATTTTAATACCAGCAAATAATTTCTTAGCTTTACCTTTTTACTCTCTGAATATTTTACTCTTGAATAAAACTTTGAACTGGTCTACCACGTCTGTTCATTTTAAGGTTCTCTAGTCTTTGCTAGCTCTGCTTTCTACAACTGTAGGTCTGTTCTTTATTTTCATAGATGAAAAAAGCATTTCAAAACACTTTTGGTTTTTTTATATGCTCCTGTATTTTTGTGTATTTCTCTGGGAAAGCTATGTTCTGTCCAAAGCGAAGAAAGTAATCCAGTTTTGCAGTAATCCAGAAATGGAGTTTTTTCATTACAACAATTATGAGAACTCAAGGTCGGTACAAAGCTATTATATGGCAGACCTGATCACAAAGGCCTTTAATATAGCTTTGCCAAAATGAGCAGAGCAAGTACAAAGCAAGATACTGAAGTATTACTTAACGGGGAAAAGAAGACAGCATTAGAAGGATCAGTAAGTTGCAAAAAATACTGAGGGAATGCAGTGCTGGATCCTAGACTTGAAGGATGGACTGTCAAAATACTTAACAAATGGTTTAGATTTGTCATGAGAGAAATTTTCTCTAAATCACTTGACTTGTAAATCTAATACATTTTCCTATATTTACTTGTCATTTACACATGATCATACATAGTACAGATGACTGCATCACCTATAAACTTCCTATGCCAACTTATGCTGAGTTTTTTCCTTGTTTGTAGTTAGTAGTTCCCTGGACAACAAATGAAGAATTTGATTTGTCTATAGCAACAAAAAGAAAAGCTTCAGAAATCATTTACTCTTTGTCTACACATTAATTTGCAGGAAGTGCCAATTTATTCTCCATGTGAACCAACAAAACATGAATAAAGAATGATCTCTTAATGTATAGCTCACTTTTAAAGACATTGCAAAAACCAAATTTGCAATCAGTCTGAAGCAATAATATTTTATTTAGGTTTACATAGCTTTTTCAGTTGGTCTTTGGTGTAAATGTAAAAGGTATAAAATGACTACACAGCAACATTAGAGGGAGCTGAGGATCCTTCACTGTACATCTGTTTGCCCAGATATTAATATTTAAATCTAAAAGCATGGTCATATTTGTGGCAGCTAAAGGACAATTTTTGTTTAAGTGTGACATACTAGTGCTATCAAGAAATAATCAAGTTCAGGGTTTTTCGAAGAAGAATTTGTTAAAGAAGAGACACTTCTTTTTTACATGATTTATCCCAGGGGATGTTCAAAGAATCACTCTGAATTAAACTGTATTGTGAGATTCATCCATCTGCAAAGCAATCTTGGTATAAGTACTTAGCCTTTCATACTTCTCCGGTTATGTCAGAATTATGTACTTAAAGGGTACTTATCAGGGTAGTAAACTGATACTGCTGTTGGGTTCATTTTGGGAATTACTGCTCTCAGACAGGATTTTGGGCTGAATTTCATTACTAACTTCATGACTTCTATAGTTTTCTAATTCCTCCAGCTGCTTTTCTGAATGTCTTAGACTTTCATTCTTCCTTCCAGTCTCTTCAGCTTCTCAGTCCCAAAGCTGCACTCTGATCCCGTGATTATTCCATCACTGCTTACTTTCTTGCACTCCACGTGCTAAATATTACATGAACTTTCTAGACATTTCTGGACCTGCCTTCTGCTCCTTCAAATCATGAAAATGGAAGTTGAAGGATCTCTAAAATGCTTCCTCTTTCATTGCGTGTCTGTCACCCATATTGTATTTTCTGCGGCTGTGAAGAAATTTAAAGAGGATTTCACCCACTTCCCATGCTGTTCTCTAACACTCTAGAATGTCATAGACCAGATCCAAGGAAACAGAAGTTTGAAGCGGTGTCAGAGTGCACAGTTTCTCAAAAAAACTTGTGACTAGCTTTTTAGATACTAAGAACATCCTAGGTACCTAAGTTTTCCAGCAGAAACTTTTCTGTATACTTAAAAACATGCTACTACTCATAGGCCATAGGACTTTTACCAAAGAAATGCCTAGTTTTGTCCTTTATACTGATATTTAGGATTTAGAAAACTGCCTCCCTTGGATCTAATGAGAACAGTGTAATATGTACTCTGCCCCTGTGTAATTCACTTGAACTAAGCCATGTTCAGGAAAAAATAACGAAGTGGTGCTGAAAGCCCCCTAATGAGTAATCTGCTGGTTAAATCCTCTTTTTAGGATGCTGGAGATGAGGACCCGAAGTTCATTTAGGCTTAGAGTTGACTTGATATTCTTACTTCCAATACAAACACCCAAACTATCGGATTGCTGTTGTTGAAGTTGGGCCATTCTGCACTCACGATTCAGGGAGCCTGGGAGAGGAATCGAGACAGAGCATGCATCCTAGGGTGAAATCCCTGTGTTTCCATCCTTTAGTATGGAACCTGGTAAATCACTGTTTCACAGAAACACGTGGCTGGAGTAGTAACAAGTGTGTCCCAGGTTATAAAAGGGGACATTTTCTACTAAGTGTCATACTGCAGGCCTGTATGTTCTGTCTGTTGTGGATCTCAGGTCAGTTATCAAACAGCTTCTCTTGGACTGTGTGAGGATATCTGACTGCCTGCTCAGCCATGTGAATTTTGTTCCTTAATTAGAGCATCTAACTTGGAACAGAAGAGTTCAGTGCATCAGTCAGCCATTCTCACTGTTAAATCTGGACCCATCAGTTATCAGACTATCAGTTATCAGTTATCATTCCCATTTCCAGTCTTTATCTTACCACTTCTAATTATATTCAGTTGATCTCTTCGCATGTTTCCAGTTCCTCTGTTTCAATGACACTAATTCACCTGTGCTCCATCTCAGACCTCACCACCTTGGCTATATTCTATTCCAGCTGTCTTACCCTTCTCTTCCTCCTTTGCTTTCTAATTCATTCCTCCACTGCTCCCTATCTTCCAGACAGAAGCTATACTGACATTCTTCATAGGAATGTGGTTTCTGAGAGATGTCATAACAGTTGTTTCACTTGGTTTTCAAAAGACCCCACTCGCTTGCTTAAAAGGTCCATAATCCAGCAGAGGAAGGCAAGCAAACCCGTTTCCTATTTGTTTAGTCTTAATAGGCCATTTGATGTTTTCTGAGAACTGGACAAGCACCAGTCCTTATTCTGCTCCACATCCCTTCTGCCATCCTCTCAGGGCTGAAAGTCATTACTGAAAGGCATTTGATTCTATGTCAGCGTATGCCAGGAGCTCAGTTTTACTTTTACCTTTGTCACAGTCATCTAACAGTCTGTGTTTGCTAAACAACATGGCCAGTATGAGAAAGGCACAGTTGGGAGCAAACAAAACTGGACAAAGGATTTCTCTGATGGGGTTTTAAATAGACATAATTTTCCTGTTAAAACATATCAGAAGTAGTTCCTTAAAAATTTCCAGTGCTAAAGATCAAACGTGAAAAATGGAAAGAAAGGCAAAGAATGGCAAGGAGTCAGGAAACCCCATGAGAACAACACAGTGTTAAATAGCCTACCAACCCCTTCCTCCTCCTCTACTCTGCAGGATTATTGTTTCCACTTAAGTCCAAACCAGCATTTTAAAGAGCTAAGGTGGAGAGTTGAAACATGATGCCTTAAAGCCTCTGTGGTATTGGAGAAGAATCAAATACCATATAAGTCCTATAGCTATGTGATATTTCCAGCAAGTTGATGAATATCTTGAAACATTGTTGTTACAAAAGGAAGTAATTTATTTAACTTTCTTTTTCCCCTCCCATAATGCCTGGTTTATTAACCTCATTACATTTCCATAAATTATATCAGTATGAGAGGAAATGATTAATTGAAGATCGTTTCCTCAAAAACATTATTCCTGGTCATTAACAGCTTCAGCAAACTGCAATGCCATATAATCTAAACACATTATTCTACTTTTAAATAGCCTCATGTTTTATTACTTTGCTCTAAAGTATTATGACCATAGAGCCCAGAAGGCATCATTACAAACATTCTGCAACTACACCCTGAATTTTCTCATTGCATACAGTTTGCTATTAAAAATTCTTGTCGTGTCCTAGATGTTTTCCTTGATGAATAATAATGAGGCTTACACAAAATTTCATAATTAAATTCATTAACTTTACATATTGAGCTGTTAACAGCTGTTAGGATTTAAAATACAATTTTAAAAACCCACTAAACCAAAAAGACTACCATGGGTCCTTACAAAGATAGAGGTGTTGATGGAGATTTTTCAAATGGTATACTGACATAGGGAAATTTTTTCTAAGTTTTTATCTTTAAACACTTTAAGGGAGACCAAATTCTAAACAAAAAAAAAATTACTTAATAATTAAGAGTTAGTTTCCTGGTAATTTAAATTTGTTTTCCTTTTCTTTTTTTTTTTTTTTCTCCATGCATTACAGATAACCCAAGTGGTCAGACCCTGGAGGAGAAGATTATCTATGGAGTAGAGAATAGCAGCACTTTCCTTGAGTGCAGTCCAAAATCTCAGCGTGCTGTAGTCTACTGGCAATTCCAGAAGCAAAATGATGATCGCAAAGAAGAGGTACAGTAGAAAAAAAATAGAGAGATGCAACTAATTTTCTCTATAAAGATAGACTTCAATCTGAGTCCTTCCCAGAATAATTTTAGTTGAGCAGAATTTCTCTGGAATGTTATAATTTCCATTGTTCTTCAGCATATTCTCACTCTTATTACTACAAAATCCTGTAAGCTCCCTAATAGGTTTTACAGATTGTTACAGCAGAAAACATTCATATCCTCTCCTTGCTCAGACTCCCTGCAAAACACACTGGTTTGCATCAGAGATTCCAGAAACAAAAAAAGGTAGTGTTCTAAGTGTCAACTGAAACATCCTACAAAGATTATATGAACTTAAATATCACAAAGGCCTCTTGAGAAAAAGCTTAACTGCATTCACCCAATTATACTGTTTGAAGTGCACTCTGGCAGGAGCATCCCATGTGCTACATGCTCTGGGACTTAACTGCAGATAACACAGAGTCAGAATGAAGAACTGAGAACTGTAGTGGACACGAGTATGAAAACTTGTACTTTTTTTCATCAAAAGCAGTATTCATAGAGGGAAAAACACTGAGTTGTAAAGCTTATACTTTATTTTTCTCCTTCTCTTGTCACCAATATTCTTACATTACTAATTACCCAAGTTTTCAAATCATATCAAGCCGGGTCAGACATATCTTAAGAATATAATTAGGTAGGTAGGTAGGGAGGTCAAGCTAGGAAACAAAAACTTGTTTGTTTCATTGAAGTATTTTTAAATATATATATATTTAAAGCATGTTCTGAATAGTTACATTAGCTGTTTTAAATATTTTTGTTTTGTTTGCGTAAGTAGTAAATCATTAAGAATTTATTCTTAGTGAGAGAGCAGCAAACTGGTTTGTGCCCTGTCTGCAGCAACATCTGCATTCAGAAAATGAAGTTACATTCTAGATATTAATTAATTCAGAAAAAGAAGTATTTTGAACAGCTGCTTTTTGAATATTAAAATTTTGAGATTTAATCCTTAATTGCTTGTTTGTAAATTTTCCACTTAAGCAGAACCCACTTCTATGCCTAAGGGCTCTTGCAATAAGGCACACCCGGAAGACAAAGAACCTTTCCCGCAAATGGATCTAGGTTTGACCAAAAGATAATGATGAATGTGGCCTCAGTAATACAGCCAAATGAATCCATGTTGACTCTGCTCATTACAGGCTCAGATCTTCTGTAATCTTTCCAGCAACTCCATCTGACAGAGTTGAAACAGATCTTTGTTCAGAAGCAGTAATTACTAAGGAGTAAACTCCTAATCCCCCAAACTCTTGGCAGTATATCAGTTTTTCCAGAATATTTGAGCCTTTCATAATTACAGATGACTGGCAAAGGGTTTTCCATTTTTGTGGGTTTGGGGATTCTTGGCCAAGTTTTACCAGTTAAAAGGAGCAGTAATAAAGAAGTAGCATGGCTAGAGGATAATGTGGCACATATATGAAAAATAACTGTTGAAATTACCACTTTTTCCCAATACAGATAAAAGTGGATGATCACATGATCCGGACAGAACAGGGCCTATTGCTACGAAGTCTTCACCGGAGGGACTCCGGTGTTTATTTTTGTCATGCTGTGGAGCACGGCTTCATGCAAACCTTGCTCAAGGTGACCCTTGAAGTGATCGATAATGACCACCTGGAAGAGCTGCTCCATAAAGAAGACGACGGTGATGGCTCCAAGACCAAGGATGCGACCAACAGCATGACCCCCAGCCAGAAGATCTGGTACAGAGACTTCATGCAGTTGATCAACCACCCCAATCTCAACACAATGGATGAGTTCTGTGAGCAGGTTTGGAAAAGAGACCGCAAACAACGCCGGCAAAGGCCTGCCAATGCGCAGGTGAACACAAATAAGTGGAAGCACCTACAAGAGAATAAAAAAGGTAGAAACAGGAGGACCCATGAATTTGAGAGGGCACCACGTAGTGTCTGAGCTACATTACCTCTAGGAACCTCATCCAAGTAGAAACTTGTATAGACAGATAACTGGAAAAAAATGCAATATTCATGAACTTTTTCATGGCATTATGTGGATGTTTACAAGAGTGGAAAGTTCAAACAGTTTCCACTAGGTTTAAATCCATTTCTAACTTTCCTTGCAATTCCTTCCTCTCTGCTCTAAGACCAGAAAGACCAGAGTTCCAAGGATAATAACTCACCTGGACCTAGCTTACTGCTCAAAAACTTCTGCAAGTATTCAGCAGGCAAGTTTTGCTTTCTCTTTTGACGGAGATATAAACAAAATGCTGTATTTCATGCTGTCATCTTACAGAAAAGAAAAAAAAGCCCCACTTTTCATCAGCAGCACTACCATTTCTAGACTGATATAAAACTGCATGAACTCATTAAGCTGATGAACGTCTAAACACGTGATTGGACACAAGGATTTTGTTCTTGTTTTGTCTACCAGTTCTCCTGTTTATATGTGCTAGAAGAGGAAAAACAATACCGAATGAGATTGATTGTGGAAATCTGAACAACATAAGCCATCCATCATCTGGAAGAAAAAAAAAATTGTGGAGTACACTGGCCTACTACTGATGACTTCTTTCAGCTTTGATCTAAAGATGTATTTTATTAAAAGTATAATTTAAATGTACCATGAAAAAATATGCAGCAAACATTAGCTCCTTTCTAAAATAGATTAGATGTTTTGTCTTAGAAATATTGTACTTTCTAATTATTGGTTTAGAGGAAAAAAGACAACTTCCAATTATGAGCTGCTTTACTCTTTTGTTTGGGAAAACTTCCAGGGGAGCTGGTCACACTGCAGTTAACCTCCTCCCCTGTCAGTAATCTATATGACATGTAACTTCAAAGCAATTTTAAAACTAAGCTATTTTAACATGAAAGTCACTGTATAGCATGGAAGTATTCTGCATTCTGTTTTTCTAAGTATGGTATTTGAAATTATTCGACTTGTATAATACCTTCCTATAGATTGAACCAATGAAGAGGAGAGCATTGATTTTCAGTTGTATATTTTTTTTTTTAATTAAGAAAACAAATAGCATTAAAGTACCCTCTGCTAATTACACTCATGCTTTCTTGGTTCGTATTTGTGAATGCTAATATTTAAGTACTGATGCTCATAGACTGCCATATATCCATGAGCAAAGCTCACATTCAGTTTAAAGAGTTGTGTTCCCAGCTCTATGGTAGAGATTTGTCCACACTACCGACTCTCAGTGCTCCATTCTTTCTGTGGGCCAGATCACCAAAATGCAAAGAAACAACACTAAGCCACGTGAATAGCAACCCCAAAGCCAGCTCCCCACTTTAAGATCTGAGGGACAATTTTATCTGTGGGTGTAATCTGCTGAAGTAGCAAATTGGTGAAGTTCAGCTTAAGACTAGTTTATCCTAACAGAAAATATTTTCCTGCACTTCTGTCTTATTCTGTACACAGGAGAGCAACAGGGTAAAACAGACAATGTACTTGCATCATGAGTGTCAGTTTAGGGGTATAAGTAGTGGATTTATTCACCTCAGCACAGATGTGCCTTTGGTCCCCAGTTCTATGGTGTCCAGTTCTTTTGAGATCATCTTTCTCCAGCCTCCCATATTTTACCTTGGTAGGGTCTGTAAATGACATAATTTCAAGTAATGTCATTGTGGGGAAAATTACTAGAACAAAATCCTTAGTTTGCTAAAGGAGTTTTTATATAAAAGTGTGTCTGCACTGATGACTGATCTGTTTTGCTGTTATTCACTCTGTGGTATTTAATTTATCAATTTATTGCTACACTATCAATCAGCCTTATTAGATACATTATAACACAACTGCAGTGACGGTGTCTCTCACAATGTGCCCCAGTCTCCTTGCCACTCACTAATTCAAGTATCCTTCTGCTTAGTGAAGCCTTGGCTTCTTGCCTCCATAGAAATTGGATTTTCACTAACAGCCGAGTTACTTCAGCCAGTTTTGAATCCTTTGTGGGGGATGAACTTGTAAGATTTTTTTGTCATTCTTCAGAAAAAAAAAAAAAAAAAAATCATTGAATAGACTAGGACAAGGCTGTAGGGCCATGATTTAAGAAAGCACTTGGGAATTTATTTTTCAAGCAGCTTTAAGTCTCTTATGTTTAACCTGACTCTTGTGAACTTCAGTATGCTGTTAAATTCCCGTTATTTCATGATGTGCTGAATATGGATGAATTAAAACATATGTCCAGCTATGTGCTTTTCTATGCCGAAGTATTAATTTTTCAGCTCAGCTTATGGTTAATTTCTGAGCACTGTTGTCAAATGAATTACTTAATTTTAATCACAGAACGTTTTTTAGTCATTTATGAAGGGCTGTTGTGTACCATCTAGTTACTACAATACTCTTTCTTACAAAAGGAAACAGTTTTAAAATGAAACTCGCAGAATTCAGTGGGAAAAATACAGATTGGTTTCAATAGACCCCAAATCATTTTGTTTCCTTTTTTACAGATTCATGGAATTGCTGTGTAACTTTTTATTTCTCCTCCATGTTCATAGCAACTGGTTCTAGAAGAACTTGTTACAAAAAAAAAAATCGAACCAAAACCAACCTCTTTCACAGTGCCTGAAGAGGAAACAAATTAAGTCAGAATTCAACGTCTCAGAATACTGAGAAAGATAATCTGTGGGAACAAAATTACAGAAGATGCAATATTTTTACCATGACCTGGCAGTCTCATTGAACAATTTATATGATCGTATCTTACAAACTTCAACCCAGTCCTCACTGACATGAGTAGTCTTGTTTAAGTCTTTGTATTTGTTTATATAAAGAAGAGGGCAAAAGATCAAGCCAACAGTGGAAATTTTTGATTTTAAGTTCATATTATGGTCAAGTTATAACAACATTTAATACTGATGTGAAATGGACCCTTTTTCAGAGCACAGGCCTTAATTCATGTATAGAAAGATGCCCTGCAGCTTCAGTAAGATTCATATCCCCATTTATGTCATTATTGTTTAAAGCAACATAAAATTGGAAAATAAAGATTAAAATGGTTTTTCTGTAAATGGCCAATAAAACCCTCTAAACATCTAGTTACAGACTTTAGAAAAAGTAAGTAAAAAGTTGTGTTTAAGCTGGAGAGAAATAAAGGATTTCATTTATAACCAGAAAGATCTATTTTCATTTGCTTTAAGATATCCATCTGCAAGGAACAAAATTATATTGAATCTTATTCTTACTCAGCTATGCTTTGCACTTGCACAGATCACTGAAATGGGAATTTGTTCAATGGCTCCTAAAATGGTTATGGTTATGTTAAACTATAACATCAAACTGAGAAAATGTGCATCTTTGCAAAACAAAGGTAAATCTTCATGACCCGATAAAGTCACTATGTAAAAAAAAATTAAATTAAATGCATGTGAATGCGCATTTACTGTTCCTTTTTATGTATTATTTAGTGAAAATCAATGGTATGTGTTTAATAGTTCAGTTTTTGCTACCTACACATTAGTCAAAAGAGATGTAAATATTTTTGACTAGATAAGGAGGTACAGTGTAAAGTACTGTTATCTAGAGGTACTCCATTTCGGTGTGTTCAACAAAATACTAAAATGCAAGATTTTGCCACACAGGTGATAAGGTGGTTTATTTGCTATATTGGTATCTGAGTTGTGTGCTTATTCTTTAAACACATTCCTCACTGGGTAGTAAATAATTCCACTTCTGTATTTATCACTTCAATTCAGATGGGAACTAGAAAACTGGAGAGAAAGTGTAATGAAACTGCTGCTGTAAATTATTTCTTTTAGCATGTATTCAGTTGTTAAATAAACATTTCTTCCAAATATTTGAAGTTCAGAGTCTTGACTGTTTACACGGAAATGTGCCCTGTAACCTTCATGAGCATATGGAGTGCATTGTTGCCAATATAATGCTATCAATGTGTATGAGCTCTGTTTATTAGGCCAGAAGGATTGCTATTTTTATTAATGGCATTTTTTGAGTCTTTTTTGAAGACTAAAAACTAATAAGCCTGAAATGAAAAGCATGAACTTATCTTCAGCCTATCTTTTGGCACAACTGCTGAGCTTGTGCAGATAAAGCCACACATATACACACCCCCATTCTCCACTCTGCCCATGAACGAAACTGTAAATCAGCCTGGAAGCTGTGTGAATATCAGCAAGTTGCTGTACCTGATGAAATTTCACTCTGTGCAATGCTAATATCTTAGGACAGCTATGCTGCTTCCCTTTGGAAACTGTTTGCACAGAAAGCAAGTGGAATAAATCAGGTTCTGTCTGTAACTGACATACCCTTGTATCCTTAGGTAAACTTGGCAGCTGTTTGGAAGTGCTTAGGGGCTCTATCTAAAAGTAATATGCCACGGCACTAAGCATTGTGCCAACAGCTAATAAAACAAATGCTGTCCTGGAAAGCATGAAGTTTAAATATACCAGACAAGAAGTGGAGGAAAGAAAGTATCATTATTTCCATTTGGCACATACAGAATTGAAGAAACAACCAGTAGTACTGAGCCATCACTAATCCATCCAGCCTCACCCATGCTCCTTCCTGTAGAGTACGGATAGAGGAGTCTGGTTCAAAAGGATGCTGTAAGGATATCTTATGGTTACTACTGTTTTCTGAAAATTAAAATAAAACCTCAGCAGCAGACAAGCAACTCAGTGGGTTACAAAAGATGCAGCAAATACAAAAAGGATGAAATGAATATGGCAAGCCATGAATCTAATTGAAAAAGCAGTAACTTTGTATTTCTGTGTCCAGTGCATGGCTTATAAATACTGAGAGAGGAAGACCCTTGTTTCTGGATGCAGCCACACTGTGTCTTTTGCTAGAATTCCCTACAGAAGCACAGCTAAAATGAGTGTCCTCTGTTACTGCTCAGGAACGTACAATGCCTGGGGACCACCTTCAATGACGAGTGGAAAGAAAGAAGAAACATTTTGAATTTTATGCTTATTTGTTCTTATATACAAATGCATAACTAGGTAGATATACATTTAAACAGCCAGCTTTCACTGAGATGAAATCCTCTTTTCTCTGAAGTATTTGAAGCTCTAGATGTAATTCTAGTACATCTCTGAATATGTTTGGTGGCTTCAGCTATAAATTGTTATAAATGTTTCCTCTGTGAAGACTGAAACACACTATTCTGTTTCCTTGCAGGTCACATTCACTGAGCTCCCCATCAAACATCCATTTAATGGCAGGCAAAGTTATGATGTTTTTTCCAAAGCATCAAACAAAGGGACTATTATCCCTAGAATGCTCAGTAACAGGATACAAGCAGATCAGAGTATTAGTGACTCAGCCAGCTTCTTTGCTCCCCATAAATACTTGCGTGAAATTTTGGAGGAGTTTCATAGAAAAACTAGAAACTGTGGAGAAGATGCCTTATTTGGGACCTTTTTGTCCTGAAATTTATAACAGGTTGACATTTTGGAGAACTTCAGGATGATCCGACCTAAATCCCAAAGCTCTAGTAAAGCAATATCCAAACTGAAAAAGTTTTACTTAGGTTAAGAAAGCAAACTTCCTTTGTCTCTGAGCAGTTTTTCACTCCCTCAGGAAATGGGTTTTCACTTTCCGCAAATGAATACTAACCCAGAGAAGTCATTATATGGTTTCTACAGTCCTTGTTGAAGGCTGCTCTCTTCTTCAACACACCTGGGGAGCCACACTTCTGACGACCAGCCCTCCTTGAGCTGCTTTTGTGGGCAGATGCTCCAGTCAAACTATCATGCCGTCTACTCTCGTGACATCTGTTAGTACTAGGCCTAAAAATGTCCAGTTCTCATCCACAGCTATAAAATCAGGCCTTGGTGGGCAGCAAAAAGCATGTCTACATTGAACTATGAGGTACCATGCAAGAAGATTCCTGTCAGGGAGTTTTAAGGGATGGAAAGTTTCTGGTCTGGGCACGGTAAGGGGTCTCTGAGGGCAGGACCTGCCAGCCAGAGCCTGATCCCCACGTCCAGGAGAAGGCAGGCAAAGGAACAGCTGGCACAACTCCAGCCCCTGGCTTCAGGCACATCCCCTGAGCATCAGCCCACAGGTGGATGTGGCTTGGCACTGCCCATGAGCAGGGTTGTGTGGGATTGGAGATGGAATCCTGCAGCCTCTCTGGGGCAGGCACTGAGTGCCAGGGCTGTGGGCAGGGTGGGATGAGCCCTGGAGTGGGCAGGGTCATTAAGGCTCCCAAGCACAGTCAGGTGGAGTTGGTGTTTGCAGCCAAGGAAGCTCAAACACCCTTCCTGAATTGCTTTTAATCGCCTATGATAAACCAACAGTACTTTAACAGCAAAACTTTCTTCCGGTGTGATTGGTCCAGTTTAGTTGATGTTGAAATAAAAAGGTAATAAAGTATACACCAAACAGTTACTAAGAATAAACATGCACAGGATTATAACACTTTTTCTTCATGAAGATAAAGATCTGGCCTTCTCCCCACATGTGAGCCTGCCAGGTCTGCCTGTGCACAGCCACATTCCAGCGAGCTGCATCTGAGGCACTTGGGATGGGTTTTGAAGAATGAATATGATTTCGTGAACAGGCCCAATAGTTTTTCAGGTCATTCCACCTTACAGCCTGGTGTAAGTTAAACCTGATGGTCTGCCCTGGGAACAAAACTCTCCCTTAAACCTCTCAACATGGGGTATCCCTGCAGCCTGTACTACTTTTATGTTTATCCAAATATATTGTATTCATTTCTCTGTGAGTTTCATGGTCATCTTTTCTTGTAAGCACATTAACATGAATTATGATTGTTTATGCAGAGGCAAATGGAGATGCACGTTCCTGCATGGAAAAAGGATAAAAAGACTATGGTAATTCTGTTAGATCTACTACAACAAGTAAATATCAAATATGACTTGAACTTCTCATTTCTTGCTATAGCTGCGGGCAGGAGAGGAAAAGAGCAGACAAAAGAAATGCAGATATTTCAGCTATGTTTTGCTTTTCCTTAAGCCCTTAAGTTTCACATCACTTTTTCTCTGGGCTTGTAGCACTGCATAGAAAGCATGCATTACCACAAACTGCTTTTGCTGAACAATGCTACACTGAATAGCTCCATAAATCAGAATAAACAGATGGACGGTGCCAGTTCCTCTGAAGAAGGCTTAACTTACCTCTTCAGTTTGTTATTTTATTATTATAGCAGGCCCACTGCTGTTCTTTTTGTAGTGTTTTGTCAGCACTTTTATTCTAAAGCTATATTTTTAGGGCTTTATAATTTTGTCTACAGGTTAAAGATTTTAAGTATCAGCTTTTAATCAACAAATAACTTTACAGTATCTTAAAATAAATGGTTAGACTGTGATCAAAATTCCATTTTGAAAACAAACCAAAAAAGATTATAACTTTAGCCATGTCAGGTAGTTGTTTTAGTGACTGCACTGCTAAAAATTATGAGTGGGGTAAAGCTCAGCAAGCATAACGAAAAGCTTCCCACCTCGCTGGACTTTGTTTTTGAAACATCTGCATGCTTAGCAGAGGTCCTGAATGAGACACCAGCTAAAGCTTCCAGCTTCTCTAGTTATTTGTGGCTTAATCACATATTGCTGTTCCTAATGTATGTCCTGGAGTAGAATGTTTTCTTGCCTCATGCCTGTCCCTTCATTTAAGTTGATTTTCAGTTGCTGCTGAATGTGAAGATAATATAAGCTCAACCCTTGCCCCAGTTTAACAGTTGTCTGATGTCCAGTACAGATGAAAAAGACTGCTTGTGGTGTTTTGCATTCTAGATAGTTAAGGAGAAGTGATGTTTTTTGTTCTGTGGTAGTTGCAATTTAAAGGATGGAACTGATCTCGATCTGTTAGAGCAGCGTCGAATTTTTCACCGTATTTCCCTTTATTAATGAAAGATGTGCACACATCACTCTTATAAACATGCCAATGCTTCTAGAAATCAGCAAGTTGTATTTTTTTGTCTTTAATGCTAACCAGTATACTTAGCTAGATCCTCACCCAAATAAATAAAGCTGTGTGCTCCACCACCATCTTTGTTGACTGGAAACCATCAAACAGTCAGGGTACAGAAAGGTATGAACTTCAATCCTTGTGCTTTTCACTATGGCTCAAAATGTTACTTATGAAAGCTAAACAGTTTGGTGCCAGTGTAAAGCAATTGAATATAAGAGGGCTTCAAACTATGATAAATGTTTCGCATATGTATCTGTGATTTTCACAAGCTGGAGGGGGAGAAACGGCTGAATGTAAAAAAATTAAACTACTTGTAGTTAAGTTCACAGCTGCATGTCAAAATAGCAGACATAATGCAGCTGAAAAAATCTTCTTTGGACACACAGTGGATCCCAGGCATGCTTGGCATATAATGTTTCTTTGTCTCCTAGAAATTCTCCTGTTTGGCATTCACTGTGCTTCGACAATATGTTGGCAATTGTACATACTGTTGCCTGACAGAAAAGTATTTCTGCAAATATTTGGAACTATTGTTAATACTAAATCCTTTTTTGTAGCACTTGCATCTGGAAGAAGCTGAAACCTTAAGAAAAGCTCCAGGGATACTTCCAGGTATGGTGCCATCACAAATTATAGTTTGCTAATAATCTCTGTGTAAATCAGGACAAATCTTTCTAGGACCGTTAAAAGGATGGTCCTTTTAGGTGGACCTAAAGGTAGAAGGAAATGAAGAATGCCACAACATAAAATCTGGATGCCTTTTATTGAGGAAAAAGTGAAAAAAAATCATTTTAAAATTAATACAAAACAAGAACACAAAGTGCAGTCTCTATTCAAGTCTGTCTTCTATATTTTATTTCGTTTTATTTTTAAAGTTAAAAACATTATTTTGTATTTTGTCAGAAGAATGAATGTTGCTTCTATTACAAGCACTGAACATTTTTGTGCTCCTTGCAAGCCAGTTAAAAATTCTTTTCCACTAAGAAAAGAAATGCTTACCAAGTCCATAAAATGGACTGTATAACTGTTAAACCTTGGCTCTTAGACCACTTGGGTCAGTCAGATTTATACAGTAGAACCAGCACATATATCACAGAGGTAATGTGATCTGTAGAGGAATATTTACTCATTTTCTCAAGGCAAGGCAGTGTACTACTATTTCCTCCCTTCAACTGCCTTCCCAAAGTGGAACTTAATTTGCTAGTGCCAAGAAATTGCATCCTCGGTGCTTTAATCCAATCACTCCTACCATGCAGATGACCCTGAATGAAGCCTGCCATATTTTACCCCGTCACTCCTTCAAGCCAGCATCTTGCCCCAACACCAGAGATCTCCAAAAGGATTTATCCAAATCATCAAAATAGTATTAGAACTACAATGCTATTAAAAATATGAAATATTTCCATAATAAATATAATAAGTGGTTACAGTTACTGGTAACCTCTAAAGACACAATTTTCTATTTGAAGGATAAAGTGGTACATGCACGTGCACTGGGCTCTTCCAGTTCATTTGAGGCATATGAGTTCATTACAGGCATAATGAACTGCTAAAAACCAGGAAAAGTTCTTGGAAATGAGTGAAATCTGCGTCTATCATAGCTCTTGGAAATTCCACCATTATCTTTAATGGAATGGGATCAAGCCAGGATTTGCATTTCCTGCCATGAGTCACTAAAAGCAGTGGCTTGAGGCATTCAACGTCAGGCTCTGTGTGGAAACCTGTTTTTAGGGAATTAATAGAAGGAGGTGCAGAAGCAGTGCTGCATTTCTAATAACATAAAGCTGCTACAGCTAAAACATGTTTTAGCCCTGATTTTGCATTTGAATTTTAGGTATAACAGCAAGAAATGTTAATTTGAACTCCCTATTTGATTCACATAAAAGTTTACATTCCTTTTCTCACTCTGGAATGATGTGTCAGTCTGTGGTCACTCAGAAAGGTGTCTGACAATGCTTTCAACACCACACAATGACCCCTCAGACCTCTGCAGAAGATCTTGATATTTGAAATAGACTTGGAGAAGAAAACTAAGGAGAACTGTCAGTTTTTTCATATAAACACCTCTAGGGATCATAAGCTTATAGTATTACCAAGAAGGATATTTTCACATCATAAAAAAGAGCTCAGACTGAATTTTAAGCCAACTGTTTCAAGTCTGGGTTTTCTTTTTTTCAGTATCTTCCTGGAAATGATGCTTTATAAGAATTGATGAATATAAAAAGTAAAATACTGGTCTTAAATAATTGCTGTGTGTCATATAGTTCCATGTTTCAGAAAAGAAGAACCAGGTGCCACAGAGGAAAGTGTAAACTGTTCTTCAAGGGTAGTAAGGAGATAACCTGTCCAGAGGCCAACTTTGTTCCTACTGCTCAACATAAGGATGCCTTATGATTTACGTTTTCAAAGACACTTTTCTCTTTCCGGAGGAATGTGGAAATCTAGATTTCTTGGATATGTTCAAGGCTGCTCATTCAATTAGAGTTAGCCATTATCATGTTAGAGCTCTGAGAGGCTGAAATAAATCTGCAACATATTAATTAGCTTGTGGGTTATTACGAAGGTACTGTAAACCAAGGTTTCCTCAAGCTGGACTGAATATCTTGTTGGAAAATATGGTAAATGTCTGTATTATTTTTATGAAGTATGTATGTCTTTGTTTATCTGTTTCATCAGATAAATGGTGGTTTAGGCTGTATATTAGTAAAAATGTCTTCACTGAATGGGTTGTCAGGATTCAGAACAGGCTTCAGAGGGAAGTGGTTAAGTCATTATCCCTGGAGTTATTTAAAAGACTTGTAGATGTGGTGATTAGGGGCGTGGTTTAGTGGTGGACTTGGCAGGGTTTGGTTTACAGTTGGACTTGACAAAAGACATTTTCCAACCTAAATTATTCTACAATTCTATTAATTCTAAATTGTAATCCTTCTCTATTAGGGAACAAGAATTAATCCTTATTATATCTTCATAACATGAGAGCATAATGAACAAGTGTGCTGGATCATCTAGATCAGAAGTCTGTCTTGCCCAACAACCTGTCTGAAACACTGGCTGAAAGTCAATGTGCACGTAAGACTATAACAAAAAAAGCAAATACACTGATAATTCCCCAGAATAATCTCCTGGCTTTCAACTGTTTGATATCTGCCAGCCCTTTAGTTTTACTGGGACAGTCCTTGAGTATTCCATCTGAAGTCATCCTCCGTTTGCTTCCTTTAAAGAATTACATTAGAAGATTCACTCAGGCATCGTTTTATACCACACACACAAGTAGTTCCAAAATCTAATTTCTTCTGAAGTTTGCTAATTGCACTCTGTCTGTCTAATATTCTCTATGTTATTCTCCTTAGGTAAATGATAAATTGGTTCTTGTTTTAGCATTAATAATATTTGCTGTAGTTTAACAACTGCTCTTCAAATTGAATAATCTGGTTCTTAAATATATGACCCTAAGGTACACTCTATGCACTACGTTGAGAAGTGTTTTGCGGGTAAATAGAGAGCTAAACTACCAGATGTTAAGAGATAACAGATATTTTAAACTCCTATGCAGCATTCAGTGCTAGCTTTTATAACTAATATATAATTATATATATATATAAAACACTTACATATAATATATAGAGAACTTATATAATATATATAATATATAGTTTTATAACTATAATTAATATACTGATGTATATTGCAAGATTGTAAAAAAATCTTATGAATTACAATATTTAACCATACAACACACAAGTAAGAAGATGACTTGTTCCAAAATGCTAATTACAGGCTAAAGCAAGAAAGAGCAGGCCAATACAATAGTCAGCTGGAAAGAACCACCAGACAATACTGAGATACTATTGATTAGTCTAATAAGTGCTTTATCACAACAGCTAATGAGCTATTGCTGAGCATTGTCTTATGAAATGCCAAAGACATTTTCACTGAAGAATGTGAGAAAACCAATTACACAGCTGAAACTCTGTAGAACAATGCAAAAAATAGGATTTTATTTCTTCTATCATTATCCATTTTATTTTTATAAGCATGATGGGAAACCAATTATGATGACAGCTGTGATAAGTCTTCTTTAAAAATTGTACTGATTATGTCTTGTTTCAGATTACCCATATGAGGAATAACTAGAAAGAAAAATAAACCTGATCCTACATGTACAGTGCAGCCTAGTGTCTTCCTAATTCACTCTAACAGCTCCTTAAAAACAACTGGATTCAGTGAATAATCAAATTAAAACTATATAAGAAGCAACTTTGTTTCTGGGAGTATGATTTAAATCAATGGAAAAATTAGGATTATTTTATGTTGTTTATTATATGCATTGCTCTTCCTACTTATGCAACTTCCAAAATACCTTCAGGGAATCGGTATTTTGTGTATGAGTTTGTGTGTTTTCCATGATGGGGTGAAGGTTTCAGTGGATGTCAGCGTATATATGTGAACATTTAGCACATTGCCCACAACCAGAATTTAGGATTGGAATGAAATAACAGATGACTGAAAGAGGAAAGACATCTGTATATATTTGAAACCACTGTGATTATTTATCTTGGCATTTTTTTCATAACTAGTAGATTAAAAGTACCTCTGCCATAAAAAGTCAAATAATTTTTTAAACTAAATTGAAGGATTATTTATTAGATCCTTATCAAACATTAGCCTTTTAAATTTATATTACAGACAGCCAAAATGCCTTCAATATTTTATTAAAAAGCATGTATGTTTTTCTTAATCTTCTTTTATGAATGGTCTTTCATTTCATGGACTCCTTTTAATATTACAAGAAATGGCACAGCTCTTTGTAGGGAAAGAGTAATCAACTGAAAAATCACTTCTTAAAACACTTGAATTTCTCCTAGAAATTTTCTAAGCAAGTATTATTTTCCTCCAACTATTTGGGGCTTAGAGTTATCATATCTTGACAAAGATAAAATTATTTTTTATTGATTATAAAAAATTGTAGCAAAATTTTCAGACATATAATCAGAATGGGACTTGATCTACAAAGGTCTTAGATACCCTATTTTGTCATGCCTTCATTAGCAGATTTCTTTCTTCCTTGTGACACATGTAGGAAATAGTGCTTTCTCTCCTCTACAGCTGAGAACTCAGGCCAAGGAAAACCCAACTGGATGGGTAACAGTGCCTGAGTGCCTCAATCAGAAAATGAACCCAGCTTTTCCAAGCCTGAAACCACAAAACTGTTCACTCTTCCTTAGTAAATGGACTTGCAATATATATTTCCACATGCTTCGTGTTTGCGCTACCCCAGAATCATTCACAAAATAACCTAATCATCTACAAAATAACCTAAATTCCTTACCACAATTTCTGTTTGATATGAAACTAACTACTTTTTTTTGGTATATAATATAGCCTTTCAATCTTTTTTTTTCATATTCTCACTCATTTCAAAACATATCTTGTTCCATAGCAAAAATTATATGTGGTATGAGTTCAAGCCAGCTCTGTTTAAACTACACAGTGTCTTTCAAACACATGAAATATATTTGATCAACTATCTGGGAAATATGATTTTTCCATATGGCTTAGTTTTCACATGAGGGAGTTTAGTGTTTCTTTGGAGAACATAATATGCTCAGACAATTATAATAGGTAAAGATTTGCAAACCACAGAGTGGGAGAAGCAGGTGTCCAGCTGGATTTTCACATAGGAAGGTCTTGAAGGTCACTGATGGTGATGAGGTCTCAGAGATTCCCAAATCCTCATAAAGCTATTCCTTCCTTTCCCAATACACTAATCTCCTATTGCTCTTGATAATCCAGTGACTCGGGAAGCGGGTCTGTTTTTTTTCCCTTTTGTTTATCAGAAGCAGACTAAATGACAACAATTTTCTGAATTACTATTTATTAGGGTAGAATGAGAGCATTCACAAAGGTCACCACCCAGAAGAATATTCATTCATTCATGTATCAATATTTGTCTTCCTGCTGTCAGACTAGAGTCTCCAGAGAACAAAAACATAATGGTAGTAAAATTTACAGCCAGGTATGACTTTCCCCACTGCCCTAAAATGGGAACACAAACAATTTGATACCCTTGTCTGGCAGAGAACTGAGTGATGTCAGCCCATTATAAAGGGAATACTTGATGGTCACTTCCTTCTGCTTTCCATTTCCCACAAAGTGATGACTTTCATCCACATGAGTTGCTTGATCTTTGTCAGTTGTGTTTTATTCTCCCTTGTCTTTCTTTCTATGATTCAGCTTTGGTTATGATCCAAAAGAAGGTTTTTCTTGGTGTTTTCCTCCACCTGTTCTCTTTATAAATTATCCTTCCCCTCATGATGTCCTCAGCTACCTTCAGCTGAGGATTGTTTCCCCAAAAGACAATGCAACCTTTGAAGGGAATTGTCAGAGGAAGAAGAACCTGGAACAAATAATATAGCCTTCTTTGATCATTTTAATACTGTTATTTCTCATTCTCAATGCAGCAGACTCAGAACAACTTGTGAAGACTAATGAACACTAAAGTTACTATGTTAATTGAGCATTGTAAATATTACTACATTTTGGGTTCATAGAGGTAATATGTTAAGAACACTATACAGATGCACAGCAGTTTTCAGAGAGCCTCAGTTAGCAGCACAGCCATTTGGCAGGCTTTGATGTTGTCAGATTTAGCCTTTGGCAAATCTGCATCTGGTTTTTCACAGGAAAAATTGGCTAAAAGGAGGAACGGTGAATATCCTTTCTCACATATACTAAGAAAACCCACATCCCTCCAGAATTACTGCCCTTTGAAAGGAAGATGAGCAGATAACCCACATCTCAGATCAACTGGGATATGAGGAATCACAGACAAGGACACTGTTGGAGAAGAGGGAGCAGATCCAGGACATAATCAGAAAGATACTGCTCTATCTCATGCATGGGATTTGCACTGTGTCTGTTCTGCTGTTCTGAAGTTCTGCTGTTAAGCAGTTCTAAATAGCCACAAATGAAAGTACCTCATTAGGTGGAGGAATACACCCAACCTCCAACCAGAAGAGAGCTGAAGTAGAACAGATCGCCCACCAGATCTCTGTTAAGGGAGAAAGCTGAACTGATGAGGGTCTTGGCTTTGTGTTGACCACACTCAAGAGAGATGTGCAAGAAGGTATTTTCTGTTTCAGAATAGTTATTCACTTCCTCATTTTGTTACAGTATAATTGTAGTAACTGCCTTTCCCTTATTATGACAATAAATTAGGTAAATTAGTTCACTTAGCTAGACAGTATAAACAATCTCAAACTCTACCACATAGAGAGTGGAGGTGCATGCCTTTGCCCAAAACAATGGCATATTAATGACATTTATGCTCTTGATGCCTTAGGTTTTGACTTTTATATTTTCAAATTCTGTACTGCTTAGAGTGTAACTCTGAAGTTCCTTGTAGCCTGTAATTTCTGCTCTCTCGTGCAAGATACACATAACAAAGCCTCTCCAGGCTTTGCCTTCAAGGACAGCCAGGCTGTTCTAGGCCCAAAATGTGTAAACCAAAACCTTTTTTGGGGGGGGGGGGTGGGGCAAGCTGAGGGGAATTACATCATTAAACTGGGGCTTTAATTGGAGAATTAACCCTGATATGCAAATGAACCAAACCTATAAAGGTGTGAAGAACTCGTGACCTGTCGTCCATCTTGGGGTCCATTTTTTGGAAGCAGCCTCTGGTTCCCCAGGGTGTACCTTGAAGGCCCTTCAAATAAATACCTATCTTTATTCCCTTACTCTTGTCTAGTCTCTGTTTCCAGGTGGCTGGAGAAGGCATCACTCTTGGCACTGGTTTTCTTAAGTTTGTGAGAAAGAATCAGTGAAAAATCAAAGAAACAGAAAAACAGAAAAAGTAAAAGAAGAGAAAACGCTTTATAAATAAATTCCTGGGATGTGACTCAGAAATCTTATGAGAAACACTAACTGCTTTCAGTGCTGTATGTGGTGTTTCTAATTATTTAACTCCTATTCTGTTGTGGAAAACAAGGCCTTGAACATTCTTTGTAAATTATAATTACATTTGAAGACACAAAAAAAAAAAAAGAAGAAAAAAGGAAAGGAAAGGAAAGGAAAGGAAAGGAAAGGAAAGGAAAGGAAAGGAAAGGAAAGGAAAGGAAAGGAAAGGAAAGGAAAGGAAAGGAAAGGAAAGGAAAGGAAAGGAAATGAAAGGAAAGGAAAGGAAAGGAAAGGAAAGGAAAGGAAAGGAAAGGAAAGGAAAGGAAAGGAAAGGAAAGGAAAGGAAAGGAAAGGAAAGGAAAGGAAAGGAAAGGAAAGGAAAGGGAAAAGGGAAAAAGAAAAAATTTAAGAAAATGTCAGTAGTATAATTGATGGTTCACCCCACTCAAGAGAAATATTAAGGCCTGAGGTCTGATCTTGAAGTGGTGACCACTCCAGTAGTCCAGATTGAGAGGCCTGACCTATGACAAAAAAAGAAAACTAAAGGCTGAACCTTGATGCAAGTGGTTAGTTGCCTTCACAGATCCCAGGCACTACAGAGCTGGCTCAAAATTTGAATAAGTAGCATTTCCCAAAATGGAAATTTTTATATTCTGTATAGTCATTGTATTGTAAACACATTTTATTATGTGATAAAAAAAAACAAGACCAAAGGTCATAAATACTACTAATAAAATCTATTTTATACATATTTAGTTTACTCAGCTATGTGTCCTTTATTGTCATCATCACTGCCAGAAAGGAGTATGTTACTGATGACTTAAAGCGCATTTTTGCTATTTTTGTAAATATGTTGTTGAAAATGTTATCTCTTGCCAAACCCTCCATTCTTCTTTAGCTTGGCCCAGCTGATGTTTACCATAATCTAGGATATTAAAGGTGGAAAGAGAGGTTTTTTTTGTTATTTCCGCAAGAGTTTATCACCTAACATTTATAAATAGAAGGTTTACTACAAGGCAATGGAACATAAGACCTGATGGGGTTTTTTTAGCCTTAGGCAGAGTGTGGGGAGTATGATAGATTTGCCTCTTCAGACGAAGTCTATCAGTAAAGTCACTGAGGGTGTGGACCTCTTTCACCAGGCACGACAGGCATGAGCCTAAAACAGTGACAGTGGCTCAGATTTCCTTTAGCAGTTCTTGTGCACCTTACTTTGTGGCATGCTGAATACTTGGAAAGAAGTTGGTATGTGCTTTGGACGTGTCTCAGTGAATGGCTGTTGCTTGTCTGGGGTTGTATTTCAGATGTGGTAACTGCTCTTTAAGAAGTGTATTTTTGTACTCACTAATGCGAAGCTAGGCTCCAGGGTGGCTTGTGTTCAGATTGCATTGATAAAGTGAGAGAGGATTGTTTGCTCTCAGTCTCAGCTGTGCTGAAGTGTTGTAGTAACTTGTTGTGGAGGATTTTATATTCATCTGATTGTGTTTTCTGCTGAGGCTCCCTCCGGAGGAACAGAAGTGATAGCTGCATATTCAACAGGCAAATCCAAAGCTCTCAAGAGGCAGCCACCTGGTCAGGCTTGAAGTTTTGAACATGTTACATCTGCAGCACAGTACAACACTTTACCATGTGCAAAACAAATGCACAGGAACAGAAAATTAGTAAGTATCACAGAAATACGCAGTATGATTTGGTTAGAAACATTCAGATCTTGATGTCTTCATAAATACGTGAAAAAGGAAATAGTCTTCATGCTGTGGCTTTAGACATCTAATTTAGGGGACTAAATGATACCCTAGGCACTCTTCTTCACTCAGCAGAGTTCCCGGTCACCAGTTCACCGCCTCAAGCACCTCATCTGCATAGTTCAGCTGAAATGGTGTGAATTCCTTACATTGTCTCAGGCCTTCTCCCCATATGAGAACTATGAGATGCAGATACTGAATGTTTTTAAAATTGCAGTCTATCTTTCCCAGTAACAGACATTTCATTTTACAGACTTCAGAGAGAGAGGAACATGCTTGTGTAGCACGCACACATTATTTTGTGGAAACATTATTTTGCTAATAATGATGCTTCTATGGCAGGGGATTGCCATAAAGTGGAACAAGTATGCACAAAGTATTTTCTTACCTAGACTAAGGCTTGGATGCCTGCATGTCAGTTAATTCTTTGATGCAGATTCTCCTTTACTGGGAACAGCAGACAGCAATGTTTCTGGAGCAAGGCTCTTTCAGAAGTTCATAAACAAGCAGGAACAGTTTTGCTTGAGATTTTTCATAAGCTTGCCTTTCTGTGTGTACTGGCCTTGTTATGTGGGTATCAGCTCTGGAATTATCACCAGTACCAAAACATCTAATGAATTTCCATTGCATGCCACATGCAAACAAAGGTGTGTCAAGAGCTCATTCACAAGCAGATTACTTGTTCCTTCAGTGGGAAATGGATGGGGAGACAGGGCAGCAGTCTCCTTATTAATCCTCATGGATTATGCAGTGTCCTTGCTCTGTTGTGAAAAAGTTCTATTAAATTCTAAATAGTAATGTGAGGTGACACAGGAACATGCAGAAACCTTTACTGACCACGAATTTTGGATTTGCTGTAGTAGTTCAGAGACATGAGGAGATTTAGGAACAGGCTCTGCTTCCTCAGGGCTGAAATGGCAAATACCGAAAGGCCAGCAAACAGCAGCATAGTAAATCACAGAGTAATAATATTGCTACTTACAGGGTGACAGACACAACAGGGAAAGCTTCTGTGCCAGCTGGAAGGAGGTCATGAAGGAGGGCTATCTTGGCCTTTGGCAAGGGAAAGCAACTTGGGAGGGGTAACTGAATACACCATGCGTCCAAGGGAGTAGAGATGAGATTTCTTCAGTTATAATCTCACTGATATGCTGAGAACTGTACCAAGATCACATTTATGATTGAGGCACCTGGATCCTACAAAGATTTGCATTTGCCTGCTCTGACCTATGCTTTGCCTCCATTTCTCCATCTGGAGAAAGGAATGTCACAGAAGCATGAACAAGTCTAACTATTGTAGAAGCAGTAGATTATCGTGGTTTCAAAACATATCCTTCTGGTACAAAGATTCAATATCAAACTTAGTAAGGTAAATTTCCACATTGACATCAGCAGGTTTGTGGGAAAGACAGCAATAGGATATGTGGCATCTTGGCAAAACTCCCCAGCTGTTTTGAGGAGAAAGTGGAATTGCACAGGGAACTTTTAGTCAGCTTTTTCCAAGAAGTCTGGAGAACTTATTCCCACCTGGGGGAACTTGGTCGTACCAACTAATTTGGAGAACAGGAAAAAGGAAATTGCACACTGGCGGGGTTTACGGTAGACAATGGAGCAATCTCCTTATTGCTTAAACATGCAAGCTGGATACTTTTGACTTTACCTCTCTTTTGTTGTGGCACCCCCTTCCTCCCCCAGAAAACCTGAATAAACATGAAAGATCAGCGGACGTATCACATTTTACACAACAAAGTGTGGCTTTATAGGACTTTGTTACATCTTGAAAAGATTAAGTGCACCTGCATGTGAAGAGTCTTCGTGCCTCTGAACCATCAGGCAAAGACACCTCGGTTACCGAGGGCACAGGCCAGGGACACACTCGGGCTGCAGGTTTGTAACAAAGCTTGTTCAGCCAAGGCCGCATCCTCTGATTTGGAAGGAGCAAGGCTGCCATCCAGTGGCTCCTCTCTAGCACAAAACTGAATTTAACAGCAACAGGTTTGGAGAATAAGTTCATGCTTTCTTGATTTAAATGGGGATCTGTGACTTTGCTAATTTCTCTTTTGTTTTAATTTTTAAAGCAGATAACACACCAGCAGCAAACCGCATGGAGAAAAGAAAGGTTATGAGCTTACTTTAAATCATCACTAGCTTTTCTTCTTGTTGACTTGGATTTTAAATGTATAACCTGATAATCATTCTGCCTACATAAAGCTGTAGACAAGCCCAAAATAATTTTTAAATAATGCCTCCCTGTGAAATAATAGTGCTCTATTAGTGTATGCATCACATTTTAAAATGGAAGACACATTTATACATAATTCAAAGCTGGTAAGAATAATTTCATTCTTTAACAGGCTTTGAATCAGGCCCTCTTTGAATATAAAGGAAATTTGAAGTTATGCAATATGGAGGAAAATTGTCATGCATATTACATATATTCATCTCTGGGGACTGACAGATCCACAGGTAGCACTAGAAGGAAATTTCCTGAAGTTTATCCCCTTGCAGATCCCACTCAAATATAAATGTTTTTATCTACTGAAAAGCTGAAGCTCAGGCTGGTGAATAAGGCAGAAGGATAATCTGCTCCTGAGGCAAATCATATAAATTCCCTTTGCCTCCATTTCCCCCTGTCTAAAACAGGGATAATGCTTGTCTAGCTTCCAGGCAAGATGGGAGATTCAATACCCTGTGAATTACAAAGGATTTCAAGCTCCTCAGAAACAAGAGAGTATTTGTGTACTTCTTAATACTGTTTATACAAGACAAAAATCTATCAAAGGCTTGAAGGAGGCTGCATTACCCAGCTTCTTCCACTCTGCCTCCCCCCAGCTAATACTTCTTAGCAGACCCCCTGTCTCCCAGGGCACCAGTGAAGATGGGGGTCTGTCCTTTTTAAATGTTATTATTAACTGCAAGTACTCTTGTTTCAATAAACTCACTAACAAGGATGAATCAATCTGTTTAGTTTAACCAAAAGAAAGCAAAGACAGTTTCAACACAGTTCAGGGGCTCTTTATTGGGAGACAGAATTCAGCTAATGAAGAGCTCTCGACCACACACTGCAAATTATAGTAACATTCAGTACTGAGATGAAATGGGATAAATTCAGATGCAAACAAGGGCATGAATGCCAGAAGTAAGAATGCTGAAGAGCCAAGCTAGAAGGAGTTGTGGTACATTCAGAGTCAGAACAGATGTTTAAACCAAATGTAGATATTTTATCTGGAAATCATTCATTTGGAACATGAATTTACCGGTAGAAATCTTTTTTACTGGTAGAAAACCTTTTTTACCCCACAGATCAAACCAGACTATCACAAGGCTTTCTCTGATCTTAGGATATGTTAACACATGGGGCAGTTTGTAAAAATTGATTCATAGCTAGAAATACTTGTTATGAATAGAAGAAGTTGTTAGAGTTGGTGAAAGGAAAGAAGAAAAACATTTGAAGTAAGTTTAAAAATGGAAATACTGTCTAAGGAACAGCTGCTGACTCTTACTGGGAATTAGTAGAATGTTCACAAATGTGTCATATGTGAAATGTCAAAATATTTCAGTCAGTCATGTATTTAGTAATACAATTAAGAATGTGGATTTTTAATGGGAAAAAAAGTTACTCTTAATATTTTTTTTAGCTTTTGTCTTTTATATTTCCTATAGAGACCACAGGCCATCCCAATGTATTATTTCTCTTCATACAAAGGTAGAACATTAAAACTTCCAGCATTTTCTGTTTATAGTGAGCAACATTCCTCTCCCATTTCCTCCATCTTTTGCCCCAACCCTTCAGATGGAACAATTGGATTAGGGAGTGAATATTTCATAGTTAAAATGAATGAAATTTTTGTTTTCAGCATATTGGGAGGATAGACACTTTTTCTGGGTTTTGGTAATTTTGAGTGAATTAACCTTGCTTCTCTTTGGCCATGTAAAAATCATGAGTCAGTTGCCCTCCACATTCTGTTTCCAGCACAATCTAAACTAGAACCCTTTAGGATGAACACAAGTGTGTTTCTTTACTCAAGACAGGTTTCATGGTTATTTCTGAAAATCTTAGTCTATTACAATTCAAATCTTACCACAACCTTTACTGGGGTTTTTTTTGTTTGTTTGTTTTTTTGTTTGTTTGTTTGTATTTAAAAATGAATTACACCTATCAACCATAAGAGCAAAGAAAAAAGGTCTTTTACCTCCTGTTGGTCAAAATCCAGTCCCTTTTACTTACTAATGAGCTTGAGGTCATTCAAGTAGAGGGCTTCCAAAAAACCCTCATTTGTAGGAAAATTGTAGCAGAATGAAGCGACTCTATCTCTCTCACGCAAAATTTACTACTTAAGAATTACTTTACAATTGCTATACAATCAGAAATTAATGCCCATTTCATACATCAGAAATTAAGTATCTATGTAAGTTGTCAGATACCAACAGTGCTCTAATTTTGACACATAACTTCTGTCCTTAAACATAGAATTCTGTCTAAATACATGCTCTTTTGCTTATTTCATTGGTCATGCTACAATCATGTTACAGTTCCTTAAAATGAACAAGTTATTTGAAATATGTAACTGTAAAAATTACGATGTTTGTTCAATGTGTAACTTCACAGGCACTTGCTGTCTATATTAATAACAAAAAAATTAAAAGATGATGATTTTGGAAAACAAGCAAACAAACAAAGAAGTCCAAACCAAACCAAAAACTCTGCAACTAATCCTGAAAGTTGCACTATAAGGAAGGTGCAAATAGCCATCCTTACACGAAGACCAAGATGGTAATAATGATCTCATTTTCCTTCTAACATTTTATGAATTGTGAAGCATTATTTTACCTGTCTATTCCAGCTGGGCTTTGGAAACAGGAATGTGCACCTGAATAAGGACAGCAGACCCTGTTTAACAGCTGCAGTTTTAGCTGCCTCAGAGAAGCCTTTCAGACCTGTGCAATGAGAGCAAATTGACAGATGCAGCCACATAGATAACTTTTATTTTGCACTGTTTTTTCCTTATTGCCCTATGACTTGTGCCTGTGATATGGGATTATCTCAGTTGGAAGTTTTTGCAGTGAGCAAGAATACCCTCTAGTGGTTATCCATAGCCTCAGACAGAGCTTTGCTTGTTTTTTATTGCTTTTTCTATTCAGGTTTACTTCTCAACTTAGCACCAGGGAACCTTTGATTGTTTAGAGGTACAGAAGTACCACATCTTAGCCTAAACTCTTAAAACAGCTTCTGCCTCTGTGGTGCCTCAGGCTATGTTTCATGCATAGAGCACAGCACCATGGCATTCATGGCATCCATCTGGATACATCTTCTGACGAGGGTCCTTAAGCAAAGGGTGCCCTTTGATCTGTCCTCCTAGAGCTGGGAATTACACATACATACAGACATAAAAGGCCAACCAGCCTTTTATGATCAGAAGAACCCCTCTAAGATGTGCCTGCCCCTTTTGCAACCTAGAACTAAGCCTTTTTATCCACTCTATGATTCAGTATCAGTTTCCTGCCCCGTGACATGATCTATTCTGTGAAAGTTTGCACGCTAGAAAATTAGGTATTTAAGACATCCTAGATCTTTACTGGTCACAGACTCGAAAAAACCACAGGTGTTGAAGCTGACCAGACCTGCAGGACTAGCCCAACAAAGACATCAAATACTAAATCTGAAAGCCCATTTTATTCTGTCATAAATTTCCACATAGAGCTGACATTTTCCTGAGATGTTAACCGGTAAGAGGCTTCCTAGCAGAGATCTATGACCTATCAGGGAAAGAGAATGGATACCTGAGAGAATGCTCCTCTCCTACTGGATTTCTAGGGGTTTGGGTACTTAACTTTGATGGTTCTATAGTGTTAAATGCCGTGTCTCTCCCAGTCCATAGGTACTCATACAGCTCTTGACACTGTAATGACCAGAATACCCAGGTGACTTGGAAGGAAATTCCACACATCAAAAAAAAGTTCATTAAAAAAACCATGTGGAGTAGCACAAGTGAAACCATCCAAATGTGTCTGAAATGTAAAGCCATTCCAATACGTGTAAGTGACAATAAAGAACTATTTATCTTTGAGTAAAAACAGCAGCTGTGAAAACATCGGCTTTTCTCAACAGGGGCTTCTTCCAGGTGAGCTCAAATATTATCCATAAGCATATCAGAGCTGAACATTTATTTTTTGAGATTTACGAAGTAATTCCTGTGGTTATTATTTATTATTTTTAGACCTACTTGAGTTTTTAGATTTTTTTTTTCTTAAAGGCTGACAAATTTCAACCTCTGTTAAACTGAAAAGGAGAGCTCATGTATGGGGTTTGTCTGGGTTTTTGATTTTTTTTTTAATATTATGCAAAACAAGAAGAAATTCTATAAAAACATCATTGCACCATTTCTTTGAGCTTTGGTAAAAATCCTCTTAAGTACAATCAAGTTTTAAATGTATGAAAAAGACAAGTTTTATAAAGATGACATTCTGTGCAAGTACTTCCCTTTTAATAAAAGCTCATTTTCATGTAACAGGAGGTTTGAGCAATTGTACCCAATTTTGATTGCAGTACCATTTAGAGATTCTGGCTGAAAACTAAACTGTATTAAAAATGTGTATCATTTTACAGCAAATGGCCATGCTTTAAGAAAAATAAAAACAACAAAAAACATATGCCCCAATAATCCAGGAAATAAAAATCCCTGGCCATCTGAATAGCCATGATGTATAATACAGAAGATACGACAGAGTCTTTCATGAACTGGGCTTCAGAAGCAGTCCAGTTTGATTTTTCAGAACCTTTAAGGGCACATAATACTCACAGATGTGAAATTAAACAAGGGGCGATCACAGTTTTTCAAAATTAGCACTTATGGGATTTGTCCAGTTATTTTCAAACAGTATGACTGAGTAGAAACTTCAGTTAGTATTCTATATCCAGTCAAGCACCTTAAATTAAAAATATCATTACTCTATAAAGATAATGACTTATCTTACAGTTAGGCCTGATCCTGTTTTGTACTCTAAGTAGCTGTTGCTCCTTTGGTTTATATACTTGAGTTTATAATTTTTATTACCACATAGTGTCACATTAACTTTCCCTAATATTGTAGGTTACTTATTCTGTTCTATTTAGAAATATCTTGTTGGCACTAGATTTTGGCTCAGTGGCCTAAAGAGTTTTACTTTTCTTTCTCTCAGTTTTCTAACCATACTGTGAAGAAGAGATGGGATTTAACTGAATGCCACCTGGCTTTTGAATGTCTCCAAAGCTTTTATCTGTTCATCCAGATGGCTCAATTTGCATTGACAGTTTTTGTGGCCACTTCAATTAGCTTTAGCTGCTTCATGGTGCATCTAATTATTTCAGTATGCATTTAAAAAGAACCTTAAATTCAAGAGCAGATTTTAAATCAAATGCTGGAAAGAAAAAAAAATCTCACATAAAAAAGAAAAGAAAAACCCCCGGTTTTCCCCAAAATGTTTAAATATGTGGTGATGAATTTCCTGTCCTGTAGGCTTCACATCTTAGATGACTTCGTAGTTCTTTATTTTAAATATATATATTTATATAAAACTTGCTGTGGTACAGAAAAGATCATTCATCTTTTTAACTTTTTTGTAACTTTTTTTTCTCCTCTTTCCGTTAGATTGCAGCACATTCTGCATTCTGGAAATTAATATTGCATATCAGCCATTGCTATGTAAATACCCATATGGAGCAAATTTTACTTTCATGATGGTTACTGTAAAGGATTAATTCTAGATCAGGTTTTACTATTATAGAGGAGTCTATTGTTCAACTGTGGTTAAATATATTTGCTTCTTAAAGTTCAAGGAAAACAAACTGGAATTTTTAAATTATATTTTGAAGATTAACCCAACCCAAAATACTTCATGAAATAAAAATTGCATGTAGTAGGAAAACAGTCTTCTTGGTTTTCCTTGTCTTAGAAAATAAAATAAAAAAAGGCTTTGGGTTAGATTGATCTGGAAGGCAGTATTTAATATTTTAATATAATCAAAATGTTTTTGGAGTGTCTGACATAATGAATTTGTTGTCAGGCTGACAATGTCCCATTTACATTTGCCAACATTGACTAATATGGCACTTGCTACACATTGTCAACCTTAAACCATGTCAAATCTGCTGCCTATATGTAACTGAACTTGTATCACAAGTCCATCACATCCTGGAGACCTCAGATTTACCATACATTCCAATCAGCCAATTTTGTGAGCTGTGTAGAGGTTTCTGCTGGAGTTCTGATCTATCACCAGGTAGAGATTCCTGCTCAAAATTTCAGCTTACCGTGCAAGTTGCTAGAGCTGAAATGTTGCAGTGTGACTTCAGTGTAACATCCCACAATCTCTGCTTCATCATCTTACTTGAATTACATTTCTCCATTAAGTTTATATTAATTGCGGACGTGCTACTTGAAGTTTGAGGAAGATATACAGCTGCTTTTGTATCCATAAGCAATTGGAAAAGGAGAATGGAGAAATGCAAATGGAGCAGGGAAAAGAGATCATACAGTCAAGTTATTTCAACTTTATTCTGGTTTAAGAATAAAAAAAGTAGCAGTAAGAGAAAACTTAAGTGGAAGGGAATAGTCTGATTTGTAATTTGATTGGGCTGAAACTGGGTTCCACTGCCTTAAAGTGTTTGTTTGTTGGTTTGTTTGGTTTTTATCAACCAGGACTGTGTCTGTTTTTTACCCACATAAAATGAAAGATGTTATAATAATCAACAGAAATTGCTTAAAAAATTAAAGTGGGCAAAAAGAATATGTTACATTCATAAGAGTAAGGAACAAATAGCATGACTGGTATTTTTCTCCTCTGCAATTCCAAAGTACATTTCACATCCCTCCAGTAATACTGTGTCATGTTTTAGTTTGTGATGAATTTGACAAAGCTCCCTGACCAATAATTTCCACTAGAAGGTGTCGTCTCCTTAGTCATGTCTATGTGACTATTGATGTATATGTAAGTCATTATTGAGAACTACTAAGATATTGCATTACTCCAGCTTCTGGTACAGAAATCAGACAAACACATTGAGAGAATGATTATTTTTCAGGAGAAGCCCAATGTGACTGGAATTAGCTTAACTAATGCAGTTATATGATTTTACCAGATGTTTGTTTTAATGATCACATTTCCTCTTAGGTCTCAATTTTTAAAGCCCTGCCTAATTCTTTAAAGGATGTAAAGCTAGCAGAGAGTGCCCAGAGGAGGGTCACAGAGATGGTGAAGGGACTTGAGGGGAAGTTGTATGAGGAGCAGCTGAGGTCACTTGGTCTGTTCAGCCTGGAGGAGACTGAGGGGAGAACTCATTGTGGTCTGAACATCCTTGTGAGTGGAAGAGGAGCGGTAGATCCTGATCTCTTCTCTGGTGACCAGCGACAGGACCCAAGGAAAAGGCCTGAAGCTGAGTCAGGGGAGGTTTAGGCTGGATTCCAGGATAAAGTTCTTCACCCAGAGGGTGGCTGAGCACTGGAACAGGCTCCCCAGGGAAGTGGTCACAGCACCAAGCCTGACAGAGTTCAAGGAGCATTTGGGCAATACTCTCAGGCAGGTTAAAGCAGCATACTACAGTTAATAAAAATATATACCAACTTTACATATCAGAAAACCAAACCTCTTCCCATAGATTTACAGACAAAAGTGTGACAGCTTTAATCCCTTTTTAATGGGTAAGCACACAACAAAAACAAAATAATGCAATTTGAGAGATCATGCAATGAAAGTTAAGCAAAGTTACTGGATGTTTTGTTGCCATAGGCTAAGAACACAATTACACTGGTTCATTGCATGCTCAAAAACTTGTTGAGTAGTGGGAATTTGAACATGTGTCTGAGCCTTCTGTGCAATTACTTTATATCGCACATTGCTGATTGATTCTGACTAAGCAGTTTTCCTTTCTGTTATTTGTCATGTGCAGCAGTATGTGTTCATTCTACTGTTTTTTCTATGTTACATTCCTTATTTCTCAGACTTCTTTTCTTCTTTCAAGGTCCGCACTGTCCTTTCTTAAAATTCTTATGTTTTTTAACAGTGTATTTGCCCCAGCAACAGACAAAAGAAGTCCAGCTCTTACATAGCCAAATTGGAAAAGATCCCAGAATAAAGAAAATATTAAATAGAGCAGAAAAAAAAGTCACCAGATGGATGCTATTGGTGCAGAAGGAGAATAGCCAAGTGCACTGTCGAAATTCCCACTCGGAAGATACAAGGAAGCAGTGTTTGTTTAGCTCATGCTTCTGCCAATCCAAAGGACTATCATGACCTATAAAGTAAGCCCAGGAGGTGGAAGGATTGTCTCATAAAGGGAAACACAAATATTGTAAATTCAGTTTTCATTGTGACCAAATGTACATGAAGAATGAATTAAAAATTTGGAGAATCCCTCTCAGTGCTACCATATGTGAAAGTACAAATCAGCCCAAGACGCAGCTAACTCAAGGTTATGAGGCACCTCTAGTGACAGACACCTTCAATCTAGAAAGAAGTTGTAGAGCCAACAGCTGGTACAAAGGCAAAAATCATATCAATTTGGACTGGAAGAGAGACCCATACATTTAAAAACCAATTAACCATCATTAACCACCATCTGACTAGCCATCATTAATCATATTTTAATAATACTGGTGCATTCACATCTCTGTGGGGATCACATTGAGATCATATAGGGTCTATATTGAATTTCCTAATGATATATGTAATGATCTCTGAAAAATCACACTAAATTGCATCTTTGAGATATAACATTAGGTCTGTAAGAGGATGGAGGAATGAATGAGGTATGAACCCCTGAAGAGGACAGATGCTGTACTCCAGTTAGGAAAGAGCCTGAACTTTAATTTAAAACATTGTGAAAGAAAATCATCCAGAGAAAAGAAGAGAAATCAGAACAGTCTGTGAAACTGACAGTTGCAGAAGGAAAACGTAATCTTTGTCTGTAGTTAAGATGGGAGATTATTTTACAGTAGAATTGACTCATTATCATATCACTCAAAAACCTCACCTTTTAACAAAATATTCTATTGAGCAAAAACACAGTCTGCTGAAAGATTATGCAGGAGCCAATTAATGTCTACAAAAACCCCTGGAAATGTGTATTTTCTCTGAGACAGTGTTTTTTATAACCCAATGGTCTGTGCATTCTTCATTGCATTCCTCTGCTTTCTGAAACACAGCCAGGGTGAAAACGTTTTAAAAATGAAAGATGCACAAAGGAAGAAACATAGCAGCCTGTGGCTAGTGAATCACAGGCCATACTACAGATCCTTTCTTCTGTACTGAGTCAAAGTTTATTGCAGTCCCAGAATTTGGTGGGAGACCAAGTTTTGGTCCTTTTAAAGTGTATTGTCACTTTTAGCTCAAACACTGAATTTAAGGGTGTATGTTTCTGCCACAGTATTCTTGTTTTACAACATAGGATTTTGTGTAAATTGGATGAGAAAAAGATTCAAAGTAATGTTTTGAAGTTGAATACATTACACTAATTGGGGATACACATACATATTCTACCATCTTTTTTTCACAACTTCAAAACTGGCTTCTGATAGTAAGTAACACCTCAAAGGCTGCTGCTAATGTAATACCTGAGCATGATCTTCAAAATATGTCTCACCCTTTTTTTGATGAAGATCAAATAAATATCTCACTTTCTCAGTCACCAAAGAAGTAGAAGTGGTTTGTGTAAGTACAAAAATACTGCAGATCATAAATTAGTGGCAAAAAAAATCATCTTTTTAAGCTTTTTAATAATCAAAACTAAATGCAATCTGGTAAAAATTCATCATATGGATTCTAGCCTTGATGACTGCATTCTGTTTTTAAATTAATTGTCAGACTACAAAGGTCATCAATTGCACTTCCCTGAAGTGAAAAATAGCCACAGAGAAATGTTAGGTCCAAATATTTTTCAAAATTATTCACAAGCATTCAGGCATTGTTCCATTTGTCTCATGGTACCATAAAATCCACAAATCATCCCTGCTGAGCAAGGACAAGTCTGAAACCACTTATATGTTGTCCCAAAGATCAGGCATTAAATAAAAAATGAATAATTTAAATTTCAGTTTTATTAAAGCATATGAACAATATATTTCAGTCTTTTGGTACTGAAAGACCTCAGCTTTGAGGAATTTTCTTAAAATTTGAGCAGGTATCATTTACATTCCTGTATACATCATTGTATACAAGAAGCTGCAAGTAAACAAGTCATTTAAACCAAGAAGCATAAGGAATCACTCAGTAGTGAGTTATCTTGATTGACAGGAAGAACATATAACTAGTATATGGACAGACAAAATAGCACAACAACTTCGATTGTATAAATTCTGTCTGCCAAATTAAACTTACTTTATTTTTGGTTAATATTTCTGCAGTTTCAATACAAGGCAGCAGTTGGGACACGTCTGTACTAGAACTGTGCCTCCAAGAGCCCTTATAACCCAGGTATATAATGAAGTTAGGACATTTTAATAGGTTACACAAATAGAGACTACTGTACATCCTTTCTTCAACTGTTGTTAGTGAACTGTACAAAATTGTAATTTAACCCTCTTTTCCCGAACTTGATGTTGCTCCATTTAACTTCATCTTTGCTACAGTTTCAAGTAAAACAAGTATGGCAATATAAATTCCGTACCAACTATGTAAAAGTTCAGTTTCTGAATTTTTTCTAGCTTGAAAATTAATTTCTGTTATTCTAGAAATAATGACTTCCTTGCCTGGAGATATGCTTAAATCTTAAAACTCGAGCAGTTCTAAGTCTTTCTGAAGTTGTGTAGGGAAATTCACTGTGGCTACTTTGGCATTCCGAGTTAAATAAACGCCAATCACTGTTTGAGGATGTTTATTTTACCCACTTCCTTTCTGTCAGCTGGAAGTCAAGAAACCCAACAGTTCTTTGAAAGATGAGATTTAGAAGCTGTTCCAGTTTAAATGGTTCTGGGTTCATGTTCTTTTATTATTTCAGTCAAAATGTTAATAATGGAACCTCCATGTTAAATCTGTAACTGTGCTATCAGAAACATGTTCGAAATTTCAGTGGAAAATGTTGTTCCATTGTATAATGTAAAACATACTGATTGAAAAAATATTTTAAAAAAATTTCATCTATTTCTAAACATGTCTATAATTGTAACATACAGCATACTGCCCCAAGTCTTTTTTTATCAGACTAGTTAATAGGTTTAATTTGTTTGCCAAAACTGGAGCTCTGACAACTGTTTCCCATTTTGATTCAAATAACTTCTTTTAAAATAAAGGATAAACATTAAAAAAAAAAAACCAAAACCCAAAAACCATAAAACAAGAATATTTTTAATAAAAACTTTCAATATTTTGAATCAATTTCTGATTGTCTGAAAGACACTTTCTTCTGTTTAATGACAAAGGGGAGATATTAAATCTCTAATCAAATTTAAATGTACATTCAAACATTTTAAGACAAAATTCAGTATCTGTAATTCTAGCTCAATGCACATGGGTTACTTATCAAAGTATTACAAGGGTTTGTCTTCCTTAATTCCATCCATCAGGTGGGTTTTTTTCATTTAAAAAGTTCCTGAGAGAAATAATAAAAAAACTGACATCCCAGGCAAGTTTTCTGCTTGCTTGTGGGCCTTTTTGAGGAGAGAAGGGAGGCTTTGACATCTTGAAGCTGTACTTGTAAAAGTCAGGTAGTGAAACAGAGAACAATTTTTCACTATCTGATATCAGAGTTAAACATGATGTGGCTGATCTGTGGATTCAGCTTGGAAAACAGAGCACGGGCTGCTGTAGCTCCTGCTTCCAGGGCTGTACGAAAAACTATTGCTCACTGTCATTCAGCCTCCACCCACAGTAATCACAGGTAAGGATAGATTTTCAGAACTTTCCCAACTGGGAAAGTCTCTCTGTACTCAGCAAGCAAGGGAAGATGAGCATCCTACCTTTTCCCTTCATCCTCAAGGGAAGGAAGATTTTCACCTGAATTCAGAGCAGTCAGACCCAGGAATGTGGCTCAGGAGGATGAACAAGCCTAAATCACAAGACCAATATCCCGAAGAGACTGTGACTTTCTAAGGGATGTTTTAGCCTTTTCTGATAATTCTGCCACAACCTTTTACATAGAATATTTAATGTTAATCATCCACCTTGAAAAAAAGTAGCAAGGATAAAGATATCCACAAACATCAAAGCAGGCGACGGTGGGTACAATTCTGCCAGAGAAATATCTAAGACATCTGGATGTGAAGATGTGAAGAAGTAACATATTAAACTTCATTTTAGCTCCACCAGAAATATCAAACAAAAAATCGTTGCTGCAGCAAAAACTCCCAAGTAGAGCTAAGGAGATGATGTTATTTTTAATAATCTTACATTTCAAGATCAGTGAAGGAAAAATTCAATGCAATATTCAACATATTTTTGTTATTACCTGGAATCATGCAACAGGCTCACAGAGACACCTTAGACACTGATGAGGAGATGGGTTCACAGCTTCTAATCAAGTGGTGTAACTGAACAACCATCCAAACACTCGTATTAAATTGGCTGAAGCCAGGTCTCTGATGAGACACAGAAGTAAGGTTTTAGGTTCCACAAAGAGCATTAACATAGTGCAAAGAATCCTCAAATGTGCTGAAGAAATGGAGATAAGGACACTGTAAAGGTTATATTCATTTTCACAAACCAGAACATTTCTGGTATTATCAAAATGAATTATTTGAGAAATTATATTCCATTAATAATTTTGGCACAAGCAATAAATCCAGTGGCCATCCATCTTCCAGTTTATAATGTTAAAAATTCTGGGAATTCCAGTAGGATCTCCAGAGGAAGTCAGAAGGGCAAATCCAGTTATACTGAGATTTCTTTCAGTAAGAAATCTTACACCCTTACCCTTTATTTCTGCTTAACATCAATACGTACACACACAAAAATATTTTTCTTGAATTTTGTAAAACATTAAAGATGAATATTTGCTTCTAGGCAGCTGGATTACTCAGAAGTCATATATATCTATGTCTCTTTTTGTGATTTTTCCACATCCCAGAGATGCCAGTATGCAGCCCAAAACTCAGCAGTCAGTAGCCCACAGTCCAGCAGTCCCTGGCCCAGCAGACTGTGATCGAGAAGTGCAGTCTAACAAATATCTACTTAGAGAAAGTACTAAATTAATCACTGCAATTGTTTCTTTAGGACTTTGAAGGATTAGGAAAACAAAATTGAGAGTTTATTTGGTGATCTGTTTTGATGCTTTTTTTTCACTACTCTTTTTAAAAGACATGTTTTACTTTAAATAAAGATATCCTATGGTCTGTGTTAAGAATAAACATATATTCTCAGAAAAAATCTTTCTGATTTGACAATCTCTGCTTGTAGAAATAAAGTACAGCATTTAACGATGCACATATCCACTTCTTTCTCTTGACACTTCTAAACCTTTGATCTATTAGTTCATGCATTAATGCAACAAAAGATATTAGTTTCTAGATATGTGCAGCTTAGCATTCCCTTTTATTATTCATTAAATTTCCTTTTCCTTACACCCAGCCAGTTTCTTTTCTTGATTATGATAGACTCCTGCAGTGCTGTGAAAATGTTAACACAAAAAATATGTCATTGCATGAGTAATATTTTGTAATTAATGGAGAAATTTTTATATGATCTATGATTTTTTACAGTTCAACTACAGCTTCATATGAAATGAAACCTATACTCTGAAGGCACATGACAGATGACATTTCTCTTTAGAAGTTCTATATTTAAAATTCTGGTGGAAGTTGTTGCTCACAGGTTGCACTTATCTGTTACTGAAAAGGAGGAAACAGAAGCAAATTTTAATCTACCTATTCATGTGGGAATCCAGAGTGCAGGGAATATTTCTCTGCCTGTTTTAGAGAGAAAAACACCCCTGGACAGCATGGTTTTTGACCTTTATCCATGGAGAAAACTCCCTACCATCTGGGAGGAGCTAAAATCTACACAGATGTGAACTAGGTGATAGAATATGATGTAAGGATATCACAGGGTGAAGAATTTAGAAGTTTTAGGTTTGTTAATGTAGTAAATAGATAAATAGTAAAAGTTCCAAAATGGAGGAACCCTTGTAGTTTTTATTTCCTTCTGACTTCTTCTAGTCCTCCATATTTTGCAGCAAAAGTAGTTTAGGATGATTGGATGAAAAATGCTGCAGTTCCGGCCTGTGTGTCGGAGTGATTTACTGAGCATTGGATGAAAAGTAAAAATATCTGTCGTTTCAATTTTTAATTGGATAATTTACCTATAAAAAGGCTTTGGAATCTTGATAAGCAGCCATTTTCTTGCCTTCTCTTGTCATGTTCTGTTCTACTGTGTCTTTCTAAGCTGATAACACTAGAATAAACAACTATCTGAAGAAGCAGTTACTTGCCTCGTCTGTCTATCAAGCTCCTTGCCTCGTCTGTCTATCAAGCTCCTTGCAAGGACTTTAAGGACTAGCAGTGTCATATTCACCAAACACTTTGAGATCTCTGTCTTGAATGATAATAATCAGAAACATATGTAGAAAACATAAAGGGCAATTTGTGACCAAGTGTTCAATAAAAAAGGTAACTCAAAAGATCAACTTTCATGATTCATGCCACTGGATGTGCGAAAGTCCCTTTAGCAGCTATTCTTAGTATAGCATATACTGAAAATACCATTTTTTTTTAATAAGGAAAATAATCCCAAATTTTTTCTTCCCTGACTTTCTTTTTCATCAGTTCTAGACAAGCTAGTATCAGATTTTCCCACTTTCTGCAAGAAAATAATATAAGAAAAAAAGAGGAGGAAAGTATTACCTAAAACTTTTTCACAGTGAGTACAAGGTACATAACTTGTGACTGAACCCTTCCATGTCGCTTCTGTCTGTACCTCTCTTGGCTGTCAATAGTATGGAGTACCAAAGCATTGCAAATGCCTTGCACCAATCAAGTGAGTATCGCATGTGAACTAACATGAGAATAATTTTGTCTTTGTCATTGTAGCGTTTCTTTCTGCTCCTTGCCTGTAATGCAATTTTTTGAAATTTCTAAGGACAGCTAAGTAGACTGGTTTGGTCTCTGATCTCCTGAAGTTGGTTCCCTCACTTCCCTATAATGCCAAACAGCAGCAAACATTGAGTTATTTCTTTGAGTTCATGCTCGCCAGGAGTTTTTCCTAGGATATAGTGTATTTCAAGAAAATTTCTGGATATTTCAGACTATCTTAAAAAAATTGTTTATGATTGTCTTATGATGGGAGGCAAAAAGAAATGCAAATCCTAAAATGATGGAGTAATCATAGTTCCCACAGGTCTAGATCAACCAGGGATCCTGTTAAAGCAGAAGCAGGAGACTGACCAAACTGCCTCACAGGCCACTTCGCCAAGAAGTGACTTACTCAAACTACATTAATTGGTGTGAAAGTCAGGGCTTTGAGGCACTTTAGGAACAGATGACAAATAGGGTGATACAGGGAAAGTGCAGAGAGGTTGAAGCTCCCATGAATACTACAGCAACGTCTTCTTGAATAAAAATTGTACATTAGCAGTCTGATGCTTCCAGCCCGTCATGGTTGAAGGCCGCTGCATCCTCCAGGAAAGCATCCCAAATGAGGCTGCTTTGGCTGGCACCACTCGGCACTCAGCCTGCACCCAACAGAGCTGGGCTGCACCCACAGAAGCCACGCACACGCACGGCACTGGAAAGTTGTTGAGTGCATCACTGAGAATAAAGAGGTGGGAGGGGCCCTTCACATAAAGCTCTACGGGAGTTTATTGCTGAGGGCATAGAACGTTCCAGGGGCGAAGGGCCAAGAATACAGGGGGGTCCAGGGTATAAGTATGAGGGTGACACAGGGCAGGGAGAGGGCCAGGGACCAATGGAAAAAGAGCTGAGGAGAGGAGCATAGGCAGGGCCAGGATACACAACCCAATGGGGAAACATGGAGGGAGGAGCCAAGGACCAAGAACTAATGGGAAAGTGGGGAAGGGAGAACATTCTAGGACATGAACTTACAGGGGGTCCAGGGGGTGGAGAGTTAGCAAACCAATCGGGGTAACAGAACTGGGGTACATTAGCATAAAGTGCCAGAACACCTGGGGAGAGGCCCTTTCGATCACCCTGCCTTAAGGCTTACCCAAGGGGATTGATTCAAACTTTGGGGCTGTCTCAGCACCCACAGGCTGCCCCTGCCATGGGGGCAGCCATCGCAACAGCAGTCTTCTCAAATCCCTGGATAAATAGGATCTCCCTCCCTGGAGCTGCTTCCCTGAGCTCAAGAACTTGCTATTATGGAGGGACAGGACTTAACCACAGTCCTGGGGAGAACACACTACTGGAGGCAGACTTGTCCAGCTGGTTACTCTTTGTAAGTCTGCAAGGACTTCTTCTTTGCCACTGTCAGCCTGTAAAGGACAGTTTTTCCTGCTGAGAGCTTGTGTTTGGGTATGTACAAGGTATGAGTGTGTCACATTTGCTGTGATGGTGGTATGCTGTATTTTTCTTTTTCATGGAGGTACATGGGAAGTGGTTGGATAGCACAGAGTATACAGAAGTTATAATGTGGTCCAACCGGACACCGTTTTGGAGCATCAGGCAGCTACACAGCATATGCTGTAGCCTGAACAATCTGGCCCAGTGGGAAAGTGATCTTTTTCTGACCTGTTTTATCTAGTCCAGAAAGAAAGAAAAAAAATAAATGGTCATCTATACCTTCTATTGTCCTCCATTTCAAGGTAAGCAGCAATCATAAGATTTTCTTTATTAGGACAATAATATTTTTTCTGCTATCATTACACCTTCTCTCTTTTTGTTTGTACGGTTATCGAAAGGCTTTTCTTTGTGTATTTGAGGTTTTTGTTGCTGTTTTGTTTTTTTTTTCCCAGTTCAATCTAACTGGAAAATCCTTTTTTCAAGGTCGTCTCTAAGCAACTGGGTATTAAATGCATCAGAGAAACAGGTTTGCATCCCCGAGTCAAAGCACATAATGAAACACAGCTTTCTCTTGAGAGCACAGTGCGAAACAAATCACCTTTCATACCCTTATATTTGTTTAGTTCAGATTCTGTCTGTCTTGGAGAGACAGCCCTGATCTACTTGCCTGTTAAAAAATAAAGTAATAAAAAATAAGATCTAAACCAACATGCAGAAAAGTAAAAGAGAAAACAAACACTTTTGATGTAGCCTGAGTGAGTCACATGGAAGAACAGTCACACCACCCTGGCAGCCATTACCTTGTTGTCTTTGTGCACCATCTTGAAACAGAGAAATCCAAACCATGACCAGAGCAGCAGTGCACACACCTAGCAATAATCTCTTTGCAGATGTTCTTCACAAGTGTATCAGTACCTATGTAAGGGTAACAGGTACAGCTATACCCATGCATAGCTACAATTTCATTCATATGTAATATATAACATTTATTATACATTTCCAGGGTTCATTAGAATTGGTTAACTAAAATTTGTGCAAGTGATTGTGACGGGGTTAACAATATGTTTCAGTTCAGCTATAATAGAAACCATAAGTTTAGCAAAGGGTGAAGATTTTTTGAATAAAAAAGCATTTAAAAGTGCTTTTGATGCAGTTAATGTTCGTTTCATTACTGTTCTTTCCTGTTTCCTGATATTGATTTACATCTTTAGTGACCCTCATTTGGTAGAAGTCAACTATTTTTTGCTGCAGCTGCCACTTTACAGGAACTGTGTGTTGCACATCACACATTAATCACTTTTCCAAGTTATCTATACACTGCAACTTAATGTCATATCAGGCAGAGAAGGATACGTAGGAAATAGACTTCAGGTCTCAAAAAAGTCTTTAGGTTCCTGCCACTGCACATAGATGTCATGTTGATTTATCTGACACTTTATTTCAGATACAGTAACTTTTCTGCTTGCAAACCCTTTCTTCATAAAGTAGCTCAGCTTGGTAGCTCAGAAAACTCAGGCTGTTTGTACTAAAAAGGGCGTAAGATGGTCTAACAAATCTTAAGAGTCACAGCAGGTAATGGTGAACTTCAAAACTTTTAGCATTTGGCTTTCATTGAGGTAAGAATCAAACAGCCTGGGTAGGTAACAACCAGTCTGACATCTTGAGTTAGTGTTTTGAGGTTGGGAGTCTCCATTTTCAAGCTTTCTCAAAATATTTTTATCCTTTTGCTGTGTTCCTGGCAGAAAGTTGCAGAAGAACAAGCTCTATTCATGCAAATGACAAGGCATCTGTGGTTTCTTTGCTACGAAATATTATTGAGGCCAGAATATTGCATGTTAAAACAAGACTAGGCATTTATATACAAAGCAGAAAAATTCAGAGTGATCCTTCTAAAAATTAGCCCTAGTATACTGTAACATACAAAAAAATTGTATGAAAAAGGTGAATCATAATGGATGGCGTAAATGATTGCTCTATAAAAGGTGCTTAGCAAGAGTTGCCTAAGGAGCCATTAGTAAATACCACTATGTTATACTGTAAATACCCTACTGCACCCCTCTTTTTTCTCCCTTTCCTTTCCTTTCCTTTCCTTTCCTTTCCTTTCCTTTCCTTTCCTTTCCTTTCCTTTCCTTTCCTTTCCTTTCCTTTCCTTTCCTTTCCTTTCCTTTCCTTTCCTTTCCTTTCCTTTCCTTTCCTTTCCTTTCCTTTCCTTTCCTTTCCTTTCCTTTCCTTTCCTTTCCTTTCCTTTCCTTTCCTTTCCTTTCCTTTCCTTTCCTTTCCTTTCCTTCCCTTCCCTTCCCTTCCCTTCCCTTCCCTTCCCTTCCCTTCCCTTCCCTTCCCTTCCCTTCCCTTCCCTTCCCTTCCCTTCCCTTCCCTTCCCTTCCCTTCCCTTCCTTTCCTCCTCCCTTCCTTCCCTTTCCCTTCCCTTCCCTTCCCTTCCCTCTTCCCTTCCCTTCCCTTCCCTCCCTTCCCTTCCTTCCCTTCCCTTCCCTTCCCTTCCTTCCCTTCCCTTCCTCCCTTCCCTTCCCTTCCTTCCCTTCCCTTCCCTTCCCTTCCCTTCCCTTTCCTTCCCTCCCTCTCCCTTCCCCCCTTCCCTTCCCTCCCTTCCCTTCCCCTTCCCTTCCTTCCTTTCCCTTCCCTTCCCCTTCCCTTCCCTTCCCTTCCCTTCCCTTCCCTTCCCTTCCCTTCCCTTCCCTTCCCTTCCCTTCCCTTCCCTTCCCTTCCCTTCCCTTCCCTTCCCTTCCCTTCCCTTCCCTTCCCTTCCCTTCCCTTCCCTTCCCTTCCCTGAAGGCTTTATTGTGGGAAAACTTCAAATATGAAACAATTTAGGAAAAAGAATGCACATAAAGAAACAGATATTGTTCAAATAATCTTCCTCAATTAAAAACAAAACAAAACAAAACAAAAACCTATCAGAATTTATTCAGTTCTATCAAATTAGTCCCTTGCTTTCTTTGGGCACCATATAAGCATGAGTTCTTTCTTCACTGTGTTAAATACTTTCTCTCTTTTTACGCCTCTAATATGTTATGTCACATATCAATCCAAATATCAATGACAACAGAAACAAAACTTCAGAGGTACAAAATGAAATCATCACTATATGGCTCTTGCCTTGTGAAAATGAAGATCCCAAAACTGGATTAGTAGAAAAACCTTCTAAAATTGTCAGATGATGCAGAAAGGGATAACCTGGGGAGTTCAGAATGGTCAACTTTGTCCTTCTCTAATGAGTCAGCAAAGGAACCAACTCTGTAAGAGTAGGGTTAGAAATTTCTGCATTTTGGTGACAATTCAGAGCTAGGCTATCATTTAAACTGTGTCCTAGGCTGAGAGAGAGTTCAGTGTGAGACTTTTTCTTACCCCATTGTTCACCTGCAGCCACTGGGAACAGTGCAGGGGCTGTTGTTCTGTAGACAAGCCCCTGTGTGCAGCACCTTTTCGCAAAGCTGTAAAGAGAAAAGTGGCCACAGAGCCTCTCTTCTCTTTCTTCTTGAGACATCACCAAAGTCTGCATATCTGTCCCTTTATGGTGACATATAGACACTTTACATCATTTACTGAGGAGAAAGTCTGTGATTATGGTACATGCAAATATTTCTTTTCTAGAAAAGGGGCTTGAACGGGAAACTGTTGATAGATGCTGCAGAAATGAGGGCTGGAGACACTTGGGTGCAAAATGGCAGATTAAAGTGTCCATACACTGTATTCATTTTCCTGATCGTAATTTTCTTTCTGTTTTCTATCTTCTCATTTTTTGATTGTCAGCTCCATAATGAAATTTCTGGTTGATTTAAACAAATAATTGGTTTACTTTAATGACACAAAAATCCAGGATGAATATCCAGAAAAACTCCTGAGAACAAACCAAGTAATCAGCAAAGTCTCCCAAGGGATGCTGTAGAAACTCTGTTACTTGGGGCTCTTAAATTAAAAGGTACTCCAGGGAACAGTTTTGGGAGATGGGTTTAATAACTTACTGGGACTTTTCTATCATTAAGCCTGGAAAGACAGTCATTACCACCCAGAGTAGGAGCACGGTTCATTTAAGTTTATAACAAGACCTGAAGTACCTACCTATGTGACATAAATGCCGATGAAACAGAAAACACCCCCAGACATGGAGGAAGCCCCAACTCCCCTCTAAAGAGTGGGAGAAGAAAGGTGCAAGATGAAGTTTTGTTCTTTTCACTGGCCCGTTTCATTCCTATGCACCTCGTGTGCAGAGTGACCTGAGGGTTTTGGCAGTTACATTCCATTCATCTTCACGAGCACGTGAGGATGCATGTCCGTATTGTTATGTTTTCATGGTCCTAAAAAAGGTAACATATTTTATATCAGTGATTTATAGCCAGCTCATCAGGCTGTAAGACACACTGCAAAATAATGCTAAAGAAAACAGTGGAAAAAAAAGAGGAGATATGAAACCAACTTTGTAAGTGAAAGTTCCAGAGTAGACATTTATGTTTTCAACTCTTATGAGTCACATTTTTCTACTCTGCTGTACTATACCCTCTCCAGATTTAGGCTTTCTCATCCAGGACAGCTGATGCTGGGGAGATTAACAACATCTGATATCAGCTGACAAAACATGGCAGGATCCACTTCCAAGACAGAAGTCCCTTGTTTTGTCTACTTTAAAGAACCCTTAGGTATTTCTCGATTAAGACGAGTGGATAGGGATTTGGCTTAACATTGGAATAATATGACTGTCGCAGCTTTTGTAGACCTCATAAATCAGTTAAGCATAGGTCCACAAAGACATGTAAGAGCCTCACTTCTATAATTTCAGACAGACTTAACTGTCTAACACCCTGAAGGATCAAATATTAATTTCTTTGCGCCTAATTCTATATGCAGAATGGGAATAGTAGTACTTCCCACCTCACAGGATATAAATACATCAAGATTTAAGACATTTCAGCCCTGTGTCAATAAACCCATGTAGTCCCTAAACTAGCTTGGTTGTGAAGTGTGCTGACAGTAACACACCAAAGTCTCTGGCCCAGTGACTCTAATTCTGCATTGCAAATTGTGATAACAGACTCATTTAACTCAAGGAGAATTTTGCTTAAACACTGTCATGTTCTTACCATACTACAGAAATACTAAGCAAGACTTAAAGAAGATTTAAAGCAGAAAATACTTCATTTTGAATGACTCAAATAAAATTAAAAAAAAAATAAAATGTCTTAAAGTAATGAGTTAGTCAACCCTGAATCCTGCACTAATTATAGCTACCTGCCACTACAAATTCTTCCGTATCCAGGTACCATGTATAAAGTACATAGTATCTGTTTTGATTTGATTACAGTTCAATTTCCTACCTTAATTATAACAGGCAGAGTTAATCTGACAGTTAAAAAGCTCTATGCAAAGTAATTTTATATAGGGGATTTAATTAAGCCTAGGAGATGGTGTTTTAGTTAGCTACATAAGATTTACTGGAGTTGGAAAGTCATAAATTGACTGGTGCCAGAAGTTGTGTGGTATTTGTATTGTTATCAGGAAAGAAGGGCATGGTACTTGTTTTGGAACAAATCCTCACTGAAATACAAATTAACCCAAAAATCTGTGCAATTCTGATTAAATACCTTGCCTAGAAAGATCCAGCTACAAAAACCTTTCCTGACTGGGGGGACTTACTGCAGTGAGGAGACAAGAGAACAAGAGAAGACAGATTTGGCATGTGAGTGCTTAATTGTTAACATGCCAAATGGCGCTCAGCAAGACAAAGTCCAGACACAATTTAGGGTGTAGCTTGCATTAGGGACTATTTAGAATAGGCAGTATGGAAAAACTTGCTGTGCTGGTTTTGGCTGAAGAGAAATCATCCCATGCCACATGGATGTGATCTGAGCTGCTTCATTTGCTCAGAGAGCCCAAGAACAGATCTTGGCTCATTATTCTTAAAACCATGAATGTATCTTCTAGATGTGCTCTCTGCCTCCTGTCTCCCCTTCACTGAGCCTGGGGAAAAGGTGATGACAGTAAGAGCATGTTGTTGAGTAAACCTGGCTCTTGTGAGGTTTTGGTAAGAGAGGAGAAAAAACTGGCAGCAGTGGCAACCCTGACTTCATTGCCCATATCGTTTCTGGTAGACCAGGTCCCCTCTCTGTCAGCAGCACATTGCAGACTTGCAGACGTCCTTCCCTGCTATAGATTCTCAGAAGGCACCAACAAGACCTTGCTATTACACCTCAGTTAGCCTCTCCTTTTTTTTCTCAATATCTCTCTTTGCAGCAGCTGTTTTCAGAGCTCCCAGGAGCTCAATGCAAGGGCACTCATTCCCCATCACTCCTGGGGACTACTGACACCTCCTCCACTACAGAGTGGTTCAGCAAGGAACAGGACACCTGGAAGACATTAGTCAATCATTTTTAATGTCTTTGGGTCCAGAGAGCTGGATGAACTGGTAGTTCTGGTTTCTTTTGAGTACAGTAAAGAGGCTCTTGTACAGGTTTGCGAGAGGCTTAAACTACCCCAGCAGTTTAGCAGTGTGCCTCAGGCTAGGGTGAAATACAGCAAGTATAGTCAGCTATTAAACTTATCAGTGCACCTATCTGCTGTTACCAGGTGTGTTTTTCAAGTGAAACTTAACAAGAAAATGCTTGAAGGCTACTCATTAAATTCAGAGCAACAGCCTTGACCTGACCACAAAAGCCACATTTTTGCTCCAGAGGTTGAATTTCACATCCAGTAAAGAAAAGGGAGATATTTTTGAACTTATTATCCAGGTATTCTCCTGCTTAGGAAACATCCTTCTGTGGAAAATAAAGACCTGTTTGAAAACGCTTCCTGAAATATTTCCATGTAAAAATGAAATGCATTCAGAAAAACCTCAGACATTCTGGACTGACACCGGGACAAACTCTGCAGCCACATCAATTTCAGATGCCACCATTGTAGACATCATAGCTGAAGTCTAGCATTTGGAGTAGATATTTATAAGATCCAAGTATGTCTGAATAAAATTAGAGATTTCGGTGAGTAAACTATAACTTATTTTGCAGCAGATGCTAAGAAAACCCCGTTTCTTGTGTGTCATCTTTCAGAAAAAAATAAATCTTGACTGAAATATCAAAAAAAAGCTCAGGGGAAATGTTTGCACAGCCTTTTCCTTGATGACCTAATTAAATTATCTTTGAATGATCAAATTTTTTTAAATGAAAACTACCTGTAATTTCATTGGTTTACATTACTCCTGATTTCCTTTCCTAAACATGGCATGTAAATCTGAGGGCAGGAGATGTCACAGTCTCTATCCTTACACATAAGAGGAGATACACAAACAAATTGCGAAGTGATTCATAGTTCTATTGAGTGAAAGATATGCAATATAAAGAAGGTATTATATTTTACTGTGATTGTTACCAAATGTAACTTCCAGGAATGATGTCAGTTTTTTTATCTGGAAGATCTTGGCTGACCTGGTAATGCCATTTCTGGAAATCTGAAAGTAAAGTTCAACATGCAAGACAACAGACAACTCAGCAGTGTTCGATGGTTTTGTGATAAAGTAGATAGATCATGCATAATTCCAGTCTATTTCCTGCCAAATATTAAGTCATGTTGATGTTAGGTAAGATACAACAATGGATTTTTAACTCACTGCTTCAGAGGATTATTGTACAAGTTGTGTGTCTTTGTGGGAAATTTGGTTCTTGTGAAACGTGTGGCAATGATCACACCAGACATTATTAGTGAATCCTGCCCCATCCAAATGGTTCTGAGCTCAGTCTTCTACTCTACAAACAAGCAAAATTGTTTAGGAATGTAATTCTATGGTCTGTTTCATGTGTGTACTGTCTTTAGGTTGAATAACTACAAGTCCATAGACGACATATTATAAATAAAAATAATATTGGAACAGCAAGGTATCTGTGTTACTGTCACTGACAGTGACCACTGCTAGGGTTTTTTGTCAGTACTATGAAAAAAGCTACACAGTGAGTAATATTTCATAATCAAGCTATGAAGAAATTTTATTCCTGGTTTCCTTTAGTTTACTGAAACTTGAAAGATGGTACCCCACTTCTTCATTTACTTAGTTTTCATATTATCTCTTCTAAATAAATAAATATTTGTATAATATGTTTTGACTTTATGAGTTGGATTTGTTCCACCATAACTTAGAAAGAATAATGCAAATGCTAAGATTTTGGAGAGGTATCTGAGAGGTATTCTGCTGTAGCTTGAGGCCCTATTTTTATTAGAAAATGCTTTTTATTCCTATTTGAATACTGTTTTTTTTCTTCCTATTTGCTTTGGAGGTTTCATATTATTCTGTTATACAGAAAGAACTGTTTTTTATTGTTATTTTTATTCAAAACAATTTTATGAGAAATTGTCAGCATGAGGACAATCTTATCTATACTGCAATAAGTTTGGTACATGTCTGGAATCCTGAGCTTCTGCTCTTGTAAAAGGCCTCTTTCTCCTAACAAGATTCTTTCTTGTGGAAATACTATCTGATACATACCAAGCAAAGGACACTGAAAAAACCATTTATTTATCAATACTGACCATCAGATCCAGTTTTAAGAACAGGCCAAAAAAAAAGCTATTTGCCTAAAAAGAGACCTCTGGAAGCTGTGAAACCCCCCGACATTTGCTGCAGAGCTGGAGTGCCAGGTCAGGGTTATCAAGTAACCTGTACCATCGGGTGGAGATGCATTCAGCTTCTACACTGAGATTCCATGATGACAAGGCTGAGCTGTTTCTGTACAGATATGATTATATCCTGTTACTGCAATAAAAGATTTTTACTATTAAATCTTGGCTGAAGAGCAGAGTGGCACCTAGCATTGTGCTGGTGAAGACACAGCTTTACTCTGCAGAACTATAGTGAATGGAGTGAGAGGCAGAGATGCTCTGTGGTGCTTTCAATGAGACAGGGCAATGCAGGGAGCATACAGGAACACTACAAGCCAGTCAGAAAAGGGTTACTATCTACCTGCTGGGTGTATGACTCATGTCTGGAGCTAAAGCTGGCCTCTTTCTCTGGGGTATGAACTACAAGAGAGAAACTGTCTGGAAAACTGTTGCATCATTTTGTTAGAGCAATGAATTTTTTTCTGAGAGTAGGGCCTGAACCAGTGCCAGGTGTGGTACTGATACCTTCCTGAGGGAGTGTCCTCCACCCAGCAGAGCCAGAAGTAAGCAAGAATGTCTGCAGGTTCATGAAGGGCAGACAGAAGGTGGACTGCAGGAGGGGGATGGGAATGAGCTTTTCCTATGAAAAGGACAGATTTATACGTGACAATGGCAGAAACATCTTGATGATGTTTGGACTCCAAACATAACCAAATGGGGAAGTTTGATCACATATTTGTTCCCATGAATATTTCATATGTTTCAATGACCTGAGTTAGTGTTTGCATAGTAAAGCTCAGCCCCTTCAGCACATGCTTCTGAAATCTTTGAAGACATCAGCAGAAGTGACCATGTCTGTTTTCAATAAGGGTCAAGAGAGCAGATGTGTGCATCAAAATGCCTTCGGAGGCATCAGCCTTAAACTTTAATCTCATTGAATCTTGCTTGCTGCTTAGACTTCCCTTTCGTATAATGGTCAGAAAAGTCCAGGAATTCAGCATTAAAATGTCCCCACCTTGATTTAATTATTGGAGGAGGCATGTCCTTTCTTTTCCTTCAATCTTTTGCACAAGTGGTATAATCTCTCTTGCCTTTCTCTGTCCTGTCCTTGTCTCAACTATCTAAGTAACACGAATTGCTCAGCCCTTCACAAATCCTCCATAGGTGCTTGGTACCTGTAGAACTCTCTGTTAGTGACTAGATCTTGTAGGATATGGGGACAGTAGCCAGTATGGGTTTTGCTGGGCTAATCCTCTGTATCATCAGCATCCCAAGATCAGATGTCATCCCTGCAGAAATATTTTGATTAAGCACCCATGGTAGCCACCTCCTCAAAGAAGTTCACCAGCCTAACAAACACATCTTGTAAATCCATGTTCTTATACCATCAGCTGGATTGGTCCTGTTTCTGCTAATACCTGTGTTACTAGGCCTAGTATTTACAAGTATTTTGGGAACATTAATATTAGGAGTTATGTTTTCAGAGAGTGCTAAAAATCACTTCACAGCAAAAATTACCCAAAATTTAGTCACTTTTAAAAGTCTTTGATTTAAAAAACAGGATCGAAGAAACTGCTTCCAAAAGCTGGGGTGTCACAGAGGCTAGAAATGAAAGTAAATTAAGCTCTTGCCTTTGTCAGGCCAACCAAAAGAGGATCATAGCAGACCTCTCAAGACATTAATTGATGATAGCGGAGGCAGTCTCTCTTGTGTGGCTGTAACTAGCTTTTGATTGAAAAGGCCCAACACAGACAGAACAACACTGCATCACAGAATGGTAACTACATATGGATTTAATCTGCCACCAAACCTAGCATGCATCTGCATCAGTTGTTAATGTAATTCACCAATTCAGAGTTCAGTGAAGCAAGTTCCTCACAAAAACTAAATCTGTCGCTGTTCTCACCGCGGCCAAGTAGAGAAATGACACAAAGTCCAGGCTCAGGGATAAATGGAAGCACTTTAATGAAGTCTCAGAAGACTTTTATATGTTAGTTCACAAAGTGTATTGAGTGGCATAAAGTAATTGGTTTTGCCATCCACTCCCTAAGGGGATTGGTCAAGTTCTAAGACACCCATTCCCAAATATTTGTCTGGTCAAAGCCATAACAATACTGCAAAACAACCTGCAGGTGCAAGAAGTTTACAATACTGTAATCTTGTTCAAAGTAATCTGCATGGGAAAGACAGAATTCTCACAAAAATGCTGCAGAGAGCTGAAGAAATTCTCTGCTGGAGTTTTTCAGCATCCATACTAAATCTTCATCTCTCTTCCCTTTATTTTGTATTTCCCTCTTCCCCCTTCAAAATTTTTTAATCTGCCTCAGGTTTCAACACCTCATTCAAGTAGTCCTGTAATATCTCAGGTTTGATATCATTTTACCTTTCAAATATAACTACAGAGGTATTAGGTTAAGCTCACTAGGTCTGCCTGATCTATGTGATTGTAGCTTTTCAAGCATCCAGTTAACCAAAAACAATGCTAAATGAGGGCATTGTTAGCTTTTTTATTGATCCAGACAGTTCTGCTTTAAAAAAAAAGGAGAAATGCACTCTTGCATTCAAACTTGTTCTGATACATCTTCTATAATCTTTACAACTCCAAAAATGGGACAGGAAGTAGGAAAACACTATTTATTTTTTTTATGTGAGGGGATTGACTGGTTTGGTTGGAGGAAAGAACATGACTTCAAGATTTCCATAGAAAAGAACAAAATCCAAAAGCTTTTTATTAAAAAAAAGTTTGAAAGCCTTCAGTTATTTTTTTATTGAATGAGTTAAATTTGTACTTTGCTATATGCAGGAACTGAAATTTCAGACTGCCAAAAGCACAGGATGGGATCATGTGGTTATTGGCTGGTCTACCCTTCAGTACAACAAAGTCGTTATTGATGCATTTACTTTTGAAATGGTTCAGTGTATCCGCATCAACCAACACTGGTTTGTGTAAATGGCTCAGTCTGCCCACACACGCCACTCACAAAATTCCAGACACTGCTCCTCCCTTTCTACACTGTACTAGGCATTATTCAGGATATTGCATTTTTAATAGATTTTTAAGGAATAAAATTCTATTCTGTTCCATTTCTCTTAAGTGTTATGTTTGTAAAGAATTCTGAAGATTCTGGACAAAAGTCAAAATAATTTCAAAAGGCATCCAATGCAGAACATCTTCTTATCAATTTTTTTTCCCTGGGTTTGGCACTTCTTAGGTATTTTATTAATGATTTGAGAGATGTCAGTTCAATTCTCTGCTTTGCTGCAAAAATTTTTGTAGTAGCTTAAGCAAGTCAGGTATGATGAAAAATGAATATACAACTATAAACAGAAAGAATATAAGGAAATTAAAATGAAGTGTGAATAATTATATAAAAATAATTATGGATCTTATATAGTCATAAAAATAATATCATAGTGGTTACCAGTATATACCATGTGATAGTGAAGACTGTGTTATGAAACAAAGATTATCTAAGAGAAGCTATTTGAGTACTAATACTTAAAATATTATTGGTAATCAAATAAATTGCACCTTTCAGAGTTAACTGCATCAAACCCAATCTGAATTCTTAAGAAAGCTGCATTGTAGTCAACAGATTGAATTATTTTTTTTGCTACCTGTTGAAACAGCTGTTAAAGGGCAGACACTGTGAGCCCACACCAAGCAAACTGGTTGATCCAACACTGTTATATTTCTGCTTAATGCTGCTTTTCAAATGATAGAGCAGCTCTGCTGCAACAGACTTAAGATACAACATAGCCACTCATTGTAATAATAATTCCTAGACTAAAAACTGCCAGAGAGGTTGTATGAGTGTGAAACATTGGCATCTCCTATATCTGGAATCCTACTCTGGATAGGATTTATCTCTCCAGATGTAGACAACTTGAATTGTTCTGCTAAGCTGCTTTTTGGCTAATGAAAGACAGGCTCTACCATCTCATGCTGTAATTATTTTCTACTTCTTCTAGAGCCATTTTCTCTACTGTCTTTGAGGGGTACGATTGGAACAGAAAGCCAACATTTTAGATACGTAGAGTGAAAATCATGAAATCCCATGTTCTCCTTGCTTACATAGCAGAAAAGGACAACTGGAACCTACTACAAATAAGTTTGTAATTGCCTTTCACAGAGCTGAAAAAATCACAGAATTTGTGTACTTGTGTTGATGAGCTCTCATGTAAAAGACTTTCAGATGTTTTAACTGATGCTCTTGGGATGCTCTAAGTGACAGAAATGTTACTAGAGAATAACAGCAAAAAAGTGGCTCTAGAAATGCTACTTGCTGCCTCTTGTGTAACTCATTTCAACATTGCGTGATAAGTCAGTGTTGCAACTCTTGTGGCATCTGTTTTATCTGAAGCTATCATAATACTTTGTGACAGTGGATTTAGTTCATGGAGACTGAGAATACCTCTTCTGAGTCTGTCTGAAGCAAAGTGGACTTGGAATCACTGTCGTCGTAGAGAAAATGCTCCAAGGCAACTGGAGTGGTGTCATGCAGCCTCTCCTTCCTGTCTTTGTCCAGCAGCATGTGTCTGCAGGCTCTGGGTCAAAGACTGCCAAGGGAAGCAAACTAACTCCATCCAATCTGACAACCATCAGGAGAGGAGCAGGGACTTCCTTTAACATGCAAGGAGGCTTCCTTCCAGGCTTTATCCAGACCTTTGACCAAATGCAGACATGTCAGCTGATCTATACAGCAAAATTCATTACCCTGACTTTTTTTTTTTGACCAAAAGAAGTTTAACATTGTAATGTTTTTAAAATCTTTGCTAGATTTTAGGGTCCTTATTTTGTCTGAAATGTGTGTTCAGATGGCAGTTCTGTGGAGTAGATAAAGGATTGAAGACATTAGAAAATGGAAACAGGCAGAAAAGTCTTTTCAAGAAGTGTAGGTTGAATTGAAGGGCAAGATAGGAGTAAGTCTTTACTAACTAGTCACTCAGCAAAACTCTCTGCAATTCTTTTACACTCGTTTTCAGCTAGATGGGGAAATGAGTAGTGGTTCTGGCAACAAAATATCTCAGAAGGATCCCTCAGTGAAGAATGTACTTCAGCTTAATCCTGTTCTCACTGAAATCAGTGTCAGACTGCTGCGGGACTGCAGGGATGTGCTAGGATGGGTTTGTTATGCAGACAGCTATGCCATTAACATGTTCAAAACATAATCTCTCCTTGCAGAGGGAGATCCTACTGAGGGAAATGTGGCTGTCTTCTGTTAATTTCAAATAATAAAAGGTTTTTCTCCATCTGTCTCCAGTGACTTACTTCATCTGTGTGAATTTTCAGTCCTTTCTAGAAGTGTGAAAAGAGTAACTTTAGTTTATTTTAATTTAGTTAAGGTCATCCCTTAAGGCTTTGAAATACCTTTGAAAATCTGCACCAAAGTAGAAACACAAGAAGAGTTCTGATTGAATAGTTCTGATTCTTGTTACAAGCACAAACAAAGAAATCTTGATTTCAAAGACAAACCTGTTCAGCAACATATTCCTGATAAGGAACGAAGCTTTTTGTGTTTCCATTGAATTTCAGTTGAGTTCCTTTTGGCTGCATTTAGTAAGTTTTGGACCTGTATTTGTGTTTAAATAATGTGTTGAATGCCTCTTTGTTACTTCTGCAGGCATTACAGGAATGCAAATAATGAAGAATAATGATAATTATGTGCCATTCCCTGGAAAGGTTCATGAAGATAGTTTTGTTGAAAAGAGCTGTAAATAAGTCTCTAAGAATAACAGCCAGTATCCAGAATATGCCTGGGGACTGTGTCATAAGTGTAACAGTTTCCACAAACTCATCAGTGAGGTTGTAATAGCTGTTTTCTGTTTAGCAGAACACTGCTCCTCTGTCTTTCAAAATTAATTCATCTTTCATTAAGCCTGAGATTTTTCTCCTTTTTTGTTTTATTGTCAGACTGAAACTGTACTTTATTTCCTACAGTATAAGACACTGTCATTTAGAATCAGAACTGGATTACTATTTTCTCTAAAATAAATCACACTTATGAAGTTCTATGTATGTAAATAACAGTTACATTATTTCTTGATCCCATGGGTGAAGTTTTCCAGAGCCTCAATGTAGCATGCAAATAAGAATCAGTTCCTGAAAAATAAAAGCACTGTCTACAGCTACTTAAATCACTTTGTTCTATATATTAAACCTATCAAGAATGTGGAGGCTGACCTTGATCTAAGTTTGATTTTCAAGTGTGGCTGGCTTCAGTATAGTTGAAGGGATAGATGTTGTGTTTCAGTGTAAGGTATTTCTTTCTCTCCCATCTGACTTGTAGAAATATTTGGTCACCCACAAAGTGACCCTTTACTGTTTCGAAAGTTGATTCTGTTCTCCTAAGCTATATGAAGGTCCTGAAAAAGGAAATTATCTAGCTGGTAACATTTCACTTGGAAATGTAGTGTCAACATTTTGTAGAGGATACTGCATGTTTTGGAGGGAAAAGTCTTATTATTCTAGAAATTAAATTATTTTAAACTATTATAGGCAGTATCACTCTCCAAAAATATTACTGTCAACCCATGAAAACCAAGGCAATTTGTTCTGTACATAAATTCATGGAAGTGCTTCGGAGCAAATTATTAAGGAAGTAAACACCCTTTTCCCTTATACACTATTCTTTAGCAGTCTTTTGAATTCCCAAAGAGCTCTAAGAACTCTTTCAAGTTTTCTGACATATAAGCTTCTGTAAAGTCCCTGGAAAATGTCTCCTTTCCCTTATCTTGTAACTCTATGGATAAATTTAGCGTATGAAATAGTAATTTTTTTTTTTAATTGGATTTTTAGACATTTGTTTTGACTCCCAACAGGGATATACTTCTCTTACACGTGATAAACTTTTAGTACTTTCCCCCCAATTTTTGGCAGTAAATTCAAGATGTTCCTTCAAAGCAGTATTAAAGAAATTTGTTTTGTGTCAGTTCTGGCTGCTACTTTCTGTGTCAATTGAAGAGATATTTCATTGGAATGTCTTAATTACAATATACAGATACCTTGACAGAAACCTGTGACACAAAAATGTGAAAGTCAGATCTGATTTCTACCAAAACCTTTGGGCTACTGTGTTAATGGCTGCAATAGTCTCTTAACTTTTATGCTTCACTCTTACTACTAACATCAGTTAAGCTCCTATTTGCTGAGCATGCTGTGCAGTATATTGATAAAAGTAGAAGATTCATGTTGACATCATAGGATTAAGTCTCACTAATGTGCAACCAGCTATTTTCAATGCAAGTGTAGCAGCTAGTAATCTTATCAGAAAAGATATTACATTGCACAACATACTTTTTGGTGTCTGAAAACATTAAACATGCAACTTCTCTACAAAGCCGCTGGATCTGCAATTTCTGTATTTAATAGTATAGTATTTTTTAAATTCAATAATCAAATTTTATAGAAAATAAATAAACACAATTTATATTGAGAAGAATTGAGTCAGACCAGACTATCACGAAAAAATGAACACATTGCTAAGGCAAAGTCCTTATGTTAGTTTTTTGCCAAATTCTTCCAGGGAAATTCCTAGCTTTGAACTTTCTTTCTTATTTTATCCTGTCAAGACAAATTTCAGAGATGTAAACAAGCATAATTTGAATTGAAATTCTTTTGCACTACAAAGTTACTCTCCCTACATTATCAATCTGAGTCTGTAAATTAGTCATATCAGGTATATTTGCTCAAATGTACAAATATTTTGTAACTCCACCATTAAAACTAACAGATCCATATAAATTAAAAATTAGTTTTGCAAAGTACCATAGACTCTTCCAGGTTAATCATGTGAAGCTCTGTTCCAAATTGCTTTCAAATAATATTTATCCATATCCCATCCTGCTAAAATACTGGAAAAACCCTATATTCTCAACAAGTAATTTGGTCCTGCGTGTACTAATTGAGGCTGCAATCAATTTGCTTCTCAAGATATAGTTCCAGTATTAAATATCCTGCTGCTTTCTTAGCTACCAGTAATTGCTAAGTAATTCAAATGTATACACCAAGTGATGATAGCATACCTTAGTATGGTCCTGCATCCAATAGATACAGATACAGATAGATACGTGGTTCATTTGGGGCATAACCTAGATTACGTCCTTGAATTAGTTTCCATTGCAAAGCAATTTTGGGCTGCAGTGTGAAGTAACTAGATTATTATTAGTTGTAGTAGTAGCAGTAGCAGTAGTAGTAGTAGTAGTAGTAGTAGTAGTAGTAGTTCATCATCATCATCATCATTATCATTATTATCAATAATAATGATTTGATAGGACACAAGGAACATAAAGGAAAAATCCATTTCACAACTGGATGCAACTAAAACTCTAAAGACAGATATGTGATTCAATAACATTTAAAATGTACTCCTAAAATAATACTATATTTTTATTTTTTATTTTTATTTACTAATACATCTCATCTGCTCCAATAAAACTTCCATGAAGATTTTGCAATCTAAGGGTCTTTAAGTCCTCCTGATCTAGCCAAACTTGGCCCAACCTGTCCCAAAGTGGGATGACTCCTACCATCTTAGAATTGCACACATGGATATTATTACCCAAGACTGATGTCCTATGATCTCTCAGTTAAAGGAGAGAAGTGTGGATCTCCAGGAAGGATTTTATCCTAAAATTCCCATTTTAAAATTAGCCAGGTATCTTTCCCTCTGTATTTGCCTCTTTCTCTCTCTACCACTCTCCAGTCATAAATTAAATTCTTGTCTCCACAGATTCAGCTTGGAAGAATGTTCTGGCACTTCGAGAGTGCCTTTTATCTGATCTTTGTTAGATGTCTTCTTCAGAGGGAGATGAACCATGCCCTACAAGTACCTACTTCACTCTATTCACTATAAACAAGATCTAAATGACTCCTTCTGTAGGCAGCTACGTTTGGCCAGATGATTCCCATAGAACACGTAGCTGGAGGCAGAGTTAGATCATTTCAGAATAATGAGCTTCCCCAGTGGTTTATACATCTCTTCTGAGGCTATTTATAACTTAGCATTTGCTGAAGCTCTTCTCATATATGTCAGTGGCCAAACTGGCACTCAGATCAAGGGAGAGCAGAGATACCCTAAATCAAATCTCATATTTCTACTTCTGGCCAGTCCTGAGAACAGGTCACATTCATTGAATCCATACTTTATGACATATAGATCTGAACTCAGGATAAACTTTATCCAAACCCACATTTTGTCACAGGATAAATTCAGTGTTCTGTGCCAGACCAAGTTTGATGGCAGGCTAGTTTGTGGAACACAAGGATGATTTTGTGCAAGTTTGGCCAAGTTTTAGATAAAGCCTAGACAGTAGAGACATAAAATAGAAGTTTGTGGCATTTTATGAAGTGAGGGTAAATTTTAGAGGAAATCAGACTGTCTTTTCACAGAATTGCTTGTGAAAGCTATCAAAGAGCAGTCTACCCATTAGATACTTATTTTCATAATTTGCTAATACTAAACTGTTAAAGAAGCTTGAGACAGTGAAATGACTTACTAGTTTTTGGGTTTTTTGACTTCCCATCCCTCATTAACTTCATCTGTAGTTCTTCAAGCAGCATAAAAGAGAGTAGTATGATCTTCATATTAGGCAGATAGAAAACAGAAGGCATCAGAATGTTTCCTAAGGATAGCAAACAGGCCCTGGAAAAATCAGAATTGCAAAACCTGTTTTTTTAAGCTCTAGGCCAGGCTTCTCTGCATGAAACAGCACCCCTTACACTGGAACTAATATAAAGTGTGTGTACATGCATTCAAGCATGTCTAAATCATCAGGATGTTGACATGACAGCATTTATATTTCCAGACTAAATTATATTCCATTTCCATTGCATGGTGTCATAAAAGCTGGTAGAGAATATATTTTCAGGCAATGAATTGCTTTCAGTGACGTAGAAACTGAATATATTCCTGAAAAATTGTATATGTTACAAGGCCGAGCAGATCCCGATGCTGCTAATTGGCCTGAGTTGCCGAATTGTCCTAATCAGTGCTCAATACATTGCACAGTAAAATTTGATGCTGTAGGCTACATCCTAAATAATTTTTACTTCATATTATGTGTGTAGGCACAGATACAAAATATTACAGTGTTGTGACTTGACTCCTCATTTAAGTTGGCAGTATTCAAAAGCAGACAGTGAATAAAACCCTGGATAAAATTGTTTAGAAATGAGTAGTTAATGAAAAATAAATAAGGGGGCAACTGAGAGCATACTGTTATAGAGAGGTAGAATTAAATTATTCAAGTAAAAAATAATAGGATACAAATCATATAGTGCAGTGGTAGTAAACTCAGAAAATCACCCAGTAAACAAACAGAACTTATATAAACTACCTGTATTTCAGGGGCTCCAAAGTTTCAGGCTTAACAACTTAAGAGCTTTGTGTTTCGCTTTTAGAGACTGCTGAACTATTTAAAGGGATTTGGAACCACATCTTTAAAGAGCATTTAAAAAATGAGAGCTTCCATATGCCAAGCATTACTCCATGGAGACTTGAAAAGACCAAGAAAGAGGCTCTGCAGAGAGGCCACCTTGCACTGTGGGTATGTCCTGTCCCCATGCTGCCCACGATCCCTGCACTGTCAGTGACAGCTGCACCCAGCCTGGTGGAAGAGTAATGGGAACTGGGTTGGGCTGGGCTGTAATACTTAATTTCTTCCATGGCTTTCTCTCCTTTGAGATACAGTGAAACAACCATGAGATGTTAGCTGCATTTCACCTGTCTGTATGTTCTGAAGCAGCTCAAGGGAACAGAAGATTCCCCATTCTCACATGCTTTTCATGTTACAAGGCAGTAATTTAAAAGTCATTCTGTCTAAAGTAACTTAAAGTACAGCTATGTTGTCTTTGATTTGAGATTTTGGAACCAAGTGTCTTGAATATCTTTGATTATACAGTCTGTACAGCGGAAGCTTGACAAGGGACGCTCTTGACTTGCCCAGATCACAGTTAGCACTCAAACCCATACATGGGCAGAGGAGTGACAAGGAGTTTGCACTTGAATGTGAGCTGTAAACTAACATCTAAGCTAATATCATATTGCAGATCTATTCTGACCTCTTCTTTAGAACTTTGAGATTTATAAATAATGAAAATTTCAAAATCATAAATTTGTTATACTGAAGATTTAGATACACTTTTCATTAGGGTTAAAATGTGGTTATTTTATGGAATTCAAAACACATAAACCCCATATTTTATATCATGTTATTGTAGAAAAAAATATTTTCTTTCTAAGCCAGAGAGCTTTAGATAGATGTAAACTAATATGTAATCACTGCTTTTCTCCCTCAGCAATATTGTCCTTAACAGCTAGTTTATTCACTTTTCCTCTTTCTTTAATATTGTCTCCTTTATATCGTGCTCTGCAAACCCATCCACAAAAGCAAGAGCCTTTCTCCACTGAAGTTACTCATCCACTTCTGCTGTCAAGTCTAATGTCTCTAGTTGCTTCACGTACTCAGCTGTGTTGCACACAAGCACCCATGGAAAGGGTACATAATGGTATCAGTGTTTTTCCTGCCAGGTTCTCCACTCTCTCCTTACTATTTCCTATCCTTTTTGATTTATATTGGTCTTCTACATTACCAGGTTAAAGATTGTGTCATTTACAGTCTTCCTCACCTCAGATACTCAAAAGAAATGTGTTAGCTCCTGAATAATAATGAGCTTGGTTTTAAAAAATATGTATTTGCATGATCATGGTTACATATTTTATTTGCCCTCTTCAGTTCTACATGAGACCTTACAGTTAATGTTTTAACCATGAGGTGAGGCAGTTTTTATATGAAAGCTGAGATTCTTATGTAAAAATATTACTACAGGAGCTGAAGGTTAGAGAAAATATCATACATCCCAAAAGTTGTGATTAAATTAAAATACACTATTTAGTTGTGTTGAGGAGACATCTGTTTGAATACTAAGATTTTATTCCACCATTATTTATCCTCCAGTATCCTACAACTCAATGTTTTTCTTTTGTCTGAGTGCTTTGTCAACTGATCAAGAGATGATATATCCATAAAAGCTGAACCACTGATGAAGTTCTTCACTCTTTGAGGATGAGGAAGAAATGACAAGACTATTGCCCTTTCAAAATTATTCTGTACTTTGGCAATTAGATAGTAAAGCAAAAATTCAGTGCAACTTAGCAATCTTTCAGCCTATTTTGTTACCACAGTTGAAAAAAAACTTGAAAATAGGCATGCAGAGAGTGAGGAAGAGGCTTCCTAAATAAGATTGAAAATTTTGTTCTATGAAAATCCTGTGATGCAGACCTCCGAGAGGAAACCGAGTGCTGGACCTGGACCTCAGGCATGATAGGAGAATTTTGTTGCATCTGGAAAGTATGTGTGTAAATAGGAAAACAAATAGGTCACGTGCCTGTATCACCATTCTATCTAGGGGATTTAATAGTGGAAATGTGGTGTTATGGTGCTAGCAAGAAGTTCACATTTGATTTATGGCTTTTCTTTTTAATAGTGGAAGGGAGGGAATCTAACACAGTGTGTTCTTGAAGGCGTCTAAATAAAAAGGGCAGCCTGGTAAATGTAGTTGTAAGCAAATATGTTTTCTTCATTCCCTCCACCCAGCTAAATGATAATCATAAATTATGGAAATGTAAATTTGGATTTTTTCTTCAATTTTGTTAAACTAGCCCCACGTATTTCAAATACTTATGATTAATATATGAAACAATACTGTCATTAATTTTAGTGGCAATTTGCTATGCATAACATCAAATATCTGCAGGTTATAGTTTTTTCATGTACAAATGAATAAATATTAGTGGTCAAATCCAAATGGGCAGATCTCAATTCTCAATCAGAAAAATTTACAGGAAAATCAATATACCAGCTTTAGTGTGATTGAAAGTATTCCCAATCTTTTAAAATACATTTAAGACATTGAATTTAGGAACTTGTTACATTTGCTGCATTATGCAGCAAAGGTTAGTGAGGAAAATTGTTGTAGTGCAAAGCTATAGAGTAAATTCTTTCAAATAAAGATCAAGTTGTACCATCAGTGAATGTCCTTAAATTCACCTCAGCTATCAAGCTATGCAAGGACAGCATCTGCTTGAACACTCTAGATGCAGCTCTGGCATGAGAACCTACATATTATCCTACGTGGTGAGCAGTGAAGTGATTCACAGTACCAGAAAGAACATCACTATGTAATTTCAAAGAATAATGGGTAACTGATGTTTTAAATGATAATATGACAAAATGATTAGACTGAGTGGAGGTAAGTTACTTCCAGTGTCTGGCAGTGGAATGCAATTTCAATTCAACAGCAGCCATGCTCTTGTGCACTTGTGAGTACTTGAAAAAGATAAAGATCAAAGGATGGTGGGTTAGGCTGTGGGAATCTTGTAGATAAAATTCCAAATCTGGATGAGCAGCATCCGTTGCTCTCAGCTTTTTGGCCTCTTTTCATTCCATCCAAAATACAGCTGCAAAGATTTTCCATCTTGCTCTTTCCTTGTTTCCTTACACATTAAGTTCAAGCTTCTCTTCCTCACTGTAAAACACTTCATGGGTCCACCCCTGTTTGCACCACTGCCCTCCTCACCTCTTCCTCTCTCTGCAGCCTGCCAGCTCTCCTTTTCTGACTGCCCTCTTTGTCTTCCAAATCTACTGAACATTTTTCACCTTTATTACTATGCCACCCTGTAGCTCTGAAACAGCCTGCTGATTATTCCAGGCCAAACAGCTCCTCTGCTGCCTTTAAAACCTTCTTTGAAAATCCCTCACACTTAAGTTTTGGTATGTCAGGGAACAGACCTTCTTCCCTTGATTTGATGTATAGAGAGATAACTTCCATGTAAAATTCCTGGCAGCCCACAACCACATGGGGAAGGAGATAACAAATCAGAGTTCATGAATGAAGGTGTACATGGTCTCAGTATTCAGCCGCAGCCCAGGAGTGAAGGCAATTTAAACAAGTGGAGTTAAAACAAGGTGAAAGTGTGTTGGGACATGCTTACACTATTTCCTTCACTCTCAGTGTTACTTAATTTAAGCCATAACTTGGTTGGAACCCAGCAAAAAACATTCTAGTCAATATGTGACAAAAACCAGCTTGCATCAATTAATAAATTACTGTCTTATATGTCTTATAGCACTTTTCATCAGCACATGTGAGAACAGTTTACAGAACAGTTCCTTCTTTGAAGAAGGAGAGATTGAAGCACAGAGATGTGAGATCCATTTCCAAGGACACATCAGCCTGTAGCAGAGAAATAGAAACAAATCCAGGTTCTCTGAATTCCAGCTTTGACACCTATCCACTACAGTATGTGGCCAACTGCCTGCTGTATCCTACTTCTTACTTCCTAGCAAAGATTTATAACTGTAGTAGGTAAAAAGAGAACAAAATTTAGTGGTCAGGCCATGAGGCCAGTTGTCCTATCAGGTTAGAAGATGTTTATGGACTGGGCCATGAGGTTCAGAATAGTCCTCCAAAGTAAAGCACACAAAAGATTTTTTCTTTGCCCCATCCCCCCTCACTAATTGAATTCATATTTTTGTAACATCTGGGTAACTAAATCCCCTAAATGGGTTCTTTCCTCCAAGAATGAAGTGGAAGTCAGAAACATTTCCTCATAAAAGGTTAAAGACAAATATTCATCTCTTCAAGGATGAAGAGTTGTTATCCCCAGTTAGTGGATCCTGCCCATTGCTTTACAGTTTGGATGTCTAGATTCAGTAGGAAAATAGGTTTGATTTGAACACTATTGGAGCCATTAGGAGCAAAATATATTTGGAATATGAGAAAATCACGTAATGTACTCACTTGCATTCAGTTATGAATTCCAGTAACATGGGCAGAAATCTGAAATGAAAGCACCCATTTTAGACAGCTATAAATAAACTGGAAATGCAGTCCTGCTGACAGAAAGAGCTCATGGGGCTCTTTATTTTTGATTTGCCTCTGAAGAAAAGCTCTTGCTTTTCACATATGCTTTACAATGAAACTGTGTTCAGGCTAGATAAGTTATAAGGTCAATATATATATATATTTGGAAAACAAAACTTGTGGAAGACATATGAACAATTTCCTTTGTTTAATACAGAGGGGTTTTTGGGATCTCCTAAGAGAATGTATTGGTGGTTTGATTCTGAGAATGAATAAAAACATGACCTTTTGAGAACCAGAGGTTAATCTAACACAACAGCATCCAGAGGCAAAGTTATAACTACTCAGAAGCCCCACAGAACAGCCTGAGGCAATAACTAGCAAACAGTGAAGACAGTGGACCAAGAAGGATAAAAAGTTTTTATTTTTGATAAAAAATATATTCCAGGCTGGTATGTAACCTTGAATTAAGTCAAGGTTACATACACTGTCAGGAAGTTGCATATAGGTTATGTGCTTAGGTCCCTCAGGTTCTCAGGCAGTCAGGAGCAAAAACTAGCCATTCTGTGACATTCAGGCTTTTTATTAGATGTTAAGATGGACATAAATAGTTCAGTCTACCAAGTGGGTTTTAATTTTATGTTAAAGACATGGTTATTAACTTTTTACTGTTGAGTTGGTTTGTAGAATACGCAGTTCATGCCATAATTAACACAGAGCAGTGAGCAAAATTCCTGTAAAAACTGAACAAGTTGAAGTGTAATTGCAGCAGGTAGACCCGTATCCTGGGCTGCATCACAAGAAGCGTGGTCAGCAAATCAAGGAAGGTGATTCTGTCCTTCTGCTCTACTCTCATGAGCTCCCACCTGGAGTGCTGTGTCCAGCTCTGGGGTCTGCAATGAAAAAAAGGATGTGGACGAGCTTGAGTGGATCCAGAGGAGGCCACAAAGATGTTCAGAGGGCTTGAGACCCTCTCCTATGAGGAAAGGCTGAGAGAGTTGGTCTCCTTCAGACTGGAGAAGAAAAGGCTCCAGGGACATATTAAAGTACCTTCCAGTACCTAAAGGGAGCCTACAAGAGAGATGGAGAGGGCCTTTTTACAATGGTTTGTAAAGATGAGGGTGAATGGCTTTAAACTGGAAGTGGGTAGATTAGGAAGAAACCAATTGCTGTGAGGGTGGTGAAACACTGGAGCAGAAATTGTGGATGTTCCATCCCTGGAAGCGTTCAAGTCCAGTTAGATTGGGCTTTGAGCAGTCTGGTCTAGTAGAAGATGTCCCTGCTGTGGTGGGCTGACCGTGGCTGGATGCCAGGTGCCCACCAAAGCCACTGCCAGTGCTGAGGGGCTCAGCCTTGGTGGGTCTGTCTTGGAGCCACTGGCATGGGCGCTGTTGGACATGGGAGAAGCTTTTAGCAGCTTCTCACAAAAGCCATCCCTGTAATAGCTCCCCACTACCAAAACCTTGCTATGCAAACCCAATACACCTGCCCATGGCAGAGGGATCGGAACTAGATGATCTTAAGGTCCCTTCCAAGCCACATCATTCTGTGATTTTATGAAATCCAGTCGATTATATTTTTAACTAATGTTAATTAATTAATTTGAATTAATATTTAACAATGTTAAAATTTTGTGATTCTGAAACATAATAACACCAAGTTTGGTATTGTGATGTTATCAGCTAGCAATCTTAATGCTCCTAAACTATCAACCAGAGCTCATGGCAATAGTAATAATTTCATCTATAACTTTACCATATTTCTAAAAAGTTGGATCCTTTTTCTGAGTTTCATTTTAAAGGTTTTATGTTTCTACCAGACTATCTTTTGGTATGAAGCCCTATAGCACTGCTTTAAAACATTTATCAGTCTGTCACATTCTGTTAAAGTCGGCCATTGTATTCCTGGCTATTTAGAGGCCATATAGGCAGATGGGCACATAGACTCACTCTTCAGTTTCCTTAGAACTCAGCCTAAAACCAGGATCTGAAATGGAGTTCCGTACTTCCTCTTTTATTCCAAAATTAATGACCTATCTGTGAAAAATGCTTGAGTAAATAGCAACCTACGTTATATCAGAAATGTGATGCTCAGGGGAAAAGAGTAAGAAATATTTCTGAAGAAATCGAATGTCTAATTTAAAAGAAAGTGCTTGTTTTACCTCCACAGTTAAATTAAATCTATCAGTACTGTCAAGCTAATTGTCTGGGATTTAATGTACCTTTAATGGTTTTAATTGTATAGATAACTCTATCTGTGAGATCTATTTTCTTGTCTTCTCCTAGAACTCCTGGGATAATATTTATTTCAGCTTTCATTAGGCTGTGTATCTTTGATGCACATTATTATGGTTTTTCTTCAGTTATATAAACAAATTGTCTATATTAACACTGTAAAAAATAAAAAACCTCTGCGAGAATCTTTTTGGTTTGCAAAATTTAATAGCAGAGTGCAGTTCAAGAAACAAAGTCTTGCTAGGATAAGTCATTTGCTGTGCTACCTTAAACAAACTACTTCCATTTTATCCTCTCTAACATGGTGATACTGAAAAGGATTTCTCTGTAAAGTGAATTAGGATTTACAGATGAGGTGCAATAAGAAAATAATAGTGCACATTTATGAACTTATTCATTTAAGTGAATATGGTTCCTATATATTATTATTACATTATTATTATATAATTTCATAGAAATTCATAGAAGATATTATGAATAGAATTTGATTGCTTCTGCCAAGACCATCACTACAGACATATCCAGACTGAGCAAGCTGGTGGAAAAAATAAAGTATCAAATATATGAAAAGGGCTGCATTACAAAGTTTTTTGAAGATTAAAAAGTTTTGATCCTTTCAGAAAGTAGCAGATGAATTTAATAATCCTATACTATTAGTCTTTAAATATATGTTCCATTAAAACTGTAAAAAATAGGTAGGCCGAGAGGAATGAGTTTAGATTATTTATACTGATAAATTGGAATAGATCTGAACTCTGTCTGAATGTAAGATGGAAAGCTAATCCTTCTGCCATATGGTTTGGAATAACTATTACCCTTACAGTCTCAGAGGCTGGTCTCAAGTGATCATTATGGTTGTGCATCATAGAGTATCCCCTATGGCTCATTAATTAGCTGAGACATTAGAGAGATAACTGAATTGTTATTAAAACAAAGTACTTGAGAATTGCTCAAGTAATAGCAAAAAGAGAGATCTGGAAGGAATTGGTAATGGATCTTATTAACATCTTGAGAACCATTAGAATCTTATTCTCTGCTGGGAGAACAAGTGGGAACAATTTTCCACAATTTGGCAGTCATTAATTACACTGAAAAACATGCAATATAGGATAGACTTTTAGTTTTATGTGGCTTTTAAAGTGGTAAGTAAAGGAAAATTTTTTTTAGAAACTTTTAAGAATTGGAACTTAATGAAATAGGTTGGAAATGCTTTGTGCCCAGGATAAATTTGACAGCACAGAATGCTGGGGTCTCTGTTGACTTATCAAAAAGATTTGCAGGAGAGAATATAAAAAGATTTTTTGACATGTTAGTTTCTGGACAGGTGACTATTGGAGGATTTTATATCTGTATTATTAAGCACTCTCCAGTAACTAATTTTTCTGTTACATACAATTACAAGAGCAATTTCTTCATAAGATACTAACCTGTCTTGAACAATGAACTGTGAATTGATATTATTCAATGGAGTATCAAAATCCACATATATTACTTATAGTACAAAAATTATTTTAGCTTGATTCCATTTAGGAATAGAAATGAACTTCCAATCCAGAATGAAACTTTCGTCACATTTGACTTCAAAGTGGGGAAAAAAGCCCACAACCCCCCTCTTCCACACACTAATAAAGAGTAATAAATAATTATAATATAGGAGCAGTAATCTTTGAAACAGACTTGGAAAGCAGCATTTAGTTTTAATGACACTTTAATATGGTTCCAAAGATGAAGAAGATAAGAAGGACTGCTAAGTAAGAAAGCTGGAGCTGCAGTATAAATGCATGCTTTTTTTGTCAGGTATTCCAAATAGGTCTTCTTGCAAGCCTGCAAACTAAGGTATTCACTTATCTATTAAGGTAAACATTACCCCAAATACTTGTAACATTAGGTGCAAAAAAGCCTTCCAAACACTCTAGAAAAAAACTAACCATCAAGCTGAAGGCAACTTTAGGTAGAAATTCTTAAAACACACTTACAAAACATTCCATACATATCAAGGATTATAAGTGGAATTTAGTACACAGAGAAAAAAAGTCTACCTCTGAGTCAAAAAGATGCGTCTTTCCCACTTAAAGGACACTGATACATTGATCGGTAATGTTTCCTTTAAATCATTGATTTAAATCTTGCTTTGCATTTTTATGCCCTTTGATTGTAAGTGTCCTTACATTATTTTAGAGTCATATTGATAGTGATGGCAGTTTTATACTACCTGTATATAATTATCCAAGAAACATTGAAACTAGTGGCTAACTCCAGTATGCGCCATGAATATTATCCACTTATTGCATTTTAATGAAGATTATTTCTCACATTCTATTTGTATTCAGACAACTTTGAGAAAGGCAAAGGAATATGAAAGTCCTTGTAGTCTTCTCATTAGCATCAAAGACAACAGCGTATTTGAGATTTGATGGTGGGACATGGGACAGTCTTTGTGGCTGTGCATCTTTTTTTCCTAATCAGATTAAGGGTATTCTTTTCTGCATTATTTTAATGTTGAAATAGGAGAAGAGTTTATAGTGAAAGATTTCTACTAAAAGATGGGTCCCTGTTAGACTTGTGATCTTTGTTTAATCTTTGGAACTTTACCTGAAGTCGAGAAACTTGAAAGATCCTTAAAATATTTACATCAATAATAAGTGTAATGAACTAATTTGTCACTGCAAATGTATGGGAACTGTCAGAGTCTGATCTGTGACCATTTTATATTATATTTAAAGATTGAAGCTGAGGTAAGAGACTATTTAATACAGAATAAATTACATTTCAGGGAAAAAATAACTTCTTGTATTATACAAGAGGCAGGAAATGTGAATTTGCAATTCAACAATAAATTTAATTTTAGATCTCTTAATTGTCAATAACTGAAAGGAGACATCTAATGCCACCAAAGACTTTTTAAATCTTTGAACTATACTATTACTTTGAACTATACTAACTATTACTATCTTTGTTAACCTTGACTTGTACAAACCGAAAGATGTGGCTTTTAGCACCACACAAGGGAATTTTTACTGTATATCTTTATATAGATTGGGGCAAGCCAAATGTGTACCCATGTAATTATTAGTTATGCAAATAGGTACTAACTTGATCCAAGGAGCAAACATTTCCAATGTTTGCACAACAAATAAACATCTGGTCTCCAAACTGGCTGAAGCCAGTTGAAAAACATCCCCTTTTAACTATTTATCATTTACTCCCAAATCCCCTGCAAATTTTGGTTCATTACCCCCACAAAACACTCAGCTTAGCCGACAGCTGCTGCAAGATGAAGTGCGTGTATACTTTAAAGGCAATTCACTGCTGGTGGCACTAAGCAAGAGTGTTTTTCCAGTGGCTAAAGGGAGTAGGGAAGATTGCAGCCCTGGTGGGCAGAGAAGACCAAAGACCTTCAATTAACAGAAGCACAGACATCCTTGGCTCTTTGAAGGCTGCGACAAGTTGCTGAAACTTGGCATTGAGGACTTGGCACTTCAGGCTTGGCGTTCGATGTCTGCTGTCAAGTATGAAAGGTACAGGCATATGGTGAGCACTCAAATAGCTGATGCTTAAGGGTATGGGAAGTAACTCTGCAGAACTGGCAGCAGATGTTCCTTCAGGATTCATGTGTCTTTAGGTCCTGTGGAAAGGCCCACAGCTTTAATCACAACTACTACCATTTGAGCTTTGAGGGTTTCATAAACTCTGCCTCACCTGTAGAGCTTTCTGGGTAATCCAGCCATTTCCTCCACATCTCAAGACAGTCTTGGCCTTTTTGTTTAATTAGACAGCCACAGAAAATGTTGTAAAGCTGATCTAATTCTCTAATCATCTAAAATTATATGTCTCTTAATAAAAGAGTTGGTTTATATAGTTAAAATTGTCCATTTATCTTTCTTTTTTTCTTTTTCTAAAACCTCAAATTAGGGACAAGGATCTGTAGACAGAGATTGGGAAGCTTAGAGAATGTAGCTGGGCTTTAGGGTAAAATACCTCCAGTTAGAAAAGTATCTTATGAGGAATAAATTATTTTAAATATCCAGTGTTCCTGTTTTCACTATTTCAGGAATGCAGGCATAAACAATTCTGTTCCATTCATTTGGGGCTTCCATTGTGATATATGCGATCTTTTTTACCCATTTTTACACTCTTTTACACTGGTCTTAGCAAATTGATTTTTGTTTAATGAAAGAAATTATATTATCTATGATGTTTTCTTGATTCAGTTTCTTTATAGCCATTTTTCACTGTTGTCTATCTCGAAAATTCTCTTCTAAATAAAAGAACATATCTGAAGATAGGGTAATGATAATAGAGACTGAAACAGCAAGAAGCAATCTATGCATAGTACTGTGTTCAGCTCTGAGGCAAATTTTGGGGAGAAAGCATCCATGGAATAGTTAGACTCCAATTGTAACAAAAATATTTGTTACCAAAGCAATTTGATGTATTTTTTCTCATGGTAATATAATGTAAATGGATTGGAAATTTCAGTCTTTGCAGAATCTGTGCTTAAAATACAGCTTTTAAAAAATTAAAAAGCAATACTACAAAGTTTTAGTTTGGAATAAATGGTATTTTAATGTATCATGTTAATGTCTAAGCAATAGCTTTTTAATCTTTAAAATGTGGCAAGAAGATGGTTAATATTAACTGTTGTTTACCTTCTCTTTCACTAGGAAAACTGTGGAACATCACATTTTCTGGAAAGGAAAAATGGAGCAAACAAATAAGTACAGGTGTTGCCTAGTCAATAACAAGATGAAGAATCTGAGATAGGGAACTTCTTGCCACAACTTGTTGTTGGTAAATTCTGCATAAATGCAGAGCAAGGCTGATGAAGTTCCTGGAAGGAAAAGCCATCAGGGACAACATTTTAACCTCAGGAAGACCCAGAATCAAACTGTTGAAAGTATTATGGGGTTGTAAAATTTATTTTTAATCTCTTACAATTTGTTTAGGCATTGACATCCAGACTTTACTGGACAAAATTTATCAGGCTAAATAGACTTCTGATCAAATGTAATAAATTGATCATACACTTATACTATATATTATACACAAGTTTCTTAAAGACTAGAAAATGATTTGGCAAAACTTTGAAATTGTATATTTAAATAATATTTATCAAAACTTTTAGCAAATATTTTCCAGGAAATTTTAGATATTGGACCTGGCTTCACTCTATGAAAGGTCAAAAAAATTTTAAAAAGTCATAATGAAAAACTAGAAAACTGATTGTCCCACTGGTAAATTTACAAAAGTTATCATTTCACCTGAAACCATATCAAAATCTTGAAAATACAGGAATAAAATGGAAGTGTAATGGAAAATGGTTTTAGAAAAAAGTCTGTTCAGTATTTCATAGATGTTTATCTCTTTTGGTATTTTAGGGCTTTTGTGCTGTATTCTCCCATGTAATTCTCTCCTTTGAAGTTCTGAGTTAAATCAACAAGTGCAGTGATCAGAGTGATGCACTCCCATTTCAGTCACAGCTTTGGCATTCATTAGTTGTGATTTGAATTTGTCCAAAATTCTTTGTCAAGATCTGGTTGCGATTCCTTTGGTCTTGTTTTGTCAGGGTAGCTTTACTGTCCCAGTGTGAACAGGTCTGAAGTGTAAGAAATGTGATTACAACACCTGACAAGTGATTGAAAAATAGTTACAGTCTCTGAGATACATGGTAATTTGCTTTTTTTTTTCAGAGAAGGTTTTCTATTCTCCCACTAAAAGTTGTTGTTTGCAGGGTTTTACTTTAAAAATTTTTCACTATTCATGGTAAATTAACAGAATAAACCCTGGAACTACAATGATGTAAATTCATTAAAACTTCACAACTACATTTCTTGCTTTTTCCACTCCTAGATCTTTTCAGTAATTTAGCATTATGTACCACTAGATACATGAAGAAAACTATTATTTACTATTTGTATCACTGATTTTTGGGTTTTGTTTTCTCTTGGTGGTTATTGAAGCCCATTTCTGTTTATTTCTTCCATTCAAACAGCCTCCTACAAGCTCCTCTCTTTGTTCGTGACACACACCTCGCAGCCAGAGGGCCCTCTGTACATAACTTAGGCAACAAGGATTTCTCTAATTCCCCTTCCCTTTCCATCCCCCATCTACATGCTGTTTTACTGTGATTCCCCTCCATGCAAACAGCTTGTTGTCTGCACCAGACCTAGCAAAAAATTTCCATAACATTTAAATATGAACTTTGAGCTGTTGAAAGACAGCATTTTGAAAATTGACTTAATAAGAGCCAGGACTTTTCATCCCTGAATTTTCCATAATTTTTCACTATGCCACCTGTGTGCACTGGGTAGAAGACTTGGCTTGCTAGTCAGTGCACAGAGGAGTTCAAATTATGTGTTACCCTGCACCTCACCCAGGTCTTTGTAGCAGCAGTGAGAAGGTTTTTATCCTGGGGTGGACCACACAGGATTCACATCAAAATTTCCTGTTATATAACAATGTTTTATCTTTCAGGAGGAAGCCAAAGACTAAATGAAACTTTGTTTTAAATGCTTATTAATAAACTAAACCTTTGTGAATGATTTACTAATGGGCCGGGACTTTGTAGCTCTACAGTTTAGGATTATTCTGGAAGGAAACTGAAAGAAGTGCACTGGTGTGATTTATATAACGAGCAGTAGGAAAAGAAAGGAAGTTCAATAATTAGTCTAGTATAAACTCTCTACAGTATAAATAATGAATTAACACTTCTAATATATTTCAGTCAGTTACTTTCCTGACTCTATTTTGGTCTTTGTAGGTATAATTAATTCCTCCAGGATCAGTTAGGCATCTCTGGAACCCTACAAACATTAATGAATGCATCTGTAAAACAGACCTTGAAGTTTAGGGGTGGGTGCTATGGCACAAAACAAAGGCAATTTATATAGACTTGGGAAATCTGTGGCAGAGGATTATCTTACTCCTGTGGCAAAGGAGTATCTTACACTTTTAAAAGTTTTCTCTATTTTGCAGCCACTGGGGATCAATTTAATGAAAAGAAACTTAAGCAGAGCTGTTTAAACAGCTTACATATCATTAGTATTTTCATTGAAAGTTTTCATAAGGTCATGTTCAATGAACATTTAATTTACTGTGGCCACCTATTATACACTGCATACTCTAAAGGGTCATTATATCATATATATACTTCAGCCTGTCACAGCCCACAGTTCATACCACTGCAGGTGTGGACAGCATTCCTAAAAACACCAGAGCGCATCCCAGGAATGGAATCAGTCAGAGCCTGTGCTGCATGAAGTTGTCTATTCCACTTTGTGAAAAGGATGAAAATGTGTCTTCAAGAGGACATTAGGAATTCCTTATGTGCAATTCAAAGTTAGCACAGACAGATCTGTATTCCTTCTTTCCCAGTGAAAGAGAAATGCTTAAAGGAAAGACTTAGAAGGGGTGGCTGAGCAGATCTTGGTGATCTCCAAGTTTGACAAATGAGTTGCTGGCAAAGAGACCTTTTCTGTTCTACCTTAATTACCTACACTGAGGAGTTTACCTTCCATGTCTTCATTTGTCATATACAATGGCTTCTGTGTATTGCAGTTACACTGACTGACAGTGATAAATAAAAAAAGCTGAACCTCAAATATAATTACCTAAACAGCTGTGCAATGTACTTGAAACCTATTATTCTTTATATCAGGTAAACAGAAAATGTGATTTCAAATTTCTTATAAAAAAGATTTTGCTGTCTTGAAGTTGCAATAGTTTAGGAAATACAAACTCAGGAAATACATTGCTGACATTGATTTAATCATCACAATTTGGATATATGAGTCACGTGTTATAAACAGTATCTTCATCAATATGTCTTTTGTATCTACTTTTTCCTGAAGGCACTGATATTTTTAGCTGATACATTTCTGGAAATAAGTTTTCCTTTTTGTATGAACTTGATTCATATAAAGGAGAAGTTATATAGTTAGATTCCATGTGCTTTTGTGTCTTGAATATTGTTTGCTAAGGTTGTTTGGTTTAAGAAAAGAAAAATAATACAATTTTTTTCTGATTTCTTATTATAAATCCTTGGTGCAAACATAAAATGAAAAAGAACCCGCACATTTCCAATTTGCTGGTGTGCTGTGAAGCTAATAAAGGCTGATCTCTTATGGATTTGTGTTTATGACCCAAATCTTCCTCCAGCAGTAACCATGGCAGGACACAGGCAACAATTGGAAAAGATTAACATGTGCTGCTGATAATCCTGAAGTACACACTCTCTTAGTTGCCATGCTGGCAGGCCAGCCATCTGTCTGAGTGCAATATATAGTTCTGTCTGTCTGATCTAGGAGCCTTATCTGTCTGAATTTGATCTGTCTTTCCCACAATGGGACTGCCAATTCAAATGTCTTTCTGAGAGGCAGATGACTATTTTCACAAAACTTGCAGGAATTTAATTTTTTTTAGACTTTCTGCTTTCAAATTTGTTTGAAATGTTCAAAGGTGATTAGGAAGAGAACACAGAGAGAGAAATTAACAGATGGATAGGGAGGCAGCCAATTCAAATGCACATACCTTTTTTCCTGGGGAAATAGCAACAGCACAAAAAATGGCAACAGAATTGTCAGTTTTTTATAAGATTAGAGAAAAACCCAAACTTGTTCACTTGAGATCCTGTAGGGCATTGCAAAGGAGATGATGAGCAAGGCAGACACCTAATGACACTCAGGAAATAAGCGCAGCTTATAGAATATAAAGTCAAAATCCTCATGCAATGAAATTGTCATGCACTGAATAAGAGTTCAAAATTCCTAAATGTTAGGAATTTAACAGTAACATCAACATAACATCATGTTTGCCAAATAGATGTGTGGTGAGGAGGAGGGAAATAACCCCTCCCTAGAAAAGTGACTTTTGGGGATCAAAATACAGGACCAGTTTGGTCTGTGTTGGGTACCTCCTGGATAATGAAGTTTTCATCCATAGAGATTCCTTAGAAAGAACAACTGGCTGAAGGCAGTGTTCTTCGTCCTGCAGAGTCCCCAGCACCTGGAAAGGAAGGTACATAGTGGGACACATTAGTTGTATACAAGCAGACAAGTTGCATACATTTTCTTCTTTGTGAAAACCCCTAGGGAACCTCTAGAGTTGGAATCATTTGGAGGGATAATTTTTTCTCCCCGTAGAAGGTACTTTCCTGGTCTTACATACTGAAAAAAAGCTCTGAACAGTCTCTAACCAGAGGTTGCTACCCTTGAGTTCCTCAGCTTGCACTGTATGCATAAACATTCAGGTGGGCGTGAAACAAAGGCTCTTAAATCCCACTTACCCATCTTAAAATTAAGGTGACTACTGCCTTTAGACTAAAATACCTTAGATATTTAAAACAAAAACGTGCTAGTCCTACTCATGAAATGAGTAATGAAAACTAATGAAAACTTTACTATATATATCTTGATCTATGTAGCTGATGCACATAGCCTATTGCCTATGAAACCAGTTGTAAAAAGTGACTCTTTTCTACTCCTTTTTTGTTGTGGTTTCATTGTACATACACTTAAATGACTAATAAATGATCTATACCTTGAAGGTATCCAGGAATGGGGAATTTAACAGCTCTAGGAAACTTGATTCAATGTCTCAACACCTTAACTGTAAAAAAATTTCTTCCTTATGTCTGATTTGAATTTACCCTCTTTAAGTTTAAAACCATTACCCCTTGTCCTATAGCTACAGTCCCTACCAAACAGTTTGTCCCCATCCCTAGATACCTTCAAATAAGATGAATTTCTGATCTAGCTGGAAATGTTCCTGCTTACTGCAGGAGATTTGGAGTAGATGACCTCTAAAAGTCCCTTCCAACCCAATCCATTCTATAGTTCTTTATGATTCTTCTAACAGGTTCTTAAATTAATACGAAGCATTACATAGCATGATGTATTCTTTCTTGGCATAAATCAAGACAGTCCATTTTATTGTGATTTATGCCATCTGAAGATTGGTAGTAAACATTGATGCTAGACATGCTAGTTCTGATGCCTCACTAAGACAGCTGCTACTTCACGAGATTTTCTAGGGAGAGAGGGAAAAGGAAGGATTGAAAAATTTTCAAGTTAAAAAAGCCCAAACAACTTAAGAGCTGTCACTCCTAGAGAAAATGGTCAATCTTTATGTTATTTGTCGTTACCCAAAAGACAAATCCATGGTGAGGAAGGCAGGAATTCTGATCCTTTGAAACGAGTAGATTTCATGTTAAAGCATACTGGAAAGATTGTTGCTCAAAGACCACAAGAAAGTTGTATGTGAATAAATCTGTTTTCCAAGGCCCCAGTTTCCCTGTGGTATTCTGAATTACATGTCATTGCTGAAATGCAGTAAAAGTACCCAGGCGATCAGAATCAATTGCTGTTTATGATCATTTGCAAAGCTGATCAGGTTTTAGCATCCTGTTAGTCACTATGAGCATCTGTGCAGCATTAGAGGAAAGAGCTCATAAGCAATGTCCCTAGTATGGATTTCCTCACCAAAGGAGAATAATAATAGACTGCTTCTCAGTAGTATTTTTTAAATTTAAAATTAACATATTCAAATATTATTCATTAGACCACTACTTCAAAATTCCTGTCAAGTAGAGAGCCAACAAACACACAGGGTGTGTGCATAGTCAGTCGCTGGCACCTACTTTAAAAAATTCTTTAAAAAATATCTTTGAAGAACTCATCCAATGTAGTACAGGGGAAGTTTTAAAATTTCCTAGATTTTCTGTCTTACAATTTTCCAAATGCTGGATTTCCAGCCCAACAGATGGTACCACATATGACACTGAAACACAAAGACACATACAATAATCTTTGGTTTAAATAAATAACTACTTCTAATCAGTTCAATAAAAATTCTGTGTCCTCATCATAGCAAAAAAGTTTTCCAAGAATATTGGTCCTTGTGACACATGCCACTGGCATTCAAATTTCAAATCATTCATTGAACTTGAGAATCAGCAAGAACAAGCTCAATCTCCAACTATATTAGGGATGTGGATTTTTATTTGTATTTGATGTCTTAATAAAGCATCTCTATCAGCCATTTTGTATTGCCTTTTTATTTTAATGTAGCTGAATTGACATGAATCCCACCAGCTGTGGGGGAGTAAAGACTAATGGGATAACAATATATATCCTCTTCATAAGCCAGTATAGGTGCTAACTAATACTTTCTCTTCCATGAAAGACAGAAAAATTCTTGTTCTACTGGACAACTTAGGGTAAATTTTTTAAGGCCTTGCTCCTCTGGATAGAGGTGCTGATCCTTTTTATACTTCTGGATCCAGAATCTCACTCAATGAAGTCTTCATGGGAAATGTTATGCAAAAGCTTGGTGTCTTTTTCTGTAATGAACACTTTCATCATTGGCCATTCAAGGTTCTAGAGTTAACATTAGCCAGATGTGTCTTTAACGTATTTAAGGTATCCTTCTAAATACATTACTTACTAAGTTTGCAGAGTGGTGTTTTGAAATACAATTTGAGATATTTTTGTTTTGGTTTTTTGTTTTTGGATTTTTTGGTTTTCCCCCCAAGAGCAGAGAAGCACCTAATCATTATTTTATAGTTTCTTGGAATAGAAGACTTCTACATATTTAATGGAAGGAAGCAAGCCCAGCATCATTTATTCCATTATTTTTAATCTGAGGAAGTATTCTGCTGTATTTTTTCTACTTCATAGAAATATTTCCCACCAATCATTAGTCCCTTCCAGAAAGACAAATGAAGCTACAACTGTTAAACCCTTTTAAACAGCTCAGTTCTCATCAGAGGTCAAACAGAAGTCAAACTGGACATTTTTTAAACAATTGAATAGGAGAATATTCCATTATAGATGTCAAGATGAGATGTGACTAATGTCACAAAAGTTAAAGGTTAGGGCCTAATCCACTGAGAAGTCATTCACGGATCGTATTCAAATTGCTTCAGACACTTTTAAAAAGTGTGCTCCCTCACAAGGTCTGTGCTCTCCTACCAGAGCTGCAGTTACATATGACAGCAGACTTCCCTTAATATCTGCACTAGCATTTAAATTGCTGAACTTGGCTTCTACTTAAAAATAGAAGGAAGACCTTTTTTCATTAATTTAAAACAATCTCTTCCAAACAATATTAATTTAGTAAACCCAGTATTTTTAAAATTCATTTACTCTTTCTAAATTAAAAGCAATTCCATTAAAACATGGATCTGAGAATGTTAGTGTGGTGAACAAATTCTAATCTGAGAAAGACTATTTGCTTATTCATAAACATATCTACATTTAATAAAACTTCAAAGAATGTATCTTGAGGGAAAATGTTAAGAGTCATATGTAGACTCTTTTCCTAAATAAAAACTGACAGAAAATCAAATTAAATAAAATGTTGACAAAAATGTAATGAATCTAAGTTCTTTTGGGTTTGGGGGAAAAAAATAGTATTTCTTTATATGCAGAAGATACTTATTAAAAATAGCAGCATGGCACACATTCGAGGACTAAGGCATGCCCTTAAATGTCTTCTTACTACTGACATGGAAGTTTTAGTGGGAAGAATATCATTGCACAAACTGAATTATGGCCAAAATACAATGAATCCATCTTGACACACTGTTACAGTGATTTAGAGACAAAATACTGGGATTCAATGAATAAATGTAGATTTTTTTTTTATTGTAGATGTATGATCTAGTGACCATTGTTCTTTTTATAGACAGTAGACCTATACAGACACATAATTTGATTGTAAAATATGAAATAAGTTAATCCAATATATTTGCCCAAAATAATGGTAACCAGCTTAGGTAGAGATGATGGAGTGCTTCAGTTGCCTTCCTGCAGCCTAATTAGAAAGGGAAAGAGATGCTTCCTTTCCTCCTACAGCCTATGCAAATCTGACTTCTAAAAAAGATACTCAGACAAAAGACTGTTTAGAATTGGAGGATTTAACTCCTAGTGAATATCATAAAGAGGCTGGAAATTGTTTGGCTTGATCTGTACAAAAGGGAGAACATCACTATTCATGATTACAGTTGTGTCCAGCCAGATGGATGTATGCATGTTAAAATATAAAATATATTTTGAGGAATACCTCCAGAATTTGCATTTGGGAAGATAAAGAAAACACTTTGTTTATACTTTGGGTATTGTCCTAATCTTTTTGGAATTTAGAAATGTTCTGAATATATTGCAGAGATAAGATTTGAGGTTAATTGCTAGAAAGAGAAATAAGTGGAACAAAATGCTTATGCAATAGCAGCTCTGAGTGTTCGATTTGGAGAGGAGGGTGAAGAGTCTATTTTCCCTTTGGGAAAGTAACTGTACTAATATTTATGGCTGTTTGAAACCATGCAGCTGGCTTTTTTGTTGCCTTTAAGCTGTATTGTCACAGATTAGCTACGGACTGTGTGATCCCTCATCTGTTTTCGTCTTTATTCCCAAAATGTGTCAGCAGTGTTGGTAATTGTTCTGATTTTCACAATATTGTGATGCTTCTTATTAAGTTCCCTGGGTAAAATATTTTTTGAAGAATACTCATTTTTGACAATTTACAGACCTTGTTCCTACAATCATATAATCAGAGGCTGGAAAAGGCCCTTGGAGGTCATCCGGTCAGCCCCAGCACTCACAGCAGGACTAATTTTAATTCCATAGCTCAAGGTATAAATAAGATGTCCTCCCTGCCTTCTCTTTCCACAGATGAAGAAGTGCAGTTCTCTGCACTGCTGCTCAGATATCGCATGCTTCAGCCCCCAACCATCTATGGCCTGACCCTAGACTTGCCCAAGTGAAAGCACAAAGAAAATGAATGAAAGACTAACTTAACTGCTTTCAGTGTTTCTTAGATGTAAACCGGCTGGGGAAGATTTCTTCATTGCGTAGGTTTTAATTTCAATATATTCGCTCTTTTCCTCTTGGAGATTTCAGTGCTTCCATGAGATGGGAAGCAAGGAGAACAAGCAGTTCAGATGCCTGTTGGGGTGAGATTTCTGCCTGGTACTCTGAACAAAAATACATGTCCCCACATTATCCTCTCCTTGTGAGTCCATGTATTTCTTGTAATTTTTGCAGCTCTTTTGGGTCAAGATTGTTTCATTCTGCCTCAGAAGCATCCAGTACAATGCAGCCATGCTCTGGCAATGCTGATCTTGATGCTGTGGCACTGCTTTCCCTCCCCCTCATCCCTTGCTGCAGGGATTAGAGGTAGAAGTAAGTAATGTTCCAGAAATGTGTCCTCTCAGCCACGGTGTCTCCCAGAGCTCTCCTGGCTTCCATGCCACACATTCCAAGTGCCTTAATGCACTCCACAGTCTCAGCATACAATTAATAAAAGTCTACAATTCCTGCTATGAGCAATTACTAAATCTCTCTGCTCAAAATATGCTCTGTTCAGCTGGAGTACCCCACTCAAAGTTTATTAAGACTTGGCTCTGTTATCATCTGTTTCCCAGCCAGGAACTATGAGAGTTATGACACAGGAGGAAAACTGAAAAACAGAACTGACATTGATTTCCATGTGTGCATGATCTTGCTCCAAAGACTAGTAACATAGCAACAAGGGTTGGATTTTTTTTCCCCTCTTTTTTTTTTTCCTTATTTATATAGCCCTATTCATCCTTTTTAAGACTGTGGTTTAGGTTGTATGCTTTCTTCAGGGTATTTTGTGCTTATATTCAAAATAGAGGATGAGTTTATGATACCTTGTTCACTGCACTTACTTCCAAATGTATTTTGCTTATGATAGTTAAATCCTGATGTAGCATCTGGTTTTGATGGAGTTTCTGCTTTTATTCACTAATGCTGTTGGTCTGACCAGGTCATCACATGTGACTTCATCTGATATCAAACAGCATGGTTTAATTGGTTTATTTTACATCCAAACCTCAACCTCTCCATTTCACTCTTTACAGCACTCTTGTGTAACTTTCTTCAGTAACATCAATCAGGAGTAAGTTGATTTTTAGAAATGCATTTTATTTCCATTTTCCACTTCCCTTTTCATGTCAATACATTATTATCCTCTCCTAACCTTAGCAGTGGAGCAGAGCTTCCAAGTTATGTATGAACATTAAGACATGTAGCACGATAATAGCAAAATCTCAGCCACATTTTTTGATATCTCACTCCCTGGACATTTACATGCTCAGAGTAGGCATCAGGTCTCATTAACCAGTGCATGAAACTACTACAAGGGGGAATTTCTGTGTATCTCCATCCTCAAGAAGCTGAAGAGTCAGAAATTATAAAGAAGCATGCGGTGGTTTAACGTTTACCCTTCTGACAATTTGGCAGGTATCTACTTCAGCTTAAAATTCAAAGCTAAAAAATCTCTCAAAGCTTTCTTTTCTCCAAGAGAAAAAAAGAAAAGATCATATCCTTGACAAGATATGATATTCTGCTTATATTGAGTGTTTAGAGAAACTTGTGATAGTGAAGCTGAAAACTTTATAAAAAGGGAAAATGCTACCATGCGTAGTATTTTTATCACCCAAGTTCGCTAGCATCTCCAAGCAGTTTTTACTGTGAAAAAGACAGGATGAAGCAGAGCAAAAACATAGTTACATATTGACCTAGTTATTTGTAGCAATTTTGGAATCTGTTTATGAAAAGATTCAAGCTCCTGAAAGGAAAGGTCCCTAACTATAAGTCCCCTATCAAACAATAATCAGGTTAAATACTTCCTAGTAAAAAAAATTAGTGCTTTTTCCTCAGACACATAATACAACTGTTTCAGAACAAAGTACCTCAGCAGAAGCTCAAGCTATCAATCATGATCTTTCCATCACCTCAAACCCTTTCACCAGAGCCAGCCTAAATACTCACATCTCCCCCCCAACCAAGATTCTAGCAGGCTTTTATGAGGTCCAGGTGATCTTCAAGGTATTATTTGATCCCTGTCTCACATGCACAATCAGGAGGCAGCTGATTAGTTGCAGATGGAACTGGTTTAAATTTTAAGAACTTCAACAACTATCACCATTTATAATACCTAAGGCCACATTTCGACTAAGTGCCAGGGCTCTGATCATTTGTTTGATCTCCAGATGTGCACGCATTCAGAAACTGTTAATTTCATAGCTTCTAACTAAAGATCTCCTCAACTTGGGAGGGGACTAAAAACCCCTATAGCTTTCAGTTAGCTTAATTATACCATGGTGACAAGAATCAGGAGAACAAAAGAAAAATCAGACAATAGATTTAAATGTTACTGAGTTTCAATTGTCAAAAAAGATGCTCAACAGCAGAAACTGTTCACATAATTCTCTCACTGCACCTAAGCACAAATAAGAAAGAGGAGGTTTTGTGATGCTATTAACAATGAACCACTTTTAAAAGGAAAACAGAACTTACTAGAATTTGCAGGTAGCAAATTTCATGCTGTCCCCAAAGTCTATGCTAGGTCTGCTTTGGACTCACATGTTTTACAGGTGGCATATGTTATTTTGAAGCAGCAAGCAAATAGTAAAAGTGATGAAACATGAATACCTTGTGTCTTTTAAAGTTTTTGGGTTTGCTTTGTTTTTTTTTTGGTTTTTGTTTGTTTTTTTTTTTTTTTGCCAGAAATTGAGTTACTGCACCCTGTGATTATGCTGTTTGCTATAAATTAACAATTATATTTAAAAGGTTCTCCTATCTTTTGATTCCTGGGAAACTGCAATACAAATACCAATGAATGACAACACACTGATAAATTCAAACAGACATTTCAGCATTTTAAATAATTTATTGATACTTAGAAAGGAGCAGATAAATACACAGGTGGCTAATTTTTAATGCGAGGCTCTCAATGATTTACTAAGAACATCTGCCACTTGGTTTATATGTGCTCTATTCAATGCTCAGATGCTCATAAAGGAATTATCCTGAAGGAATGAAAAAGCTGCTTCAGAGTAGGCGTGACGTATACAGTGCAATGCACATGCCAGTGCTGATAGAGAGATTAAGTTTCTTTCAAGGTCTCTGGAGTGCAAATGGACTTTTTCTGTCTTTGTCATGCCAAAGTTCAGTCAGAGGGTGAAAAATACAGATAAAGGGTTCAGTGGAGATTTTGAGCAGACATAAATTGTATAACTATCTAGAAACCCATGAATGAAAATATTTTTTATGAGCTAGTAAAACTTTCTTCAAGAACCTGTTGCAATTTCAGCAAGGTATCTTTAGTATAGGGTTTACTTTGACTGCATGTGTGGTTCCACTTCCTTTGGCTGAATTTACACAAAACTCATGAATTAATTTAATCTATGAGGGAAGTCAAATAAAATTGTGATATTAAGTACACATGGCTGAGGATAGTTCTTTTCAAAATAACTTGTGCATATTAATGTGTGTATAACAGAGAAGAACTGAGCCTTTGCTCCAGTCATATGTCACCGAAGTCAGTCTCATCCTGAAACACATAATCCTGCAGGGGATTAAAGCTGTCACATGCCTGTATCTCCAAACAGGCCAAGTTATTAAAGCTAACTCTGAGGACAAGTGCTCCTTGAAATGCAGTTGCTTGATGGAGGAATTGAGGAATACAAGCCCTGGCCAGTGGAATGGCAGGCACCACATCAGAGCACTTAAATTCCTCTGTAACTTAAAGCAAACAGTGCAGTTCCCCTGACTTCCAAGGAAAGGGATAGCCCTTGGAGGAGACCCATGTTTCACCACTTTGATATCCCTGATAAGAATAGCAAAGTGTAAGTTTTTAACCTTTAAAAGGGAATTGAGGTGGTTTTAACATATTTTTCCTTCACTGATATTCCTATTCGGTCGTTTATTTGGACTGGGTAGCCCATTACAAATCCAAGTACTGTACATAATTATTCAGCTAATTCATTTGCTGTCTTTGTGCAATTAATAAGTAGGAACATTTCTCTGCTAACATTGCTGTGCTGAAATATTCAAGGGATACTTCAGCAAATAATGTTGTTGTACTTAAAATAACTGTAATATCCCAAATTACTGTCATCAGTTTATTAATATTTAATTGCTTCAATATGTTCCATTATTTTTTTCTAAGCAAAACAACTTACCTTGTCATCCCTTGGCCTGGATATAACATGAAAACTTATGTACCAAATATATCAATGTGCCACTATTCTTTGTTAAAACTATGAACTAAATTAAAGAGTGATTTTCTTGATGACTTGTAAGGGTGGACTGAATTACTCTCACTCTTATGTTTCTTTTGCCAAAAGAGATAGATTTATTTTTATCATTATGTCATGTAGATCTCACTTGTTACAGGCTTGGAACCTGAAATCTTCAAAAGTGAAGATGAAGAATGTAAATAACTCTCAGGACCCAGACCACTGAGCTCCTCTGTTAATCTGCCTTTTGTGTGTTGCTTTAAAATGTGGAAATACTCCTGAATAGCTTGAAAACAGCAGAGAAAACAAGTAAACAATAAATTAATCCACCCACCCACAAGATTCTTCTTCTCTACTCTCTGAAAAAATCCAAAAATCCTGTCCAAATCTTCCAAACAATGAAAAAAACTTCAAACAATAAAAGAAACTATGAAGGTGGAAGGTTGAAAAAAAAATCCGGAATGGAAGCTGTCTGTGTTTACTATATCTTTTGTCAGTTAAGCCTACAGCTATTACTTGACTAAAAGGAAGCAGAGCTACAATGCTTATCTTCCTATCTTGTCATAAGTGTTCTCAGGAAGATATTCCAAGCAAAATCATTCACAGCTAACTGTGGATGAAAGGAAGATATAAATAGGACATAGTGATGGTGCTTCTGCTCTGTAAGATTCCACCTATTCTAATCTGTTTTCACTTAGTATCCACCTGGCCTGTTGTCTTGAGTTCTTTTACTGTTTTAAACCACATTTAATGTCATCCTAAAAAGAAAAAAGCAGAAATCTCAGGTATTATAGCCAGGATTTTGGAACAAAGGGAGAAACAGGGTTTCAGTGTGCAAATCAACACTGACAAAAACCACTGCTTCCTTGTACAAACAAACCAAAGCAATTAAAAAGAAAAAAAGTTTAAGCTCTGTGTAAGCCCTGAGCAGAGATTTTTGTCTGCAGCAGGTGTAACATCTTAAATTTTTCTTTAACATCTTGGTAAGAAAGTCTTCAATAAAGCAGGCCTCTCTGCCTCTCAAGCTGAAGTTAAATAAATGAAAAGCTATTTAATGGTAGCTCTTAATGCATGTTGACATAGTAGGTAATGGCTGATTCAACATTAAGAAGCTAATGAAAATCAATGTAAGGATGATGCATGATCTGCAAAATACACCTTTGACTTTCTACTGTATAACTTTGTATCATGAAGTCTTGAGAAATTCTTATCTGTCAATAAATTAGGAAAAAAAAGGATTAATGAGGTGGTTTTGACTTCAACACTTTGTCACTTCTCTTTAATCTCTAGCTAGGCTTTAAGTCATCAAAGCACTTAATCAAAGCCCTAACTATAAGCATAACAGTGTTAAGCAGATGTTTCATAATAAGCCTGCTTGCCATTGTGCTTTGTCAAATTGGAAATGGATTATCAGGTAACACGAAGTGATACATCATCATCCTGCAGTCAAGGCACACAGTATGGGACACCTGTGCCTTTATTGCAGTAGTGGTAAACAGCTGTGCAACACAGTCTCTGCACCAGCAAAAGTGCCCATAGAGGGTGTGGTGTCCCACTCAAAAGGGGAAGGGAGCACTCGAGATTCAAAATGGTGGTGATCAAAAGGAAAGATGAAAGTCAGAGTTTCCACAAAACCTTACTAAGTTTTATTAGTAAATCACAACCTTGGCATGAAAATTGGTATAAATCAGTCCCTGATCTCCTAGCATAAGCACACAGCAGTGGGTTTTGAATAAAGGGAAGAGACAGAGCTGTATTAAAGAGGCAATGAGAGAAAGAAAGGAAGACATGAAGGAAGAGAAATCACCAGTCCTGGCTCCAGTGTCAATCCATCTGATGGGGTGTCTAGGGTCCTGGGCTTTGTGGGTGAACCTTTTTTATAGATAAGTTTTCCCTGGAGATGAGCTTCTTGCTCTCTATGCCAATTAATTATCATGCACTGGCCATTTTTAAGCCTTTCTGGAAATGGGTTGGAGGGCTTGGGGGTCCTTGGGTGGTCTTGTTCCTCCCCTGCATTCCATACCCATTTCTCGATCTCATTTGTGCCCTTGTGCTGGACTGTGTTGTGCTTATTTCCAGGAGCCAGGACAAGAACATTTGTCCCAGGAAAATGCTGCCCTAGCTCTGTATGGTCCCCTGCTCAAGTCATGTCCTGATCTTTCTCACAATATATTATTACCAAAAAACCTTGGTTGTTATTACCAGCAATCCTTGGTTGGCTCCACAGCCATGCTTGAGATGTGCACATGATCCACCTCATTTTCTAGGCTTCTACAGATGCAGAGATAACCAACACTTTCTGCTTCAGTCAAGGTCTTCCTTACATCTTCACCTTCCTCTTCATCTAAGTGAACTCTACCTACATAACCATCAGGTTGAGCCAACTCTCAGCACTTTCCTCTTGGCCTGTCTACCTTGCAGTCACATATATAATTGTAAGACATAAAGAAATAATGGACTGGTATAGACCAGCTGCCCCATGTAGCAATAACCATGACCTTGTAAGCAGCACAAAATGTCAAAAGAATTTAAAGGTTGAAAAAATACTGCAGGTCTAAGTGCACAGTATTTCACATCCTATGTGTATGATAAAATCAATCAGAGGTAATTTTATGTATCCATACATATCAGCACACATCCAAGCTACAGAACAGACATAGCCTGAGTATATCCTACAGAAAAGGATTAGAGAACAAACTGCTCCCTGGAAGATGACAAACATGAGCTGCACTAATGAAAATCATAGCTTAAATAAACCCAAGCTGTTGCAGACACAACCCAGCATCCTTTCCCTACAAATGGCCTTTGCCAAAGTCAGTAGGGAGCTTGCCTTTACAAATATGGAAAGATCATGTCAATTCCTTCCAATAATAGTCATTAGTCTTTAAAAATATGTAAGGAGTAATAAAAAAGCAAACAGTGTTTGAAAGCTAGTGTTACTTTTACCCCCAGTGTAGGAAATCTGAATGCTCTCTATTTCCTCAAATAATAAAATTCATCACTTTTTTTCTCTTTATAAAACAATTAAATCACTTAGTAAACTCTGATATTTGCTTTCTTTTATTCTTGTTTCTAACCTGAAAATCTATAGGTCCTTTTTTATAAATGCTCTACCACATTCTTTCACATGTTCTTCCAGCACTGTGAATCCAGGCACAACAGCTTTGTGTTAGTTCAAGGACAGCAAGACAGATCCATGTATGTGTCTGCCAGAGTGTCAGGGTACAGGTCCTGACCAGCTTGTCACAGATGAAGGTGGAAGCATAACACATAAGGTAATCCCATTTCTCCAGGCCTTGGATCTCCCCCTTATTTTCCACTCTTTAAGGAAGAATGCTCTCATTTTCCACCCTTAAAAGAAGAATTCTCCCTCATGCTCATTAAATGGACTCAGTGTTCTTTTGTTACTATATACCCCAAATCTAAAGAGTACTTCAGATCCCTGAAGGTTTCCTAAAAGAATAATTTTTTTTAACTTTCCAGCACTTACACATTCCTGTCCATAAAATGGTTAGGTCTAAATCCTGTACTGTTTTAAGTCATTGCCAAAATTTACAAGTACATTTACAACTGGGGCTTCAACCTATTTTTATAATTGATGATTGTTTCATGGAAGACACTATTTAAAAGAAGTTGAGATATTCTGAAAAACTGGTACATACTTTTGGTGATAAAATGAATTTTTTTAACCTGAGCATTATACATTTGGAAGATCATTTCAATGAAAGACTTTTAAAGAAGCAGAAAATATTTATAATCAAAAATTGCACAACCCTTTTGTTTTTTTCTTTGGAAGCTAACAATAGTTTATTTTTGAAATTAGTGAGATTTGCCGCAGGTGTCTTCTGGATTTTTCTTGATCCTGAGGATCTGAGCCAAAGGAATTTATTTGTGAACTAGAGTGTCACGTGAAATCAGTATTCTCTGTTCCCTTCTTTTGTTGTCAGGAGCAAACAATTTAAGGGCATGAAAGACCTCAGGATTAAATTTTACTCTAGTAATATTTTGTTTAGCTCACATAGTTACTAGATTAAACTACCTTGCTCTAAGTTCTTTATTTTCAGAGGAGCCGGTAAGTGAGACTGTCATCACTCTTATGCTTTCACTTATACTATTTTCCAGATTTGCAGATTATGTGGTTATTGTCTGAGAAGTTTTTAAAACGTATTTGGCTTGCTATATTTAATGCAATAAATGTTTTGATATAGTAGTGGGCTTAAAATAATAACAGTGTTTTTAGTGCTATTATAGAGCATAGTGAAAGCAGAGAGGTTAATGTAAAGAGAACTGCATAAAGTAAAACAATATGAAGGAAAGTAAAGCTTTGCTATTGGTTGAGTACCTAAGAATGGAATTTTCCTTATGCATTTTATTGTGAATCTGTTCCTCAATTAGTTTCTGCTTTAAGTCAGTCTTGAACTGTTACTATAATAATAAAAAAGTTCTTTTATGCACAGACTACACATAATTCTTTGCCAATGTAGAATTACTGTACGGTGTTTTCCTGAAGGTTATTGCTTTCTGTGGCAGTTTTTCCCTTTCTGACAATTTTCCACTGCTTCTTGAATGTATCTTCTTTTTGACAATTACCCCGGCTTAGGTCCAAAGTGAAAAGACGCTCAAGCTCTGAAGCTTAGAAGACAAAATAGGACCTGTATTTTGTTATAATTCATTAACTTGTTCCATGGTAAGTGGGTAAATATGCTTGGGTTCTGGCCTTTGCTGTTGGACTAAATTAAAAATTGTCTTTTTCCTATTTTCAGGATTCCTTTTTTTGATGTTAATAAATACTTTTAAATTACATAAACTCAAATATTGCTCACTAAATGTGATGCATTTTTTTCTTGTTGATCAAGGATAATTCATTATTTTGAAAAGTTATGTTCAAAGATCTTTTGGAGACCTCATTTGTGTGGCTATAATTAAGAAATTAATCATTAGTTGTGTTTTTTGTCTTTCAATTTTTTTGTAAGTTGAAAATTTAAAAATGCAGGCATTATATTCCCATATAGGTTTTTCTTTCACTAAAATCAGGAAATTCACAATGATCGTTCCCACCCCAACTGTAGCTTGGCCTCAAATATATATTTCACGCTTTATTGGATATGTTCTTAATTTTCTATACTCATACAAAGTAAAAGCTGCATATCAAAGAGAATTTCTTGTAATTTCAGCTCAATATTTTCAATATTAATGTTGGGTTGTTAGATTATTTGCTATTTATTTTCCAGTAACTTTCAAGATATTGAATCTGAAAATGTTCAAGGAGGTATTCTAAATTCATGCCAGAATCTATACTTATGCATTTATCTTTTCAGAGTCTTTGATTAGGGGGTCACTCCTATATTAATGAAACTCTGAAAAAAAATTCACACCTTTTACATCATCTAAGGAGCTGAAGAATGCTCTATCTTGGAAGATACATGGCCAGAAGAAGCTGGTGGGCTCATCCCTCTCCAGGCTATGTGATGGGGTATGGGTTATAACCTTCTGGAAGTTCATTTTTGTTAACTGGACATTTGCTTTGACTGGATCTGAGGCTGAACACCGTTCAACATAAACTTAGGAAGTGAGACCACAGCTTGCATCCATCCAGCACTGTATCAATCCTAATTTGGCAAGAAACTGTGGAGCTGTCTAGTGTCTATGATTAGGGATTTTCCCACTTCTCTTCTGAAAGTGCCATAAGACAGTAAATGTGTTATCATCTTCAGGTGTAACTTTGCAACCCTGATTTAAGCCTCAGGAATTTGATAAAAATAAGAAATCAGAGTTATTCAGTGTGTACGTAGGAGCAGTTTCTGAGGAAGCCAAGGAGAATAATGTAGGACATGTGCAAAGTAACACATTGGATCATTAGTATCGTGTTGGTAAGAATGGCCGGAAGTTCACAGACTATCACGACAATATAGCATAAAAAAAAAAAAAAAAGAATATGTAAAGGTGTTTGGGGTTTTTTTCTGCTCATGTTTTGTACTTTCAGGCACCCTTTCTACTTCAGCCATCTCTGAATCACTGGCAACACAACAAACTTTTCTCATGGTAGAAAAACTGACTCCTGATCCTGCTTCAAAATTTCTATGTAATATTATAGTTGTACATCCTTTTTAGGACAATTGTGCAAGACAAATTATCTTGTTCTGGTAGAAGAGGTGTGATATCACTGCTGAGAGGATTTCCATGAAATTCCTCGAATTATATTTTGTGGGTGGAGAGGGAGAGTGTGGCTTGTTAAAATAAAATGGGACACACAGTTCTGACTGTGGGTGTGCTAATGGATCACTATTTCAAGCTCTAATGATTTAGAAACACTTTATTTTACAATGTTAGAGGCTGCTGAATCCATTAGTTCAACGAAGGTGAGGCTGTTGTGACTCCATGTTCCAAGACTGAGCATGAATGAGTGTCCTGGTGGGCTTCTCACCAGGAACAAAAATCCCACCATCCTCCTTGAAAAGCCTTGAGGAAGTGGTTCTTGGTGTCCCCTTCCCACTGATTTACTGGGCATTCTCAGCCTGGCAAAGTTCCTCTAAATGCTGCTGGGCTTCTGTGCTTATAGTGATTAGTTTTAATAGCATAATCTAAGATGCATTTTGCAAGCATTTTTCTACTCATATCATAGGTAATTGAAATTACAACGTAATAATTACCCTTCATGGTCAACAGCAGAATATAAATGCAGATTTCTTCACAGATATTTTGAGGGCTTGCTTTGTAGGGTTGTGTGATCTGTTCCAATCGTGTGAGCATATCCTTTATATACAAAAATACATTGCTCTTCTCTACTCAAATATTTTTATCTCTATGTTCCACTTATGAGTAGCAGGGTTTATTCATTCCTATTTACACATAGTCATGTCGCAATACGTTTATGATAGAGATTTTCTTTTCCTTAGATTTGACAGAAGAGAGAAATTACAAAGATGTATGGTTTGCTCCATAATTTCTGCTTTATCCTTTGATCAACCCCAATGTTCTAAGGAGAAAATCCTTACTTTTGAGCTTGGGTAATGGAAGTTTTGCCAACAGATTAATCATCTGTCACTACAAGATATTTTAGACTAATTTGACTGACACCATTGAATGATAAAAATAATATCCAGGCCCAACAATATTATTTGATAGTCTGTTAGGAAGACAGATTAAAAAGTGCAAGCTTAATATGCTCCTGTTAGTCTGGTACTCAGGAAATATGTTTCAACTTTTAAAACTGTTCTGACTAGTCTTACAAACTGAAGGTTTCATACCCTGCTAATTTTCTGCCACTGCTACATGATAGCATCTGTTTCTGAATTTGGAATGATGAATTATATAATGCTGGGACTCTCATCTACCTTGGTTAGGAGATTCATGTCCATTGAGGCAGGGAGAGACTTTTTTATATTGACCATAGTTCAGAATTTTAGTATTAGAATTTGAACACAGAGTTAAGTTTTTATATTAGTTCATGCAGAATATAGACTTATTTTTTCAGGATTATACTAATTCTTAATCTTGAGTTTTAGAAAAAAAACGTTAAGTTTTGGTCCCATTTGAATACTGCAGAATAAGTATCTGAATTTGGTTTTAAAGAATTTTCCTTCTGGTCCAAGAGAAGATGGAATTTGGTAGCAAGGTAAGTGGGGACTTACTGACCCTAGAGCCTCCTTTTGAAGTGGAACCAAATCTTCAAATAACAAACCATACAGCCTGAAGAAATGAGATACCTTCTTACAGAGAAATCTCTCTCTTTCACCCCTACAATGAAGCTTCGTAAAATGATATGAGGCCAGTATGACTAAAGTACATGGTAGAAGGCTTGATTTCACTTTGTGTAAGAATGAAGAATATAACATATTCTTTAGAGTAGGATATAGCTTTTATTTTTTTTTAAATATACAGAAATAATGGATAATTATACGCTATTTTAAATAAGTATTATTTTGTATTGGGTAGCATTCAGTCTATGTATTGTTGTATATCATACATGTTTCATTTAAAATGTGTATGGTTTCAGTGCACTTAGTGCCAGAACATGAATTATAAACCAAGTATCACCTCATAAGCATGAGAAAGAGAAAACTGTAGAAGCCAGATGCTACCTGGGTAGTATGTAGGAACCTCATTAAACAAATTCCTTTTGTTCTTAAAACAAATAAGAAGAAGACACAGTGGTTCTCATTTGTAATTGTTTCCCTTTTTTCTTCCAATAAAGAGGCCAAATTGAAAAAAATCGGGTAAAGCCTGATTAAATGATAATTCCCCTACTCAAGGGGATTCTATATTGATGCAATGTAGTGTGCCCTAATAAAGACCAGCCACAGAGGCAGAGGAGGAGCTAAAAAAAGAATACCAACTATAAAGTGTTGGTCTAAAGTATCAGTTAAAGAAAATCAGTAATAATTTCTGAGTAAGACAATAGATTAAGAATATAAGGAGAACGGGAATGTCCTCAGAGCAAAAGAGGAAACTGCAATTTTTTTGTGATGTTATTTGAAGTGAAGGAATATCTGAAGCAAATAAATTTATAAACCAAAAGAAAGATCGCAAACAACTGTCAATGGAAAGGGCTTGGAAGTCTACCGACAAGTTAGAAGAGCAGGTAAATGTACAAAATAAAATTAATTAAACGCTTAAATTAAACTATACCTATACAAAGTATCAAAGAATAAACTAATATGTAAGCAAGAAATAACCTTGCAGAGAAGACTGATTAAGCAAATAAAATCTGAGTCCACATGATTTTTCAATATACTACAGTAGATGGTCAGATTTGAAATGAACCAAGATGAAGCTTCTGAGCTTAATATTCTTATTGCTTCTGAGAAGAATGAGATTAGTTTATATCTGAGTGATGGAGAAGTGCCCTTGTCTCCAATTGACACTGAACATTGTCAAAATCTTGAATCCAGTGATCTGAAATTTGGAAAAAGATGAATCATTGTGCAGGTGCCTTTAATGGAGTTTTTTCCAGCTAGAAAAATATTTAGTTTTCCATTCTTGCTTATTTTCTTTAATATTACCCCAGGAAAGCTGACAAGAGCAGCATTCCTAATTACCTTTGTTGGCCAATTTTTTGAAAGAGACAGGCTTGCCCAGAGTTCATTAGAGAGCTGCAGAGAGGTATGTAGGAATATAGAATAAATGAAAAATACTGTTAGTTGAATAGTTGCAGCAAAAGTTGTGAAAATTTAATGAAGAGCCAAAACTATGCAGGGTTCAAAAGGAAAAATGACTGGGACCCACCCAGTATTGAGAATAGTTAGAATGTTTTCTCTGTGGAAAAAACAGATTTTTGGAGAGGATAGGTTTTTAATGTTTCTGTGTGTTTTCTTCCTTTCTCGATGGTGAATATCTGGGAAATTATGCATAAAAAATACACATTTGAATTAAAGTATTAACATTGCCGGTGGTGATATTTTGTAGCCAACATTTCCTCATGAAAAGGAGACAGCAAAGAACAAACTTGGGAAAGCACAGATATGAGAATTACTCTTACAGAGAAGAATTTTGGTTGAATGAGTGTCTTTTTCTTTTTTCCCGAAACTGGCAGGGGAGGGGTGGTTGTAACCTGCCTTCTATCGGAGGATATTTTCCTCCAAATTTGTCCAAACCAGCACAATGCGAATTTTAACTCAAGAAGAAATTTTCAAATGTACATAATTTCTGGTTTTAGATTTATAAGCTTTTAGTACTTTGATTGTGTCTATGTAGCAGACTATGAATGAGATCTGAACTCAGGCAAATGTTAAATGTTTAGCGAATCAATATCTATCAGAAAATACAACTACTGACCCTTCACGTGCTGTATACTTATGGTGAACCTGGGCCTAAGTATGTTAAAAATATTTAGATTGAAGTGCCTCACCTTATATTTCTGAAAGAATTTGGATTGTTTTTCATCAGCACAATGTTCGAGCCCTGTATCTGTAAAATTGTGACATGGGACTCATCTCCTCTAAGGTGAGCCATTTATTGGCATCTATCATTGAGCCACCCCAAGGCTGATTCATCCATTTCGGAAACAGAAGACTAAGATGAGTGAAACAACCACCCATTTTCGTCTGATAATTCCTTTCCCTCACCTCTCAGTACTGAGGAACCCCGGTCAATGATGAGGGTAGATCAACAAGACTTTTCTCACCCTCACAAGTTTATTGAATTTTTTATATCATGTTTAATATGGAGTTCTGGGAAAACTAAAAAGATAACTTGTGCTTTCTGCACTCTGCCGAGTGTAAGGACAGGATAGTTCACCACCAGAATTAGAGGCAGCAGACAGGACAGCTTGCTCTTGAAGCCCTGTCTGAAAAAACCTGGCAACTGCTTTGCACTTGTGGGAAGATCACACAATCACTCCTTCCTAACTGTGGCTTTCCAAACCTTCCTCCAAAGAGTGTCAACCAATGGGAAGCAGCAAACGGAAACAAATTCATAAGAGATTAAGATAATGGTTATTTTGGCATTAGATGTTTACTGAATGTATGTCAATATTAAAACAAGATTATTAAAAAAGCCTCTGACAATTAAGGAATTATGAAAGTTACGTTTACTTGTGTAAAGATAAATAACCATCTTGTGGTGATATACCCTCTGGCAGAAGCAAAATTAGCCATATATTTAAAGACTACATGATATTTCAAATGAAAAAGAATGTCTCCTATTTTCTAATTTTGAGAGTACACGATTTAAAGAGATCTTTGGGTGCCTAGTATGAACATTTTGAAAGTGAGACTGATTAAAATAACAAGTCTGTTACATTACCACTGTCTCAGCCCCTAACAAGTGTGAACTGTAGATTCATTGTTCAGACATGTTGACCAGCACAGGTAACCACTTATTAACTATCTCTTATCACATGCTGTTATCTTTTATGTGGCTGGGATAAATGAATACTCATACATTTTGCCACTGGGTTTCACTGCAAAAAATTGAGAAGCCAAATACAGTATTCAAACCATTCTCCTCGTTTCCTCTCCAACTTTCTTATCTCTTTCAAGATTCAAGTGGAACCTTTCAGATCTTGCTAATTCCACTTTATCTTCTCCCAATTTTAATTCTGACAGTAGAGCCCCTTGTCTCTTTCTCTTTCAGTCATATTTCTCTTGTGTGCAGGTTTGGTGGCTTTGTTGCCTCAGCTGTTTCTGCACCAAACACAAAGGTCATATTTCAATTTATTTCATACCATTTCAAATGCTTAAGGCAAGACCTGCTCAAAGATAAGGAAGATAATAATTTAAACATAGTTACATAGTGATCTTTTCAGACTTATTCTTACTCATTGCAGGTTTTCTTTTTGTTTCAATAATTTAAACATTTTCACAAGACTGAAACCTTCAGAGAAAAGATGCAACCTATGGCAGACTTGTGGAAGTTTAAATACTAGCTTTGTTAGAACTGAAAATAATGAAATTCAAAGTTTCATGATGGAAATTACTGCTCCTGTTAAAAAGATGTGAAAACAAAAGTAGGTGAACCGCACTCATGTTTTGCCATTGCACTTCCTGAAGTAGCTGTGAAACAAATTTGTTCTCAGGTCATCCAACCTTTCTCTGCTTTCTTTGGTTCTGAAATTGCTCTGACAGCTTTCCAATATCCATGTTTCCTTTCACCTCACTTCCCAAAACATGCTAATCTTGAAGCCAGGAGTCTCTGGCCACACATGAGTTGAGATTTACTGCTGTGGGATTTTGATGCCAAGGCCAAGTTTCCACCAAGAATAACACACGGTATGGGGCAAAATTCCTGTATGATCTTACCGCTTTTGCCATTTTGGACTGGGATAAGAGGCCACTGCAGAAAGGTTCTGTTCTTTAGTTGTCATTTTTCCTGATGGCATTTTCTTTTGACACAATTCAATCTGAAAATTTTGTTCTATTCTGAATGGTTTATTACCACACTGTAAGGAAAATACACTTATGTTTCCAATCTGCTCTTGATACACTTCAGAAATGAATCAGCAAGTTGTGAAACTTCGTTATTACAAAATGTAAAATTGTTGTGTTTTTAAAAGTATTCAGAGAACAAATAGGTTCCTGTCACAAAAATTGCTATAGCTCTTTGTTTCCATATGCCTAACCTTCAACAGGGCAGCATTATCTGCTATGCAGAGAAATGGGATGAAAATTTTACATAGTTCATATTCTACCTTTGGGTTGCTAGATAATTTTAGGGAAGAAATTTTCCATTTCTGTCTTTTAATTTCTAATGATTAAGAAGTTAGAGATGTTAAAAAAATATAATATTGAATGGTCAAGCTGTAAGATTCAAGTGCTGTAGATGATATATCCCATGTGTAGTGTGTGATTTACGACATGATAATATTTGCAAATGGAAACATCTTTAGCTGGCAACAGTGCCATATTTTTATCTGCGTGAATGAACCAAGAAAAGGGGTATTATTTATTGAACTTCCTTTACTAATATAGGAGAAGTTTCAACAAAAAAGTGACTTATTATGAGACTCCTTAGGCCTGATGAATTTACAATCATGTAAGATAAAAAGGGAAGAGAAAGAAACAGTGTTATCTCTTTTCAAGAAGTAGAGTTACAGGCATAGGCACACAGACAAGTTCCCACAGAGATAACAAGCTACTGAAGAGCAACCAACTTGTTTTAACTGTCCCTTTGTGATCCCTTGGTCTGTGGCAAATGTGAAGTAATTCAAATAATCCTCGTCCTCTTTCATCACATATTTCGTTGAGGACCAAAGAAATGTAAATCACTTCTCACTTGTCACAGGCTAAGAGATTGAAGATAAATGTTGCTGCAGTTCGGCTATATTGGGTAACTCATTATGGCACTGTGACTTTCCACGTGTCTGTGACTCAAGACCTAGATTGACTTTCTGTGTCAAACACCGAACCTACACTTTTTGAGCCTTACTCCCATGTCAAAACTAAAGACAAAATGAATACTGCTTTTATGGTTTGTCACTGCAAATCATGAGGACACGAGTAACTCAGGAAAGCCAAGCCCTAAAGTACAGGTGGCCTATCAAAGTAAAAAAGAAATCAAATGTGTCGAAAGAACTAGATTTCCAATCTTCTCATAGATTCAAAATCTTGCATATTCTGATAAGCAAGTAACATTTGGAATATTTGTTCAGGGAAAATAAAGTTGAAACTTTTGGAGTTTAGCCAGTTCTCCATCCTTATTCTTTATTAACATAGTGTTATTCCAAACAGCAACCCCTTATTTGATGAGGTTATGATTGTATCTAATAATGAATATTGAGACAAAAGAAAAATTCTAGCAATGCATCTGCAGCAGCTGCTGAGTTTTAATACTGTCACTATGATTTTTAAATCAATACTCCCACATGCCTTGTGTTTCTTTTTTGATTTGTGGAGAATAAAGGGTTTTGAATCATGATTGTTTTTGTGGTTTGATTTTTTCTATCATAAAATTTCAGAATAGAGTTTGACATTGGGAAGAGAAAGTGGCAATATTAGTGCTTGTTCTGAACACCAGCATAATCAATTACAGTTTTTCTTCTTCCAACAGATTGCCAATTGTTTGGGCTCAGGAGAAAGAGATCATCAGCTGTTAAGTTCTGTAACATTTTGATGGTAGTATCATAGAAAGACAGAATGGTTTGGGTTAAAATGACCTTAAAGATCATCTAGTACCAACACCCCTGCCACAGGCAGGGACACCTTCTGCTAGACCTGGTTGTTCAAAGCCCCATTTAACCTGTCCTTTAACCCTACCATGTATGGGGCATCCACAACTTCTCTGTGAAGTATCTACATAGCTTTAGTATTTCAGAAAAAAAAGGTGAGCTTTAAAAAAAATAAAAAGCTGACTTTAATGAAAGTAAATTTACAATTATTATTTCTGATGAAAGTAAGCTTATAATTATCATTTCCTTACAAATGTCCTAGTGTCACTCACAAGTGAAAATGCAGTATGGTTCTTCTGATTGATTAAAAATACAGGGCTGGCAAAATCCATAAGGTCCGTGACTCCTGTGGTCCATATTCCACGGAAGTAAGCTCTGGAATTATATGTAACAGCAGTAACAGTTCCTCACGAGCAATAAATAGTCACACAGACAGATCACTGACTACAGAAGGTTTATTGTGAAGTCTATTCACCACATTATCTAATTTAAGCTAAACTCGGTGCCTGGAAATAACTCCATGTAACTGTCTTTGAAAAAAAATCAAACTGTCTGGAAGGAGATTTGCATTTGTTAATGTGCAAGAAAGAATATCTTCTGTTGGGTGGATACAATGATTTATTTCAGAACTTGATTGGTTGTGCGTCTGAACATTCTAAACTTACTTAAGGCCCTTTCCTCTCTTTCCCAAACTCTATCCTCCAAACCTCAGTCTTTCATGCATTTTAGTCTTTATGATGAGTGAGATTGAGTCATATTTTTACTTGGTCATATATTTTTCTCTTTCAAGATTAGGTGAGATGGAATCACCTGGGGGAAAAGACAGAAAGTATCGGAGATTTCCAGGGGTGACAGGCAAAAATCTTTTAAATGCGGACTGGGGCAATGCAGCTCAGAGATGATGAAGGTGCTGTGAAAAACAAGGACTGAGCAGCCAAGGTTTACATGAAACAAATTAGAAACTCCCGAGTCATTAGACAGCATGAAAAGTTTACTTCATTTCAAAGATCACTGACTTAATTGCAACATCTTATGAAAGCAAAGTTCTACTTGCAAGGGGTAAAGAGGAAGTTGGTGCAAAAGTATTTATTTTTCCTGTATTCTTTGGATAAAGAGAGTTCTCAAGTATTCCTATGGATAAAAAGAATTCATAAATCCTGGTTTTCTTTCTTATGAAAATGTAACTTTTATTGATTTTAAAGCCCCATGGTCTTCTTCAGGGAGCTAATTATAAAGGAAAGGTTTAGATAACACTGTTTCCCATCATTACTTTTCCAAGGAAAGTCACCTGAAGTCTGTGCACTTTGACTTTTCTCTTTCTGTCTTCCTCTCTGTATTTATGTGGCTGTGCATGCATACACATACTCAAGAAGTGCAATTATATGTTTGTATGTATGCATATATACACATGTATATGTGTAAATACACATGAAGAGAGAGATATATTCTTAAGTACATCTACTACCTCAATAAACAGAAACTTCCTAAAGGAAGTCTCATTTTAATTAATTTTTATTTGCAAAACATTATTGAAAAATACACTTCCCTGCTAAAAGATATCATACTGATTTGGCAAGAACAAAGCCAGTTAATTGATCCCGTTTGCTATGAATAGAATTTCTCTCCCGCTATTTCACTTTTGCTGTTGGAAGTACTTTCTGAAGTTAAAATTGCACATGTGGAGTAGACCTGTATTTCAGCAAATGAGTTCTGTTAGCACAGTCATTAGGTTTAAATTTATGTGAACAGGAGACCAGGAGCATTCTACTAGCCCCAGTGGATTCCTTCAGTTTAGATACACAATTTGTGTAAGTTATGATCAGTCTAATTAGTGGTTTGGACATACAGTTTTCCACTTGGCAGATAGACTACAATAGCTCTTTGAGAAATTCTACTCATTATATCTTATTAGTATCAGGCAAGACAATATAAATCTCATTTCTCAAGGGATTTATAAGAACTCCTACTGGGAAGTGGTCCTTTTTCAAACGACCCCTATTTTATTTTTTTCTGTGTGTCAGCTGGATATTTCTGTAATACTGTCTTCAGCATCAAATATAGTACATAACAGTCAGTATCTGAAAATGTCAGTGTCTGAGAAAGTAGATAACATTTCTCAAGCTAAAACTACTTGGGGAGGAAAATAGTGCTGATATTAGTATATTGCCAAATTGCTGCATCAAAATGAAAATATTGTAGTGTATATGTCCGAATCATACTGCAAAATTCTAAATGGCCTTAAATGTAAATCTCATTCACACATGAAGCTGAACATCTTGATTCTGAATAGCAATTTCGTTTTTATGATCGAAGACTTTTTGTTCCATTCAAATAAGTTTCAATTGGTTTTTCTTGAACTGAAAATTCGTTAGCCATCAAAGCTTTGCACTTTTGATCTCTTTTTAGAGAAGCAGCTTCTGATTTTTTAATTGTCCTAGAATTGCCTTATATTCATTCTGATTAGCTTTTACAGGACTACAAAAAGTCTAATTGAATGTTGATAAAGTATTAACATTCTTAAGATAATTCTATTCAGTATAATGAAAAAAGAAATTGCAAAGTAATATTAATTCTGCTTCTGGTAGAGTTTGAGTAGGAACTGTTGTACCATAAGTAGAAGTTTCTCATCCTCCAGAGTCAGCTCCTTCCAAACCACAGCCAGAGAGTAACCTGGCATGGAACTGTATTGGGAATTTGTGCCATGACTTGGTAGATCTGGAGTACAAGCAGCTGGATCTGGGATGCGCTGTACAAAGAATAATTTCCATATAAGGTATGACAATTGTTTTTTTTTATAACAACTTCTGCTGTTCCTGGAGGTTTTGCTGCAGCAGTTGGTTGAATTTGAACAGCATCAGCTATATTGCATATGTTGGCATGTCATTTAAGTGGCATTCATGTGAATTAGAAAGGAATGGGCTTCTGTGTTTCACACCATGTTGGCAGGAAAGTGCACATGGTTTAGCAAGCCCAGTATTCATGGACAATATATAGAGTGCAAATCATACAACTGTCCAAACTTCCTGTGTAGAGACAAGTCCTACAGGAAGTATTTGCTATCTGTTTTTAGGAACAAGTATGCTTGCTATTGCACTGCAAAGGATTATGTATGTCTTGATTGTAGTTCCCATTTTAGTGTCAGCAAAACAATACTTTTGTCTGTATAAAAACAGAGAGGGGCTAAGATGCTTTTGCTTACATCTGCATTGGCCAATGACTCATGCTGTATTTGAGGAAGAGGCCAGTTTTCAGTCTTTGATCACTGTGTGCTGAATAATGATTTGCAAAGCCAAGAAAGATAAAAGAAAAAAAATGTGTGAGTTCCTCATCTGTTAAAACTAGGTACAGTGGACTTAATAACAATGAAACATAAATGCATGGGGCCAAATTTGGTTTACATACAACAAACTTTATTTGCAGTAAAACTTTTGAATGTACTTACGGTAAAGCACATGTGAGAAGATGGATTTCCCTGTCACTCTGAAAAGGGGATGAAAGCAAAGTCTGTAAAACCAACAGAGTGCTCATTTTACCTGAACAGAGGTGATTTAAACAGAAGGTCTCAATTGCCTCACGTATTGGATATCTTTTACCCTCAAGTTTTTTTTAGCTTATTTGCTCAATTTGATGAGTGTTTTTACTTTCTACTCCTTGTTGCCCTCTGCTATGAAGGCATGGCGACCTGGTTCAAGGCCTCAGCACGGCAGCACGGCCTTCCCCGTGCCACTCGGTCCAGGACACACAGACACCAATGTGGTGGATGGTCAAATGGCGTTTATTATCTTGTCTCATGGGGCTATATAGTCCAGGGGCTTCTCTAGTCGGGAAAGGGGGATTGTGGGATGGCCAGGGTTAGCAGTGAGTGGAAAACTACTGGGGTGGAAAACTACTGGGGTTAGGAGGGCTACATTCCTAAGGTGATGCTTATCAGTGGGATGAAGGGGGAAGGGAGATTCCATGCTGTCCCTGCTTCCCGTCACATCGCGTAATCTTCCGTTCGCCTGTCCCTTACATTTCCCCCCCTCTTATTATAAATGAATGAGGTAGTCATAGGTATAGGCACTGAAGTGAGGTACGAGGTAGTGACTTAACAAGGGAAAAAGGGGTTTGGTACACCTGAGTAAATTTCGCAAGGCGAGTTAAAAGGGTCTTGCGATTGACAGTGTTTACAGTTTGGTTTACAGCATTTGTTGGCGGCCTAAAACCAGAATGTTGGCCCGCTCTAAACGGGTCTGGATAAAAGAAACCAGTTTGTTCAGCAGGCACGGTCCAAAGGTAAAAGCTAAAAGCAACATTGCCAATGGACCTATCAATGTGGAAATTAGTGTGGTCAGCCACGGTGATTGATTGAACCAGGACTCAAACCAGCTCTGCTGAGCTTCCCTGTCTTTCTGTCTCTGAGCCAGTCTATCTCGAAGTTCTGCCATGGAGTCTCTGACAACTCCTGTGTGATCGGCGTAAAAACAGCATTCCTCTTTCAAGGCAGCACACAAACCTCCTTGTTGCATGAACAAGAGGTCCAGTCCTCGCCTGTTCTGCAGAACCACTTCTGAGAGCGAGGAAACTGATTTCTCTAGAAAGGAGATGGATTTCTCGATCCTCTGCAAGTCCTCATCGATGGTCATTTGTAGCTGAGACAGTCCTTGGTGTCGGGTCGCAAGAGCTGAGATACCTGTGGCCGTTCCGGCTGCTCCCAGGCCGAGCAACATTGCAATTGTTACCCCTGTTATCAGTTCTCTTTTGTGGAGTCGGCTGGGTTTTTCAAAAAGGTTGTACACCTCTTCATCTGAGTGGTATATGACCCTGGGAACAATTAGAACTTGAACACAGAAGTCAGTGGAATCATTGAATTTGGCCAGAGACACACAAGGACTCACTCCAGATCGCTGACAAACCCACATCCCAGATGCAGACGGAACCACCCACTTATTCTTTCTGTTGGGCTTGGCAACTTTGGTGCAGATGTTGCCTTTCTTTGCTAAGGTCGCATTGCCAAAACATCTGCCCTTGCCCGTGACCTGACTCAGGGTGATTCCTCTGCGGGGAGTATCCCACCTGCACTGGTGAGGGGCGTCGGCTGTGGAGTAACTGAAAGGGATATCTAAAGCAACTCCTTCATAAAAGGGAGGTTTAACATCATAGCAAAGCCAGCAGGAATCGGTTAGGTTCGGGTTGGATTCATTTAGGGATAAAAAGGTGGCTTCTAACATACGAAAGACTGGATCTGGGTCAGATCCGGTTAAACTTATCTGGGGAGCATCTGCATGACCGATCAGGGTATCAGTGACCTTAGTGGGCAAGGCTTTGGAGTGGGTTGTGTTTTTCCCTTTCAGCACGTCTTTAATAACTTTGTTGGGCCCGATCGCCCTGGATGCTCGTGGCTGAAGCTTGATAATTCGCACATTCACCCACTCCTTTGACCCTTGAATGACTACTGTCCATGTCCTGCCTGTGGCCCAACTAGGGTGATTTGGCTGCAAAACGGTCATGTTATAGTCAGTGCACCTTTGGGATTTAGTGAATTTGTGATGGTTTCGGTAAAACTTTTCTTGGAAGATAGCAGGTTGCTTACAGCCAGTGGGTGCCCAGGTGAACTGTAAAAATTCATCGGGTCTCTGAGGCTCCCACCCAGGTCCTGATGGTCTGGCATCTGTAACAATGGTTTCACAGCCCCAGTATCCACAATACCCCCACCCTGGGTAATTGCAGTATTTCTTTCCTGGGTTTGAGGCTGGGCACCAATAGGATAGATGCATATGTGTAACCCGAGGGGAATAGGGGTTTATTTTTGGTTTTCCAGGGAATAGATCAGTAACACGGATCACAAAAGATGGGGTGTTTGGTGTGGTGGTTTCTCTGAGCACCTTGTCATTTGACAGGTGTTGCATGACCCACCTGAACGGCTGATGAGAGTAATGGTTTGGACTGGCTTGTCCTCTGGCAACAAGCCCCAACAGCAAAATCATGCGACCTATTTGTATAATGTCAAAGGGGAGCAGGTTTTCACTACAAAATAGTCCATCTATGAGAGTAGATACAATGGCAGAGTCCATCCCTTTTTCTGAAATCGCTTTGACTATTGTTTGTATGTCTTTAGGATTAATGGGATTGTAAACCTGTTGCTGGTTCCCGTCTTGCCCAGTGACTCTCACAGGGAAGGCATGGACTGTCGCCGAGGGGGCCCACTCTGCACATGCTATTTTTATTTGTCCCCAGTCAGTAAATTTGTATTGTGTTTGCTTCCTGTTACAAATTATAGCTTTATTTGTTTTCGCTTTAAATTGCGTCTGTTCTACTTCTTCCGAACTCGCATCTCCGTCAGTTTCCGATGTCTCAGAGCTGGAGGAGCTGCTGTCGGACTCAAGACCGGAAGCCGAGTGGTATAGGACTTCCGGGATTCCCTGGGTTTTCCTGCGGCCCCGGCCCCGCTCCTCCCCCTGGGGGTGGCGCCGATCCCGCCCCCTGGGCTGGCCTTGCTTCCCACAAGGGGCGGTGTCTCCCTTAGATGGAAACAGCATTGAGCAAGGCTCTTGGCTGGGCATGCGCCCTCTGCTGCTCTCCCGCGCAAGCGCGCTTGCAGCTCCCTCTTCCCACGCCTGCGCAGCAGCAAACACCTCCACTCTTTGTTCGTTCCCGCCGGTCAGACCCTGGCTCCGCCCATCTCTTTGCTCGCCCGCGCCATTTTTTGCCGGGTATGGCGGGGGGGAAGCGGCCGCCCTCACCCCTTCCCTATGTCTTTTCTCGTTTTCCCTCGCTTCGTCTGTCAACTCCTCCCAAAAAGACTTCGCATATTGCTGCGCCTCCAGCATGGATTCGCTGGCCGGCGGCGGAGAGACGGATGAGGAGACCGCAGACATTTGGGAAGGTTCCGCGGGGGTGGGTGGACCCGGCGGGCTCGGCGAAGGGTCGGCAGGTTCCCTGGGGGCCCCGGGCTGTCTGAATTCAGTTTTGGGGAGAAGGGAAACGCGCCCGGTCCCCGCAGACCCCCGCTCTCCGATGGATCGCCCTCGGGGTCTGTCTGTGTCCCTGCCCCCACCCCTAGCTGAGGGGTAGCTAATAAACATGCACGCGCGGCACTCCAGGTCTCTTGCTCCTCTATCGCCTGGCGTAAAGCCGTTTCTACTTTTCCCCACGCCTTGAGACATTTACCGCTGCCTGACGATTTTGTGTACTCCGCCAGAACGTGAGTACATTTCTCCCACACCTCCGGGTGCAAAATTTCCACGGGGCGTTCAATCGCTCCAAGTTCTAAAAGCTTCGCAATAGCGAGGTAAAAATCTTTAAGCTTACACCTAATTCCCCATTGTTTATAGAGTGAACTCACGACTTTAGCTAGCGCTTCCATGGTGATCGTGGATCCTCTCGAGGGCGTCCCCTCCGCCTGAGAGCAACTTCGTTGCCTTGGCCGCTGAGTTCGTCCAGGTGATCCCCGCTGCCCGAGCTTTTCTTCTCCCTTTTTCCTCCTTCTTTTCCCGGGTTGACGGCACCAAAAATGTTGCCCTCTGCTATGAAGGCATGGCGACCTGGTTCAAGGCCTCAGCACGGCAGCACGGCCTTCCCCGTGCCACTCGGTCCAGGACACACAGACACCAATGTGGTGGATGGTCAAATGGCGTTTATTATCTTGTCTCATGGGGCTATATAGTCCAGGGGCTTCTCTAGTCGGGAAAGGGGGATTGTGGGATGGCCAGGGTTAGCAGTGAGTGGAAAACTACTGGGGTGGAAAACTACTGGGGTTAGGAGGGCTACATTCCTAAGGTGATGCTTATCAGTGGGATGAAGGGGGAAGGGAGATTCCATGCTGTCCCTGCTTCCCGTCACATCGCGTAATCTTCCGTTCGCCTGTCCCTTACAACTCCTTCTGTGATGACATTTAGTATTCATAACCCACCTGATTGTCTAGGAAAATCTGCAAGGTGTGGAACAGCAATGGTTTCTGCAGAGAATCAGTGGAACTGTCTTAAGATGTGTTCCAAATATCTCATTTTTTTAGGTGAAGAAATCTTTTTTGAAGATGCTTTCAGTTGCAATTCACTTTGAAATGGGAGAGTTCCTGTACAGCTCAAAAAATTTTAGTAGACCTTTTTTATCATAAATCAAGGCTCTTTTGGCACACTGCGTGTTGTTAAGGAAGTTAATTTTCTGATAGATAAGGGAAATACCTTATGTGTGTTTTGTAAGTGCATGCATTGATTTTAGCCAGGTTTTGGGTAATCATCATAAAAATGTCTGGGGAGGCTGAAGCACCTCTCCTATGAACAAAAGCTGAGAGAGTTGGGGATGTTCAGCCTGTAGAAGTGAAGGCTGCAGGGAGACCTTAGAACAGCCTTCCAATACTTAAAAGGAGTTTAAAAGAATAACAGAGTGTACTATAGTGATAGAACCAGGGGTCATGGTTTTAAACTGAGAGTAGATTTACATTGAACAGAAGGAAGAAACTCTTCCCTGTGAGGGTGGTGAGGCACTAGCACGGGTTGCCCAGAGAAACTGTGGATGCCCCATCCTTGAAAGCGTTCAAGGCCAGGTAAGATAGGGCCAGGTCTAGTGGAAGGTGCCCTTGCCTGTGGAGGAAGGATGTGTGGACCCCAATCATCTTTTAGATCCCTTTCAACCCAAACCACACCAAGATTCTATGACTTTATTGTAACATTTCTACGCATGTGTGGTACAAATCCAATTTGCTGGAGCAGTTGTAAAGGAACTTTAATGAATACCACAGCATCTTTCCAGTCTGTGTTGTTATCTACTCAGCATTGCAAACCTTTCTTGGCTTTTATTTCAGCATTGAACTGCAAGTCTTTACAGTAATGCTTCAGGACAGAAGGAGGCCACTGCAGTCATTCCCAGTAACACATTGCTAATGTTTGCAGTGCTTCAAAGTGCTTGTCTAACACTTTTTTGAGTGATCACAGCTGTGGTTTTTGATGCCATCTCAGTCGATCCATTCTCCATGTTAATCACCCCTTTGTATTCTGCTGATTGTCATTGTGACTTATCTTCTCATTTGACCTTGTGTCTCTCAGCCTCAACACTTCTGAAATTCTGTGTAACTTTGCCACATTTCTTAACTGTCTCTTTTCTCTTGAATGTTCACAGTACGCAGGGAAGAATGAAAAGGGGTTATTACTCCTGCATGCTGTGTATTAAAGCCTGACTCCCTGCACATGAACTTAGGATGGATGGCAATGAGAGTCCAGGTTTCATAATCTCTGCCTTGAGTTACTTGGAAATGCCTAGTAAGAATTGCTATTCTACATTCCTTTGCTCAGGCAAGGAATTTTCCATCTTTTCCTTGGGTACAAAGAACCACATATTAAAATTCAGAGGCCAAATTCATACCTCATTGCAGTCTGCAACTTCCTCATGATGCAACACAGAGGGGCAGGCACTGATCTCTTCTCTCTGATGACCAGTGAGAGGACCCACATGAATGTCATGAAGTTGAGTCAGGGGAGGTTTAATTTGGGTATTAGGAAAAGGATCTTCACCCAGGGGGTGACTGGGTGCTGGGACGGGCTCCCCAGGGAAGTGGTCATAGCACCAAGAGTTCAAGAAGAATTTGGACCATGCTCTCAGACACATTGTATTTCTTGGCATGTTCTGTGCAAGGCCAGGAGTTGGACTTGATGATCCTGATGGGTCCCTTCCATCTCAGGATATTCTATCGTTGTATGATCTGACTACCTGCCACATGTAAAGCATCTACTCTTGGGCCCATTGGGTGCCTGTAAGTACTACAGAGAGGGATAACTTGAGATTTTTTTTCTTATATAGGCAAAGCACCAGTGACCATGTGTTCTGCTATACCTTGCCCCTCCATAAGGCCATGGCTCCCAGACTTCATCTCCCAGATGCTCTCAGCTCTGTTGAGGAGTTTAAAACCTTGTAGAAGCAGTGTGTCTATGAAAGGCAGCAGATACAAGTCACAAATATTTATATTCTGGAAATTTTTTTCTGCCTTGATTTCCTGTTCATTTTTCATAAACATTTAATGTTTACTATTCACTAAATATTAATAGCACAGCTATTTTTCAAGCTTCTGTTTAGTTTCTGTATATATTTTTAGAAGAAATACTTTGGGCTGTATCTACAAACACACTTTCCCAAAATAACTTTTCTTCAGACTCCTTGAAACCTTTCTCTCTAATTTTCATTATCTTGCTTATCTGTTCTGTTATTTTAATATATAGATAATGCCTAAGAGTCACCCTTCTATTTCAGTAGCCTTTATAATATTTTGCCCTAAATGTATCTCTAGACTTTTGTGGTTCAGAAATGAAGAAATTAACTTGAAGCTTTGTAGACTTTTACTTTGGATACTTGGTAAACATTTGGCACCAAGAAAATTAATGAGGTTCAAGGAAGTATAACATTTATTCAAATATGAATTGCTTGATGTCCATGTGGATTCTTCTCCTCACTAAACTCTTTCCACTTATAATTATGATCTGAAAAAATACTTCGTGAGCAGAGAAGTTCAGAACACATAGTCTAGTACTACATATATTTTTCATAACTTTGAGTATTACCCTGCGGAGTTAAAATGCCTTTGTTTACTTTTTCCCTTGTTTGTAAGCTGCAAATTGAAGAATTTTCTCCCAGTTGTGACCTAACCAGTAAATCATAGTGAGAGGATTTTGCCACCTTCTATTTCTTGTTCCTGATTAATAGTTTCTTTATCTCCCAGAGTTTTATGTGGTTTGCAGAGGTTTTGGAACAGTTTTCAGATGATCTTTTGATCATGCCGTTTTCAAAACTGTTCTATTTTCATGTCTGGATTCAGTTTGACTTCTAAAATATCTTGTCAGTGACTTCAAGGGCCACAATGAGCATGATTAGATGGTATTTGCTGTACATATCTAGATGGCATTTACCTCTAAATAGCAGGGGCAAGCAAGCTCTGCTTCTGAGGCTGTCTCTCCCTGTGCTCTGAGGCAGTTCACAGCCATGCAAAATCCAAGGACAAAAGGCAGGATGCACGAGCTCAGACTTGGGAGAAGGTAACTGCACTTCCATGTCTCCCCTTTGACTGTGTGTATGAGCAGGCCTCTCTATGTCTGTTTACAAAAGGCAATATTAGCAGATTCTTTATGACCCTGGTCCCTGTCCTGCCTCCCTGCTCAGCAAGCCTGTGATGTGATATGCCAACATCACTGACAGTTAGCTTGCCAATGCAGGATGGTGATTCCCATTAAAAACATCGAGGCCCCTCCAATCCCTCAGGAAGTTAGCTCTTTACAGCGATCTGTATAACATATTCACACTTCACTTTGGAGCCTTTGACTCCGAGGCATTTGAACACCCCTAACATGCTGGTTAACTCCCAGGCAATGTCCATTCATTCTTCAGAAGCTTAATTGCACACTATGTGCTATTTTTTTACAAACAGCAAGTCTCTTAGTCAGCTTTGACAAAACAGTAAATTGTGGCTTCCTTAAGACTTCGAGTGTGTCCAGGGATGACTTTCCCTGGTTTGTATCACATTGAGACAACCACAGTGTTAGCAGTAGTCGACTATATGTTGGCATTGAGTAGTGTGATTTCTGTCTTTCTCATAACATCTATTACATCTCTTACATTATATTCAGTGTGATTGTAGCTATTGATCTCTCTTCTAACTATGGTGAGTTGTTAAAAGTTATTGGCTCTCTATATCTCCACATACTGTACTCTGTGGAGAGTCATTTATCAGTAGGTGAGTCTGAGTGTTACTCATTTCAGTGAAAATGAAAAGACCTTCTTCCACTCAACAGTAGCTATGATGAGGAATTGGACTCTTCCTGCACAATTTTTTTACTGGTTAGGAGGATTGAGTTGGGTTTAAATTATCCCAAAACCTTTGTGATAGCCATTTGCTCCTATTCTCAGAGAACCCATTTTGCACAGGAACTCAACAGAGCACTTGGTGTGTATTCACGCCTTTTAAAACAAAACTACTATATAAAATTTGGACGAGATTCTCTTTGCTGGTCTTCTATGCTGAGCCTGTTTCCACAGCATGCCTCTCTGTTCTTGCATAATGTAACTTTTCCCATCAACTTGTGGGCAGCTGAGGAGCCAGAGCTAAATAAAGCTCAGATAAAGGCTTTTATATATGATGTAAATAGATGTGAACTGGCAATTTAATAGTGCCCTTGCATTTTTCTGTGCTGTATAGGATTGTGAAAGCTGAATCTGGCAGAAACTGTGCAGTGTTCACAAGTCTTGAATTTAAGCTTGGTAATTTATGTGGGTGCAAGGGGATTCCTGTGAGAGAGATGAAATAATTTGGTCTAATGGCAGCACAGTCTCTGATTTGGAGAATTTTAAGACTTGGATGGACTTTCAAATGGAAAGCAACATATGTTCCACCAATGGATTAATAAACTAAATTAAGGCTTAGCCAAAGATCTATATAAAGTCCTAGAAATATTCATAGACATATTCTATAAGTATTACTTGAATTATACACTGAAACCACTGTTGAAAAATTAAAATGAGACCTGTACAGTTTTAAACTACTCTTAAAATATAACATCCTGTTTCTGGATGGTTTACAGACAGATTATTGGACTCAACAGAGGCAAAATTCTTTTGCTTGTGTTATACAGGTCAGGTTTGATGATGGAATGGTCCCTTCTGGACTTAAAAGCTATGAATCTGTTCCTTTTCTACAGTGCTCACATAAAAGGTCAAATTTCCAAGACTGGAATATTTCACTGAAGGACCAGAAGCTCTCTATGATGTCTTTAAAATAACGAAAGGTCTAAAAAAGACATAAAATGAGGACAAGAGAAGGAATACAAAATAAACTAGACTAAGGAATTTCTGTCCTCAACCTACAAATGGGAATAAAATGTTAAATATCAGAGCATGCCATGTGCTTCCAGAAGTACTTCTGTGTCAGTGAACAACTCTATCGCACAGCTTAAACTGGTCTGTTTATGGCATAAGCCTAGTAATCATAATCTCTCCTAATAATCATAATCTCTCACTTAACTAGATCCTGAAATTCTTTACTAAGAGGAAAACTGTTTTGTGAATTGAATGTGTACATCACCCCATGTAAATACATAAGCATAATTAAAGAGCTGCAGTGACAAATACCAGGATCAAAATAGCTAACTACCTAACAATGTTACCACAGTCTAGTATTAGCATCCTGCCTCCCATAATATCTCAAGATTGAAATACATACTGAACAACATTTCATTTTTGGAGTTCACATTCTAATCTCCGTAGGAATTTCAGTGTTCAGAGGAAGTCTCAATGAGGGTCACTCAACAAATGCGGTACATGCTCTGGAGGCACCCTTTTAGACTTTGATTCTAATTGTGCCTTATTTTATAAAGAGATTATACATTAAAAATAACGTTCTACAATTTTAAATTTAAATATTTATTTGGTAGCACTAAGGAAAAAAAAACACTCAAATGTAAACAGTACAAGCCTTATACCCTCCAAACAATTAATAATTTACATTTCTCATAGGTGACTTATCAAATACAAACAGAAACCATCGTTCCTTTTCCTACATTTTGATGAGCTCAGCAACATTGCAACATTGCAACATTAACTCCTTTATAATGAAGGATTTCTAAACTGTAATAAAAAGGCATATATTAAAATAGTACACATGATATTTATTAATTCCCTCCATCAATATGATCTGTATTTTGTGCCCCATTAACCTCCACCACCAGGCAAGGGTTTAATTTCTAATTTATGCAACTGTTTTCTGATCAACTATCTGTGATGGCAGATAAGGCAGAAGTAGTAAGGCATGATATCTGGAAGAAAAAATGCTGAGCTGGAGAGCACAGTGAGAGGTGTTTCATTTAGCTGACAGTCTTGCATATAGCAGTTCTTATCCAAAGACCCAAGAGCACTCAAATTTTATAGCCAATATGTTAGCTCTCTGTATCCATTATTGAAATTCAGCTACAGCTGAAGAAAAAAATCTAAGATCCTTTGTGTATGTACACCAAGATGACACAGAAAGCAGGAGTAAAATAAGGAATCTTCATATCAGTGTAAGAAATATAGGAGCAATTAGTCAAGTGAAATTTCATCAAGATCCAAAAAAATTATGGCTCTGTGCCACTTGAATCTAGCTTTAGTACATTTTCATCTTACTCAAAGGATAATATGTCTCATAATTTCTGTAATAATACAACATTGTGCTTCTCTTTACTCTAACATATTTTATATTCTTATACATTATTATTATTAATAGTAACTAATTACTGCAGATAAATTCTGTTATGTGAGTGGTTCAGAGTTTTACTTGCAGTGCAATGATTTGTGAATTTTTTGAAGGGTTAATAGTTTCATTTCTAAACCAAAAAAATAGGATTTTTATGAACTGCTTTTTCTACTAAAGCAGTCCGAAACAATGCTGTCAACCTTCTTGCTTTCCAAGGTACCTGAGCTACATCCATTAGGGCTCATATTATACAGCATTTCAAAAATAAGATGAAGAATGGAACTCTTATTCTGTTTAAATAGAATTCTTTTTTTAGAACTAGCTGTGATAACATCATAAAATTTCTTGCTGGGTTCCTTTCTGTAAAAACACAAAGCAGGTTTTATACAACTTCTCTTCCTTACATGCAACTTCCCCCCACCCTCTCCTTCAAACACCCATATTTAGGAAAGGGAAATTCTTGACAGCAAGCCCTCAGTGGCAATGACCATCTGGCTTTGTGTTCACTGGTAGGTGCTAATTGGCAGTGGTGAAAAGAGGTGGTAATAAACGCTCAGCCCAGTGTAGCCAGCCCTGTTTGACTGAAAAAGAAAATTCTTTGAACTTTACAGAATTTTTAACAAATAGAGCTTTTTTGGGTTACAAATGCTTAGATTTTTACTAATGTTAGGAACATATTGGCCTGACTCTGTGAGCAGATTTATAGCAAAGAAAAAAAAGAATTTAAGTTGTGGTACAATTGCAGCCATTAACAGCTTTTCTTTTAATAATCGCTGCCCCAAAGGAGCAGTTTTGGTGGTTTTTTGCCTACAAGCAGAATTATGCTTCAGAGAACAGGGTCTTGGGTGTACCCTATACCTTCACAGGATGCCCTGATTTCATGGGAAGTGTCTCAAATATCAAGGTTTCAGAGTAATATAGGAAAGTGAAAACCGCAATGTTACCATGTGCGTGTGTCTTGTATATGAATTGCACAATGCATGTGCTCAATAGCACATTTCTTTCCCCAGATTTGAAATTAGTACCACTGGATCCATTAAGCCTACTCAGGGTAGGGAGCAACTGGCAGAATCCCATTCATTGGATATGGTTCAGACTTAATAGATGCAGTTTTTGGTTTTCTCAAACATTATAAAGATATAAGGTAGTTTGAAGCAAAGGTTCTAATTTGCAAGTGGGCAAAGTTTGAATATTATTTATTTGTTTTTCTGAAACTACTTCACTTGGTTTTAGTCAAAAAGTCACAAGTATCTTGAAATATTTTTATTTTGCCTTACTTGTGAGCTATTCTGAACCTTTTTAGACATGAGTCCTACAAAGTGAATTTTAAAATCCTCCCAAAAATTATCTTCAGTAAGATATTGTGCTGAAAACCCATAACATAACTTTCTGCAAATGTTAGTTAACAAAAATATATTTACTTATATTTTATTTATATATAAAATATTTATTACTGCTGAATAATAAAGCAAATAAAATATTTTTGAACTTAGAAAAAGAAATAGTGACTTATTTTGAGAACTGATTGTGTGTGATTTTATGTGATCCTTGTTGCTTATCAGAGTTCATCAGACACCTTGGCATTTCAAGTTAGAAGTCTAATTTCACATGGAAAAACAGAGGTGAAACAAAATTTATCTTTAGTTTCTATTTACAGCAATGCTACTACTCCTCTGCCCTTACTAAATCCTTTCCTTCCTTATGCTTATATTTCTCCATGTATGTGCAAGCCATAAATAAGTTAATTGATGTACATCTGAAATTCCTGACCTTTTCTGTCATTCAGTTATTTTGCAAATTTCAGTAATTACAGGAAGAGTATTTTATATCTGTAGAACCTGTTGAGAAGGACTATATCTTGGCTGGCAATTCTAGTTGTTGCTGGTCTCAAGAAAAGCCTATAGCCTTCATTTCTTATGACATTATGGATCTAACCCCTAGAATTCTCAGCTAAACCTTGGTTCTAGAAGACTAGAGAAAGAAAATCAATTGCTAGCTTAATATATTTGCAAAGTGACACTTGCTAGGGAAGTTGTCAGAATCTTATGTTTCTCCAGTTGGAAGGTTTATAAAAGCTACTTCATCCATATTAAATTCTAAAGTGAAATAGATTTGTGTGGGAGAGAACTTAATCTCAGTTTAACATCAGTACAACACCCCAAAGGATCATAGTTCATGCCTAATTGAGCTTTTGCAGCACAGTCACGATCACCTACATGAGGAGATAAAAAAGATGCCGTAACTTCAAAAGAGAAAGGACTTTATTCCGTTCTGCTCTCTTTCCCTCATTTCTCTCTCCTCCCCATTCCACCCCCATTTAGAGCAATAAATGCACACTGCATTTTGCATATTCCTACAGCAGATAAACATAGACATTTTCCTAGTGATGACCTTATTTGTCAATACTTGAAAAACTTAAAACTATGTCTGGCCACAGTTTTATAATAAAAATGGTCATGTTTTTTGCAATCCCCATTGAACTCTTCCTATAGAGAAGCCTCAGTTCTGGCAGTCACGAAGAGCACTACAATACTGATTATTTGGATGGTCACCACTATGGCTCTCACTCTACAGTTGAGTGCATGGCTTTCTCCAGCTCATAATGTGAAAATCAGCCACTTCTATTCAGCCCATAACCCTCTCTTGTATTCTGTGGAATTGGCAAAAAATGAGGATAAATACCATGCAATTTCTAGAAGGCATAGTAACTTACCAAGAACAAGCAGGGTTATTCAGGAACTTTAGTGTATTTATTTCCCTCTTGCACAGATCTAAAGGAATATCTTGCAATAAAATGGAATACATATTATGCACTAACAAAATATGGTATAATGCTTTCCATTGCATTAATGGAAACAGTGTGCTCAGACCATCTCTATCAAAAGTCACAGTACAATGTCTTTTGACCTCCTCACCTGTTCCCAGTCCCCTGCAGAAATGTGATAATATCTGAAGCTGTCAAATGGAAATGATGGCTGTACGTTTGAGGTAGGAAATGTTTTGCAAGTCCACTTATTCCAGTGTAAAAAAGTTGGTGTTACATGTTTTGCCCCAGAGACCTTGCTCTGAATATCTGAAATTACTTTCTGGATCTCTCTGAAATACAAGAAGAAAACATGCTTGTTATTTCTCCTCATGTCCTGTCTCGTCTTGGAATGAACAAATGTGTTGAATCAATCCAATTGTTAGAGAATGATTGAAGAAGAACTTCAATCAGATAGCTTTTAAGGTAGGAACAATGGAGGATTAACACTGACAAGCAGGAACCAGGGCCCAAAACCAAGAAGAGAGTCCAGATTAAGTTGCACGTTTTTTGTCTGGTGCAATGTAGAAAGCACTTCCTTCCCAGATACAGCATTTAAATTTTTCTGAGTAGTTTTAAAAAGAATAGACGAACAAGTGTTATTATACAAAATTTATGGATCTTGGCTGTCTAGTTACTTTCATTCCCTTTTTTTCATTGAAATATAATACCAGAACACAGTTTATATCTTCATGCACCAAGAATTTTAGCTGGTTACTAGCTTGTTTATTAGTGAAGAACAACTTGAGTTAACCCAGTCAGTAAATCAGTCTTAATGCTAAGCTGGTACTTTTAGCACAAACTTTCAGTTTCTTAAATACTGACTAAAATGTTTTCAGTTATCTAATAGCACAAGTAACCTTGACTATGATTGTCACACTCCTATGTCCACACTTTACTAACTTCTTTGTCTCTAGTTTGTGAGCTAGTGGTGTCACATGAAGATTTTACTTAATGCTTTTAGTAGAGAAATTAAATGGGACAAAACCAAGACATCTAAACAAGGGAAGAAGATGGCTGCGTGGCCCTCCATAGACTGTTGCTGTAGTGCTATCCTTGTGAAACCTTTTTTGATGTCAAAAGTAATCTAACTGATGTTGAACAGGACATTGGGGAGCCTTCCACAGAGAGCAGTTCTACACTAGTTTGATGGGACTTGGAGCAAATAGCAAGTGTCACAAAGGTTTTTATTCCTAGATTTTGAGGGAGCTTTTAGAAAGAAAAAAGTAGCATCACTGCTTGAGAAAGGAAATAAGAAAAATCTGAATGTACTTACAAGTGGAAAAAATCTGCTGTCTTTCAACTGCCACAACACTGGTAACTTTGTGATTGATATTCAGTATGCACAGTCCTAAAAATAAATCAATGCACATTTTAAATGCTGTCTGTTTCGTTACACATCCTTGTGCAGTCTTCTGTTTTTAAGTCCTGATAATGAATCTTTGTTCTGATTTTACAATTGAAATGGGATTCATAGCTTTAAAGTCATTAGGATTAACATCAGTAAAAACAGTTAAGATGCACATTATGAATAAAACGAAAATTTAAAAAAGCTTCTGGGGTAGAGATATGCCTTGAGTATGTAATACTTTTTTTCTGTTTTCCATTGACTTACAGTCTATTATTACATGTTGCTGGTAGCAACCTTAAAGCCAAAGAATGGCTCTGTATTCTACAGTCCCTTTGGAAGTTAAGCTGCTCAGAAGGTTGGCTGGCTGTTACATAAATCAGAGTTTACATAAGTCAGTCTTAATAAAGGAACCACTATAACTGTACTCAGTTTGGGGGCATGCTATCCATTTGGAAACAAACAGTGTTTTCCAGCCACATGCAAGGAAGTGCCAGCCCGTCCTCAGTGCCTCCACAACTCTTTCTAGGGGTTTGGATAGTTATAATGCATGATGCTTGCCAAGTCCACCAAATCTCCTGAAAAGTAGCTATAGTAATGAAGGATTATGTCAGATAAGCCAAAGTCAACTGTCACTGCAAACATCAGGAAAGTTGCACTGGATAATGGTCACTGTTAGACACAACAGAGCCTTAGCTGGAATCCTTTGTGGTAATTAATGAAAAAAAAGAATTTCATATTTCATGGGCATCATCACATGCCCATCCTGGAAAATACCTGGAGAATAGAAGGCCTGACATCAAACTCTGCATAAATCTCTGCTCCAGCTTGGTAAGTAAGGGCATGTTCCTAGAAAAGGACAAACTTAAGATATATCGGACCCTGTTACAGGTCTCTGATGAGAATGTCCTTCATAAATACCTTAGGTATCATTAACTCATATAGTCTGACTGTCTGAAAAATTCGGGGTACATCTAATTCAAGTGCAACTCAATATAAAAATTAATCCAGCTTTTCCTGCACGAAAGCAAATAACTCCATGTGACTACAGCCCAGCTTTCAAAATCTGCTTAGTTTTATTTTGAGGATTTAGAAATGGGGAATCCAATATGTCCAACTAGATTGTAACATTATTGTGTTAAGAAAGAAGAGGGATCTTATTCAAATTTGTTTTCATGGATACTTACTTTATCTTTCACAATAAGATGAAAGTATCCTTGATATTTTAATTCTCATTTTGTAAAGGCTTAAAAACAGCACTGGAGAACTTATTAATAAACAGCATAATACATATTTATGTGTATTTATTTTTTTCTTGTTTTCACTCATTGCCTATGATGATATTAAAAGATAAACACTGCAATTCTCTCTCCATGCATGAGTAGCACTTGATTCAAGTGATTAAGTTTCACAGTATAGGTTGAAGAACTGAAGGGATCATGAAGCCAATGGGACAATTTCAGGATCTTTTTTTTTTTTAAATATAAAATATGTGCAATCTCCGAATACCTTTTCAGACTCTCTTTATTTGGAATTTGTTAAAAACAATTTAATGACTTTAAGTAAACTATCACCTGTATGCAGGAACAGTTTCAGAGGAATTAATGGGACTACTTATGAACTAAGGATCTAATTTAGGTCAGGGTGAGGTGACATAGCTTGATACTTGCTTGGCCAGATTTAGCATGCAATATATTTTTGGAATTTCTTTTTTTCCAAAGTTAAAAAATTTCAGTGCAGTCTTTTGTAAAAATGATCTACAGACCAGAATTGCCTAAGAATGTGAGCTCACGGCCAAGTAAAATCATTATTATAATCAAAATATATATATATATCAAAAAATCAAAAAATATATATATATCAAAAAATCAAAAAATATATAAATATAAAGATCTTTCTTGTCAGCACTCAATCTATCTTTTATCTTCTTCTGCTCTCTGAAACATCTATTTCCTGATCTTGGCAGAATATGGAAATATCAGTGTATTTGAGCTATCCGAGAATGCACTATAAAGCAAAAGCAATTTTAATCTTTTGGATATAAGTAACATAGATAGGATTATTAGTTTCTGACTAATTTTTCCTCCTTGTTATGAAAATATGAACTTCAAGTATTGTTGGTGGTTGTTGTTGTTGTTATGGCTGGTAATTCTCATCAAACAAGGCACAAGGAATAATATTCTGTGAAAAGCTACTCCATACTACCTAATAGTTTCCTTGAATCTTACTCTGAATTATCTGGTTCCCTCCAACACAGAGGAAGAAACTTCTGGGTTTGAAAACTGTGATTCACCATAATAGATGCACTTTAGGAAACATACTAGTCATTGAAAAAACCCCAATCATCTTTTGCATCATCTTTTGCATCTTTTGCAGCCACGCACTTTCATTTTCTAGAAATACATTAATCCTATATAAGCTCAGGATGCTACTCAATCATTTTATTAGAATATTTCTCTAAGTAGATGGACCAGAATCATGTCACTGTATCCTCAAGGGGCACTATTGTGATTTTGTCTTTGCCTACCTCTTTCACTAAAAGTTCCCTTCATAATTCTGTACCTGAAACAAAGGATCTGGCTATCCCAAGTAATTTGGGCATACTCTAAGCGTGTTCTACTTCACTAGGAGTAATTTTAAAAGCTGAATTTTTGTGTCGGAAAAGTCTAACAAGTGCCATTACAGAGTATAGAGATCTTGTTACTTTTCATTTCCATCCACTACACTGGTATCTGTGTTCACTCCATACAAAATATTTTCCTCTTTTCTGAGCACCTGTAACATCTATGCATAGAAGTGAGACCATTCAGTCAGGCTGCAGCTTCTAAGTCAAGAAGTGCTTATTTACTAAGATAGGAAGAAATGTCTTGACAAATCCACTGCCTCTAATCACCCAGTTGTTTCCAGCTGCAAATAGACGTTGCTTCTCCTGCTTCTCCCTGTTCCCTGTTTAGCAACTCTGCAAAGTTCTTGGGAGGCTGGTTAAGGAGGTGGGGAGGGAATCTATATTACAGAGGAAATGACCTCTCTATTGGCAAGATCTACTTGAAACCACCCTACTTTTCTGGTGCTGATTAAAATGCCAGTTCACGCAGAGAGAGGGAAGGCAACAAGGTTAGTATTTTATACAGCATAAAAAGCAAAGAACTGATCCAAGTTATATAAAATACACTGATGAAGCAGAACTGAGAAACAAGAAATGTTATGTCACTAAATAAATAGCACAATGTTGTTTGTATATTAAACAGGGGGAACATATTCCATGTAACTCTAAATAAAATATGGGACTATGATTTCATATAAACATCAAGATAAAAACATGGAGACCAAAAATCTGGAGTCCATCTGAACTAAAAGTCATGGTCCAGAAAAACAGAAATGAAACTAAGTATTCTGTTTCCAAGGGTCTTCAACATGGAAGTTGAGAAATCTTGAAGAACCATGTGGAAAATTTTTGCCTGTTTGGAAACTAATTTTTTCAACTTTCTACTCATGGAAATGATCACAAATAAAGGAATGCTGTATCTTTTTTACTGTAAGCAGTTCTATTCCAAAACCAAGAAAATACTCAATTTTTGAACTTTTTCCATAGCCTGTTTTTCAGACTTTTCTTATTAGCATTGTGCCTCATTCCAGGGTAGAATGTACCTACTTTGGCATCATATAAGACAAGAGCGTGTACAGGATTATTACAAAACTACATTTGCAACACATCAAGCTGCCCACTACAGATTGTGTGAAAAGGACACAGCTTTGTCAAGCAGAGCTCTTGCTACTTCTAACAGGCACTGTGAACTCCACAGCAAAGCAGCTGTCAAAACTCCTACCAAGTCAGCCACTGGGTCTGGTCCTTAGAAAAGAGCCCAGCACCAGATAATTTGGAGAATTTAGTCCCCAACTGGTTATTGTGCTCTTTATATAAAAAATTTTCCCATGTGGCAGTTTCCTGTACAAAGAAAATTACAAATATAATGTTAACACAGGTACGGGTTTTTAAACTCTCTACTTATTTTTCATTTTTAAATGGTCTATCTATGTAGTCAGGAAAAAGTGTATTTCACATCTGCAGAGGGAAAAATAGATTGCAAAAGCATTTTCTTTTTTTTTTAAATTTCAAATAAGGCATTTGAAAAATGAAATTTCATGTCCAAGTCGGTAAACTTTGATGGATTATTATTTTAAGGATCTAGATTTTGTCTCCTCACTGTTTAAATGCATTACAATTTCTATCGATGTCTAGTATAAGTTGAATAAATATTTTATCTAAATATAAGTAATTCTTAACCAAAGAGTGAGAGTTTCCAATTTAGGAAAGTGAATTTGGTGACAAATCAAAAGCAATATAAGCAATAAAAAAGTTGGATTAGTTTGACTCTATCATTTAGTTGCTTTCATTTTTTACTCTCTAGTTTTCAGAAAGTGGTTTGGTTTTCTAAGGAAATTAATTTTAAAAAAGCCACACAATTGCTGTGCTGTATTAAATGGTCTTTTTCAACCTTAATTACTATATTATTCCATTATTCTATGGGGTTTTATTACAATTATTATTTTGATATATACAATTTTAAATCTTGTAATATCCTTGGGGTCAAATCCCAATGGTCAAAATGTAATATAAGTGTCAAAGCCAAGTTTGTGACATGATTAGTAAAGAACTGCAAGTATGAAGGAGTGGGAGGCTGGGATCAAACGTATCTTCATTGGCTTATAAGAGAACCTGGGAGAAGGACAGCTGACAAAATTTTATGTCAATACATTTGATATCTTGGACATTCTGGATATAATTGAGCACAAATAAAATAAGAAAAAAAAACCCCTTCTGTCTACTGATATTCTAGCATTTGAGGTTGGTGTCTATAATATTAGTTCACACTCAGATGTTCCATAAAAGATGTTCTGTCAAACACTTGAAAAAGAAGAGGAAAGAAGGAGAGAAAAATGACCTTTTCAGGTTATTCAGACTTGCACAGGAAGCCAGTGAAGCAGAACCACATCACACTGACTTGTTGGGCTCTGTCACTATTTGTCACTCTGTTCTGGTGCAAGCTTCATCCATTTTTTAACATTGTAAAACCAGAAATCAATGCAAAAGAAAAAGTCTTTTAGATAAATAGTACTGAGAGATGTAACTTACAGAGATTTCTCCTGAACAATTTTTTTAAAGGAAAAACAACATTCCTTCTTACTGAATATGATGTTAGTTTTACCACCTCTAAAAAAAAAAAGCACATTGTAATTTTCTGGTTCACTTACAGTGCTACTGCACATTTTAAGCTTTTGTGCAGTAAGAGCATGGTCTCTATTTGATAATTAATAACATCTGCCTCTCTTATATGACAAATGATGTTTCTTAAATGAAAGATTTTTTCATTTCTGCAAGTTTTGCATGAGTCTTTTAGGAAAAGTTTTCAAATGCTTAGTTTTGTGCAATTTTCTAAAGTCTTAAACATGTAGGAGAGCAGATTATCTTAGCTTTTGAATCTGAAAGTACATGGTTTATTTAAAATTCAACCTGCTTCTCTTGTGGCTTCTTAAGCAGGGAATATATGAATAAGAAGAATTAGTCTTACAGTGTGATGTGTAAAGTATTTTGAAGTATAAAATGTATGCATTTTTATAAGGCGATTGTCTATCCGAAAGGTGTTTGTATTCCAGACTTGATATGTTTAGACTCCATAAATATTCAAAGAAATATCTTTGCTGTATACTTCTAACATGTAAAGTAGTATCTCCTTTTTTAGTTACAGGGAACCTCAGACATGAAGAAATGAAATGACCTCAACAAACAGCACAAAAGCAGAGACAGAAATTGAATCTGGATCTCATTAATGTTAATTATTTGGTTTCATTTACAGAATTAATTCTTTAATGTGTTGCTGTTCAGTATCTTTAATTTCACATTCCTGTAGTTGTTTTGGCTCCAAATAGATCAGGTTTAGAAAGCAGAAAAAAGCTGTGTATTCATTTCAGCAATTGTGAAAGGAAGCAGCTGTCCTGCTATTATTCAAGTAAATTCCATTTTTCTGTACCTTGAAACTTACTTTTTCAGCCAGACAAAGAAGTAACAAAACAGATGTCCATGAGCCATGGTGCTGTGTCATGGCTGCTGATTGGAAGAAATGGACTTGGAATTAGGAGCCACATTTTCTGTTGAACAACACAATATATAACATATATGGTCACTATTTTAGGGAGACTTACTGCAATCTTGATAAGCAATCCAGGTAGATTTTATCTCAGCTAAATTTAGCTGCTAAAATAAGTACAGACATTCAGACATTCTATAGAGCACAGACATCTAAATGTCCACTACACTCTATAAAGTAGGAATAATAAATAACAAGCCACGTGAGAAAGCCATGTCTTGTCACTGGGTGGGGCAAAGAAGTAAAAAAGTGAAACGGTCAAATAGATCTAAGACTTATTTGGTTTTGTATGTGTTAGTTACATTTAAGAGGCAGTTATTTTAAAAACTTGCTTCCCTGGAGAAAAATACTGCTAAGCAGTTACATTTATTCTCTGGGAATTATGTAGCTGTTGTTCTGTCTATCTACCTGTTAAAGTGTGCTCTTTTCTTCCTTGGATGGAAATTTTGACTGTTATATAAGATCTGTTAAGCCTTTTACTGCAGGTTAGAAAATTAGCTCATAGAACAGTATTAGTGTTTGTACAACTTTCCCAGGTTTCTGGATGGAGTCAGTGGGGTTTTTTTTGTAGTGACCACTATAAAATTTAAACAGAGCTTTTATTGCTGTCAAATTATAGCAACAGAAAGTTTTGTATCTCATGATCTTACCCCCAAACATTCAAAATCATAGGCTTGTTCTCCAATATAGAAACAAACTTTACAAATAAAATGCTTTTCCAATTTTTGCTTTTAAATTTGATGATTATTTAACTGTAGAAATTACCTATATGAAGAAACATTACAGAAAAGGAAGAAATTGATGTGTAAGGTCTGAAGACTGAAATGCATGCCTAAAACAAGTTGTGGATCATAAAGGCAAGTAATTATTAATGGTTTTAAACATTTTACATTTAATTTTTTGTTATGTTTTTATGATGCAGGAATTTAATCCAAAATATCCAGTGAGATTTGGAACCTGGTGCTATTAAAAATATTACCTTTAATAGACAGAACTCAGACACCAAATGTTATGTGCTGTTTTTAAGGTGGAAAGAAGTGAATTCCAACCTGAAAAAAGTTGCATTTTCAGGCATTTTGGTCAATGCAGCATTCCAAATGTTGCTATGAGCCTTTACAGTAGACTAAAGATCAGGAAATTTAAATGAGCTCTTTCTATCAAGGACTCAATTAAATGTGTACGGCTGTGAAAACCCCACAGGGATGAAGGGCAGCCTGTGTTAAGGAGAAGATCCAAATTAAAACCAGTTTTTAAAACTGTTGCTGATTATTATTTTTTTATTCTCTCCAAATGCTTTGCATTCTCTATGTTCCAAGTAGCACAGAATGAATTTACAAATTTATGGAGAATACAGCTCCAAAATTAATATAGTCTACAGAATATAATTTCTGATTCAAATTCACAACTTTCAGAGTACCAGGAGCTGTAGGGATTTGTTCCAGGCCAAATCCTGTTCAGAACATTAGCAGCTACAACAGGCTAATTTCTAGTTTTACTGACCAGTGGTCAGTGTGACATATTTGGGTTGAGTCCCATTTTCAGCCACATTTAATACCCTAAAATAAATGTGTCATCTTGTCATGGCCTCAGTGAAAAAGGGACAAATATAGATTTGATTGCACAGAATCATATGTGGCTCTTGTGAACAAGGTTGATGGTGTTTGTATTTTTTCTTTCATCAATACTGATGTAAACTTGAGCACCAAATTATATGCTGTCTCTCTCTCCCTGTGTGCTGTTGCTTCTAAAATTAAATGCAGGCCCAAAAGGTAACAGAACTGATCACTTCTTCCACTGCTGTGTCCAGGAAGGCAGTGGGAGTTGTCCATAGACATGAACCACCTCTGTCCATCCTCTCATTGGGACCTTAGTACTATGATAGACTCTGTGTCCTTCTTAGCTCCTTCGAAACAGTTTCTTCTAGTTTTACCTTCACTGTTTTCACATCCTACCTTAAAAACACAGTTACCTGAAATTACATTTATCAGTTTCACTGTGCACCAACTTAATCTGTCTGTGTTGGCTCCTCTTTGACATATAGCTTGCAAACCGTTTTTGGCACCAAGCCACTCTCTTTCTTTTCTTTGTCTAAATTCTAGTGAATTCTATATGTATTTCTTGTTTCTTTCAAACAGGGCAGTACTCTTCATAACTTCATTTCCCACAAAAGAACCCCCCAAAAAAACAACAACCCCTCCAAAAAAACAAACAACCCCTCCAAAACAAACAAGCAAAACCCAAACCAACAATAACAAAAAAAAACCCAAAACAAACAAACAAAAAACTCACAAGAAACCAAAACAAACAAAAAAACCCCCCCCCAAAAAAAAATAGACTGGGAAAGGTGATGATGGCGAATAATTGCTCAGTGAACAATATTTTTCAGGTCATGGGGTCTGGGGCTCCAGGTTGTGGGTATTCTACAGAAATTATAAGAGAATAATCATATGATCCTGAGACCATTAAAATCTGGGAGAAATCTTTACGCTAAGAAAAGAATATCTCTGGAAAGAACCAGTTCGATGACACAAGTTTAGAATTAAGACTTTCCAAAAGTTAAGTGCCAATGAATGACATCTGTGAATGTGCAATTTTATTTTTAGGGAGATAATTTAAAGATATTTTAAAAACAGGATATTAGCTGTGGAAAATTACGGCCCTTGAACTGAAATAAATAAAATATGACCTCCAGCACCAAATAATTCCTCCCATCTTACAGCTATTCAAACATAGAAGTCAATTGGTCATTTGTTGGGTGTTCAGCCCACAGAGAAATAAGCTCCCAGCTATGGCTGATCAAGATTTATGTGTTTATAAATATATAATTTTAGTTGGCAGGCTTTCTTGATCAAGCACACCCCTTTTTTAGAAGAAAATGGCACATTTCCATAAAAGTGACAAGAAATAGTAATCTTTCTCAGACAGCCTTCCATTTTGCTGAGTGTTTCAGTCTGATGGTCTGAACATGGGAACTGAGTGCCAGATCTGGTGAGGTCCTGTGAATAGTGCTATGTGAATAATTGTACTTCAGTTCTTGAAAAGGGAAAATGAAGTTTTGGTACTTTAAAAATTAAAATTAACTTTCAAGTTGAATAGAATGCAAAATTCTTTTTATCTCTCTAAGGAAAAAAAAATTTTTTTACTGAATGAAAGATTACATCCATAGTGAACCTCAGAGGAAAGGTCCAAGCAGATCTGTGTCAGATAATCCTCTTGTTTGAGGTGGGAATGCAAAAATAATGGACAACAGATCAACTTTATGAACTGGCATATGAAATAAAAAAAACAACAAAACCACGAGGAGTTCAGATTCATGAATTTAAATAAAACTTTGAAATAGTTTAAAGTTGGATCTCTCAACTGTGGACATCTAATCACTGGTGTATTGGATTAGGATAGGTAAGATACACACTCCTGCTTCAAAAGTTTTATAAGTCTAATCACTTCCTAGCTATTTCCATGAAAAATAGTCACATCTGAAATCATTCAATAATTCAACATGAGTTTGCTTGCAGCCAGGAGACAGTAGTCACAGGGATCAGTTTATATAAAATTAACAAGCCCTGACATCTATGCTATATGAATTCCAGGAGCTTAATTTTGGATTAGCTGTAGTTTGATACCATGGACTGGTGCCCAGAAGCATGTTGGGTGCAGTACTCAAATGTATGTCCCGGTTTAGTTTCATCCCAAAGGAATCCAGCTTGCATCTTCTCGCACTGCTGTGTGATATAAACCAAGGTGTGGTGTGTGAATCAGAAAATTCACTCCAAAGTCAGTGCCAGTCAGAACAAGTGTTCTTTTAGACAGATGCACCCTTGGCCTACTATCCTGTTTCTCCCCAGGTAAAGTGTTAGTGCAGTCAAAGCAGGATATAAATTCCACAGGTGATACTGCTTAGTTCCTTTTGTTCTATAACAATTTTTTTTATTATTATTCATAACCATCACTTTAATACAGGCTACAGGTGAATCTTCTCAAACTTGACTTTGAGACCAGAAATTACCATTAGTGAGTGTTAATTAGTCACTAAGTATGAAATAAGAAGGGGCCAAAGAGGAAAGCAGTATTTTCATTTACAAATAGGTTGTGTTGCTTCCTTTGAAGAGTTATAAAAAGGACAGAAAAGTCCTTTGAATAAGGCATACTCAAGAAAATTCATAAGTGGTACAGAAAAACTGTACAGATTTTTGGTCAGAAATTTAAGACTAATTAGAGCTGTGAGGCGACAGAAGAGGCTAACCTAGCCTCATAAATAATATTTATTCCAGCAGAGTGAAATAAGTGCTAGGCACTGATTAGAATTTGTTCTCACAGAATACTGAGTGTTAAGAGCTTGCACAGCATAAACAAAGAGAGTCAATTGCCTATGAGCGTGTCCTGCAAGAGGCAATAGACAATCCTCTTTGTCAGCAGCTGGGAGAGAGAGAGCTCAAAGAGACTTTGAGCCCAAATGTTTTGTAACTGTCTATTCATGCACATGTCAGGGGAGGCAGGAACACTTTTACTGCTGCAGAAGCTTGCTGCATTTGACCTTATGAAGAGGGTCCCCAATCCGCTCTCATTCCATGTAGAAGAAGCTCAGCCTTCATGTCAGTCAAAGATACAAAGAAAGATGTACAGCAGGGTGTCAGTGGCACAAACAAAAAAGGGAGAGTGCTCTTCTGTGGAAGCACTGGGGGCAGAACAAGCTGCTGCAGCAAGGACGGCAGAGGGGTCTGCAGGTATGGGGTTCCTGCCCCACTGATGAAAAAGGGAGAACAAAGAGAAAGGTTCCTGCCCTCACTTCTGTGCTTCTAAAATTTCTTGGAGTCCACCTCAGTCTCTCTTCATTGCACCAACTCGGGACTAATGAATATTTTATTCTCCCCGATTTTTTTTGGACTCTTCCAACCCGTTCTCTCCAGTTACTCCAGAGACACCTCTTGGCAGCTGACATAAAAAAGGCTGCACCAGTCTTTGTCCTGCACAGTCCTTCAACACTATCACTGTAGGCTTTGCATACTCAGAAAAACTTACAAGCTCTCATAACTCATCTAATGGTATGCAATCACTGAAACTTAATTTTGTTTCAAAAAATTGCCAAACTAGTGAACTGCATGACAGCCCTCAAGGTATTATTAGAGTTTGAAACTAGTAAAACACAGAGGATGATAATCACACCTCAGGACCTCAGGATTCTAGGGAAACCTTTAGTCCAGTCCACACTTTATGTAAGTGGATGTGACCAATCTGCTCTACAGTGTGTTATGCCTAAGCTGTATGAACACAGGTCAGTTTGTGCCCCTCACTCCTGTAGCCAGAAAGCATCCCCCAGTTCCCTTAGCACTGGAGATGCACCCTCCAATCCCACTTCCACTCCTGACTCCATTTGCTTGCCCTCACATCTCTGGAACTGGTTCTTCCCAACTAACACCTCAGATTTCCACCACCTCAGAATTGGAGTTTTTTTCTGTACACATGCAAAATTGTGATCTTTATCTGGAATCAGTTTCACAGAAATTATCATCTGTTTTGGGTAAATTCCCAAAACAGGATAAACAGGTCTAAAACTAAGAAATACCTCATTCTTATCTAACACTGGGAACAAAATTATTTTGTTTCATTTCCCATTTTTCTGTTACTAAAAAATCTAGGATTTTGAAGCCCAACTCAGCAAATCTGAACATTAACTTAAAGCACGTGAATGCCATTGTTGAAATCTGTGGAAGTGTTTGTAGTCAGAAGGGTAAATGTGTTGCCTTGGATTACTGAAACGGAAGAAATGTATTTTATTTATAGTGCTTTCATTTTCTCACAAATAGTGCTGCAACTAACTTGATGCAACCCCAAAAATTCTGTTTTGTGAATTTAAAGCATAAAATAGTGTTTTTCGAATGAATGTTAAGAGCATATCCACACTTCTCGTCAACAATAATAATTTCAGGATATTTGGTGTTCCTAACTGTCCCTATTAATAGAAATTGAATCAAGTCATTTTACACAACCAGAGAACGAGGCCATCCTGTTTCTGGCCTTTCTGATGATGCAATAATTTGGCTCTGAAAACTTAGGAAAATTTAACTGAAGGAACAAGAGCTACACAGACTGAAGGAGTGATACATAGGAACCATAATGAGAGGGTGCCACATTTAACAGAGCACTTCTGTATTTCAGATGATTCAATAACTAATATTTTAATTATTGTTATTTTTAAAAGTTTATCATGGCAACTACTGTAGTAATTATGCCAAGCATCAACAAGCACAGCAACACCAGACTGTACAACTTGCTGTATTGTAAATCAGGGATTCCCCCAGGCAGCCATAATTTTTCTGTCCTTCTGGTTTTTTCTACTTTAACTTTTCTATTTTAGGGACTACACATGTGCTTTTTGTTAGAGTAGGGAAGTCATAGCAGACTAAACTATAGTCTATGGTGACTTTGCCTTTGAGGTCGTGCCCTTCTTTGGTCTTGGAGGAAGATGGTCACATATAAAAACAAATTATGATTCAGAGAATCCCTACAGAGCGATTAACCAGAGAAATGTGGTTTTCACTGTGCCTTCACCCAATGTACAAAGTCTCTGTAAAAACAGTCTTGTACTGGTCTAATTAATTGGCTCTCTAATCCTTGCCTTGCCCACTACATACAAAGTGGTTTTGTAAATTCAAAATAGACATGGTCCTGAGCCACAACATTTATAAGATCATGGCATCCAGGGATGGAAAACAACTAATACATCATCCGGTACACCTCTCCAGCAGGGCAGGGCAGTCTAGTTAAAAATGCCTCAAATAACATGGCTTTGACCACATCCCGAGCCAGCCAGTCCGCTCTCTAATTCATCCTGCTGCTGTGAAGCTTTCCTTGATTTTCTTGGTAGCTTAGTTCACAACTCCAGCCTCTAACTTTGAATTCAGCTCTGCTATGGAAAGGCAGCAAACCTCCCTTGCCTGAGGGACAGTCTTTCATATACAGACAATTGCTCACCGCTTATCTTCCTATCTCATAACTGTTCTTTTGAATTGGGGAAATTTGTGTAGATGAAATTTCTGTATCAGCCAACACACCCTCGGGATTAGATTTTTGATGTTTTTCTCATATCTGGCAATACTATTACACTTTCACTACACAACCATAGTACTGGATTTCTGAGTATTTGTTCTAACGACTGAAACCATAGGTTTTGCCACTGAAACAATGTCATATGATTATGAAGACAGCAGTAAGGCAGATGAGGGTAATACTTGTACATCCTTAATAATGATATAAATGATCTTAACAGGCAGACAACATACTTCCCTGAGATAAACTATTCACTTATCTAGTTATAAAATAGACTGACACTCCTCTTTCACTTCCTCAAGGTTGTAATTTAAAGGATTAACTTAATGCTGTTTGATACCCTGTCCAGAGACTTCTTGAAAGCTGAAGTTGTTGGCTCTTCAATAAAGAAAATGTATTAAAGCCTTCGGTTTTGGGGTTTTTTTTTCTTCCTTCTTTCTCTTTTTCTTTAAGTGAATGTGTTGGTGGTTCAAATAAATATCTGTCTAGACAGATGTCAAAAGTGAAATCCAATGATAAAGACTTTCTTCATGATAACAATAAAGCAGATGGCAAAAAAAAAAAAAATATTTGTGGTGTATAGAACACCCAAGTTCTGAATGCAGAGCCAGATCTTTTTGTTTCAGCTACCACACAGCAAAGGACAGTCAGTCAGTTAGACCAGAAGTTCCCTTACACAGAGCGTGGGTGCAGGGAGGGTGTGCACATACAGTAAAGTGGTTAGAAACACAGCAATGGATTTTGTGGTTTTCTCCTTTGAACGTTATCATCTGGTTAGTGCTGGGATTTCTGAAGACCTCAAGGGAAACAGATTGTTCAGTTCTCACCACACTGGGGTCTTTTTTCTTGGAGAGGTTTTGTACAGAGACTGAAAGTTTTGAGATCTCCTTCCCAAAGCTCCCCGTGGCTGCAGTGAGATCAGCCACTGATCACCAGGAACTGCTGCAAAACACTGGGGATTTGTGTGCTTCAGTAGTCAGCATCCCAGCACCTGGGTGTTAGCTGCCTGACAGCTGTAAAGGGATTCTAAGCAGTATATATACCTAGGAACATCTTTAAGCCAAGGGAAGGATTAATGCTTTAACCGCTGTGACACAGGAGCATATCCGCTAAGCTTCTTTGTGTACTGAAGTTGAATACAGACAGCTCACTTCCAAGCACACTCCCTGTTTAAATGCCAAAAGAGTTTCTTTAGATTTCCTTCACCATTCCCTCAGGTTTTGGACCCACATTGCTGTAATGGGAAATCTAATGCATTCCTGAAAGCAGATTATGTCCCACAGATGCGAATCACAGCATATACAGCTCTGTCGTTTTGGGATCTGCCATGGAATATGTCTTCCACTACCAGGAGTAAGTAAAAATAAAAACTAACAGTAACCCAGGACTTATGTCCAGAACTGATGATGTTATCACCTTTCTCAAATAGGAATGTGGAATCTTTTAACGGGCAATAAAACTGGTATTGATTTTTAAATATTTTGCATCAAAATGCATTTGCAACTCTAAAACGTGCAACTGATTTGTGGTCAAAATGGTTTATTTTTTAACCAGTGCTTTTCATTTCACCTTAAGATGATAATTGTATTAAATGATGGCTTCAGACAGAAAATGTGCATGTTATAATTTTGCATGTCTGATCATGGAAAGAAAGATTTTGTCTACACCTTTCTGCAACAACGGGCAAGCCACTTATTCATCTGTAGAGAAATTAATAGCTAAGAACCGAGACCACTAAATGGCACCTTTAAGGCATAAAATATCATAATTCCTTAACTAGTTATTTGTTATTTCATCTCCTTTTTAAATGATGAAGAACCAAGAAGCCATCCACTGGAAGCAAAAGCATGTAAAGGGAGAACTAAACAGTATTCACATCGATAAGTTGGGATAAAAAAGGGAATCATTAACCTTTAATAAAATATATTTCTCGTTCTGGGTTAATAGGAAATATCTGATAGATATAATTACTTAATATTAGACTTTTGACCATTACATTTTTATTTCCTGCTCAGTGATCAGGATAGGAAATATGTCATGCCATATTTCATCCTCATCTTCAACAAACAGCTAACTGTTTATTTTTTTCTTTAGAGAGACTTCAGTAATTATTTAGTAGCAAAAAATATAATCAAAAATACATTCCTCTTGAGAAATCGGTAATTTGATTTTTATCCGTAACTAACCATAAAGATTGCTGTGACCCATGCACTAATTGTAAGTCAGGCACATGGTGTTGATTTCAGGAATAAAATACACTGATATGCCTGGGTTTTTTTAAGTTCAGCCTATAAAGAAATCCATTAACAAGTCTGCATTTGAAGAAGGAAATATTTATTCCACCTGTTTTTTATAGGTTAGCCAAAATACCCAATCTATGTCCCAAGCAGTGTTAACATTCACCTGTAATTAGACATAGAAATGATGTTACTGCAAACAACAATGTTGCAAGGATAGTATGTTTCTATATTTACCTGTCAAAACCCAGTCCTTCTGGAGTTGAGGAATGTAATTTAATTCAGACTATTTCTTCCACCAGAGCATTAATTTATCATGCAATTTTGTGGCTAGTTTGAAGTAGAGGTTCATGTTCAGTCAAACTCTTTTGCTTAATGAATATTGCCTAAATTTGATCTTGGATCAAAGAGAATGCACTGTGTATAAAACAAGACAAATAACACTTCCCCGTCCTGGAGACATCTCATATAAATACTTATAGTTTCACACAGGGTTAGGGTCCAGTTCCTGATGACAAAAGCAAAGACCTAAAGTATTTCTAATCTCAAAATTCCACAGAGGACCAAGTATTATTATTATTTACTGTTATTTCCTTGTAACAAACAAGATCTGGCAGCATTCTTCTGCTATCAGTTAGCATATCCTCCTGAGGGTCAGTGGGGTCATCCAAGTGGTGGTTCTGCTCCTTTTTCATTGAGAGATATTCCAGAAGATATTGAGTGGTTACTCACCTGTTGGATCAGCTTTTTCACTTCCTTGTTATGTCTTGTCAGCACTCTTCACTAATACGTCCACAGAATTTTTCATGGGTAGACTGGGAGTAAGGATGTTGCAGTACCTGACATGCAGTTTGGTGTAACCTTTTTCTCCCAGTACTGCTGACATAAGGGAGACAGTGACCAGTTTGTAACAGAGACTGGAGCAGACATGAATTCCCACCTCAAAGGCAGAGATAAAGCAGAGTTAACAATTACATGATGTATAGATCTTTCCTTCAACTTCTACATTTGTTGTAAAATTTTCTGTCTGACTGAATTTGAAAGTCAACGTGTCAATATGAACTGCAATGCCCAGTGGACAAGTAGTGACATAAAAAAGGATTTAAAGATGAAGCAGTGTAAAAGAAGTTGTTATTTAAGTGCCTTTTAAATCTTTTTGTATTAAAAAAAAATGGAGATATCATTACCTGTGCACTACATCTACTGCAGATTCTGTTCTAATGCAGACACAGGTACTATTAACTTGGTGAAAGCCACACAGCTTTTGGGGTTGCTCATGTTCTTTAGATCTGCAGTCATGGTCAGACAGAGACAGAAAGAAAGAGAGAATTCCTGCTTTGGTTCAGTGTATTGTCATCAGAAGAAGAAGGCAAGCTTGTAACTTTTAAACCTGGTTTTAAGTTATGGTTATGGCAAATCTTGGACCACCCCACCTTTAAATTTTCTAAACATTTCATTTTGCTTTATGGTTATAATGTTTAGAATTTGTTACTGGTGCTAGTAGCTGCAAATCTACTTATTTATGTCTGCTCCTGTGTTTACATTTCACTCTATCAGTTAAACCAGTTCACACAATATGTCAGAAGTATTTTGTGTTGGAGTTCTTAGATTTACAAGCTCAACGATTTCATTATGATTGCTCTGGATCGGCAGCAGCTGTAGCAAATCAAACTATGGTTCACAGACTTCACATAGCAACTCACAATTAATTTGTAGTTATTTTAATGGACTTCTTTACTGTACATAAAGTGTGCATATGTACACAGCAACCTTTTCTTCCCCCTCTTCAAAAAAACTCATCATCTTCCTCTTCAGGATAGCGTAGTTATAGGGATTCTACACTGGCAATCAAATACACTGTTTGCATTTGTATTTTCAAATACTCTTTACTTACAGGCATGTTTTCAGGCATTTTTTTTACTTATCTGTCAGCATTTACTTAAATAGCAATTTTACTACTGAAACAAACTCAGGTTTGACAGACATTTGTTGTATTTGCCTTATTAAACAGATAACAAGGAGTAAACCCACCTTGTTTACTCTTCAGAGACCCTTGCACTGTACTACATGAGGGCTCCACAGCCCTGGGGCTTTGTGTTTGTACTCATCTAAGACTGAATCCTAATATTTGAACATCTGTGTTGCCATCCTTCTACCTACTGTTTAAAACTGTATAGGAAAAAGTCTTCCAAAGCACCCCTTGAGGCAAGACCGTGTGCCTATTAAATTGAAAAGATACTGAGGTATAGAGCTTGACTGGCTTGCCTGAGGCCACACATTTCTCTTGGGTTGAAATTGTGTGTACCTTTTCACCATTTGCTTTGCTACAAAACTTGTTGTGTAAGGGTGTAAGAGCTTGCAAACCTCACACAGCAATTTGGGAATTATAAAGAGAGGATTCACCCTGTGAGAACACAAACTTAAGGAAAAAATTAATCTCCTGCATGTACCGATATGTGAATTTTCCTTTTCTATTGTTAGGTTACTTTCCAGTGCAGGCATCTTTCCCCATGCCCAGCAGCTATCCCCAGATTTCCCATGCCAGCACTTTTTGCTGACAGCCAAAGCCTGAACATTGAGCAGCAGCTCCAGCTTCTGCCTCTGTGTCTTTGCCCCAGCCCTTCCCTCGGCAGGCAGGGAAAGGAGCCTGAGGCACCCACACAGCCCACCCTGCTTGAGAATCAGATTCCAGACAAAAAACCTTTGTCCTTGGGCACAAATATGAAAATCAGCGTGTTTGGGTATTTCTGACTCCTCTGGAGCTCCAGTCCTGGGTCACGTTGTGTTTGTAGGGAGCCAAGGAGTTGTGTAATGGCTGGAATATGTGGGGTTAAAAATGCAAGTGAGTGCATGTAAGCTCAGGTTGGTGGGGGAATTGCCCTTATTTGTATGCGTGCATTTGTTTAAATAGACCTGCTGCACCCTACTTATCTAAATACAAAACAAGGCCCATAGTTTCTAGCAGCTCCCTTGTGCCTTCCCTCCTCCAGTTGCCTTTCCCCAGCTGGAAGATGAAAACAGAACTTTAATGCTGGGGAAATTGTTTTGAATTTGCCCTGCACGCCATTTTGCACCATCTCAGGATAACTGAAGTGTACCTGTTCAGTCTGTTGAGCATCTCAGATGCCATCTGAAGCCCAGGAAAATTAATAAATAACACCATATAGCAGCTTGGAGAGGAGTTCTAGAGAGAGGCAAGATTTGTGATTTTGCACTATTTGCTTTATTCACTGAATATGGTTTTAGCTTTCATAGTGTGAGCTCATATTTGGATTTTTGTGCCCTTTTCGAAAATATATATCATAAATAAGAAGAACTGTTAAATGTTCCACAGCAAGACCTTTCAAAGAAAAAAAATCCATTTGGACTACTTCAGAATCAGGGATGTTTACATTTTGTAGGCTTATGATGATAGAGAATGAGTATTTGAGAAATGTCTTAATTGTATGCTTGTGGGGTGATTTTGGTTTTCTTCTTTTTTTTTTTTTTTTTTATGAAAAATGCAAATATTTCAATAAGAACTCACAGGATCACAACCAAGAGAGTCTTCACTAACCTTAACAGGCACGAGATCAAGCTGCTCTAGAGCAGATCTTGATGGTCAAAGGCAGAATATTTGTATGCCTCACTGCTACAGAAAGGTGCCAGTAATAACAATCCCATCGGCTGGATATAAACTCATCCCTGCTGAGGTCTGTGCTTGGAGGCAGAGCCTGCATTGCCTTCTCCACCGACAAGATCTCAAGTACTCATGCTGAGCTACTGCCAGACAGCTGGCACATCAGCATAAAATCCACTGCAACCTGCAATTGTGTGCAAGAATTGGAGCAAATAGCTGTGTGATTTAGCTCGTGCTCCCCTGGTTCAACTGCTGCTGGCACAGCTTCCAGCTGATTCAAAGCAAGCCCAGGTATGTGTATGTGACCTGCTCTTGGAGAACTCACAGGTAGACATGACCTGCTCCCTGCCCCTGATTATACAGCAGCCTCCAGAAGTCCTTGGGCACTCTGATGATTTACTTCTATCCTTTCACCAAAGCTGCATTTTTTTCTCTGTCCTAGGAGTTCATATATTTTATTCTTCTTGAACAGATCTGTCTTCTCCCATCCATGTATCCTGCTATTACATTTATTAGCATTTCATTATATTATTGTTCTGGGTTCTTTTCAGTTTGCTGGCATACAGACATGTCTTATTAAATGTTTCTCTCCAGATATTATTATCTCTGGTTGACTACCAATTTTTTTTTGAGTGCATTATTGTCAAATGCATATATTAGTTTTCATTTTCCTTTCTTTGTGATTCTTTTTCTGTAAAAAAACAATGAGAAGTATAAAGACTTAACATGACTTTAATGCTTCATCCTGTTAAAAAGTGCAATTGTTAATGTCTAAAATGCACCTTGCATAATCCTAAATGATTATATGCATGAGATCTAAATTACAGAGAACTTTATTCCTAATTAATGTATTCCAGACATCTGTAGTTTTGATGTATAAAAATCTTGCCATGGGTATATTTTTAAGTTACACATGCAAAAAAGAGATGAAGTTTTCTGGTATATGTTAGCAGTGTAAGAGGTAGCTGCTTGGCACTTTCAAATCTGATGCTGTTAATCATCACAGTGCTTTGATCAGGCTTTTTTTTTTTTTTTTTTTTTTAAATACTGCCCAATCATACAGGCATCTAGTCAGATAAATAATTTTACTGACATTTATAGATGACCTAGGGATCCTGACTTACAGACTTTTAAAATACAAAGGGGAGAAGCTACTGTGTAAAAGCACATAAAGGGGTGGGGGGGCGGGGGGGGGAGGCAAAATATGTAAAAAGCAGATCCTTTTTCTTTAAAGGCAGCAAGTACATACAACTAGAATCTTTGTACCCTGATCCACTTAGGAGCATGCTGTTTAACGACGCTAAGTGATAATGTACTTAAATGGTTAACGCAAGGGTTGATCCTCCTCTAAAACAGCGCTGGGAACAAAAGCTGAAATGACTTTTGGAAAGGGAGGGACAGGAGGAATTCTGACCCTTCTCCTCGCGCTTTACAATGAGAAACCACAAAGCAATTGAGGAATCAGTGCACGGCACGTGGATTAAAACGCTTCCTAGAAGCAGCCGGTACTGTACATTGCCTAAACCCTCCCTGAACTTTCCCAGTGAATACAGCAGCCTGACAGCCCGACTTCCCGCTGGGTGGATCCTGCAACTCCAGGAGGGAATGGCACTTCTTGTTTTTAATTAGCAAAGGTGAAAGGTGAATTAAAACTAGCTGTTTGGCAAGTCAGAGCAAGGGGCTGAGTTCTGAAGAGCACCAAGGAGGAGGGTGCTTTCTCTTTTTTTCTGGTTTTTTTTGTTTTTTTTTTTTCCCTCCCTCCTTCTCTGAATGAATTGCCTTGCAGGAGGGACTGAAAATACAGCTTCTTCCTGAATCCACTGGCAGAGTTACTAAAGACAGCTCAAGACACAACACTGCAGAGTAACGCCTTGGAATGTCCTCGCACTTTATAAACAATTGTCCTAGGGAGGGAATATTTTTACATGACATTTGCACAGCTTGACAAATGGCTAGCTGAGGCTGTGTGCTTCTCTGATGAACGTTGAATTTCCCACAGAGACACCCCACAAACTGACCAAAGAGACAGATCTAACTGCACTGGCAAAGTAGAAGTGGAAGTTGAAGCCTTAAAAACACCCCACCAAAACAACAAACAACCAGCAGCAGTTAAGTGAAGAGAGCAAGAAATTTATCTTGGGCAGGATGGCATCTGCCCAGGACCTTCTAATCCTGGCACTATATGGCTTGTTACTAGAGTTACCAGCTGGATGTCACACAGCAGATACGAGGCAACCAAGGTTACGTCTGTCACATAAAGGTAGGTCAGTGTGTCAGTTTTTAAAGACTTTATGCTAATGCAAGTTCATTGACTTCACTGAATGTATTGCATCGGGATTAAATTATGGTCCTTTGATGGAGTAAAACGTTCCTGTTCAGAAGTCTTGTGAATTGTTTCTTTGTACTAAACTGCATACTAGATTAAGTTTACTGAATTTTGGGAGACTTAAGGTACTTGCAGTGATGATTTTAGACTACTGAAATATTCTTCTACCTGAAAGTGTATTAGATTTGCATGTCATTCTCTCTTACTCTCCATGCTGTAAGAAGGCTGTCAGGTCTCTTAATAAGAGGGAAAGAAATGAAGAAGATAACCTGAAATTATTGCTGAATAAATGTGCATCATGTAACCCTTGAACAATTAAATGTGTGTTTCACTTTTAGAATTATGTCTGTCTACAAATGTAACTGAGGCAAAAGGACTGAATTCCTGTGCAACCATCTGATTCATTTTCTAAACTAGCAAGTGTCATCACACTATAATTAAAATGAGTAACTGCCAATGTAAGTCTGCTTGCAGTTTAACTGAGTTACCCAAAGAAAAAATGTTATTTTTTCTGACATATTTATGTAGAATACTTATAACTTTTATTTTCGTTTAAAATTATTTAAGTCTCAGCTACCTGGAGCCTGAAGCATTCTTCCTTAGCTCCTTCAGTGTCCCTGTTCTTTTCTGGATTGCATGTGATTTAAACTCTTCCTTATTATTTGGGTTTAATCCTCCATATATAAAAAAATACCTGTGCATAGCCACAGCATTTCAATTCTCTGCAGCAAGACATACATTTGTAGATTATATACTTAGACAGGTATGACAGATAATCATTGTGAAAGGAGAAAAAAATGTAATTGTGCAACATAAACTGATGATTGGCCAGTCAGTAATGTTTGGATATTACCTCTTATGCACAGATGAAAAGAAAATGCCTTTTTGCTGACATAGTTGGGAATGAGCAAATTCTAATTTACTCAAGAACATTTTGATTGTTAGACAAGTGATAACTAAACTGCATCAGTACATTAGAACACCTATTTTAAGAATGGCTAAGATTTAAGAATTAGTAGCAGCTAGAGCTCCATGAGTCTACAGCTTTACTCCAAACAAGGTTTAATTGTGTTTTATATAGCAAGCTAAATTACCAATTATAAGGAACTGAGAAGCTGAATAGGCTAATTGGTCTGAATATCTTGCTAGGAAGCTGTAAGAAATGAGGTTTGCTTTTATAGGGCAGTGAAATGTTCTAGAGAAAGAAGTATTTGTCATGGAAAGCTGTCTTGTAAGTAAACAATTAATAGCTCTAAATGAAATAAATTATATGACCCCTTTTAACATATAAACCACTTTTTTTTTAGCCTATGGTTTCAGGGTACAGTAAGAATGAGTGCCAAATGCTGGTTGTATAATCCTTTCATATCTCTTACTGTTGAAAATGTGCATTTGAATATTGATTTATTTCTAGATGTAACTAGTAGGGCTATAATTATTATTGGGGGTTTTTTGCTTGTGATGGGGTAAGGGAGGTGAGAAAAGCACAGTCAATGAGACAAATAGACCTACTGCTATGTTGGTTCAGGACTTTGGCTTAGCTGGCAGTTTTGGCAAGCTCCCCACTATGGTACTGCAGCTATTAACTGCTTCTCTGCTCACTTGTAGTAGTAATTGCTTTCCAATGGTTGGAACCTGTGTACATTTCACTGCATACTGCTCCTCTTTTCAGCAGTGAGCCAGTAATTTGGCCATAGCACATCATAACTCTGATATCTTCAAAGAGATCTTAAAACATCCATTTCTCACAGAGGGCCAAACCTTCCCTGGCAGTTCCCTCAGATCCAGCAACACAGAAAGATCTGTCCTCATAAATTCCCTACCACGGTCACACACATCACTATCTTATATTTCACCTTGTACAATACCCTGTTGCATTTTTCACACTTAGGAAATATGACTGATTTCACAAGCAGTGTTGCAGTCAGGGGCTGCCTGACCACATATCCCCAGCCAAGGGCTGGAAATGGCATACCTGCCTGCCACCCTGGGAACAGCTACTGCAACCCTCACAGCCAAAAGAATGTAGCGACCAAGCATGAAGACAATGAGCAAATATCACTGCTGTTCTCACTAATCAAACAGGAACAGCAGGAGGGACCCTCATCTTAATTGCATCTGCTCCAGAGAAAGGCTGCTGTGGGTACCAGAGAGGTGTGGGGTGGTCACAAAGAGGTGGTCATGCACCTTCTGTATGAAGTTGCTTCAGCCTGTCCTGTGAGTTGCTGTTGTGGTACAAAGGATGAAGCCCATATGTGTAAATTTTCAGTGTGGGGTAGCTGTAGCTTCAGTTAAAAATTTCACTGCAAAGACCCTGAAACATGAAAGTCAGCAGGCCTGCTAACTACCTCCTTTTGGAACTGCCGATGTTGGTGGCTAACTGGGATCCAGGCCCTTGCAAGACAGGCTACTGCTAACTGGAAAGTTAAAAGCTTCTGTGATGAGTACTATGAGGTTACGGACATCAGATATTTTTTTTGTTATGGAAGGGTATTTAAAATTTGTCCATTTTAAAGTCATGTTTCCTTAGAATCAAGAGAAAGCTTCCACAAATTAGAAAGAGAGACTCCTTTGATTTTTATAAATTCATAAATTATCTCTTTAAATTCCTTTTAAAGTGGTGCTCAGTGAAAGTGAGTTAGTGGTCTGACAGTGAATGGGAACCTTTTGCTCTCACAGCAAACCAGACCTTCACCTGCAGTGCACACATGTCTCCAAACCCACAGCAACAAGAGCAGGTCCTAACCCTTGCAGAGGGGTCGCCTGATGGATAGGAATACCACAATCCCCCTGCCAATTAAGGGATATATTGTGCAACCCCTGTTTGACTCTATGGCCATTTACTCTGCTTCAGTGGGAGTTAATGAGAGTCCTGCATTCATGAACTACTGGTAAACCTGTCAAGTCAATGCAAACTGTAATGGTGATTTTTGTTAAGGTAGATGATGGTCTTTATTCATAGTGAACCCAAATGTGAATTTTGCCTTTCCTTTATGAGATTGGAATTGGTCCTATAACCAACCAGCAGTCATTTTATGGTTCTAACTTCATTTTTAGTAAGTTGAGATAGGTTTATATCCAGAACTTGAAGGTGTTTTCCTCAAACCATCATCTTGTGTCTATTAGAAAACTTATACTGCAGTTCATACCACTTGTGGTATTAGTGTTACAATTGCACTAAAGATTAGTGCTTGCAGATGACCAGCCAAGATCTATGTACTCCAACAGCTTCATGTAGATTTGTAGAGATAGAAATGTGTCATAGCTTGCTTAATATTACAGAGAAATAGATTTCTACATTATTAAGTTATAGGTTGACAGCTTCATTTAAAAATCATTAGCTCATTTTACGTACAGTACATACTCTGGCTAATGAGGTGTTAATGGAAGCCAAGCTTCAACCCCTATTCCTTATAGGCTGCTGGTTAAATTCTTTCCCAGTATCCCACAGTTTGAGTTCTCGCAATGGGAAATATATAATTAAGGTGAAATCAGCACACACTGTGTGTTAAAAAGAAACTATTTACATTACAGATTGAAATGGATTGGGTTTCCAGAGGACAGGAGGGATATATTTATATAAGGCTAACAGAGCTACACTAGAAGCATGTGGGCCTGAAAGGCCCATGAAGGATGTAATTGTATAATTCAAGCATTATGCATGGTTTGCTTTGTATTTTTAATTGGTTTTGGATTTTTTTCTTTTCCTAGTTCATGAATGTGGTAAAGAACAATGGTAATACAGTATGAAAATGAGATATTGAGCCTTTAGAGTGGTCTGTACAATTCTGTTACATCAGTGGGGTCTGGTGCAGTTATGTGCAGCAATTTGCACATCTTGAGGGATCTATTTTCTGTTTTGCCCACTACATTCTCTTGAGTGACTTGAGGGACTTTGGCATTGCCTGACCTCAGGTTGTGTTGCTATGTACTGGAGTCTGCTCTTGTCTATCAGAAATGTGGTTAAGAAGCAGTTGTGCCTGCCTTTCCCATTGAAATATAATTTTTTTACCTGTTGTTGGAACTGCTTGCAACTTTCTACAGTAGAGTCAAGCTGCAGCAGGGAGAAGAAGCAGACTGAACTTAGAAGGAAATCATCTGGTTAAAAAATATGTATTCTCCAAGCACAAATATTTCAAATATTAGTATACTGCTAAGGAAGAGAGAGCTGAAATGTTTCAGACAAAAACTGACACTCTCCATGTTCACAGTCAAATTTTAATATGAAAAATGTGTAATATAAAACATTTAATGTAGAAGAGTTTAGGTTTCTTAGGGCTGACTAATCATCTTTGAGGGCTGCTGAGATCTGTTACAGCAGAAAAAGTGTTTCATTGCCATTTGCAGGAACAAGAGTTTCAGCGCACCTGCTTTAACTTTCCTGATATTTACAATTTAGAATTTATTGTAATTAAGAGCAAGAGTTCCACCATGCTTATCCATGATACCTTACTCTGTTCTCTAGCTAGAGGGCAGTAAAGTTTACTCAGGGGCTAACAGCTACATTGAGTAACGAAAATGTGGGGAATATTTAGACAGTCATTTCTGAATTCTAATGTAGACAAATATATTTAATACAAGTATAGTATTTTCAATTAGCAATCACCTGGCTGCATAAATCATGGCTAATTAATGACCAGCCACATAACCCATAACTGAGTCATGGCTGATTCAATTTCACATGTGAAAATGTTTTCTAACAGCTTTCACTTGTTTTGAATGACTAGGAAAGACCAGTTTTCCTACCAAAGCAAATTCAAATACAATAAAGATGTTAATTAATGATAGATGAATTGACTTTGTACCAGGATAAGGAATTGACTTGTGTTCTTACATATAGTCCAGAGAAGTCTATGCCCAAAAATAAATACATGACAATGTATATGTATACACACACACACACATATATATGTAAGTATATATATGTATATGTATCTGTAAAATGTGTGTGCATGTATATAACAGATCAAAGTTTTGGTATTTCTTACATTGAAATAAAGGGCAGTAAAATTCCAAGTGTTTAGGAACTAATGGTCTTTATTATGGTTCCACATCTAAATGTGCTGGGGTATAAGGGCTGATAACCAGAATTAGGAATGTTAGGAAAAAAAAAAAAAAGACAAATAATGTTTTATAATTTTCAAAGCCCCATAGAGTTCAATGGCAGCTTAAAAATATATTGGGAAAAGATGCACAAGTATCTCTTGGCCACTTAGGAAGCAGAGAGGAGAGCTTTTGCATCTCCCACTGGACAGACAACGAATTGTCCACCAACAGTTAGGACAAGATTTAGGTTTATTATTCACCCATATCACAAGGGGTGACTGCTAGGAAGTTCAGGAGTGCTTACAAAGTAATCCTGGAGTGACTTGCTCACTGAGACAGGAATTTTTTGGCAGAGAATTCATGCTAGTTCCTTTCATAACTGCATTTTGTTGACAGAGGCTGTTGTAAGTGTTGCTGTAGCAGAGCTCTGAAGCGATAAGCACCACTGCTGTGGATGCAAGGAGCAGACAGTTTGCAGCCTGAAATCAATCACTTTCCTGCTCTTGCTTTAAAGAACTAAGTACCATCTGAAGGTGCAAGACCAGAATATCTTGCATTTTGCTGCTTCTCTGCAGCTAACTCCCTGCTTTCAAAGTGATAACACCATCTGCTATTTTAAGCTCTTCATCAGATATCGTACTCACCATTATTTCACTGAAAGCAAGTGTTATATTTTACTTAAATGAAAACAGGATTAATGCTCTTTACATGATTTAAGGAATGGTGTGCAAGGGTGAGCATCTGTGTCAGGCCTTTTGAAAAACTTTTGGTCAATAAATATCCTAAAAATGTGCAATGGAAATATTACATATTATGAAAATTGCTGCTCTGGTTTTCCTGGTTTTGTTCATGTAGCCAGGGAAATATGACGAATTTATAGCATGCAGACAGCGTTAATTATAAAAATCATCATTTCTTGAAGAAATTCATAGCCTGAAGGAATAAAGATAATAATCTTTGTTTTACAGGGGAGAAGAAAGCCCTCTTGAGTATGCTATTTAAAATGTTTTGTGTTGGTCAGTTAATGTTTGGCATTTATTTAAATCAGTTAAGGATTCAGAATTAAACATGAAGAACATGTTGAAAGAGAAGAAGATTGAAAATACTGCATTATAAAAAATAAGTATCCTTTAGCCATAATTTCAAACTCCTGTTAAGAAAGATCTTAAATGATTTTGAGGAAACAATATTTGAGTTTTTAAAATAAACTCTTTAAATTGGCAAAAAATTTAAAGTGTCATAATCGAGATTCAGTTTGAGGAACTGAATCTACTGAGTCTACTGTATACATCAAAATAAAGGAAACCATCAGGATTCTCTCAGAGCACAGTTTTAAATCCAATGTGTTTATCTCGCATTGACAAATTCCATTTTTTCCCTTGATCTTGGTTCTTCTGATCACCCTCAAGGCTACAAATTCTTATTTTGGAAGAGAGATTTCTCCTTGTTAACTTCAATTGAAAGCTGACTTCAATGTGCTTCTCCTCTAAGCATCTTCTGTTAGTTTAAGCTATAAATTGGTATGCTTTCACTCATGAGGTATCCCTTTGGCAAACAGTTTTATAGCAGTCTAAAGACTAGTTTTTAGCCCTTTCAAAACAGTGTAAAGCAGGAATGTATCGTTATGTATTCAGTTTTTTCTTACCCTGTGATGATTTTCATGCCTGTAAAAATCACCCAAGCAAAAGTATTTTAAGATAAATTTTGTTTGGTATCTTTTTTCATTTTTTAAGGCACTATATTACAGATACAAGGAGTGGTTTCTCTGGTTTGTCTCAGGGTTTCTGGGTGACATTTTGATGCTAGACCTTTTCAAAGGGTTTGTGAATTGCAGCACATTACAATGAAGCATCCACATACACTGTTTAGCTGCACTGCTCTTGGTAAATGTATAATCTTAGTGGTGAATCTTTGTTCCTCTTCTAGTCTCCTCATTCTTATTTTACCTGCAATTTGGAAGACTTCCAGAATGTAATGGCATGTCAAAGGTTCCTTTTACAGTTTCTGTGCAAGTATATACAGGAGGTCTGCAACCACAAAGTTGTCAAAGGGATGCCTGCCAAACATCTTGGCCCTGGCATTACACCCAGCCTGTGTGTGTAGCCAATAGCTGCAAAACTTGAATCACTCATGTAGCTGAGAAATAATTTTTAATGAAATAAAAGTTGAATCTCATTTTTAAATTACTTTTTATTAGTCTCAGGTGAAAGCAGAGAGTTGGCAGTTGTTTATGTCATGTCTTGCTACCCTGTCTTGCTAAAGTACTTGGTGTGCTTTATTGCCTCTTCTGTCAATCAGAATCTGCTCGACTCTTATTAAAAGTCAACAAGAGTCTTCCAGTTACATATAATGATCTAAGATTTGATCCTGAATGCAGTGCTGTGTTTCAGACTGAAACTTCATTTGCCCTGTGGAAGTGCCAACCTTTGACCTCATAAACTCCACAATATCAGAATCAATTCTGTGTACCAGGAAGCAGCAATACTCCACCATGTTGTCCTTGCTTTCCACGGAAAAACACAGTGCCATAGCACTTTCTGTAACTCACCTGCCTGTTACTGATTGGCACCTGGTACTTAGACCTCCAGTATTAAGGAATGGATTAAAAACTGGGTTTGTAAACTTCTGCACGTTAAAAAGTCAACACAAAAGAAATTCTGTAATGATCCAATGGCAAAGACTAGTTTGCCATAGACTTGAAACATTCACAGATTATATTACCTTTCTTGGTTGAATTTTCATATCAGAAACCTAATTGTGAAGGAAACTTTCCAGTCAAGGAAGATTATATGAGAAGCGTGAGACTTGTCTGCTTTGTGGGATATATTGTAATATAGTTAAAGGATCTTTATGAATATATAATGTCAAAATACAGAAAAAAAATTAAAGGCCAAAAATTTCATTAATGAAAAATAAAAAAAGCCCCAAACCCAACCAAAAAATGTCTACTAGCCAAAAATGGGAGAAAGGCAAAAATATCAGACAGCTTTTCATATCTCTTTGGCCTGAGCAAAAGATGTTCATTATTTATAAGAATTTGATGACAGGCAATATACAGTACTCCAGACTGTGATTTGGCAGGAACAGATACAAAAAAAAGTTGTTTATGATCCTTGTGAAATCGTATTGCCAGTGTTTTTACTTCATCAGTAATGAAGAATTTCAGGTTTTAGGAGATTTGCTTGTTCAGCATTTGCAGTTTACCTTCTTTTTATATATATTTTTTTTAAATTCCCAAAAAATCCCCCATAATACCAAAAAAATACCCAAAGTTACATATGAATATAAAAGATTCTCAACACATGCAAGACCCCTCTAGTGTGATGGTGGGTCTTTCCCCCCCCAAAATAATTCTCTAAACCAAGGGACCAGTGCTTGGAAGATAGGCATTCAGTGAAAGAAGATTTAACTCCTCTTAACATCCTTAATGTATCTGTTCTCTACTTCTTCTGTGTTTATTTTCATCTAAAGAATTCCTGACTTCACACTGTGAAGCAATTGTAGCTTCTGTGGGGAGTCAAACAATGGGGTTTTTACTGTTGCTAAGTTCTCTTTATAAGCTTTTTCTTCCAACACATTTGTTTAATAGGCCTAGTAAATGGTGAATGCAGCTGTAAATATATCTTTTATTTGTTGATGTGCAATAAACATCACAAGGATTTTGGTCTTTTCTTATTCTGAGCTTCCTGACACTGGTGAAAGGAAGTTGTACAAAATGAATGAAAAGTGCCTTAAACTGATTGCAGAAAACAACAGTCCCCACATACCTAAGGGTTAATACCTTGTTTCTCTTTTAACAGATGGTTTCTCCCAGCAGTGTTACTAAAACTTAATAATAGCAAAATAATAGGTTTCTTGATGTGAGGGAATTATTTCAGATAGCACTATTCACTGGGGTCATCGCTGAAGGTCATTTTTCATCCAGAGAGCTAAAGGTTTGCGAGTGTTGGTCAATTCCATGAGCTCCTGCAACTCTTTATTTATGATTAAGCTAAGTGCTCTCCTGTGGGTGTGTGGTAAATGCCAAGAGTAAAGGAAAATAAACCCATTCCTTTATATATTAAATATTTCATCTCCATTGATTGAGAATGGTATGATGCAAAGCTTGAAAATATGTGCTGTCTGGGAGCCCAGAAAGACGTAAGCTGTCTTAGAGATCTTGTTCTTATTAATGTTGTTGCTGAGAAAACATCTTGTCTTTACGTGCCTGTGTTTACACGCAGTAAGTCATTATTCTCTCTCCTCTGCTTATCTTAGGCATGGCCATGTCCTCCTGCATATTTTCAGGATACACAAGCATCTGGGATAGCAGTCATTTCTAAACACACCATTGAGAAGGTGTTAAAGTATTCAGCAGGTTCAGCACTTATTATAGCTCATAACCAGGTTGTAAACAGGCCCAAGCACTTTACTGATTCCATAGCATTTCTTGTCGAGTGACTGCAGCTTCTACAGTTTAACACTCAAGCACTGGGTTATTTCATTTCTAGAAGACTTCAATTCTTGTAAAAAAATGCTTCACATTGAGAAGACAAAGTTACAGTAAAGAATGTTCCTCCAACAACAGCTCTGAATGCAGTATATGGTCCTTAAATTCTGCTGCTAAATATATGAAAGCTTTATTACAAAAACAGAACAATTAATAAAAAATAGAACAGAGGCCTTATTTCACTAAGTACATTAGCAAGCCTCCAATAAACTTTTGTGACTAAAAAGTTGACAGAATATTCCTTGCTCCTGACCTTATTCTCTGAAAGAGGTGGTCCATTTGGTCATTGTGTTTTGCCTGGAAGTGTATTTCTGTCTCTCTTGAGTTTAGAGGGAGAATAACAGCTTAAACCAGAGTCCTCAAATTTCAATAAAAGTAGGTAAGATGGATTTGGGATGAATGTCTGATGATAGGTCTAGCATGTTACACATGCAAGGATAAAACCCTTTGGCTAAGAATGACTTACTGCAGAGTTTACAAGCAGCAGCATTATTGCCTTGAAAAAGTATAAGTGAAGATATTATTACTAAGTAGTGTGTCTTTGATCTAATAACGGTCTGGAAGAAGAGGATGGAGGTGCAGTCATTTGAGCAGTGACCTGAGCAGTGTAAGTGGCTCCCAGAGCTGCTGGACACAGCTATCTCTGGACCACAGTAATGACTGTTGCGCTCTGCACCTGCTTCCATGCACAATATGCTGATTTAGATTAAGCATGACATGCTTAGGTTAAGCAGCTTTCAGAGCAGTTTAAACTAAATTGATGTACTATCGTATTGAAATAGGTGAGCCACTCACAGCTGCTTGCCATAGCTCAGCTACTCTTTGGCAAAGAAGCAAAAAAAAAAGGTTAGATACAAGCTGTGTAAGTTATTTCCACTGCCCACAAAGCGGCCTTAAAGACTGTATCCTAAAACTTTGGTTCTATAAATATTTGATCTTGTGTGTGTACTTTTAATTAGACAAATTGCTTGTTTGATTAAAAGTTAAATGGGGGTTTGTTTGCAAGATCAAAATCAATGCATAAATTCTTTGAGGCTGTCCCTGTAGTGTGATTGATTAAAATCAGTCATGACAAAAGTTGTTCTATTTTGCCCATACCACAGGCATTGCAAAGCAACTTGAAGCTTTGAAATTTCTGATTTATGTGTAAAATTTCACTTTACATTTTATCCTATGGTTAAAAACTTATGGAAAATCTTGAGAACTACAACTTAGCATCGTCCTTTGTCATAAGGAAAATGGTATTTCCAGAAGATGCTTCTTTGAGGCTTTTATAGACCACTGTAATATGTGTAGGTACATGTCATTCAGAATTGTGGAATAAATTTTACAAGTGCTATATGTGGTCTCTGTAATTTTCTTGACATGGAACAACCCCTTACTTTCTTAGGAAACGTAACAAATTACTTCATAATATCAGGTTAATGGATTTTTTTTTTTTTTTTTTGTGGTTTCACATTTACTGCTTTAATGTGTAATGGCACTAAAATCCTTGAGCTGTAAAATTAGATGTCTGGGCTGTTGAAAACTCCTTGTACTTTTAATTTAAAAGTAAAACAAAACAAAAAACTTACAGCATGGAGATTTGAAAATAATAATAACTGGTGTTTATACATTCTTGTGAAACAGTTCCTGAAGTGTGCTGTGAATTTGATAGCAGCATAGAAATACTTTACCTTGGGATTGCTGAAAGGTAACAGAGATATTGCCATGAAGTGATACTTGATTCCATTGCCTGGGAGTGTTGCAGGACCCATGGGGAATATCTGAGAGTTAAACTTGTCATGTCTTAGCATGTTTTATATTTTAAATGGTGTATACTATAAATTAAAATGCTGAAAACAGGTTTCTAATCTATGATGAAAAGGTGCTTCAGAGTTTTTCTGAATTAGTCATACATTATATGCAGGACTGTAGCCCTGCTTCAGCCTTGTTGGAGTGGTTTGGCCTCCTCATTCAGCTGTCCATAAGATGATGGTAAGTTTCTATAGGTGTTGATTTCTGTGAAAGTTTCGTCTTTGGTTTTGCTTTATAAGTGTTTGGTCCTTCAGTCTGTAAGGTCTGCTCTTGCCAGACATTGTACTGTTGATGCTATAATAGCATCCACCTCAGCCCCATAATTATGGTTGCAAATGCATTACAGTAGGACAGGGTGAGAATGTGTTTCTGTCAGCATCTCGGAGTCCTGCAGTTGGTTTTACAGGGATTGTAACAATGCTGATACTGCTTACTCACCAAATAATTAATTACAAACTTTTAAAAATGCATTTGAGAGCACTAGAGGGTGGAGGTAGATCCATAATTGGATTTGAAAACCTTCCTGACCTTAACGCTGTTGATTGGACAAGATTTGCTTTTAACCAATCAGCTCCTAACCTAAGCATTTACTGATTTTTAACCTTCATGAAGACTTCATACCTGCTGAAAATGTAGAAGATGAACCCAAATAAAGACCTCACAACTACTAGCTGGTATCCATCTTGGAAGGTGAAGTCCAGAGATCTCATGTAATGCTTATAGAAGTTATAGTACCCATGAAACTTGTCCTTAAACCAAATCATTTTATAATTAAATTATTTCTTTTTGGAAAGATAAGGCCTTTTATTTAATTGAGAGGGGTTTTTTTTTGTTGTGTTTATTGGATTACCAATAATGTGCTAATAATCTATTATTATTATATTGTATTTGAGAAATCTGGATTCATCTGAAATTTTACTAAAAACTTTCAGCAAGCTCCTGGGATGCTCAAGTATTTAAGTCTTGCTTGTCATAATTTCCTTCCCAAACAGAACATACATGTGAGAATAAAACTTTTTTCCAGCTCCCTATTGTTTTACCTCATGAGATTGAAATACCTTTGACTATTGTGAAACTGGCAATAAGAAATAGGAACAAAGATATGCCTCAATAGCAGGCTATCATTAAAGAAGATAAACTTGGAAAATGAAAGATGTGTTCTAGACTCCTATGTCCTTATATCATATGTTCCTTGTTTTTCTTCTGTTCTTTCCTCTACTGAAGTAGTTTGAGATGTTTTCTTTATTACTAACTTTTCTATTATCTTCAGTTCTTAATAAATCACTTAATTCCTCCAAAGTCTTCCTCACTTTTCCTCATCCCTAATGTTTTCCTACTGCAGATGTAAGGGTATCCCAGGAACTAAGGTCTCGCTTATAGCAACTATGTCCCTTTCATGTAACCTTCAACAGTATTTCTTCAGCTCTTTTTATTAATTAAACACTTATTTGGCTCCCTACGTGGACCAAAATTATCAGAGGTATGAATGTTTCTGCATGTGATGTTGACCAGTTAGTCTTCATGTGCTAATTGACTAGTCAATCGGCCTGCTAATTGTATTACTTGTATAATGATTTTGTTCTCCTTTTTTCAGGGACTAACAGAGTATTTCTATTTCTTAGCTGCTGACTTTCAGGAAACTTGGAAAAAGTTAATGTTTTTTAGACTGCCCCTACTCCTCACCTTTTTCCCACAAAATTTAAAATTGGTCAGCGGGATCTCGTGTGTCATAGGGAACATGGATTATGTCACCAATTATCAGACTGCTCCAGAACACCTGATTTTCTAAGGCAATTAGATTTGTTTGCATCACAAGACAATCAAATAATTTTTACTATGATAAATCATTCCTTTCTTTTGCTCCTTCCAAACTGATAATTCTGCAGAGAAGTCAGATAACTACTGTCATTTCAGTAGCAACATAATTATCTTTTCCAATAGTTCCTATGGAAATTTCAGTTTCCTGTGTTGCAGGTAGCTGTTCCTAGGAAATCCAGATGATACCCAAGCATGATTTAGCCTGAAGGTATTTTCTTATTTCATGAGTTAAAGGCACTAAATATGCATTCTTAAGAGAATTAAAATTAATAAAAACATGGCATTTTGTTCTGAAGCTTTTGTCCATGAACAGTAATTGGAGACAGTGCAATAAATGAGTACTTGGAAGATATTTTCTATACTACTCCTTGCTTTCAGATGGGCTAGAATTATTATCCTGGCCTTTCCCTCCAGGATTTTGGCATGCTTTTGTTCCCAGGGGAGTCTTGGAGATGTACATACATATGAAGCTTTCTGGAGCATGAATATTAAAGGAAGAGGGCAAGGAATTATGAAAGTGTCCCAGATCAATGTAGTGCTAAAGGAAAAGAACATCTGGAAATAAAGACCACATAAGGTCTATATGACTGGAAGATAAAAGAGTCCTCACTAGGTAAACATTTGGGCTGGAAGTTTTAGAAAAGACCATATAGCTGGGGTAGTGAGACAGGTAGTGAGACTGCTCTAAATTAAATCCACTATATCAGTATCAGCAAGCTTTTACCAAAAGACTTGTTAACATCGAAATTTCAATTAAAAAAGCTGATCAGGCTGATGGCTGAAAAGCATGTAGACAAGCTAGATAAAAAATAAGATCTATGTGTATCTGAGCACATTCTACTTTAGGAGTAATAACAAAAAAGCGTCCTCTATTTACTTTGCATTATCTTAGATGGTGTCATTCTCAGCTCAGAGCGACAAACTAGTAATAAATTGCTATATGCTTTGCTAACAAGCAGTTTTATTTATCAGTAACCTCTAAAGTTTTTAAGTGCAACATTTTATTTAAAGTGCTTTGAGATAATAAATTAGGTAAATTAATCTTTTTCCTTTTATTGATTGTGCTGTAAATGCATTCCAAAAATTCTAGTGAGCTGATGAAACCAAATTTTTCCTTAGGCTGCTGCCATTTATTCCTTTGTAATGTTTATCTAGATAATGTTAATTAACTTCAATTTTGCAGATAGTTTAGGAATGTTAAAACAAGCCTTGTCCTATCTCAATTGTTAGAAAGAGTAGGAAGATTTTGAAGGAGTAAATGGCTGTTGTCTTTCAATTTTAGTCTTCACAGTAATGCTTAGTTTTGTTCACAGATGAGTATTTAATTCAGAAATTCCATATGAACGTAGTGATGACTAGCATATTAATAAATCGAGGTACAAAGTTTTTCTTTGAAGTCCTGCATTTTGAAATTAGAAATTTTTAAGAATAAGTAATAGTTTTTTAAAATTATAGCGTTCAGCATTGCAAAAAATTCTTGGAAACAATATTTTTTAATATCTCAAATATTGGAAAAAATGAACAGTAAATTGAGCGAGCTTTGCACCTATTTCTGGAATTATTACATGCTTCTTTGGAAGGCCTTATCTGCCATTATAAGAACTCCCAAGTTTGGCAAAATTCCTTTTTTTGGTGAATGTCAATAAGTATTGAAAACTTAATACATTATCAGTGACTTTAAATGATCCTTTTCTTTAGGACAGAGGTTTATCATCATTACTTGAAACAAGCAGATGTTGAAAAGGTGTTTGATTAAACTATTGTGGTAAAGAACAACATTAAACAAATGTTCAGTTGATCATTTATTCTAAGGTAGCATTGGTGACATGGATCCTTCTGTAGACAACTCACCTGGTTTGGGATTTCACTACACATTCTTCAGATTTGATGTTAGCTTTACAAATCACACATGCAGGGCTCAGGAACAGAGTTTCCAATGGTTTAACAATTCACATGGCATTTAAGTGCACATTTACAGCCTGCTGAAAATATAAATTAAACTAACTTTACAGAATCATTGTTAATTTGAGGCCAAAATTACTTGATTCAGAGGCATTCATGCTGACTTGTAACCTCATCACAACTTGGTCATGTATCAAATCCCACTCTGCTTATGTTCATGACTGGTTCTCTTCCGTTGGCCTCAATGGGCTGTTTCTTTCTTTGGAAAAGGTTTCTGTTTAATGCAAAAAAAAAAAAAAAAAAAAGAAAAAAAAAAAAGAAAAGTCCAATACTCTTTCTACTTTGCTAGTGGAGTTTTAAAAATTCATTTTCCTGATTCTTCAAGGTCCAGAAATAAGTATGATTAATATAATTTGTTTGTGTAGCTTCCAGCTAGTAATACAAGGATATAAGTTAACTTTAAATTATGTCAATCCTTTCATTTTTGGTATAAGTTTTGCTTTTGGTTTTAATTATCTTCTGAAATGACATATCTTAAGGTTAATTTTTCTCTTTTTTTTTCTTGTAAATGTTATTCCTCCTCTAAGAGAACTAAATTTAATTCTGTTTTGATCACTATTACTTAACATCTCAAGTATATATATTTATTCTATTTTTGACTTAAACTTCCTCTTATATGTTCCAAAACAAACCATTCCAAGAAGGAATCATTTAACATGCAAAATAGAACTTCTTTAGATGTTTTATTATGCCAGGTAATTAGTTCACAAAAGAGATGTCCAAGATATGTTTTAATGTAATATTATTCTTTTTTGCAACATCACTGATGTCAGCCAAGAACATTCTCTCCAGTAGAAGTAGTACTGCATCTTTGTGGCTCTCTCTGTGTTTTCTACAGACATCAATTTAAAAAATAAATGTACTTCTCATATTTTAGAATACACATACTTTGTTTCAACAATTGTATTATGTATAGGTTCTTGTTCTTGTTCCAGAAACCCTGGAAGTGTTTCTACCTATCCTTTTGTGGTGTATGCCTCTTCCTCAATTTAGGGAGGTCTGGAGGAAGAAAAGAGGTTTTTATAAAAAGAGGAGTTTCTGTACTGTCTGTTTTTTTGAAGTTGAAAAAAAAGAAATGAAAATACAGAAAGCAACAGTTAAATTTTCAACTCAAGGTAGAGGATTTAGTTGTGCCAGGGGAGGTTTAGATTGGATATTAGGAAAAGATTCTACACAGAAAGGATTGTCAAGCATTGAATTAGGCTACCTTGGAAAGTGTGTAGATGGAGTGTTTAGGGACATGGTTTAGTGGTGGGTTGGCAGTGGTGGGTTAATGGTCGGACTCAAGGATCTTAGGGGGTCTTTTCCAACCTAAATGATTTTATGATTCTATGTTTTGTGATGTTTGAAAAGACACAGATCCACTGGTTCTTTCAACTCTGTCAGTCTGGTCCTAAACTCATTCAGGAAATTGAGTATTTTCTGCAGGAGAGAATAGATTTTTTTTCTCTTGATAGACAGTTTGGATACAGGTTTTACAGTTGTTTTTCCCCTTGTTTGGTTTTGTTTTGTTTTCTTTTATTTTCTTTTGTTTGGTTGTTTTTTGTTTTTTTGTTTTTTTTTTTCTAAGAAGCACTGGAGAATGGCAGAAACTCGAGGCAGACTTCATGCTCCTCTCGGCATAAAATGGTCAGATACCTGTTTATTATATTCTTCTATCCTGCTATTATATGCAAAAAAACCAGAATTAAACTGACAACCATGTTTAGTAACAAAATAAACATTCCTCAATTCCCCATTTTTCTCCTTCTCCTTTGTGGTTCTGACACTGTAACTTTACTTTAACAAAGTCCTGCTAAGGTAATCCCTGGCAATGGGCTTTAACTGCCTTCCTTTGACACTTTTTTATTTACAACTTTTTCTGTGATGCTCAGGTTGTTACAGGAAATTGGAAACTGTGTTGTGTTCTGTAGCCTGCACTGATGTCTGGAATATCAGTAACTCCTGGGAGTACTCCTAAACCATGCACTAGTTTTGGGGTTATTTTTAGTTTTGTGGAGCTGGGCTTCAATACGGATTGACATGGAAATACGAACAGAGACATCAAATTGTCAGTCAGCTGCAGAAGACATCAAAAACTCTGACTGGTGTGCATTTCAGACCAGCAGCAGTCATTATTCTATTAATTTAATTAGATAAGGAGAAACCTCTACAAATTTTTCTGGAAAATTGCCTATAATTTAAAGCATTTAATCTGAGAATAGAACATGTTTGTTGGCTGTGGAGTTGTCTAACTTTTGGCTTCCAAAGCTGTCAGCCATTTTCAGAGGTGCACCTTACTTTTTTATTTGCTGCTTTACACTTCCACTGCAACCTGGAATAAATCTAAAGAATTTTAGTAGCAGTGAGTTGTGTGTTAACTCTGAGACATGGACAACCAATGACTGAATTTGTAGTTAAAATGATTCAACTTTTAGTATAAGAAAATCACAATCTGCAATAAATTCTAGAGTAAATTGTATATGGTTAAGTTACTAGACTATATTTCTGATGTAGTGTTCAGGCTATGCAGAGTTTAGTAACAGATGAAACTTTCTTCTGTTCCTGGATAGTCTGGAAAGAGAGAGACATAATTGAACAGAACAATAGATCATTCATGACTACCAAATAAGTGGCATGGTTTTGTTTTCCCAGGCTGAGAATTTCTAAACTGAATATTCTTTTGTATTTGGTGTCTATGTTAAAAGCATAGATTCTCTTGGTTAAGGATTTTTTTTAATGATGACTGATGATATAAGAATATGTGGAATTTGTTCTGAGTTGTTAAAATCAGTGCAATGAGTTCAGAAGTATCTAATGAATAATGCATTGTATTCTTTGTAAATTTAAGATCAACTTTTCTCTCAGATGTTGATCAAATTGTTCTAGAAAAATATTCTGTAGGAAAAGGGGAAGAGAAAGGACAAGACCTTCCTACATCCCATTTGTATTAATTATTGTATGCGTTAAGGCCAATCTTGAACAAGATGTGAGCTATATATCACATGAGGAAGCTCAAGTTCAGCATATCCTCAGAACATGTGTTTGGGACTTCTGTGAACATATCCTCTGACGTTTTAGTGCTTCAGTTGGCTGCGTCTCTTGTTATCTTTTCCAAATTTTGAGGCAACTTGTGGGTTTGGAAGCTGAATTAGTTTTGTTTTCACTGCATCCTCACTGCAAAATCAGGACAGAACCAGATCATACACCACAGCCCAAACTGGGCTTTTCACTTCATTTGCAGTACTCCTAAACTTAGCCCAAGGTTTCTTGTGTGAATGAGAACTTAGGAAAAGCCCACATTAACACTCTAGAGAAGATGCATGAAGTGTGATCCTTCCAAATATTATTTCTTTCTTTCTGTTCATAGTTAGTTTATTATCTTGGAAATGTTAGAAACATGCTGGTGAATTTTTACTGTTTGGGAAGTTAAGTTGATTTTAGGCTCTGGTGGTTACTAATCATATTTGATACAATATTCCATTTTGAGTCATAAAATAGTATGATTAAGTCATTTTTCTGGATTTTTATGAATCCACACCCAGTTTCTGGTTGTTTATGATTCTGCAGTCCATTTGAACTGACGTGATTTGTTCTTAGGACCCTATGGCTGGACCTATAGGAGAAAAGTAATATTCTGTGAGCACCCTCTGAAAAAATTTCAATGGGGCAGGTGAAAGGAAAGGGAGAAAGTAATTCCATTATGTCTCTTCTCCATCCCTCTAAAAAAAAGCAAACCAAAAAATGCCAAAGCAACCACCTCTAAAAATCCACTGGAGCTGGCTTCAAGATGGTACAGATTAATGTGCTGAAATTGGGTAAGGATGTGCTACTGTGACACATTTCCTCTGTCACAATTTCATAATATTGTGTCATCAGGCCTGTCCTTACTGCCATCACCCACATGCTACAACCAGAATGATGGGGGATACTTTATGCACATGTTGTTGTGAGAATCTGTAGTGTTCTCATTATTTATAGGGTCCAAGTCAACACAGTAGAAAGTCAGAGAGCAGAAACTAAAAGTTTAATCTAAACTGATAAATCAATATCTGTCTAGTCTTGACCTGTGTTAGCTGTATTTTTAAATGCTGCTCCATGTTGCAGAGTTACAGACACATATCCACTGAACTAATGGGTGGTCTTCCTATTCTTTCAGATCCTCAATCAGTGGAACAGCTCGGTTATTTTCCTCATTAGGATACTCTTAATCTAACTGAAATGCTGATTGTCATGTTGTGAGATCACAATCCTGCATCTGAGGTGGAAATGTAACATCTGAGATACCTGCAGAAAAGGTCTTGTGTCTGAAAACTTGTTGCTTTTTCCAAATGTTTTGGCATTAGAAGTTGTAACCTCTTTGTTTTCCTTACCTACATTTTGGGAAAATCACAACCAGACTTACAAATAAAACATAGGAAGTGACTGACTTATTTTAAAACCAGTCGTTAGCAAAGATTCACATAAGCCACACTCCAGCATGATTCCTTGCTGAAATGAAAACCAAAACAAAGAACAGCAGTGTTGTAGGATATTAAATATTTAGATAGTTTATCTAAATATCTCTGCTATTTCCCTTGTGCCTTGTTTTTACCCCTGTATTTATAACTAGGATCAGAAATGGAAGTATAGCAATATTCTTAAGGAAGATACAGAATTACAAAATAATCCCTCAGATATGATTTTCTTTGTCTATTCATTCCATCTTAAATAAGGCAAATAATTCTGAATTTCTAACATTGCTAGTTATGTACTTGGCAATACAGCTTGAGGTAAGCAATTTTAGGACAAATTGACTATTTGGAACTGCTGGAATGGGAACCAGTTCTGCCTTTCCACATAAATAGTTGGTCATCTCAGGCTGACTTACATAAGCACATTGAAAACAGATTTGAACTGAGAAATTATGTTGCATTAATTTGTAATGTGGTTTGATAGGATTTGACACAACTTCAAATGCCAAGTTCTCACTTGGCATGATAAATGCAAGTTTTCAAAATGTCTTTTTTTATTTTTTAAGCTGCTTCACATTTGTAAAGGAGATGTGGGTTTCTCTTTACTTGAAATATAGTCATATTACATCCTGAGTTGGAAGGGGCCCATAAGGATCAAAAAGTCCAACTCCTGGCACAGGACACCTCCAGAATCACATCCTGTGCCTGAGAGCAATGTCCAAACCTGTCTTATCTCTGTCAGGCTTGGTGCTGTGACCGCTTCCTTAGGGAGCCTGTTCCAGTGCCCAACCACCTTCTGGGGGAACCTCTGGGTTCCTACACATCCAACCTAAACCCCTTTTGGCTCAGCTTCATGCCATTTCCTTGGGTCCTGTCACTGGGCACCAGAGAAGAGATCAGTGTCTGCCCCTGCACTTCCCCTCATGAGGAAGCTCCAGACCAGGGTGAGGTCTTCCCTCAGTCTTCTCCAGGCTGAACAAGTTACTCCAACCACTCCTCATACAGCTTTCCCTCTACACCTTTCACCATCTTCACAGCCCTCCTTTGGATGCCCTATAATAGCTTTATGTCCTCCCATCGTGGTGCCAAAACTGCACACAGACTCGAGGTGAGGTTGGACTAGTGCAGAGCAAAGCAGGACAATCCCCTCCCTCAGCCAGCTGTGCCTGATGCACTCCAGGACATGGCTGGGTCCTCCTGGCTGCCAGGGCACTGCTGACTCATGTTCAACCTCCCATGTTCTACTTATTAGTAGTGGTTGTAGTATTTCAAACAACATCAATAGCTGCAGAAATTGTCCAGTCTGATCCCAGATGGATGGAATGTAGATCAAACGGATTGTGTGTATGTTTATGTATCTGTGCATTTTTTCTCCTTGTGAATACACAGCTCAGCCTATGGAAAATAACAACAAGGTAGATTGCATGAATTTTTTACATACAGTCTTGAAAAAGCGATACGCTTGCTCAAATGAAAATACACATTTTGTTAAAAGTTCATATGGCTGCTTGTTCAAAGAAATAATAAGAATATATATAGATATAAGATAACGTCATAGAAACCATTCTCACTTTTCACGTTGTGTGAATGATCTTCATAGATTAAGTCTGTGTACTGCAAAGGTCCTGACTTGAGCACCTTGCAATGTTTTGGACTTAATTAATTAAATATATTGGCTAATGCTTTCTGTTAAATATTGTATTTTGAAATTTGTTATTTTGCTACTTATAAAGCATCATAGCTGTTTTCCTGTTCTTCCCAGTAAGCAGCTTTGTAAAATGCTTATTGATTTTTGGACTATATTAAGAGATGTAAAACTCTGCTATAGGTAATACTTATATAGCTAAATACAGTATTTCAATACCATACCTCAGTGTTCAAAAAAGGTTTCCTTTTCCTTTTAATATCTGTTAAAGTTCTAAAGCCAGGTTCCCTTATCCTGTGGGACTGTATGAAAAATAGATGAACTGTTACAATATGAAGGTTAGCATATCTTAGCCGAGTAACCTTTATACTTCACTCTGTCAGAAGAGCCATTAACTTTCTCTTCCCATCAGTAAATCCAGACTTTCAAAACACTCTGGAAACCACTCTGTGACTTAGGCAACAATTTTGTCTTCAAGACTTCATTTTTGAGTAGCCTGCCGGACACTAAAATCTTGCACAGAGTGTAACAATTGCTGCTCACTACATGCAGTTTAGAAGCAGATATCCCTGGTGCTTCAGCTTACTAGGGAGATCTGTGGAGTATAGCCAGTTTCCTGGATTATTAATTAAGTAAATGATGGAGTCTTCTACTTCACTATGGATCAGTTAGACAGTTTATCATTCTCACAGATCCAAAAAACCACATCTGTCCACATCTTGTGGAACAGTATTTTTTTCATGCTATATGTTTCAATAACATATGCCTTTCACCAGCAGGAATTCTTGTTACCCACCTGCAGTCATCAGTAGCTGAACATATTCAGGGAGAACATAATGTTCATGGGTAAAAAAGACTATTCAGTTTATTTTTCTCCTACTCAGCCTATTCAGTTGACTAGATGAATTCTTACAATTGTAATTCCAATTTCTGCAGTCTCCAGCACAGCCATCCAAAAGTGGGATCGTCAGAGCAGAAAACATCGATATTTGGGTTCGTGTTGATGATTGCAAAACCTGGTTTGCAGCAGCAATTGTTCCAATAACAGTATGTCTTGCCTCAACCTGTGCACCTTGAAGTGATAGACTGTAAAGAGGTGTTTGGGCAAGTGTGCAATAATAATCCCTGAGTAAATTTGGTCCACACCTGGCCATTTCTGTACTTTTTCTTTAGAGAAACATGAAGAGTCTGAGACAAATTGTGTGATCTGGCTTAGGTATTCAATTATTGGCACAAACAGAGTTTCACAACGTCTGTGTGATAAATCAATGTAAAGTTCATAGCAGCAGAGTAGGAATTAGGACTGATTATGACAATGATGATCGTTTTATTCGTTAATGAATGCTATTATTTAAAATGAGTCTAGTCTACACCTGGCATTTCAATCATCATAGTTCAAACATCTTTTTTTCCAGAGCGACTATACTCATATTCATGAAGCAAATATTTCAACAGCAGGAAAATTTTCTCTATGAAAGAGTAGCTTTTCATTTTGAGATACTGAATAATCCAGGAATTAAAGTTTTCCTTGTTAAACTACACGTGCATAAGTTTCTACTTACACTTTCTCTGCTTATGCCAAGTACAGGTGTTTCCCAGTATTCAGTTTCAGTATACTCAGACTCACTATCTTTGCCACGCAGTGCAAATCAGATTGCATTCAAATTCCAAATACATTGCAGTTTACATTGCAACTCAGTGTAAATTGATGTATCATCCAAAACTTCAGTGATATACACTGGCCTTACTGCTCAACATCAGTGCAGGTTCAGTACACCTACAGCCTTCATAGGCTTGTGGAGATGGGCTGGATCAGGCCAGATGTGTAGTGCTGGATGAGAATTAAGTGGAAGTGGTAGGCATACAGGATTGCTGCTCTGGGTTAGCTAAATAAGCTCAAACAAGGTTTGCCTCTGCTCTGTCTGGGACATGGTGTATCACCAGTAACAACCTCTCCTAATGGCTGGGTTCTGCTTGAAGTATCCAAACTCACTTGCACCAAAGCAATCAGTACACCTGCTTCACCTGGTTACCTAGTTCAGTGTTGTGCTTGTCATTTCCACTCAGTCTTTGGCATCCCTCATTAATCCAACAGGGAACAATTCTCATGAATCCAACAGGGTATGATTCATTCACTACATTTACTGAAAATCAGTGCTCTGCATCGAGCATCCTGGGCTATGTGTGCCTGGCTGTGTTCTTTTGAGCAGATATCAGGGTGGTCTGTTCAGGTGGCCTTCAGTAAACACCCACAGCAGTGTTGCCTATGTTATCCTGCCCCTTAATTCTTATTCACAAGCTCAACTGGTTCTTCATCCCCCCAAGGCAGAACTCAACACATTCCAGTTGCTTTTCAGTTGCTGTAAAGGGCCTACAGATATTATAGTTAGTTTCTCTTAGCTCATATGAGGACATCATTCTGTCTTTGGGCTCTAATTATGTATATTTGGTTAAATAATATCATAACATGCATATTTTATATATATATTTATTTATTTTTAAATAAATATAAAGGTTTCTCAACAGACACAAATGTATAAATACCAATATTTATTTAGCAATGCCTGTAATATGGTATTTCCTATGAGAATATCTCTTGGTATATGAAAGGGTCTTTTCATATGTCTGACTTTTGAAATAGTGCAGATTGTACTGTGCACACAGGGTCAGGATAGATCGTTATAATGTTCTCTTCTATCCTTCAAATTTCTGGGACATTTCTTATTTGGCATAATTCAGTCCAGCTCTCTTCAATGCAAAGGCATGTACAGGCTTAATACAATTTCACTGTCAATAGACTCCTAATTTATAAAGGCAGCTCTGATATTCTTTCATCATTAATGTTCAGTTTTGATCTGATGCACTTTTTTTTTCACTGGACTTTAGGCAAACATATGAAATATATCATTTTAGCTGCTACTGCATGCCTGAATTTAAAAAGAAAGAAAAAAATTTAGGAAGTTTTATCCTGTTTAACCACAGCATATTTTTTCCATCCTCAGGGAAAAGGAAAGTAATTCTGGTTAAAAAGGATACTCTGTTATGTATAGCATAATATCCTCTCTGACTTTAATGGATTTCACTGTTTTAGAAAGCATTGAAAGTGGAAAAAATTGCACACTAACAACAAAAATCACATCACATTGGTTTTATGAAAAACAAAAAGCCTTTAGAAAAGACACCAGAGAGAAGCATGGATTCAGCAGTATTCCTTTCTTTAAAAGAAAGAGATTTCCAGGATATATTTTCTTTAGAAACATAAGTAAGTATGCCTAATTAAAATACTTAGAGATATTTAATAATGAGAAATTAGTTTTAAATTCAGAAAAGAAACTATCATTTTAATAGTTTGGTTTTATCTAGGAACTCTCTGTTTTCATGAAGCATCAATGTGACTCGATATTTGATGTAACAACTGAACAGCTTTCTGGGATCCATCCCATTATGCTTTAACATTTTTAGCACCATTCCCAATTATATTCTAAATTAAAGTCTTACATAAACAGAGTCATAATTGCAAATGCAGAGTTTAAGACTCCATGTCTGGAATATCACAGTATTTTTTACTAGCAATTCCACTCAATCCATTTACATTACTGGTAAGTCTGCTAGCAGGGTCATCCCTACTGATCTAAAACTTCATAAACAGTAAATATTAATGTGAATTGATTTTTCAAGCATTTGGGGAAAGATTCTTTTTTATGGAAGTACCTGAGAAGTGGAATTCTTCATGGAAATTTTTTACTTAATGAAAAATAATAAAAAGTAACTTGTTTCTTGACAGGCAAATATAACCTGAAAACAAAATAAACTTTTCTTTAACTTGGCCACTTTAGTTTCAGTTTAAGCACTAACTTGCTCCTTTAGTTGGCGACTTGCATTTTTAAAGAAGTTTCTGTTTGAATGCTCAGATTCATGTTTGGCTCAAGTACATTAAATACAATATAACCATAAATGAGTGACAGTGCATGTGTGGCTTTATCACTGAAAGGTTCATGTTAGCTGACATTCTCAATGAAGCATGTGGGATTTCAGTGACCAAGTCCTTATCTAATCCACTTAAAATCCTTTGAAAATCCTATTATTAACTATTAATTCTCCTAATGAGTTATTTCTGAAAGTACCCATGTACCTCTCAAATGATACATAATGTAGCCCTTTGACATACACTTGTCTTTGAGGAGTAGAACAACAGGTGATTTTCAGGTGATATTTCTTAACTCTTCAGGTAAAGTAGTTAATTTTTTATTATTTTAAGTACAATTCTAATTTATGGCTCCACACAGAGCAGTTTAACAACATATTTAATTACCTTCTTAAGAGAAAAGTATAAAAATATTCTAGCAAGAAAAATATTAATTACTAAAAGGCAGCTAAAAAATGAATACACCTATATCTGGTAATATATTCTAGCACAGCTTCTCTTTATCATTCTCCATAAAGTGTTTTATATATTAAATTGCATATAAATTTTATATAAAATATTCATAAACATACCAATTTCAAGCACAACACAATTCTTTTCTAATATTAATTTAATTACAACAGTCTGGCATATCTATATGACTTAGTTATTAATATTTTTGAAGATATTATTGCCTTTGTCTAGTATGGATGTGAGTGAGATTAGGGTGACATTTTTACAAATCTGTAGGAAGATTGTTCTGTTTCCAGGGAGCACAGCTTGTTTTGTCTGAAAATATCTGTAGTATTAAACTCAGTTTTGGTTGCATATCCTTATACTGCGCCTTCTTTCCTCAGGAAAATTAAACATTAGAGAAATTTACTATTCTGGCATCATCCATAGGATTTAGTGAGATGTCTACGGTTTTTCTGATCTTCTAATCTAGTGAAAACTAGCTTTATAATGTTATTCTTCAGACAATTTAATTCAGTTTTTATATGCAAAGGTCAAACTCCTTACTCATATTGTTTTAATCATACTAAAAAACAATTGAGTTGTCTGCAGCACATACTACTGCACAGACACGAGTGCTACTGTGTGATTTATACAGATAAAATAGGGTTTAAAATCTAGTTTCTGAATTTGTAATTGCACAGCACAAAAGGCCAAACACAATCACATGTATGGTTGTCCGAAATTTATTGGAGCCATTTGACATCACCCACGTTGACTTTTGAGTCATTTATTTTTAACATGATAATATCCTGTTCTTTCTTTACCTTAATAATCAGATCTGAAAGTTACTCTTTCTGTTTGACAGAAATAACAGTTAGGAACACAGAAAATTTAGAGTGGAATAAGGCTTTACTATTAATTGGAAGATAGCTAAAGTTCTATTGCTCATATCTGAAAGAAACAGCCTATTAAAAAGCAGCATGAGAGAAAAAAGATTTTTTAAAAGACTATTTACTGTGGTTAAAATCTAGCTGGAATGGAAATACAGTTCATATGAAAAGTGAATATATAAAATGAGAGTGTAAAATTATACATAAGTGGCCTTATTCAAGCAAGAGAAAGATTTGAAAATTTGGTGTCAGAATGACAGGGGTGCTTGTGGTCAGAAGTAAAATCCAGTATTTCCTAATGCTATACTGAGGCCATTCTTTGAGTGACAGTGGAGATTAAATTGATTTAAATTATACTTGCTATTATAACGATTAATTTCTGTATCATTTATTTGTATTAAGACTTTGCTTTTCCCTTGGAGATCTCAGATCACTTTAGAAGATGTACAACACTCATTAATAATGGTTCTCATTAAATAAGCCATCTGCCTGGCTTACTCATTTGGAAAGCCAACATGTGTCTGCTGCATTTATAAAATTTTTAGTGCCCTCTTCAAGGCAGAGGTCAAGCAACAGCATGCTTGTGCATTGCAAGTGTGAAAAGTCAGTCAGTTTAAGCTACCCGTGCTGGTGCCACATCTCAAATATTATTAGCCATTTGTATAACTTAGATAGACAAGTGAGAAGAGCTTGAGAATCTTCTATCTCAGTCCCTTTCCCTTCCTAGATAAACAGATTTTGCAGCCCATGAAATTCTTCCCCCATCCTGCCTCAATTCCATGGATCTCTCCAAGCTCAAGTAACTTTCAGACACAATGAGTTAAGCTTGTATGTTTCTTATTGCAGAAATATTGTTTAGCAGAGCATCTGCATTCATTGAGACAGAGCCATTTCTAGTTTAAAAAGTATACATGCTTTGCCAAGGATGGCATCTTTAAGAAATGTATTAAAAATACTGAAGAGAGACATTTCATGGTGTCTCAGCCCAGTTTCAAGAGCTATAACTGAAAAACTCTTCTTTCTTTGATGTATTCATAACAAAATTTATTTTTTCATATTTTATTTTATGTTTAAGTCACAAAATGTTATTAAAGAAAAAGCCCAAAATGCAACCTATTTTCTTTGCAAATTATTCCATCAACAATTTTACATAAAATTGGATGTGGAAAATATTTGGTAGGGTTGTATTCCATTTGTTTAACTTTTTTGTTTGTTTATTTACCCTACCTCCCCATCAACTCTGCATAATAACCAAGAACAATTTACACTTGAGGAGAGATGAAATGTGAAAAAAACCAAAATGATCATAATGGGCATAATCTTGGAAAGTAACTGTCTATAAAGAAATAAAATGAAAATATGCAGTAAGGAGCAAGATCATTAAATAACTGTTAAGGTGAATTTTCTTATGTTCAATCTATCTTTTCTTTCATGAACAGATGCCTAACTAGGATCAGGAACAACTAGAAGCTTGATTTTAGAAGGTATTTAGGCAAATATGAGATAATACCAGAAAAACAAAGAAGTCAAATCCTGCTTCTGGGTCATAATCTAAACTGAACAAACCTGGAATCAACTGTTTCTGCTGCTATCTCCCCAAGGTGGGGTATGGGAGAATGGACCAGAAAAAGGATGAAGGCATCAAGATACTGGCTCATTCTGTAAGAATTCAGGTTTTCCACTACTTAATTGATACTCTTGTCCTCTGTAATGAGCACTAAGGCCCTGTATCTGCCTTCAGTGTCCCCTCCGTGTGAAAGTTACGTATCTCAGCAGAGAGAGAACTGACAACACACTGTAAAATATAATCTTTAAAATCAGAAACAAACTGAGGAGTTGCACTGTGCTAGTCAATAGGGAAAAGGGACAATGCAATAGTGCCAGTCCTCATGTAATTTAGAGTTTCAGATACCTACAAGACAGAACTATAAACCTTTTTACTTTTTAAAGGTAATCATCTACTTTTTAAACAGGAGATGAGGTATCAGTTTTTCTCTCTTGACATAGCTTCATTCCCAACTAACTTAATATGTAGAACATTTTTATTTGAGATGTAAAAGGCCTGAACTCAACTTCCTTCTTTGGCTGGTGGCAATTCAACTTTTTATCCTTAATCTTTAGTGGAGAATTTTGATATTGTGTTGAGATCCTCTGTCTGTCCTCCCACTGCAGCTATCACTTTTATCATTTAAGTCATTAAGGAGAGGATAGAGGTGAACGTAAAGGTAGCATATGGCAACCTGAAAGCTACAGCAATGTCCTGGCTAAGGAAATTCTGGATATCCTGAAATCCTCCATATATTTAATCAGTTGTCAGCATGCCAGCTTTGAGTATTTCAAACTGAATTTCTAATTATTGCTTTAAATGTTATCTTCATTGCAGAATTTTATTACACAGCTGATAAAAACTGCACGTATCTTCTGCACTGTAGCACTGAATTTAGCTTTCTTCGAGACTGCTGCAACCCTGCCTTGCTTCTCACATCAATTTCTATTTTAAACTCTGAACAGGAGCCAAGTAATTTAAAAGTATGTGAGAAAGTTAATGTATTATAAGTGGTTCTAATAGGTTATTCTCAGAGCCTTAAAAATCAGCCTTTGCAGTGAAAATATGAGTCTGGGAGAGACAGATCCTACTTCTCTGTAACTGATTCAGTCTGGGGATTTGGTGATTTAGAAGTTCAATTTTAATTGCTTTAAAGATTTTCAGCTTTTGCAGTCCTGTTCTGTAAAAGAAAGTTTGCTTTTGCTGACAAATCAGAAAACACAACAGATAAATGTATTAAATCAGACAGTGCCTGGACACTAATTTTTTCTTCCATCTGGAAGCCTATTAGCCAATATCAGTCCCTGGGAGACTTGCTGCCAGTAGCTGGTTGTACTTGTTTATTTATATATCAGTAATGTTTTTACTTCTTGAAGCAGTGAAACCCACGTGCAGTTTAGAGTTTCGTCTGGACTCTGGCCTTAACGAGAATGGTTAGGTTAAGAACAAGGGTGAAATGCCCGCATAAAAGGGAAAACAGAGGATATCCCAAAACTGCTTTGTATTCCTTCATGAGCCTCCCACACTGGCAGGGCTGCCTGGAGCTCCGGGCAGGCTCTGCTCCCTGCCCATCCTGGGTAACACCCCGGGAACTGGGAATTAATGTTGCCTTTGGCTCAGTTCTTTCACTTGCTGGCCAGTATAGCTGAGCTGGCATGGAAGTGGCACAGGAATTTATTTCTGGAAAAGAGCATAAGCAAATGGAAAGGCTGAGGGTGAAAGGAGGAAGCAAGGGAGGAATTATGACTCAGATGGAGGTCTGTGACTCAGAGTGTTTCCCTGGGCTGCCCAGGAGTTACATGCAGCCTCCTACTTGGAGTCAAAATAAAGGAATAGTCTATTTCAACAGCAAAATGAGTACTGAGGATTAGAGTTTACATGTATGGGTTTGCAATTAGCAACTTCTTAATGATGTTTGTATTTTCAAGTACTTTCAGCTTGAATTGAGGTCACATAAAGTAACTCTGATGAGGTCGTTAGCAAATCTGAGATCACAATTCTGCTTCATTCCTTCCACTGTGTTCACCATGAATCTCACAGTGAGAAGTACAATAGAGACTGCATGCATTACAATAGAAATATAAAGATGTACTTCCTAACTCCAGAAGGCTTGTAGCTTTTACAGCTTCACTCTTGGATACCTGTCAGGTGTAACCCTTTTAAACACCCATTTAGTAGCAGTGCATCTGGATGTTTCCAAGGAGCAGGAATACTTCTTTCTACAGCTTTGCTCTTCTCCAGGGAAGAATTTCATGTGTCCCTGTGTTTCAGGGTCTGTGGAAAAGTGTTCATGTTCAAATATTCTAATAAAGTTAAAATGTTAGTGTTCCTGTGAATATATCTACAGAGAAATTATTTTTTGCTCCCATGGTTATCCATGATAAATCCCTTCAGCTCAATATTAATCCATTCTTCCTTAAGATGGCAATTATGCTTAATTAGTGTTCTGAATAAGAATGTTCATACCAATCAGAGCATACACCTACAAAAGACCAGTGGCAATCTTTTTCTTTGCCTTACTGAATAATTGCCTTGGTAAAAGAAGCAAAATATGGAAGAGTTTTTGCATCTCCATTCAAGTGCCTTTTTCTCATAATCTGAAACGTAACTTATTCTTTTTGTGCACCTAGTTTGCTGCTTTTACATCAAAACAGGGAAAAGGTGTTTTAGCTTTGCTCTCTCTCACATTCTGGGCAGCCAGCACAACCAAGAACTACTGGATATAGCAGAGTTTCAAGCATTAAAACTTCAGTGATTTGTAAGAAGCATCCCTAAAGATTTAGTAGTGTTTTTAGTAAAGGAGTAGGAAAGTGTATCCCTGAACTGATACAATCCAGCATCAGGTAGTAAGTTTATGCTCTTGAAATTCAATGAGAACTTTACCAATACTGGTGAGGCACTGGACTCCAGGTGTGCATTTTTAAAAACAACAGCTTGGCATAAGAAAAAAGTGAACTAATTTTCAGCCTCATTTTCCAGTGATCATATATTCTTCTGAAACAGTAACATGAAAATAAATGTTAAGATGAGAAAAACAGTGTATGAGTGTGTTTATGTGTTTATATGTATAATGATGTAGTGTGTATATAGATACACATTTCTTTGATGTGTGTCTTTACACATGTATACATAGAGATACATGGATATATGCATACACAGATATTGCCACACTTTTGGTTTATAAAGTTTCGTTCTTTAAATATACACTTTTCATAAAACCCTTTCAGTAATTGTTCCTGTGCTGTGGGTTAACACTGTACCATTTGCTCAGAGTTATAATCCTGTACACAGGTTGTACAGAGATTTTCATTCTCTAGTTAGTGCACAATAGTTATTCTGTCTTTAGTTACCTCTTTTTAGAAATGTATACTTTTATCATTCACATGTTTGTAGTTAACTAAAAAAGAAGAAACTAATGTGAAAATATTATTCACACAAAGAACAGAAGTTCAATATCAGTTATTTCTTTATGGACATTATTTAAACTACATATGTTTCCCATATATCAGAAGTTCATGGCAAGAAATTTGCATTTCTGTGAGGAAGTTTTCCATTAAAACATGGTTCTGTTCCCCAGCACTGAGGTTTCAGCCAGCTTTGCTGTTTGAGTGCTCACACTGCTCCAAGGGGAAAAAATTCCTCTTTTGGAGAAATGGGAAGGATAATACATGCATTCATAGGCTAAATTCTGTGTAGTATGCTTCAAGTGTAACATTCAGCTTCCTTAAGAAAGTAGAAAGACGCTTCTGTTTGTAGTATTAATATACATGAAAATGTTTCCAAAAGAGAAGGTTTCCACCCTTCCTGAAATCAGAGCAGATGTAGTCCCCTTTATTTAGAATGAATTTCTAAAAGTCTTTTGTATTATGATTTACTAGGACAAAATCAAGTTTACATTTTTCATTTATATTTATGTAAAGATTAATTTTCATTAGCCTTCAAGGAATTAAAAGGAAAGAAAACAGTAGTTGCACTTTTTTTTTGGGGTCTTTCTTTTGATATAAGAAAAAAGCTGACCCACACTGACACTAATGGGTGAAAACACCAGTTATTCCAAAGCAAAACTTTGTCTCTCATCCCCACATTTTGCTGTAGTGAGATATCAGCTGTAGTCAGTTCACCTAAGTCAGTGTCCCAGTAGTGTGGGCTACACATGCCGGGGCTGCAAACTATTAAAACCTTGGAAAACCTTTGTTTTAAGGAATTTTAATTATGGCTCACAAGGTCATTCATGTTGAGACTTTATATCACAGGCCAAACTTCAGATCTTCATGAATAAGGCAAGAGGTTAGCATGTGTAATTTTATCCACATTGTAGAGTTCATGTGCTGCTGATTATAAGGTTGTAAACAAATCCTTCACATCTCTCCTGTCTGAAACAGCTTTATAAGGAGTTTATTTTTTAGAAAAATAAGAACAGGTGACAAGGACAAATTGTCCTGAAGATTGTGCAAGGTAGTTAAACCCCCAGGTTCTGATGAAAAGGAGATTATAATCAGAAATATCAGATCTCTTTAGACTATGTGGAGCATACTTAGGTCATGTCACAGTTTTGTTGTCAAGGAACACTAGTCCTTGGCTTCAGTGAAATACAAGATGACTTCCCTTTTCATTCTTCTCAGCATCTGTTTTCTTCTCTTTTGCCTCTTTCTCCATGAAGACATGCTTTTTATAGGCTAGCCTTGAGCTGAAGGCACTGAATCAAATTCCTTGCTCACCAATTTATAAACTCCTTATTGTATGTTTATGACAGCTACCATCTCTTAAGGGTCTTAGACAAAGTATATAAATTTTTAATCCAGATTCTCCCTTTGGAAAATATTATTTTGCATGAATCATAGCGATGATTCTGCTATTTATTCCATCATTTATATTTGAAGACATACCTTTGCTAAGTTTGTTTGGGCCATGCAGCAGTACTGGTTTATGGCGCTTTTTTACTTGAAAAGACATAATTCTTTTTTTCTTTCTTTTCTTGAAAAGAGCCATTCTGGCTTGTTTGCCTCTCACTTTATTTGACAAATACAACTTGTCTTATGCCTTAAGAATCAATTTGGCTCACTTGTGTAATTTGCTCTTTTAGCCTGCTTTTGTCATCTTTGCTTCAGAGAACATTTATGTCTTCAACTGAGACTAAATCGTGTTAATTAGAAAAATATCTAATGGCATCTTGCCCATCACCATGCCTGAATGACCACGTAAAGTTAAAGAAGAAAAAAAAAGCAGTGCTGTTTCTCTTGAGTTCATGTGAAATCCTTCCAAAATTGCCAGCGTAATGTATCTTTTTAAAACACAGACAATGTAACAGACAAAGGCATAGCAAGACAGATTTTGATGGGAAATTATGTAGAGTTTATTTTTAATAATGAGAATAATTAATTGTTGGGAGACTTTTCTAACCAAAGTGATGGAGCAGCTATAGCTGAGTGTTTCTCTAAATCATGTACTTAAGCTCATCAGGAAGTTATTAGGCTTGATGCAGAAATTACTTCATTAAATTTTACACCCTGTATAACAAAAGAGGTCAAAATAAATAGTCATAATAAACATTTTTGGTCCTCAATTGCAGGTGAAATTGTGGTCAAGTGAATCCTAATAGGACCTAAGTCCTTTTGATTTCAATTAGAAAATGTTTTCATCCAATACATTTACAAACAAATCTTTCCCTTATGTTAGGCGAAGACAGAAACAAAGTATTTTAGGTAACTTATTTTTTTAATATATTGAGTTATTTAACCAGGTGTTATGAAGAAGAGTAAAATATGGATATAATGGGACACGCCTATTTATAGTTTTGCTATGGTAAATAAAAGTAATATTTTTTTATTCTTGTGTGCCTTTACTGAAGGACAGAAAAGATAAAAGTACCCTCTTCATTATGCTGAGAAAACAACTGAATATCCCTATGGAAATTTAGCATCTGTTCATCTGACTTTTCTTAGCTCATTATGACTAACTCTACTGCCAATGAACCTGCTAATATTTTACTTAATACTAGGTTATAATATTTACTATATTGAATATTTTGGTAGTTTGTGTGTGTGTATATATATATATATATAAACATGTACACATTGTATATATCGTGTGCTGAGTAGCAGGTCTTAATCCTCTTCTAGTCAATTAAAGAACCTTTTGACTTCCCTGAGACACAGGTTTAGATCCCTGCTGGATTTCTTTTTTCCCTTTTGCCTATAGTTAATGCCTATACTTTTAGCTCCTTCATATAATGTAGCAGAGAGACAATCTAGAATCGAAAGGGGGTCAGTTTGCTGTTGTGCCTCCTAATTGCTTCTGTCTTAAAACATTTCGGTCTTTCTAAGACATGTAATTTTTTTTCTTTTCAGTGCACATGAAAAGGGATAATGTTAGCATTTTGCAGTTAATTCAATTACTTTCCACTTGTGAAAATGCTGACAGGATTTCCGACCACTGGAAGAGGTGCCCTGACTATTAGATGTGATTGGCAGCCCAGACATAACTTATAAATTGCAGCTGAAATTAAAGCATTTTATCTTCACTCTTATGTATCCTTCATGACAAACTGTTCAGCAATACTTTCAAGCCATTATTTCAGTGAATTGATTTTCAACAGCAAATAATGACCAATTTGTGAAATAATGTTCTCAGTCAAATCACAGACGTGTCAGGATCTGTTTCAGTAATTGACAAGACTTTAATGCACTTGCGATCTTAAATCATAACTGTTGTTCTTTAAATACTATAGATTAATTTTTTTCAGATTTACACCACTTGCAGTAATACTGTAATCAGAAAACTGCACTCTGTGCATTACTTATAAACTAGAAAATATGAAAAACAAAGCTTATTTGAAACGTGCCATTGTCTGCATACTGGAGAAAATAACTTCCCATAATAAAACCATTGTTTTTTAAAATGTTATTTAATGATAATAGTAAAAATTTGCCAATAGCATAATAAGAAAGTAATTTAGAAAATAAAGCTTGCAAAAAGCAATTATAAAACACACAGAGGAGAAAAAGACTACTCTAAAATATGTTTAACTAAGTCTTATAGTCATCACACCTAACTTTATTTTAAGTGTTCATTTAGCTCAGATTTTCTCGATGGCCTGTGGAAAAAAAGGTAATTCATGTGAGAGGTGAGCTGAATTTCCATCTCCAAGTGACTCCCTGTTGTTGTTAAATGTACAAAGATGTAGGAAACCTCTGTACCTGTTTAGACTGAACATCTAATTTTTCGACAACTAGCATTAAGGAGCATAAGCCTCTATTAACTCACTGGCTGATGATATTAGCGTGATTTTATGCCTAAAGGTTGTATAAAAGCAGAGATGAAAGTAGGAACGGTGCAAATTCCACTAAGGTAAATCAATGATTTAATCCCATAATGGAATTGTGCAGACAAGTGCTTGAACCTTCCATTAAAAATTAGAAGAAAAGATAATAGCAATATATTGACTAATTTTTGGCTATATTTTAAATTCTTAGAAAGATATAACATGACAGAAAATTCAAGAATAGGAGAACATTTTGAAAAGTATGAAGACAAGTAATGGTCTAAATTAGCAAAAGATACCCTTTAGTATCATGAACAAGAACATTTTTTTCATTTATTTCAATTTTTAATTGTGTGTGTTTATCCTGATCAGCTAGAATAGCAATATTTAGTATTCTGCATATAAACCAATGAACAACTTTCTTAACTGAAGATATGTCTGGGCCCTTTGGTGCAGCCAGCTGCAGGAGCAGAAGGTCTGACTCCTGAGCCACAGCATTTCATGGTTTTCAGAAGCAGATTTCTCTTTCTGTTCATCCTCCAGGTCTGTGGGGGAGAAATGAACAGTTTCTTCTGGCATCCAAGGTCTCTGTGTTGACTTCTTGTCCCTCCTCAAGGAATAATGAGAGGCTCGTGTATGTTCCAAAATTTGAAAGGCAGGGATGAAGTTGAGTTGCTATTCTCCTTGCCTTGACATAATATAGAATAGTGGTTTAAATACCTTAGATATGCAGCAGTGAATATCCAAGATAGCCTATAGATGTGAAAAGAATGATTAAAGCACATTAAATCGATATACAGTTAAAAATAGTTAATGCACATGCTGTTAATTTTTTTTTTCTGTAATAGAATTTCAGTTATCTTCAAATTAAAGCTAACAAGAGATATAAAGATTAACAGTTATTAAGGAAAATTAAGGGAAAGAACTATTCTCATATGTAATTTAAACCTCCCTTGGTACCATGAAAACTGAAGAGACATTTTTGTAGTTTTAATCACATTTGCTTTACCCTCTTCTTCATTTTAATTAATTTTTTTTCAGTTTCTCAGCTTCTAGAATGATAATTAAACATGCACAGTGGTTTATTCCTTTAGAAAGGAGTCAAAATATTTAATTCCTCTGCAGAGACTCTCAGTTATTAAAGATCCAATTGCAGTCCAATAGGCAGCTTGTTCTTTAGACATGAAGGCAAGCATTTGGTACAGATATTTCAGGGTTATTTTGCAATATCGTCTTTAACCAGCAGACAGTTGCTAAGTGTATATTGTAAGTGCTATTGTAATTTTAGTGCCTCAAGCAAAAAAAATAAAAGTATTTTTATAAATGTTTCTTTGTTATGTCTATACTTAATTAAGTTTAGGGATGTGACTTTCCCCATCATCATGTGCTTCTGATTACAGTGATACCTGCATTAGCCTGTATTTTGAAGGATTTAAATCTTATATATTCACCATCTGTTAATAAAAGAGATTATCTCACTGCATTTTGCAACAGGTATAGACTAATTAGAACCAATTGGTATTTTTTGCATTCCTTTTTTCTCATAAAGGAACTCTTCAACATAGAAGTTACATGGTTAAAATCGATCTTTTGGTTGAATGCAGTTTTATTGGATCATTACTTAATCCATCAAAGATGTTGATTATATCTGTTAATAACTGGAATAGTTGAGACCAAAAAAGAGATTGATTTAATGATATGGCAGTTTTAGCACAAAGCAAGCGTTTCAAAACTAAGTGGTTGCATGAAAGAGGAGAAGTTGCCTGAAGGCTTTGGCGAAAGCATTATGGTATTTCGGTGACAGGTTTCCTCACTGCAACTTCAGCACAGCTCCTTTACAGCTGGCTGCTTCTGTTCATGCTTGCAGAGTCTCCTAAGGATTAGGAGATTATTGGTCTTGACTAAATAAAATGAAGTGAAACTTGAGATTTCTGCACAAGCTTTTCACTACTAAGTTTATAAAAAATTATTTCTATGAGTATCTCTATACCAATAATTAGTGGTCTTCACTGCCTCAGTGTCACTAGATTTGAGATTAATATGATATAAAAAAAATGGTGAAGCAGCCTCAGAAACCCTTCTCTCTGAAGTAAATGCATTCTGACAAGAAGGAAAAGAAAATATCAATTTAAATTTTAATGATAAATTTATGGAGACAATTTATTAATCTCTTCGTCAGACCTACAAAATTAAAAAGGAATGAAGTCCACTGAAAAAAATCCTTCTCAAATGTAACTTGATGGCTGGATATATTTCATTATCAGAAGAATCTCTTTGGTGTCTTTAAACTAATAAGGTGTTTGGTTCAAAATGACTACTACATTGAAGTGAGTTCTTGTAGAGTAAAATGACATCGGCCATAAATCCAACAAGAATCACCATGATACCATAAATATAGATCTACTTTGATTTGAAAAAAAATAAAATCAATTTATTTCAGAGATAAGAAGTTCAATAAAATGAATGGTTGGAATTGATATTTTAACTTTTCTTGTGTAATAATTGTAAATATTCTACATAAGAGGCTACAACATTTTAGATGAGAATGTGTTGCTGAGCTTGTAGGTTCCTTGTTTCCTAAGATTCTGTGTACATAATTTTTTTTTTTTCCCAGACAGATTTCATTATTTTAAAACCTGTGTGGACATGTAGTTGCATAGTACAGAAAATGCACTTTGATCTGGGAATTTCTCATAGGCCAGTTTAGAGGGTTTAAACAGGCCAGGTGAAAGGGAAGCCTTGTGAAATCTTCCAGCTTGTTCAGAAGCAATGGTTCTCATTCTGAGTTTCCTAAGAACACTTTCATAGGTTGCCTAAGTTTTGAAGCCTTGGCGAATTGTAATCCAAGATCAAGTGTGGAGTTGTGTTATCTGTTCCTCATTGATATTAGATTATTCACAGGCAGTGAGGGAGACTTTTTTTAACCAATTATTTTCCATAGTCATCCAAACTTCTAGCAGTTTTAATAGCAACCCCTCTGCTGTCTGTGGACCAGCCATGGGCAGACCTGAGAATACTATGTGATTTCAGCAGGAGCTGTGGCCATCAGAGGAATTTCACTATTTGGTGTGACAGGCTTAGCTTTGGCCTCAGTGATTTCTTTTACCTCTAGAGACTGCTGAACATAGAGAATGTTACTTTGTTTACTCTGATGAGATTTGAGATGTTAAAGGTGATCTGAACAGTCATCAACAATTTGGCTTTTAAGACTACAATATAAAGTCATCGTGCATGTTTGTTGTATTCACTAATGTAATGTTAGTCTGAATATTCTGTCAAGGGAATTTTGAAATACAATTTTTGGAAGATGGTCTGTAAGAGCCTTTTAAATACTTCCTTGGAAGATTATCCTATAACCAGAGTAAGAGCTAAAAAATGCTAAACAAAAAAGCTTTCAGCCCAGCTTTAACCAGGAGGCTGCCCTTCATATTGTTTTCTTGGATTGAAAACTTCAAACAATAATGCATACTGAAGCATGAATGTTAAAGTTGCCTCCTAAAGTTCTGGTTATAGTTCAGGCAGTTTGATATTTATCATTTAATTTCAATCACCATGTTTTCAGATATTTTGATCTACTGATAACCTATTAAACTAAGTTAACTTCCAGCAAAACATGAAAGTAAAACATTATTCTTGGAAACACTGTGCCAAATGTTTTAACAGAGTGACTGACAGGGATCTGGAAATTTTGCTTTAAGTGTTGCACAGGAGATGGTACTGCAGCCCAGCTATGCATGAGTAGGTGACAATGGGCATCTGAGTAAAGTTTAATCTATATGTGGCAGGAGAGTGTACTTTTGTTTACTTACCACAGAATCATAGTGGAAATTTTTCAGATGCTTTCTAGCTTCTCTAGTGTTGGCTTTATAATGTAAGCAATCTGAGAGGACTGGAGAGAAAAAACACAGAGCTTAACAGAGAGTGCTAAGGAGCAAAAAACATCAAAAACATAGTCTGTGTACCAAAATGATAATGATCCTACCAATGGGCTTTGAGCAGATTCTGAAATCCAAAGATCTTAAAGACAGATGGGCCATCAGATAAAGTCAGTTTTTCACTTTGTAACTGCAAGTGAGCTATGTGGATTGGGAGCAATGAAAACTATTTTATCAATAATATGCAAATAATAGGGTTAGAAAAGTCTTGTACCAACAGCTCTACCTGAGTTTGTCATGTGGGCATCCTTTAAAACCAGAAAGAGAAGTAAGTGAAGAGAAATAAGCCCCTCTAGAGCACAATTCATCTCAGCAATGTTGGACTTGTACAATGGGGAGTTTAACAGCTGTCTTCCTAGAAAGACTCACCTGCCTGTTTTAGATTACACAACCAGAATATACCTAAATATCAGATTTCTGGAGTTGGACGAGTTACCTTTAATGTCAGATTTTTTAAAGTGTTAGCCATATATCTACATCTTTACAAAAAAGAAATTATGCTTCTAAGCTTAAATATTTCCAGGCTATTATGCAAGGGTAAAGCCATTAACCTGTCCTCTAAATGTGGTCCTGAGATCTTATTTGAGAGTGTTAGGAATGATTTCATAGATATAAAATTGAAAGCAGAGCCCAGTCTTCTGACTTCTTTGATGGTGCAAGTATTGCCACATGCCTGTTTCCCTGGAAGCTTTAACAGCAACCCTGGCAATTTCTAATGCACTTGACTAAAAACAATTGAAATTGCAAGTGAATTGCAATTGCTACAAAAGCTTGAGTTACCACTGTAATTCCTGATGGCAATTTCCTTAGAATTTAGTGAGGTTTTGAAAAGTACTTTAGTTGCAATTAATAGAAATAATGGTCTATCTGTAATTTCCTTTGGCCTAAAACCAAACTCTGATTGACATATATTCTAATAACATTGTCATGAATGTTAGCTGCAACTTTTTTTTTTCCTTTTTAAATTAAGTAAATAGGATTAAATGTCTTTATTAGTACAAGACACGAAGCATGCAATTACTTGGCTAGCAAGTAAATAGTAACTGGCAAACTGTGTAGACAATCTGGAGCTCCGATATTTGGACCTTGCTGGTGGTCGCAGAGTCTGCAGTGAAGACTCAATGGCATAGGGACAGAACTATTCTTGCAGTTGAGTAGGTGGTTCTCTGCAGTTGAGAGCTAAGACAAATAACTAGCAAAGGCAGGAAAATATTTACTGCCACTACCCACTACACATACTGCCACCATACATAATGTACCAGCATTGTGACTGAAAATAACTTTCCTGGCTCAAAGACTATCAAACTATCACATACTCCACCAATAATACAAGATGTTTGTAAATTAAACAGCATGGAAATGCCAGCATTTATAACATCCTAACCACATCTGTGTTCACTACATTCATTGTAGGAGTCAAAGCATATGTTCATCTTATCTAAATTCAGGCACCTATAATGCTTTAATTAATATTTTGGTCTTACTAAGCAGCTCATGTGGTCAGTGGACAAAGATGGGCCTTTCCAGAAGGCAAAGCTGATCTGCAATAAGCTAAATTAATCTTTGGAGGGTCATACTTCTCTCCATTAACTATTAGGAAATTCAGTTACTAGATATGCACCTCATGTGCCCCTAAGCTCTTACTTGGGGTGGGATGACCCTGAATCCACATGACTAAAAATATTGAGGAGAGTGTAAAGGAAATGATACATATAGTATCTGGAGGACTGAATGGCAAACTTCAGCCAGCTATACATGCTGTGTTTAACCTGGAGCACTTGATTTGTCCTGGTAACTGAATTCCTGAGTTTTATCATTAAACAACCACTTTTCTCTTCTGGGAAGTCACATGTGAAACCATGCATAATTTCTAATTTATAGAAACAACCAAGTTAAATCAATATTCAACTTATCTTTATGGTCTTCTCTTTTGATGCAGAAGAAATCTCTCTGCACATAACAAGTCAGACAATAATGTTTATCCACTGAAGTTGTTTCATCTTTTAGAACAAGGTTCAGTCTATCTCAACTAGACATTTCTTGGCCTTTGGAGACTTATAATTCATCTAAATTCCAGACAAAATGTTAGAGATTAGTGTATTCAATTGACCAAGAAATGTTATTGGATCCTATATCTCATACCCTGAAAGGCGTGTATAATCTTCCTGGGAAAGAAGAATCACAACCTTAGAGGCTTTCCTCCAAGAAAATGAACTAACTTCTAGGCAAGGGAGAAATGCAACTTTGCTCATTTATCTGAACAAGCCTTGTCCCTCTTCCTTGATGTACCCTTTTGAACTGAGTTGCACCTGCCTCAAAATTGATTTCACTGAACTCTTCGGATGAATGGTTAATGATAAATAAGGATGTCTGAATCCAAGTAAAGTAAATTCAGAGCTGAATTTTAAGTGTATATGTCACATTTTATACATATTTTAAAAGCTAATAAAATTCTAAAATTATAGGGCAGTTCTGATGAAGACCACTGTTCCAAATCCCATACACTGCAACATCTGAGTAGCTGTTACAGTTACTCATATTTAAGGACTTTGTGGTCTTCATTTTAAAGCACAAGTATGTATTTATGTATTTACACCCTTGAGCTAAACCATCAAAGACATCTTTGTAAGCTACAATTTTTAGTAAAAATAAATTAAAATTGTTCTGAATGCTACTGAAATAACAAACTGGGGCAATCCATCTGGAATTCATTTTACTTCATATTACAGGCTTTGTGTCACTGCTGTCCAATTTGACACCGAAAAGCACAAAAAATAACATTGACATAAGGATATAGTTATGTTTATAGCACAGAAGTAGATTTTTTTTCCCCTTATTTTCAGAGTAGTATCCTTAGAATTGGCACCCTCAACTGGCTTTCAGAAAAAACTATCTGTGGTGGTCATGTTAAAATGCAGCAGCAAAAGCCTGTGGTATGAAAAGCTGTCAGTCCAGCTACAGTTCTTAGTCAAGTACTTCTGTTGTACCCACCGAGGTAGGCTGCAAGGCTGGAACAGGCTTTTCCAGACATGCTTTGAGGAAATGGATACAATACAAGTCTGCTGGCTGCATCAGCGCTATTTTCTTAGGGTCCATTAAGTCATGCCAATTAAAATCAATAGGGGGTTTTTCCTTTAAAAAGCAGAATAAAACCTGCTTTTTTTCTTTTTTATTTCCAGATACCACATTCCATATCTTATGTAATATATTTTTAAAAATATCTAGGAATTTTGGTCTCCACAATGACGACAGTTGTAAGAACTTTAGGTATCTGAAAGACATAATAGAAAGGAGAAGGCAATTAGATCTCTCTTCTGTGAGGGCAGAACATAAGATGATCTAAGTATGAGCCAAAGCTAGATAAAAATTTGCTTTCAATAAGGCAAATAAAATAAAATTTGAAGATAAAAGATTATTACTAACAATAGATTTATAAAAGGGAAGTGCCTTTATTTGATTTGGAAATAAATCTATAAGGGTTTTCACAACCTTAAGTCAGAAAACACAGTCTTCTTCAACCCCAACTATAGGCTCATCCAGCTATCTAAAAGTATGGGTCCTAGTTCATTCAAGAGAGAAAATAGGTATCTCATTTAATTCCAAATATATCTGTGTATATATATGGGTGCTAATGTATGAAGTGATTTACTCTTCACATATGCTTACATCTTTCATTTGGAACCTAAAAGGCTACTTTACACCATATGGTTACATTATGTTTTGCTAAATTTAGGTGGAGTATTCTTTCAATTTAAGGGAAGAAACCAGTCCTTAAAACAGAATTAAACTGAAAGCAAGATGATACTGAAGACAGTTTCATCAAAGATAAAAGCGATTTCTCGTACTAATATATTGTTATTTAACATATGATTCATTTGTTCAGACATGAAATGTAGTAGAGCAAATGTGTTTAGACTTCAGTAAAACATTTAATATAGTGCTATAAGATGCTATTAGTCAGCCAAAGAGTTAGGGCTGGACAGGTATTAGCACACACCTTATAAAATTAAGAAAAAAAAGGAGAGTAGCTGGACTTAAAGTGGGCTTTTTTCAGAATTCCACAAGGGTTTTTCATGGAATGCATCTTCTTTAATAGACTCATTTATAGGCTTGGCAGAAAACCAAGCAATTTGCTCAAGAAATTAGCAGATAATGAACAAAATAGATGACCTTAAGAAAGAAGTGTTAGACTGAAATAAACTAAATGAAATTTTAATAGTATTGAATGTTTGGATATGAACATAAAGGTCCATAACAAATCACTCTGTTAAAAGCTGCAGCCAAGATTTTTGGGACACAGAAGGAGGGAGAAAACGGAAGGCTAAGAGCTGATCCCAGAGAGATTATTAGCTAAGCAGTGGGATTGGCCATGAAAAAGAGGGGGCCATGAAAAATCTTTTAAGCAAAGTATTTCCAAAGGAATGGGAAATACTATATGAGGCATACATAAGACAGTCCTAAAATCACAGATTCAGCGGTTTTGTGAGTTGGGAAATGCTATTGGAAAGGCATGGGGAAGATGCAAACATATGCCAGCCCAGCACCAGTGAGGATGCTGAGCACCACTTCCCCTATCAAGCCTTAAAACAAGTTTCATTATCACCTACCAGGACCAGGGTCTGGGGCTCCCAAGTGAGAAGGTAGAAATTTTATACAGTTCTGTAAAACTCCTCCAGCTTCCTACTTCTGCTGCCAGAACCCAGAGCAAAGCTCTGCAAACACATGGTGTCCCTGCTGCGGCTCAGGAGACAGTGTGGCTGACTTTTACCCTGGAAAAAAGCTGAAGCAGCGTGATCTGAAAGAAGTCTCAGGTTAGTGCTGCAGATGGCTCAAGGAGCTCAGTACGAGTGTGTGGTGGGGTGTCCTTTCCTTCCCTTTCCTTCCACACAGATGATCTCCCACTCATCACAGCTCATGCCGTAGGAAAATCCTGTTTTGGGTTTGTAGTAGCAAGACAGTAGTAAGTAACTGCAAAACTGTAAATTTAGAAATATGACCTCATCTAATAATCAGAAGTGGTAAAAGAAAGTGAACTTTGGTGGGCAAATAAACCCCTTTTGTATAAATGCATCCAGGGACAAGGCAAAGTGTGAAGGGATACAACAAATATATTCAATTACAACAGTGTTTTCCCTAAATTGACTGTTTCAGAGTTTTCCATGTGACATTAGCTAGTCTTATAAAAGAGACTGAATGAACATGCCCCTAAAGTGTGACCAGATTGAAATGCAGCCACATTTATGCTGATAGAACATATTTCCATCCAACAATGGTTAGGTATAAACAGCAGGGAGTCCTATTATATGCTTATCTAGTCTGTGAGTTGCTGTGCACTAATGAGCAGCAGATGAGATAGATTCTTTGTAGTTATTGTTTTCCTTTCCCCCCTCCCCATTTTGCTTTTTTTTTTTAATGTTTTGTTCTTTTTGTTGCTGTTCTCTATGTGTTTGCATTTAGTGTCCTTGGCTTCTAGAGAGAATTCTCCTGTATATTTTACCTGCTTTTAAGTGTAATAAGTTTTAAGTGTCTTAACATACATTGTCCTAAATATCTAGAATTTCTCTTCTACTTCATGGAATTGCTTGAATGCATTCTCAAGGGAAAATATTAGTGTAAAGGAAAATATCTAGCAACCTTAGATCTGTATTTTTGTTTCCGTTTTGCTTCAAACACAGCAAAAAAAATAAATACAATGATAAGTGAAGATAAGAAAAATTAAACATCAGACCTCTACAGAATACTACCTCATTTACATTCTTAATATTGTGTTTTTGTAATTAATTTCATTCATATATTTTTCCTGGAAGAATGATCTTCAAACATGTTAAAATAAATGAGAAAAACACAATTTAAGGTTTCTAGATTTTTTATAGGTCTCCCTGAAAGGAATAACAATTTTTCACTCTTCTGAGAAACTTATAGGCAATGGAACTGTTGAAACACATTGAGATAATTTTAGTTGTTTAGTTATACTTATTTTATAAAGTTCTAATCTGATAATGTTTAAAAATGAAAAAAAATTAAATTCAGCATTTAAAAATATCATAAATGCTACATTAATGTGCTTTGTCACTACAAATATATGTATTGAACATCTACATAGGTAAAAAAAGTGTTTGATAAAGAAAAGACAAAATTAAATGTATCACAACACAGCTGAGAAAGATTTTATAGTCTCAGATACTAGAGCAAGGGAATATGAAGATAAACATACAATATTATTTAAAATAATATTCACATCATAAAGTGGAAGCACATTAAAAGGATTATGTTCTTTCAGCAATCTAGAGAACTGATTGTTTTACTTACGCAACTGAATGTACTCATTGAATTAGCTATGAGCTTTTAATGTTATTGACATACTTATTCACAAATGATAATCCATTTTCATTCTTCTAGATGTGTATTATATATCAGAAGATTCTGGGTAGGGCAACGCATGTACTATGTCACCTGGTCAGTACTAGAACTATTCATAGTTCCAGAGGCATCAGATTTTTGCCAGGGTCAGCAGAAAATTGCCAGTCAATATTAGCAAATTATATAACTTAGAATTAATCTTGCATTCTCTTTACAGTATCAGAAGAATATTTTGAAATAATTATCTGAATGGACTTGAGGCAGCGGAAAACATATCTGTAATTCTGTTGTGGGTCTAATTAACTCCTTTGTGTTACTTTGATGTGGTTTTGTAGTTTAGATTGTTTAATTTCAGATTGTGCAATTCAGCATGTCTACATTATGGAGTGGAAAATGTAGCACTATGCCTACAGCAAAATGTGAGTGAGGAAATATTGGCACGGGAAGGTTGATCCCGTAGTGCACTAAAGCTTATTATTCATTTCTAAAATGAGTAAAGCTGGCTTTTGCGAACAAGATGGTGATTTATCACATAGTTGAAGTGAGAAGCCAAAGGTTAGTAGAGGCATATGAAAATGAAACTCTTTCATGCTTTAGTTGAGTAAGGAGCTGGCAGAGTTATACTATTACAGTTTATAATATAGATTATATTAATATATATACATTAAAAAAGGAAAGAGTGAAATTCTAAATAATGTATTTATAATCACAGCAATCATTTGTAGATTATTCCTTAAGGAGACATAGTAGACAGCTCCCTGCCTCTGCTGAGTAGTGTAGTTGAAGCTCTACTCTAAGCAGGATTCCCCACATCAGGAGTACATAACTCTTACAGTTCTGGATATGGGGATTCTAATGATAGAAAGAAAAAAAGTATTGTAGAAAAATTCTGACTACAACCCTTAGATTTGGTTTTTTGGCAGTAGAACAATTGAACAAGTTGCAGTTGCTAAGTTACTTATAAAAAATAACATACTGCTCATGCAACTTCGCTGTTTTCCCTAGGGAGTAGAGTTTGTGCCTAAGCACAATATCAAATGATTTATCAATATATATTTACTGTATATTTATACATATGTATATGTACTGTATTATCTGACAAGGAGACCATGCTGTGGAAAAGTGACCTGTTACTGTCTTCAATGTGATTGCAATTTCCATAATTTGAAGCAATTATTTCACATATCGTCACTGTGAAATAGACTGGTGTATTAGATCCTAGAACCTTTCCCATGGTACAGATTTCCTGGGGGCTGGGTATATCCATATAATGACATTTGGATTATTTCAAATGAAAGAAATGTCTTAACTTTGCATTCCACACTCAAATGCTTCTTAGATTAAACAAGATTATTATTATTATTGAGTTATGTTGTAAACCTAACTATGTTAAAGCAGCTTCTTAACTAGATTTTAATTAACAGATTACAGATATGTTTTACTTAAGCTGTTGTTGATGGTAACTGAAGTTACCACTGCTCGTTAGCATTACTGTGGTGACATGACTTATGATCATTAGTGCCCCTTGGCAATGAGGCAGCATGTGAATATTTCCCTACTGTTTTGTCTAACTCAAAGGCAAAGAACTGGGCCTTTATTGTACACATGTGAGATATCTGGTACAGCAGAAATTCTTCTCAGTTCTCCCAACTCTGGTCTAATATATCAGTTAAATAATAATTAATACATTCTGGAACAGAATAGACAGGCAATAAAACAAAAAAAAATTACCCAAATGAAAACAAACCCAGCAGGGTAGGTTTAGAAAAGGTTACATATAATTTTAAAAGGTAAATCCAGAGTACAAACAGCACTGAAGTATTGACCTGTGATTATTCCTAGTATTTAAATTTTTGATGTTTTTCGTGGCAACTTTGAAAAATAGTACTCTTCCAAATAATATTTGGCATGGTTCAGGAAACAATACAAGGACCGTTCTATGTAGGGGGGGTTGGATGACGTTATATTGCTTGGAGATGAAGACAGTGGAACATTTTAGCTTTGTGGATGTATGCCATGTGGCCTCTGAGACACAAAATGGTTTTATTTAGTAATACTTCACAGCCAAGGAAACCATATTCTTTCACCCTAGCAGGGCCTATTGCAGCATTGCTACTTTTCAGAAGAAGAGGTGGTTGCAGTTTCACGCCTTCCAGGTTGTGTTGTAGTTGCATCAGCTGCAGCTCTTTGATGTTGATGTTATTTGCTATCTTATTTGGGGATAAAAGTGGCTGAATGCAATTTAGGTAATGCTGACAAGTATGAAATATAATTCATTAGTTTTATTCATAAATCTGCTAATACAGAGTTGTTCACTTTTTAAGTACAAATTTGTAATTCAGTCTCTAAAATCTCTCTTGGTTTATTCATTTACATTTCATAATTGAATGGAATGCAGAATAGAGAATACACTATTCAGAGTGACTTTCCTCCATAAATTTTTGTTAAATATCATAAAATTTGTTGCCAAGACAATCAAAGTCATCCTTGAGACCAGACACTGAATTTTTTATGCTATAGTTTCCTGCAGTCAGCAGCACGCAAGAGAAATAACACCGCCTTGAGGTTTTTCATCACGTGAAAACATTTGTCAAGCTGACAGTTTGGCTACTTCACAGAAATACATAAAGTTCATCAACAGTGCATAAAAAAGTTATAAAGCAAAGCTCTTTTTATTCCATTTTGAGATATATGATTAATGGAATAGAGCCTAGTTTGATTAACCTGTGCATTCATAGTATCTCCCACTTGACATTTATAGATAGTTACTTCTCTTACGAGAATTTTTCTTACATTTGTATACAAAAGGGTATTAATCATCCTTCCAGTTAGTCACCTTTTTTGTTACTTACCCATGAAAAAGACTTGGCTTTCCAGACAGTGTTTCCACTAAACACTCTTGCCATAATATTTGGTTTCTCCACCACACAGTCCATTTTCATGTCTCTTGGCAAAACTATTTTTCATTCTACAGCTTATAAGGAGTGTGATGTTAGCAAGGTATTTGAACAGAAAAAGAAATTACTGGTCTATTTTCCATTTCACATGTAATGAAAACAATTTGATTTTGAGTTGACACACAAGCACTAACAGTGTTCATTCAAAGGAAACAATAAATAATGACAAAGTTCAGCAGTGATGGAATCCTACACATGTATTTGACCAACACCCTCAGCGTCAAGTGACAGAGTATATGTCTTGAGTATATGCCGGAAAACATAAAGAGTGAAAATAAATCTGCTAAAGTACAGTGAGTATCCACTTAACCAGAAGACAAATGGTCATCTTTAAACCATTATTTCACTTCATTTCAATGGAAAGGAGAAATGCTCCAGTCCTCTGATCATCTTCATGGATTCCTCCGGACTTGCTCCAATAGGCCCATGTCTTTCTTATGTTGGGGGCCCCAGAGCTGGATGCAGCGCTGCAGGGGGAGGTCTCATGAGAGTGCAGCAGAGGGGCTGAATCACCCCCCCTTAAACCTGTTGCCTACGCTGCTTTGGATGCAGCATAGAATTGGCTTTCTGGGCTGTGAGTGCACATTGTCAGGTCATGGCAAGCTTCACATCCTCCAAATCCCCCAAGTCCTTCTCCCCAGGGCAGCTCTCAAGCCATTCTCCACCCAGCCTGTCCTTGTGCTTGGTACTGCCCGGACCCATGGTGCAACACCTTGCACTTGGGCGTGTTGAACTTGATGAGGTTTGCACAGTCCCACCTCTCAGGCCTGTCAAGGTCACTCTGGATGACATCTGTTCCCTCTAGTGTGCTGACCACACCAGTCAGACTGGTGCTGTCAGCAAACTTGCTGAGGGTGCACTCAATCCCAATGGCCATGTTGCCAGTAAATGTGTTAAACCCGGCCAGTCCCAGAGCCAACCCTTGAGGAACAACACTCATCACTGGTCTCCACCTGGACTTTGAGACACTGAATCTGCTGTGTGGTGTACAGTGAAAGGAGGCCTCAGACTTTTCCAAAATATGTTAGAGAATTTTAATGACAAAATTAATACAGCTCACCAAGTAGTTCAGAGGAAAAGAGGAGATCTTTACAGAAAGAGTAAGAAAATTAACTTAGTTTTCTAAGTTTCATGAGAAAAGACATTAAACCTTCCTGTGTTATGGGGGAGCAACAAAGTATTTGTAACTATAAGGAGAGCTCATTAAAAATCTGCCCCCGAATCTGTCTCTTGAAACATGTCATCATATCTATAAGTGAGGGTGCTCATTAGTAATAGCAATTATTGCTCACAGCTCTAATAATTGATGCTTTCCCAGTAGTCAGTGCATGTTCTTCTTGAGACATAAAAAGTTTTAGTCTCAGTCTTCTTGCCTTTTCCCCCTTGCTTTTTCAAAGGCAACTTCCCTCTATCTGCCTTGAAGTTCAGAGGCTCATATCTTTTGAACTTTTAGGTGGATAAAATACCTGGCAAGTAACCTGCCAACTGTAGGATCAGTTTCCATTTTCAAGAGAGACTTTTAAATAAGCTGGAATACTTTTCAGAGTTTGTTAGCTCACGAAGTCTAAATGTCAGATTCTTCTGTGCTGAGCAGAGTGTAGGCCTGTGTAATTATCGAGCACAGCAACCCTATTGTTGCTTTATAATTAATTGATTTTCAAGGCAATGCTGCTTCTTTTCATTTAAACATATTTCTTCTATGTAATTTGTCATAAATAAAGATTACCAAATATATCTCTTGGTTTTTTAATCCTCTTTCCTCAAGTAAGCCAGCACAGAACTGGAGATTCTTAGTAGTCCTTGAAGTAAAACCTGCCACTCTCGCTAATACAGGTTGAAGTACCATAATGTGAAGAACAGTTTTAAATTGCTGGGTTTTTCCTACTCTGAAATGCAGCTGAGTAGCCACTGTCCACACCTTTAGCAACTATACCTTTCCCTGAGCACACAGAAGCAAGCACATCCCAATAAGCTCCTATTGACAGTAACAGCAAGGAGACCTTACTGAGACTATGGCAGTGCATATTTTAATGCCATTATTGCATTTTTAATTTAAATTGGTCCCCCCTTAACATGCTACACTTAACCTCTAGATAGAAAGTGCTGTACACGAGTTTTGAGACAGTAGAAAGTGCTGTACACGAGTTTTGAGACAGTCACACATTAAAGGTATGTAGTTAGGCATAAAGCCAAAGCAAAGTGCTCCTCATTCCTCTGGAGAAGAATATCCACCAAGGAATGCAAATATTTATATTTGGCAGGTATCCTTATCAGCAAGTGATTCAGCCTTCAACAATCTCCAATTCTTCAAAAGGAAGCAGACTATTTTATAATGCTAATAAATTATCAGTATTCCATTTCTCTTGATTTTTATTCATGTGCAAATAAATAAGCACTCTAGCACCACCATCTTTCCTTCTTTATAATATATTGTTACAGCGTTAAACTGATACAAATCCTAGACCTTGACGTGGATTTCCTATTAGCTGATTTGTGTTAAAAACCATGTGATGGGTATGGGTGAGTTTGTTCACCTATTTACCATTTTAAAAAGTGATAAACATGACCAAAACTTAAATACCACTTTTTGCACTTTCTATCAATGGTAGAAGGAACCACTAAATGTATTTTCTCTCAAACAACTTCCAGGTGTATGCAAACTCATATGGGAGTTGCTTCTGTCAGAAGCAGACTTTGCACATAACTAATCATAATTTTAGAAGGTCTGTTGCTTATGTCAAAATTAATTCACGAAAAGAACAAAATTTAATATACAGTGTAACTAAGCCCTGGCAAACCTAGATATTCAAGGTCTAGTTTTATGGAAAAATTAAGATATCCTTCAGGTGTCTTAACAGAGTGTGACTAGGCTTCGATTATTAAAAAAAAAAGAGATATATATATAACCAGTTTAAAATATATTTAAATGCAGTCTTTGTGTATTTAAAGAACTTTGGCATTATAACTATTGCACTAGCCCCTTCTAAAAGTTAAAATGTAGATACCCTGTATCTGGCTGGTATCTGAAGAAGAGCTGCAAAATAACACAGATATTCTGATTTGAAAAGAAACCAAAGTGTTGACACATCAACATGAACTATTTCTCTAAACTATATGTGTTAGAAAAGTGTTGAAATAATATGGAGTAAAACATTAAAGTTCTATTTTACCCTGAGTCACAATGTAGTGCCATGCATTAATATAAATATTTGTTAATTCTCTGACTAGAAATACTTCAAAGTGAAAAGTACTTTTGAATATTCCTTCACTCCTTTGCATCTTTCTTGTATGGAATACCAAGTTAAGACTAAATTAGAGGCATTTAACAGGAATAGGAATACAGATATGTAAAAAACAATTGCATAAAAAAAAAAGAATTTCACAGTATATGATGGTGCTAGTCAGCCAATCTTTCTATTGAACCACTATTGTGAGATATTGTTCACAATCAACAGCACAAAGAAAAATCCCATTCAACTAGAACAGAAGAGTTTTCCAATTAGTAAGACATAAAGCAGGCATTGTCGTGCTCTCAGTTCTGTAAGTCATTTCTAATAAAGATTGCATAATAGAAATGCGTGCTAAAATGAACCTTTTCTTTATAATAAGGAGGCTCTATAGAGCAGGAAAATAATATAAACTTTTTTGGTCTAGCTGTTTCTCAATCAAAGGGTGTATCAGTTACTGTATATTGCTGCAACATTCCAAGCATTAAATTAAATTATAGACAATAGAATCAAATACAGTTTACATCTGTGGGGCATTAAAAAATGAGGCACGTTCAGCAGTTTATTTATTCCCAGTAGAAATACTCCTGTTGAAACAGTGCTTTGAAAACATTCTTTCCTACCAGGCTTGGCTGTTTCAAATGCGTTCCTCAGGCAATACACATATTTAGTTTTTAAATGTGACATGTAGAAATCAGCCTTGATTTTCTCGGATGGCTGGAATTTCTTTAGCTGTGCTACGGTTTAGGTAACCTTATCACTCCTAAGCTCTAACCCTGCTACTGGACCTGTACAAACAGCCTGAAGCACACTTATTCCACAGGGCTGCAAATAAGCACCAAAGGTCCACCTGTGTTAATACATTTTGAAGGCTTCTGTCACTTATTACACAAGATTAATGTGTAAGGGGAGGCCAAATACTGTGGAGACTGAACATGCAATCTTTAGTATAAATACGAGGATCTGTACCATCTGAGCTGAAAATTATACTGTTAGTGGAATACCATTACAGCTCATTGCAGTCATGAAAGAAAGGGCTGCAAACATTACTTGTAGGTTTGGATGCGCATTTTTAAATTTAGCTTAAAATTGTTTTATAAATCAAAATTATTGTGGATTTAAATAGTAGACATCAAATCATCTTCCTAACACTGGAAAAATTCTTCTGTAACTTTGATCAGCAGACTGTATAAATAAATCAGAAACAGCAATAGGGTGCATCAAGGGCAAGAGTCTACATAGGTATAAATAAGTGAAATGTCATTGAGCAATTTACAGTGCTACCTTTTGCAGTGTTCATTCTATCTTCTTTGGCTGCTGTGGTCTTTTGCCTGGAGACACTAGAGCACATTTGAAATGGAATCATTAGGTATGTTGAGTCCATTCATTGCATGATTTGCCGCACTATTCTCTAAACGCATATTATTCTATTCCTTTATTTCTTTTTTTTTCCAAAAAAGACTCATTGGTCAATAGAAAAATTGCCTATATCTCCACAGAGTTTGTAGCTTGATGCGAAATTTAGTGTGTTGAGTTCTGTGACTAAAAGCCCAAACTGGGTTGTGTTGAAAGACAATTGAAGGTGATTAAGCAAAAATAAATCCTAATTTCCTAGAACTCTTGTGTAATAGAATTTCTGACTGTTTATAGTAATATTCTGTAGACTACCCAGTTGTTTTTTTCACTTAAAGCTCTCTGACAAAAGAATGTATGAGGAAGGTAAATATTTAACATGAATGGATTCCTTAGATGTCTTTAGTTGAACTGACTTGAAGCTGAGGATGGCATTTCAAGACGTAATTTCTGTTAAGGTGATGATGCTTATATTTTTAATATAAATGCAAGAACCGGGGAGGGTGACTCAGTGGAAGCCACAGCTGCCTTGAAAACACCAAGCCATCTATGCAAACACTACAGCTTCCAGTTTTCAGCACAGACAGCATCCATATTGCTGCTTTACTAGAGCAGCACATGTAAATCCTTATCAGTAAACCACCAACAGGTACATCGTGAAAATAAATCCTTCTAAAGGACCTGTCTTCTGATCTTTATAACCCTTCTAAGCAGAGCAAGAAAGAAAGCAGTGCAAATTCCACTGACCATCTGACCTATGAATAGCCAAAATGTTAAATTATATAGGGAAGAAAAAGTAATTGTTTCCAATAGCTGTTTAGCATTTTTAAAGCTATTCAGGTAATGATAGAGAAAAGAACTGATAACAACAGAAAAAATAGTTACTGTCAAATGGCATTAATAGCAGCACCAGGCTAGACTTGCATAGGAATGGGTAGGTATAAATAAGCTCTTTAACAACTTTAAGAGCTGAGTTTTATTTTTGTACTGGTATCACTGAGACTAATTGCAAAAGGGGAAAAAAAAAGTAAATTGAAACAGGAAAAAGAAATAGCCAAGGTGGCTTTTGAAACTGTAGATTCTCATTATAAGTATAATTTTGGAACCTTTATTGGAATAGTTTCAGATGCTGAGCAACCTTGCTTAAAAATGAGACCTTTTCATGAAATAAGATTTTATATATGCATATAAACATACATGCACACATGCACAAAAACACATTCTGTGAGTCATAGAATATTTTTCTCAGATGACTATTTTCTGAGGAGATGGATGTAAATATTCTTTTTTTTACCTTATTTTGACATAGAAATATTTTAATTGGAAATGTGAGGCATCCAACTAATGATCTGGTATCAGTATCCTGTGCTTGTAGAAAACTTTGTTCTTTAGTGTAAATTATATAATGGAAAATGAAGATGGGGAAATAACCTGGAAGACAGCTAATCTTTCCCCACTAATGTGTGGCTATTAACTAGAACAGATTGTCAGATGTTTCCTCCTATCTTTTTTTAATTGGTTCATCTACTAGCAGTTCCACTGCTTGCCTTTGCAGATTATTCTGATCCTAATAGATCTGAATTTTACGTTATTTGTATCCTTATTGCTAAATTACCCAGCACAATGCCTTGTCTTGTCCTTGCAGTATTTGCTGTTAACTTTTCTCTTACTCTTTTTTTTGAAAACAAATATATATAATTGTGCTATGGTTAAACAATTTTATCTTCCATTGCTTTCAACAGTGGAAAATTAGTAGAGAATGTTTGATACCTATCATACACTCAATTTGAATAAGGGAATGAGATTGCAAAACCATTTTTTGGGTTTTTTGTGATGTACATATAACACACATCATGGCCTGTGGGGTCTCTCAGTGGCTGCCATCCACTGGTACATAAAAGCTGTTTATATTGAGAAATGCATCCTTCTGCAACAGAGCCTATTGAAATCAGAAACTGTGTATAGATATTCATGTGAATAAAGGTGGCAGAAACAAACCAGATATATTGCATTTTCATTTACATGTATCAGTATTTTCTAATGCTTTGCCTCCTTTTCTTTTCTTTGTAGAGAAATGTGTCTCACTGCCTTCAGATATTTTATAGTGTCCTACAAGGGTCCGAATAGGACCCAATTCTTTAATTCTTAAAGAGACAAAATTCCCTTGAACTTTAGTTAAGCTTATATAAAAAGTGGCAGAACTACTTAAGTGTAACATTTTCCTCTAAAGTATTTATGAAATATAATATAAACAATTAAATAGCTCTCAGTTAAATAATACATGTTTTGGACCTATTCATTCCTAAGTGTACTTACTTCTGACAGTTTGATAAATATATTATTCTGTGACAGGCTATTTCATACAGTTCATTATGTTCTTCTTACATATTTTTCCTAGTATCAGGCATAGAGAATTGTATCCTGATGTATAAATACTAGTGCAATATGCAGCATGTATTACAAATTTAATTTGTCCTCAGATAGTCCCGAGCCTGTAAATAATATGCAGAATATAAATCTCTGTTTCTATTCTATTCTAAGAAAAAACATGCTGTCAGATTAAGCATATAGTTCTAATATAATATCTTCAAAGTTTTCATATTTATATTGATAATCATTTTGGATGTAACCAGCATATCTCAAAAGTTGGTATTTAGAAATTGTCTTGTAATTTTTTAAAAGGATTCTGAATTTTGTCTTCTATATGACTTTTTCTCTACATTTTCCCATCTCTACACACTATGATGAAAAATCCATAACAGAGTTTTCAGAAGTTCTTTTGCTTTTGGAGATAGCTAAATTTTATTAAAGATACATCTTTTTAGAGAAGACATAATAGGTGCTTTAAAGGTATGCAGAAGTTCTTTGCTAGCTGTGAAGATTCTGGTTTTGGTTTTTGATTTTGGTGTTTTTTCCCCTATGATGCATTATGAAATCATGGAAATTTATTTTTTTTCCACTGAACAATATTTTGGCAAAAAAAAAAAGGATATTTACATATGTTAAGAACATGTAATTTTGAAATGTTAATTCTTACTATAAAAAGACAAGACTGCATTAATCAAAATAAAATATGTAAAATTATCAAAATAATTCCATCTATGGGAAAATAACTGGATTTTTTTGATGTTTGAAAATGCTCTGTATTTGAGGCTTTTATTCCAGTTTGGAATGGAAATATTTTCCATAATCTTTACAAATTTTTTCAGTGTCTGAGAAATGACCTCTCCCAGTTCCAATAGCTTTTGTGTGTTCTGCTCCCAAAATTTCCGAGGGCGAATTCTCAGGACAGTAGCCTGTGTCCTGAGCAAACCCATTGTGCTTGCATTCTCAATATGAAGTGTCCAGCAGTTTTATGAAGACTTGCTGAGTGATCATTACAAATCATGCAAATCAGAACTAAATTCAGACTCTGGAGAATTTTGTGAATACTGAAACTATTATTTTCCCATTTACCCCATCTTCTTGATGGAAATTCTTTAATTTTTGATGGGTTTTTTTTTTGGTGTTTTTTTTTTTGTTTGTTTTGTTTTGTTTTGTTTTTTAATTTTGTTTTGTTAGGTTGGAAATTCCTGGAGAAAACAGTTGTTTTCTTAGGGCTGTGTATTTTTTCAGCACTGAGCAGTTCATAATCTAGTAAAGAGTGGTGTTCCTCAAGGATCTGTACTGGGACTGGTGCTATTTAATATCTTTAAAGGCAACACAGACCCTCAGGAAGTCAGTGGATGTCACCAGGCTGGTGGAAGCAGTGACAATCCCTGGATCTGACAGGGGGTTATGGTAGATGATCTTTGAAGGTTCTTTCCAACGCAAAATTCTCTATGTGTCTATGATTGGATCCCTAGATCTCTATGGACTTCGGCACAACTCTTTAGTATACAAAAATGAGTCAGATGTATCATTCCTTCATTTTCATGGTATCTCTATAATTCTAAACATCAGCAGCCCTTGTGAGAAATAAAGGACATTAATGAAATTATCTCATCTTCTATCTTCTGTAAAGCCAGCTATACGTAGAAAAGACAAATTGACCCCAAAACATCTGAAATTAAGCCCCGGAGTTAAACCAAGCATCAAGATGAAGGTGAATTTCTAAATTACAGTGAAGAAAGAACTAATGAAGGAACACCCATAAGTGTATGGTATTTTTACATCCTGTGAAAAATGGTTCAGGACAGAGTCATTCTGAGGCAATGTTCCATTTTGAAGTGGGAGAGGTTTATGGGGGATATTTTTATGAATACCATCAGATCAGTTGAGGATACAGAGATGCTACTTGTAATTTCAGGAGATTGTTTCTCTGTTCTAATGTAGAATTCTCTTCAATGTAACAGGGGCTTTTGTTATAATTGGGTATTTTTCTAAAAGAATCTGAAAGGCTTAGGAGCACAAATGACAGCTGAAATTCAGTACAGTCTATTTTGTGACTCTGTTGCTTAATCAGATGTGACATGAGAAAAGATAATGTTTATATCAAAGTACAGTAAACTTCTAAACAAGCACTATCATTTTTCTCTGTCTTGAAAAATCTGTCAGAAACAAATGAATAGTGTGGGGAAAAAAATAAAAGGGAGGATGGGTGGACATATCTATGAACGTTTGAGGATAATATGCAACGGTCCATAACACAATTCATAATAGTTACGTAACCATTAATAGCTGCCTATTATTGACTTTTATTCTCCAGTTACACTATTTAAGATCAACTGTGTTGAGTTCTAAACAGAAAAATGTTTTGACTGTTAATATTTGTAAAGCATTACTAATTCTGAAAGGTTTCAAATATGTCCTAAGTTATTCAAATAAAGCTTTTCTCCGTCTCTTTCTTCCAAGGCATTTACTTAACCAGCATTTTACAGATAATTAAGCATACTGGGGGAGAAACAGAAGAGACAACAAAGACAGTTATTTCTGTGTTGCCCATCATTGCAGTGATTAAAATTTCAAGCACTGATAAAATACAACCTTGGTTTATTTATAAAATGCATTTTAGAGTGGAATTCATGTACAGTTTATTATGTATCTAAAACTTAGCTTACATTCATAAAATTTGGATTATAGAAATTATTGCTTTCAGATTGTATTTGTTTCGATGCTTTTATAAAGGAATTTTCAAATGCAATTTAGGAATACCTCTTTCACTTGTTCTGATAAAAAAAGATATCTGGATAAATACCTTAAACTAGACACCTGACTGAAAAAAGTAATAGCTGAATATGACACATCCCACCCTGTAATATAAGAGCTTGAATTCTTTAATAAAGTTCTGTGTCATATTAAAAAAAAGATAACAAAATAAAGGCAACAAGAAGACCTTTGATGTATTCCATTTTCATTAATATTTAAAAGTATTTGAGATGTATCCAGGGTCAAGTCATGGATGTATTAGTGCCAGTTAACTCACCTGAGGTAGGTCTCCCAAAGACACTGATAGAGCAGCTGAATATGTCTCCTTTCTATGAATTAAATCTTTCCAGAGAAGATATTCTGGTAAATTAAAAAGAACAAACTTTGGACTAACAAATTACTCAGTTCCATATAAGTCTATTCACTGCTGTTTATAGAGTTTGTATGCTCAGTGAAAATAGAGTTTATTTAAGTGCGTGAGGTGTAGAAAATCTTTCTGAACTCACCTATGGAATATTATCTCAAACTCTGCATAAGCTGTGAGTAATTTATTTCACAGGAAAAAAAATACCTTGAAAATTTCCTTTCATCTTTTTAGTTATTTCCATTTCAATTTTCCCTCTGACTTTTGCTCTTCTTACAATGCCTTCTTTCTCCTCCATTCTGTTTTTTTCAAGTTGATGACTCCAGATAGCCTTGCATACACTGTCAATCACATGCCATCCTGCCCAAGAGCATATGCTGCTGAAAATCACATGAGATAGCTCCTTTTTATCCATCTTTTACAGGGGAAATTCAATTTAACAGTCATTTTGAATAGCATAAACCCCTGACTCTTGGCATCTTCATTTTAAATGAAAGCACCAGATTCTCTTTCTGTCAAAACACTGGGTCTCTCCATAGGATGAATTCTACTCTTCCAGACTGGTGTGGTAATAAGCATGTAGTAACTGGTACACCTTAATAAATCAGGTCCTCAAGAGACTGGACTGTCTGTGTTTCATCAGCAGAGGTCTGTGATTATTTGAACCATATGTACCTTCTAAAACTCAAGTTTTATAAATTGATTATTTCACTTGTTAACACTATTAAGATATTAAACATAATGTAAAACACCTTCTGTGTGTATAATTTTAAAAGGACATTTCTTTCTATGCTTATTTCCTTAGAGATACTTTGGGTGAAGTGCATAAAGTTCACAAAGACTATTTCATGGATGCTTGTGTCATCCATTGGCTGGAATAATTTCACAGTAAAAATTTCCAATTAATATTTCTGCTGAAATATTTGATTAGAAAAGCACATTTCTGATGCTTTCTATCATGCAATCTAACTTTTGGAAAGAAATTTGTAACATTGATAAAGATTTATTATCCACAACATTATCATTTATTATCACCTCCTAAAATGCTTTACTAAAAATAAAGGATCATTAAGATTTGAAGTCACTGGAGAATTCTAGGCAGCCACTTCATGCAAGTCACTGAGACCTGGGAGCTCATAACAGACACAGTATTATGTCATTTTGCACAAGCAGTTGTTTGATATTTTCTATCACAACCACATTTCTGAACTGTGCTGTCAGATAGCACTTTGGGGATGCATGTACCTTTTCTAAGAAAAATCCCACTGGTAAGGTAAACAAATTTTTTGATAATAGAGTCCCTGGTATAATGAGTATGTCGATTTACCATAGCTAATTTGTTTGAATGAGTGCCAAAATTTGCCATCTAATACTGAAATGAACTGAAAAAAAAAATTCTTCACCACTCTGCAAGCAATATCCTGCTAACTGGAAATAGATATGGAAAAATATAGTAAGATTAATCTGAAATATTTTAAATTGTTATTATCATTGAAAATTAATACTATCATTAAAAGCATAATGAATGGTAGACATCATTTATATAGTAGTTTAACACTGAAATGATGAAAATTTCTTCTCATACTGAGTTGATTCTCTGTTTGTTGTTTCCCAGGATCAGATAAAATACAGAAGTAAAAGTGTTTTCCTATACTGTTCCACATCTATTTAATATATATTGGTGTGATTACCTAGCTCAAAGTGGCTCAAAATGGCAGATAAGCTCTGGATTCGGCCTTATATCAGAAACCATGGTAGCTTCCTGCTGTAATGAAAACCAGTAAGATCCAGAAATTGGTAGAGTCAAATGTGTTAGTGTCAGAAAACAAATCTCACTTCAACATACGCGACTGTTTAGTGGGTTCTGTAACAGTTTTCATTTGCCTTACAAAGAGATTTTCTTCTAAAACAGTCTGTAAATCATCCATCATTTCTAGGTAGGTATGATTAAAACCCAAAAATATCAAGCAAGGTTTTATTACACTGAATTTCATTTCTTTTCAAGCATTAGTAACATTAAATTGAATATCAGTTATTTTTTATGTATGTAAAAAATTTACCAGCATGTAAATCTAGAAATGTACTTTAAAATTGCTGTAGACCCACTTTATATGAAGATGATGTGTGATTACTCTTAAATTGATGTACACCATATAAGTTTCCAGCAAGAGCTAGAAATATTATTAAATACGGTGTAATAATAAATGTTCTTACTATTATGTAATATACTAATACAATAAACCACGGGTTTTTTTAATGGCTATATTTCTATTGTTTAGTAACTAAAACCAAACCAGCTGCAGTGCTACTAACTGAATATGTTATTTTGCCATCAGGGAAGGAAAACTAGATATTTGCTAAATGTGACAAAATATACACATATCAGAGTACATATGTGACATATATGTGACATATAAGAGTTTGAAATGGAAATACCAAGGATTAGGACTTGAGCTATCATGATTATCTGTGTTAAGGGCTTTCAAGCTGCACAGAATTTTTTCCATCATTATCTGAGTAGAGTTAGAAGAAACAAAAATATTTCCTAAGATTTATTATACGTTCCAGTTTTAGGTTTTTCTTATATTCTTAGGGGGGAAAAAAGCCACAAGAGTGTTTTTTCTTGCATACAGATTTAAACTGTGCTTGTCTTCCCAAACTGGACCTTTTAATTTCAGAAACTTTTGCCTCTGTAATTTAGACAGACTGACAAGGAAAGACTTTTGTTTGAAGTTTTTACTGTAATTTAAACTTCATCACTAGATCCAGACTATTCAGAGGAAGAGAACCAAATAAGCAAAATTATTCATGGGCTTTGCTGCACCAGCTCCCTTCATGAAGCCAATTACATTCTCCAAATAAAGCTCTACAGCCAAACTCACCTGCTGTTAAGAGCAGAGGTTGAATCATATGAAAGTAGTTATGGACTAATGGGTTTTTGCTTGTTGTTACTAGACTTTGCCTTCTGTCTCCTACCCTGCCAAGTTTCTGAGGCATCTGCCTGGCAGCCACAGAGATAAAACCTCAAGCAGTGAAAGCTCATACTTCAGTCTCCCTCAGAGACTTTTAAAACTATCTCCTACTGATTCATGTTCCCCAAAAAAAACAATGAAGTATCTTAAGAACTGTGTTTTAAAATTACAGTGGTATTTTTCAGCATTACTACTACTCTAGATTTTTAGTTTACTATTTGCCGTTAATTCTGCTGTTACAGTTCTTGGCTCAGATTTTGCTACCAAATCTCATGCAGCAGGATTTACTTTGGTCATCACTGGCCAGTTAGCCCTGTCTCCTTTACCACTGCCCAACAACTGGTTGAAACTGCTGGTTCACCTGAGTTAATGCAATTTTCCATTCTCTGACAATCACTATCATCACTCTATAATTATTTTTACAGGGCTATATTTGACTGAGGACTGTGAAAACAGGAAAGTAAAAATTGCTAATCTCATATTCAGCAGCATTGGGGTTCTTAGGAGAATTTTAGTCTCTAATTTTTTTTTCCCAGGGAAGAAATCTTGTGCCTCCTGCTACTAATTTTATACTGAATTTTGCCAGTTAGAGGTCTTAACCTTGTCAGAAAGATTGTAAGTTTTTATTTTTCTCCTTGTGATGGATGACTCTTTAGAGTACCCTTGCATAGATACTTGCCTTAAAGTACCAGTGTTTTAAAACAGAATAAACTTATGTTGCCTGGTCTTACAATTGACCTGTAGTTCATAAAGTGTGTCACAGATATTTCAGGCTTTCCCCTATGTCTCTTTTTGATATTTTCTTCTCTTTGTTTCTGTCCCTTTCTAGTCACATGTAAGCAGATTTTGTTATCACTTGTCAGCAATACAGCAAAAAGCTAAATTAAATAAAGTTACATAAGGTTCACTAAGTTCTTGTAAAACTTGTTCCACTGTAGTATCTATAATCCAGGACTATGCTTTTAATTTGAAGCATAAGATGTCATTCAGGTGCTCACATTACCTAGACCTTTTATCAGTGGCATTTTACATTATTGATGGGGACAGAAGGCAACCCCAGTCATTAACTCTTCCTGTAAGGCAGCACTGAAACATCCACCTTATGTGGACTCATTTGTCAGTGCTCTGCATCTGGAAAACATCTTTGCCGGAAGAACAGTCTGCAGCATGAAGTAGTGTGGGAGGTGAGACTATATTTCTAAAGAATTTAAAAGGGGAGCCAAAGATTTTTATGAGGGCAAAAAAGGGCAAAGGCAATAGACTTGTGCAGTTGTGATGATGTAATGCTATGAAGAACAGAGCAGAGCAACAGCAGCTTTGTCACTCCCTGAGAAAAATAAGAAAGATTAAAAATTTGCATTGATATCTGTCTATATTCAAGGTCCAAAGTTATATATTACTCAAAATGCGCTTATATTCTAGAATATGTTGTAAATGAAATGTCACTATACTCTGCTTGCTGTGGAGCAGCATTGAGATTTTTGCACTTACTGTTCTAAGCATATTTAAGTTATCAATCATTGATATTTAAAAAATATTGAAATAAAAGTAGGGTGAAATTTTTTTTTCCCCAAACTAATAGAAGAATTTCTAGTAGAAGAAATGACTGTGCTAAAATAATCTTAGAAGTAAGAATAATATACTGATCATTAAAACATCTAAGAAATTGGCTATTAGGAAGATAATAAACATTGTTAGACCAATGTATAATAGAATCCATTTTGTCAAACAGGATACAGTGTGAATATGTTCACCAAAGTAGATATGCTATAAGTGAAAGTGTGGTAAGCAAGGTCAGTCTGAATATTTGCCAACAAGCTCTGGCAGACAGCAAACCATCAGGTTTGTTCTCAGCATTTAAAACAGCAAGAAATAAGATTTGTTCCCTTATGAAATGCAATTTAACAGTCCGGACTTGCTTTAAAGCTTTCACAGGTAGAGTGAAGTGCCATATAGGAGTATGTAAATATTGAAGCAGTCTTTCCTTTGTTGAGTAAAATGCTCTTTGTACTGCAATGGTGTGGGTTTAGTTATGGTCTTGAGTCTTTAGATTAAAATGGCAAAGCAGTATAGCACAAAAGATAACATTTTCTCAAATTTATGGATCAGTACTCCAGAAGATTTGTTTTTACCAAAGATAAGAGCAGGAAAGGTCTTTTCTCTTTTTTTTCTGTGTGTTGAGCACTAGCAATATATTCACCCTGAATAATTTATCCTCTGTGTCTCTGGCTTTTTACTTCTTTACACAAGATCTTTACAGAAAAAGGACTTTGTTTTTTTCCTTTGTCACAGAAATCTATAGAAGCTCAGTAAAAGGAAGGATTCTGCTCAACTGAAACCCTTAGTCACTCCCACGTGAGGGAGAAGCCAAGGATTTCTAGCCCATGTGCTGGAACAGTTTGTAAAGTTTATCCAATAACTGTTTAATATAAAATGCATAGAGTATCTCGAGCAGCAGAGCCAGAACTTCTTTCCCAGAAAAGCAATTTAACTACTAAATTAGAGTACTACTTCTTGTTCACTCTTTCTGAGTCTTAAATATTTTGTTGCATGGCTTCAACAGGAAATGGAGAAAGCAGCCACCTTTCCCTACCAATCCAGTAGCTAATAACTTGTGATTAAACTTCTTTACAGAAGGAGAAAGATCTGAGTTTCAAGCCATTTAGAAAAGGAAATTGAACTCATGTCTGCTATTCCTCAGCTGACCAATTTATCCATTAGAATATTTTAAAAATGTTAGGCAGCACTATATTTTCTCTGGCCAGGTTGTTGATGAAAATTGCACTTGCATCTGATCTTGTAAGTGTGCTAGATTTGTCCAGCATAAATGTGGACAATAAATCCTAGTATTAGGTAGAGGAACAACCTATTTTTGGGTTATGCTCAAGTCGAGGCATGGTCTAGAAATTGTTTTTTTTAATTAAAGGGTATCAGCATGACCAGGAGCACAACTCTTGACACCTCAAGGAGTCCGTATTTACAAGGTGACCCTTGTGAGCCTAAGTTTCTTCAAGGTAACTGGAATTAGATTTTGGGGAAAGTTGCTTAAAAGTTTGAATTCAAGTGCCTTGCTCCCAATTGTGTTGTGATTTCCATGACTGAGCACAACTCAGCACTCCAAAGTGCAGTGATCCATGTGCCCAGCTCTGGGGACCCTCACACAAGAAGGACATGGACCTATTGGAGCAGAGGAGGCCACAAAGATGATCAGAGGACTGGAGCACTTCTAGAATGAAGACAGGCTGAGAGAGCTGGGATTGTTCAGCCTGGAGAAGAGAAGGCTTTAGGAAGAACTTACAGCAGCTTTCAGTGTCTAAAGGGACTACAGGAGAGCTGGAAAGACACTTTGTACAAGGGCATGTGGTGAAAGAACAAGGGGTAATGGCTCTAAATTGAAAGAGCATAGGCTGAGATTAGATACTAACAATTTTTTACTGTGGGGGTTTTGAGACACCAGCACAGTGAAGATGTGGGTGTCCCTGCCTGGAAGTGTTCAAGGCCAGGCAGGACAGGGCTTGGAGCAACCTGGTCTGGTGGAAGATGTCCCTGTCCATGGCAGGGGGGTTGGAACCAGATGATCTTTAAGGTTCCTTCCAACCCGAGCCATTCCATGATTCTACGAACGAACAATGTACTTGTGTGAGTGTGAAGGCTGTTCTGTGTGGAGGCAGCAGCTCCTCTGGAAGCAGTACAGCTGCACTCCTGCAGTGCTACATTGAAGCCAAAGAGCTTTGCTGAAGGGGCACAGCACTACATGAATGATGTTCTGCTGCTTCAGAACCTTCATTTACGTCAAACCACACCACAGTGAGATTCACTTGCCTAGAAATGACAGGCTTCTAGAACCATTTTAGACTCCCAGATATACCACTCATTCTCCAGGCATGCAGGAGGTGCTGCATTCTATTTGCCTGCACTGTTCTAGTATCTCACATATCCTACAATGTATGGAAATGCTACTACCTTTCAAAGCATCTATACTATAAGCATCATACTATAATACTGCTACGTTGGTGTTTCAGTTCAAACTCACTCTCCAAACCCAACTGCTTGTTGTTTTCCAGCCCTTTCAGATGTCAGGTTCACTTCTATTCTTGTCTCTACCCCCACAGCAAAACCCTGTCAGTGTAGTTTGCTGGATGCAGTCTTAGAAACCTCTCTTTCTACAAGTTTGATCTTGCAAGATGTTTAATATTCTCACCTTCCATTTAAGACAATAAGATTCTCAGGTGTGCTTTGCAGGAATGAGTCTTTTATGAGCAGTTACCAGTTTATGTGATTGGGTAGAGGACTGTTCATCATTATGAGAACACGTGAGTCATATCTCTGATCCATGTAAAGAAATTTATGTCTCATTTATGAACAATTTGCCTTCAGGACAACATGAAAATAAATCAGGGGAAGTTACCACAGTAATCTTTTGTGGCTTGAATATAACTAGAATTTAAAATGAAATTCTTTTCACTCCAAGACTGATTAAATAATAAAATATATTGAATGTTTTATATTCTTTCAAATAAGAAGTGGCTTTATTTAGGACCAAAAGTGTATTTCTAGCTCTGCTTTCATTTCATTTCTAATCTGTTCAGAAACAAGGGATGTTCTTCCAAAACAGCAATCTGCTCATTTGCTTGGCGAGAGCAAACTTTGAAAGTGCCATTTCCACATTGCTGTGCAGCTGTGTGCTGAGTGTATCACTGTCAAAAAATGTGTATCTATCCACTGGTTAGTATGCAATGCTCAGACAAAAAAGCCTCTTGTTCTGTTCATCATGGTGATGCTCTCTGTGACTTAATTTTTCCATTTGTCAAGTGAGGCCAGTCACACACAGGTGCAAGTATTTAATACATTCTGTTTGAAGATCACTCGAGAAAGGCATCATATGTGAGGCTGAATTTTTACTATGACTCCTTTGATGTAAATTTTATCATCTAAGGAAACAGCTTTCAGAAATTAGTTACTTTCAGTCTCTGTTGACCTGAAGTAAGCCTACCTAGTAAATGAAGCAAAACATATTTATCCTATTACTGATTTTCATGAATCATCACACACAAAATATACTTAATAATTTAAAATTGATAGAAATCGTGTCAATTTTTTTGTATTGAATTAATATCCTTTTTGAATGTTAAATTTCTTGCTTGCAGAACATCAGCTGTGGTCTCTGTGTTGCTGTCAAGGTGCAGCATGGACGAATGAACATAACTGCTAGTGTGGCATGTGAGCAGGAGCCTCCAAACTGGATGGGGTCTTATTTGTCTTTTCCAGCTCTGGGGCAATCCCACTTCTTCCAGCATCAGCTGCTGGGTCACATCCAAACAATTGAAAAAGTTATATTTATGGATAGCAGTGAGGATAAGCATATTTAGTAACTTTTACCAAAAGTGATTTCTTCAAAATAAAACAATTTGCCACAGTACAGACATAAGAAGATAGTTGCTTTCCCCCAGTTCAAACTCTGTCATTCTGGAGGGAGTCTGAGAGTACACTCTGTAATGACTCCTTTTGAGGCTTCTCAACAGCAAAATGCTTTTCAGCCTCTCTGACCTGCTGCAAGCCTGGCTGTGCTCTGCACCACAGAGCAGAAAGATCCCCATGCTTTCCCCTTTCTTCTTTCCTGAGGCCTGAATCCAAGTTTCTGCAACATTACCCAGAATGAATTTCCTTTCCTCTGTGGGACTGACTTTAGCCTGTATCATGTACAGTTTAGCCTCAGATTCCCATATCAGGTCAGTGCATTTCTTGACAAAATCAGTGTCGGAAAACTATTCTTATGTATTTCACAGATTTCATACTTTTCACTGCATTTAGAGGCAATATTTTCAGTGAACTGAGTGAAGAGAGTGCTGGTCTTAAAACCCACAATGTCATCATCCTAAAAATACAAACCCAGGTAAATATTGTGTCTACACTGAAAACCTGTAGTTTGACATGCTTGAAAGACAAGGACATAATTTCCAGCTTTTTTTTTTTTTCAATTTCCATTAATTCATTCATTTTTTTGCCCATTTGCAGATATTGTTCTAAATACTTTTTCCTTTTCAGAAGATATCCAGGAGCAAAGTCATTTTCATCACTCCCCATCTCATATTTTGAGCATAAAGATTATGATGTAAAGACTCAGAGACAAACCTCCTGGAGAACTGGCTTAGTTTGAAAATTGTTCCCAGGTGTTTTGTGTCTCTTTCTTACTCAAAGATTATATGATTAGCATTTTAATGTCCCACAACTTCTCGTCCAGTTCCCTAGGAGCATATGAAAATGAAGCCATGAAAGCTAAGCTGTTTGGTATTTATCACGAACACTCTGATTGTGTTTCAGAGCTCTGGGATTTAAACAGGACGTCAGTCTTTCGTAGCCCATTTGGATATCTTGGACTTCATATAATGCTGCTGGATGAGTATCAAGAGCGACTGTTCGTGGGAGGAAGGGACCTCTTGTATTCCCTCAGTTTGGATCGAATCAGTGACAACTATCGAGAGGTGGAGTAAAAAGTTATATATATATATATTTTATGTATTAGTCACTTCATGTCATAACAGGTATCACAGGATATCAGAACTTGCATGAATGAAGTAATGTAGTTTTTGCAGGTGTTTTGTGCATGAACTCTGAAGCCATGTTTATATTTAAGAAAAATACACTAATTACCATTTTTCCCCCTCTTCACCCATAAGGCTCACTCTAGGTGAAGAGACTTGGGGGTTGTATAACTATTTCTTCCTGAATTTCAGCATTACAGATGTTTAGAGCATCTCACACTTGTAGGTATCTGATTTCTGCATGTCCACTATATTACTGAGGACTAAAATCTCTCTGGTATTTTGGGGAAGTTTCAGAAGAGAAAATGTTAAGGAAAAAAATCAGCATGTAAACTATAAGAACTTTTCCATAGCAGCATAAACCTTGCAGCTATTTTTTCTAGTCTTCTTTAGAAACTGAATTTTTCTTTGCTTTGAGCCAGATGTGCTACTAAGAAATGACTGAAAGTGGCATTTGAAAGCTGCGCCGTGGTCTGTGGGAGAAAAGTGGGTTAGGTCACAATCCTACCAGAGAACTCAGTACATTGTAGAAACCACACATGATTGGCAAACTGACAACTGAAGTGGAGAGGCTGGAGTTTGAGCTGATGTGAGCCTTGGATTCCTTACTCACTTCTGCCTATGGAAGCTAGAACTGGAAATATACAGTAGCAAGGGAAGCTGACAGGAACATTGTTCCTGCCTCAGCCATTTTGACTGCAGATAAAAGATCTCTTGAAATATTTCAGTGTTTTTCCTTATCTACTTTATAAAATTTTCCCAATGTCTTTGGATATATTTTCATTTTTTTTGCAAATTAATAAATTGAATAAAAAGCAAGTAAAATAAAATAAAGTCCCTCAGGAGAAATATTTTTGTTGATGTCCATACTTCACTGGCCACTGATGTCTCAAAATATTTTCTTTCTGCCCCCTTTCTAAAAGTGAATATCACTATTCTCATGTCAACACTCTGGCCAACTTTACCATAAGCCTTCTTGCTAACCTCGAAGCACAATTAGCATGTTCCACTACTATGAACAGATATACTTTATTCTTTTTATAAACATTTGGGAATGTCAGGCCTAGATAAGAGGACATGAATATACTCAGAGAGGCTATTTGAGAATTTATATATATTAAAAAAAAACCCAAAACAAAAGAGAATTTAACTCCTCAGGGAGCAAATTTACATACTGAGCTTTGTTCCTCAACAGTGAGATATGAGTTAACTCATTTTCACTTTGATACAAATTATTAATATCCTGTGACAAGATATTAGCACTCAGGGATATGAAAACATTTAGATAGCATTTGTTTCTATAAAATAAGCTATGTTCCCCCCCTCCTCTCTTCTTCCCCATTTGGCAGTAAATCTGTGAGGAAAGATGGCAGGATAGAGCACTTCGTGCTTCTGTCCAACTACTTATCATCCCATCTGGACACACTCAAAGTTCATTGCTCCCTTTCTTGTTTTTAAGTGGAATATCAGCCATTTACTCTGAAACCATACTCTCTGTCTGGAGACCTGTATAGAGTATGGCAAACTGATGAAAACTCTCCTTGCCTTTTTTTACGCAAAAGATGAGAAACTGAAATAAATGAAGCTTGGCCTGGCATGTTTAGAAACATGACCTCACTGGGACCTAGCTCCCTTGAATACAAATGCCATGAGCTTTTTCTCTTTTTCTGGGTTCACTCAGTGCAGATCTCATTCAGGGATAGTTAGGGAAAGTGTGATCATCCTACAGCACTTCCAGCAAAAGTGTGGAATGAGACATTTCTGTTATAGGAAAGCTTAATTGCTGAGATACATTAGAGAAAGTTCCTAGAGTTGAGAGACTGGTTGATTAATTATTACCAAAGTTCTTAATTAAGCTATCTTTAACTGTGTGTTGGTTAGTCCTTGACCTTTGCTTTTAGACTGAAGAGTTTAGCTTAATTAATCTAAACGAGAAGTTGCAGTCCAGTGAAAGTATATGAGTTCAGGCAAATTCGTGGGTTTTATCCTCTCTCTGATAACCAGGATGACTCACTAGCTGCAAAAGAGAGGTTTCATGAAATTTTGGGCAGATTCATATGGATCTTCTTCCTCTGTGTCCCAGAAAACTGTTTATGTCTTTTAGTTCAGTTATCCCTTTCTCAACAATTTGGAATATTAATATGCCTTCTAAAAACCAAACTGAAATCCATTCTCAATTGGAGATTTATGCCTTTTGCTGTAAAATGACCAAATAATTTAGTTCTAGCCAGCATATTAGAAGTTATCCCAAAGAAAAACAACTAAATGCTGAGTGGACATAAAATGCTTTTGCATAGAGACCTGTTGACTGCCAAAGTAATCCAACATTTCCAAAAAACTTAACTTGTGATGCATATGAGGTATGCCTCCTATAAATCTGTATTTAATAGACTACATGTTTTCTTCAGGTTCAATTCTTTTCAGCTTTCAAATACAATGCAACACTATGAAGGGTTGATTATAGCTTCTTCATGCAAGCTAATAGCTGTTTATATACATCTCCACCAAATGATTTTAAGCACATTTTATCCAAATAAAAAGACTATTCCAATAAAAAGACACCCAAAAAAAAGGGGGCGTGGGGGGGAACATTCAGGGGAGAATACTAGTACTGTCATTCTTGCATTGGTGGGGAAATCCAGACATTTGGGTTGAGCTCTCAACTGTGGCACAAGCCTTCCATGTCATCTTGGAGAGCGACAGACTCTCACTTCTCTGTTTGTCAAATTATGTTTCTTTTGCCTACTTTGCTCTTTGTATCTCTCATTTAATACATGCAGAATGGATTCTATTCTTGCTTAGAGTATTCAACACATATTGCTATAAGTTTTTGAAACGGTTACTTAGATATCTTCTTTCTATGTGAAAATGCCCTAACACTAAGAGCACCAAGAATGAGGAAGAATATGAAATGTGGATATCAGTGTTTACAGAGAATTAGAGCCATATAAGCACTAAAAACCTTGTGTAAAGCCAAAGTTTTGTAGGCACATTCCACTTAACCTTTGCTTTCTCTAAGAGCTCATTCCCTTTGACACCATCTTTGAAATAAAACTTTACACATATTTGAGATTTGATCCAAAGCCTTAAAGGCTTGTAGTAATCCAACAGATTGATAGAGAACTTTCTTTGGTATCTGGTGCCAAATTTGTTTCTAAAAACATTGCAGGTCATTGTAATTGGTGCCAGTGAGGATCTTTGTTAACAGCAAATTTGAATCAGTGCCACTAACTCATCACCATTGGTCAAACAGCTCATAGAGAAGGGGGACCTTTGGTCCTACTTTTCATCTCGTGTTGGAGTGAAAACAAACTGCTCTTCCTATTTGCCCACAAATTCCTTGCAGATAGCTCTGCTTCAAATCCCTTATGAGGATCTGAGTCTGAAAAGAAAGCTTCCCACTTCTGTAAATGGGCTTGTGCAGGCAGATTGCAATTATGCTGTTTCTCACCTAGTGTGAGGTAGCTCCAGATTTGGTTTTATATCTCCGCTGTAATAAACTGTAGAGATCCCATCATATATCTTGCCTCTAGTAAAGCTTTATTTCCACTCCAGAGCTGGCTGAACACAAGTCTGCAACTGCAGGGCTTTCTTTTGTCTTCCCTGTGTAGGAATGTGCACAAATGTAAACTGAAATAAGAAGCGCAGAATTTAGTCAGCTTGATTATCCACTGGAATAACATTCCAAGAGGGAAGGTGGCTTTGTGTTTGTTGATAAATATATGTAATATCCAGTCATCAGCAGATATTTTTAAAGAATTTGTTCTTCAGCCAAACACAAGTTATCTGTTAATTAAGCACTATTTATTGATTTAAACTGGGGACAGGGTGGTTGAGTTGCTTAATTGCTCTGTCATACACTAGAGTTCAGACTAGATCACACAGTAGCCTATTTTGCCCTGAAGTGCTATAAAGCTGATATGATTTCTTTAAATTAGTTTTCAGTAGAGGTACCATCCTGTTTTTTAAGGTTAGTGGCTGAACAGAGAGAGTGTTTGGAGACACTAATTATCATTCCAGCTCCAATTAAAGTTTCCCCCATATCTGTACTGCCTTACAACTCCGTTTTTTCCCATGACGAGTATATTTAAAAATACCTTTTCCCTTTTAAATACAGTGCTAAAATTACATCATCCAGGTCTCAAGGTTGAGAATACTATTATGCAAGATGAGAAAGCATCACTAAACAAGCAATTTAAAAATTTAATTCACAGTAACCCGAAGGGGTGAAAAAGTTTGAAAAAGTATGTCCAAGCCAATAGTTATGTCAAGCCTGCAGCCCAGTGAAAGTGTGCAAGTGTGATGCTATTACAGCCTATATACCCAGGAAGATTTCCCAAAAAATTCTTATTGATAGCTTGCCAAACCATTGTAATCCTGGCAGAGAATCAATTAAAAATTAAGGCTGGTAACTGTCACACCTCTAAAGCATAAACATCAGGAAAAGTAATACATGGCAGGTTCAAGACTACCATTGCAGCTGATTAATATCTGGATTTTCAAGCAGTGCAAACACATTCTATGTTATGCTAATTTGAAATTTGCTATGATAGCAAAATCTGACATGCAGAGTCTCAATTATAAAATACTCTTGAAGAGATTAAAATCTTAATGCTTATTTGTGTTAAAACTCAGAAGCCTCACAAGAGTTATGAGTCTTAAAAAATAATTTCTGGATACAAAACCTTCTTCAGGAGACATATCTATTACTAGAGTTATAATTCAGACCCATGTACTTCAGGCAACAAACACAGACTTGCCTTAGAAGTAAGTAATTTGCTATAAGTGTCTAAGGTAGATTCCTACACTGCTGCACAACCTCTGAGTCTGCCCTTCTACTCCTCTCTTTTGAGACCCCAGCTGGAGTACTGTGTCCAGCTTTGGGTTCCCCCATGTAAGAAAGATGGGAACCTGATAGAGCAGGTCCAGGGGAGGGCCACAAAAGTAGTCAGAGGGCTGGAACACCTCTCCTTTGAAGACAGGCTGGGAGAATTGGGGTTCAGCCTGAAGAAGAGAAAGCTCTAGGGAAACCTTATGCTGGCATTTCAGTTTGTAATTTTAAGAAAGAGAGATTTATCAGGGCCTGTCATGACAGGACAAGACACAGAGGTTTTAAAATGAAAGAGTGTAGATTTCGGTTAAATTCTAGGAAGAATTTCTTAACTATGAGAGCGGTGAGACCCTGGAACAGGCTGCCCACAGAAGCTGTGACTGGTCAACCCGTGGAACTGTTCAAGGTCAGGCTGGATGGGGCTGTGAGCAACATTAGCAAGTGAAAGATGTCCCTGACTATAGCAGGTGGTTGCACTAGTTGGTTTTTAAGGGTCCCTTCCAACCCAAACCATTCTGCAACTCTATGATTTATTCTATTATTCTGTGCCAAGGACCAAATTCATGTAGCTCCACCGTAGCTGCTTTTTGACATCCCAGAAAAAGCAGGAGAACTGGGTTACCTCTTTGGCTTTTTTCTCTTAATTCTGTATAAGTATTTAATTCATGATATCTTAAGTGGAAAATGTACATACAAAGTATTTTCAATAGCACTGGGACTAAGTCTCCAAATACACAAATAATTAGCTACACACGGTGTATTTAATATCAGGTTACAGAGTGAAATGTTTTATTCCCTCTGCGGTTTCTCTGTTCCTAACAGCCCCCTACACCTGGTATGGGCAATAGCTCACATTTTAGCCTGCTAGTTAGAACATGTCTTGGGGAAGGGAAAGCTGTGGCTTCACACTTTTAGCCTTGAGAGACCCTAGAGATCTCATAACTTCTAGGTTTTTGGGTTAAGGACAAGCTTAACCCAAGATTCATTCAATTCCTGACCAGTGACTAAAATAAATTACTGTGGACCCCGAGTTTTGCAGTGAATGAAGCAGGAATGGTCTGACCAGGGTGACTGGATGAGTGCCCTCATGGGAGTTCAGCAGAGTTCAGGTGCCTTTCCAGACTACACAGCAGCAATGCAGAGACTAGATGAGAGTTAGTTTTGATCGTTCATAGACGACTATAAAACCATCTGACTGAAAACAGATGTTCTGATTAACTTGGATTTAAATGGTGTGAGTCCAACACACTACCAGGGTACTGCTGACTCATACTCAGCTTGCCACTGACCAGGACCCCCAGGTCCCTTTCTGTGACTGCTTTCCAGTCTCCCGTTCCCTGATCTATACACAGAACTGGGGTTGCACTGTCCCAGGTGCAGAATCCAGCACTTGCCCTTGTTAAACTTGACACAGTTTGTGATTGCTTGGCCCTCTGATTTATCCTGGTTTCTCTGCAGGGCCTCTCTGCCCTCCAGAGAGTCAACAGCTCCTCCCAGTTTAGTGTTGTTGGCAAATTTACTTTGAATTCCTTTGAGATCCACATCCAAGTCATTAATGAAGACACTGAAGAGAACTGGGCCTCTTTCTTTAAAGCCCTAGGCATCTAGGAGTCATAATTTATCCCTACTTTTCTTGCAATTAACTTTTCTAATAGTTTATCCACAGATTTTCTCAAACTTGAATTATTTCAAGAAAACTAAGATAGTTCAAATAACCAAAAAAAAAAGAAAAAAAAAAAAGAAGAAAAAAGCCAAGCAGATGAACTTAATTTTAAAATGTTTTACAGACAGAAAAATAATTTGTGATTGGATTATTGACAAAAATGTCTTGATGATGACATCAGTTTTTTGATATTTACTTGGTTTCAGCCAATCCTGATATCACTGATGTGAACCTGTTTTTGTTTTCACTTTTAAATGTCCTAAGAAATTAAGTAATCATTCCAGTGTGCTCAGTCATTGTTTAATATTGTTTTCATCCAAACAAATCATGCATCTGGAATGAAACATAAATGTTATATAGTAGGTAGCTGAAAAAAACCTCACTTGTGTAATTTGGCTTCATGTCTAGGAACTGACTCTGAAGAGCTGATCCTACTCCCATGGGGTTAATTGCTGACCCTTATTAACTTTGCTGTAAACCATTTTCTTTCCTAAGTGTTACTTAAAGCAGGAAATCACTAGTTCAAAATTAATAACTATGTTGAAAATCCCTGACAGTTTAGCATAGATGTTTCTACTGAATTTATATAAAATGTTCCATTAACTTCCTTCAAATTCTGTTGACTACTAATAAGTTTGGTGAGCTACCCTAATCAAGACAGTTATGTTCAAACAAAGGAGAGACTGAAGGTCTTTTCTTCCTGGAGAAGGCAAGGCTCAGGGGGAACTCATCACAATACTTAAATATTTAAATGGTATCTCAAAGGGAACAGAGGCCCTCCCTTCACAAGGAGCCAGGGAAATTCTCCAAAGATGGCATTGGAGTTTCTGTCACTGGAGGCTCTAAAGATGTGTAGGACAGAGTGAAAATCTCATCTAGGCTCCCAGTCCCACCAAGGGCTGGACTAGATGATCTTTTGAGGTACCTTCCAACCTGGGCTGTTCTATGATTTTATACTTCTGGTCTGAGAATCTCTCACATAAGAAATAGTGGAAAAGCTGCAGACTTCCAATTAAATTATTTTCTTGGGTATTTTTCCTCAGATCCATTGGCCTAGTACACCTCTGCAGGCAGAAGAATGCATAATTAAAGGAAGAGATGCTGTAAGTATCACTAATTACAGAGCAAATATACGTTAATTATACCAGTGGCTGGTCCAAAACAAGGATTCAGGCATCCCTAACTTGAAAGAGATTAAAGCATGGATATAAATTTAAGTGTTGCAGGTTAAAAATATGTAACTACTGTGAACACACTAAATTATTAGTTTAATTGCTCTTCAAACCAGCTTGTAAACAGGCAATGAATACTTTTGGTCATCTGAACTTTCTTCTAATTCTTTTTCTGGTGCTATCAAAGAACATACCTTTATAATTCTCCTTTTTAATTTCTATTCCCTTTTCTTTTTGTCCACATGGATTATCTTGTCCATTTTCACATTCTCTAGAATAATTCAAAAAAGCAGTTCCATTATTAATAATTGTACAGTGTACTTTTTACTGTCCTATAGGTTTCATGTTATATTAGTAAAACCACTCTGTTTTAATGAACCTCAGAACTGTTCTGTTCTTGTGATTCAGTGCCCTGGCTGTAATCAGTTCCTGGGAAAAGACCTGAAAGCTCACTGACACACAGCAGCTGATATCATTGGCAGCACAGGATGAAAGCTCTTCTGGATGGGAGCTCTCTTTAGTTTTGCAGTGCACCAAGCTCATTATCTGCACCTCATAAACACATAGCAAGTACAACACCTAATAAATCCCACAGCTGAGAGAGCTCACACTGAACCAAAGGATCTGAAAATTATGATAGTTTTACAGCAGCAGTGACAGGAATGTAGGACATGGAAGGGCACATACAAGCTTTCCCAACAAATGCAGCAAACAGCAGCCTTTACGATAACCACAATATATTACAAATAAGATTAGGAAATTATAAAGATTTCTTCTGAAGTAAAAGCTTGAGAACTGTCCACATTAAGGGACTGGAATCAGATTGGAAAGCAATAATAATAATTAATAATAATAATGATAAAATGCCAACTCTTTACACTCACCTGGCTTAGAACTGATCCTTTCTGAAGATTCTTAAGAGTTCATTGCAGTTTTTCAGGTTAATTTTGTGTCCTTGATAATTTTAGGTGGCTTTGGTTGAAAATGGCAGTGGCTGAACTTCATGGTCATATTAAATAAACCCCAAACCTAAATTATCTGGCCTTTATTTAATACTACCTCTCAGCACAGGCTGTTATTAGTTAAAGCTGTACCGTCTTTCCTTCACCACTACATATTTTCTGATACTTTGACAATATTTTTTTAGTTAAATAAATACAGAAATAGGTGCTATTGTTTCAAAGCAAAGATAGCTCCCTCAGACTCATCTTTCCCTAAAACTCAAAACCTTTTTGCAATCCAGTTTGTTATTATAAGTCCTGAAATTTGCATTGTATGAATGAGATAATTTAAAGAGCTTCATGTGTTTCCCGCATTTCTCTGCACCATGAAGGTTTGGTGTAACTCCTATTTTCATGGAAAAACAGGAACTTTTAAATAATCACAAGATTCCAGAAGTGGACTATTTAAGAAAAATACATTAAAATTTTAAAAGCCTGAAATATTGTAATACCAAAAAATATTCTGGTCCTCACATGAGACTTGATTATGTATGGGCTATGTGAATGAGTAACACTAATTAATATCAGGGAAACCTTAGTAATTTTCATCAGCATGCTCAGTATCAGTAAGATAAATTGCTCAACCTGAAAGGAAACTAAATTAGAATCAAAAACTTTTCTACTAATTTTCTTTTCACCTTCATTTTTTGAAGCCATAAACCAATATTGACTTAATACATTAATGCCTTAAAATCAGCCCTTTGTCAATTTTAGGTTCTTAATGCTATTTTTCACACTACAAACTCTCTGAAAAATATTGCTCTATTTCAAACTTTTTTAGTTTATTTCCATGCTGTTTCTTTTTTTTTATTTTTTATTTTCCTTTGCAAAAGATCTGTTACTCAAGGCATAATTATTAAGTAGAACTGATAATATTGTAATAAGCTTCTCAGCATTGAAATACTTCAGGTGTACTCTGCTGCCTCTTTCTATATAACAGAACAGACCACTTTTACTAGCTTGTATAACCTTAAAAAGTTATCAGTTCATGTTGTAGCAATAAAACTGCAAGTACTGTTGTCATAAACAGTTTCAGAGCTTGTAACAGACTTCATAGAACAGTTAAAAAAGGCTTGTCTTAACACAGCATACTCTTAAAATAAGGCTATGCTTTTCTGATTTGAGCGAAGCCAAGGAAAAAAAAATCCTTCAGCTGTCATCCAGTGTGCCAGGAATCACACCTGTTAGCCTGTGGTGTGAGAGCTTTCAATTACTCTGAATTACTTTATCAGAATTGGAAACCGTTCAGATACAGAAATCAGATTCTATAGAGATGAATAACTCCTCCACACTGAGAAGTTTTGGATGAATAAAATTCCACAGACCTATTAATATGTCTATGGAACATTCTAAAGGCAATGCTAGTATTTAATTAATTGATATAATATAAAAAAAAAAGTCTTATTTCAAAGTCCCCTTGGATGATGCATCTCTTCCCTGCTCTGTGTATATAACATTATAAGTAGGGTTAGCAGCAATGTCTTGTTGCCTGACACTTCCCAGAACAGCACCTTTTGTCATCTGTTTATAAATGATCAAGTCTAGCCATTTGGAATTAGTTTTTTTCTATATTTGGTATCTTCCTCATCCTAGGGTTTTTTTGCAGAATTTTTCAGGCATTCCTACAAAGGTATGCAGGAGTAAAAAACCCAAAAAACTGTAGATGTTTCCCATTTGAAAAAATATTAAATCCCTAAAATGGTTTTGGCACAAAGATCAAGAGCTGAAGGCATATGTGGATAAAAAAGGAAATAATGGAGTAAAGAACAGACCACCACTGAGAGCAAACAGAGGGAACAAGTCAGGAAGGTCATTCTTGGAGGAGAGGGAGAATCAGGAACAGCACCAGTGCCCATCTATTCAAAAACTGCATGGCATCATAAAATTCTGATGGAATATCATTTTGCTACCACCAGTCAGCAAATTTGGGAAATGAACATGCAAACGGGACACCTCTGTGACTGAGTGCTGGTTCATGCAGAGAGGATCACATCCTACTGATTTCAACCCATTATTCTCTCAATTTGTCTGCTTAATGTTTTTATTTGCTTAAAAAAAAAATAAAGGAAAAAATTAGTTACAAATCAAGAAATTCCAAAAGTAAGGTATTAAAAAAATTGAATTTTCCTTTGTGTATACATAATATTTAATTACACAACAGGTTACCTCCTGTTGTGTAAATGCGTTTCTTACTTCTATGAATTAGCATATCTTAAGGATGAACAGTTAAGGAGAATCAGGTAGCAAAGGAGATTTCTTTCCTTTTTTGTTCACTGGAGCATTTTGAAGAATTTCACTGAATGATTTAAGGATTTGAAGAAAGAAGAAAGATGGTTTGTTCGTTTTGAACATAATGTGGATTTGCAAGTGTTGAATTCTGCCCATGGATCCCCTGCAGACTCCTCCTCTTTGACATTAAGTTTTTGCGGCTGGTTAATAAGACCCAGGATTGTTCTCACACAAATACGGCAGTTCAGTAATGAGAGTAGTCAACAGTGAAGAACAGGAAATTTTCCAAAAAGGAAATTCCTCCACTCTGTTTTACATGTTCATTTTAGGATTGTATTAATTGCCTTTTGGAGATGTCTGGCCTACTTCACTGAATATTGAAAAGCCTGTGAGAATTGCATAAATTACATATCTGAACTCTAGAACAGCTAAAGTTAGCTCAGATTAATTCCATTTTAAATGTCTTAAACCTGATATGACTCCTAAAGCTCAGGATTCTAAGTTACAGAAATGTTGAGCAATGAATTGAAATGTACAGTAATTTTGCTCCACACATAGAAACCATTGCAAAATATAAAATACTCTCTAAAATCAAATCGCAGGAGTCCCAAATCAATGGATACTTTTATCTCACTCTCTCCATTTCTAGTTTAGCACAGTAATAATGGCCCCATATCTCAAAGGGATGTTTGAAAACCTTTTAATTGTAATATTTATGAACCTGCAAATACACTAATGAGTCCCAAAGTGTTGCCCTGGGGGAAATGAATATTTCTTCAAAGGAGTTTAAACAGTGAGAACAGACAAGGTATGTGTCTATACAATATAAAAAATATTGACTAGCTATTAATTATGCAAGAAATAAATGGTGTAGTAAGAAAAAAGATATTTTTCTTGAGATAAAGTTTATTTAACTTGAGAAAGGAGCCGTTTCCTGACTATTCACATCTTATGCTCTGAATCTTACGTCTAGAGTATCTAATAATAGGTCTTACTAAAAGGTCTATTCAGATCTGCAGAATATCTCCAAGATTAAAGAAGCACAAATGTGTGTTTTTATAACTAAGCAGCTCCTAACTGGTTAAGTATCTAAAATAAAATATGATCAATTAGTGCTCTAAACTTGCTTTTTTAATGTAAAAATGCCCACCCATGAAACTGATGGCACAGAGTTAGTAATATGAAGTGAAATAGAATAGAAAGATTCAATATAAGAACATCACCTGAGGGCACATAAGGTACAAAAATCCCCAAATAATTAAATGCTAATATTTCCCTATGTTTATTTTTTACATAAACTAGGATGAATGTGCAAATTATATCCGTGTCCTTCACCGGTACAACAGGACCCATCTTCTGGCTTGTGGAACAGGAGCTTTTGATCCACTCTGTACTTTTATAAGAGCTGGACATCCATCAGAGGTAAGAAGTTTGGTTTGCAGTAGTGATTCTTTCAGTCTAGATTCCAGCAAAGCTTCTGTGGTTAAAAATAGATATTTAAGTTCAGTTCCTCACAGTTCTCATATGAACCATACAATAGATATTTTCCCTGATGAAATGTAATGCTGGTCTAAAATTTAGTATGTAATTAGAAAAACTCACTAATATTTGAAAGTATATTCTGGAGACTTATGCAAAGAATTCAAAGACTTTTTCATCTGAGGCTTTTTGGTGTGTTTTTTACTAGATAAGCTGATATAGTAATTCTTAGTACAAATATTAAACTTTTGGGGAGGTTTTAGCTAATTCTGTAGGGAGTTTTTTTTTTGTTGGTTTTTTTAATTAAATAATACATCATATGTCAAAGTATGTGTTAGTTTGATGGGAGATGGAATCTCTTAACAAATCTTTGGTAAATTCTGCTTCTTTGTATTGGTCTTGTTCAGCAAGTGTATGTAAGCTCCTTAATGGTCCTTGTAGCTGAGTGAAACAGTACTGCAGAGATCAATAAATGGAACATATAATCAATATTGTGAATATATTTCTTATGCAAAAATAAAAATTGTCTAGACTTTCAAGAAATTGGGAACCTTTCTGTCTCAGCTATATCACACCAGGTTTAAAGACTCAGCAGAAGTACCAACCTCTCATTTTAAATTAGCATGTAAGACTCCTTGGGTATTAAACCTAGGCTGCTGAAGGCACATGTGATGTCAGCTTTAGCAACTGGACCAGGGATTCTTGGAAATGCACTTTGTGAGGAGGTACTTAATAGATGGAGGTGATGTATAGCCCAAAGATAAGATTGCTTTTAACTGGCAGGTGTCAGCAAGGGTTGCTGGTCAGTGGTCTCATTTAGTTGGTTCACATGATGTCTCCTGGTAGAGCCAAGCACTTGTCATGGACCTGATGCTAAAGCACCACCCAAGAGAATTTTTGCTTTCCCCTATGGCCAGGAGCTCTTGGCTTGAATAAATATTAGTGGCAGATAACTACATTTTTAAAGTGTACTCATATAAATCAACGAAGGGATTTGCTTCAGACAAATGTTTTTGATTAATCTTTTCTGAGTAATAATGCATCGTTTTGACAAAACAAACTAGAACAACATTGCCAGAAGCAGCCTCCAAGGATCCAATCCACGCTGTGCACCTCCAGCTTCTGTCAAAATGGGAAGCATCTCAAAGTTAGGACTCCAGCACAGCACTTAGATTAGGAGTTGTATGCATTACAGAAACACACTGACTTCTGAAATTAAGGAAGGAACTAGATAATAAGTAGCTGGTTAATAAGACCCAGGATTGTTCTCACACAAATATGGAAGTCCAATAATAAGAGTAGTCAACAGTGAAGAAGAGGAAATTTTCCAAAGAGGAAATTCCTCCTTAAAATAAGGCAAATTTGCATGTCTTCTTTGCTCCTCTCACAAACCTCCTTTTAGGCTTCCTGGTACAGTTTGAAGGAAGCAATGGCTGTTTATCTAGGAGCACTATTTTAGAAAGCATAAACAACAGACTAATAAAAATAGAAACCAACCAAACAAAAAATGAGAAACAAGATATTTATAAGACTGTGTGGCCCGTGTTCATCCCCTTATCTATCACTGTCCTTCCTCCCATTATTTTTGTTTATTATTCTCCCTTGTCACACTGAAGTTCTAAAATCTTACCCACACTGAAATCATGGGAAAATTTCCTCTTTTTTTGGCTGTGTAGACCAACACTATATTTGCTACACTAATAAGTGGCTATACTATTTCCTGTTATCTGAAAAGCTGACCATCAGGATTAAAAAAGACAGGTGCCCTTTATACAGCAGGTTAAAAATAACACATGGTGTGTGGCTGAGTGGGCAAATTGTAATCTTGCTTTCTTTGAGTGATAAAGACATGGTGTAACTGTAGAAACTGAAAGGACAAGATCCTTCTTCAGAAAACTGCAGTTCAGTCTCTGCTGATTTATCTGGTAGAGCATCCTCTTCCAAAGACATCCGATTACTGTTCCCTATTTCTTCCACCTCATCTCCTTGGCTGTTTTCTCACTGTCTGACTGTAGTGGAAAGGACAGTAGCAAATGAAACAGGATTTAAAATATAACTATACATCTCTTTATACCTCAACATGTTTAAGTAGTACAAGGTGTGTTTAAGGCTCTTATACATTTGAACAATGGCACTTCTCAGACATGTTGAGGTATAAATTGTGGGATGCAGGAAAGGACGGAGCGCTTATGACAAACTTCTGTGTATCCAGATACATAACTAACACAGCCTATGAAGGTAGATGCACACTTCCATATGGAACTATGGATCAGCTGTATCAGCATAGAAAAATACTTGCTCTGTGGTCAGGGACCTTAACTAGAAGTTTCAGTAGTGCTCCTTGAGCTGATGGCAAAGGGAGGATGTGATCCTGTGAGTAAAAACTGCAGAGTTCTTAACTGATACAGTTCTAACTGTGTGTAAATGTAATCTAGAGATAATTTTAGAGAGGCATTAAGTACATGACAGAATAGCAGGACTGTATCTTCTGCAACAACATTGCCTCTTCCCATTTACAAGCTGGCCAAAGAGAATCAACCTGTTGGAACTAAATATCCAGCTAAGGCTCTGGATCTCGGTGATCACTAGTACCATGTTGCAGGGACATTTATTTTGTAGTTGGCTTGCAACAAAAGTTTACATAAAGCCATCCATTTCTGAATAGCTGTTTGGTAAGAAAATGAAGCATTGCTGGTTTTCCTTTGAGCAGTGAAAATATCCTAAAGCCATGATCACAAGCATACTATATGGCATCCTGATTTAGCATGGGTTTGTGAGGTGCAGTACAGTTTCTGAAAAGGAACATTCTGCCTCCTGTATAAAATCTTACATATTTACACAACTACAGATTCATCTTTTCATATCAGAACCAAGTTTGAGCTGTGTCTTGCAGAACACTGAGCTCTTGTCAACAAACTGTCAAGCCAAAAGATTTCCAAATATAGGCAGAATTTGATTGCATCATTAGTAGATAATTATACCTTTGAACTGCCTTAAAAGCAGAACCTCTAATGTTCTCTAAAAACACAGCAATAATGTCCATTCCCCAACCAGCCTCTGTAGAAAGTATTAATCTTGCTATGTAGTGACTGAAATGTGCTTTGAAATCTTTCACATGCACATTGTGCCATGACACATTACAGCTTTATTTGTGCTTTCCATGATTTTTAGAAATTTAATTATATAATGCATTTTGTCTTAATATGTTGATCACATAAACCAACAAGAAATAAATATTGGTTTTATTTAATTCTACATCAAACTTGTGTTGTACCACCAGAGTATAACCAAATATATTTTTCTAAATCAAATACTTATAAATTCTATTATACACTGTATATCCATTTGAGAGATTGAATATATAATGGTTTACTGCATTCTATTCCAATATTGGTTTAATTGATTTCACTTTGGAATTCCAGGCTGTTCACTTTAGGAAAGCTGTTGTCAGTTACTGTCTTTCTAAAAATATGTAAGTATAGTCACTGACAGCATCTTTTTATATTTTTCTCTGTTTCTAATTACTTTGACTCTGATCAATGTTGCTTTACCAAATTTAAACATTACAGCAAAATATCCAATGTTTTTCTGCCATTTGGAAATAAATTACAAATTAGGAAAAATAGGAGTGCTGACTTTGCAGACAGAACAACTACTGTTATTTGCAACAGAACTCATTACAAAGTCATGTCCAAGAAAACATAAGCAAGTTAAATGCCAGCCAGTGGGTTCATTATCTCTGACTTCATGAAATGATTCCAAATGTCAAAAAATCAGTGCAGGTCAGAAAAGACTGGGTTCTTCCAGGTTTGTTTTTTTTTGTATTTCATCCAGAAATGAAGAGGAATTCATTAAAATAAACATTATTTTTCCTGAAGAAAGCAGGAGTCAGAGACCCTGCACCCCAAATTTCTCATGAGGAATTGCATATGCATCCTTCCCATGTACTCTGTGAGAGAAAATCTGAGATAAGTCTTCAAACCAGATATAGAAGATGAAGTGCAGAAAAAAATTCTTATTTTGCTTTAATTCTCACCAAATTGACATTTGTCTCTCTTGTTGACTCTGATGCCAACAAGTCAGGGTGGGGCAGAGAAGGGGGGAAGCATCTGCATTAAGTATCTTCTTTTTGCTTTTATACAAACTTCTCAGTTTTGGCAGCAGGTGACAAGTGCTGAAAGAAGTGCTTTCTGTCCCAGTCTGTTCCTCCACATCTAACTGCAAGTAAAAGAGGGCTCTAGTACTGTTCCATATAGCTCAAAATACTCTGGGTGCATTTTAATGAACCTTCAATAAATCAAATGGTCTATCTGCAATCAGGTAATGATTTTATCTTCATGAGTTATCTATTCAGTAGAGCAACAGGTTGTAGGGCTTCTCTGGAGGCCTTCCAGTGATCCAAATTGCCTCATTCACTAACTCACAAAGCACCTTTAACAAGTCCACATGGGAATTTCACCAAGTACAGCTAAAAAATTACTCTGTCTCCCTAGGACCTGAAAAAGGAGTAGAAATTCCAAAAGAAAACAACATGCAGAAACAATATCCCAAGTTTTTGCAAGCTATGTGGTGAAAAGATAGAGATGATTCCTGGATACGAAGGCGTCTCTGCTTGACAAAACCTGTTGAGGGAATTAAATTTATGGGAAAGAACAATGCACAAAGAATTTTTCCTCTGGAACATGCTGTAAATTTTTAATATGTACATGGAGCTGGCAAAGCACCATTTTCAGTGCCTCATTTATCTCAGTAAATGGCCTACAGCTGTATTTCTCCACTTCAGAAGGCTGATGGACTAAGCCACCCTTTCCACAAAATGCACTGGTGGTTTTTGGGAGTCTCCCCTAGGTGTTCCTAATCTGATTAATTCCTTATTGTGCTATTTGCTTCTCAGTTAGCCAAGTGAGAATCTGCTTATCAGGGAAGACCAGCTCTAAATTATAAGTCTTTAGTCCTGTTAGAAAGGACTTGCCTTTAGTGAGCAGCAGGTGCATTTGTTTGCTTGGAAGACAGTTCAGTCAAGTTGGAACTTTTTCTTTCTAATCTACACTGCCTTTAATATTTTGTTGAGTGTGGGGAAGGACACTTCTATATGTTCTGTGATTCAATACAAAACCAAGAAAAGGTTCAATTGTGCAATAAGCTTTCTGTTTATTCCTCTGCACCAACAAAATGTAGGCAACATGAGCTCCTCAGCTCTTACTTTAACAAACTGAAGTGAATTCCCATGCAGATCATGGGAGAATATGCCAGTCATATCTCAGTTTAACTTTGACATGGCATAATTCTTCTGCTCTTGACCAGCATTTGGTAATGTCATAATTCTTCCAGCTTTGTTTAGAAGCAAAATTGTAGGCATATTTATATCTATTATTTTATAACAATAAAGTTGTTTCTGACGTATTTTTATAATCAAAACAAGCAATAACCTGCCAAGTTGCTCCCTCTCCATGCGTGTTTGTATTACTTCATCTCCAGAAACTGTTTTCAGAGGATTAAGGAGGAGAAACATCTGGTTTCACTGACCAAATCAAAGTGGGTGTTGGTCAGTTCTTCATTAGACAGAATGTGTGACAAATTCTTTCCCTGAAAATATTTGCTAAGAGACACAGTGTCCTTCTGCATGGGTGAAAAGCCACAATTTGGAGCACCATCCACTAAACAGATACGAAGTACTGCCAAGCAAAATGTCATAAAATCTTTTACTAGAGGGGTTAATTTACATCCTCTGGTCTGAATGCCCACATCACTGACTGCCAAATTGCACCAAAACATCCAAACACCCCATATTGCATTTAGATTTAAGCATTTCATGTTGTGGAAGTTGAATATGCATACATTTCAGGAGAGGTTAAAATGGTACCTAACTCAGACAGAAAATTAATGTGAAGACAGCATGTATGCTCACAGCAAACAACAAAGGTGTTGTGCTGCAAAAGAGAAAATGAGGTAACACCACTATTTCTCTGTCCTAAATAGTAGCTGTTCTAATATTTAATTACTTTTAGTGTTAGGAAATAGCCACTTATTCAAGGTTAAATTTTTCTAACTTCAGCTTCCTGTTTTTTAACATTGATATGCCTTTGACAGCAAAGTTGAAAAGTCTCCCACTATCTTTTCCACATCTTTTCCACATGTAAGTACCCTTGCACAAAGATCAAGACACCTCTTCACTTTTTTTGATAAGCTGAATAAATATAGCTCCTTAAACCTCCTATCACGAGGATTCTTCAATCTTATTTGTGTCCTTCCTGTGAACTCTCTGCAGTATTTTCACGTCTTCTGCAAGTCTGGACACTAGAATCACAAATGCTATTCCATGGTGTGTGTACAGGCAAGGTCACTGCCCTACCTCTGTTTGAGATTCCTCTTTCATGGACTGAAGTGCTGAGCTCTTGGCACGGCATCTCAATGAGAAATCTCTTTTTAGTGATTTGTACTTGACCCAAAGTTCTTCACTCTAGCACAAAGTTATCCCAGTTTACACGCTTAGTTGAGGCACCTAATTATCAGTTTCATATAACAAGGTAAGTGGAGAGATTCCTAGCGCTGTCTATCAGTGTCAGCTTTAACAAGGCATCTGGGATATCCAAGATCCTAAATGAAGCACCTCAGTCTGCTATGTGAAAGCAGTCTGAAAAAGGATCTGAACATCCATCTTCTAGGGTGTTCTGATGTACTTCAGATATAAACTCTGTTCCCTGTTCCAGGATACAACACTTTGGATATGCCTGTATAAAAATCTACTTAGTAAGCTTCTGACCTTTAACTCAGTATTCCAAGCATTTCATAACCTGAGCTCTCATTAACCTTTTCTCTTCATTATTTTGGCCTCTTCAGTCCTGTTGTAAACAGTCCTTTTAATAGGAAAGAAATCATATGATTGTTTAAATCACTGCTAAATTAAAAAAAACCCCATCTTTCTAGTGAAAATAAAATTTAGGGAAACTTTCAGTAAAGGAGGATTCATCAATGATACCTCATAAGAGCTGTACTTTGATATATGTCAACGGTTTGTATTTCTTAATTCTACAATGCACATTGTTTATCAAATAGCTATGTACTAAGTGAAATTCTCTGGAGAAAGTCAAGTATTCTGTAACAGCACAGTTGCTCTTATCAGTCACTCTTACACGTTATAACAGACAACATGTCTTTTTGACAGTGCTCTCCATCCATAAAATGAGGTGAATGACACTCATTACTTTTGAATATTGTCTAAATATGGCCATACGTGAAGCGTAAGTTTGATTTGGGAGACTGGTAGAGTATGTGAATTGATCTGCCATATGAAATGAATTTTCCATCATATTAGATCTGGCCTTTGCAAGATTAAACACAGATGGTCCAGGGAGAATGAATCCATTAAGAGGAATAATAGTGTTACCCATAGAGAAAGAAGTCCTCCACCTGTGTGGTAATTTGATGGGGGTAACTGAAATATTCCAGCTCTCATTATGATTTTTAGATTCTGCCACATTTATTTATGAAAGTATTTTTCTAAGTGACAGCACCTGGTGAAGTCTATATCATTGTTTGAAGAATGGAGTTACGGATCAATAAGGAGTTAGTCATCCTAATTAAAACCAGGAAAAAAAAATAGGTTAGTTAATATTTTTGCAGGTTTATAAGATGCACCCCTAATATTGTATAATCCTTCTATTATATAGGACTGATTTTTTTTCTTATTTGACAGATATCTATATAGAAAAATTAGATTAGATTAAAAAGTAAAAAGAAGTATTGCTAGCGGTTCATCAGTGTCATCGGGAGGCACTCCTCTGCCCTTTCTTTCAGAGTGGCCAACTTAGACACCCCTGCTGAAACTCAGCAAAAGGGCTGTTGGCTGTCTGAGACTCCACACCATGGAGACAGACAGAACAGGGTATCTGAGTCCTTCTGAAATCCATTTCCAGTTGAATGTAGCTGTTGTCCTTTCCATGCCTAACGCATCTCTTCCTCCTTTCATCACCAAAACCTAGATAGAAGCTCAAACCTTAGAGCTGCATCCTTCCTTTTTTTTTACTTTTTCACAACCTTTGTCCTCAGTTTTCATGATAGCAATCATTAGATTAGATCATTAGAGAGGATTTTGTTTGGTATTTGCTCTGATGTGACCCCCACAATCTCAGCACAAGTTTCACCTGTCAAAATCATTGAAGAGGAAAAGCCTTGGTTAGGGAGGCTCTGAGTGAAGACTGTGCACTTCCCCACAAAAATCCCTTCACTTTTGTATAGCGTTTCTGGACTATCTTTACCTTCTCTTTCACTTGGTTATAAGACTGTATCACCATATGTAGCTACTCATATATTTTAATGCATTTTAATTCTGGGGATCCTTTATGTCCCTGGAATTTTCATACATACTAACTAACATATTAGTGCAATATAATCAAATTTTCTAATGGTTCTACTCCTTGCCATAAGATTCTAATGAGTTTATGTGACCAGTTCAAGATCACAGAAAGGTGTCCCTTCTAAAATTCTGACCAATGCAATCACTACTACTGAAATACTGTGTGCTGCTAGGGATAAATGCCTATGATTTCAATGTGTAGTGTGGTGGGATCTTTTTTTATCTTTTGCCAGATTTTTTCACATTCATTAAGTCAGGAAAATATATTATTTCTGTCACTTTAGGCCAGATATTTTGACACAAGTCACAAATTGCTAATCCTTTTGCAAACTCAGACAGCAGTCTGACATTGCTCCAGATTTTAAATACATTTTCAGATCGGAGCCCAATGTGTCTTAATCATTTAACTGTGGAATAAAATGCACAGACCTGTAAAATGCCTCAGAATTTTTAGGGAGGATTTAATGTCTATGATATTTTATGCACTCTCATCCCATAGGGCGATTGATCTTTTCAGTATGTCACTGGATAGTAAAGAGGATTGAAAACAGATCCTCAGAAGAAATACTACCTCCCAAATAATCTTAATTATGTCAAATAGGAGAGACCTGACTATTTCAGACAGTTTTTGAGGACTCTATTCCAAATATTGCATTCCCATTTGGCTTGGAAAATAAAGTTCAGTGAATGCTGAAGGTATAATTTTAAAAGTTAGTAATCCTCTGACAACGAGAAGAGATTTTTTGCCAGTGCTTAGATCCTTTTGAAAATTAATGTTTGGATTATTTAAAGAAGATATTACAAGAAAAGCTTTTTCCCTTTTGGAATATCCTTGTCTTGCTCACCTGTATACCTGCATTCCTGTTTTACGGTGACTGAAATAGGGCAGTGTTTTGCAATAGGAACTTATTCGTGTCATTGTAAGTATTTGGAGCACAGGTTCCTTTATATAAACTCAATTATATTCCACTAGGTTTATATTTTTAATTTTTCAATTAATTAGTTGGCTTTGTAGCGATTAGACACCTAGCTAATGTTTGGGACTATATTTATCAGATAATGCTAATGTACACTCTTCTTAGCCCCAGAATTTAGTCTGCTTGAATACAAAGGACTAAATCACATGAGACACCTTTTCAGCCCGACCCAGTAAGTTACTTTTTTGCTGTTACACAAGGACAAATTATTTTGCTGCAGATCTCTTTTACTATGTGCCTTCTTGATGGGGCAAGTGTACAGATTAAGGCAGGTCATGGAGTTGAAGGTTCATTTTGGAGACTTATATTTGACTTATATTTTCTGCTGATTTACAGACATGTTCTGTGATTTTTCAGCTTTTATTTTTTTTAATGGGGAAGTCAAGGTTCATCCTTCCTAAAAGAAGCCTCTGCACAGTGTATTCCATGTGTCTTTCTATGTTGAAATAGAAATGTAAGAGTAAGTATAAAAGAAAGAGAAAAGAAGTGAAAAATTCTATTTTGAGACTATACAGAACAAAAGAATATTTACAAAAAAGTGAATTTATATGTGAATTTATACTAAAAACATTATAGTGTGAAACAGAATAGAAATCAAGATGAGGTTTATTCTGTACATTGCACTTCCCTTTCTGTCATTGTCACAAAATTTCTATGCATTCAGTCAGTGTTCAACCTCTTACATGAGAAAAAAATACAGCAGTGAAATGTTTTACAAATCTTATATTTGATTAATTTTGTAATAGGTTCCTCACATTAGGCTGTGTGACTGAACATGGCTATACAAAATTATGTTTTAAAGATACATTGTTAAGGTAAAACCAGACTTAAAATTTATTTGAATAAATGGGAAAGTACATATGGGCAACAAATGTATGCCTTGTTTAGGAACAACACACCTGATATATTAAATATTTTTTTCTAGTTTTATTTTCTACAAAATACAGTCTGTTACTGTCTTGGAGATTTCATGATTTACATTAATTTCAATAGTTCTGAAGACTGTTGATAAAGCTGCAAAAGTGTCTCACTGTGCACCTAACTTTGTGAGGGTTTCAAGTCATAGTTTTTCAAGTTACTTTATCACTTTGTCACTTGGGTTTTAAGATAGGGAAAAAAAAGAAAAAGCATCACACATGGAACCAGTGAAACCAAGAATAATACACCTTGTTTTGGGACAAATGTCTCAATGTCATTCTCATAAAGAGAAAGGGCTAAATTGCAATATATTTCAATGTAAGTGAGAGGATATAACCCTGCAAGTGAAAATTAACCTCAGATATTGCACATAGGCACAGGAAAAACTTCTGAATACACTGTCCTCAGAGCAGGGATGCGCACATGCCACTGGCAGCCCTCTCCCTCCCATACACCCTCCCTTTGCAGCCCTCTCTCTTGCTCTGGGCTTTGGTTGCCAGCTCTGGTGGCCCTTGGTCAAAGCCCTCTTGATGAGGTCACTCAGTTCAGCCAGTCCATTGGGATGTCCTTTCCCTGCAGACTCCATGTCTCCCACTGTGTCCCAGCCCTTCTCAACCCTCTTCCACCTCAAACAGGACACTATGATAAAATACAGTGAATCTCTAATTTCACACCCCCATTTTTGATGGTTTAAGAATTACTTGAATATAAAAAAGAGTGCAACATATATGACACTAGCACCATGTGGCTTTATGAAGAGTTTTAAAAGAACATTTCTCATAGCTTTGCACAAGCGGTGCATCTCTATTTTATGCTTTCCCATTCAAGTCACTTTGCATATGAACCTTCTTTTTTCTAATTCTCTTCAAAAAAGTACAAATTACATGAGCCCTAGAAATGGAATTAAATGAACAGCTCTTACATGTAATATCATTCTTACTCCAAGGTTGAAGAACTATGAGATCATTAAAGCTGAGAATGACTTTTGTCCAGTGCTTTAAGAACAGTAGTGAATACTATAGCCAGTGTTTAAAAATATACTTACAAAAATCTGCACAGCCTTTCCCCACTGTACTCTAAATATGATTTACTATCCAGCAAGGTAACATGGACTTTTTAGAAAAAAAAGCAAAATACAAATCAAAACATACTGCACACCAGAAAAAAAAGCCCAAATAAAAACCACAGAAAACTCCTACCAACCACAGAAATGCACAGGTCTCCTGGAGAGCAGGCTATGGCAGTACTGTTGCAACACAGGCATACACAGTTAAGGGTGTAATTAAAGGTTATGAAATGGTTTAAATCTCCTCTTAAAAATGCCAGTATGATATGTTTTACTTTTTTGTTACATGGAAAATAACAAAATTTAGAGTGAAAAAAAAAAAACCACCACAAATCCTTACAGAAAATCAAATTATTTTTCTCTCATAAAAATAATATCCTAGGGAAACACAACTCAAGTCTCTGTATTTTTAAGTCCCTGGCTTAGTGAAAAGATACAGCCATTGTATTAATGTTCAGAATAGGCTTAGGTACTTTGCTGAACAGGAATAGAAGTAAGTATATGTTTTAAATTAATCACATGCATAAGTGTTGTCTTGACCCAGAGCAAAGCAGCACTTGGCATTAGTGAAAGCAATTTTCTGCAACAAAAGTTAAATTCAGTCTTTAAATTTTAATGCCTCTTATTGACCTTTTCTTTCACTATTTTTATAGCCTACATAATTCTTCATTGTCTAAAATTATCAATTCATATCAAGTTAATGGCAAAATGTTTGATGCTTTGAAAATATCTTCTATTTCTTTAAAAGAACATTATAATTTTAATAATAGTTGAAAGTGTATTATGTTTCCTGAGTCATTGGTATTATAAATCAAACCCAGAACCCCACTTCTTTTCCCAAGCTACATGTAGGAACACGTAATTCTACTCCCAGCCCTCCATATGTGCTTTTGCATAGTTTTTACCCTAACCACTGAAAAATGCCCATAAAATAAATTATGATGTTGAATTGATGTGCTGTATAATCTATGAGGAAACTGTCAGTTTTACTCTGACATTTCTCAAGAGATTCCAATGTCACAAACTGCAAGGAGGGTTAGAATTATGGAATTAGCCTTCAAAGCTGATTATTAATGTGTAACGCTTATTTCATTTAAACTGGCATCCCATGGAAGCTGACACACCTAACACCTGAACTTCAATTACTTGCCCCAGTGACAGGAATAACTTATTGCAACCATGGAATATTTGGCATGCTGTCCTAAAAGCTGAAGGTGGAAAATCTCTCTTGGAGGAGTCATTGCTTACATTTTCAGCAACTTTTCAGACAGTTACATGTGTCTGCAAGCATTTATGAGATACACATCCTGCTTTATATCAAAACTAGTGACCTTGTCTCAAAAATTCCACCAAATTGCACTGAAATCCAATTTTTTGTCTACCTCCAGTGTTAACACTAGATTATCTATTTAAGCTACAATCCTTATTCATAAATTCCAGATAATGAATGGATACTATGCATATTGTTCAGCATTTTTATTCCGGTCATATAGTTAGCTGTTTTAAATGCATTCATGTCATGAATGTTAAAAGAGATGGGTTTCTCTTTAACATTGGTTTAATTCTGGTTCTCAGGGAAATGGTTAAGTACATTAGAAGCTTTTTCATTAAGCTGGTGTAATTTTTTGTAGAGTTATGAAAAGTTCTTCTACATCATCCACAAGACTCCAGTACTGGCCACATCACCCTGATCTCAGTACCAGTGGTGTTTTACCAGGGGAGAACCAAAATATGAAGTGTAATTTATGATGACCTGGTGGGATCATGTCTCTTCCAAGAGTAGAAAAAGTTTCAGTTTCCATTCCCTATGTAAGATAAAATGTGAGCCACCAACTATAAACCAGGAAGTACGGAGAATACAAATTCTTCAAGTATGGTTTCAAAACAATATTGTTCCCACAAATGATCACTTTACCTGAGTATGTTTTTTTTTTCTGTAATCAGTTTTAATTTATTGCTTCTTCTTTGTATAGGCACATGCATTTTTATTTTACTGTGGGGAAAAGTAAACAGAAAGCATGAAGACCACAATAATCTGTCAATTTTTAACTCTTAGTTTGTCTCTCCACTTGCCTCTAAATCTTTATTGAACCAATTCACTGACAAATAATTTAGTTGAGAATCCCAAAAGAGAAACCTTTTCATGAGTAACTTTATTTTAAATACCCACTTAGAGAATACGTAACATTCGATGATTTTTAGAAATACTTCCTTTACATCAAATTTTATGCCATTATGACTCCCAAGTACTTTTTCATTATTTCAGAAAGTTTTTCTTTTCCTTCCTGAGCTCACCTTAGTCTTTTTTTATCCACTGTTGGTTCAAAATGTTACAGTATTTAGTTTTGAAAAAATAAATGGTATGTGATGTTTGAAAAGTATGGAATGGGACTGAGATTTCCACACACAGGGAAATATTTCTTCATTGTTTGACATTTACCCAACAGCCGAGGGGGAATAGTTACTACTGATGTGCAATAGTTGCTGATACAGCATAAATTTATATTCCTGCACCATCAGTCTCTACCCAGGACAGTTATTTTCTGCTACATCAGCTTTAACAACCAGGCACTAACATACCAGGGTTAGGCCAACAAAGGATCTTCTGGAGAGGTGATATTATGAATGCCTTGTTACCTCATGAGTTTTAGGTCCGTCAGCTAAATTTTTTATGGTTTTTTTCCTTATTTTATTTTACTTTATTTTATTTTATTACTTTTTATGACTTTTTTATTATTTTTTCACTGCAAGTACACATGAAACAGATGTCCTGTTTTTCCAGAACTGCATTCTGAGTTGCATCCCATTTTTTATAGAAGCTCTCTAACTATTGGGAATCTCTCCATTTGACCAGAAGTTCCAGCAAAATGACATGTATGATTTAGACAGTTGGGAATGGAATACAGGCACATCAGCTTGTCTGATCTGGGGATTAAGATGTGAATAATGCTTTGAAGTCGATGGCCTTGTGACAAATTCAAGGTTAACTGTTTTAAATTAAATGCACAGAAAGATTCAATTATTCACCAATTAGTTGGAACTAAGAGCTCTACTATTTTCCACTTTCCTTATATCTTTTTTTTTCTGTCCTTTTAAGCTATTATTTTTTTATTGTTATTGTCCTTCCAGTTTTTCACCTTCTGCTTCTTTGCTCCTTGTCTTTTTATGTTGTTTCTTTTTTCAGGAGAGCACAATTGTCTTGAAGTCACCTGAAGAGACTATTCATTTAGCTTTTCAGGCAACTGTACTTACTTGGGAGGATTTGTAGGTTGTAGGTGATTGAGCCTTTTTCTGTGCCAGTACCAAGTTATTTTAATAAATTCCTGAAAAGTCCAGTCTAATGAAACCTGATTTTTTATGAATAAAAAAGTCTCTTGGACCTTTTTGATAATGTGTTCTGTAGGGGAGAGACTGAGGCAAGTACTTCTAAAAATTCTGGGGAATTTGGCTTCCTGTTGCATGTAATTTTATGCCTCACAAAATATTAGTCTCATTTATTAACAATGTGAACCTGACATTTAATGAACAGGTAGGTTACATTTATCCAATATATTGATATAATCTACATTACATTTTGAGTAAAACCTTACACAGAGCTGAAACTACTAAATTATCGAAATATTTGCTAATCCTGATGGCTGTGTGGCATATTTTTTATAAAGCTTTCATCGCTTTCTCTCTATTTGCCCTTTATTCTCCCCATCTCTATGTTTTGTGGCATGCTGTTCTGTTAATATCTAAATTAAAAATATTGTGCTCTCACTTGATATTTTAATCAGACATTAATGGGCTTTTCTGTGAAAGCTGAGACAAACCTATCATTGCAAATGAAAATTTAAATTGTAAATTCTTTCCCAGTCTTTACAGCCTTATACAGACGAATTAAACCAAGTTGCCAATATTTTTTTATACTGATATTCTGTTAAATCCACTGAAGAAATCACATCTGCTCTGAAAACCATAACTGGGGATTCATTCCTAAACATACTTCTATGAAGAAGATATATAAACATCTCAAAGCTATGAAGAGAAGATAACACAGTATGATATATTTAACAACTACTGGGAAAAAAAATTGTTTAAAGGGGGAAAACACATTTCATGGTGAGATATCTATTTAATGTTTAGATAATCTGGAGAAGAGATAGAGGAATCTTCCCTCCCTCCTCCCACAGAAATGAAATAAGTGCAATTTTAGTGCATATTTTTCTGATTCTTTTTGGGCAGCGAGCACACAAAGGTGATTTGTAGAAACCCAAAGAATTTATACCAGTACATCAGTGAGCAACCATAATTGTGTTTTCTCCCTAATGAAGTCAATCCTCCACAAAGATATAACGAAGTTAAAGCTTGTCTCTGAGGACTGTTTCTTTGCCTGTAGGGTTTATGGTGTTCTCTGTCTTTTTTTTTTTTTTTAAGGATCATCTGTTTCAACTGGAATCGCACAAATTTGAGAGAGGACGAGGCAGGTGCCCTTTTGACCCCAGTTCTTCCTTCACCTCCATCTTAATTGGTAATGATCTTTATGTGACAAGCTTCACAGTCCTGTCAATCTGTCATTCTGGGTCTCTTTCTTCAGCACACCAAAGTGTTGTCAGCCTTCCATCGCAACCTTCCACATGTCAGACTTAATCCTCGTGGTGCTGCCCACATTAATATTACATTCCAGGCAGCATTAACTACAGCAAGGGTGTCTCACTGAAGTGAAATGTTGAATGACATGTGCCATCCTGAAGGTAATAGATTGTTGTGTAATTATGGAAATAATCATTTCCTGCTTTCCTTAAATGCAAAGAAGCCTGTCTGGCTTAGTCATTTGCACCACTTTCGTTTTCATCTACTGAGATGAATCTGAGCAGCAAGAACCCTGTAAAAAAGTGAATGTAAGTGTATTTATATCAAGCTTTATTGTTCATATATATTACCATTTTTAAGATTATTTTTTTTTTAATGCTGCTTTCAAACAAAACTATCGCAAACTGGTGATTCTATGTTAGAAGACTTGATCTCATACTCAAAAGATATAAAAGTAGAATTCAGTCTAAGTCCTGCAGTGCCAGGAAGTTGTACTGAGATAGTGCTCCTCTGTGCCTTGCTGGGAAGTGTATCACTATAGGACTGGGATCTTCGGAGTTGTGATATAGCAAACCATATGGGTTTTCCTCAAATATGTTTGCTTAAAACATTTTGTGAGATGAAGCAAAGACAGTCTTGGCACTATTGACTCAGTGTACATTGACTAAAAATAGCCTGGAACAGCAGGTATAGGGTAAAAGCTAGATGGAGTTAGGGAGTAGCAATGATTTCTGGGTTTAGAAAACATAAACAAAACCTGAGCATTCAAAAGGACTATCCATTAAAAGAAAAAGCTAGAGAAAAGAGGCTAAAGATTAAATAATTTTTATATTTTTCAGTGATAAAAAAGAGGATTTTAGGGCCCTTTTGATACTTATATTTGTCTCTGCATCTTAAATTCTGAGAGAGAAATTCTCTGGTGATTAACTACAATGTTATGCTCATCCATGGTGGTGATGAAGTATTGTTCGTGAGTGACAGATGTATTTTTACATGCTAGGTTTATTTTTTCCTTTACATTATACAAATTAATTACATGAAGAATCTTCAGCAGTAATGACAAATCTTTCACATTGCAGCAATTCATCGAAATAGTCTTCATTGTCATTTAAAAAAAAAAGTAAATTAGAGTTTTAATTCTTATGAGTTAGTAGGTTAAGAAGTCAAGAATCAGAAAAACATGCTGTATTTTTCCTGACCTTCAAAAATCCATGAAGCACAGATTGTCACGCTTTTATTCAACCCTTATTTCTAAATTGTTTCTACAGTTTTTGACAGATTCCAGTCTCATCTTAGCCTGGGAACAAAGACTCATGGAATTGCTGTGGGCCTGAAACCTCATGGTCTAATCTTGAAGTCCTTCTCAACCTTTCCTCAGATAGAACTAAGTAAATAAATTAACCTGATCATGTTCCTGCTGTGAGATCAATGTGAATTTTATTTGCTTAAATGGAAGCCAGATTGTCCCACTGAGCTTTAAGAGTTTGCCTGAATTATGGGAGGTCCTATGGATCCTCATATTTTTATCTGAAGGAGAAAACAATTAAATAAGCCCTTCCCTGATAAAGCCTGATTAGAGTCTTGGAGGTCCACTGACAAAGACTCATAAAATCAATCTGACAAAGCTAAAAATTCTGTAATGTAGCAAGATTAACAGGAGAAAATAATATTTTTATCAGATCACTGATACACCAAAAGACAGACTAACTTTCACCACTTCATCAAAACCAGCAAAGTATTTAGAGGCCATTTTTCTAGCCATCCATTAGAAAATTCTATAATTTCAAGTTATCATGCAATGATATTTTAAAAGCATAACAACATTCTTCAAAGATTTTATTATTTCATTTATTATTTCATATTTTTAACTAATGGAGTTGACGCACTTCCAGCACTTAGGAAGAATATCCTAAGGAAATTTGATTTTCCATGTATTCTACTTTATTCTACCAACTTCTACTAACCAGAGACACACAGTTCAGAGAATAAAATGCTGCACCTTAGACTCCAGGATTTATGTCCTTTATCTCTGCAGGTAGCCAGTTGAAAAGGTTAGAAGACCTAGATGCAATCACAGTGAATAATAATCTTTTAACTGACATTTGAAAATGAGACAGATTTCTAATGCCAAGCACACTGAGAAGGAAGGGATGCTCCTTCATTCAGACAAGCTCCTTCATTCAGACAAGCACTGAGTTCAGCTCATGATGGCCTTTACCCAATGACAGGAGATGATAACTACACCATGCAGCTTCCAGGACTGGTCTTCCAATCCTTCCTGCAATGCTTGGAGGTTTAATTCTTCGTCATGCACTTCAGTTTTCTTAGAAAGTGAAATCTGTTGTCATCATGCTGTATGACCTCAGCATGATCTTGGAGGCTGCACCCCAGAGTTGTCTCCACTCTCTGGCGCAGATTCAGCCAATGTGCATGACCTTGAAAAGGTTTTATGCAAACCTGTTAGCAAAGCACAGCCCAGCACCTTCTCCCTCTTAAGGAAACTATTCAAAACCTGCTCCCGCCTCTGCCCCTCACATTAACACAGTGCCTACACAAGCAGCGCCATTGACTGACAGTGAGGGTTAGGCTAACAAGAAAACTTTACATACCTCTCATAAAGCTTTAAAAGCTTTTAAAATCTTGATCGATCATTTGCACCATAACTAATTAGGACCAGATTTAGCTGGATTAATTTAGGAAGAAAGATAATCCCTGTTCTGCATCTCTTTATGTGCTTCAACACAAGAGTTAAAATACCCACTTCAAGAAAACAACAGTTCGTGACTTGGCTTTAAAATGAAATATATGTGCTGTTGTAAGCATTATTGTAGGTTATCTGACCCACTGGTGAAGTAGCTTTTGATTAATTCCTCAATATATGAACAATCAATTAATTTATTGCCAGCATCAGGAAACAGAATGGAAGCTGGATGGCAGACAGCCTGAATAAAATGTTTATGTTGAGCCCAATGGTATATAAAACTTTTGGACTTTTATTCCTAATGAACTCCCCCATCTGCTTTCAATAGCCAAAACTATTTTTGATACTGGATTGTTCACACTGATTAATTTAGACCACACCAGCTCTTGAAAGCTGAGAAATTAGTTTATGTCCATATATTCTTACCTGTAATATATAAGAAGTGGTGAAAAAGCTAAACTACATCTGAATAGGTGAATATCCAGGGAATCAAGTCCAAAAATATTTTCTGCTTTTACAATTTTAATAGTTAGGTATTTTCGTATTTTCTTTTACTCTAGACAAAAAATACATTTTCTCTCAAAACAAAAGAAAAATACTTGAGTGACAGACAGAAAATACAAATATACAGAGGTACTAGTTTACCAGTTAAACAATAGGGTTTGTCTTTTAAATTTGCTGTTTTCATACTGCCAAAAGTATTATTTGCTAAAATGTGAATTAGTCTTCTGATTTTAGTTGTCATATGAGTAATAACTGACTGACAGTCAAAGAAATGCATGAAAGGTGCAGCTTATGTACTACTCATTGTGTTCTAATCCTTTATTCATAACATAAATTTTCCATTTTACACAAAAAAGATTACTGATGAATAATAGCTTGTGTTTGCATTACCTTCCAATTTGAAGCAGGTACACAAAACATGCCACCTTTAAGGTGGTAGCAGGCTATTTATAGAAATCTTTTTTATGAGTAATTTAATTTAAATGCTTCAATCTCTTTTGCTTTGGGGTGGTCAGCTAGGAATTTGGACGGGTTTAGAAGAAAAAGTGTGTATTTTAATTTGTTAATATTTGGCTTTGAATAAAGGGCAAAAGTAAAGGAATTTTTACATGGTCACAGTTGAATTTTGATGTGTTTGTTCGCTTGAAAAGAATGCTAGCTAAAAGTATGTGTGGATCACTTGAGCTAAAACTGGTCTTTGAGGTCCATGGGAGTTTTTTGTTTGCTCAAATAAGGAAAGAAGAAACTTCTTATTCTTTTTAGAACATGATTAACCAGGCTGTTAACCCGATTAAGCAAACTTGAATTTTAGCAATTTAATGTGAAGCTGAGGTTAGACTGGAAGAGGGGAGGAGCAGTGAAGGTCTCTGGAGTTACTCAGCTGATTTTCACTGGAAGGTAGAGGTTAATCAGTGTGATGTACAGCAATATAAAACCCTGCAGCCAAGACAGGAGTGAATTGATATGTGATAGTAGCTTTTCAAGGGAGGAGAAAAAAGTAGAAATCTTTCCAGAATTCTTCAAGCCTCAATCTTAGGTTCTCTCTAAATCTGGAATTGGTCAGCACCTGTAAAAACCTAGCAGTGTTCAAAATTTGTAACTTGCCTTTAAACAAAAGACTATTGGAAAGGACAAGAGAAGATCCTCTCAGTGTCACAAGTGCAAAATATATCAGAATTATGTTGAATATTTTCGTGCTGAGATATTTGACAGTCACTCTTGTCAATACTGTCCCTTCGCTGTTCTTAGGTGAAGTGACCTGTTTGTTCACACAGGATACTTATATTTAGTTTAGTAATGGTTCAGAGTGAAAATGAGATTTATGTGTCTGTAAAATATTTTTCATGGAAAAATATCCATCCAGGACTGGAACTTCCATTTTCTCCCCTCAGGATCTCAGAGGTACAACTAGTGATAACTTCTTCAGTATATGGTAGAATGCCATACCAGCAGGTTAGTTATTTATACCAACATTTTATACCTATGTTGAACGGAAGGAATAGACTTCATATCCAAACTTCTGAACATCTGGACTTACAGATGTCAGTCCTGATCATTGGCAATATGTGATGAATAATTTATCCTGCACTGAAGCATTTTCCAAGATTCATTATAGTGTTGAAAAGATAAAATATTCCATTTTGCATTACACATCACCAAAACTAAAAAGAATACCAGCCAATCTGATGTATTTTTCCAACAGAATTCCCAAAGAGGGATATATGACTAATGTAACTCAGTCATTAGTTTTGTGAAGATTGTTTGGAACCTTGTAAATTCACTGGCAAATTCTACAGTTTAAGCAACTCTGTGCTGTTTAAAAAATAAAGTTCTCTATTAGTTTTGGGCAACCTTAACTTCTAAAGTTGCTATAATTTATACTTACTTTTTACTTCACTTGCCAGTATTTTACACTAAATCACAACCAGGTATTTCCAGGGCAATATCCATTCTGTATATGATGAAGCCTAAGGCAAAACTATGCTCTGTTCCACCTCAGCTGAGGTGTCTGAGCCAGTCCCAGCTGCCAAACTATTAACTTTTCAGAATAATCATTCACAATTATGCCACCATTCAATTCATATGTCTCTCTTAAAAGAAACAAAATTCACACTTGGAGGGAGACCTACAAACAAAATTCTTCCTTTCTGCTATAATCTTTTTTGAATGCCATCAAATGTCATTTGGATGTATCAGTCATGTTTATTTTGATTAGGGAGCAGGAAGATGTGTCACTAAAGCCTCCACTCAGATTAGCCTTCAACTGGAAATAATTTATCTCCCTCTCCTTGAGCAGTTTAATTCCTTCTGTGCTATTTTCTAGTATAAGGGTGCCACCTAGTGACCATAGCTGCCTGTTTCTTAAATTGGGCCTAGGTCCACAATGACATGAAATAAATTATTATTAATACTTGGTCAGTTAAGGGAATAGTGTCCATACAAAACTGAAAGGTAGAATTATTGATGTCATTTTATCAAGGTAAAATATATCCGATATCACAATTTTAGATGGGTCAGAGATAGGCTTGATTTTTGAACATATTAAATTGTACCAATATACATACTGATTTTTCAACAGTGTCTGTTAATCAGTGTATTGTTTCTAAATTTTCTGATGCTTGCTTAATTTATGAATACCATCTAAATCCTTTGAAAATAAGATACAGTTTCTGTTTCCAAAAATTTTTCAAGAAATATTCATCACCTCTTGTGGAGGATGGATGAAATCTCAAGTTCTGTCCCTATGCTGGTAAATATTTCAATGCTATGAAAACAAGTTATTGATGGACCAGAGAAAAATAGTCCCTTTTTTTTCTGTCCACTGAACACGGAGTCCGCTCAGCCAGCAGTTATTCCAGATAGTTATTCCAGGTGAAGTGAAACAATTCCAGTAGGCTGACTGGAAAATCCCCTCAGCCTAATAAAACTTGTGCTTGTTTAAAGGAATAATTTCTAAGGTAGCAGGTACTGCTTCTTGTCTCTACTTCTGGGGAGATAACTGCATCCAGCCCTCCAGTGTTTTCAGTACAACTCTCTTTTCAGCCATGTTTTCCACAGAGCTAAATTTCATAATTATGCTCAGGAAAGGCTCCTGTGTTTGAGTTCCAGTCTGTGGATTCAGCTATGGTTTAGCCTTGAGCTGTGCCCACACAGAGTAGCCCAAATCAGTAGTTTGGTGCATTCTTAACACCAGTTAACAACAGCATTCTTATCCTTACCACTGTGTTCTCTGAAAACTGTTGCTGCATTTCCATCTGATTTTCTTGCTCCTGTTATATCTAGCTCCTCATGAACCCACCACGTCCCTGCCAGGGACCAGGAAATTTGGTGCTTCTCATTAGCAAAACCAGGGCACATCTGGGACTGCTTAGTAGCCAATCACTGGTCATGGTCTTTGCACTGGTGAAGATTTAGGAACAATCTCATTGTCCCCAGAGCCAGGCACTAACCGGACCACAATGAGATCTTTGAACTGAGGTGCCCTATGTGTCAGATGTTATTGTGGCAGATGTGGATAGATGTTAATGTAACACCTTCATGTTCCATGTGTGAATCTCTCTTGTCAAGACAGTTTTGAAAATGAGACCACTACGCATGAAATTTAAAATTCTTGTCCTCATGCTGCTCCAGTGGCAAATTCTGTGCTGCTGGTAGGAACATCCAAGTGCACTTTGGACTGCATTAAACTACTGACCCACCTTCTCCCCTCAATTTGAGCAAATACTAATGAGACATATTTATAATGTGGCTCCTATCACGTGCAATGAAATTAATATGTAGAGTATTAACAAATTGTTTCATTTTGGGTTTTTTTTTAATGTCTGGTCTGCAGGTGGTGAACTTTTTACTGGTCTCTACAGCGACTACTGGGGTAGAGATGCTGCTCTGTTTCGCTCCATGAAGCGCCTGGCCCACCTTCGCACTGAGCCTGACAATGAGCGCCTGCTGAAAGGTATGAGAAGGACAAGGAGCTAAAAACAGAGGTGTTTCAGATGACTGGACAATTTCTGGTTTGCATGGGGTTGGAGATTGCTATGCAAATATCAGTGTTGGGTTTTAGTCTAATTCAAATTAAAATACATAAAACACAGAGAATGGGACTGGAAAATGGTTTTTTGCAAAAAGACAAAGGAATATTAATTTGTCAATTGGAGGTATAAAAATACTTCAACATTAATGTATTCCACATGTTCTATAGATACCCACAAAAATATATATTTTTTTTTTTTTTTACTATTTCTATCACTCAATTGTCCTTAGGTAGCTCTCTGACTGACAGATCCCTTACCTCTAGTTTTATTTTTTGGTTTCTATCAGCTGATTCTGAGGCTTGAAAAAATAAGACAATATTTTAATAACTGGACTCAATTCATTTTTGGTTTTTTTTTTAAAGAACCAAAATTCGTTGGGTCATACATGATTCCTGACAATGAAGACCACGATGACAACAAAGTATATTTCTTCTTTACTGAAAAAGCTTTGGAAGCTGAGACAAGCACTCATGCCATATATACCAGAGTGGGACGTGTATGTGCGGTAAGATCCTTTCTCTGATTGTGCGGATAAGAGAACAAATGATGAATTGTCCAGCAAATTATTATCACAGACAGACTGACGTTTTACCAGAAGGACAAGAAAAATCGTGAGGAAGGACTTTGCTTCCCTCTACTGCTCTGTTCAATTATCCATTTCCCACTCAGGCCATCCTCCTGGTGTGTTGATATCATCTCATCTCTTTTTGGCTCCCTGGCCCCACACAGAGGAATGAGATCTCAGGCAGTTGTTGGCAAGGAGCACTGTAAACATACGATCTCCCAGCTGCCCATGCTGGTGCTCTCTAAACACTGATGAATTTTGGGTGCATTCCTTTTCTAGTAACCAACTACTGTAAGGCTGATGAGAGGAGCTCTCCCATTCCCACTGGGACTACATCTGCTTGATTAAAGGAAGGAAAGAAAAGGCTCTTTCTTAAGATCTGATTTTGTTCCAAAAAAAGTTTGTATTCCGCCTCCTAACTGTAGGGGATACCTTCCTAAAACTGTTGGGCAAAGAGCAAGATACAAGTTAATTACCTTCTGTCACCTGGATGTGTGTTATTTGTCACATATGCTCACCAGCATACTGCTCCTTAAACTTTCTTGGGTATTCATGTATAACTTCAAAACATCTGATGTATGCAAAGTACCAACATGCAGCCTCAGACATTAATGTTCACAAAGCCATTTGGCTTTTTGGATTCCAGCCTGCATCAAGATCCAAACTGGAATTCTTTGGCTTATGTTCTGAATATATGCCTGAATAGATTATTTTAATAGTTCCCTCTACTCTGCAATATATCTACCTGGAAGTCTTATCTCTACCCATGGGTTAAACCAAAATCCCACTGACCTTTCTCTTCCACTTCTCCAAAATTTATCTGGCCATTAACTTCACAGCTGTATGTCAGAATTCAGATTTGATTTAGTGAATACAAAAAATATCCAGCTGGTTGTTCAAGGACTGGATTTTTTTCCTCAGCTTTTACATTTTAATCTGAGTTGTAACAGGTTTTGGAACAAGGAGGCATCTACTCTGCATATTTCTACTTTTCTGAGGAAAACAGATCTGTTTGTGAGACGAATTTTGCAAGCCTATCGCAGAGCCTTCAACAGCCAGTTACATGGGTCTTGAATATAAGGCCACAGATTGAGGATGCTACCTTAAGGTTACAAAACCTGATTGCTAAGTAGTACTGAATGTTCCCTTTTCTTGAAAGTCCCAACTGTTGCAAGAGCAAGAAAAAGGTGAGACAGCCATAGTGAGACAGGTGTTTCTTAAAGTTGTTGAGAATTTGTTAGAAAACCATGTAAATAACTGCCTCAGACTTGCCCCATCTGCACCAGCTCTGTAGATAGATTCAGGGCTTCAGTTTCCAAATGCATTGAACTAAACCTGCACTGAGCTCTTAAAGCAAAGCAAAAGTTCAGTAATGCACTTAGTATATCTAGTTTGCAAAAATGAGCAATAAAAGAAAGCTTTACAACAGCTGTATAGCTAAAACTATCCAGGGATATGGTACAGAATTAAAAAATTCTTATGAAACCACAGATCTTAATGAGACCTGGATTTGATCAGTGCAATCCTACTTGAAAACTGACTTGAGAGAAATAATACTAGTAATAGACATGTGGTTTGAAAATGGATGCTTTTGACATTAGAAGATACAATGAGCAGATAATTCATCAGAGATGTTTGTGCTTCCAGACTTACTCATTCAAATTACCATTGGCATTTGTTTCTCTCTACACAGAATGACATGGGAGGCCAGCGAGTGCTCGTCAACAAATGGACCACTTTCCTCAAAACCAGGCTAGTTTGTTCTGTGCCTGGGAGAAACGGAATTGATACACATTTTGATGAATTAGGTAAATATCCTAGATGGCAACAAACTTGAAACCATGGAAAAAGCATATAACTTCATGATAACATATCTTACTGCCAAATATTGCACTTGTATTCATTATTAGGGAATGGTGGTTAGCGTTGTTTCCAATGTATATGAAGTTGGAATATATATGGAGTTCACTATCACCAGTTGCTCCTTTACGTATTGCATTGTTTTTAAAGATTGCTTTTAAAATCTGCATAAAATTAAATAGAATAAATGAATGAAATAGGATTATGCTCCTAACAATCAACGAATTTTCTTTTGGGAAGTTGGGAAAAGTACATTTTTAACAATAACATTGGATTTAAATTTTACAGAGGATGTGTTTTTGCTGCAAACTCGTGATAACAAAAATCCAGTGATATTTGGCCTCTTCAACACTACAAGGTAAACAACTAGAAGAAATAATAGCAGCCATAGAAGAATGTTTGAACAGTCTATTAAAGAGATAGAAGCTGGATGATACATATCCCTTAGCAAATATATAGTAAACAGTTTAATCTCAGTTCTATTCACAGTGGGCTTCCTTGCTAATGTAAAAACTTCTCTATAGCACTCAGGGGCTTGAAGTGTCATTCTGTGATTCAGTGTATCTGGATCACAAATTAATTAAATGTTTCTCAGCTTGACAATTTCCTGTGTCAAAGTATATTCACTCCTGCATGCATCTCAGCATCTCAGAGCCACCTGTCTTCCTTTAAGAGCTCCAGCATCATTCAAGGTTAAGTAGATAGCAGCTGAAATTCCTACTAACTTCTTAGTGAAGCCTAAAGCACCAGCTGGGATGTTGCTGGTGGCCTCCTTTTCCTTTTCCACTGCAGCCTAGTTCAAGTGCAAGCACACAGTACTCTCAGCTTAGTTTAGGATGTAACTGGTAGAAAAGAGCACCTGTGCTTTTGCCACATTCTCCTGATTTATTATGTTTTTTTAGTAACAGAATGCAGATCTGCTCCTTTAGGTGGGAACCTAACTAAAATGATCTGGATCAACTTCTGCAGTCTTCAGAAATAATTTCTTTGTAGAGAACATTGATGCTTCTTAAAAAAATTGCTTTTCTGGAACAAAATAAAAAAATTATCAGAATAAAATATAAAAATAAAATAGAAACTTTTATCTGGATTGTTCTACATAGAGTGATCTGTTGTAACTAATAATACCTTCCAACATTCCCACTCAATACAAAAAGGACTCATTTTAGGACTGTTCATTTTAGTCAACATTCGTTGGTTCCCAGCTTTCCAAGCAAAAACAGTAGGAAAAATGTTAGAGGAGAAGAATGGTTAACTGTTTAAGTCACTAATCAAAGACATACAGGACCTGAGTTCAGTCTGTTGTGCTTCCTCTGTGTTTCTAAACAAGTAATTTAGAGTTTGTGTGCACCATCATCAAATTTTGGCATAACAACACAGAGCTCCCTTGGAGAAATGTTATGAATATAAACACATTAAAGACTTTTAAAGAACATTGGATGCAGTATTTAGAAGAAAAGCACATAGGAAAGAATAAGCAGTGTTTTCTCCCTGAATACTGTTGAAATGTGACTTGTTTCTAATTACATAATAATTCCAGTATTATAGGGACAGAATGTGGCATTGCTTTAATAATGTCTTTATATTTTACTTCATAGCAATATATTTAGAGGATATGCTATATGTGTTTACCACATGGCAAGTGTCCGAGCAGCTTTCAATGGACCATATGCTCATAAAGAAGGACCTGAATACCACTGGGCTCTCTATGAACGAAAAGTACCTTATCCTAGACCTGGTTCAGTAAGTACAGGCTATTTTCCACTTCTTTGCTATGTAAATGATTTTGGAAAGAAAAAGCAGACTGCTGCTAATGTAAAACTCTTCCTGACTTCACAGTCCAGGACACAGACCTTTGAATATCTACACACTCCAGTTACTCCTGGAAAAGTGCAGAATGGCTCAGCAATAGGTTTAATCAAGTACTAGAACCATACATTTCCCAGAGGAAAATAGTGGGATCAAGTATATACGATTTTTCAAAATCCTGTTGGGACATGATTTTATCGACTTTGTCTAAAGGTCCTAAGATCCCAAAATTAGGACCCCAGGAAAAAGGGACAGAAAGAGACAGCTCTAGAAGGTGGATCAGATGCTGTATTCAGAAACAGTAAGTGCATTACCTGTGAAGGAGCCTCACTTTCTTTCTTTTGTGTGGTGAAACTGAGACATTTAACAAGTTTAAAAGCAAGAAAAGAACAGGAAAAAAAAAGCAAAACACAAAAAACAAAGAGAATCCACTATTTCAATATCAGGTGGTTCTCATTCCTTTTTTCCACCTCATTTTCCAAAAGGATCAAATTTAAATACTTCTGTAATTTAGATCAATGCACAGGTTAGAAATGAGACATATTTTAATAAAAGTAACTAATCAGAATAAATGTGTTTGTAGATAAGGAGTGAATTGTCCATCATTCAAAGTCCTTTGCTCAAGATTGGTTCTTTCTGGAAGCAATGGTCTGGTACTCTCACAATTCACTGATTTCCTTTCAGACATCACAGGGTGAGATTTTACTACCCTTCAATCAGGTTCCTGAGCTTATCAACATTCTTGTTCTGTACCCTTTGCAAAGAATATAAAAATATTAAAACTGTAAAAAACCAAACTCAGAAAAATCACTCATACTTTTTGTTAATTTTTGCAAGTGTTTCTTTATGAATTAATTTTTTTCAATGACTATTAACTGAAGGAAAGAAACAAGAAATATTTTGGAAATGCAATTAAACGTGTAGTGAGCATTCAACAACTATAGAGGTGCTGTCATGTAGGGAGCTGTTACTGTCTGGTACTTAGATTTCTGGAGGAAATCATAAATTCATGACTTAAGAGACAAGTAATTAACTTCTACAAGGGATTCCTAATTCTTATGTTGTTTTCTCAAGGACATCACAAGTAATCTTCACCTCAAGCCGTTTTCCCATTTCAGTGTCTTTTAGGTGTTTTTGCAATTTCTGTGCCGGCGCTCTCACATCCCCACTCAAGAGGTGAGGAGAGCACCCGCTGGTGCAGGTTGAAGGTGCTCTTTGCATTGCAGGGCCTGTCACCATCTCATAGAACAGGCTTCCAGGAGGAGGCAGTCAGTGCCAGGCTAACTCAGGGAAGAACAACATCCAGGATTTCTTTTTTTGCCGTGTACTTTTTGGGATTACAACTACCTACCTACCCATGGCAATTGTCATGTGCTGCAAAGCTGCTTTTGTTTACACTCATGAAGGTCTGCCCCTTGTCATTGGGCAGATTTCTAACTCTGAGCAAAGACATTTCTAAGAGCTGTTTGGCTAAATCCTACCTCCCCCAGTTTTTCACACTTCACCTCTTAATCTCCTCTCAGGCTAGGGGCTCACTCTCTTGATATTAAAGGTGGAATAAACAGTTGCTGGATGTTCCTTTCAGTGCTGTTTTCCCTTTGATAATTGAATCAGTATTCCCTGATTCAATCATTTCCAGAAATACGCATTGCATACAATTAATTTATCACCAGATCTCAAGAATAAGAGGTGAAAAGGCCTGTTAGCTTATCTACTCCATTCCAGTGAAGCTTTTCTCCTTGTAGTATGATTTCAAATGCATGTCCTTTCTCATTTTAAATTAATCATTTAAGATTAATACTTTTCTCTGCTTCTCTTGAGGTTACAGACATAAGTCAAAATGTAGAAGGAATTGTTCAAAAAAAGAGATTATCTAGGATTTAAATATTATGAATATGATTTGAACATCTTGGCCAATGAGCTACCCCTGTAGCACTACTTACATCAACACCAAATACTTTTTTGTTTGTTTGACATCAATTGAAGTCATTAGTATTGAGTCAGGATAGAAAAACAGGTAAATAAATTATAACATTTTGGGGAAAATGGTTGAATTCAAAGGAATTTTTAGTTTCATATTTGATATTTTGTACAGCAAATGTATGGGTTTTGCACTTTTACCAAATAATGAGACAGTACCACGCATGGATTGAAGAATGGCTGTATATTTTGCAAAGATGGTATGATCCAAGTTATTTCAGTGGTATTCACTTTTTTCTGGGCAGTAGAACACCTCACATATGTTATTTGGACTAGTATTAAACACAGGCATGAATTCAGTATTAATGACTGCAGTTATTACATTGATATCTTCTAGCACTGAAGATTAAATGGTGTCTTTTTGGCAAGAAGGAGAAAGCACAGAGCCAGCACTTCAGTGAGGTTGACAATGATTTGTAGAAAGGCTGCCCTAAGTTCCACTTGCTTTCAATGCTTCTCTTCCTTGGCCACATTTGGGTCAGACTAGAGTGTCACCTCCCCAAAAAGCAAGGCATAGGAACTGAAAAAGGAGCAGAAGAGTGCAAGTAATTTCCCGATATCAGGGAAAAATTAGCTGAGGAAGCAGTTCTCTCCTGGGTGCTAATAGATTTAATCGTGTTTTTCTTTATATGTTGCAGAGCTCATCAGAGGCTGAAGTAAACAGCACTGCCAGCTAACAGAGCATTAATTGATTCATTTTTAGCTACTCATTTAGGGCACAGTTTTGAGGTCCTTTCAATGTTTATCCAGTAGCATAAAGAAAAAGTGTGTAGCAGGCTGCAGCCAAGTGTCTGGTTTCACACTCCAAAGAATGTGCAGCATATTGGTAAACTAAATCCCACTACCTTTCCCATAACAGGAGTGACAGTGACAAGAGGCCAAAAATAACCTAATGGGCATCTCTGAGAATCAGCACTCATTGATCTTAGATATTGAATAAGTAAAGAATAAGGCTATAAGGAATGAGAGTAGAGCTTAAAGCTAAATAAACAGAAAGCCACTGTTAAGAGTCACACGGGTTCTGACAGACTCTGCAATCCTCTGCCATAATCTCTGCTGGTTCTTTTGGTTCATTTAGGCTGTGTTGCTTCTGGAAATGACATCATCTACATCAAAAGTGGTGTTGATAGACTTCAGAGACAGCTGACTCTACTGTTTCCTTTCTAGACTACTTTATTTTATTTAATTAAAATGAAAAGCCTGTGAATGATTATTTTTATTAAATCTCTCCAGGACTAGAACTTTGCAAAGGGAACCTGGCAATGCCTATTCACTTGATATGCTCTGCAGTGCATGGGAAGCACAAGCTTAGCCTGTCTTCATGCTCCAGCTCTGTCTTTTTATTGCTAACAGCTGGTGAAATTCCATCACTAGGTTGATTAGACAATTACTTTTAAGTCAACACTGAACAAATACTTTCCTGTAGCTAAGCCCAAAATGTGGAAACAAACATTGCCCCACTTGACAAGTGCAGGAGTTTGTTATTGTTGATTACAGCTGACCACAAGTTTAAAATTACTGTTTCCAGTTAACATAAGGAGTATTTTATTTAGTTTTATTGATAGAAAAATCCAATTTAAATTGAGAAAGGCTGCTACTGTGGCTTTGCTTGAAATGCTTCTTAAAACCACACTCTCCTATGAATATTTGGAGAAAGTAAATGGTTAGTGAGATATTTCCAGCTTGATCATAAATGGTTTCAATTAGACATCATGAAGCAAATTGGAAATGTAGGATCTATGTTCAGTTGGGAAACACTACCTCGTTCACAAAGCATCCTAAAATTAACTTCTCTTTAACGCATTAAATTAACTCTAATTGCATATTTGACTGAAGTAGTAAGCCTCTTTTAATCAGTCATTGACATAAAGTTTATTTGCTTTGCAAACTGGTAGATTGATCAATGCAAACATTGGTATTTGAAGCTAAACAGTGATATATAATACTGTCATCAAGAGTCAGGAATTAGAATCAAACATAATACTGTTAGAATGCCTGAAATCAAGAATTACTGTTGCTGATGGCATTATTTTTAAGTGTGCTTAGTTTCTTATGGTAATACATTTTGCAATCAAAAAATAATAAGACTAGAGCTTGATTTCAAGCATTGGTGTTCTGCTGATTTTTCATGGCTGTTTCTCTGCTGGGATAGAAAGCCCCTTTCTTGTTACTCTGTCAATGGCCATTTCAATTACATCTTCAATATGAATTTGGGGAAGACATAAGCACTATGGCTTTTGTCAAAATCTAGAAGTGTTACTCTTTATTCTGCTCTTAGTATGCCAAAAGGGAGGAACTCCTTTCTAAACATGACAATGTCAAGGCACTGCTCAGCATTTCCTTTCTTCTCATGATTAATAATCCACACATGCATGAAGTACAGTGTCCCAATTCCCACTGGGGTCTTCTGTGCTTGGTTTTCTGTAGACTTGTCTTTATCCCTGAAAACAAGACCCTTTTCTGACAATTTCTTGGGCAAACCTTCAGGACAATCTGTGTTCTATGTTTTTGCAGTGTGCCAGCAAGGTGAATGGCGGGCTGTACACTACCACTAAAGACTACCCTGATGAAGCTGTCCATTTTGCCAGGAGTCATCCACTGATGTATCAGCCCATCAGGCCTGTTCATAAGAGACCAATACTAGTTAAAACAGATGGAAAGTACAATCTTAAACAAATAGCAGTGGACAGAGTGGAAGCTGAAGATGGGCAATATGATGTTTTGTTCATTGGCACAGGTAAACACAGAAAGCAAGAAAGAATTTTTACATTTACAATTTAGTAAGTTGTTTTGTTGGTTTTTTTCTCCAGGATGAAGCTAATCAATACAACATTACTTTTTAACAAGTTTTCTTTTCATGCCTGTGCCAGTCTTCACCTTACAGAGGATGTTAGTCATTCTAGATGTGTGCTTCACTGTGATGCTAACATTATATAGGAAAGTAATGGTAGGGAAACATTTAAAGACTAGCAAGAGAAACAAGTATAGGATTCCATTTTCTTTTCTTTTCAAAAAAGAACATTTAAAAAAATTGCAAGACAACCAGCCTTATTTTTTAAACTTCAGAACACAGTCATGTATCTGAGCTGAGACTTGGAGACCCGAGAGAAACAAAGGTGATATGAGTTCCGAAAATATCAGTTCTAGTTATTGGCTTTATTCCACAGTTCTGGAGGCAACAAGTCTAGCTGATACCATTAAAAAAAAACCTGTCAGCTTCCAGATTTGGGTTAAAACACAGCTCAAGGAAGGAAGGAGGAAATGCCCGATTTTAAAAAACCCAAAACTGTTAGAAGTTTCCTGCCAAGTTTTCTTGTCTTTCTTCTGTGCCATTTTGTTAAAATATAGAGAGCTTTTTTAACAAGAATTTTTAAACATCTTCCTAATGAACACAATTAAGGCAAAATATAACATATAGCTGCACTAAGTCTGAGAAAGCAGAGAAAAAATAAATACCCTTATGGTATTTGAAAAGTAAAAAAAAATAAGAAAACAAGAGGAAAGGCTGGAACTAGACAAGTCACATCTAATCTGTCTGGAAAAAATCCCAAGGATTCTTACATTCACATTTAATCAACTTAACAACAGGAGTGGTATCACAAATAATTTTGACCATTTTGTCAAGGAAAGCAGTTCCAGTGAATTATTTTTACTAATGAAATTCCTCTGATAAGTATATTTCAGTGTTGAGAACATTCCAAAAAAGCATGTTCAAAAGTCTTATTTATATTAGTGTTGTTTTCTAAGGTTTTGAATGGCCTCAGTATGGTCCTGGTAATTGACTTACTGTGGTCTGTAAAACATTATACCATGTGTCACTTATTTCTGTACAGCAGATTTTACGGTGGCTCCTACATTCTTCATATTTTCTCCTTGAATTTCTGATTGAGATTGCATCAAATATTCTTGTACATAAGTCTTCTGTTCATCCAGGTTGAACAGGGGATTAAGTGTGTGCTTTAGAGCTGTGCTAGATTGGCCCCCAACAACTGCCTATTGTTCTCATGCTGTCTGATCTCAGGTGATAGGAAATTCCAGCAAAAGAATTTGGGTTTTAGAAACTCTGAAATGAAACCCGCAATCACTACTCCAGCAAAGCTCCCATCAGAAAACTCACTGCTTCTTTGGGCAATATAATGTTAAGAAAGGGTTGATATATTTATTTTAATCCCAGCCCAACACTTGCTGTGTAACATAAGTAAGCAGCATCTTAAAGCTGAGCAAGTTTCCTTAGGGTAGCAGTGCAGGTTGGAAAGGTTCATCAAAGGCAAAGCCTGAACATCAGAGCTTTTACATGTCTGTCAGCAGGATTTGAAGAGGGACTTACTTATGAAAATCAGAGCTTGGAATACAATTTTTTTCACTGTTCTACTACAAAATGGTTGTCTTTGATTACATATTCTCTTTGAAAAATGGTGTATGACCCCAGTTTAATGGTTCCTCTTTTTTTTTCACCCTTTGATCTTTTGCTGAACATTTTCCCCAGTGCTTCCCTGCTTAATATTTCCCCTGTAAATCAAAGGTGACTGAAAGTAACAGAAGAAAGGAAGTGATATTTGCCATTGTTGATGGCAGATTTTCAGATTAAGGACAGCTAGGTTTTCCTATTAATAGCCAGCAAGGAAAAACCAAAGTGGCAGAAGACCAGATGTTGTGTGCTTTAATTTCCTGCAAGAGTTGCAGTGACAGAGAGGTTGATAAATCTAAATCTAATATGCCTTGTTTTTTTTGAATGTGCACCTTATAATTTGGTTCATCTCCCTTTGACTAACACCTTCAGCTCAGTGTTTTCTTAGAGGAGGGTGAGAATTGTGCACAATGAACCCCTGAAGATTTTTGTACTCTTGCCTGGGTGAGTGGAGCTGCTGTCAGCAATTAAGGATATTAGTAGTTTCCTATCTAGTGTAAACACTTAGGTCCTATAATTAAAGCTACTTTACACTTGCTTGCCTCAATGCACTAGGCTTCCACCCACTCCCATTTCTTTTTCTGAAGTATGGTCACCCTCTGTGATCCTTTTGCTATTCACAAGGGGTTATGGCCCAGTGTTTGAAAAATACAATTCATTATGTGTCTTAGAAATGTCTAAGTTGACTAATTTGCTGGGGACAAATTGCCAAATATTTCATTTTCTAAGAGTAAGAATCCTCATTAGTGAAAGCAATATGTAACTACCTTTTCATATTTATAAATTTCAATCCCTTATCAATTTGAAGTAGTCATTTCAGGTATTTGAAGGCCAAATAAATGTTTCAACCAATCGTAACCTTTACTTTTGTTTTGTTTTGTTTTGTTTTAAATTTATGTCCAGATAATGGTATTGTGCTGAAAGTCATAACAATTTACAATCAAGAGACAGAATCAATGGAAGAAGTGATTCTTGAAGAGCTGCAAGTATTCAAGGTGAACTGTGCTGTATATTAAGTATATACACAAGTCTTGAATTTTCTGCAGAATTAAAATATCTAAAAAAAGTCTGAGGATTGTGAAATATGTAATACCTGTGTGCAAGAAATTTTCTAAATATCTAGCAATTTATGACAGAAGCCTTCATTTTCAAATGAAGTTTTTCTAATGGCCCAAGTACCAAAGCATGTTGAAGCAAATCATCACCACTTCCTTTCTATTTATGTGCTTGGACATTGTAGTGCAACTTTTAATTGGAAACTTATTGAATTTTGTTTAATTCTCCCTCATATCCAATTAAGTAATTACAAGAGTATAACTCCACCCATAAAAATGTGCCTACTACAATCTTGGAAACCTAAATGAGGTCCAAATATAAAAAGCCCAATCCTTGGAAAGAGTGAATCAGTTCATCTGTCTCTCCAGTGGGCAAACCTGGGTCCTAATGAGGCAGAACTCCATTCTGCTAAAAAATAACCTATGACTAAAGCTCAGTGCTTGGCACGTGACAAAGCTAATATAATAAAATTCTCTTGGTGAGCATTCTCTTTGTGAGCATTCTCATCGTGTCACGTTACCCACATCAAGCAGGAGGCTAACCTGCTTCAAACCATAGGGAAAATCTAATATCTAAAGTTAGACGTTAAAATCTGGTACCTGAATTTAGGCAGTGTAACTATTGACTTGTTACCTGGGGGGAAAATCACAGAATTTGCCCTTCTTGATAAAGCTACTATACTATGAAGATATTTGAGGGGCTATGTATTGCTCCAAGAAATCTGAGCAGAGGGTAGAGAGGACAATGGTAAAAGGAATTCCTGCTATTTTTATCTTATCTTCAATGAATGTTTTGTTATAAAGAACACTCCACTTATCACTCTCAAGCAGGACAAAAGAGATTCAGTGGTGGCAAGAGCTAATGTCATGTTTGACAGGGAAATTGTAGTGTTACTGTAGCTCTGATAATCCTGAATTAAGTGTTGGCTGGTTGTTTCTAAATAAACTGTTTTAAAGCAATACTTTTGAAAGTCACAATTTCCTCTCATGTTTCTTAAAGAATGTTGAAGTATTTAGCAAAGCTGAATGCAATAAGTAAATATCAATCCTATTTTACCTGATTTATTTCCATAGCAAAAATATAATTTTTTTTCTAAACAAGAAAATATTTCCTATTTTTTTAGATGCCAGTTCCTATTATTTCTATGGAAATCTCTTCAAAAAGGGTGAGTATTTTATGAGTTTGAAATGTGACAATTGTGACTCAAATGTAATGAAGATGTAAACTGCACAGAGATAGATGCATAGATACATCGGCAGATGTACATCTATAATGAGATCTGGTTGGATACATGTAATCCTTTGGTAATTCAAGCCCTTGGTTATATGCTCTGTTCCTTTATAATGCATTTATGTTTTTCAAATCTAATGTTAAATATCCTCAGTTCACAATATCATGCATATCAAAGCAAGTAAAAACCAACCTGTTTCATAAATTACTGTCATACTAGGGATTAGCTTGGTGGATGGATATGGCAATTCACAGAAAAGTTCTTTTTTTGATAAATGCAGGCAGACTTCAGACCCATGGGGATATCAGTGCAAAAAGAGCCTTGCTGGCTCTCCCACAGTTGCCCTATAAGGCTGTTTGGCTCTGAGTCCTTTTTGAGTTTCTGCAAGTTTCTTCTGATATCAACACCCAATTTATTACTCGTGGTTGGATTCTCATCCATATCATTTCATCATATCATCTCAGCATGGAGCCATTATAAACATCCGAGGACAGTTATGTCTTAATGTTAAACATGTCCAACAGTGATGTTAGACATCCGGTGCAATGTAGGTGCACATAAACACAGTGAAACACACGTAACAAAGAATGAAAACTGCATTTTTAGGAGGTGTGAGAGTGCCTCAAAAGGTTATTTTAGTCTTGGTGTCTAATCAACTTGCATTCTTCCTGTAGGTAATGCAGAAAGTCATAGTTCTGTGATGGTAATTCAGAGGGAGATTTGGGTTTAAATATTTTAAATTATTTCCTGCATCAATCTTTCCCCATGGACTGTGAAAGCAGCTCTGGAGACTAGATTGTCTAACACTGCACCTAAGAGATTATTTGGAGAAAGACTCTCTGTGATTTCAGATGTTTGCCTTACTTTCTTGATGAATTGTCATGGTTAAAGGGTTGTGTTGGAAGAGTAAAAAAGATGTATCATAAAATTTGAAGTAGCATTCATCCATTATATTCATCTGCCAAGAGGGCTGCTAACTCTACTAATTCAAGGTATATCTGGAAAATCTGGAGAGAACTGTAAAAAAGCCACCATAGCAATCCAGTGGTTGAAGTGCAAAACTTCTCGTGAGAAGTAAAAGTAGCTTAATTTTTTTCAAAATATCAAAGAGAAGACAGAGAGAGAACAGGAGAGTCATATATACATATTTTACTTCCTTCTGCATGTATGAGGATTCTTAAACATCGGTGGCAAAGCAATATCGGATTAAATAGCCAAGATCAGCTTGTTGAATGTAGATAAACTTATTCTTGAATTAGGATACAGTTTTCTGTTACTGAGAACAATTAAATGTTGGAATAAGTGTTAGGGGCAGAGTTGGCACCAAGCAATTTTGTCTTTAAAATCAGCAGGAATATAACTTACTTGAGTATACAAGAAAAAAAAAATGTACCTCAAGCATTTTCACTGATTTCTTTTGAACTTAGAGTTATCGAGCCTGTGGAGACCTCCTTGCTACCTATGTCTCCATACCCTTGTAACACTGACCAGTCTTCACCAAGTCATGGTACAGTAAAATATCACATTTCAGGGCTGAGCTAGTTATTTGCAGAGACTGGGAAAGAATGTTCTTTGATGTTTAGTTGGCTAGATATCAGATGCTTCTTTTCCCTCCTGTGATTTACCAAGACTTAAAGAAGTCTTTACCCCTTCTAAAAGATAAAAGAGAAAATCTCATCTCGTATGTCTCATTGAATGTGTTTTTCATGCCTTCTGGGACAATCACACTGCAGCACTTGCAAAGAATTCCCCTCAAACAAGTATCCTAGGTTTTCTCTTCATTCCAGTTGGCAGATTGAGTTCTTGCTACTATCGTCTGGTTTGTCTCACCAGAAAAATTCTTCAAGCACTGCTGTTACCACCTTCTCCTAGTTTCTTCCCGTGGCATCTCTGAAAGTTAAATTTCTGTGATCTATTATACCTCTATATGAGAAGTATAATAGGAAACAAGAATGGACTATCTGGATTAAATTTTTTATTTTGTGATAGACTAAATGAGGTGTCAGTATTTTCCAGCTTTAAGTAATTTTCAAATACCAAATTTTGAAAGCTTGGTTGAAGAGTAGGAATTATGGACTGAGTTTGGCCATTAGGATGAGAACAGCTTAGGAATCTTTTTTCTGACTGGTAAAACTGTGGAAGCGAGCTGTGCATAAGCAGCTTCCATTGCAGTTCACAGTGCATATTTCTGTGTTCAGAAAATTTACATTCATCAGCAACAAGATTTTTTCTCGAATTCCTGTAAATTCAAGGTACTCTCTTCTGAAATTATTGTGCTAGCATCTGAAGAATTAGATTGACTATCTGTCATTTGATTTGAAAAAGAAATCTATGTGAACTTAAGAGATTCAAACAGTCATTGTTAATGCTGAAAAAAACCCCACCCAAACTCCACAAATAAACATTAAAGAAGTAGATAGTAACCAGTTAAGGAAAGTGACCTTCAAGGAAAGACTGCACAGCAACAGGAAATTTGTGTTGAAATGAATTAAATTAAATATCTATCTATCTATCTATCTATCTATCTATCTATCTATCTATCTATCTATCTATCTATCTATCTATCTCCTGTGCACTGAGAGATTATACAAATCATAGCACTACTCTGCATGTAAATACTGACCATATTCTAAGTGGGCACATCAAGAGTTAAATTTACTTGAAAAGTCCCATTTTAAAATTGAGTTTTCTTATAACACTTGCATATCTGAACTTCTTTGCTTAAAGTCTTTTATGTCAAGTTGGGGATTTTTGCAGATCAGTTAGGTGACAGACAAGTGTAAAGAGGGAGGCATTGGAAAATATCTTGATGAAGAAAAAGAAATATAAACCCTTGCCTATTCAAACACAGAGCTGAAACTTCAGAAGAGAGGAAATGCCAAAATAAACTTGTTTATTTTACCTTCTTTCTCTTTCCCTGTCCTCAGTAGGACAGTTTAATCTGTAATCAGATATTTTCCTACAGAGTAACTCTGCCTCCCTCAGGTCACTGGCTGGATGCACAACTGGCAAGAAACGACTAATCTAACAACTTTAATAACTGCATTGAGAAGAGAAGTTTTAGTGGACATTCCAGCAATCCTATGTGGTGTATTTTTTGCAGCAACAGCTCTACGTGGGATCCGAGTCAGTCATAGCTCAAGTGAAGTTCCACCAGTGTGACATGTACGGCACAGCCTGCGCCGACTGCTGCCTCGCTCGGGACCCCTACTGCGCCTGGGATGGGATCTCCTGCTCGCGATACTTCCCCACAGGAGTGCAGGCAAAGAGGTGACAGCTGTTGCTTTTTCTGATTCGCCTTTTGCAAAATATCTGCATCAACAGTTTCTACTGCAACATAAAGTACTTCGTATCTCCCCCTCAGACATAACCGAACAGTGAGATGTCAGCTGCTGATTTATCAGCATAACCTTAGGGGGTTGCAAGGAACCAGGCTCACAGGATGGCATAAAATGCTGTACCAGGAAAATTTTTATGACTGAAGTTATTTTGTAGTTATTTGCATTACACTGTAAACCTTAATTTCCTTAAGAATCATTTCAAGTCTTTGCAAAGTCAGAGACCTAGTTTGGTAGTATTACACAGCGAGGATATCACACTGCAATAACATATACACCAGAACTTCTAAAAAAAAAAACGAAGAAGAATCTTTGTTAAGAGTTATATACCTTTACCAGCCAAAATCAAATCAGAATTTCTGCAAAAGCTAAGGCTTCGTTTAGGTTTTTTGCAGTGGATGGAAAGGCAAGTTGCTCTAGAGGCCAGTTCAAAGCACAAACCTGATTTGGGTGCTTTAATTCTTCCTTTTGGAGACTCTTTCTCTGTACCACCCTTCACTGGGTGGGTCTTGACCTTCACTCTTTCATTCAATGATTTCCCTGGGACCTGTTGTCCTCCCTTCCTTCTCAAATCCAGGTTCTGCAATTCAGCTACACAGATCAAGTATCTAGGACGTGTGTTTTAATGCAGACTATTGTCAGGCATAACAGACATTTCCATAATTTTTTATAAAATATAATTAATACAGTCATGTTACCTTTGGTAACATCACTTTTTGGATAAGGCACATTTAAAAATACAAATGAGAAACAGAGTCTGTGACTCAGCATAATTAAGAATCTCTTGGATGCACTAAGGCACAGGTTAAACCAAGCAGGAAACCTGCACTGCTTTTGCAAGCAGGATTGTATAATTTTCTTGTGCCTTTTGTGAATAGACCTGAAGGGAAGCAGTGGGCTCTGGTTGACAGCTCAGGGTGAGATGAGTCTGGTTAAAATTCTCAGGCCCCAGATTAAGAAAGATGAGCAGCTATATAGTGGGCCAGGGAGATTAATGTCCTGCAGTAAAAGTAGAAATTGGATTATCATAATGATAAAGCATATGGGTTACTCATCTAATGATGTAAAAGTCATTTGGAAAGGAAGGGGGGGTTAAAAATTTCCCAGCAGCGTTTAACTTGCTAGCAGTATCACCATGTATGTTGTGCAGGCTACTTCTCGTCTAAGAAAAGATAAGAGAAACTCACTGAGGCCTGGACTCTGTTGTACATGTTTCTCAACTAAGACAATTTCCAGAGTAGCAGCCTTTTAAGTCCCCTGAAAACACATTTATCCTGGGTGGAGTGATATGGGCAGCACCCCAGGCACCTTCCTGTGCCTTACCTCCTCAACATTCAGCAGGTCAGCCTCTAAAAGAAGAAAATACTGTTGTTATCTCCTTCCTTCTCTTAAGATAACCACTGTAGCACGGGAGAAGGGATTTGCACTCAATTGAATGTTCTTCAAGTCTGCAAAACTTGTTTTACATATAGGAGTTTGGGGAACAGCCAGCAAGTGTTGAGAGGCATGAATGGCATTTGCCTTGTTCACTTTAAATTACAGCTGAAGCTCAGAGCATTTTAAATGTAAGACCTTATACTAACTGTGTGGTACATGGAGAGGCCGGGACAGGTACTAGGGACATATTAGGGACATGTGTATAGAAGTTGTTTTAGGTTGCTTCTTGTCATGTACCAGGTGAAGAGTACTACGGGAAAAGTCAGGTCCCAGTAGACAGCATGGAATTTTCTGATACCAAGTGGCACTGAGTAATTGATAACCCTGCCATGGCTTCCTTGGGCTCCAGACAGAATTAATGCCACATCCCATAACATTCATATCTTAGTCTGGCCTTGTCTCAGGGCTCCAGATTTCTGCTAGAGCTGTACATGGTGATACAAGTAATGTGAGTGCAAGGGGCATTGAAGAACACTTGCTTCTCTTGTTCCTGATATCCCTCCCTTCACTGGAGTCATGGAGTTGTGCCTTACATTGCAACACACTTGAGCTGGCCTTAATACCACTTCTGTCTGCTCAAATGTGACCCTCATGCTGTACATTTAGGTGGACTTTTGATTTGTAAGAGCAGTACTGCTAGTGAGTAAGGACCCTGCTCAAAGCTCTCTCTTTAGTTCCAGTCCTACTGGTAAAGAGTTGAATTGGGGCAAGGATGTACAATGTATCCTCCCCACTTTGATCCAATTGCTGTCTGCCTTAGATCCTGATGCCACCAGCATATAACAAGTGTTTAGAGAAACATGAGACAGAAATCTGTAAACTAAGGCGTGTAATGGATTTAGAGAGAAGTGAAGCATAAATACAAAAACCCTCTGCTTGGTATCTGGTACTAATTTTTTTAATTCTGAAAGTCTAGAATTCCTTGTACATGCATAGCCTGGATAACTAATTAAATGTAGGATCTAACTAAGGAAAAATAAAAACTGAGTTCAAAATCCCATATCTTGATGCTGGCAGCACAGCACACCACAGTTCTGTGGTAATTACAGGTGTATGGCTCCTGCATACTGCAAATACCTCAGTTGGCAGAAGGAATTTCTATTGCATTCAAATTTCATGAAGTGCACTTGAGAAAGCAGAGGTCCAGGACTTAAATGCTTTAGTTCACTATTAGTTCTGCAATCTGATTTAGGCAGGTTCAATTTTTATTTAAACAAGCACTAAATTCTACAGGTGAGATTCTTTGCTGTGCCAGCTCACTATCCAGGCTGAAAAATGTCTGAAGTAATTTTAAAGTGCCTTTGAGCTCAGGTAGGTCTAGTGTGATTTTTTAGCTAGTTTTTAGAAGCTGACAGTCACTCCCCTGCCTCCTCTCCCTCTCTGGCTTCTTTCCCCATCACTCATTCCACCAGCAAGCATTGCAGTCTACTGATACATTTATGCAAACCACAGTGGTGCCTTTACTTCCCTAGACTTTTTGATTTTGCCTCATACATTCCTGGGAAGTAAAAAAGAAAAATGAAAATTATGGTGATGATGATGATGATGATGATGATGATGATGATGATGATGATGATGACTGTATTTCTTTCTTGCAGATAATTTTTACCAGCTTCCTGAAAGCCCAGAGTTAAGGGCTGGAATCTAAATTCATGAAATTTTAGATTGCAAAAGATACTTCCTTACACTCAGTAGATTTATTAATCACTGAAAATTGTTCCATAATTTATCTCAGGGATTGTCTGATACTCTATTATTCACAGAATTCTGAGTAAAATAATTTCTAAGAAAAAAAAAAAAATCAGGCTTATGTCAGAATTTGTGAAATGAGTTTATCCCCCAGCATCTCCGTCTCTTTCCGCACCTCTCCCCATTTTTTCCTTCTATTCAAGCAAATAGCAAGTGAAGGCACTGGTAACTGTGTTTTCCTCAGTCTTCACAGTCACAACAGTAAAATTCCATCAAACAAACATTTATTTTACTTTAATGATTCTGACAACTGGAAAAATAACCCTGTCTTACAGAACATGGATTTTTTTTACAATTATCTTAAGGAACTGATAAATAAATAGAACATGCCTGCTACCTGTCCTGCTCCTGCTAGATAGGGCTGTTGGACCTGACAGCAGCAGAGCTCTCTTGTTTGTTTTTTTAAAGGCTAATGCAAATCCTATAGAGTTTATGTATATTTGTGTAGGAGGATGTCTCTTCTGCATACACAGACTTGCAAACCTGGTGACAGCATTTATCAGCACTGACACTACACATTGCAAGGACAGCTCCCAGGGCAGAATAGGCCCAGTTCCTAAGTCAGAGTCTGTTTTTCTTTAATAGGATGCAAGTATTGTTAGCATTTCTCCCTAAAAGCCCAATTCAGTCCCCACTGAATTTCCAGATTCCCCTGGAACAACAATGGAAAAAAACAGTGGTTCTTCTCTGAATATCGGTGGAGGTTAAAGCTGTGATCTTGGTCCACCAAGAGCACTGGATTAGGAGTCCATATGGGTGACAGAACTCAGAAAATAATCACTGTCTACTGCCAAGGTAGAAATTAAATTAGTAACATCCACAGACAAGGCCTTTAGATGACGCAAATATGTATAGTTTCAGTAAATTTGATTTGTGCCAAGTTAAATTTTATCTTTTGGGTTCACATAGAACTGTAGAATAACATTATTCAGTAGTAAAAGTAAAGAGTAACAGAACTCTTTGGCTTTGCTTGTTTCTAACATAAATAATTTATACTGTGCACATACCTACCATGAAAAATTTTCTGCACTGCATATTTCTTCTGTTAATCTGTTATGTATGGCATTGGCAATACTGTGTAGAATTACTCTTTATGCAAATATAGGAAAGGTATCCTTAGAGAAACTAAATTTGAGGTTGGACATACTAATCTGGCAAGATACAGCCTTCCAATAGGCTCTTTTATTTCCCAAGTAAACAATCTTAATTATCAGGACATTCAAAGAAAAAAAATGTAATAAAAAAGCACAATTCTTCTGAGAATGCACCACATAATCATGGTTTTCATTTTTTTTCTGTAAATGCATATAAAAAACCCAAACCTCATTTTCTTTCAAAAGCACTGGCATTAGTTCCAGGACAAAAACAGGCCTCCCATGTTCTGACCACAATTCTGCCACCAGTTCACTTTCTAGGCATGGGCATTCATGAATGTGTCTGTTTCCCTGTTGAGAAAAATAAGCTCAGTAGCTGTCTGCTACAAAGGTGAAATAAAACAAGGTATTTCCTCTGTGCTTTGAGGTTCCCAAGTGAAAAAAAAACCAACAGCATGAGAGTGAGGGATAAAAGAAGTACCATTCACATACATGGGAAATTGTTCTAAATTAAAAAAAGGAAAATATCCTTCTTTTCTGGAGCGAGAGAGAAAGAGAACCCAAAGAGAGACTAAAGGTCCCTTTGACTGAATGTTACCTAGCTGGTTCAAAGGATCATGTTTTAGTATTTATAACATCAGTGTAGTTATGCATAAAATGGAAACATAATTGTGCCTCTTCTCCAGACAAGTGTGTTTCTTTTTTTCAGACACGTCTTCCAGTAGGTTGAGTAGAGACAAAATACTGATTTATAAACGAGTACTTCTCACAACAATGGTAAATTGTTAGCAATCAAGATTTAACTCCTTAAGTTTTTAATGAATACCAGTTTAGCATAAACCCAACAACATGTAAGCTAAATATGTTCTCTCAAATACTTCCACTTTTTCCCCTCCAGACGTTTCCGCAGACAAGATGTTCGGCACGGAAATGCAGCGCAGCAGTGCTTTGGCCAGCAGTTCATTGGTAATCCATTCACACACCTACAAATTGCTTGTAAATGCCTGGAACAGCCAGCACAGAGTTTGCCAAGAGCATGAGCCAGGCCATGATCTCACCTGACTTTTTTCCTGCATGTTCCTGTAGTGTTATAAGGGCTATGGGGACGAGCCCCTGACATCCAGGGCTAAGAGAGACTGTCCCAGTGGCAGGTCAGGAGCATCCCAAAATGCTCATGTGGTCCTGCAGCACTGACATTCAGACCAAAATTGTGGATAATGCATCTCAATGGCTTCCAACGGAAAGAAAAGCAGGAAGATGGGGCAGGGATAAGAAGCAATGGAGCTGCATCCTGAACTGTGTATTAAATAGTCAAGACACTTAGACAGAATTGAAGCACAGGAATGGGCACGGACATGCCAGAATAAAAATGTATATTTATGATCATCATCAAGTTTTCTCTAAAAAAAAAGATAAAGTACTGTGTTTAATGCTGTTGTCCAAGCCTTAGGAAGTGAGGAATTCAAACATGGGTATTGGGAATAGAAAAACAGAAAGAAAACAGTGGCCTGGAAATCCTCAGTATTTTGCAGGATAACACACAATACATTTGTAGAAGAAAAAAATAAAACAAAAATGGTTCTTCTAGAAAGATAGCCAGAGAAACAATATTTTAAATATTATACATATATATATATCTTTTACCACAGAAAGCTTCATTAAAATTGAAGTCCATTGGATGATATAGTACATTTTGGAAAAGTATATTCCAATATTAAGGGCTAATTATTCCACAAGTTTGAAATACAAGAGAGAAATCACAATATATAAAATAGTGCATTTTTTTAGGGTGTAAAGCTATTTGGTCTCAAGAATCTTTCTCACTATTATGGAATAAGATGATTTCATTAATGAGGCAATTGTTTTCATCCAGTGTAACAACTAGTTTATCCTCCTCCAGATGTTTTGTTGGATTGAAAACCAGAATTAAATTTTTATTAAATTCATTCACCTTGCTTTTATTAGCACCCTTGGGCCCAAACTACATTTAGTTTACATATGTATAGAGTATGGATATATATAATATTGGTTAGAGTATTTATAGTTTCATTCTGCAAAAGGTTATGTGCTGTCATTATCCCTAAAAAAATTGAATTATTTATTATATTTAAACATGTTTTGAATCCTCCTGTTTCACTGAATGAAAATGAAATTAACTATTCATAAGAACCAGGCACAAGCAATTAGCAGTGTGAAAGGCTGAGATCTGTTTCTCTATGTATAATCTTAGGTGAGTCACAGCACAATTTGGTCAGATACTGTAAAAGGCCGGGATGGTGGAAAAATTAATTTAGCAGGTCAGATCTCCATTAGACATTACTTTTCAGTCACCATATGGTTGGATCTGAATTAAGCTTCACTCTTAAAAGTAAATATACCCTGAACATGGAGTGTAACAAGTACTTGCAGTAACACATTTTTGAAACAATTATTTTAACACATTTTTGAAACAATTATTTCCCTTCCAGGTGAAGTCTTGGAGAAGACTGAGGAGAGACTTGTTTACGGAATAGAGTACAACAGCACCCTTCTGGAGTGCACCCCTCGGACCTTACAAGCAAAAGTAATCTGGTTTGTCCAGCGAGCACATGAAACTAAGAAGGAAGAGGTAAATGTTCTCATAGACTAACTTTTTCTAGTAAAGGAGCCTGTTGTTAGGATCATTACATCTTCACTGAATTCCTGTCACCAGTTGCTGAAATGTATATGGGTGTCAGGGAAAATCACTATGTTCATCTGGTCTCTTGAACTAATAGACATGAGAATTTCACCTGGTGTTTGCATTCAGCATCTTGAACACAGATGTTAGAAATGAAGTGAAGCTAATTTAAGATCTCAAAACAAAGGAAAATCCATCACTTCTCTCGGTATGCTTTTGCAGGGCTTACATGTGTACATATTATTTCCAGTGTTAGTCTAGCTTAACATCTATTCCTTCTTTCAGCCTCGTCCATTACATTACAGAATCTTTTGCACATGAACATTGGTGGATTCTCTGCCTTTTTAACATGTATTTTGCCATTATGAAAGTTCTTCATAGGTGTTATATTTTTTCCTCAATACCTCTCTGATACACAGCAGTGTAGTTATCACTACAGTGTAGATATGTCACTACATATGATGGTAAAAAAGTCACCATCTTTCTTATAACCCCACTTTAAGTACCGAAGGTCCCAACAAGGTCTTCCTGGAAACTCCACTCCTGTAGGCTGAGCACTCCCAGCTCTCTCTTTCTTCATAGCAGAGGTGCCCCATTCCTCTCTTCATTTTTGTGACCCTCCTTCAGTCCCACTCTTAACAGGTCCATGTCTGCCTTGCAGTGAGGATCCCAGAGCCAGATGCAGCACTCCAGGTGGGGTCTTACCAGAGCAGAGTAGAGGGGGAGAAATCCCTCCCTTTACCTGGTGGCCACACTTCTTGTTATACAGCACAATATACAGTTGGCTTTCTGCAAGTGAGTGTGGCCAGCTCTCATCCAGTTTCTCATCCCTCAGTACTCCCAAGTGCTTCTCTTCAGGGCTGCTTTCCATCCCTTCATCACCCAGTACTTCTGCTTAAATTCATCACCTTTTTGTTAAATGAAAAGCTGAGGATACCATTTTCCTGGCCACTCCTGCTGCTGGATTAGACAGCTCAGTGCTCCCTGCTTGCCAACATCTGTGAATGACTTGTAGTCAATAACACAGCCTTCAGGAGCTGTAGGAGGAACTCAAACACCAGACTCAGAACTGAGGCTTTACGATCACAACAATCCTGCAGTTAGATATACAAATACCTATTAATGTCTCCTCAAAAGCATACCAGTTGATAAAAGAATTCACAGGATTCTTACCACAGGTCAGCTGGAAAATGCCCTATTGTTTTCCATCCAGTAGATTGTTTGCATGTTTCTCACTTTTTCCTCTGCAATTAAAACAGGGAACTGTCTGCTCCACTATGTTCTTCCACGCTTCCCAGATTCTTTAGATTGTTCTCCATTTACAGCTCAATCTATACTTCAAGTAAATATTTTTGTCATTAAAAAAACCCTGTGAATTAAAAATCTGTGGATTTCTAAACTTCCTCTCAAAATTTAATATTACAATCATGAAAGTACTGTTCAGAAATAATTGCACTGGTTTAATGTAATAGCAAAGGCCTGTGTTCTATAACTGCATTTTTTTTTTTCAGGTGAAGACTGATGATAGAATAATAAAAATGGACCTTGGCCTTTTATTCCTGAAGCTGCATCGACTGGATGCAGGGACTTATTTTTGTCAGACAGTGGAACACAGCATTGTTCACACTGTCAGGAAAATCACACTGGAAATAGTTGAGGAGGAACGTGTAGATGAAATGTTCAATAAAGACTATGAGGAGGAGATCCCTCATAAAATGCCATGCCCGATGCAGAGCAGTATACCTCAGGCTTCAAAGCCATGGTATAAGGAATTTCTTCAACTGATAGGTTACAGTAACTTCCAGAGGGTGGAAGAATACTGTGAAAAAGTGTGGTGTACAGATAAGAAGAGAAAAAAGCTGAAAATGTCTCCATCCAAGTGGAAATATGCCAACCCTCAGGAGAAGAAGGCAAGGATCAGGCCAGAGCATTACCGGTTGCCCAGGAACATAGCCGACTCTTGATGGACAAAATCCATCCACTGTTTCTGAGCAAAATTTTATTTGGACTTAAGAGAGAGAAATCAGTCTTGGTTTGAGTAAATTTCACAGGTTTATATATGTAAAATAGTGGGACTGATAACAAAAATGCTATCGTAAGTTATATTGTACACTCATGATGACTGTTTAGAAGCATTTTAAACAAAATCTTCCCAACTATCTCTAAGTAAGTCAATGCAATCAGAGCTTTGCATTAGGGAGGATGTGACAATCTTCAGACTTTGAGTGCTTGAATCAGTTTCCTGTGTGGATCGCGCTTGCGCTGTATATTGTTGCACATGATGGCATATTTAACAAATGCAAATAGCTAAAGCATTCACAAGTGGATGAAAAGTATAACACATACCTTTTCTTTGTTTCACAAATTTCTCATGCTTCTGAAAGCAGCACATCTTAAGATCTTATTCCTTTTGATTGTGACCTGTCTGAGTTTATCACTGAGTCGTGTTAATACAGTGTTCTGCTATTTCTAAAGACAATGAAAGGAAATCCTGTTTACTTCCCACCCTCTTTTCAGTATCATTTATGAAGTGCAGTGTGCTCCCACAGCTAAATAATATTGCCCAGTAACTTCATGTAAGTCACATGCATGCTGAGAACACAGACAGAATGAGATTCATCATTTTATCTATATAAGAAGCTGAAATAATGGTTTAGATAAAAAACGAGTCCATCTTGTGTCTGTACGTTGCCTTCGTGGTGATATGAATTAAGGGATCGCCCTCTTGTGGCTAAAGCAAGGGAAACCCGATATTTAAATTACCTTTCTGAAGAAATATGTATAAGCAAAGAAGTATTACCAAGATCCATAGCTGGTTTGCTTTCAGCACACACTTTTAGTCTGCATGTGCTAAACCCACAGATTTAGAAGGCAAGGTTGGAACTAATTTATACTGGAAAGGCAGCATTTAAAATACATGATGTTTCATGTTGTTAATGTGCTTGTGGGGTAAAATGCAGTCATAAAAAGTTAGGATGTAGATTAAAAACAAAATCAGCATTATGCAGCTGTGTTTCTATAGTTTCAGGATCTGATCCACATAAATCTTTTTCTGATGTGTGATTTCTGTTTGAAAGGGCTGCTTTGCTCCGCTTGTGAATGATACCAGGAACGGAGAGCAAAAGAACTAAGTTGCTTACAATCCAGGTCTTAAAAAAGTGTATATATATATACATATCTATATATATATATACATCTTTAATAAAGCTTGCTTTAAGAAACCAGATGCAGAAAATGCAGAAAAACTAGCATTTCAATACCTGAGAAATTTAATATTACAATATAAATTGGATTTGGGATTTTTTTAAATTGTAAATTTAAAAAATTAAAGATAGGGAAGTTAAACAAAAGTTCAATGCAAACACAAGTGAGTGACAAATGAGTTAACTCCTAAAATAAGAACATTATGCCAATAGGGGAAATAGCCAAACTGATCCAGATTTTTGTGCCATGAAGAAAATATACGAGGAGTTCATCAGCTACAAAGAGTTTCATGTTGAGCTTCAACTTCTAATCAGGGAAGAGTGGGAATTAACAGCCTGCATAACAGAGATTTGTGGTTTGCTGTGTTACCAAATGCAGCAATCAGTGCTAATCCAGCATTTCCCAAATAGGCTGTTTGTGACAGGAGCTCACAGCAGCTGGCAGGACCAGTGAGTTTTGCTGTGCTCCTCTGGAAGCAGAGACTGTCCTGTCCAAATTGGTGTTTGGAAGGAGCACATGGCCCCCTGTCAGCAACCACAGTGTGAGGAAAACAGGGTTTCACCTGGTGTGGGTATAGCAGGAGATGAATCTCCCTCAGCCTGTTACGGGAATCAGGGTATCTGAGGGTTTGCACTTGGTTTAGCTACAATATCTCTCTAAGAGATGGGCTTGGACCACATCCTTGCATGAATTCATGCAGTCTCTAGCTTTGATCTGAGAGACGAGACAGGATAAATTCATGTTCCTATAACAGTTTAATGGAAATTAGTTGCATTTGGGATCTCCTATTTGTTTACAGCTGTATGGAAAGTGCCAGCACTGGAGATTGTGGCAGAGAGCACACACAGAACAAGCGTCCCTGATCTATACTTAATCCCCTATACAAACCTCACTGACATCCGTGGTGAAAACTTATAAAACACTACTAAAATACTTTTCTGATGAATTATGGAGTCCCCTTCTTTTAAAGAGCAATGGGAGTTATTTTTTACCTTACCTTATTTCCAAGTATGTAGTGCTAAATGTAACATTAATGAACTATTAGAAAGGAATTATAGCATCTCAGCCTCATGGAACAAATATAACTTTGTGTCTCATTCTCTGAGATTTCAAGTGGAAATCATGTGATACGGAAATCAGGATTCTTGATTTAATATGAGAGTGTGTATTTTTAGCTACCCATCCTTTTAGTGTTCACATGTGGAGATTTGCATTACCTCTTTATTTGCCTTTTAAAATTTAACTTTTTAGCTTACACCTTGCTCCTTTCATGGTTGCAATGCCTGTGAGAATTCAGAACTAAAAGGTCTTGTTCAAAGAGTGCTCTGACATCTATGGAAGAAGAGAAAGAGTGACAATGTATTTTGGAAGGATATGCACAAATGTGCATTTAACACAATGCTATTTAAAATGCTTCTTTGTATATTTGGGGGGCATTGTCTGCTTCTTTTCATTATGAGTTTGATGTATTTTGTATGTGCATGAAGTGGTCAAATTATAAATATAATTAAGAACCATATTTGGCTGAAATAATCTATATTATTTCTTATAATTTATTTTCTCCAGACAATATGATTATCTGCAGCTCACTAGTCACACACTGTTAATTACAGATGTCCTTCACCATGAATTTCATGAGCAGAGACCACAGATAAGGACAGAAAGATGTTTGTATAGAGTTGCCAAATGGGAAATGTGGTACAGGGTAATGAGTAGATTTAGTCTGTCTGATGCATGAATGTATTTTCAGAGTGGAACACGGTCACTTAAGCCCAGAACCTTCTAACTGATGGAAATTCACTGAGAAACCACAATTTGGATAAAACTTTGGACTCTACCCTGTTTTGTGATGAAGGAAAAGCCAGACCACTTGGACTAAACACTTCCTTTGCTTCGCTCTTGCTCTTTTGTTGTCGGAGAGATTACTGTCACCCTGTACAAACTACTGTGCTCTCAGATTCTTTTGGGAGATCAGGGAAGGAGAGTGTTAACCTGCTGTGAAATTCCTAGCTTTTATATCTCAGAATAGGCTTTTAGGTTATACACCACTGTTCTGTAGCATAAAACAGATCGCTTTCTGTAGGCAAACGAGAAAAAGAATTGCCCTGAAGGGGAATTATTCAGGTACCTGAATAGCACAGGAAATAGTCATATTTGAATATTTGAAGAAGTGCTTGAATCAACATAGTTTACATAGTTATAGAATTTCTCATGTTCTTTTATTTTCTATTAAATTTCTAGGGTATGCTGGTTTTGCTGGTGTAGAGTTAATTCTCTTCACAGTGGCTACTGTGGGGAAATGTTTTGGATTTGTGCTGAACACAGGGTCGATAATACAGAGAGGATTTTTTTTCTTTTTTTTTTTTTTTTTTTTTTTTGCTGAGCAGGGCTTACACAGATGTAAGGCCTTTCTTTGCTTTTCATACTGCCACACAGGTCAGGGAGCTGGGGATGCATGAGAGGTTGAGAGGAGATACAGCTGGGATAGGTGACCCAAATGAATACTCCAGACCATCTGACACCATGGTCAGTATATAAACTGAGGGAAGAAGGAGGTTGGGGGGATATTTGGACTGATGCTGTTTGTCTTCCCAAGTCACCATTATGTGTGATGGGGCCCTGTCCTCCTGGAGGTGGCTGAAAACCTGCCTGCCCATGGGAAGAGGAGACTTAATTCCTTGCTTTACTTTGCTTGTGTGCATGGCTTTTGCTTTCCCTATTAAACTTTCTTTATCTCAACCCACAAGTTTTCTCTCTTTTACCATTCCAGTCCTCTCCCTGATCCTGCTGGTGGGGGAGTGAGTGGGTGCCTGTGTGGCACATGGTTGCTGGCTGGGACTTAACCCTGACAGGAGGAAAAAATATCAAATTTCTCCTAAATGTCAGTCAGTCAGTTTCCCTCTTTGAAAAAAACCCCAGTAATCTTATTCTACCTTGGAGCACTGAGGCTGAAGTTATTTATGCAACTTTATGTCTCTGACTCCAGAAGGCACAAATGCCACTGAAAGCTGCACTGTCCAGATAAGAGGCACTGAAAGTGAGCTTTTCTACTGCTGAAACCTAGCAGGATGCCTCCAATTCCTATCAGCTCTGGAATCCTGTTCACTTCACCAAATTACAGTTTTTAATGGAGAATTTACGCCCAGTTGACATGAGTATTTATCATAAATGAAGCCATAATTGACAAGTTTTCCCTTTGGGTGATATTTATTTTTTATACCAGCAATGAGTGATTTTTTCTTTTTATTATTAATTTAATTTTTTGAGGATGTAAGTTATCTGACTAGCACTATAAACAAAAACATGGCAGAGCTAGCAATGTCAAGTAAACCTCTGGTCACTATGAGTTAAACAACTTTCTACAGTGATGCACAAACTGAAGAACAAATTTGCCAAACATCAACCTAATCCATCACTATTATCCCATTTCACAAAAGAGCTTTGCTTGTTTGAGATATAGCTCTCATGTAATGTTGAACCAGGTAATACTTTATTAAGCATTTGTGCACTTGTGCTCATAATTTGCTGAAGTGAGAGGTGCAGGACAGAGCACAGTTGAATGAACTTGAAGCATGGAAACCTTATCTGTCTAATTCCTAGATTTTTCAAGATTCTTATCCCTGTCTAGAAAGAGCACACATAGTTGCAGGAGGAGAGGCCTTGATCAATGAATGGTTTTGTGAGTCACAAATCTTTTTTCAGGACACCTGTGGGCTAAAGAGTCATTGTGAACTTGTTTCAGTAGATTTCCCCAATGGCAACACACAGAAAATTCCATTGAAACAAAACATTTCTTTACTTGCAATGTCAGTTAATTCAACAGCAGAATTTCATGTCTTTGGAAGTATTTTTGCACATCTTTGGAAAGCTATGTGTTAAGAAGGACAGTCTAGGATTACATTTAATGTGGCTGCATTTGTGGTATATCAATTATGAACTCTCAGAATATCTGTACTCAATTTGAGTTTCAGCATTTCCAACATACATACAGATAGCTCATGATGACTATTTCTCACTCTGAAGAATCACATTTGCCAAGTCCCCTCAACTTGGACTTCTAGCATGTCTGTGAAGGCACATAATAACATCAACTATCATCATAAACCACAACAGCTGTAATTCACTGTCTCCTCACTTTCCCAATAATAAGAGATGAAATTTGTAGACCATTAGACATGATTAATGCACCATGAGCATTTTCTGCATTTTAATTTGCTAGGTGTATTAAAAAGTGCTATTAATCAGAACTTGAAGAATGCATTGTGGACTGTGTCATAATCAAGGTAATGAAAATAGTCCACCTGTGGCTTTAACTCAAGCATACAGATCATTAGTATTTAATTTACTATATTTTCTTCTGCTTAAACATTTACTTGATACAATACTACTTTTCAATCATTTAAAAAATTAACATTTGATTGTGCTTTTTATGTTTGAAATTGTCTTCACAGCAGCCACCAGAGGGATGAAAATACATTTTTGCATCCTTTAATCTCTTGTTTACAAGAGCAGAAAAGGCCTGTGGCCAAAGCTCGCCATGTCACAGTGCAGTGCCGTGCTGCAGCAATGCAGAGCAGTGCCAGGTGAGCGGGCAAGTAGAATGATCAGGGGGACCCCAGCTTGTGCTCCAAAACCAGAGAGTAAAGGAATCTTTGTACTAATCAGTATTTCTTCCAGGCAGGCAGCTTTCATTTCTGGTACTAGTCTGGTAACACAACCTCCTCAGTCATTCCTGTTAGAGAGTGGAAGATTCTAGAAGAGGGTCAGAGTGAAAAAACAGAGGTTAGTGAGTCCCTCAAGGAATATAAATCCTTTTTACTGTGATATCCGTCCATGGTCTTGTCACACTGAGTCCAGAGTACAGCCCATATTAATATTTAAAGCACAAGAGCTAAAGTTGTTCAGGCTTCTTTGATTTTTTTTTTTTTTTGGTGGGGGGGAGAAGGGGGAAGGCATTCGATTTTGATTGTATGTTTGGGGTTTTGTGGGTTTTTTTCCTTTTTTTCCATTGTAATTGTTGGTGAAAAGAAACATACATTTTTAGACTGCAATCTATCCTTTTAAGATGTGTTCATTAGGGTGAGAGGATTCATCAGATTAACTCCACCACAATGTTTCAGGTAATCAGAAAAAAATATTTCAAGCTGATTTTTACCACAAAAGAAATACTCCAAAATATCACTGCTGTCAATATATATGAAAATATGGTAACTACTTCCCAGCAATTTTGCCTTAGAGAACTAGTAAACAAAGTCACTTGGAAGGGTCACATTGACAGCATTCAACAAGAAAATATATACTGGGGAATTGTTTTGTTCAAAGGGATTTTTTTTTCCTTAATGTACTCTCACCTCTCATAGGACATGTTTCATCAGAGATTAATTTTAAGAAACCATTATTATTTAGATTTGCTTAGACTCTGGGGTATTAAGTTTTAACACACTTTTAAACCACATTTCTGTGAAAAAAAAAGATATTCATAAACCTGAAATATAACTTTCAAATAGTATCTGCGTTTCTACTTTTCTGCCTTTTAATCATCTTGGAAATGACCAGAGACAGGATTTTTTTAATCATCTGAAAACTATAGTATTTTTTTTTTTAATGTGCGCTGACCTTTAAGAGTGTGCGCACGAAAAAAATTCATTTAACCTTCAGTATATAAAATTATGACTCTCCCAGCCTAGAACATTACCCTGTCTATTCTGTGCTCTTGCTTTTTGACTGTTTTCCACACATTCATGGCATTGTTTTCTGAATGTCATTAAATGTTGCACTTGGCACAGGGAATAATGAGCTGGAAGCTGAATATTTGGCTGTGAGTTATTTGTATTGGTATGGGGTTAGTGTCTATAAAATAAGAACTGGTCACACACAGAAGCTTTTATAAGAGACCTTGAGTTGTGATTTTTTATCATAGTTCCTGTGCCTGGGTAGATTATGAAACATGGAGAAATCTTAATTTCAAAGAGAATATGCTCCAAAAAAAGTTTTCCATCCCATCCATCCTTTTCAAAGCACTCAAAATGCACAAACTGGGAAACCATGGAGGAAAAGGAGTTACAAGAGTGGCCTTTCTGGTGGTGAATGTAGGGTCAGTATCAACTGAAGCCCCCTCCATCCTCTTCTATAGCTGCCAGTGGAGCTGAAGCTGCCAAGAGGATTGCCACTTCCACAGCTTGTGCCAGGGAGCATGTCCCCAAACAGATGATTCTTGCCACTGGCTGTTTTTAGTGTGTTCATGTGCAGCTCTGGTCTGATCCATGCATTAGACAGCACATGGATTGTGAAGACTTGTGGGGAGCATTGCAAAACCATATGGCAGGAGCAAAGGGTGCTGTGGGATGACTGGTGTGTGGGGAAGTCTCTCTCATTCACCATGACGACTTGCACTTTACTGCATTTGATGCTATGCAATGCAGGGGAAGGAGGCAGAAAAAATACATAATTGTTAGCAACTCATGTAGTTTGAATTTCCCCTCTTGGAAAGCTGGATCCACAAAACTAAAATTAAGTGAACGCCAGCTTTGGTCAGCAGATGCCATATGCTCCACAGAGCTTTCAGTTGCAAACGAAGTGCAGAGAGGGCCATCAACAATGCAATTACACAAAGGCCACGGGAAAAGAGAATATATCAATCTATTAGCTTGGTGGAAGCTAATATGAATATGGGCTACACTTTCAAAGGCTGCAGAATAATTATGTTAGTCCCCATTCTATTCAGGCTATAGGGGAAGTGGGTTTGCTTCCCTTTCACTAAACATAAGGCCATAAAAGACTTAAAAGGAAGGAGAGATAACAGAGACCGATCTCTTTCTTGTCTCACATTCAGTCCATTTCTACATAAGAATTGGTGGGTTTAAGCCACATTAAAGCAATGTATCAAATGAAGCAATTAGTCTATTTTTGTAGCCGTAAACAAAAGCCATGCTGTGGGAAATCTCTTCTTACCTGAAACTGAACCTTCCTGTCATCAGCATAACAAAGGCTGTTCCCTCACACAAGGTCTAGGCAGGCAAAGAGACCAAGGTCTGAATAATTAAGGGCATAGTCAAGGCAGTGATTTATGCAGCACAGATGGTGTACCTTTCTTTAATACAGACAAGACTTTTACCTGAATTAAGTAAAACCAACCTGATGAATTTCAAAGCAGTAGCTACTTTGCAATAGAATTAAAGAAGTTTCTTCTTAGTTTCTTTGGAGACAAACTATTTTGTTTCTTTCAGCAAGAGCTGGTTATTGTGAGAGACTGAAATGTTAATGACTCAAAGCAATCACAGGGTGCTTTGCAGAGGCCAGGTTTGCACCCCCTGAGGGGGAGGAGGTGAGTTTTTGGGTGTGTAATGGCAAGACTCTGGTCTGCATAAGACAGATGGGATGAACAATCACTACCAGAGGTTACAAGCTGGGCTTTGAGGCCAATAAGAGACAGATCCTGCAAGGTGGGATGGTGCTTTTTATCATGCCAGTGGCCATCTCCTGCACAACTCGCTCAGTTGTAAACCCCTACACACACACCATCTTCTCCTGGGAAAGCTCCTGAAGGAACTAGATGGATGGTTGCATCCAAAGAGTTGCAGTCAATGGCTCAGTGTCCAAATGGAGCTCAGTAAAAAATGGCCTCCCTCAGGGGACCAGGACCTTTCAATGTCTTTATTAATGGCAGACACCCTCAGCATGTAAGGGACACCAAACTGAGTGGTGCAGTTAATTTGCCAGAGGGCAGGGATGGCATCCAGAGGGATCTGGAGTGGTCCCATGAGAAACTCATGTAGTTCAACAAGGCCAAGTCCAAGGCCCTGCACTGGGGTCAGGGCAAACCCCAGTATCCGGACAGTCTGGAGCGTGATTGGGTTGGCAGTACTTGGGGATACCAGGAGATTAATATTTGATGAGACCTGGCGATGTTGACTTGCAGCTCAGAAAGTCACCCTGTTCTGGGCTACATCACAAGAAGAATGGCCAGAAGGTCGTGGAAGGTGATTCTCCCTTTCTACTGTACTCTCATGAGACCCCACCTGGGGTACTGCATCCAGCCCTGGGAACCGCAGCACAGGAAAGACCTTTTGGAGCAGGTTGAGAAGAGGGGCACAAAAATGATCAGAGGGATAGAGCAGTTCTCATTTGCAGAGAGACTGAGAGAGCTGGGGTTCAGTCTGGAGAGGAGAAGGCTCTGGGGAAACAGTATTTTGGTCAATATACAAAGAAGGATGGGGAAAGACTTTTTACTAGGGTGCGTAGCAACATGACAAGGAATAATGATTTTTAACTGAAAGGGGGTAGATTTAGATTGAATAAAGGAAGGATTTTTTGTGTGTGTGTGTGAGACACTGGAACAGGTTGCAAAGAGAAGTTGTGGTTTCCCTATCATTGGAAGTACATAAGGTCAGTTTGGACAGGGCCTTGAGCAACCTGATCTAGTGAAAGCTGTCCCTGCCCCTGGAAGGGGGATGAACTCCATGGTCTTCGCAGGTCCTTTCCACATCAGACCATTCTATGATTCTATAAATCTATGATCCATAGTCCTACTGTATGTGTAAGCCACATATACAGGTCATGCTCCTAACACAGATGATAGGAATCTGCTTCAGATGGTATGAACTGAACCTTTCAGAGTCCAAGATTGCCCAGTTCTAAGGAAAGTACAGACAAAAGTTAAGTATATATATTAACTTCCAGGGACTACTGAATTAACAGATAATTACTGCACATGGTAATTTGCCTATAGACAATTTCTGCTATTTCCGTTAGTACCTTGACATTTTCCTAGTCCTGCTATGTTTGTTTATGTCATTATTTTTAAATATTTTCAAGTTACCTGCAAAATTAGTATATGATTTGGGTTTTCTGAATTAAAACCTGTATTCTGTTCCCAGAAAATTAGGATTTTACAGTAGATGTTTTCTGCTATGACTGTGTTCTCAAATCTCTCACTATCTCAATAGGTTTTTCTTGCATCAGCAGTCTTCTGAGTTCCCCTTATTTCTGCAGTGAAGGGTTTTTTTTTTTAATTATTGTATTTAAAAGTGTCACTTAGAAGAAAACACCATGCTAGGCACTTCACAGAAACCAGCTACAGACTTTCTTCTTAGCAGGGAGAGATACTTCTTCAGATCAGGGATTTAGCTTGAGGAACTTGAAATTGATCTATTAGCACACTTGGAATGGTTAATATTATTAAAAGAGAAATATCAGCAGTTGATTAGATCTACACAGCAATATTCCTGGCCATGTACAAACACAAACTGTGAACCAGCTTGGGAAAAACTCATTGGGCATTCTGAAAGCTACCTCATACGCTTAAGATATCTTTATTAAATTTTGCTTTATGCTAATAGGTTGCATGCATACATCATTTGGTATTTAATTAGATTGCAAGGTTAAAATAAAACAACAAACATTGAAATACCTGTAGAACTACACAGAAAAGGGATCTGGACAAACACATTCAGAGATTATTTGTTTACTGTATATTTTCTCCAAATTCTCGTTTCTGAAGCACAATTGAATTCCTTTGCACATACCTGAGATAAAGGTGAAGATGCAATTTTGCTGCTCAGCAAATAAGTAACATATGTTCTACTTCTTGAAAAGAACAAATAATGACACATTTGTTACCTAACATTGGAGACCAGGACAGCTGTAACACAGAACACATCAGAAAGAGGGGGCAAATGAATGGCATAATTTATCAAGTGTGCCACTTTTATGAGAATTTAATTTTGACCCCATTTCATTCCATAATCATATTTTCAATTCTTGAGTAATTTTTGCCATCCAACTACACTATCCCTGGCCTCTCATTACCTCCCTTGAGTACCATTCTCAGCTGTGTCTGAACAGGGGTTTGTGGGGCTCCTTAGGGGGGCAAGAGCCAGGAATTCACAAACTGATACAATTGTGCAAGAGGCACAGGAGGGTCAAAGGACAGCAGGAACAGAAAACAAAAACAAAAACAAAAACAAGATGAAATAATTTGTAAGCTGAATTTCCTATTGCAAAAAGGATCTATGACCATTTTATATATTCATTTGCATCAGAAACATTTTTTAAAACAAAAGTCACTTATTCATTTGAGAGCTATTTGATTTCCAGAATTATTTCAGTTTTTTCCTTGTGTTGCCCTCTGTGTATGAGTTAGGGACATATCTGAGAATTTGTAGTCACATAAATATGTGCAGGGCACATACAAAATACACCTCTTAGCAAATAATGGTGTGGAATATATATTTACATAAATTTAAACACTTAATAAAGACTATAGTGGGGAATCCATTTATTATGGCCCTGATTCTGATAACCAGGACCTATGAGCTGTTCCCTACAGTACAAACTAAACCTAAGAAGTTGTAACTTCTCTAAATTACAAGTATCTAACACTTGCATGAACTGGCCTGCCTGCTCTCACTGCTGCATTAAGTGAGCACCATAAATACCTTCATTATTAAATGGAAAAGCTCTAACACCTGGGTAAAATTAAGTCCAGAAACTGAGAATTCAGAAAACCTTCTGACATATGGCCCCTTTAGACTCTGTAGGTACAGCTGAAATGTAACAAACCTGAATAAGAATCAGATTGAGCAGCTTTCAAATTACTTCTTGTCTTACAGACGCTGAAAACCCATATTTGTATCTGTCAGGAATAGTCAAAATTTATGAGCAATTAAACACAAAGGAATGTGTCTCCAGCTTGAACTGTAAGTAGAAGAAGACACAGAACTGAAATGTTCAGGATAGAACTTTTTATATTTAAAATGCAAATTACCACAATTTTAGGCTCAATAACAGAATACAGATCTTCCTTTACCCCAGCAGCTGAAAATCCACAAAATGGGACACTTGATCTGACTGTTTTCACCTCCTCTTACCAAAATGCAAGGTCCTCTGCTCTGGTCCTTACACAACCTGCTCCAAAATCTTTTACCTCTGATTAATGGCCTGCACACATCTCACCTCCTCAGTGAAATAATTTATTGTCTTACAGTTATTTACAGTCTGTTCCTAGGGCACAGATAATGGTACTTGCAGCTGACAAACTCCAGGAACAGCTGGAATGCACAGGTGATTTCACATTAAGTACTGTTTACGCTCCACTCTTACAACCAACCCAAATGTGTACGTGAAGATGTGTTTTGCAGTGCACAAAATGTGAAGCATGAATTGTGGGAAGGAACACAAGGCCCCAGCTGGCATTCACATGAAGATGGAGAACTGTGAAATAAAGATGTCAAAGAACAAGCCATAGCCACATCTCTATCAGATCTGTGCTTGAGAGGCTCAAGATTAACAGAAGACAGGATGGAGAGCTGGTGTGTAAGTTAAAAAACATACACACGGGAATTCTGAATCTAGGGTCTGTTGAATGCAAAGCAGTCGCAAGACAGTGAAGCAGCCCAGTGCTTCAGAGGGGCTGGTGATTGGCAGCTCTTGCAGATACCAGAGAGGTTCTTGATGGCAGATGTAGACTTTTGTCTGGAGGCTTTGGTTCAGAATTTCTAGGACAGCGTTCTTTGAAATATTTCTAATTCTAAGCATAGGGATATACAGACAGACAGGCAGGCAGAAAGGCAGAATGCCATCACATAAACAGAAGTTGTTTAAATTTAACAAAAAAAAAGTGAAAGATCTTCAAGAAATATGGAATCTGAAGAAAAATATGTTCAGTTGTCTGGCACTTAATTTTTAAAAGAAATTTTAGAACTAAGCATCAATAAAGATAAACAAAAAGAAAAAGAATAAAGAAAAAAAGAGTTTGAGATAATTCATTCCTTGAGAGGATTCTTGTAAAGAAAATGCTATAACAAGAGTAAAAAAATGTAGGCAAGCAGGGAAAGAAATACTAAAAGTATAGAATTCATTTAAATGGGGAAATAAAAATAACAGGATTTAGACTATCTGTACTGGTTGTTTTACATTAAATTATTCTTTATATAGCACTTCTGTGTAATTATATTTTTACAAAATCCTGCCTGATGAAAATATCCAGTTTTGAATAATACATATTTATGATTAATAATATACTTTAATAAGACAAACATGTATTTAATATGCCAGTTGGAAACCTGATAGAAAATTATCATTATGTTGTCTGTTATTGCAGTCCAATAATATGGGAATGAGACAGTGTACTGCATTTGCAACAAGAACGGGGGGTTATGTTAAAACAGAATAGTCAAATAAGCCTTTGCTGTCATGTTATGTCACACAGTCTTTACAGATTGAAATTCCTGATTGAATTTGGAAAAATGTGACAGTAGAGTTATACGAGGACCAAACCGTAAAAGAACTATGCTCTGAAAATGACAAAAAATATTATAATAATAATGAAGTAAAACAAGAATTATGTAAATCTTCAGTGAACCCTCTTCAATCAAAGTAAACATGGGGAACATGATGCATAAATTGCACTTTAAAACTGCCGCTGTGTCTTGGAGTAGACAGAGCATTCACAAGAGAACAAATGACTTTTACATCAGTAGCATCCTGGCTCAGGACACAAGACTGAAGTGGCAACAACATATCAGCAATTTCATTTTTGAGTAATAAGGGCCATACAGCAGTGAAATCTGATGACCCTTGGAGGATACTCCTTCTTTAAAGGTGGAATCCATACCTACAGGATGAATAAAGTTAGAACAAGATAAAATGAACTGCTGACTGGATAAAATGCTTCCAAGAAAAAATTGGTTAAAAAATCTCTTAATAGATGCTTAAATTTAGAAATATACCACTAAACAGAAGGTGAGAAACATAATGTATGAGGAACACATACTCACACACACATATACACATAAAATCCTCAAGCCAGCTATCATGGTTAGACAGCAAAGAAAATAAGCATTAGGAACAAAAAGTCAACTTTCCAAAAACAGATGCTTTGTAAAAAAAAGGCACAGAAGAGGATAAAATGTCAAGCTAGATATAAAACTGCAATGAGGAAAGCTAGAAAAGAAGGGAAAAAAATAAAAGAAAAATATTTTAGGGGAGAAACTTGCTTGAGGCATGAAAACCAATAATGAAAATTTTCAAATACATCAGAAGATGGCAACCTGCTAGAGAATTTACAAGACTGATAAATACCATAAAAAAAAAAAAAGAAGCATTCAAGCAATGAAAGAAAAACAGCTAAATTCAATTAATTTTATGTGCTGTTCACTAAACAGGGGCTAGAAATTTTCACACATGTTCCTCAGAGGATGAGATGAACAACTGTCCCAAATAATAGAATGGAATGGAATGGAATAGAATAGAATAGAATAGAATAGAATAGAATAGAATAGAATAGAATAGAATAGAATAGAATAGAATAGAATAGAATAGAATAGAATAGAATAGAATAGAATAGAATAGAATATTTTAGTTGGAAGGGATCTACAACAATCATCTTTTCCAGCAGCCTGACCAGTTCAGGGTTGAACAAAAGTTAAAGTGTGTTATTAAGGACATTGTCCACTTCACTCTTGAACACTGACAAGCTTGGGGCATTGACTACCCATTGACCACTGCTGTAGGAAGTCTGTTCCAGTGTTTGATCACCCTCTCTGTAAAGAAATGCTTCCTAATATCAAGTCTGAATTTCCCTTGATGCAGCTTTGAAACATTCCCATATGTACTATCCCTGGATACCAGGGAGCAGACATTAGTATCTCTCTTTCCACTTCCCTTTTTTTTGAGATTTTGGAAGACATGGGTGCAAGGAAGAGCAGCAATTTTCCAGGATTGGTTGGTGTCCACCCAAAAATCTTTAAGAGACATGAAAATGAAAATGATGAATTGCCATTTGTTGTGTATTTTAGGAAAGCAAAGAGGTAACCAATGAATGTAATCAACCTGATTTACCAGAAGAGATGCAGAATTCTGCATAGTCTTTTTGAAACCAATTTTTACTTGATGAACTGCATAACACAACATGCCAAACATTATTATCTATCATTTGGGACAAAAAAAATGGCTTAATCTCTACACTTCACAATTTGAGTTTTCAAAATTGTCACTTGTTAAATTCAACACTGTTGTAAATGGAATGTTGGACCAAGATTTGTCATGGGAAGGAACAATGGCCATGCAAGCTGACAGAACCTGTCTACCAATCATAAAATTGATAAGATCACTCGCAATAGGTGTTATTTGGTAAAAAAAAAAAAAAAAAATACAAAAAAACTCTTTCTTTCTCATCTTCTATAAGTTAAAAAAAAAAATTAATGCTCTGAAGCATTGAACTTTACCCCTTTTTTTAAACTCTAAAGTTACCAGAAGTCAAAATTTCATGTACTAGACAAAAAAGAATCTTGCCTTTCCATACAGTAGTCCAAGCAAACAGATGTTGGGAAGATGAAGTGAGCAAAATGAAGTCTGTACTCTCACCTTTTTTACCTAAATTGGGGATTTTAGAACGAAGTATTTGCCCTAATGTAAAAGAATATGCTCTTGAGCTATTACCACTGAACCAGCCAGAACCATGAAAGAAGAAAGGGGAGGGACTTACATTCTGTTGTGGGGTTTCTGCCTGGTAGCTGGTACAGTGCTGTGTTTTGGATTCAGACTGAGAATAATGTTGCTAACTGATGTTGCTAACAATGATGTTTTAGTTGCTGCTCAGCAGCACTTATTCTAAATCCAAGATTTTCAGCTTCCCAGGCTCTGCCAGTGAGCAGGTGCACAAGAAGCTGAGGGGAAGCATGGCCAGGACAGCTGACCTGAACTCACCAAAGGGATATTCCGTGCCATGGAACGTCATGGCCAGTATAGAAACTGGGGGGAGTTGGTCAGGAGGTTCTTGGGTATCACTATCCCTCTGGCTCTGCAGCTTCTGTGCCGGAGCGGGAGGTGTAGCGATCTCTAAAAAGGCGTCTCCAAAGCGAAGCCGCTCAGCAGGATCAGCTGCACACACTCACACACGCGTGCACGCACAAACGCACGGATTGCTTCAGTAATTTAAGTCGGTGGCAAAGAGACAGGAAGGATCTTTGTGTGGAGTTCCACAGGAGCAGTTTATTGCTTCCACACTATGAAGGGTCCTAGAGACAGAGACCCAGAACAGCAAAGACCTCAGGCTTAAATAGGGGGGTGGGCCTAGCACAAGAAGCCAATGGTGTGAGGGCACGGGGGCAGTACAAAGGCGCAACTAGGGAATACGAATCAAGGGGGGAGCTTGGCATGGAGAACTTTCTATGGCATGGAACATAGAAGGTAGCAAGGAGGCGGAGTGGCCAACAGCCAACCAGGGAAGCAGAAGTGAGGTAGATTACAATAACATAACAAAGCATTCTGGGAGAGGCTTCTTTTCTCACCCTGTCCTGACAGAATTCTCTGGTACTAGGGACTGTCTTACCGAGAATTCTCTCTGTTCCTTGTACCACAGGCAAACTGCCCACCACTCTTGGGGATGGCCTTGGCATTGGTCAGTGCATGATGAGCAATTGTATTGTGTAGCCCTTGTTTTTATTAGGCTTTATTCCTTTGTCCCATTATTAGTATTGCAACACAGACATTATGCGTAAGTAACCGTTTGATGAAGATTATTCAAGGAAAATAGTATATCTACAGAGATGTATTATTATATGTATAAATATATAAGTAAATGTATAAATAAAGTTTTATATACAGTTATATAAAATACTTGAATATATATATTTATAGAGAGAGGTCTTAATAAAGTTCCACAGTGTGTCTGAGAAAATACATTCATTCTTATGGATAACTACAAAATATGTATTACTCTTATCTACCATTAAACAAAAAGCAAACCAATGAACAGGACTGTCAGTAGTTTTAATTAATCTGTGAAAAACACACGTTAGGTTGTATCTTCTGTGTGGAGGAGACTATGATAAATGTTGATTCAATTTTCTTTTTAATTAAAAAAATCCCAACACCCTGTACATCGACAGTTATAAAGTGGATGTAAAATATTGTGTTAGTCTATACTCCATTCCATTTTTTTCAAAATATCTTGGAACCTACTGGGGGAAGCTCCACCATGATCAATGTCCTTGCCGTCTTTTTTAAATTTATTTTAGATCTGCTATCAAACACCAAAAGCTAGCAAGAACCCTAGAAGCTTGGTAATGAACTAGTGAAAGGCAACACAGTAGTGTTGCTGTGTTTGCTCAGACTTAAGGTGGAAGGCAGGATATCTATTCCAAACCCTGGCTTGGGGCTGCAGGTGTGCAGGGATCCACAGCATGCAGATGCTGAGGCACAGCTACATAGAGTCATTATTAATGAGTAGGAATGCTGAGATCCATGTGCAAGGATGTCACTTGATATGAAGAGCACAGATGCCCTGAATAAAGAAATACTCTTCCACTTCATGTGTAAGTCCATGCAGATGAAGAACTGTGGCACACACATTCTGCAGAACATCTGACCGGCCTCTGATCGTCTCTCAAAATACCTGTGGATCATAAAAAGATGCTGCCTTTGTCATGCCTCTTCCTCATTTTTCTCTTCATCATTCAAAGGGATGAGTATCTGAATCTCAGGCCTGGAAGTTCTGCAGATTCAAGTATCCAAATGAAGGTAGTCTTGTGGGAAGGCAAAAAGCTAAATCCATCTGTTACAGAGAGAAAAGAATAAACATTGAAAGAAAATGTAGTCTATCTGAAGCATAGAGGAACACCTTTTTGGTGTATAATTCCCTGTTCAGGGTTCTTGTCCTGGCAGATCTTTGGGTCAAAGAAAAGAGAATTCCTTTCCAAATCCTCCAGTAATGCTGCAATAAAGCATAACTATTCGTGGCCATCTCTCTCAGCAATTAGAAGGGAATCCATCTCAGTCCAAGTTCCTGAAAATGCCAAGCTCCTTGTCAGGCAGACAGAGTCTATGCCCTCCATACGAACTGCAGGGAGGCATCCTTAATCCTGGAATTGGAAATCACTGCACCACTGATCACAGTGACAAACTTATTTTTCAGTTCACTTATTTCTGTGCCTGGATGAGCTTAATTGGCCCAGACGATTTTTGCCAAACAAGAATTTGAAGCTTCTCCATCGAGGTCAAGGTAGAAAAAAAAAAAAAACCAAGATGAAAAAAGATGAGTTAAGAAGCTGTGCTGACATTCCTCATTATACTAATGAGCAGATTGGTCCCTTTTGCTATGAGATGGTCATTTCCCTTGGTGGGTGATGAAGAAGAAGAGCAGTCTAGTAAAATAGTAAAATAGGAGTAGCTCTTCTGTGCCTTACAGATGCTTTATCTGACCCTTGAACAAGGCCAGCTTGCCAGCTCATCAAATCCCCAGTGTTGGAGACATTTTCTTACGACCATAAAAATGGAATAGATGGGGGATTCTTAACAATCCATCTACATTTGGGGGAAGGTCTTAGTGAATGAATAATTTAGCATTTATTATGCACTCAGATACCAGACTACCAAAGAAATGAAAAATTTTGCTTTTGGGAGTGTGTTCAAATAATACAATAGTACTGTCGTAAGGCATAAGGAACAACCAGTACAAGCAAAATATTGAATAACTTATTGTTCATTTGGTGCCCTGAATAAGGGAAGAATTCTATTGGAAGAGCTATGATTTCTTTTTTTTTTTTTACACATTGTAAAGAGTGTTTATACATTAAAGGACTATATTAAAGCTACAACTATAATTAATTGTGATGTTTCTTTTCTTTGGAATTATTCGTTGGATTTTACTATTTTTAATTAATATTTTAATTTGTTTACATACAATGCATGATCTAGTGCAACAGTCTATCTCTGCTAGAGGTGCCTTTCAGAACAGATTTTAAACCATTGATTTTTCAGATTGATGTGACTGCATTTTTTTTCACTGTGAGTTGCATTCAATTGCTAATAATAACAGTAATGAAATAATAACAGCAAAAATAGCATGTAAATGTTAACAGAAGAGCTATGAGAATAATTCAAAGTGTCTGTGAAAAATCTAGATGAACCAAAAATAACCATCTGACAGCCACAGATTTATTTTCCATAATTTTCTTCTGTAGTCGGAGGAGAGGAAAAGTCCTCTCTTTGATCTTGGCAAACAGATTCTCATCCTCAGAATCACGTTCAGGATGGGACAAAATATATATAAATATATATTAATTGATATAACAAAATCAGTTATACAAGTGCTGACTTTTATATACAAATGCTAAATTTTACAGTAAAAATAGCCCAAATAAATACATAAAATACATAAGTGCTTGTTATTGAGGAAAATTTAATATATGCATATGTTCACACTTACACTATACCGCTTATCTTAATCTTCCTTCTGATTTTTGTGGGGAGAAATGTTAGATCAGATTTAGGTGAGAAATTCAGCGCTCACCTTCTAAGTCAGTGTTGATTTGGAAATGCTTCAAAGTATTCATTTTATCACTTCATTGCAAGACTTCTGATATGTCATTAATACTTTAAAGATATGAAGAAAAAGTCAAAGTCACTCTTACTGAAAAAAAAGGTTTAATGAAAAGCTTAAATACATATATATATATATATAACATTTTTTGCTGCTCCTGATAATTTGGAGACATTTTCCAGAAAGAATCACTTTATCTCAGACATGCTCCATGACCTCTGAGCATTAGCTAAAAAGTCAGCATGGGACAGTATTTTAAATTTTTATGCAGTTATTTGCCACCTTAATTAAATAGTATTGAACCGTAAGATCTCAGTCCTTATTTCAGGTCCCTGTTATCTTCAGTACAAATGGTCCAGGATTTAATTTTAAAAGATTTTTCTTTTTCTTTCTTTGCTTTTTCCTATTTTTTTCCTTGCAGCTTTGAGCAGCATGTGGAAGGGAGCAGACCAACAGGCAGCAGCAAGGAATGAGGACATGCTACCTTTGTCAACAGGGCAGTGGCCTCACCAAGTGAGAGCAGTCCCACTGCACCTCAGTGGGGTGAGTGGCACAGGGCATGGCAGATATGCTCAGCCCAGAGTCCAGATGACTGGAGAAGTCCATGGCAATGAAGCAAGTCCAAGATCTGTCTGGGAAGTCAACTCTGAGGACCAGGGTCAAGCTCAGCAAACCCAAGGTGTGTGTGATGTAACTCAGGCAAGGATGAGGACAGGTTGTGAACTCAAATGCAGCTCCTGAGGAAAGGGCCGATAGACCTCTTTTTATACAAGCCAACAAGTTTACATGGCTGCTCCATATCAGAGCTGACCTCCAACATCACCAACCAGACTTCTGCAGGGACAGTCTCTGCACTCATGTCCCTGGCACAGATCTTGTTTTACAGGTCAAGTGTGTATACAGTGTCACGATCTGTTATGTCCAGCACACTCACGTGCCACGTTAAAAGCCCTGCCAAGCAGCTGTGCATGCCATGTGAGCACAGAACAGCCCTGCAGCTGGGCAGGGTGGAAAGCTAAGTTTTAATTAGTTTTTTTTTGTCCCCAGCTGTAACTGTTTTTCTCACTCCAGCTGTGTTCGGGTGGTGAGTCATCCTCAGTGCTAAAGGTGTAAGAAGCACTCACAGAGACATAAGGAACAGACACAGCTGAATTGTAAAAACTTCCGTGAGTCTCTCAGATTTTTGTGGAGCAAGAATCACGAGTCTCATATTTAATGCATGAAAGGAAATAACTTAAAATTCCTTCTGTGCAAAAGCCTTAAAATAAAACTGTCACATACAGAAGAGTTGTGCTCTACAGTGAGGACCTATATGAAAAAGTTCCTGCATCCATACAACACGTGGAGTTGGTAGGACTGTGAGGAAAATACAGTGCCTCTCTGTGTTGGCAACAAGCTCTTGGAGCACCAAAATCTGTGTCTGCTGCACTTGGCAGTGGGCAGCAGTATGCTGACTGCACACACTTCAGAGACTCACTGGAAGTGAACAGTTCTAGACTAAGTAATTTTGATACTTCTGAGATAAGAAGAGGTAATACAATCCTTATTTTGGAAAAGAGCAAGCATAAGCTTCCTGATGGCTGTTATTTAATGTGTGTGACTACCTTTTCTTTTTCTGTGGCATCTGAAAAGTTTGAGGGCAGTATTTGTTAGAAAGAATAGTTATGTGTTGCTGATATCATGACAAAAATGGGGATTACACCAAAACAGATGCCCAAAATGTCTAGCACAGCCTGATATTGCTGGAATATTTATGCACACTCTTCTGTTTATACCACTGTAGCGGCCCATATGTAATGTTAAGTTTGACAGAAAAAAAGTACTCCTTTGACTAAGTTTAAAAAGATCCAACCAATTAAACAATACTGTTTCCATTTCCTCAAAAGAGGCCCTCATTCTCAATCTGATCTTGAAAATTAAGGAGTGCAGTTTTCTGTAAGAGGAATCCACTTCTATTACTGGAACATCCATGTTTGCAGCACTCTAACAGGTAGTCTTGAAAATCTGAAGGACTATGATTTTAATTTTATTATGACAGCATATTTTTGTGTCTGAACTGTTGGGACAATTAAATGTGTGTAAGTGTAAATTGCTGTATTTTTGGTTATAGAACAGGAGGACATTTTTAACTGATGACATATTCCAGTCTACTTTTTCATATATACATCTAGCTTGTGAATTCTTGTAATACTGGGAAAATATCAAGATGATTCAGCATTCCTGTAGCCTGCTGGCAGGGGTACTAAATGCAGTCCTTCATTTTGGGACAGGGGAGTAAGACAAAGAGAGGTGATTTGTCTTGTGCATTCCTCGATTATTTGTGCTTTCAGTTTCTTGAGTGTGAGGTCAAGTATAACGTCAAGATAATGACAACTGCTCGGATGTGTTCTATGTATTCTAGGAGCTGGTCTGGTCTGAGGACACACACAGAGGCAGAAATTAGCATTCCTTTTAAGGGGTTAGAGGAGCTGTCAGTTTTCAACTCAGTAACAACTACCAAGCATCTCCTTCAGACTAGGACTGAGAACACCATCCTCTGCAGCAGCAGTAGCAGTGTGCTCCAGTTTCAGGAGGCAATGCAAATTTTAACACTGCAAATAGGAGCGTGGGGCAAGGAGCTATAAGCCATGCCTTCTTTCTGTGCCATTAAACTGCATTCATCATCATGTCATCTGAGTGTTTGCTTTCCTTTGCAGGTTTTGTGAGCTACTCAGGTTATTTTACTCCTCTGATTTAATATTGATTTCCTCCATTCTGTTCTCTGTACTAGCCAGTTAATCATTAACTCTATGTGAGAAGTATGAACAATTATAAACACAACAAAAATAATGAGAATTCTATCATGCTACTACTGTGAAAAATAAACAGATGATAGTTTTAATAGTCCTCAGAAAACAAAGCATCATGAAATCCAGAGCAAAGAAGTAGTGGTGTTAAAAGGTGAGAATCCTTCCAAAAATTTATTGAAATCACAGTAATAAGAAAAATGCAATTTTCTATATTATAAAAAAGAAACAAATTTTAAAATTAAAGTTATATAGCAGTTTATAGACTGCTACAGCCTATTTTACTGGGTTACACAGACTATCGATCAAATAAAACACTGGACTTTCATGGCTTTGAATTAAGGTATGAGACTGTGTCCTAAGTTATAGTTCTCTGGTTTGAAAGAGCCCTCAGGCATGTCATGTAACTTCTGCTTCTATACCTTTCCAGTCCTGCTCTGCACGCAAGCTGCATAGCTGGAAACCTGCAGCTACAGACTGCTGACTGGAGCAACAAAGCCAAGTTACTGTGAAGACCTAGATTTACATATTGGGTAACTAAAATATCAGCAAGCCCCTTTGTAGATATATCTCTGCTGCTATTTCAGTGATTGCAAAAGATAAATCTAGTTGTTGATACTAGCTGTGATTTTGCTGCTAGCCAAGCAAAGGAAATCTCAGTGGTTGAAGCTGTTGCCCATAACCAGCTGAAATTCCAGGTCTGACTCAGTTCTTGCTCTTGATTCCTTTCACTTGTGAGGCAAAATAGGCTGGTTTGTGCAGCTTTCAGAGAGTCTAAACACATCCTGTTTCATAAATGAGAGAGCTAAAACCATGTAAAAAGGCCAGAAAGGCAGCACAGCTGTGAAGACATAAGTTGCTAAGCTGCTGTAAGTCACACTCAGTCACACAGCCATAGCCTAAGAGCAAATGGTTGGTGTGTAACCTCTTCACAACACTGTCACTGTTGGCTTTAAGAGCAGTATGAAGTGTAATGGATGATTTCTTGTTGCTCATTCTGCTCATTGTATTGTCATGGGACATTTCAGGCTATTTTTGGCCTCCTTCTACCCCTCACATTTTCAAGACAATGGGAAGACAATGTGATTTTCTGTTCTCATTCCCATTGTTATAATGCAAATGAATTAATATTGTGCCATCCTCTGTTTTCATTAATAACCCTCTAAGAGAAACAGTATAATAGGAAAATACACCAGCCAGTAAAGCCTTCAGTGACAACTTAGCATTGTGATAAAACATGCTGCAGTACAAGAAGAAACTTGTATATGCTTATTGTGAGGAAATGGAAGATGGAAAGAAGAGAATGGAGAACAAATTAACCCCTTCTGATAATTGAAGCTTGTAACCTCTGGAAGCTTCTCTGCCTCTGTTAGTCATAAGACGTGAGAGTAGAGGACACAATCTCTATTGCTCCCCAGGGGATATTTTTCCCCTTTGTAGCAAAACAACCCATTAGGTAAACAGAGCTTTGTTGCCCGTAGCAACAGAATATTGCATTCCAGCAGGATAACAATGTATTTTAGCTTTGCTTATTTCTTTCAAAATTAAAACTAAAGATCAGCAGGAAAACAGAAGTACAATTAAAACTAGGCCTTGCTTAATAAAGACTGGACAATTAAAGAAGAACAAGATTAATCAACCAAATTAAAAATATAGTATAGTGTTGTATTTACCTGCTGCTTACTTTATTTACAGCAGTGATAGTCTGGCATTCAGCGATTCCCACACTGCCAGACAGCTTGACACAAAGAAGATGATATTGTTCATATTATAGAATAATAGCATATCCTGAGTTGTGAGGGACCCACAGGGGTCTTTAAGTCCAGCTTCTAGCCCTGCACAGGACAGCCCCAAGAATAACACCATGTGCATGAGAGCACTGTCCAAACAGTTCTTGTGCTCTGCCAGGCTTGGTGCTGTGCCCACTTCTCTGAGAAACTTTTTCTGGTGTTCAACCACCCTCTGGATGAAGAAGCTTTTCCTGAAATCCAGCATAAATCTCCCCTGACACAACTTCAGGCCATTCCCTTGGGTCCTGTCACTGGTCACCAGGGAGAAGAGGTCAATGCCTGCACTTCTGCTTCACCTCTCAAGGAAGCTGCAGACTGCAATGAGGTCTCCCTTCAGTCTCCTCCTCTCCAGGCTGAACAAACCAAGTGACCTCAGCCACTCCTCCTATGGCTTCTCCTTTACACCCTTCACTGTCCTCACGGGCTTCCTTTGGACACTCTCTAACAGCTTAATGTCTTACATTGTGGTGCCCAAAACTGCCCCCAGCACTGGAGGTGAGGCTGCCCCAGTGCAGACCAGAGTGGGACAATCCCCTCTCTTGCCCAGCTTGTGATGCCCCCCAGGACAGGGTTGGCCCTCCTGGCTGCCAGGGCACTGCTGGCTCGTGTTCAACTTGCCGTGGCTCAGGACCCTCAGGTCCCTTTCCAATGCACTGCTTTCCAGCCTCTCATTTCCCAGTCTGTTCATACATCCAGCGTTGCCCCATACCAGGAGCTTGCCCTTCTTAAACTTGATTCAGCTGGTGATTGCCCAGCCCTCTGAATTTTCAAAGTCACTCTGCAGGGCCTCTCTGACCTCAAGGGAGTCAACAGCTCCTCTCAACTTACTGTCACTGGCAAACTCGGCTAGTGTACTCTGTGTTCAGATTCTTAGTGAAGAGGTTGAAGAACACAGGGCTGAAAATAGAGCCCCACTAGTGACAGGTCACCAGTCTGATGTCCCCCCATTCACTATAACCCTTTATGCCTCACTTGTGAACCAGTTGCTCACCCATCCCATAATTTGTTTATCCAGTTCTGTGTCCAGAAGGATGCTGTGAGAGGCTTTACTGAAATCCAAAAGAATACATCAGCTGGCTTCCCTTGTTCACCTTGGTGGGTTACCTTGTCATAAAAGGAAATCCAGTCTGCCAAGCAGGAGTTTCCCCTCATGAACCCATACTGTCTGTGACCAGTGACTGTGTTGCCCTTTAGGTGTTTCTCTATAATTCCCAAAATAATCTTCTCCATAATTATGTTTTTGGATGTTGTCTGACTTAGCTTGCATGAAAATATATCCCAAAATATAATTCATAGTCTTTTGATTGCTATGGCATAGGATGTGTCCTTTCCTGTCAGTGATTTCCAAGTAATTAAAATTAAAAATTAAACTAATTAAAGAAGGAAAGTTCATGTGACTTATGCTGGAAGTGTGTAGGGTTATTTGGAAGAGCTACAAGAATGAAATAAAATGCTCTAAGTAGGCAATCTGAACCAGACCTGGTTGCCCAGTTATGGCAATAATCTCCATAATCTCTAAGTTATGGAGTATAACTGTCCTTCTTAAAATAATATTATCACTGTTTTACTAACTTCTGAAGGAAAGAGTAAATGTTGAGCTTTTGTGATGGAAGAAAATCACTGGTGGGGTTTCTCGGGGATCCCTGCTATGACCTGTGCTGTTCAACAAAATCATGGAAAGAACTGGAAAAAGTCACGTGATGAAAAATTTTCCCAGTATTAGCAAGCTTTTCAGGGTAAAAAGAACAAGGGAAGACTAAAACTAATGTGAGACTGAGGGGATCCAAATGAAGCTTGCAGGGACTTGCTTCAAAACAAGCTGAAGGAGGTGATTCATGCTGCAATGGGGGAATAACAGTGAAAGCTTACAGAGACTCCAGTGCAAACTGGAAAAGTTCAGGGAAAATAGATTTGTTGCATTCTGTGAGATACACATCTGGCTTAGGAAGATTCCAGAGATGGAAGAAGTTAGAGGATGGGGCAATATAAGGGAAAATAAAGCTATTCCATATTGATTTATCCTGGGTCTGGAATTCGTGTCACCAGACTTACCATGGCTATTCAAATTAGGATATGGCTCAATTCAAGCATGTACTATATATTAGATTTAAAATGAAAATGTGCCTGCAAACTGTTGATGTTCAGTAGTATTAGCCCAGCCCCAGCCCACCTAAAATACAAGTATATGATATACAACCTGGGGATGAAGTGTTAATCAAGATATTCTCAAAAATACTGTCTTCCAGTGTTCTTGTTTTGCTGTTAAAATTTTGGGTAAGAATAACTGGATACATAGTTCTTATATCAAACAAATAATGAATGATCAATTAGTTGGTCAATTACTGACTGTTGAGAATCTTTCATGGTTTTATCTTGACAATGATTTCTACCTTATGATAATCTTGTTAGCCTTCATTCTGTTATGCTTATCACTTGTAATAATGTATATAATGGTGATGATATGGATATTATATGGTGATGGGGGAAATGATGCCTTAGGTTTTAACTTTTATATTTTACAATTTCTGTACTGCTTAGAGTGTAACTCTGAAGTTCCTTGTAGCCTGTAATTTCTGCTCTCTCATGCAAGATAGACATAACAAAGCCTCTCCAGGCTTTGCCTTCAAGGACAGCCAGGCTCTTCTAGGCACAAAATGTGTAAACCAAAGACTCTAAGGGGGGAGCAAGCTGAGGGGAATTACATCATTGAACTGGGGCTTTAATTGGAGAATTAACCGTGGTATGCAAATGAACCGAACCTATAAAGGTGTGAAGAACTCGTGACCTGTCGTCCATCTTGGGGTCCATTTTATGGAGGCAGCCTCTGGTTCCCCAGGGTGTACCTTGAAGGCCCTTCAAATAAACACCTATCTTTATTCCCTTACTCTTGTCTAGTCTCTGTTTCTAGGTGGCTGGAAAAGGCATCAATGGTAGTAGGTTAATGCCTTAAAAGTTTTTGTTTTGTTTTATTTTCCTTTTAGTACGTTAGCAGAAGGCTCAATTTAAAAAGAAATGGGAGGACTGGTGTGGAATACATCGGGTACAGGCAGCTCTTTGCATCACAAAGGGCACAAAGACCAATGGCAGCAGCCAGGTGAATGGACACTGAGACACAGCAGGAGCTGAGGAAGAAGGAGGAAGAGGGAGACATTCATGAGCTTGGACTTCAAGGACACAAAAACCCAGGTGTTCTTTTTTTTGGGGTCCCTCCATGGAGGCACCAACTTGAGCTATTTCTGTATTGCAGCGCTGTTAATAAACTGCTTTATTGAGCAAATTATCTGAGATTCTGTTCTGGGAACCCTGGGGTTGAGACAGTAAGGAAATTGGTCTGACAGTGTGAGTGGGGTGTGTGGGGAGCCAAGCAGGGACCCGCCGGGTCACTGAAACCACCTTTGTGAATTGATTTCAGTCCCAGCAGTGGCAGTCTCTGTCCTTAGGAGTGTGATTGCTAGAGAGTCTCATGAATAGTCAAACTGGGAAGTTTCCTTAACAAAACCTTTTGCATTAAAAAAGTTTAGTATTTGAAACCCATCTTCCAAGTTAGTTGGTAGCACACCTCTTGCTTTTAGGAAGGGTAGATATAGGATTTGGGTACCTGGTAGATTTAATGAGGTGCAAGAATAAAAAGGGATGAGGCTGTAAGTTTTCTAACTGTGCTTTTACTTCCTTTAGAAAAGGCTTTGGAAAGCTTTCCTTTTGTCCTTATATCTTAATGGCACCTTTTTTTTCTAACAATCTTTATCCCTTGGCTTTTAAATTTTTTTAAAGGAAAGATATGGATAAATTGGTTAAAATATTACTACAAAGAAAACACTACATTGAAACAGAATAATGTGAGATTTTATCTAAAGTAGTGTATTGGGGATACTTTGTAATTGTCTAGTTTTCAGTTTTCATTACAGCTGAGTTATGAGGGTGGGGAATAAGCTTTGCAATTTTAAAAAAAGCTGCAGACCTGGCTACATGGATGGTAGGTAGTGACACAAATTGAGATATATTAATGTTGCTATGGGGAGAGAGTCTCCAATAATTCATAAGTCATGAAGGAATTAGAGTCCATTTCTCAAACTCAGTTTAGCAGTAAGAAGTCTTGAGAACCTTTTGGTCTGTTTCTAAAAATAAATGAAAATAAATTCTAGTAAATTAGTTATAGAATACCTCTTGATTTGTTTTGTTTGTGAGAAACTCAGAGACCCTCCGATAAGTGTTCCAAGGACCACCATCTGGCATTTTTAAATGTAAACTCATGGAATCAAGTTATTTTAGACTGTAACTTTTTAATATTCTTTTGAAATTGTGTATTTAGATCATGTAACTGAAGCAATGTGAAAATGAGGGATTCAAAGACATTTTTTAGAAAGCATGAAGCAACCATAGGTAACCAATATTTAAATGTTTCTGTATTTCAAACAATTAATTATTTTGAGAATAAATCCATGATTTCCCAGTACTTTATAATACTTGAATGCCTGATTTAATTTTCCTTGATTGCATACTATAATGTGGCTTTAAGAATCACATTTCTAAAATAAATGCTATTGCTTATTAATTCAAAATGTGCTTTCTGTGAATATTCTGAAATAATAGCTAAAAAAATTGATATTTCATTGCAGTATTTGCCAATGTGGAACCATGTCAATGTGACTGGTACAGAAGAAATGGAGAGTGAAATTACCTGGGAACTGAGGAGACTCTTTTTGGCTAAGAAATGCAAAAATCACACTTAGCAGAAAAATAAAACCCTCCTGAACCTACAGGTGCCTCTAAACTGACTCCAGGGTGACTTTGGCCATGACCCCACATGCACAGTTGTGGTGGCTTGACCCTAGCTGGATGACAAGTGCCCTCCAAAGCCATTCTGTCACTGCCTTCCTCAGCAGGACAGGGGAGAAAAAAATATGACAAAAGCCTTGTGGGTTGAGGTAAGGGCAGGGAGAGATCACTCAGCAGTTATGGTCATGGGCAAAGCAGACTTGGCTTGGGGAGACCAATTGAATGTATTATTCATCAAATTGTAACAGGAGAATGAGAAGTAAAAACAAATCTTAAGAACACCTTAAACCTACCTGACCCTTCTCCCCAGGCTTAACTTCACTCCCAATTGCTCTACTTTTTCCTCCCCAGCAGTGCAGGGGTTGTGGTCAGTTCATCACGTGTTCTCTTTCTCTCCTTCCTCCGCAGGGAAGGTCTGCTCACACTCTTCCCCTGCTCCAGCGTGGGTGTCCCTCCCAGAGGAGGCAGTCCTCCATAAACTTCTCCAACCTTACTCCTTCCCATGGGCTGCAGTGCTTCACAAACTGCTCCAGGTTGAGTTCCCTGTGGGGTCACAAGTCCTGCCAGCAAACCTGCTTCAGTGTGGGCTTCTCTCTGCATAGGTCCAGGGGTCCAGCCAGGAGCCTGAGCCAGCTTGGCTTTTCCACAGGGTCATTGCTTCCTTTGGGCATCCACCTGGTCCACCACGAGGTCCTCCATGGGCTGCCCCACCACCACCACCACCACCACATTAGGTGTGGACTGTCCCTTTGGTCAGTTTGGCTCAGCTGTCCTGGCTGTGTCCCCTCACAAGATTTTGCCCACCCAAGCACACTGGTGAGAGGGAATGTGGAGTGACAATGCTGATGCTGTGCCCATCCTGCTCAGCAGTAGTGCAACACTGGTGTGTTACCGACGCTTTTCTGGCTACCAGTGCAAAGCACAGCAGTAGGAGAGATGCTGTGGGGAAAATTAACTCCATCTCAGCCTGACCCAATACTATCAAATACTATGAACTACCAAAAGCATCAGAAAAGCTTTTCTATCACATAATTACTAAAGAAAGCTGTTCTGAATTAAAAAGCACCTGCAATCCTATGTTTCTGATAACTTCCTGGGTTTTTAATGCCATCTAATTAATGCAGTCACTTTCATACATTTTCTTTTCTCTGCCAATTTTTTCCTGACTCATAATATCACTATTTTTTTCCTCCCAGTACTCCATTTATAGATCTTGCCAAACCACAGAAATACCTCTTTTCATATATTCAGATGTTTATATTTCTTAGACACCAAATGTTTGGTTATACATAGAATGTGAATTTTTCAATTCTGCTTGTGAGTTCTTTCATATTAAGTATCACCTACAGAATATTTTTGTAGTCAAACCACTCCTCACGTAAAATGCAGGCTAATCACTCTTCTCTGTACATAACCAATGTACCCCAGGGAAGTGAGGAAACAGCTCTTTTGAATTAGTGGCCATTATCTCAGTCACAGGCAATTTACCTGCCAAGAGTTAGAACCAGGAGTGGCACACAGAAATTTCTGATTGCTGGCCTTGTATCTACTTCTGATACAGACTATGGGAGTTCTTGTGTTAAATAAAGTTTACCTAAATAGAAACTGATAGAATGATTTTTTTCCAGCCTTGTCCATGTGCACAATATTCCATTTTTAAGTGATACTTTTATTACAGAATTATGCAGTGCAATCCAGCTATATTCTTTCCTGATTTTCTTAAGTAGATCATTTCACTTGGTTGTGAGATATTTGTGAAAGGCTGTATTCAAGCATGATTAGAATTCAGAAGATATCTCTAAATTATTTTCTACAGGCTTTTGTTCACGGGCAAGAATTTTTCTCCATTCAAGTAGTAGTGCCAGATCAATGTCAATACAGATCAACACTCATGATTTCTCTGAACATGGCAGAGGTAGGAACTGGTTTGGAGCCACTATGAACAAATTATACACAAAGTATTTAACCAGGGATCAGGAAATAGTCGCTGTGATTTCAATGTGATTCTTTAAATTCAGTAATCCTTCATCTCCACTAAAGACAAACAGTATGGGTCAGCAAAAAAAAAAAAAAAACAAACCATGTAATAAAGGAATTATGGGGAGTTTTGCACTCTGGAAAGAGATTAAAAAAACATAAGGGTTGAAATGTGTGTGAGTAGCAGGAAGAGATTGTGCAAAAGAGCCAGGATCAGTTCCCAAATTATTAAATGGTGACAACTGTATATAGTGAGTTTATCTTACAATCTTTCTGAGATTGATTTTTCTCTCTTGGTTTTCTGTAATAATCATAATTTTTTGCCACAGTTATCAATGTTATTTTTACCTAAGGAGTTGATAGCTGGTGTGATTAATAAAGACACAGTACAGCTAACAGTCAAGAATGACCAGGCTTGCAAAACAGAGGTGAGCTGTGGAGCTGGAAGTGATTGATTGTAATGTCTGGGAAATGCAAAGGACCTATCATTTAGTATGTAGAGGCAGTCACATCAGAAATCTGATAGAAATCTGGTGAGGCGTGAGTGTACACATTAACCTTGGTGGTGGACTAGAACAGTGTATTTCAAACACAGTTTTGTGTCACTTGGATGACTGAGAGCATACACAAGTTTTGCTGGATGTACTTAAATGCATTTATACACAACTTTGAGGTTTCATATTTTACAGGACTTCAAGGCACTCCAGGATTAACTGGATTTTTTGGTATAAAGTATAGATGCTCTTGAATTTTAAAAGAAAAACCAACACTGCATGAATGGTCATAGGTTAGCCTTGATCACCATATGATTATAGGACTGACAATGAAATAATCATACAATGACTAAATATCATATTGTGATGATTTATAATTTTAGCTGTTGAGTCCAATCTGCTCTTTGAAGCCAGCCATTTGAAATCAAATCTCATGAAGCTGGTGGTTCTTCTCTCAATAATTTCAGCTAACCTTGAAGCACCACCAGGGGTATTACTGTGAGTATTTCCTTTTACACTGGCAAAGTCATGGTTGAGATTTCCAAACACAGGTGAGGTATGACAATCCAGTATATGTAGTTTAGTCTAACTCCATGGTCACTGGTTTATGGCAGATTTTCCTTCAAGCAACAATACAAGCAGTTAGTGACATGCTCAGATAAACCCACTGCAGGCACATGTTATATAATTTTGTAAATTATCTACCTTTATTCTGACAGTAAGAGGTCAGTCCCAAGTTTCTAACTACTAAATAATTCATATTAATTTCACTGTCTTCTTATTTAAATTTGAAACAGAAGCCCTTATTTAATCCTTCAGGTATTGCCACTGCACAAAGCTATTCAGTATTACTTGATTAGGTGCAATGTGAAAAAGCAACACCAAACACACAAGAGTCAAAAAACGAACCACAGAGAAAACATTTTGAACTACTGCCCATTTGAAATAGATGTGTTTCCAGGTTCTCCTGTGAATTATTAATTAGCTTTTATTTCTTTCACTAGAGCTAGATGTGAGATTATTTCTTCCCTTAATGACTTTTTTTACCTGTCTTTTATGTATTTATACACGAATGTCATTAAGAAGAAACAGGCTTTCATGTCTTCAACATATTTAATAAATGGCATTATTTAGCCTGGAGAAAAGGAGGGCCAGAGGGACCTTGTTGTTCTCTACAACTACCTGAAATGAGGTTGCAGCCAGGTGGGGGTCAGGCCTGCTCCCAAGAAATAGAATAAGAGGAAGTAGCCTTGAGTTGCATCAGGTTGAGATTTAGACCGAATATTAGGAAAAATTTCCTCACCAAATAGGTAGTCAAGCATTGGATCAGGCTGCCCAAGGAAGTGATTGAGTTACCATCCCTGGAAGTATTTAAAAGATGAGCAGATGTGGTACTTGGTTTTGTGGTGAACTTGTCAGTGCTGGGTCAATGGTTGGGCTCAGTGATCTTAGAGGTCTGTTCCAATCAAAACTATTCTATGACTCTATGACTGTTAGAAGGGCAATGCATATAAAATCCCTTTGATGTGACAATCCTGTCATATATAACTACCTGATCAGTGGATGCCAAACTCAGGTGGAAGTGTTAGATCTTACAACTAGACAAAGCTTTGGCTGTACTAAGTCCAAAAGTAAACATTAAGTTTTTAATGCATGGGTAGGCTCAGGACACTTACGCTTGTCACCTCTGGTTGGAACGGCTGCTAATGTTAATTTATAACTCTCTGTGGTGGCCGTATTATATATTGTCCTGTTGTCAGTCCCTGTCTGGCTACACAGGCAGCCTACAGGAGCTGGAGCTCTGCAACATCTGGTGTCTGAAAAGAGAGGGAGCCTGATGTCCTGAGCAGAGGATAGCTCTGAAACGTCATTGTATACAGGGTTGGGCAAAACTTGTATTTGCACATGGTGCTCTTCTGTTGCCTTATAAACTCAAGGCATTTGAGGGTGATAGTATTAAAAAATTTCTTCTAAAAAGAAAAGGTTAAGTCTGGGAAAATAAATTGAAAATCCAAGATGTGCTACATAGGGATAGGAAAATGCAGAAACAGAATTATTGCCAAGCTATGAATTTAGAATTATTGAAGGTGGTAGTCAAGATTTTTTTTCAGTTATTTCAATGTCAATGTTAATAAGCTGTTAATATAGTATTAGGAAACAACATATGGGATATTAATGTCAGTTAACTAAATAGATATAATGTAAAGGAATTTTTTTCAAGTTCCCCATCTCATTAGCACTAATTCTAAGAACGTTCCTTTAATACAGGTTAAGTCTCTTAATAGATTAACCCTTCCCTACATTCTACCTGGCTGTTTATTTCCTATCCAGTGTACCTATGATAAGTACAGCATACAGGTCACACCTTGTTTGCTGTTTTGTTTTGTTAAAAAAGCTGTACTGCAAACAACCAAGTCCATGAAGTTTATGTTCAGCAGTTAAAATGTCCTTGTTGTGAATTCCATTCTCCTAATCAAAGACTGTCAGAGGAAAATATGTGGGATATTTTAATATTCTCAGGCTTTATACCTACAATAACAAACAGTTTGCTTCACAAAAGAAAGATGACACATTCACATCTCCCCATATTTCATTTCCTATGGCTAAGTGTTTCCCAATTTACATATTAATGCAGCTTAGGCAAAAAAGTTTACAAGATCACCTGGGAAAAATTCCACTAGATGGATGGCCACTGAAACATTGGAAACACAGTTGCACTGGGTATTTTTCTCATTTTTCTAAATTTTAAAATGACAGTGTTAATGTCAAATATAGGACAGAGTTGTGAATGCAGTCCAGAATGTGGGATCACCTTAGTGAGCTCCCAGAGGAACATAGTTATGCTTCCATTTTTTTGAGGTTTGGGCCAAAAGTGTATTGCAAAGTGGTCCTTTTTGCACACTGGTCTATTTTCATACCCAGTTATCTGAAAACAATGATGTTAGGGAAATTTTAAAATTAATATATTTTTCACTTTGACATTTTCAAGCTATTCTGGTTAACTTGGACTCAAGCTACTCTTTCAAGAGGTGTCTGTTTTTTCATTCTTGATGTTTGGAAATAAAGAAAGATATCAAATATCATTCAATAAATCTGTCCAGGTGATTTTTAAAACACACTGCTATTCTCAGAGTAGAAAAAGCTGTGTATACAGATACTTTTTCTGTTTACAGCTTGTTTAATAATTTCTTCAGCATTTCAAAACTGTAATATAGGTGAAAAGTTGCAGAAAAACCAGTCTCTTTTGAAGGACAAACAAAACAAGCCACAGTGCATGATGTTGACAGGAACTTCTTGCCCAAGAAGCTAATGCAAGCCCTTTCACACAGGCCTGGTACCACCTGACAGAAGCAGCCAGTTCACTGCAATATGCCAAATATATTTCAATGGAAAACCAGTCATCCAAGCCTGCAATTTTTGTTTTTGTTAAAGATGTCACAGTCATCTATATAATATATTTCTGGCAAAAATAAAAGACTGCAAAGTATAGCCAGGTCACTCAGCCTCACTCAGAAACACAGCACTCCCTCCTGGGGCATATTCTCCAGCAGTGCCTAATTCAGAAGGATGGGTTTGCTGTTTTTGATCTTGGTCCTTCCCTTTTCCATGCTGTGAAAGACAGGTGTGTCCCATGGTGTGGATCAGACTTATTTAGCCCTAATTTGCTGCTTCATTTCTGACCAGAGCATCCAACCAGATGAATGATTTTTCTTTGTTCTGGTAAACTACCTTTTTCTAGGTATGCCAGAGCTGAAATATTCCCTTCAGGAAGATGCCCAGCACATTATTTCCACACACACACCTCCAGTTATCCCCAGCACGTTTTGCTCCCCTGTAGCGCTGCTCTCATATCACATTATTGTGATTCATTACGTGCACAGGCAAGTGTTACACTCAGAGTGACTCAGCAGCAATAGGGAGATTATTCACTTTTTTACACGTCTGCAAGATAGATGTCTGTGGAATAAGAGCAGAGAGACAGACACATTATTTGTGTCACTAGGGTGATGGGAGCAGGAACTCAAATTTATGGAGTAGGTGTTTCTGCACACATTTGCATCCATTTTTTTTATATTTTAATGTGACAAAACCGCTCTATGGTGAGACTGTCAGTATGTGTGTGTCTGTGTGTGAGTCTGTGTGTGGGGTAAATGCTTTGCCCAGACCACGGGGTTATTTCAAGGGGTTTCCATTTCCATCATGGAAACCACAGACCCTGCAAGTGCGAAAGTCAGGCCCCTGACATCATCTTTATGACTATATAATTTTCTGTCCATGACACAAGAAAAAAAACCTGACAGGGACAGCAAGAAAAATAGGCTTCTAATCTGTTAGTCTGCTACCAATTTTCCATGTGGCTTTGGGCATTTCTGTCTTTCATAATTTGTTTTATTAGCTCTTCAGGAAAGCACTTTCCCTTTCTATACAGTGAATAGTCTAAGTGAGGTCCTGCCCTCAGCTTCAGCCTTTAAGTTCTGCCATAGAACAAAGACCTGTAATAAATATATTTACTGGCCTCTCCATTAAGATGCCTTTTGTGAAATCCATTTGATGGAAATGTTTCACAATTACCTTCGAGTGAAACCCCAGGGCTTTTAGAGATGGAAACTAGACAACACAAAAGTGTGTTCATCTGAATTTATTTTAAAAATAAAGGCACTTTGACTGCCTTCACACATTTCCCTATACTATTCTCACCAATTAATGCTTTCAGTGCAGATAACAGCTACAATTAAAAGTTACTTTAGTATCTAAAATCAAACCACCAATCTAGGATTGAAATGAGAACTGAAAAAAAGAAAAAAACAAACTCAGATATAAAATCATCTTATTTGTTTGGCTTTGTGAGTTTTATGGAGGAGAGAAAAGCAAGGGTTTTGTTCCTGTTCTTGAAGTAACAAAAATATATGAAACTAGAATAGGAATTACACTCTAATGTTACGTGTAGTGAAGGCACTGGTACATAATTCATCACTCCACTAATGTGTTCTGGCAGAGGATTATTTCACATGCATAGCAGGATGTGTCAGACCCTTTGATTTAGAGTCTTCTCTAACAGACTCCATTTTCAAAGAAGTGCAAGAGGGTTCTGCTTCCTCCCCCATAACCACTACTAAATTCACATTGAGAAATCTGACTTAAATTATACTTACAGTTCCTGACACATAAAAGCAATCTGATTCAGAAAAAAAAAATGTACATTCATGCTTGTGTCTTCCTGAAGATGGTGGAGTTTGGGATGACAAAATGTCACAATGTCCCAAGTAGTGACACGGGACTCAACTTTATTAGAGGCTTCTATAACAGGTGATGGTCTGGGACAGATGAAAATTTGCATGCAAAACTCTCTCTGTGGCATGAAAAAATACAAGATAGCAAAAGCAACTAAATGTTAAGGTCCATTAGCCTCCGCCTTCTAATTGATTTAGCTGTCTTTATAATTGAACTGTCTCTTGAATATGTTAATTTGACCTTGTGTTCTCTTACCTGAAATCATCAACTACTTCACAGTTCATTTAAAAAAAATATTATCATGTTTCTGAAAATGTGATATTTTAGAAATGTAATTAGGCTTATAACACTAATGTAGAAAAATATATATGTGAGAAGAGTGATGGAATTGTAGGCCACTCCAGGAACTCATGATGGCAGTTTTTCTTTATGTTCTGGATTGTTTGAAAGACTGCAGTGTCTGCAGTGATATAAAGTGGTTAATGTTGAGCCTCCAGCAATATTCTAAGTGATTGACTACACCCAAGAAATATCAGGTGCAGATCAAGTGAGTTCTATCTGCAAGGCATAAATTAACTAAATTCTTTGAATCTTTGGTTTAAGAAAATCTGGCAAATCTGCTCCTTAGCATTCTTGGTGAGAAATCATAGTGTAGATCTTTATATCTTGTAACATTCTACTTCCTAGTCTCATATTGGAAGATTAATGAAGTAACAGTTTTTTCTAAAAGAAATGAAATTCCCTGTAAGTCTAGCTAACCAAAAAAATATGTGGGTTGACCAATGAATGTCATTTACTTTCACTGCATCTCCTGAACTGCAGTATTCAATTTAACTCTGAAGGTTTTTCATTGTTTTCACTATATTTATGTCTTGAGCTGTGCATGCAACTGTTCCAATTCCCATGGATCCATCACTTGATCAATAATCAAATTTCATGAGCCAAAGTTGTCTAAATACACAAAAAAGTGGTCATTCTATTCATAATTAATTTTCATAATTAATCCACTTTAGGAAAATTGGAAAAGAGAAAATAGACTAAGCAAACTGCCCATTTGCAGTTTATCTAATTTTTGTTAAATTGTTAGTGATTAGATTAGCTAAAAAATGCTGTTCATGAGAAGACCTTCAAGTCACCCCTTGACTGGCAGCTACGTTAGACAGCTTATTCCCTCAAGCTCCAGCACAGCTGGTGGTGAACTCTTTACTCTCCAGAAGTTACATGAAGATGACAAAGTCCCTAATGTAAAACCCGAAGTTTTTTCTTCAATAAAAGAGTGAGAATAGTTTTCCCTCTCTTCCCTGATGCAGAAAATATACTTGATTTCTTCAATCGTAAAGTATTTTAAGACTGCTTTTAAAGCATACTGGTTTAAAGCCTGGCTTTAGTTTTTTACTTGAAAGTTAGGATTTAGTCTGTGAAGCCGTGTAAGGCAGCATGATTTATTAATCTTCCCTAATCTTGAAATCTGTCTGCATGAAAGATGACTTGAGTAAAGAGAAATTATTCCTTGCATTTTGATTGGATTTTCAGACCTGAGTCAAATTAGTCCTTAGAGGTTCTGGAAACTTAGTTTTATTCATAGGATATGTGTCTCATGTTCTGTTCAGGAACTTTGGACATGCAGGCCAAAATTTTCAGGATGGCATAGTTTTAATCCTTTTAATCTTCAAATTTCAGTCTTTTTACATCAGTCTTTAAGATCTCCCAGATTTTCTGTTTCCTGTTTTCACTTCTCTTTGACAAACATCTGGATATTTTTGCAAGTGCACATTCTGTATCTATAACATTAGAAGCTGAGATTCTCCATCTTGCTCTAGTTTTAATTCCCACTCGTGCTTTCCTCTTTTCGCATTTTGTAACCAATTACAATAATCATAATTACCATAGCCTATCCTGCATAGCATCAATTTACATTTTGTCTAAGAGCAACCATACAAAAGATGTAAATGTCCTGAAAGCAGATCAAAGCTCATTATTCCATTGCAGAATGTTTAAAATTAATCAGGAAACACGACTTACAAATTGTACTGTGGGGCTGAACCAAATTCAGAAAAGAAATTTTGGGTTGAGGCTGGCCATCTGTTCTTAAGTCATTGGAAAAAAAATACCAGGTGATTTAAGGACAGCATTTTCAGCCTGAGTAAACTTCCTTGGGCTCTTGCATCTTCAAGACTGTAAGTTAAGGTACCCAGACTTATCTTGTATATTTTGTAACATTTCTCTCTATTACTATTTAATTGTCCCAATATAATGAATATGTCTGTTGGTGTTCAATAGATAAAATTATTAGCCCCAGTGAGGTTCAGTTTGGTAAACATAGATTGGAAGATAATCACTGGAATGATTTAATGATTTTTTGGGAGTTATTTTTAGCTATGAATTATACTCTGGGGAAGAAGAGGGGTATTTGATGATGACAAGGAATTACTGCAACCAGTTGAGATTCCTCAATTCCAGTGACTACAATTAGGATATGATGGATACGAAAGGGAAAAATTTATTGTGCTAAGTCTAAAGAAATTTAAAGAAAAGCAGTAGTAAGAATTAAGAGACAAATTGGATAAAGTGATGGGACTGGTAAAATATAGGTTATATTAATTTCAACTCATTCACAATGGTTTAAAGCTGAAGGTCAGTACCTAAGGAAGTGTTTCTTATCCTGAAACAAATATATAAGGAAACTCTGATCAGATGCACTGTGCCAGCTCATGAATACTGATACAGAAATCTGTTGAGGACTTGAGTGCATATATATCTTATTTTTTCTCTTAATTTCTGTTATATAAAATTGTGCTTCCTTACACTCATACTTGTTAGATCCAATACCTTCATGTTAAACTAACAACTGTTCTAGAATAATGTTTTAGTAGATTTTTCTTAACAATGACTGTTTTAGTATCATGTTTCCTCTGGGGGCCACAAGTAGATGTCCAGGGAAGATTGTAAGAACAGAGGCAGCACCTTTTGAATATCTTAATCTTCCATTTCTACTTTAATTGCTGCTTGACACTCTTTTCCAAAGCTTTTGACTAACCTGGTTACAATTTCTTATTTCCCTTACTATGTTCTAAATGTACTTATAGAAAACTAGATCACTTCACACTCACATATTTGAAGGTGAGTTTCAAAACTTCATCTTTGAAGCTGTCTTTGAGTTTTGTGGTGGGGCTTAGGAGTAAGATATTTGGTTTAATTTCTTCAAGGCATTGTCTTTTTGGGTTTCGTTAATTTCTTTACAATAAATACAGTCTGAACTTATGCTAAACTAAGTCCAAGCTGTGATTATTTATTAGACTACTCTTAATGGATAAATTATTGAGTTATTTTTTCTTGCCAAATAATTGCCTCATTAATTTTATTAGCTACTGAGGGTACAGGACTTGAGCACGAACAAAAAACCAAAGAGCTTACTAATGCATTCCTAGAAATGGAGAGGCAAAGTATGTTGGCTAGTACAAATAATCTTTCAATGCTAGTTGTAAATGACTCAAATTAATTCTCCTCCTCACTGTGTTTACATTCTGATTCTGCTAGCAGGTAAGTTGTGCAATTATCCTACTTTACTGTGTGTTAGTGGGTGTGTGAAAAGTGTACTCTATATCTGCAAATAGTCACACCCCATTTGGCAATAAAATGGGCAAAAGAAAGGTATGCCTTGTGGTCTGTGTCCAATTGACACAGCTGGAAAATTGGAACATTATTTATGAACAGCTACTTGTAACAATTCCAGCTTCAGGATGAGAATTCCTGCCATGCTGTGCCTGGAGTTCTGAAAGTTATTATTCAGTTGCATATGGACAGATTAGTTGATTTAAGTTCATTTGAGCAGTGTATTGATGTCAGTAAAAGAGGCTGTTCAGAGCTCAGCAGCCTTGGAGTACATTTAGTTGAGCTGTAAACATCAGTGACTAAATGCCATCTCTGTAGAGCTTTGCTTTGCTGAGCGGCCTCACCTCAGCAGTGGAGCTCTGCCAGAGAGGCTTCAACAGATATTTCAAACAGCTGGGAGTTTTATTGTCTTCTCTCTTCTCTGTCACTACCTCCCTTACGACCTGTGAGGAAAATACTAGTGTGGAGACTACAAAGATGGATGGCTAAGGAGAGAGAGACTGTCAGGGTGTATCTCAGGGCCAGCACAGCTCTCCTCTTTGCCCCCCGCAAGCTTCGGGTCCTGCGGGGCCACAGCCTTGGGAGCTCACAGCCCTGAGTTTCAGGGTCTGGATCTTGACCCCCACCCACCAACTGATATTCCAGACAATCTGCATCCCCAGGGAGGAGCCTAGTGCCAGAGGCTGTGGCTGACCCCCAGCTACCCTGCCCTGCCCAGCCTGAAGCATCAGTCCCTGTCTGCTGGGCCCTCCTGGCCTGGGAGCCCCTGAAGTCCCTGGCCCCCAGCCCAGGGAGCTGCCATCTCCCTACCATCCCGTCAGATTTATTGAAAATCTTGACTTTTAACCTTCAAGAGTTGTGATCTTAATATTTAAATGGAATAAAAATGCACTTTTTTAGGTTAAGGAGGTAAGAGACAACTCAATGAAAAGTACAAATATTCATTTCTTAATAAATTCCTTACTATGAAAACAGTGGAAGTAAAAATTTGTAGAAATAAGATCCATGCAGCTCATTTGTTTGTTCCAGTTTTGATATCCTATCCATTATTCAGGATGAGTGCACTGATTGAGAAATCAATATATATGAACATACCCATCTTCCAGCCTGATGAATAGGGTCTAAGATGATACATACAGTGCTGGCTGGGCTAATGTACCAGATTATCTGAGTCAGCCATAGAAAGTCTGAGCTATCTTTAGGCTCTTATAAGTGGTAGGAGAATTTGGTTTATTCCCAAGGTGAATGGACCTTATATTCTTCTTCACTTATAAGCAAGTACATCTTCTTCCTTGTTCCTGATTAAAAAATCCTCTCAAAGGGCTAAATCTTAAAAAATGAAAAGCATTTTCAGTTTGCAGGCAGCCCTTTTGTGTATTTCAGTCACATGCACTATTGATTTTCAATCTTGAATACTCATTATTGGCACTCAACATCCACACTCACTGGTTTTTGCACATCCCCATTATTACACCCAGTGACCTCCAGCTGAGGGCTGGAGATAAAATAGTGGAAATGTGCCTATTGAGCAAGAGAGAAAAATTTCTCAACTTAGAGACTGCATAGCATATTAAATTCCTAATCAGATATTTATCTTGATGAGTAAATAAAATGCTGATCGTGAAAATTATCAGGAATGTCAATTGTCAGGAATTATCAAAAATGCTGTGTAACCCAGGAAATATGACTCTTGCTACAACCAGCAAAAGACTTGAAATTAGGTGGTGTTGCAGGGTGTCAGAATGTCTGTCTTTGTCTTGGTTTCAGCTGATGCAATGGGTTGAAAACAAACCAGAGGGAGATCCCAAGTCAAGGTTAAAATTTAATAGAAAATAAAAATAAAAATAAGTGAAATAATACAAGGGAAAGAGGAAAGAAAAAACACAGACAAAGTCAGATACAACCTGACACCCTATTAGGGTAGTGGTAGCAGTCCAGATGAAGTAGCTCAGTTGAGATGGTGACCCTATGGAAGGTCTGGTCTCCAGCTGAAGGTCCAGTGGTAGCTCTTATTCTCTGGGAATCCAGTAGACAGGGTTCCCTTAGGCACTTCCAAGGCCAGGTTATATCCAGGTGGGAATGCTCGGCTCCTCCCTCCTGGGCGGAGCATCTCACAATAGGATGAGATAAGTCCGTGAGTCGTGCAGTGGTTTCTTGCTGGCCCCTTGTCTGTTATCAGGGGTGGGTGATAGCAGGAGATAACAGCTAATGGCCCACAGCTGGTGGTAATAGAATACATCTATATTGTAACCTAGGACAGCTGGGTTTTGTATTCACCTGGTGGCAAAGTAACTATCGCTTCATATTTGTATGAGCTGAAGCTTTGTGAGAACTCAGAATGGTAAAGGTCTGGCAAACCTAGGGAGGCACTGCCTTACAAGAAGCAGTCCTTTTTATCAGATGAAGCTGGGGGAGAAAGGTTTCTGACTTCAAGGGAACAAGTGATGAGGAGGAAAACTCTAATATGAAAATATTTAAATATAACTCTAAGTGGAAAGAGGAAGAAATGCTCACCCACTGTGAACATCACACTGACAAAGGGAGAGGAGGTGAGTTTAGGACTTAAAATCAGGCAGCGTTTATTACGGAGAGGTGGTCAAACACTGGGGCAAGGTTCCTGGAGAGGTGGTCAACACCTCAAGCCTGTCTGTGTTAAAGAGGCAATGTCCTTAATAATATGGTTTAGCTTTTGGACAGCCCTGAAATAGTCAGGCAGCTGGACTGGATGGTCATTGCACATCCCTTCCAATGCAAATATTCTATTATATTTGATTCTGTTTGATTCCTACTTTAATTCATCATAACTGACAAAAAAAGGCTGACAACTCAGTACAGCTGTCACCCCAACTCCTGCTTGAAGAAAACTACAACTGTCAACTTTTAGACAAGAGGGGCGTTGGATCATAATGTGAGAGAAAAGGGAGGATTTTAGGATATAGGAATATGTGTTCTGTATAATGATTTTAACAGTATTGTTAATATTAATTGCTGTTTCAATTAGATAACTTGGAGGATTCAACTCTTAAAGAATTAATTTAAATTATATCAGTTAATAGTTAAGTTATTCTTCCTATAACATTATTATTCTTATTATATTCTTGTTATTCTTATTCATTATTATTCTTTGTATTTTAGTTCTGTGTATGCAGTGTTATCTCTTTTGTCAGTAACAACATTTTATCTAACACAAGCCATACCTTGAAATCCAGTCTCAGAACCAAGCTGAGATATGGCTGTAGAGCATAGCTGCACTTGTTTATATGATGTTGAATTTCACGTCCCATAAATATATTTTGAAATGGCAGTGCTTGTAACCGGCATATTGCTGCTCCGTTGGCCTATTACTCAGTCAGTTTTCTTGTCCCTAACATATGTAGAGAACACCCACAGCTACATATAAAGTACACTTGATAAATACAATATCATGAGGAATAAGGAAGGGATATGGTAGCACTTGTTCTTTTATTCATTCTCAGCATGGCAAATAGGGTGGGATGACTGAGTGGGTTAGGCCATTTACCCATCTGTCTTTATTTTGTAGGTCTTATGTTGTAACACAGGAATTATGTTTCTCTGCCATATTTAGTTTAGCTAGATGTTCTCTTGTCCTTTTGTAAGTCCAACTCTGCAGGCCCTCCCTGCTCTGACAGCTTCTCCCAGTTTAGTGGTGTCAGCAAACTTACTTAGTATCCCTTAGAGATTGGGTTTATGTACCCAAAATCTAATACCTCTGCTGCAGGGAAAGTACATTTCTGCTTTTTCATGTAGTCTCTTAGGTCAGGAGCAGGTAACTGAGAAAACCCTAGACTCTTCTCCAAGAGTCAATTAAAATATGTATACCAACAGTTATGAAAAAAGAACTTTTTGTGTGCTAAAATCCTAACCAAGTAACTTTATCATGGTAGGTTCTAGGTTTTATGTTTTAAGCCCCTTAAATTTTAAATAAAAATTCTTGTGCCACTTTTTGAAAAGTTGTGATACTGACTCTTGAGAGTCTGAATGGCTTTAGTTGTGATTTTGATCCAACACAGGAATCCCCCTCTAATCCTCAGTTAGTTGCCACACCACCACAAAGGGACTGTCTTTGCTCCACCCTTCCCAGATTTCCCTGTTTTAGGCTTCATGTTACTTACTAAGGAAATAATAGTGAATTATATTTTGGGGTACTTAATTCCCTTCAGGCACTGATTAAGGAGCATTAGGTATTTAACTTAGAGATATAAATCAAAACTAACTTCAAAGTTTGGTTTTGAATTTGTTCAATGCCAGTTGAATTGTTCTTGTTGGCAAGATTCATGAAGGTGACAGATTCTCAGCAGCTCTATTCTTGTGAAGGAACACTGGAAGCTGTAAAAAATAAGAATACTTTCAGAAATATAAGATGCAGTACTTTTTTCAAATTCCTTTGTCTTTGGGAGAGGAAAACAGGTCCTTTTGAACTGAAACTATATTTAAAAGAAAGCCAACGAAAAGCCCCAAACCCTCCAGCATGTGGAAATTCTGCTTGTCAAGGCTTGTTGACTACATTCTGGTGTTTACTACCTGGTTATTAATCCTCTGAATGACATAACCTTGTTTAAAGTGTCATCTACTATTCCAGTTAAAAAAACCCAAAACCCTGAAGTGTCCACAAACAGAAGAAAATAGAAAAGCACTGGTAAAAATTGTAAGTTACAATTCAGCACCAAAATCCATTACAATTCCAGGTGGCCTCAAGGGTCTTAGCAGGTAATTTATTCTTAACTGGAAGAAACATTTCTCTTAGGCAGAGCTGAATTATCTTACTACCTAATTTACTCTTTTTTTTGTTTTTTGGGTTTTTTAGTTTTGGTTTGGTTTTTTTTTTTTTGTGGTTTTGTTTGTTTGTTTGTTTTTTGGGTTTTTTTTTTTTTGTGTGTGGAGAAAACTACAGGAAGGACAGGCCTGGTGGAAGGCATTAACATTTTCCTTCAGGGAAAATGCAGGCATTCATAAGGGAAAAATGGAAGAATGGTGCTTGCATGAAGATAAAGTTACAATTATACATCTATGTATATATATCTCTCTATATATGTCTATCTATATATATATATCTATCTATATATATATATATCTAGGATAAAACTATGTCTGGTAGCTTTAAATTAGACCCTGGCTTCACTTAAGTCCATTGCATACTTCATTTCCCCCCAGTTTCTTTGGGGACAAGTTTTCTATTTAAATTTTCTTCACCTAAATTTATGTAGTCAGACTATGTTAAGCAACTATAGAGTAGGATATTCAAGGAGCGACTGGAGCATTTTTTGAAAGAGAAATATGTCTCAAAATTAGACTTATTTTCTTTAAGCAAACAGTAAATTCTTCATTAATACCATATAATTTATACTTATCATTTATACTCATGTATCCAAAAATGATTAAATTTCACCTCCAGATTACTACTGATCTCTTAGTACTGAACGCTACTTTAAACGTTTTTAAACCTGAATTTTTTCCCTTGAGTTTTTGTCTTTTATACTTTTTATTGCACCACTGCTTCCCTGAATGAAAGCACTGTAGTACATAAACCCAGATAGAATGACAACTAATTTTCAAAGACAAAACAAAACTCCAGATGCCCCTAAGGTCTCCACAATTTTTACTGAATGTGTAATGTTTTCAAGAGGGCAGGAGGGAATGGAAGAAAGAAAGAGATGGAAATGTATCAACAATTTTATTATCAGAAAGCAACACAGAAAAATAGAGCCTTAATAACATCAATCAGGTCCCTCTGATTGTCCTTCAGGTAATAGATCTCATGAAACTAGTACTGCATTGTGTCTGCAGGTACCTACTGAACTTTACCTTTCCTCTTCTTGACTCTACCATTTATTATTGAAAAGGGTATTAGATGTCCAAAGCAAATAGTTGAAAGACTTGAAAATTGTTTTCTGATTTGTAGTTGACTACATATCAATAATGAAGTTTTCTCTAAGTTCAGTTCGTACCCAAGTGAAACATGGCTCATATGCCCCTAGTTCCATAAAGCACTGAAGATTGAAGTGCATGGTAATTGTACTGATAATTATTAGTAGCACTATAATAATGCAGTATTTTCTGATTCGGCTCTTTGCAACGACTGTTTAAGAGACAAACTAATTCATGTTTCGCAGGGAAATGTTGGTTACTGTAAGTATTTTATAAATTAGTTTTCATCTTGGTTGGAAAGAATATAGATTGATTTCTAAGGAGGAAAAAAATATCATCTTATAATAATAGCAGACTAAATGTTACTTACTTTTATCACCAATCCAATGAAACAATAATATTAATAAAAGGAGAAGCACTCAAGCTAGCTTATTAGAGTTAAGACAGAATTTTTAACAACATCTAAGGAGCATCTTGATAACCATCCTGCTGTTAACCATCCTCTCACCTGCCCTGCTCCTTATCCCAGATAAGGTGAGTGTTTGAAAGAAGGGGAGATCTGCACCTTCAAAAGTCACCTGGAACAGGTCTTCCTTCTGCCTCTAAATTCAAGTTTCAGAGGATTCTGCATAGTTCCCCAAATGTTTCTGCGGGCTGAAAGTTAAGGCATATCACTGTTAGTGCCTTGATTCGTGCGGAAGGAGGAGCGGCCGGCCGGGGCTCACTAGATGGTGCTAGGCACAGGCGGGTAGCACAGCTCGCCACCGCCAGGCACGCTCCCGGCTGGGGCCCGTCCTATGGGAGGCTCGGGAGCATCCACGCATCTCAGCAGCTGGCATTGAAATGGTGGGGAAAAGAGCTTTGGGAGAGTGACTCATACATATGTGAAAAAGAACCGGTGGTGTGCATTTGTCAGATCATCCCAGCTTTTAAAAGCAGCTTTTGTGTCTGATAATAAATAGCTTGCTGCGGTTGCATCAGTATTCCCCTTTCTGTCTTACTTTAACACTGTCTTTTGCTGTTCCATTTTTCTTCACTTGCATATTAATTACTTCATTATTGCTTATTCTCAGTTCCTCTTTGAGTGACAAACCTATCATCTTGTCTGCCAGTTGTTTTCCTCAGTTTTGGTGCCTGTGTGTAGTTTTCACCCTGCCAGTTTTCCTCTCTGCCCTGACAGCTTTCCTTGGGGCCATGTCTCCCGTTTCTCACTTCCAGCACATCAATACCTGCAGCTGAGCCACCCGCCAGCCCAATTTATGCTTAGCTACATCCTGCCCCAGGCCAGGGAGGATGAAGTGTTTCACACCGGTGTTGCCATGGCCCATCAGAAGGTCCCTTCCCTGTCTGGCCTATCCATGGTCCCTCAGGTGTGTCTCTGCCCCTGTAGCTGCCACTTTTCTGATTGCCCCTGAGCCTGTTTCACTGGTTTTGGAGCCACCTGGCACCATCCTGCAGCCCCACCACCCCTATCTTGTGTCTGCTGGCTGGTACAACCCAGCACCAGAGTCCCATCCACCCACCAGCCCTCCCACAGCACCTCACTCCCACCCCAAAAACTCTTTTCTGACTGAAGTTTTGGATGCAGACAACATACATTGGAACAGCATGTATCCAAGTAACTCCATAAAGAAGTGCTGTAGTGTCAGTCAGCCCCAGCACCTCACATTAATCTGATGAGCCTGCGTAAATCATAGAGAAAAATGTTGGGTTTTACTTTATAAAGCACACAATTCCATGTGTGTCTTTAAGTAGATGTGTATATCTGCCTCTTAACTAATGAAAACAGTACTGCAGATACTTGCTGCTGCATGACAGGTAAATATTGTAATGTTAGTAGTTATTACTCTGTACTTCAACAGGTCCTTAACTCGACAGCTTGTAGGACAAGACAGAGAGCAGCTCCATGTTGAATGTCACCTGGTGGGGACAGGCAGGTGAGCACAGACTGGTACAGGAAATCAGACTTACAATTTTTAACTGACTGATGTGATGACTTTCTCCTAAGTTTGAATAAATAAAAAAGAATGGAAAGCCTGATTTTAAAATAGGGCCCTGATCTGCATGGAACTGTCCTTTAGTGGCAGACTTACAAGGCCTCAGGAGATATTATCCAGATGCACAACTTCCTCTGACTGATGACAAAGCCTTTGATGTCACTTATTACTTGGAACAAATTCTGAGATTTTAAGTATGTGTTTAAGTATGCAAGATGCATTCTACCCCACACAGTTAGAAAATAAAAAGTCACCATACTTCTAGGGCTTTTTTAGATCTTGTTTCCAAGCCTTCCTTCTAATTTGCATATTTATTCCTTAGTAGTTGCGCTGGTATAATGCATCAGTCTCTCAACAGGGTGTGAGGGTTAATTCCTACCAAAGTGACCCTAAAGCTACAAACTACCTATTCCTGTACTCTCACTGTCTGAAATGTCTCATTTTTTATAAAACACACCACAGGGGTAAAAATAAAACAAAATTAAAGAAAAAAAAGACAGACAATACAGTTCATTCTTTATTCATTTGAAACAGAAGGTAGATTTAGGCAGGTAGAATATATGCACTACATAGAAAAATCTCGCCAATTCCAGCCCCTTAGTCTTCTTAACGACTTCCAATTAAAAAATGAAACTAACTAAAAGTATATACAAAATGTCTTAGCACAAATAAAAAAAAAAGAAAAAGAAAAAACACCTACATTTTGAAATGTTTTTATTCAGATAAGTGAACCTGACTGTCACGGAAAATGCCACATTTCTAGGTATGGTAGAGTGTCTGTACCTTTCAGCATTAAAAAAATTTGCTTTGAGTAAAATTACTTTGAGAAAGGATGGGTATAAGAAATTATTCTGGGTCTGTGCTCAAAAATTTGCAGCAAACCTCCCATGGTCCAATTGAGATCTGGTTAGTCCTATGATTTCTCTAATGGTGTTAGAGAAACAAATCATATCAGAAATTCTGTCATAAAGGGATTGTAAAATCTGAGATACTGATTGGAATGAAAGGCTGCTAATGCTGTAGGGCACAGCTATCCCTGGACGTAATTGCTCTCATTTCTTACTAGATAGTCATTAATCAGCCTGAGGTAACATTGGATTAGAGTTGATTCTGATAAAATATGAAGTTACCTTACACAGTCTGCTTGTCAGAAATAGACGTTTATCAGATTTTTCCAATTATTCAATATGATTTTAAGTAAAAAAATAGGAAAATTGGGAGTTAACATATAAATAAATCTCTACATTAGCTGATTACAATCCTTGAATAGGAGCAAGGACACTTCTGGAATGTGACACTGTTGCTCATATCAGCTAAAAGAAATAAATGCTCAGCAGTACAGATTAGGATACTGGTTTAGATAATTTTTTAGTTTTTCAAAATAGTGATTAGCTGCAAGAACTGCATAATATAATCATAACATTATTGATAATCACAATAGTTGGTGTTTCATATTTGGCTTGTGTGTCACTGAAGCCACTTTGGATTTCTAGCTGCTGCATGGCCACTCCACATGGCTGGTTTTGCCTACTGGTATACCAGAGCAATGTAGTTTCTTGCATTGCTGAAATAAAGAAGCAGCAATCTGATATCAAAATGAGTTTTAGTTTGTGTCAGAAGAAAGTGGATTATTGGTTAACACAACCTAGAAGGGGAGATCTTTATGTTCCACAGTTTTAAAAAAGTGGGAAATCTGATTATGTATGTGGGTTTTTTTTATGAATCTTCCCCAATTTAGGAGCTGTAGGTTTCAGTTTGGAGAAGGTTTTGATGTTAAATTAAAGCTAAGTCTAAGTGACATTTTTATTTTAAATAAGAGAGGCGAAAAAATCCACTCTCATACAAATGGTGTAAATAACTTCATATATTTAGAGAGATATCAGGAAATAGTAAATATTATTTGTAGAATGCAGGAGTGCTTAACAACAAAGTTCTGTCAGCACTGTAGAGATAAAGTAAACTTCTTAAAAACACAATAATTTTGAATTTTCAATGGAAAATGGAAAAAATAAAATATCTAGATGCATAAATAAAAATATAATAAGAACTGTAACTTTTATACAGGAATACATTAACGACAAAATACTTAGGTCAGCTGTCCCCAGAGTGAATTAATTCAGTGTTCAAAGATATATATGGTAGGATAACAGGAATAACAGTAAAGTAGCAGTTCTTTGAGGCACATGTGAGAAGGGCAAGAGGCAACACACATGCTACAGCAGGCATGTGTACCAGAAAAACATGAGACTGAATTTTTTGTAATAAGAGTGGTCAGAAATTGGAACAGTTCCTCTAAAAAGATTTAATAATTTTCATCCATGAAGGTACTCTAAACTCAACTGGACAAAGCCCTCAACAGTCTCTGATTTTGAACTTAGCTCTGCTTTGACTTGGAACTGTACAGACGACCTCCAAAGGTTTACTCCAACTTAAATTAATCTGTAATTCTATGATCTTTCTTAAATAAGGTAATTGGTTTCCTATACTTATTAAATGTTATTGATTTAATTTCTCTGGACATATCAGACTGAAAGGGAGTGACATCAGAAGTTCATTAAATGAGGTATTTGAACTATGATTTTCTTTATACGTGTGAAATTCCAGGGCAAATTGGGAAAGAAGTGTCTGTACAGCTTTCCTGGGCTAGTAGTAATGAGTGGCCTCATTCAACTATGTGGAAGGTTCAGGGAGTATTATTTTAAGCTAAACTTAGATGGTATCATCTTTGCATTATTAGCACTTTTTCCCTCTCTAGGAAAGTTGTAATATGCATCAAGATCTCCTTGAGTTTCTGGCTTGATCTTTATTTTGTAGATCTTAGCAGTATCCCATGCATTTTAGTATTTTTCTTGAATGGTTTTCCTTGTTGTGCTGTCAGATTTATTGGTTCCTTCGCAACTTGTATTATTTTAGGTTTTAATGATGATGCAGATTACAGCTTTTGCTGTTTATTTGTTTGCTTCTCCACCTGTTTGTTTATAAAGCTAGAACCTCCTTATGTTTCATCTGTATGACTGTCTCAATCTGATATCATCTCCACAGCATCAAGAATAAATTTGCAAGTGCAGTCTTTAGACACCAATATCTTGCATGTTTGATCACTGCAAACAGTTTAGCTTTGATGAATCTTTGCCATAGTACACTTAATTAGATGTTTTTATGTTTTTCTAATATGGTTTTATAGCAAGCCACTTTTACCATTTACTTCTATGTACTCAAGTAACTTGCTTCTAAGGTTTTAGTCAAGCAATCTTTCAGCAATTTCCATGTCACTTTCCAGAGTGCTGATCCATTATGTAGTAGTACCAAGTAGAGATCTGACTTTTCAGGTTTTTTGAAATGTCCTTTCAATGCTTTTAATGACATTTCACACAAAACCATAGGGGGTAAATGCCAGAAACCAAAAGCAATATAGTTACAGTCATATTTTTTTTGAAAAGGATTTAAACTCATGATAGTCAACATGTAAGTCATATCACTGCTGCAGTGGGTACATCACATGAGAACTGTAGGTGCATATCAGGGTTACACATTTAACAGTTACATTCTTTAATGATGTTATTTATAGAGAGAATTGCAACAGGGTTGAAAATATAGATACACATTATGCCATTATTTCCAGTATTATTACCAGTATTATTTTCAAACATATGTTAACATATGTTTGTTAATATGCAAAGTGGTGAGATAGTTTTTTTCTGCCTCTTCAACTACTTTATGGGCAGAGTCTCTCTTTTTAACAACATTATATGCTGATGTTTTGCTTCAGCATTTGTGGACCTGAAAGATTATTCCTTTTTTACAGGGCACACTTGCTGAAAGAGAGACAGCTCACAGTTTGATGTCATCTGGCCACCTTTGAGCTAGTAACCCAGAGTCCTTTAGAACTGGCTAAGAAACACAAACATCCAGGACATGATTCATCTAACCTATTTTAGATGTCTACTTCAGGAGATGAGATGAATCACGTTCCTGAGAACATTTGTGCTCTCCAGTGAACATAGAGAGGGCTTAAACTAACCCATGGGAGGATCATTATGATGTGGATTACTGAGTTTGGCCTGATGAATCCCGATCTTAGCCCCCTGATTTTAGACCTGAAAATAACAGTTCCATTATTTTTATTTATATTATTATTGTTGTTGTTATTTTTGTCGTAATTAATTATTATTATAATTACTATTATTATCAGCATCATCATTACTATTATTCTTTTTACAGAATTCATATTTAGGCCAAGGGATTACTTAAAAATACAGATGCTCAGAATTGTCATCTCACTGATATATTCATAGATTTACCTGCCTAGAAACACTGGAACAAGGTATCATCTTCAAACTGTTTTGTTGTTTAGCAAAATAAAATATCTCATGGTGTGCTGAAGTCACTATATTCTAGCACCCGTCCTAGTTGCACATTTTTAAATGTTTTGTTCTGGGTATTTTGATGTTACTTGGAAAAAGAATTTGGAGTTGACCCAGCTTTTGTGAATTTTCAGTGTAATTTCTAAGCTGACCAGGTAAATTTCAGTAAGTTTCTCTTTGCTGTAGTATATGATTGAAATACTGTCTGGGTGAAATCAACAGCAGGGGACTTCTGAAGACAATTTGTAACACTGAATTTCCTATTAAATATACTATAATAAATGTTAATTTTATCTTTAGCTTTTAAAATATTTTTTATTGAGCCCTCTTTGACTGATGATTTACAAATAATGTTATTCCATAATTTTAAATTGTGTTGAAATAGAATTTTTTTTCACTTTCTGAATTCAACATAACATTGAGTATCCTCTTTCCTCTCAGAAATTACTCTTTTCAGGGAATGAAGGATTCTCATAAGAGCACTTTTAGTCATGATTATTACCTCAAGGCATATTTGCATGGATGTAGAGTCTTATACAAGCAATGCAGTACTCATGATCTATGAAAGATAATGTTTATAGCTAATAGTTGATATAGTTAATAAGTATATAACACAGTTCATAAATCTTTGGAGTCCTCTTTCAGGTAATATAAAAACTGTTTTTCAGTTCAAATGAAGCACTAAAAGAGTATGGAAGTATATTTTATTTATTTCAAAATGAAGATGTGTGGAGAAAATAAATATTTCCTGGTAATGATACTGTAATTCTAGGTAGCTAACCATTGCTTTAAGTTGTGAGAAGCAGTGTGGAACTACAGGATTTTGTTCTCTGAAATTACTCTACTTAAATCCTCATTTTCTTCTGTTTTCTTCAGAAAAGGGGACTTGTCATAGTAACATAAAAATAAAACAAAGCAAAATTAAGACTCCATCTGTGAAAAAATAGGTAAAAACATTTATTTACTTCACAGAATCCTGTCTTTAGCCACCAGAGTAGGAGGCATTTCAGATTCAGCTCAGGTTGATAGTGACTTGAGTGGCAACTTAACATAAAGGTCAAAGCTAATTCATAAGGCATTTGAGAATTTCTGTCTTTCATTTAAATATCATTTAAACATTCATCTTTTAAATATAAAAAAAATAAAAAAATTCGGGATCATTATCACAGGTTATTGTTATTATTAGGTAACATTTGTCCTCCAAAACATTGTAATTGTAACCTCTAATTGTAGGTGCCTCAAACCTACATAGAAGCATGTTTCAGATTTAACAGACTGAAATTCTTTTATTTATTAGGCTGAATATTTTTTCAATATGAGAAAAAACTCTTTGACAATAATTTGAAGAAAAATTGCACTGTGTATTATCTTCAGTGGAATATACAGATAGCCTGGGCCCATGTACAGTGCTATATTTCTTAGATTTCTCTGTTTCTTTGGGGGAAAATCTAGGCTTTCTCACACCATGCTCCTGTGAACTATGTGGCTTCACTCTCAAAGGAGAAGAAAATAAAGTCTGAAATTTTGCAGGAGCCAGAGCTACAGAAACTGTGGTGCTGCTTTATGAAAGTGTTATGAAATGGCTTCTGGTGAAGGTAATGATGGCACTAAGTTTGGTGTTAGACGTTTCACTTAGTACTCTCCTGCAGACTCCAAGAAAAAGATAAGTGACAGCTGGAGAAAAGGCTGTCCTGCACAAAATATGTGTGTTGAGAGAACAATCATATTCTCATCTAGTGTTTCGATTCTGTGAACACAGACATTGTGGTTTGGTTTTTCTTTAGGGGGAATTTCACTGTTTTCCTGTCTAGGGGCATGTTTTCTAGGGTACTAAAACAAACATAAGCATTTGGACTGTGTGTTAATGTTTATCACAAACCTTCAGTGATATGAGAGAATCTGACAGCAAACAAGAGCAGTGTAAATTAATCTGAGGTGTATTCTCTACTCTTTTTTCAGCCATCTCTCTGAACCTAAGGCAAACAGATGGCTGAGGATTCCTCTGAAAGATTAAATGCTTCGATATGAACATCTCTCAGGATGTAATTTACATGCTACTTGAAGCCTGACTTTTTTTCTGTTGATTGGCATTTTTTCTTCCCAGGAATATTAAAGCACAAAGGAACAAAAGCCATAAGATATACCAATATCACAAGCTACTTGTTCTTGCTATGACATTAAGTTCATTTACTTATTATACAAGCACTCATTATAGTTCCTTTTGGTATACTTTTTTTTCTTCAATTCAAAGAAATAATATAATATTAAGGTTCCTTAATTTTTAATGCACCCAAGTATGTTTATATGGGCTATAAAAGCCTCAGGGATAGCAGTAGGTTTTTGATAGATTATGTTCTTCATGGCTACTTGCCAGCTGAACAGAGTTGCCGATTCCAGCAATTATCTTGACTACCATGATCCTGTATTTTTCTCGATATAGCTACAGATACAGGGGGAGACAGAAGTTGCATAGTCTCTCCTGCAGCACTACCAGAGAACAGTCTTCCTTCTTAAAACAGGAAGGGAAGAGGGAGAGACTGAATGCTTTTTTTTTTTTTCCTGTGAAAAAGGAATGCTGAGAATTGCATATTCCCATTCTTTTTTCTAGAGGGTAGATCTGATTAATAAGGTTCTATTTTTCTTTGATTCTGTAAAAACCTTTCCAAAAATCGATTTATTCATCCTAATTTAATTCTTTGAGTCTGCTTAATCCAAAAAACGGCTTGCTATGTTGATTTTGTTAGCATAAATCAGGACTAAAATATGTATAATTTAACACCTTTGAAGTTGGTCCTGAGGTGGGATGTCCAATAAAAACTCAGAATCACAGGACTGGTCTGTACTTTACTCAATAGTGCTGTTCACTCAACAATGCTTGTCACAAGTTTACCTGCCATACTGTTCCATCTTTTGTCTTTTTTTCACTAAAATATTTATTCTCTCCTCGAGAAGTTACTGCCAATCACAACCACAATTTACTTAGGATCTTCCTGGGTGGCTGGACTTAGCACAGAAAAACCCTCATGAGCTGATATTTCACAGTTGGAGTATTCAACAAACTTCCAGTGACATTCTCTTTCTTTTATTTTTAAACAGTCCATGTTTCTTCCACATTAGCATACAACAACAGCAGAGATAATTCTTCTGCATTGAAAAGTGGACAATACTCTACAGGTTGTTCTGATTTATGTGGTAGTATAATGTTTTACTTATCAAGATTGTGTTGTTGACATATGCAACCTGTGATCCACTGAAACCTCACATCCTGGTCTGCTGCCTGCCTGGTAACTCTTCACCCTGTGTTTTATTAACTGGATGTGCTTGCTCAAATAAGTAAACTGCATTATTTAGATACAGAATTCCATATCTATCAAGATATTTTTTAACTTTTCAAAGTAATAAAGTTAGACTTCAATATTTTCCTGCAGTATATTCATAGTCTCTCCCAGACCAAAGTAATTTAAATTGTAATAAGAAACCAATAAAATCTAACAAGTTTTTTTCCATAATCTCAAGAGAGGTTCCCATGCAGTATAGCTTGATATGTGTTTCATTATTTGCCAGTGAATTACATATAACTGTTCTGCAACCATGGCTATCTATCTGGTTTTACATCCAACTGTAGCATTTTTTTTGGTGTTGTTTTCCTTCCTACTTTATGAGCTTTAATGGACTCAAAATAGAACATCTACATTTCGCCCCCCCCACCCCCAGCTGCAAGGCCTACTACTGTTATAGAAGACAATAACATTGGTCTGATGTGCCAGATTCTATTTGCTCTTCTTATTTCATTATTTCCCAGGTCATTAAAATGCTTTGATTCTCACTCCAGCGTTTTTGTGATTAGTAGAGAGAAGATTCAAGAACTAGAATCATAGGAAAGCAGATAATAGTTGGTGTGATTAGCAGAAGACTTACTGATTATACTTGACTCTAGAGAAATTTAGAGGTGCTCAAGAACTCCGATTGTTCAGCCATCTAAATTTTCTAAGTAGAAAAGTTGAAGCTGAGGCATTTGTGTGTGGGAAAGATTTTCCTCAGAGAGTCATTAGTGCTAAAAATAAAGGTTTGATTCTGGTTTCATTTACATGAGTAGTTCCATGAAGTAAACAGAGAAAAGCATGTAAACATGGGGTCTATGTGCTCATTATCAAGCCCCACTAAATTCCCTTTTATCCTGTACATTTGCAAGTACACTCTTATTGAAATAACTGTAAAATAACATAAGGAAGGTCTGTGTTTTCTAAAAATTATTTATTGGTGATCTGGTTTTACATCTTTACATCTTTTTCTTGTTCATAAATAATTTATATTTTTAATAAGTATATATTCTTTTTCATGCGTACAGATGATGGTAGTTATATTGTTTTGGAGAAGGGGTGAGAGATCTTGTGGGGTGGAGGAGCTGTAGACAAAATGTTGCTTTGTCATTAATTGTGATAATCATGTCTTCCCAAATGCTCATGTTGCTTTTAGCTTGTGAAAATTCAGCTGAGAATTTAACTTCCCTCTTGAAGCGGGGTAGATTTTAGTAATAAGATTATTCTCCCTGTTCTTTGGCTATGCTAAACCCAAACAATGCATTCAACTTTAACTCCAAGCCATTATTGTCAAAACAGTGTAGTTTGGAAATTAAAAATTAGGTGAAAATATCTTGCTACAGTAATTCCTTCAGGCTTCTCTTGGCTACCTCAACTTCATCCAATCTGAAAAACGATGTATCATCACCTTGGCAAAGATTTCAGATGCTTTGTTCCCAAAAATGAATGTAGCATTTGCATTCATTTTGGCTGTTGCTCTTGGGTTGCTTTTTAAAAATCTAAATCTTTTTATTTATTTCTCATAGCTCCATTCCTTCTTTTCCATCATAAGCACTAATGAATGTATTCACTTCTTTTCCATAAACAAAGAAATGTGTATCAACATTATCAGTGCATAAATGGTTCAAAGGTGCTGAAATTCATGCCAGATGCTTCAGTGACTCAGTACCAAATGGTGAAATGTCTGAAAGCTTAACAAGATATTCATGTTTCTGCTGGAAATATCTTTTTTACAAAAGCCTTTTTCTGTTAAGAGCCATCATTGATCACAGTTCCTCAATATGAAGAATCAACAAGAGCTGAGCAGTCAGCTAACAAAACAGAGCAATTTGCTTCTCCTGCTTGTGTTAAACCATGATTTTATAACAGTCAATTTTTGAGAGAAATTTAAATAAGATACCTTTCAGAAAAAGTTTCTTTAAAAAATTGTGTCAATATGTTTGTAGGGGTTTTTTCAGCTTTAAAGGCAAGTGTTAATTTGGACTCTATTTTTTTTTTTTTATTCCTTGCAGCTTGATTGAAAACAAAACTAGTTGTCATTTGGAAAGAGGAAAGGATGTTAAGGTTGTTAAACAACTAATAAGCGAAAAGACATTTAAGTATCATTCAGTCTGATTGTAGGTTTGGTCAGTGCCTCAGACTCATACCTGTGCTTCTTCTGACTCTTTTTTTTTCACTTTCCTACAAAATGGTGACTTGTTTCAATCAAATCAATTCAATAAATAGAGAAGAATTATGTATTCTAAGATTAATAACCATTCTTTCCCCGGCCTTATCTGCTTTACCCTCTGATATATGAAGCACAGTCATAGTTTGAATGCAGTCATGTCCTGAGATGCAACACTGAATATCACATTAAAAATTATTTTCATTATCCAATATACTAATTGTTTAAGCTGTTTTAGTGTCCCATAGGATACTTGGATAGTTGAGGCTGACTTTACTTGATCACTAGTGGTGAGCAGCATGCTGTTTTGGTTTCAATGCATTTTCATTTTTAGTATTTATTAACATGTGAAACTGATCACTAAAGCAAAAGATGTAGTGAGTTGAGAACATAGTGATTTTCTTTTTAATAGTTGATGAAATTAAATGCCATAAGGATATTGACATTTTCTCTTTAACATGTAAATGTTAAAGTTACAGAACTTACTATACATTCTACATCAAAAAAGAACACTCAAAATTTATAATTATTTAGCCATTTATTCTATAGATAGTATTTTCAGTTCCCATGCTGAAAAGAGGAAGCAAAGTGAGTAGAGTCCCATTTCTAAGCAGTATCACTTAGCTGTCAGGCATTATCACAATAATGCATTGTTTAGAATATAGATGTTATGAGGAACTGTGAATCAAACAAAAGTTTTCAATGTATTGACATTTTTTCTTGTGAAATTTAATGAAAATGTAATCCTCTAAATTAGCAGCTTGGTATAAAAGTCATTAAAATAGATGGAAACATATCCATTAATTTAACAAGTCTTTAGAGCAAGGATTTAAGTAGCTTTTTGCTCCAGCCTGATGAGTATTATCTTTGCTATACAGATAATTCTGTGAAGTCATGGAAGGGTTAAATGTTGATTCCAAGGCCACAAAATGAGGCAGTTGGAAGACCAAAACTTAAGTATTAACAGCTCTCTGTCTGTACTTCTTAATTCTTAGTTTTTTATCTAAATAAAGGAATTGTTAAGGGTAGTTTTTTAAAAGGCAATATATATTAAAATATATCTTGATCTTTATATCATAAAAATTAACATGTTTGTAAGTCAAGAGAAACTGATTTGAAAATGAATGGTACTCAAACTCGATATTTATTTAGCTATACAGTAGGTCATTTCTGATATTGCTTTCCTGATTTCTGGCATCTGCAGGGAAAATCCATCTTCTCTGTAAATTGTATTGTTTTTAAAAGACCAAAATATAATCTGTTTAATTTTGCACTCCATTTAGGTACCCAAGCAAGTATATTTGACTTTTCCAATGAACACATACTGCACAGCCGAGCTTTCAAAAGGAGGTTCAGAAAGTTCCAAGAATCTCAGATAGAAGCATAAATCAATATATTTAGTATAATTTAACTAAACTACTGTCACCAATTTATGTTCAGAATCCTTTTGTCAGTGCCTTGACAAGAAGCAGCAAAAAACTCATTGCCAAAGAACTGTCTGAAGAGGAATGAGATGGCAAAAAATTCTCCATTCAGTTTCTTCATGTCCTTCACCATCTCCATTTAGTACAATGCATTCACATTACAATAGTATAAAAGAAGTTATATTATTGGATTAAATGATACCAAAACAAATATTTTCACAATTTCTTTACATTGAACTTTTACTCTAAATGTTATGTTAGAATTTGAAGGCTTTCCATCCTAAGAAAAACTTCTTCAAAATCCAGGGCATTTTGTAGAGCAGCAAAACAGGGTTTAAAATCTGAGGTCTGGCCCAAAAGCTGAGCAGAAGTTCTTAAAGGTACCTAAGATTAAATCCTGGTTTATTTTTGCTACTAGTAAGTGTTGACATCTTCTTTTCAATTTCTATAATACAAACAAGGGATCCTGTGTCTAGAGATTAGAAAAGGACTTGGGTTTTAAATAGCATTATTTAGAAGGGAGAAAAAGGAATTGGGGTGGTTGTAGACCTTTAATCCCAAGTCAGTATTTGCAAGCAAACTGAATGTGTATCGTCATATTATTATGCATTTGTGTTGTGATTGTTGGAGGGTTTTTTTTTTCTTGTATGTGTGGGGGGTGTTTCTGTGGGGTTTTTGTGTTTTGAGGGTCTTTTTTCATGGGTTTGGTTGGTTGCTTGGTTGGTTTTGTGTTTTTTGGTCATTTTATTTTATTTTCTTTTTCCTCAGGATCTTTTTTAATTCTACCTTTTTCTATCTACCATTCTCTATATTTTTTAACCTTATTTCCATTCTCTGTCATCACTTATATTTATTGCTACAGTCAGCCCAAAGGTAGTCTACATTTCTGCACTAAGAATTATTAGCAGAAAATTAACAGCTAATACTCCTTGAAAAGGGATCAGATATGTCCCTGAAGGCCAAGACATCTTTTAATTTGCTCACCTGCATCTTAACTCTAGAAGTAGTAGTTTTGTTTAACATTGCTTGATAGAGTCCTGTACAAATGCATGATCACCAAGAACAAAGCTTAGAGTGTGGCCCCAGAGCTTTCCTTGTTGCAGTTCCTTATTACATCAGTTCACAAGCCCTGCTTTGCAGAAATAGGTTGCTGGATGTCTGGGAGAAGGACTGACCTGTGGCACTGTTTCCTCAGATTTCTTGCTACACAAATGGTAAAATTAGGAAAGCATTATTAAAATGATTGGCTACTTTTTCTTATTTTCTATTTAAGCAGCCATCCCAGGAGATTGGCTGGCTGTCACTTAAAACTGACTTTTGATTTTCTCTTGAAGTGAATGCAATACCCTGATAAATGCTCAGATAATGAATATAATGACAATTTTTCATATCAGTTTTGCAGAGACGTTCCTGAGCAACTACAGTTCCTGGTCATTTTTGGCATGCTGCATATTTAGCTCGCTTCTTCTTTCTCTTGCCCTACATACATAGCTCTTCACTATATCTAGTAATTCAACCATTGTATTTTTTGGAGTTACAGGAACTCTGCTACTATGAATGTCATATTAATCTTGGACCTCTTTTGAAAATATTCTCTATCACCATCCTTATAAGTGTGGTGCACAGAGATTTTTTGCAGTGGATGTAGTCAGCAAGTCACAGCATTCAAAGGGAAGAAGGCAATCTCCTTGCCTTACTATCGCATCTGTTGTTCTCTGTAGCAATTTAATTCTGCATATTATGAGTGAGAAGCCTCCTGCGCAGTGGCAGTATTACACCATGTTGGCCAGATTATCTCTGAAGTAAAAAAAATGGCCTTCAGTTAATATTCTCCCACGAACCAAGAGAAGTAAAGCACTATGGTTTGACTTGATCAGAAATATACAAAAAAAACCAATATAAATAATTTAATATAGCAATGCAGACAGTGCCAACAAACCACTATAGATGTGAAGAGAAGAATTTCCCCTTAAAAAATCCCCATCAAAACACACACACATATAAGACTTAACCTGATAATCTGTATGATGTAAATACGTAGATATTTGTTGATTATAATACTTTGGCAGGACTGCATATAGTAGTCTTCCTACCTGAAACTTGAAATTCCAAAGGTATGAAAAAACATGGTTAATTTTTTTGAACTTCAGAGCCTCTAAGGCCTGAGCGGTATTTTTTTCCTCATTTTTTGTAAGAAAACTCACCAAAGTTGAGAATAGAGATCAAAAGATATGTTCCTTTCCTCTTCAGTCTAGCCAGGATTTCTCTCTGAGTTTGTGAATAAAATAAAAAGTTAAAGGCTTTTTCAATTTGTTTTCCTATTTATATTTCTGATGCCTTATGGTAAAAATTCCCTAGGGGTGTAGTGTGTTGGCCAGTGCATCCTGCCCTGAAACCAGTCTAAATAGCCTGGAAAGAGTGAGGGAGCCCAGGGAGTGGAATATCGTGCATGACAAGTCTAGCAGCTGGTCATGGCTGTAGTGGGCAGAAGCAGGGCTGCTCAGGGAGATCTGTCTCATGCCATCCATTTGAACGTAGAAAATCATGTGTCTCAGTATCAAAAAGTTTGGGAAACATTGTCTATACTACCTGGATTAATTAATACCTTCTACTTACATGGACTAAAACATATAGCCATGATTTTTTTTCATGCTGTCAAGGATCTCTTCTCCTTTAAAAGAAAGCTTAGTGTGTTATTTTTTTGTTACTCTTGTATGAATGTCTGAGCACACAAATCTTTTAGATGCCATGTAGAAAACTTGGTGTGTTGTTAGAAAGTCTTCCTGACCTCGTCTTATCCAGAACTGGAAGATTTCGGTCAACAAATCTTGACATCTGCATTCAGGTTCTAGTCCTTAGGGATCTGAAGGCTTTTGAATAATTGAGTTCCCACTCTTCATCTCCTCCAGTGGGAAGCTATCAGGAAGAAAACATTTCTGATTAAATATGAATTGGAAAGAAAAGACAACTATTGTACCATAGACATGGTACTGTCAGTAAAATATACCCAGTCAGGCCTTTGTCACCCCACAACAAGATTTATTTGGTACTTCCAAATTATCTTGGCTTATTTACAAAAGTGAACTAAGGAGTCACTAGTATGAATATATACATCTTCCTGTGAATACTTACATCATTGCAGAGAAGCAGGAGTATCTGGTGCAAACAAAGGGCTAGTTCTTCAAAATAATATAATTTAAAATATTTTCAAAAAAATTTCAAAGTATATCATTCTCAAAAAGTGCTGAGGAAGTGCAAAAGGTTGATTGTGTATGACTATGAATAAAGCCAAGTAAGAATATAAAAACTTCAACTAAAATTCGTTAGCATGCCCAAAAGCTGTAATACCTCAATCTAAAACAGTGAGTTTGCCAAAAAAATCTTAATCCTAATTAGAAATGGTCATAACTTATATAAGATAATATTTGGTTTGCATCTAGCTTTCTACTAATTTATTCTTTTTCCTGATTCCTGAATCAGTTGCCAGTCCCTAATTGTCCATGCAACTGCTCTGGTTCCAACAGTTCCAAAGTTCAGTAAATTTTTAAGAACACAAGTTTTGCTCTTTAAACCATCAGCTAAGGCATTAAATATAATGTATCATAAATAATAATTCACCATATTTAAGATTATTTTTAATGGTAATAGCTATGACAATTGCCTGTAGTTGGGAGAACAATTCAGATGAAGACTGGTAGCAATACCAGCATTTTTTCTTTGTGCTTTTATGCTCTGATGTCTGTTTTGTCAGGTAGATTATAATTACTGAAAACAAAATCGGAAATCAAGACACGAGCATAGTAGGAAGAAGAGCCGAAAAATGTAAAGCTCATTTATTTTCTAAGTTATGCAAGTCTCATTTTCTGTGAAGCTCTTATATTCTACTGATGGGCAATTTAGAAAATTCTTAGATCATTTTTCGCCACTAATTGGGAGCATTTAATTTATTTGGGGAGATAAGAATTGTGAATGTGGGAACTGCATACTTTTAAGACAGTCAAGAGCCAAGACAAAGAAGAGGGAGGAAAAAAAAGACCTAAATTTCCCCATGCCAGCCTGAGACTTTGGTCTGTCAATTAATCTCTTTGTTTTAATTTGTTTTAAATCAGGAATAATTATATTTCTGTAATCTGGAAGGCTTCTGAGATTCTAAATTTAGTGGTGCTCATAAAGCCTTTGAGAGACTTCACTGGTAGATGTTCTAAATTAGCACTATGTACTTACAAATATCCTCTAATTTTCTTAAAGGTTGATAATTCCTGGCAGTATTAACTCAATATTTTCAAGGGAGAAATGACTAATTAATTTTCTAATATTGTAGAAGCACACTAAAATTAATAAGTACAGAGTTCTGCTTAGCACAAATTACTTAACTTTTAAGTTTTGACATGCTGCGTATTTGTCGTATTATGAATATCTAATTTAAGTTTAAAAAGGATTATATATGAAAGCACATAAGGCATAATATGGAAAATAGGGAAAGTTAACTCTACTGTGCACAGAATTATAGGAACCAGGTGACAGATGATACTTTCTCCTTCCCTTCATGTTACTCCCAGATGTTGCTTCCAAGAAAAAAAAAACCCAAAAAAAAAACTCCCAACAAAACCCAACATACAACCCCCAAACAAACAAAAGACCAACCAAACCAAACCAAATTTAAAGAAACAAAAAGAAAACACACCAAAAAAATCAAAAAACCCCAAAAAAAAGCACTATAGTTATAGCCCAAACCTGAACAGTAAAGCAACTTCACCATTCTGAGAACTTCCTGCAGCAATGATTGAACAGTTCCTGCCACATGTGTTTTACTGCAAACTCACTTTTCCTCCTTATTTAGACTCTACAAATCAGCTTTGTTTTGTAGTCTTTTCATCTTCTCAGTGTGTCTCATTTCTTTTGCTTTTTTTCAGCTGACTGGTAGCCTCTCCTAAATAAAATCCCTCACAGCTATCCAGTAATGGATAACTGGTACTTGAAGGAGCTACACATAGGTTTTTTTATGCCATTCTTAGCTTTCCATGTCTTCTGACTTTTCCTCTCCTTTGTACCTTGAAAATTAACATTATTAGGTGTGGTTTCTATGGTGAGCGCAACAGAGATTGCAAATTGGATAAAATGGAAGGTGGAGGGACTGCTTTTTCAATAATACATATTTAAAATATAGCAATTGCTCCTGAAAAGATCAGGACTAGCTGGAAAACCATTTAATCTAGGAGGATATACTGAGTAAAGAACAAATTAAGCTTGTAAATGGAGAGATCTAGGAAAGGTGAATAGAAGTGTCTGCACTTGTGTGTTATGGCAGCACCTCCTCAGATGAGATGTAAAAACATGGGAGAGAAAGGGAAAACACAGATTTGGAAAAAAGAGAGGCAGCATAGGCTTTTCATAGGCAGTCTCATCAAAGAACATGGGGAGATCCTCTAATCTTGAAACCTTAAGTTTGTTTCTGAAAAAGCATTGCCTTTCAGAAACAAAGGGTGAACCTAGGTAACTATCTTGGCTTCTACAGCTGATAGTAAACTTCAAGAAATCATAAATTCATCTAAACCAAGATTCAGGATACAAGGATTAAATTACAGGGCATATTTTCTTCTATTACACTTTTCTTCTGTAACACCCTGCTCAGCTGGGCAAGGACAATAAAGAAGTTGATATAATTTTCCTAAAAGATAAGCCATTATTTTCATTTTAAGCTTCACTAGTATTTAAAGCTGATTTAGGTAATAACACACTTTTATATTGTTCTTATTTCTCCTAAAGAAAAAAAAAATCTAAAAAATTGTATGTTAGCAAATAATTCATTGCAATGTCTAAATTCCAGCAGTTCTAAAATCTCAGGTCTTGTGTATTTCTAACTCATTTGTGGAAGTCAGACTGGTGCCTGACCCCCGTAGTTTGTGAAGTATACTCCTCTGAGTGGTTCTGCCAAGAAACAGATAGTGAAAGGACAACCTATGACTCGAGGAGAGCACATTTGCTTTTCATAGTAATAAATTAGTGGTGACAATTTCAGAAGAGAGCAGCAGTGCCCATAGATGCCTCTCCAGGACAGTTGAAACATACCTCCTGAGTTTATAGCAATTTCCATTGCTTGTCAATGATCTGTATTTAAACCAGTTTCTTTAGAGCTTGTGTACAGAGAGGCTATTCTGAAAAATCATGTAGCAAAAAAATTGCAATTATCATCACAATTAGTAAGAAAAGGCCATTTGACTTCCACATAGTAGAATTTTGCTTATTGTTTTTTAAATGTCAGCTGTATCTTATTTCCAAAGAATTATGCTATTCAATAAATGAATTATCTCCATTACAGTCTTATCTAATTAATAAAACAAAATCCTCACAGGGAAGGAGCAGAAAAATGTTCATCTGAGAATGAGCTTTCCTCTTCCTAGAGAAGACAAAAGAAGTAATATTTGACTCCAGGTTTGTTGCACAGAGTTATTTACAGAACGGAGTCCAGAACCTTTATTAAGCTAGGTTATTCAGAAAAAATTTAGAAGATAGAATGTTAAGAGCATAGTAAAAGAGCCTGCCTTCTTTTTTTCATTGTTGTTGTTTAGCACAGGCTTCGCAGACTCTTTCTGAATGTTGCAGTTTTCCAAGAAGCCTTGCACCTTTTGCCTGAAGCCCACTGAAGGACAATAAAAACTGCCTATAAGCTGTCTCTCAGATTGTCTGAAAACAGTTTCATTTTTCTCAAAAAATCCCCCTTGTTTTCATGTGACATAAATAGCAAAAAAAATTTCACAGCAATTTTTTTACTCTATTTCAGTAGAACCTTTAAATACTGGTGTGGTGCAAAAAAAAAGTCAAGTCTTTTTTTAAATTAGTGTTGTCTGTTATTATTTGATCTTGATTCTCATGCTTTTCAATATTTCATTCAAAGTTCCATACCTTGGGAGAAATTTGTCAGACCAAATTCTTAGTTTGTTCATGGGAACTAAGGTTTTAAATAAAACATTGCATGTAAAGAAACTCATAATGCTATCAATTCTCAATGTTTTATCTAGTCCTTTGCCCTTCAGGTGGTGGAGAAAACCCAAGATCATAATTCTTACATTCATATCAGATGGCAAATAAAAATAATTCAATCTATATATGTCTTAAAATTCATGAGTTCATGAATTCTCATCTTTTTTTTTTTTTTTAAGAATTTCATGACTTATTGTGCCTGGCTTGTGATTTTTTGAGTGTCTGGCTTTGACAGTACAGTTAAATATAGAATGTTCATTCATTTTCTTCAATTTGCTTTCTAAAACTTAGCTGTCAAAATCTTTCTACCTATACATTCATGTTCCCATTTAACTATGACCCCTTTTCAGAAAAAAAGAAAAGCAACCTTTTACTTAGCTCAATGCTCTAACTTAATTGTCCTAAATATTTTGTTATAATAATGTTATAGTGTTCAATAATCTGTAAATACGGCTCTTTTGTTTTTCTCTGTTGCTTTCATAAAGCATTATGCTCTTCTTAAAATCTTAATTAAACATCTACTGAGGCATTTTGTACTTCAGTGTCCCCTTATTACTGAAACTATCTAGTGAAGAAGATGGAAACACCTAGGATGTGTTTAAAAGTGAAAAGCATATAGATCTGCTAGGCTGGTAAGCAACAGGAGAGGCTGCTTATGAGCACTGATAAATCAGAGAAAAAAATGTGTAGTATTAATGTCATTTAGAGGATAGCACAGTTTAGAGAGACAAAGCAGAATTAATTTTTTTTTTTAATTCACATTTTATTATCTGATCCAGCAAGTATTCATCTTAATTGTAAAATGTTAAAAATGCCCAAGGGGAAATAAACAATCTTACTGCTTTTGTATTGAAATTACAAATTCAACCAAGCATAGTGGGGAGTGAGACTCATCTACCTCTTTCTCTTCATGTGAAAGGGCTTTCTAATCTCTACAATCTTTCTCTGTTTATTAATATAATATTTGATTTTGAAACTCTTCATTTCAATGCTGGCAATATAAGTATCCTATTCTTTATTCTAGCACAGGAAATGGAGTTTGTCCCTTACTCTGATCAGAGAGACATAGTCCTACCTTTGCCCTTAATTGATCTCATATATAATTACCCAATACACAACCCAGGTGCAGTAGTAGAATCAACCATGCAGTTCAACAAGAGGAAGTGCAAAGTTCTGCACCTGAGGAGGAGCAACCACGTTAGGCACTGGTGCTTGCTGGGGGCCACAAGAGGAAACCCAGCTTTGAAAGTAAATGGATCTGGAGGTCCTGGTGGACATCTAGTTGAGCATAAACCAGCATGTGCCCTTGTAGTAAAAGTGTCTAATGAAGACTTGCTCCCGAGTTCAGGGGGATGATCCTTTCCCTTTATTCATCGCTAGTGAGGTCACAGCTGCAGTCCTGTGTCCAGTTCTGGGCTCCCCAGTACAAGAGACACAGGGACATATTGGACAGAGTTCAGTAAAGGGTCACAAATGTGGTTAAGATTGTTACTTCTATGAAAAAAAGCTGAGTGAGCTGGAATTGTTCAGAACAAAAGGCTCAGGGGGATCATACTGATGTATAGAAATGCCTGAAAGGAAAGTACAAAAAAGATGGAGCCAGACTCTTTTCACTGGTGGGACAGGAAAAGAGGCAGTGGGCACAAACTGAGATGATGAAGGCTCTATCTGAACAGAAGGAAACAATTTTTTACTGTAAAGGTGACCAAAGACTGGAACAAGTTGCTTTGAGGAGTTGTGAAGTTTCCTACCTTGGATATATTAACAAACTGAAATGGTCCTGGTCAACCAACTAGTTGACCTTGTGATAGCAGAGATTGGACTAAATTATGCCAGAGGTCATGTCCAACCTTATCAGAGTGTGTTTCTATGAACTATTGGTTATTGTTACAACATTTCCAAAATTTCTTTTTTAACTGGGTCTTGGTTTGGGAATTATATCCCACTGAATTTGAACATAACTTATAAAAAGCATGATGAAAATCAACCTTTTGGAACTCAGTATCTAAACTAAGCAAGATTGAAATAACAGTGAAATGTTTTTACAGTTGTCTTTGATTACAGTTAGGTCCAATTATATTTGAGTAAAATAAATATCCGGAAAATTATTTTTTTCTTCAAAATGCTTGTTTTCTTTAGTAGTTGTCTGCAGTCCCTCCATGCATGTACCTTTTGAAAACAGATCACTTATTAGAATGCTTAGACACATGATCAAAGGTAACTTTTTTGTTAGTTTGTCTTAAAATAAATATCAGTGCCCACTATCTCTAACATTCTGTTGATTTATGGTTCTCAGAACAATTTTCCTGCCTTGCCAATAATTCATTCCTAGTATGTGTTTTAAAGGAAAGTGTTTTAAAACATAACCTTTTAGATTAAAAGCATCAATTAAATGAAGTAAATGTCCTATAATTACATCAGAGATACATGTATAGGTCTCAGAGAAGATTAACTTAAAAGCTAACTGTGAACACTTAAATGTCAGTTTAATTATTAATGCAAAATTTACTGTTTGTCACAGATGATTAAATGCACCTCCTAGATAGTAGTTATTCCCATGCAAATTCGAAGGTGCTGCATACCTTGCTGTTTGATATCCTCCTGATTATATATGTAGTCTACTCCAGTGAAAGCTTTCTCTGAACCTGGCTGGTCAGTCTTTATGCAATTTAATGTGTGGCATACCTACTTTGAGTGCCATGACATAAACAGTTGTTTCTGTTCAAGCAGAAATTCACGCTATGGATATTTCCATGGAAATATATAAACCTTTAATTGTTTTATATTTGGGTCAAAAAATGTTCATGTTTATGTTTCATAAGCATTAGATCTCAACATTTGAACATAAAAATATTTATATTAGGTCTGTATTTGTTGAGCATGGCAAGGTTTTTTTAGACAGGAGTTACAGGGATGGCTTTTGTGAGAAGCTGCCAGAAGCTTCCCCATGTCCGACAGAGCCAGACCCATCCAGCTCCAAGCTGGACCCTGTGCTGGCCAAGGCTGAGCCCATCAGTGATGGTGGTAGTGGGGAAAGGTTACTGTGCAGGAGAAACTGCAGCTGGAGAGAGAAGTGAGAATATGTGAGAAGCAGCCCTGCAGACAGAGGGGTCAGCAGAAGGAAGGGCAGGAGGTGCTCCAGGCACCAGAGAGATTCCCCTGCAGCCTGTGGGGAAAACCATGATGGAACAGCTCTGTCCCTGCAGCCAGTGGAAGACTCCACATCGGAACAGGTGTGGGGCCAAGGAGGCTGTGACCTTGTGGGAAGCCCACACTGGAGCAGGACCTGTGGACCCCTGAAGAAAGGAGCCCACGCTGGAGCAGTTTTGCTGGCAAGGCTTGTGACCTGAAGGACTGCATATCATTTGCTCCTGTGTCAACAGTGTCCTGTAGTTTGTTGCCTTCAGTGTGCTTGTTTGTCTGATGAAAGGGCATGCAATCATATCCCTTCTTCAGCCTCCATTTTACCAGGGTTTAAAGAACTGCACTCATTGAATACCATCACCTGAAACAGGCTTCATGGTACTCTTGGTTGAATTTTTTATCTGTTTTTCATCAAGTTATTTTCTCTTGAACTAGAATTACCATATTTGATATAACCAGTATTGCAGATGGGAGTAAGACCTTAAGGTCTTTCATAATGACCTTAAAATTCTTCTTTCTTTACTGAAAATATAAAGCCTGAAACAATTTTAGATTGTCTTTGCTGTTTATCATAACTTTCTTGCATCAATGATTTCTAGTCATCCTGTAACAAATATATTTACCCATGTTCTTTTCTTCTGCTATTTCAGACTCACCCTCTGCATTGTGGCATCAATTCCTGTTGTTTAGCCTTAAGTTCACAAGCTATTGAATTTCACTTCATTTCCATTATTACCATCCTCAAGGTCATCCAATTTTTCCTGTATGGAAGAGAATTTTCAATTCTTTTCTGTACAGATGATGACTCCAATTCTTTTTAATCAGAGAATCTCATTAACCCACTCTTCCACTTTGTGCCAAGGACATCAGATAGCATATTAAAAAGATTAACCTCATGACCAGTTCTCAAAAAAATCTACTTGTAAGCCTTCCCCAAGCTTGTTCTGCTCTTCACTGTGCTTTTCCCTATTTCTTGCTTTCCAGTTCTCCACAAACCCAAATATCTCAATCTTATGTAATTTTCTACAGTGTGGCACTGTCTCAGATATTTCACTGATACCCAGATAGGTAAGATGCACCCAGCCTCTAACCAAAATGAAAATTCAGTCTCTTAGCAGTAGAAAATTGAGGTTACTCTATACTGGAAAACTCATTCTTTCTCATACACTTTTACATCAATTTATCAAGATATACACCTTCTTTTTTTCAGTATGAACATTTGTAGGAGCAAAAAGGTTCTGGAATGGTAAAGTAATTTGATAGATGAAAGGTGAACTTGGAGTGTAACCTTGCTTTCTTTCCTCTTGACAGTGAAATGTGTGAGAGAAATGTAAAAAGAAATGCATGTATGGTTTTATTTGTGTACAGAGAGGTAAAAACTAATGACCTGCAGGAAAGGTCTCCTGTTAGTAACCTGAAATACGACAACCACATTATCTTTCTTTGTCCCTTACACTGATGGTCATCTTCTCTTTTTAATTCCATGTTTAAAGAAAAATCTGTTATATATTCCCACCCTTTCCCCTTTCCACCCCCCCCCCTTTTTTTTCCCCTACTCTCTAACTCTCTAGGGGCTAGCCTGAGAAGCAGGCTGAAATCACTAGTAGTTAGGCATCTAACTTGCTAAGTCTTAGAAAATGTAATTCTTACCTACTGACATGTACAGGTGCTCATATGGTGCAGAAGATATGACCCCTGGTAACTTACAGATAAAAGAAATACCTACTCATAGCCAGCTGAACACATGCAAGGGGTCATTCCTTTGATTCTCTTGTTCAATGCACTTTACCCATTCTCTCCCATGTGCCTGACTGGAAAAGGAAAGGAAAAAAGCAAACAAGACAAAACTTCAAACCGTTCCCAAAAATTATGTCTTGTTCTGCCTGGGTGTTAAAGTTTAGCTTTGCTCTGGCCTTTTATGAACTTTTTACTGCTTCTTACTAGAAGCAATAAACCATTACCATTGCAAACTTTTATTCAGCAATATTATATACATGGAAAGTAGACTTGAAAGCCACATTGCAGGCCAAAAAGCAAAGGCAACGCTTTCAACCCAAAAGTAAGTAATTTCAACCAGAATCATGCAATTTGCTGGTTTTGACTTCTTCTCTTTGCATACTGCATAATTTTCTCTGTGCAAAGTCTCAAAACAAACTTTACATCTCCTTCTGAAGACCTGGCCTTTTCCTCCCTTCTTGTCCACGTCATATTATCAAAAGTATTAAAAATCCTATTTTAACTAACCTCTCAACAATAGGAACAGTGTTGAATGTCATTCTTATTCTGTGAATTACCATAAAGAATAGGAACACAAGTAGGAAGAAGTCAACGCATAGATCAGATATTTTTAAGATGTTATATACTGTTTGGGCTGTGAGTGGTGTAAAATTTACTTTATCTGCTGTACTAAAATTGTTTCGTTCACTGACATTGACATCTGTGCACTTATGGACTTTTCTCTGAATACTTAAAAGATTTGTCTGCCTGTGCATAAGCAACAGTAGCATTTAGAAAATGTTCTCAAGAAACTTTGCACAACTGTCCATTTACTGAATGCAATGCCTTAACTCTGTAAAACTAAAGAAATAGTCACGTGAATAGTTGTGTTGCAGTGAGAACTTCTGCATGAACTCTCTATCTAATGCAGCCAGCATGACCTCTGTCAGCAGTTAGCCCTTCTGTGCCCTGCAATGGAACACAGCTCAAGGGAAAAGCATGGCAATATCAGAGAAGGAGAAGCCCTGGCACAAGGTGACAGTAATATCAGTAATTTCTTTAGATAATGGAAATTGCAAGGGGTTGTTTGTCCTGCACTGTAAAGGACAAGGTAAATAATTAATTACAGCTGTAAAGTACCTGCAAGATAAAGTCTTTATTAAGGTAAAAAGAAAATAAAAAAGTCCCCTTCTTTATGAAATTTTCCTTCTGTCTGTATTTTACACTTGTATCATTAGATTATTGAAGTTAAATACTTGTGACCTTTGAGTGGAGTTCAGAATAGGCAACTTAAATCTGCTTTTAAAATACTTTTTTCTCCTCCTGATGCTCCCTGAAGACTTCATTTTCCCTCTTCCACACTAACAGTGTTCATTATATAGCAGATTGATGTTCTTATAAAAACAGCAGTACAGTTGGTGTCCTTTTTAGAAAGCTGTGTAACTATAAGCAATATTTCCAGTAATTATAGTTCAGTTGGAGGAAAGGTTGAAAAACGTGGCAAAGTGTATACAAAAAGGGACATAAAAACAATGAAGCAGACAAAAATATCTTCTGAATACAGTGAACTTTTGAGACCCAGTCAAATCTATGCTCTTTTCTAAAGGGTAGAGCTCTAAGGGACTCTTTTTTTTTAAATGTTTATCATTATTTCTCTCATCAGTGTTAAGGAACTGAACCTACTGTTCTCACAGATGACCACACAGCCCTAGAAATAGCTTTACTTTTCTTGTCACTTATAACTACATGACAATTAACATTAATGAGTTTGGGAACATTCTATCTCCACAGCTGAAGAAAGTAATTTATTTTCTCCAGAACTTGCCAGACAAATCTCTGAATCATGTCTCGGAATATTCAGTGTATTTTACCACAGTTTGGGGCAAACAAAGCCTTTAATTTATTCTTTCTAATAGCATAGTAAAAGTAAGAGAGCTGTGCAAGAAATGGAGCCAATCCTGAGATTAACTCAGTGTATACTTTTACAGAAGGCATATTGAATTTGACAGTCACAGGTAAAAAAACTTGCCCAAAGTATTAGGAACAAGAACATAAACTGCATTTACATAACATTTTTCCACTATAGGAAACTTCAATCAAAGGTCTATTAAAATAAGTCATAAATGTGTTCGTACTTTTGGGAAGAGTGATGGGATCTTTTAAAAGGGTTTGTTAATGAGGAGTTAAAATGTTTGGAGAAAGGAAAAGCATTTGTACTAACAGCATAAGCAATTGTTTTGGCTTGCTTCTGTTTATGCCTCTGGAAATGTCTAGCAAGCTTGCAGGCAATGGAAGGAAACATGATTTATAATAGATATAAAAGGCAAAGTTCCACCTTCAAGCTTGAGGGCAGGAAATAGGATTGTGGCTGAGCATAAATGTGCTTCACAATTCGAGCTTCATCTCTTCTGGTGCAGTCCCATGGCGTCAATGTGTTGTAATCTATGGTAGAAGTTGCCTCATAACTAATTCCTGAAAATTGTGTGATTTTGTTTAGGGCTGAGGTTATAAGGTTATTGAACAGATCCCTGTGTACTTCAGGGGAAAAAATAATAGTTTCTTCTGTACCAGAATTATCTGATGTTTTATCACTCTACAAATTATAACTCCTTCCATGGACTGAGTGCATGGGGATAGTCCATGGCTGCTGGGCTCTGTACCAGGGCTCACAAATCATGATCATGTTCAGACAGTGTAAGTCTTGATGCAGGACTAAAGGGAGCCAGTGGAATCTTTCACTGATCAATGATTTGCAGTTGTAGACTTCTATTGAATTCAAAAGCCACCTGCTGGTGCGTCTCTTCGGGGAAGATGTCAGTCCAATTAACTGTTAAGTGTTTCAGCGCTCGAGAAATGAATGCGTTTAATCAGCCTTATTTTGCTAGTACATACAGCGCCTGTGTTTTCTATTTTTGCCATTAATTAGGAAGCATTTGGTGATACAGGGTATGCAAGTAAGTGCACCGTTCAAATTTGCAGCGATGTCTGCTGGCGTTTTTCTGATTTTTAAGTTCAAGTATTGAGACATAAGAATAAAACTACAGATGGATGTTTAAAAATAAATACTAATGTCTTTATGATTCTGAATTATTTGCAAAAGTCATGTCTATAGGCTGAATGGATGCTTGAAATACAAAAATAACCAATTAGAAAGGTATGAACTACAGTACATTTTTTTTTCCAAAGTTCTTCAAAATTTAGGTTAATCACATGTGTATTATGCTTATATCATTACATACTTCCTACCCTAAATAAGCAGAATGAAGATTAAAATGAGGAAGCAATAGAAAAAATACTGCATGCTCACAAGTTAATGATAAAAAAAGACTAATTTCAACAGGGTAATAATTTCATTCCCTATGTTTTATAGCTTCAATGGATGTATGGTAGTCAGTCTTGCTGAACTAAGAATAAAAGTGGAAAATTGGTATTTAGATTAAAAATATATAACACTTGAAGACATTAAGGTGGTTGAAGTGTGAAATTTTATTTCACGTGTTCTGATTATCAAAATTCTGAAATGTTTCAACCAGCTTTATTGCTTCATATGTTGGCAAGGAAATACCACATTTTAAATGTTAAGCTATATTCTTAACTGAGATATCTTTGGAAAAGATTATCAATGAATATTTTTTTTTAATATGATATTTGGAGCATCACGAAGAAGAAGCATTGTTCAGAAGAGATACTCATTAGTGGAAAGAGGCCTTTGTTTTTATGCATATAACTAAGAGAAACAATAGCTCATTTTCCTCAGAGGTCTGCAAAAGGGACCTTATATCTGTTTTCTGCAGTTTTCTGCTGAAGTAATACGACAATTTTATCACAGCTAACCTTAAGACACTAAAGGGTATTGTAGAAGACTCTTTCTGCCAAATGACCCCCTACCTTTCAGGAAAAAAAACACCTCCTTGCAAAATCACTCTAATAAAGAAGAATAGGAAAATGCCACATGAGGCAACATACAGGAGATGGAAACTAAGGTGATTGCTGAGATTTTCTTTAGTTCAAGGGCAAAGACAGAGCAATCACTGTTTCTTGTGAAGGAATAGTTACCTTGGATTGGAAAGGATTTTTTTAACTGTTGAGGCAGAAAAGTAGCAGTTGCCTCTCACCTTTTATTCTTCCTCCATCTATATCCAGACACATTACTTTGCAGAAAGGTTAAGACAAACACTGAGATAATGTGGAACAACTTCTGCATGCACAGAATTTCTCTTCATATTTCTATCAGTAACAGAAAACTTGTATTCAGATACCAGACACTTGACAGATCTTCCCGTTTAATTTCTTCATAGATATTAGAGCTGAAATGTATATTTATATATATATATACACACATACATATATATATACATATATATATATAAATATATAAATATATTTATGTAAGTTATAATTTATATAATTATAAAATGAGCAGCCTGGTAACCCCTTCTTTCAGGGAATATTCACTGGCTCCACTGTTGGGTGCCCCCTGGAGTGCAGTGTGGATATCTGCTCTGGCATTATCCCCTCCCTGGGCTGCCAGGATGACCTGCTCTGGTGACTGGAGTGCCCCTTCCCTGACCCCTGATCCATTTGTACTTCTGCTGCATGTAGGTGTGTATGGCATTGAAAATAAACTAAGAAATTCCTTTAGCAATATTATTTGTATTTATATTACAGTATTTAAGGGAAATAAGGGTCTATAAAGTGTGGGGGAGGAAGTTGGCTTTTAGAACTGATGGAAATAGTCTAAAAATGTGGATACCACTCTGAATATTATTTACTCTATGTCACAATAAGTTTCATTGTAACAGAATTCAACATTTTCTGTTTAGACCTGCCGTCTTCTATATTTTAATGAGAAAATATGTTAATTCTGAAGTTAAATTTCTTGGACAAAGACACACAGACTATGTGGTGATTCTGAACTACTTTTGCTTGCACAGTCTTAAGAAGTTTGGAGATGTCTTGTGTTTGCAGATCTAACATTTCTGAATGGCACCTTTCTACTGTTCATGTACAATAAAAACACATGGGAAGTGAAGCTGAACACAGAAATTTATATTTCTGTTATTGATTTCATAATTTGGGAGTTTCTTTTCCTACTTGTCTTAGTGATCTCTTACAGCCATTGCAGTGAAGAGAGAGACTTGAAGAAAATTGCTTTGACTCTGCGAAGTGTGACAGACTTGTTCGCTACCACAGCGAATCAGAAAGTGTCAAGGTGGCAGTTCCCTCATGCTGACCTCTACTATTGATCCAGACCTGAGTCAAAGGAAATGCAAAAACCCCTTTATACAAACTCCAGAGACAGGCAATCAGCAGATCCTGAAAACCAATTCGAAGTTACTAGTTTCAACATAAACCACGGCCAGCAGATTGTTGAAGTGAAAACATGTCACCTAAAGTTTCAGCATTCCAATCCAAAGTTGATAGCTTCAGTCAGTGGAGACAGCTAATCAATTACCTGGTGTGAATAATTATGGACTTTCAGAAACTTTCTTCAAACTATTACTCAGCTGCTGCACCGTGTTAAAACATGACATTGATAATGAATGCAGTATGATGATTTGGAAGACCTGTTGCTTGCAGACGGCAAGGACATTTCCCTTGCCAAATATACATATTTTTTATACATAATTTATTTTGCATGTGGCTGTGGAATACACACATCACTACAGGAGTTAAAGCAAACCACAGGTACTCCAACATTGCAATATGTAGTCCAACACTGTAGTGGTCTAAGATAAGCTTCAACCGTGTGATTATGAGATCAGGGAAAATACTACAAATTTTTATAGGAATTTTCACAATATTTAAATGGGATCTTTTATATATTAATGGGTAATTTACTTGCACATGTCTGCAGTGCAAGTTTTTTATTTTCTACAGGTATATATATGGGTATAATGAAGCATAGTATAAAACAGGGTGAGACTTTAAAGGTATTTTGACAATAGGAAAGCTGTCTCTAAAGGATTAGGGACTGGTCATGCGGACAGTTTTGTGTCACAGTGGCAACAGAAGATACTTCATTTGAATGTTTTATTGGGGACTTTCATTCCAGCACTGTCTGGGTTTTTGTCTATAGGAGCTTCTTAAGACCCATCTAGAAGAGGTCATGTCTGTTATGGATGTGTATGAGGATGGCTAGTAGAAGTAAACAAACAGCTGTCACACCAATTTTCATTCCACTTAAAACATGATATAGTGAATGCACAGATGAAACTATACATGCAAAGAAACACTGAATGAGCCTACCCAAATGTTAGTTACAGTGTAGAAAAAAAAATATGAGCTCTTCATAGACATTCACAGAATCAGCAAAGTAATCTTAATCTATAATCCTCATGTGATGTAATCTACTTTGGTCTACCGGCAGAAATCATGCTAGGTCAGCTCATTCCAGTTATGCTTTGGGTTTCTTCTTTTCAATTCTACTGACTGAGAATTAAGGGGGGGAAAAACGAAGAGGATAAAAAATATTAGACTGTGAATATTAAAAATCTTTACCGCTTTGATAAATTTAAGAATTTGCAGAAATTAACAAGTGATTTGGGGAAGTTATTGTGAAGAAAGCAAACAGATTTTACTAGTTGCATAGCCATTAAAACTTTTTTTTTTTTTAAAATACAACACTGATAAAAAACAGTCTGCACAAATATGTTGCTAACTAAATGAGAAATCCCACCTTGTCCCCTAGCTTGCTTGAGGAATGGTGTCTATGCATTAGAAGGGAGCGTTAGACTCCAGCTCAGACAGGAAAATTACGTGTGAACTGGCACCTGTCCAGAGCTGGGTATGTGTGTGTGAGAGCTGGGCACATGGCAAATGGGCTTTGGATCAGGAAGGCTGTGCTTTGTATCTTTTTTGTTCACTGCTAACTATAATGTCATTAATTATATTGTTGACAGTTTTCTAAATCATAAAGGGCTATTTGAAAAAATACATAATCAATAAGGTATAACACTAATATATTCCTGCCCTGAAAGTAATGGGTTTCTAAATTAAAATATCTTGGATAAGCTAAACCTTATATAAGATGGTTATGTTATAAAACAGTATGTGGAATTGAATTACTCTCTTGCTATGTTGAGTTGGAATCACTGATTTTGCAGTCTGTGTTCAGTATTAAGGGCTACACGAAATACTCGGTTGTGCCAGGGAGGATATGAAGAGATTAGAGAGACTAATATATCACAGACTAACCTCTTTGCTCTGGACATTCGCAGGGACACAGGCAATTCTCATTCTGCTGCTTTCTGGAGCCACTGGATATCAAAAAAAAAAAAAAAAAACCAGATATCAAGATTGTAAGGAAAGCTGAAGTTCAAGGTAAGCAACTCTTTCATTAGTTATAATTTTCCATGTTGAGCAGATTTTCCATAATGAGTTGTGAATTTAAGTACCAGCTGTAATTTTTTTAGAAAACAAAAAGAACATCACTGGTTGAATAGTTAGTAGCAGCAACTAACTCACCTTTTGTTTTATATCTCCTTAGTGGAATTCCTGAATGATAGTACTGTGGATCTCAACTGTTTTTGAATCATGATAGGAAAGATACTTCTAGCAAAGTGGTAAAAATTAGATTATTATTATTAGGAGTTGCTTATTCCTTGAAAAACATCAAAAGTCTCCACGGATACATAAAAATCACATGCTACAAAGCAGATAAGCCACACAAATAATTTTTATTTTCATAGAACCATATGTTAAGGGGAAATGTAGTCTTATATAACATAGCCTTTCATCATAATTGATTGTTTTATAAAATAGGTTAATAGTAGATAAGAAGTTCTAATTAAACACTTCTTGTATGGCTTTCTTGCTTGTCCCAACAGGAGAGACAATCTAGTTTATTTTCTTAGTGTTTTAGAAACACATACTAAACTGTTAGGGTTATGCTAAAATTTCTGATTCTTGTCTGGATTACCCTTTTCTGGCTGTGCTCTCGGTCAGTGGTATCAGGAGTTCTGTGAGGAGCTTTAGAATGTCATGAATGCAACCTATAAACAAAAAGTTAAACAGAAACTTCACACTGTGGGGAGAGTGATGTTTCCTAGAGGTGTTCATGAACAGTGAAATAATTGTATTTCAAATGTATACTTGAGGAAGGAAAAAGAGAAAGAAGGAACAATTTTCAAAGATGGGAGTGAAAACAAGAAAAATAATAACTTCAATCTAACTATTGCAGTCTCGGCTCTTGCATAATACTCTGTATAAGAGTGCAGAGAAGGGAACTGTCAAATTTATCACATTGCTAAGTGCTACTGTTGTGCATTGCTAAATTTTCATGTACGTAGGAAAAATGGTCTTAAAATTAGTTTCAAGTAAGATATTTTGATCTTTTTGGAAAGTCCTGTGAGCCTCATTGTTGAAGATGCTTACTAGTTCTAGAAATTTCTAGTTTCTTAAAAATACGTGGTGAAGAAGTACTACACTTGCCATTTATTAATTTTTTAACTAGTAAATGTGAGTCAAAAATTTTGATAAAAAGTTTTGATAAAAATTTATTAAAGGCATGAAGCTTTAGACTACTTATAATTAATTTACAAAAAATTTTCTTAAATTTAGATATAAAATAAAAATTCTCAAATAGAGATCAATAGATGCCAAGTGAAAACAGTAGGAATTTAAAATTGAGCTGGACTTGGAAACTCTTATTTTAATGTTTTATATAAGCCTGTTCATGCTTTAAGGGAAATTTTATGCTTATGTCTACAGGATTTTGTCCAAAAATACTGATTTTTAGCAACTGGTCTTTTGTGTTTAGTATTTTTTTTAATGAGAATAAATAACTTCTCAGTTGATGTCCTATGCAGTTTAGGGCAAAAATGCAACAAATAAGGCAAGGTGGTAGTCCTCTTGTACTTGTGTGATCCTCAGAATGGCATCAGAAAAAAACATTTCTACCAGCTGAATAATTCAGCACTTCATAGATTTACCAAAGGCAAGTAAGTGAGTCAGGAACTTCTGGTGAGGAGTTAGGAAGGGACTTATATAGGAAGGGATTTGAAAAAATAAAATAAAATTTAAAAATGGAGCTAGTCCTTAGGGAGGAACTGAGTCAAGATTACGGAAAGATAAGAATACAGAAATAGCTATAAATTAACCTGACACTGCTGGCAGTTGTTAAAACTTGGTCTGTTAAGAGTTTTGATTTATTGCTCTGGAGTTGTTTCTGGAAGGAGATATCTTAAATGACTGGAAAATCTTGGCTGTGTTGTAGATTTCCTTAATTTAATTTAATTTTATTTTATGGGTTTTTAGGTCCAGGGAGCATAGTCAATAGCAAAAACTGCTGTACTAGAATTTGTTTATGAAATTTTGGGTTGTAAATGATACTGAGAGATAGTTACCTCAAGTTTCCTCTTAACACAGAGGAAAACTTTTGAACTTATAGAGCTCTTCTTCCATATTTTGCTGCAGGCAAACTCAGAAAGTAACCCAGTGAAAGGCCTAAAAAGCATCTAGATCATACTTTATAAAGATTAATCTTAGATTTCAAAGTCAATTTTCTAGGTCAACAAAAAGAATATAAAGGAAAAGAGAGAACATCCACTTATTTAGCATAGAGCTGTAGGTGCATATTTCCTCTTAATCTTTGCATAAATCCATTATTTTAATGATAAAATGTTTTTGTCTTCTCTACAGTCATAAGACTATCAAAAACACTGGGATAATGGGCAAAGTTGAGAACTCAGTTAGGTCATACCCCACCTCTCCCATCAGAACCCATGGGGAGTACTCAGCTGCTCTTTGATTCTTTTGTGTGCCTTCTGAGTTACAGCTGATTATTTTTACTTTTATTTTTGTAAATGTAGTACGGGTGTTAAGGGAATTATAGAGAGACAAAATGATGACTTGAAGTTACTTCAGGGCAGGGGAAGAGGAAAGATGAGATGAAAGAAGGGAGAGGATCCATGTGGGAGGGAATATTGGCTTGTTTTAGCTGAAATTGTAGATTCATCTGTCTGTATCCTCAGAATTTCTTTGTGTGAATTAGTCCAAAGGACTTCGGGAACTGTTAAGAAACTTCATTAAATCTGCTAAAACTCCGAGTATCTCTGTGCTATATAAATAAGCTCTGTTAAAGTGGAAATTCTCTTTCAGATGGTGAGAGTTAAACTGAGATGTTAAAATCAATGGATGCAATAGAAAAAAAATAGCCAAGCCCAAGTGGGTGAGGTTTATTTTACGTTGAATTAGTTTATAGTAGTAATTTAAATCTCATTATAAGTTATTTTTTCCAGCTAGTTACTACACTTTATTTAACAGTAAAGCTGGTAAGAGAAATGGGCTGGATATTTACATTCATAGTGTGCTTGCTGTTGTTCTATAATCTCTAATGTGACTGTATTTTTTTGGTTGTGCTGCTTTGGGAAACCCTGTAGCTGAATTAGATCACAGGCATATTTGTAGCTTTGGTGCTATATTATTGCAAAACAACAAGTTTTTTAGCAGTATTCCATTGAATTAAAGAAATGAAGTGGAGTCTCCATCCTTAAATGTATTCAAAAGCTGTCTATACATGCTCCTGAGCAATCAGCCGTAGGTGGCCCTGCCTGAGTAGAGGACTTAGATGGAATTGTCCAGAAGTTCCTTCAAACTTCAGCCAGTCTGTCATTCTGTGAATCTGCAAACATTCCAACAAATCTGTAAAAGTGTACTTCTTCAGGCCTACAAATGGCTTGATAATTTTTTAGAAATAGCATTTGAAACAGTTCTTATATTCCTCTTCCTTCAGGCCTCAAACTGTTACAAGATTTTTCTGTGAGGCTTAGAAACTACTCTGGATCTTAACTGCAGGTGTTATTTGCACTGGATTTGTCAGCCACGGGCTTGTATTGTAAAGGAAGAGAGCACTTAGGAAAGGCTTATAAACTTTACCTTTCAAGTGTACACTAAAACTGAGATTCAGCTGAAGACATCGGGACATCTAAATTTCAAGAAAGCCGGCTCTGTGGCTTCCCACAAAGCTGTCTAACTTTATGAGGTATGCACTGCTCCCTTAAGTTATGTGCCCACAGGTAGGTATGTAATGCCATTTAATGTGCCTTATGGTAGGGCTGGCAGATATGACTGAGAATTTATAAAATAAATTATAGATCTCATAAAAGATCTCTTTCTCTCTGCACTGGCAGCTGAAATCTTAAGTAGCATATAACATGTTTATGCTACTGCGTCCCATGAGTTGTTCACCTGATTCCCCCTTAATGGTTTATGGGCTGGCTCTCATCCAACTGCTCACTCAGCTCACATGTAGAGTTTGTTTGTGGGTACTTAAATGTAGGCGTTCTTTTAACTTAGTTAAATCCTACTCTAGAATCCAATTGCTTAGTGTGAAAATGATGATAAGGTCCCTGAAAATCTGAATGCTTATTTACAGAGTGCAAAAGCTGTTAAGAGAAGTGGACCTTAGGACCCAAGGGAGTTTTCCTCCCACTCCACTAAAGTTAAAACTGCTGTGGTTCCCTGTTTGACGTCCGCCCAGTAGCAGGGCCAAGCATGTGTCATCAGTGCACACGCATATGAACACTCAATTGCTCCCTGAGTAAAGACACAGTGAGCAGATGAAGTTGTGAATTGCAAATCACAGGAAATCATGAGATACTGTCATGGACCTCATGACTACAGTATGTGAGTTTTTAAATTCTTAAAACCATTAATTACCACTATTAGAGTAAGATGTGTCACTGTTCCCATACAATAGATAAGAAAGCCTCCTACACAGCAGTATACAGTTAATCACTAGAAGTTATTAACTCCTAGTGGCTACCTACAGGTATGAAAAAAATCTCTTCAACAACAGGAAGTCTTGGTTTCTTAAGCTGTGGATCATCTTTTAGGTTTAGCAACTTGTTGAGGAAAAAAGTGACTGCCAATTTGCCTGATGATACAAGCCACTGCAAGGTGCTCAATTATCTAAAGAAAGAATTGTAAGACTTAGAAAAATACACTGAGCATTGCAAACTTGGGGGCTTTAGACTATACTGAGTTTCATTGTTGCTTACTTCATTATAATAAAATATTGGCATATAGGCAACAAATTATAAACATATTTTTATCTTTGTGAAGGCACTAGAGGCTTAATAAGAGAAGCTCTATTTCTGAAAGGATATTATTTCTGGGATTATGCCATGTGTAAATGTACTGCTGCAGAAGTTGTAAGAGTCTAATGAAACTTGCACATGGGAGTGATAAATATTGCATTACCAGTGGTACTTCATATTTTCAAGTACTTGATACTATGAAAGATGTCCTGTGTGATATTAGAACTATGATAAATGGGAGAAAGATATTAGACATTCCTGGGTGTTCATCCACATGGGCATCAATGACACTTCCAGGGAATACCCTGAGGCTAGCAAGAGCAACTGGGGGCAATGGTGGACAGCATGGGAGTCCAAGTTTTATTCTCAATCCTTCTGGTGAAGAAGAAAGGCTTGGGCAGGAGCAGCTGTGTATTTCATGAGATACCAGGAATATCTGAGATTTAGTGGGGTCCCTTGTGTGCCTGATCTGCTGAGGTGGATGGAAAGAAAGGCTTTAAGAAAGACAAAGGTAAGGAGAAAGGGAATTGCTGCTGATGTAACGGAGCAGCTTGAATGTGGGAAGCTCTTCTGTGGTATGGGCAAGAGTGTAGTTGAGAGTTTGCATGTCAGGGTCAGAGGAGAGGCCAGTAAACATTACATTGTGGCAGGAACAACATCAGACCCTCTGAATGTGAGTGAAGAAGTGGAAAGCCTTCCTTATACACTTGACTAAAATCTCTGTATTACAGACTGCTTCTCACAGGGTATTTAAACCTCCCTGACACCTGACAAAAGGGCAGTACAACAGGACACAATCTCAGAAAACACTGGAGGTTGTCATGTATGACTCCATAATACAAATGTTGTGTGTGACAAGTAGAGGTGATATTTTCCTGGACATTCAAGACCTCTGAAGGTCTTGTTGGGGATGTGACAATCAATGACAGGCAGGCTTGTTCAGTGATCATGAAGTTGCAGAGCTCAAGATCCTGAGGGGATTCCTAAGGAAGGCAAGCAACAGAACACAGATCCTGAATTTCAAGAATGTAGTCTTCAGCTTAGTCAGAGAACTGGGAAGTGTAATCTGGTGGGAAGCAGTATTGAAGGGCAAAGAAACTCATGAAAGCTAGCAGATCTTTAAGATCAGTCTCCTTGAAACAAAACAATGATCCATCCTAGTACTCACAAAAATTAGTATATATATCAGGAGACTGTCCTGGTTAAACAAGGACCTGGCTGGAGTCCAGCGCACATTTATAGAAGTAGAAGTGAGAGCAGGCTAAGGAGGAATTCAGAAACATTGCTTGGCTAGGTACAGATGGTGTTAGGTAGGTCAAACAGTGGAAGAGGATAAAGTCAGTGATCTGAGTAATCTCAATATATACAGATCCACAGGACTATAAGGGATGCATCTGTGAGTACTCAGAGATTTGGCCAATGTCATATGAGGTAAGTCTTAGGTGTCCTTGAAAGGTTGTGGAGACTGGGGGAGTTCCCTGATGACTGGGGAAAGGAAAATGCTACAGCCATCTTCAGAAAGAGCCAAAAATGACTCCAGTAAACAAAGGGCAGGTCAGCCTCACCTTTGTTCCTGGAAAAATCATGGAGTGAGTCCTTTTGTGAACCATTTCTAGACAAATGAAGGAGAAGGTGGTGAATGAAAATATCCAACATAGATGTCCAATATGTAGTCATGTTTTGGCCAATTGGATTGCCCTTATCCTGTTTAATATGTTTATCAATGTTCTGGAGGAGGAGAAGGAATGGACCCTCAAGTTTGTGCGTGATTCCAAACTGGCAGATGAGGTCAATGTGCTCTGTGGTAGGGCTGGCATTCAAGGAGATGTAGACCAGCTGGAGGAATGGGCAGACATGAATCTATTGAAATTCAGGAGGGATTTGTGCAGAGACCTTCACTTTAGATGGCCAACAGTATATTGGGCTGTATCATAGCCAAGAAATTGAGGGAACTGCTTATTCCTTTGTACTCAGCATTTGTGATATTGCATCTGGAGTGTGGTGGCCAGGTTTGGGTTCCTCTGCATAAGAAAGAGATTGACGAACTGGAATAAATCCAGTGAAGAGTTGCCCAGAATGTTAGGAAATTGGAGTAACTGTTCTCTGAGGAGAGGCTGAGAAAGTTTTTTCAGCTTTATGTAGACAGGGATCTTGATGAATCCTATCACCATCTTTGAGTTCCTAGTGGAAGAAGATAGAGAAAATAGAGCCTTACTCCTCCCCAAGGTGCACAGTGACAGGATAAGAGCTAACTGAGGCAAGTTGCAACAAAAGAAATTCTGATTAGATGTAGGGTTGCCCAGAGAGAGCTAAATCTTTGTTCTTGGAAATACTAAATTTGACTGAAAGTTTCTCTGAGCAACCTAATGTGTATTGGCCTTGTTTTGAGAAACAGGTTGGTCCAGGCGACCTCCAGAGGTTACTTCTTACCGAATCTAAAATTGGTTTTGGACTAAAATGAAAATCAAGGCTTTTGGGTTGTATGACTGGTTTTGTGTCATTATAAGTGAGGAGATATTTCTAGTGTCAAGAGTATAAAGCCTCTAAGTACATATCTGAGGAGAAGGGTAAACTTTCTTAGTCCTGAATAGATATACTTTCTGGGATAAAGACTGTTGTTTACTTTACCTGGAATGAGGAGTATTCAGAACCCATTCTAAGGATCAAAGATAATTATTTTTATTTTTTTCCTTTTAATTCCATCATGGAGACAGTTGGTATCTCATGCCAGAAAACCTAGTTAATGTGTATTTAGCATGGTCTGCAATATGTCACTCAATACATGGTAGGCAACAGGCAGTACCCATTGGAACTGTGTGCTCTGCTTTCCTGTTGTCATTTTACTTGTGAGCCTCTACAGTAGGACACAGGTGCCTAACTTTAATCTCTTATCCTTGGAAATGGTAACCTTGCCCAATATTTAGGGGTTTTAGTTAAAATCCATGAAATACAAAAGAGTTATATTTGATAACCCTGATGAATCTTAATGTCCACTCCCCTCTACCCCCTGCCCCTCCCTGGATTCATTTAGAAGGAAAAATTACGTAACATTATGTTTAAAGTGAACCTGTTCTCTGTGGCATAGGCAGGACCTGAACATATAATGTAAATATTATTTCACTAGTGAGACTTTCCTCTATTTAGGCTATGAAGTTTTTCCTACCGTGTTCTTGGCATGAAAGAGATGATTGCTAGGGAAATTAGAACTTTCAACACTCTTATCTTACCAATTAAAATCCTAAGAGAAAGATCCTGAGGGTCTTACTGTTATGCTCACTGGTGCAAACCCAACTCTTTATTTTAATGTGATTTATCAGAACTTGATTCTAATGATAGCTCAGATCATTCCCTACCTTTTTTCCTTGGGTTTGCTCTTGAATTGTAGTAATTACACATATGACTCTTTCACCATATAAGCAAAAAAAAAATTGAACTCTTTGTGGTGATGTCTATACCACTATTAGTTGGACTCAACTGCCACAGGTGAATAAACTCATATTAAAGAAAGCAACTGGAGAACAACAGGACAGAACCACAATATTGCTGTCGCACATTGTTTAGGATACAGCCTTTGAGATTAGTTGCTATTTTGTCCCATTCTTCACTTTAATATGCAAATCACCATTTTTGTAGTAGAAAACACTGATTGCAAATAAACTTTAGATGTTTAACATTGTAACTAACCTGTATTATGCTCATATTGTGAGCATATCAGCATTGCTGTGCTGTAGTCAGTTGCCAGAGCTTGTTTAAGTATGAAAGTGTGGTTGTGAGATTGCTGGAAGAACTTAGCCAGGTATCCATGCACTGGCTATTCAGTAGGGTAAAGTGCATATACTAATCCTGTTTCACTTAGACTGATGATAATGAGGCAAAATATCTGCAGAGGCAGAGTGCATGGCATCCCAAAACCCCAGCCATTCAGGTACTCTGGAATACTGTAAATAATTCTGCCCAGGATGTTTTATCTTACCTGGGAGTTTTTATGCTATATTCAGTTTTGGGTTAGGTGGGTGGGTTTTTTTCTTTTTTTCCTTAGTAGGTGAGTTTTGAAGGATTTTTGAAACAAGGAAGCTCATTATTCCACTAGTTTCTCAACCTGCATTTACAATGTAATGGAACAGAGAATTATATGCAGAGAGAGAGGAGTTATATGTATTTGAATAGAAGAGCAAAAACACGCAATGCTCTGCAAGCTACCCTGTTATCATAATTTACTGGTTGTTTTGGTGACTAGTAATTCAGGTGAGACTGGAGAGTAGTCATGACCCTGAAGAACATTTTCTGTGCATTATTTAGCCAAACTTTGGTTGGTACGTAGATAAGTGCAGTTTTGACACAGAATTAGAACTTGTGGGACAAGAAGCCCTGCTGGTGAGAGCTATTGTTACAAGGCATTGCTCATTCTATGTAGGAGATAGACTGAACTGTTGGATGCACCTTAGACATCTCTTTTAAATTCCATAGTCTCTGTATCTCTGAAATGAGGTAGATAAATGAGATAGGGGTACTGAAACATTTAGGTAAGTATTTGTACAAGTTATAATACAAAATCACTGATGTGTAGAGTTTTATAAATATGTTTATGCAAATTCTAGCTTCTCTGCTATCTTCCTCTATCTTCTTTTGTGGTACTGATCAGTACAGTCTCTGGTAATCACTAACAATTAACACACCTTCTACCTCCTTTACTTTTGTCTGGGCACAGTGCCAGGCATATTATTAAAATATAAAAGTTTCTTCAATTTTGCTAGTTCATGCCAAGGTGTTACTGACCTCTTCCTTTCTTCTGATAGTTTTACCGTTACTTCTCCAACTTCTATGTGCTAAATGGTTTTTTCTCAACTAAAATGTAAAGAGCACATCTATACTAAGTAGCCTGCTGATGAGAAAATTGGATGTCTTCAATGTTGTTAATCAGTAAATTAACTTCAAGCACTCATTTTAGTGCTGCAGATTCACTCTTAACTGAGATTCCCTTGCCCCAGATCAGACTCAGCACTAACAAAAGATGAACTAGTATCCTTGTGCTGCTTCTGCATACTCAGCTCTAGCTCGGACTGTCTCCTTTGGAGATCTGATGCATTTAGTTTGCATACCAAACTGGTCAGGCCCTGATGAAAGTACTGCATTACTGATAAAGCACAGTGTTTAGTCTGAATGAAGTTACATCACTTCAAATATACTATGCCTGTTTTTCTTTTTTGCCAGGATAAAGATGCCATGTATGGCCTCAATGTAAAATATATAAATGTTTGTGGATTGTGCTGATCTATTTTGGATTCAAACAGATACAGTGAAAATTCCACAAAAACTGTGAACAGGTCCTCAAAGGGTAGTTTGATTTGCCGCTATTCATGATTATACTTTTTATATTACCTAGTATCAAAGAAAAGGCAACATGCTTCTGTATCTCTGAGTCTAAATTTGCATAAATAACTCTAATTTGCATGCACTTTTTAAAAGACTGTTTTATCTCTAAAAGGGTTTTAATCATATTTTTCTGTGCTAGAGATTAAGCAATTTCTTTTTATAAGGGTTTTTATCCTGGCACCAATGGGGTGTTTCTTGCAAGTTAGATATTACAATTTTTGGGAAATAGGTTGATTCATTTGATAACACTTCTTTCCTTGCTACAACAGAATCTTATGCCTCATTAGTTTGTGAGTTTCATTGGTTTGTGATCTTCATCAGTAACACCAAAATGAGAGCGTTCTTGTCACTTTTGGACAGACAGTAAAGTATATAAAGATGTGGAAATGATAGGATGTAGGGAAAACAGGCCTGCAGCAGGACTTCTGGAACAGATAACTATTGATTCCATGCTGTTTCTTAAGAAAAGGTAAGTGTCACAGAACTGTGAAAAGAGACAGTTTCCACAAAAATCCCTAAGATATTTGAAATCATAATCATTTTTAAGGTGAAATCCTTGGCTCCAGTGAAGCCAATAATGAACTTCCCACTGAAGGTCATTTTTCATCCTTTGCCTCTTTTTGAGCTCAGCTTACTTCCTTAGGCATTATATGTCGTCCTCTTCTCTTCTATCTTAGGACATGTTAACAATGAAACAGAAACAGTGTATATAGTTTTAAACAGTTTTAAACATCAGCAGAACTCCTATTTCCCCAGTTTTAATTGTTTTATTGAGTGAATTTATTGTGTTTTGATCTTGCTTGTTTTGCCTGCATCTATACTCAACATATGCCATCTGATTTTAAACAAAAGACAACTCCGTCTGAGACAGAAGCACTAGTTACTTATTTGGCTTTGAATAAAGAGATATAGGGAGGTTGTTTGTTTAGAAAACTTTCATTTGGGAACATTATAAACTTTTAGACTATCCAACTAAAGGACCACCCACCACAAAATATTCAATATTTAAGAGTATTATGAATGCTCACATTAGTAAGTACCAGAAAACCAAATGTTTTCACTGATTAAATCTGTCTTTCCCCATCTTTGTTTTTCACTTGTCTTCTGCTGTGCAGCAGCACTTTGCACACCTACTTCATAATTAAATACATGATGTTCACTTTTTCAAAATGATGTGGGGATGTGTATTTGCTTCCTTCTAACACCCTTAACTGGACTTTGTGTCTTTCACATGCCAAGGGAATCCACCATCCTTCAGGTGTGACTGTGTTGTGTGTTGCCTTTTCCACAGACCTTTCTGACGTCTTTACCTAGAACACCCTGTGAAGAGGCAGCCACTTACACTCGTGTCATGCTACTCCACTTAGAGAGTTTTCCCTCTGTGCTTTGTCGTGTTCTCTGCCAAGCTGTTCTTTTGATGTGTAACTTGTAGTCACTCAAGAGAAAACAAGGAAGCCCCCAACTGCTACTAGTTTCATCATTTACCGTGAACCAGTACTGGAAAAATTATCTCTGATTGGTACAACACAAGAGCACTGTAAATATTTGTACAGCATCCTTATGTAGGTCATTTTGGGAGCTCATATGCATACAGCTGTGTCTGAAGCAAAGTACTAATGGAGCTAAAGAAGGAGACAAGCAAGAGTACCAAATGCTGTCACATCCTCATTGCTAAAACAAATGATATTTGTAAAGATCTAATTGCTTAACAAACACATTTGGATATGAAAAATGCAGCCACAATTTAGTAAGATCTCTAGGAAGGACTTGGTAAAAAACTTGGCTCTGAACAATGAGGCAGGAAAACTAGTGGCAAAGACCATGGCACTTAGTGGCTCTTTGCCGTGGCTTTTATGGATTAGGTTTGTCCTCTAGTCTTCTGGGTCTCTGAGTGAAAGCATGAGTAGAGTAAGACAGAGAGCACTTAAATCAGTTGGATATGCAGAAGCTTATAGAACTAAATGGGATAGATCAAAGGGTGATGAGGCAGTTGATGTTACTGCAAAGTCAGTCATTTTCAGAAAGTCACTGGGAAAGGTCCCTAATAACCAAAAAAAAAGCAAGCACTGTACCCATTGTCAAAAAGGAGATCCACAAGAGAACTACTGAGCAGTTTGACTAATGTGGCTAGTATTCTTCATGGAAAAGTTACAGAGCAAGTCCCTTTAGAAGCCATGCCCAAGCAGACAAAGGGCAAAAAGGTTACTAAAAAAAGACAGCACATGTTTAATCCCAGGTAAATTACTCCATCAGGCTTTCAGCATGATCAACTATAGCATCCTTATAGTCGAATCAGGGAGATCAGTACAGTGGATGAAAAATAGACTGAACTATCAGGCTCAAACCGGTTGTGGTTGTTTGCATCACGTCCAACTTCTGGCGTGTTACTATTTGTATCTTTCTGACTAATGATATGTAACGTCTCTGCTACTGATGTGAGCACAGGCAAGGAATACACCCTCAGCAAATCTCCCCTTGGAGAACAGTAGATACACTGAAGAGCAGGGCCACTGACAGGTGGGAGAATGGGCTGGCATGAAAGTCTTGAAGTTGAAGAATGGCAAGTGCAGAGTCTTGTATCTGGGAAGGAGTAACTCCATGCATCAGGATGGGTTGTCTCAAAAGCAGCTTTGCAGCAAACATCCACGTGAAATGCATTTCAGCAGTATGTGGTTGTGATGAAGAATGCCAGAGGCAGAGTGACCTCTGCTACCTCAAGTGTGGCCAGAAGGTTGGAGAAGGTGATTCTTCTCAATATATTCAGCAGTTGTGAAACTGCATTAGGAGTTCAGTGTCCAGTTTGGGGCTCACCGGTCCTGGAATGACACTGACATAGTGGAGTCAGTCATCATGATAATGGTCCAGCACCGAAACACAGACCCAGACAAGCCGTAAAATCTCCATCCATAGAGATATTAAAAATTTTGCTGCTCAGGGCATGGAGCAACCTGACATCACTGATTCTACTCTGAAGGGGTTGCTTGGGAGGGGTGTCCTCCAGGCGTGTCTTTCAGTCCCTCTTAATTCCTGCTTTGGGCGAGCGAGGCTCCTTCAAGCTTTAGCTGCTCGCGTGCACGTCCTCGTAGACAGAGCGGAGGAGGGCGGGAGGCAGCACCCGCGGGGGTGGCAGCGGGTCCCCGTTCGGAGCCTGCAGATGCGGCGGGTGCGCGGGGCGGCGGCGGCGGTGCCTTTAAAGGCCGGGGCGCGGGGCGGGCCCGGAGCGCGGGGGGAGCCGCCCGCCCGGAGCATGCGCTGCGCTGCGCGGGGCGGCGGAGCGCGGCGGGCGGCACCGCCGCACTCCCCCGGCAGCCGCGGCGGCAGCCAGCGAGCCCCAGCCCGGCCCCGGCGCTGCCGCCGCGCGGGGCCGTGGTGGCGGCCGCGGAGCCCTGAGCGCCCGCGGGGGAGCGCGGCTGCGAGCCGCCCCCCAGCCCGGTCTGCGCCCGAAGGGAGAGGCGGCGAGCCGCGGCGGCCATGGGCAACGAGGCGAGCCTGGAAGGAGGCGAAGGGATGGGCGCCTTCCCCGAAGGGGCGGCGGCAGCCGGGGATGGCGGCGGCTCCGCGGCCCCCTTGCAGAGCCTGGTCCCGGCCGGGGTGGAGGCGGACCTGAGCCAGCTGAGCGAGGAGGAGAGGAGGCAGATCGCCGCTGTCATGTCAAGGGCGCAGGGGCTGCCCAGAGGGAACCTCGCCGGCGCGGAGCCGCCTCCCATGCAAAGGCATGCACGGAAAATCTCCCTTCTCCCGCTCCTCCCTTCCCCCTTCTCCGTCTCCTCGCGGTGGGGCGGGGGGCGAGTCGCAATACGATCTGGGCCCGCTGCACCCGGAGCCGGCGTTCCATTTTGCTGGCAGAGGGAGGGAAGGGGTGGCTGCACGGACGCGGGCACCAGGACGGAACCTGCACCCTCTGGCTTTCCCCACTACAGTGGTCTCTGGTAATACCGGCGCTCCCCGGTTCCGTGGGCTGCGCCCTCTTTTCCTCCCTTGCACTGATCTGGAGCACGGGCAGATTGTGTGTCGGGGCGGAGAGAGATGTGCAGACACCGTTCTGGTTTTCTGTGTGCGGCTGTGTGGTTTACGGGGCTGGATGCCCCACAGCTCTGGTAGTAGCCAGGGAAGCTCTCCCCGGGGCGGATGGGTTCTGCAAGCTTCTGGAGAGAGAATCTTGTTGAATCTTCCAAAGCTTTTGGGCTTAATACATTTGCTGGCCATTACCCTGCCAGTTCTGAACCTCTACAACTATCATTTGGCTTCATTAAATAGTCATGGATTGAGGAGGTCTGTTTCAGTCTATTTTTTCACCCTTATTTTTCTTCTCGGGTTTTTTTTTTTTTTTCTCCTTTTTTAGTTGGAAGGGGAGAGGCCCAAATATAGATTAAATTGATTGCTACAGCATTCAGTGTTCTGGATAGTCATGGCTTTACCTCATTGTGCCTCTGCGAAGGCTGGGGTAATTTCCTTCCCCGTTCTATCCCTGCCCCTCAGCGAATTCGCAGCCCGACGTGCAACAGCCCGGCTCCTCGGGGCTGCCGCTGTCCTCGGTCCTGAGCCACCGGCCCCATGTCGCTGTCCGCGGTCCCGAAGCACCGGCCCTGCCCGGCCCCGTGTCGCTGTCCGCGGTCCCGAAGCACCGGCCCCATGCCGCTGTCCGCGGTTCTGAACCCCCTCCCGCCCCGGCCCGTCGTCCAAGGCCGGCGCCTCTGTTGCTCTCCGACTCCGGGGCTGGGTGTGTTGTTTGTCTTGAAGGAGGAAGCAGAAAGGAACCTCCTCGACTAACTGTTTCACGGTGCATTGACCTCACCCCACATAAATGCATATTCAGTTTATATAATTTCAGGTTTACATAAGTGAATTCTAGAAGAGAGGCAAGGAGGGTGGGATGATATTAATTGTTGGGCAAATTACTGGAGTCACTGAGATTATACCTGAGATGATGGTCTCCATTTTTTAAAAGTAGAAGTCAAATCTTCCTACTTTATGTCTTGCTTAATTATTGATCAGGTATTAGCATTGTGTAAAATAAAATTTTGCATTCAATTCAGGTCTCTGCACAGCTTCTATAACGTGTTAACGAGGAAAAGAAATATTCTTTAGTTCCATGAAACTAAACTCTTAATTCCCTTTTATATAACAGTCTATGAACAAAGACACAGGTACTTTGAAACTTACTTTTTACTGGAACATTAGCATGAAAAAATAAAGATAAATGTTCTTGGAAGTCTTTAGAATAAGCTGAACTCATTGCAATGTGAATATCTCTGCATTTATAAATAGCTGCTTTCCTACAAACATATTTATATGAGAAGCTGCTTTGATCTTGTTAGCATACCATACTTCCACCCTCTATTTAAAGTAAAGGCACTCTAAATTTGTGAATTACAGCCTTTTACCTTACGTCAGAATGTCAACTTTGACTATTATAGCAGTTCTTATCATAGTATCTTCGTGCCTGTCCCACTGTAATGAAGTTACTACTTGTCTCTTGGTTTGTGGCTTTATTTGCTCCTCTTGCTGTCTGCTTTCTTTGCTGTTGAGATCTACCAAGAATGTTAGGGGTAGTTATCAAGAACCTGATCCAACAAAACCCTTGGAGTAAGACTCTTCTGAGGATTAAGGATCACCCTCTTCCAGACTAAAACTGGTACTAGTTTTGGTTTTTCTTTCCTTTTTTTTTCCCAGTCCAAATGCTAAGCAATGGACTGTGATCAAAAGAGGAATTCAGGCTTTCAGTTAATATAGCTTTGGATTTTGGCAGTGTCCTTACTGGAATATCTGTTAGTTTTTAACCTGTTAACTGGATTTTTCCTTTGTGATTTCCATTATAACATTGGAGTCTAATAATTATTTCCTATTCTAAATGCTCTCATTCCTGCACCCGAAGTAACCCTAAAGTCTACAAATTCCTCATGACTGATGGTATCCTGCAGTAACAATTTTTGCAAATACAGACTTTTTAATAGTAAGTAATATATGTGCCAGTTAACATATTTGCACATTTACTACCTTAAAATGAATGCTGTACATTCTAGAACTTCTGTAGGCTTTGAGCTTTTAAGTCATGTGAATTTTAATATAAGCATTTAGATTTAGAGTACCTTGAGTGAACTAATTCAAATGTACCTACTAATTATTAAAAAAAAAAAAAAAAATTAATGAACATTTTATTCTCAACGTTCCAGTGAGATGTTTAGGATCTGTGGAATTTTTTCTATCCTATTTCAATTGCCTGTCTTCATAAAATTCATGGTTGGGAAATTTATCTGAAACAAATACAGTCAATTTGCAAGCAAGTTCCATTTGTTCTAGCTTCATGAAATGATTCTGTAACTGTGCCATTGTTCACTTCCTGAGGAATTATTCTATATCTGAAAGGATTGGATGACCAACTGAATATATGACTATCTAATACAGATGCTTGATGGCATTTGTTGTTTATTTTTTTTTCCCCAGTTCAATAAGTTAGTCACAATAGATAGCAATAAAAAAATTTTGCTGCATTTTGATAAGAAATGCTAAGAAGTCTTGATGAGTGTCACATTTCTGAAGTATATTTATGGTGTATTTTCCAGGAGAAATATATATTTTTAGTGTCATCACTCTATTGACCAAAAAAATAATTAGCCACTGGGGTATATGTAAGTTCATACCTATCTTGTCTGTAGATACAAAAAGATCTAACTATCTTTGAGTTGCATTATTACTGCATTGGTCTTTGAAGCTGCTTATACTGATGAATGGGGGAAAAGACATGCATTCTGTCTTGGGGTGACACCTTAATAGGTGTTTGTAGTTATGGAATCGAAGAACTAGACTATTGGTCTTTTTGTTAAATCTCTGGTTACTCCAAAGTAAGCTTTGATTTGGCTGTAGTATGTAAATTAATAGAGATGAGTTCTATGAATCAAGACCAAAGTGATCTTAACACAGCAGCACAAAGAAAAGCATTCTGTGAGGGAGAACTAAATTACTTTGTTTGTTGGGTCTGGTTTGAAGGCTTTAAAACAATTGTGGGCTTTTCAGGATTCAAAAGAATCTTTTTGTCAAAAGAAAATTTTTGTCAAATAAATACAAAATTTAGTTTGAGAATTCTGATTCTCCAGCTCAATTAAAATTTTTCAATGTCAGTCTGTAGTTGGTTGTAACATGGTTGAAGGAAAGAAGACTTCAACTCTCAGGTACCTCAAACTAAATGGAGCAAGTCCTGGCTTTTGACAGAAGTAACCTGTCTCAAGAAGCTTGTCTTTTCAAGGCTTTTTCTTCCACTAGTTAACCACACTCTGTCTCCATTGCTTAGAAACATTGTTAGGTACAAAGGCAAGACAAGTCAGTTCTTCAGAATACACCAGCAGCCTTAAAGAGAATCACCTGAGTTTATCTTCTAGATTCATGGTTTTTAATCTCATTTCAGGTCCTGATATCTGATCAGGTGGAAATTTATGGAACACATTATTTGATAAAAATGCAAGCTGGAGCAGAATTCTACTCCAGTAGGGATCCACAGATACTTTTTCTTGCTAATTTCCAAGTTATATTTCTAAAAACAGTTGGGGTTTTTTGCTTGTTTTTTGTTCCCACCCCCCCCCCCCTTCTATTCTACCTTCACACTGTAAGGTGTCCCTCTTTCTGGACCTGAATTTCAATTGTACGGTTGATTTTTTTTTTTTTCCCTCCTCTCCCTTTTCACTCTTGTCATTGTTGAATGAAGCCTTCCAAGAGTTTGAACATTTACAAACATGAGTGCTGGAAGTGTACCAAGCTGCTGCTAATAGACCAATTGAAATGTTTTCATATGGTAAGCAGTGCCTCCTCAGATAAACCTAGAGTGCTTACCTAAATAACAAGAAACAGAACTGCAAGTAGACCTACCTAGTTGCTAATGAGAGTATGAAATTGCTCTTTTAACCAGCAAAAATGCCAAATATTTGGAAGAATTAGATTATCATTGGGATTTTCTAAACTATTCTCTTTGTGAGTTAATGTTCACTGACGCCAGTGGAAAAAAAACCTACTCACTTCAGTGGATAGCACATTAAGGTTGTAAACTTCCAAGTATTGTGGTCAACACACACAAGAATGGGAAAGGATAAATGGAGTTGTGGAAGGCTGGAAATAGTTTGTCCTTAACAAGTATTATTTGTGGAAATTTTTAATTAACAGAAAAGTCAGACACAAGATTATGAGAAATCCTATGTTGTGAGAATTACATGCACAGAAATTTCTACCAGTTAGCTTTGTCCTTTTGTCTTGCCATTGCTAGCCATGTGATGGAAGCTAAATATTAATCAGAAATACTGGTAAACTCATGGTGACATTAACAATGTAAAATACATTTTTTGTGTGGCTACTGTAGATAGTTCTGCAGACTTCTGACGAAACTCTTAAAATTGTGCATTTATTAATGTATTTGTCAAGGAATGCAGTTAAATATAGTAAGTGATTATTTGTGTTGCTCCTGCATACCCAAGAAGAAATTTCATGTCTGGAAGACTAAGATCAGAGTCGAATGGTTCTCTCAAGGTGAAAAGTGAAAATTTTATAGTTGCAACATTTCTGTGACACTGAAGAGAGCGCCATATCTTCCAGCAGAAGCTCAGTGATAGCACTGAATTGAATATTTTATTACATCCCTGAGCATTAGCAGTGAATATAATATTATTTCCCCAGCTACAGCCAAGTATAGCAACAAGTAAAATACTGTGCCACATATGAAACCATGGTCTTGATTTTGGTTCCTACATTCTTAGTTTCATTTTCTCCTGTATGAACATATAGGAAAATATTGTTGCAAGGATTTTTCCCAAATCTCTAATGTAATAAGAATTTTTTTTTTTTTTTTTTTTAAATACTGGGCAGTGTGAATTGTTGGGATGAGGCTGAGAAGGAGTATGGTAGCTATTTGCAGAGAAGGAAAAAAAAAGGTTCAGAAAGGTTCAGGGCTGACTGTGAACTGACATCTGTTTTATCTGATGGAAAACTCTCCTGATTTCTGAATGGATGGGTGCCAAAATAAATACTTTACAAAGAAGCATATACTCCTTAACATATATGAATTTTAGGAGTTCAAATCCCTGCTGTATATTAAATTGTAAATATATCCAAATTTTGTACAAGTAGCCAGAACACAAGTACATAAGCATTTTGCATTGTGCATTATTTTATTTTTTTTTTGTATGGCTACACTTTGATCTGCTAATTTTGACACTTCTGTTTCTTTTAGTCTTCTGTCTCCCTGGTTTTCTATCCCAAGGAGTAGTGGGGAGAGTTAATCACTTGGATACAGGTATAATAGGAAGTTCTAGCTTTGAATTCTTCAGAATTCTTAAAGAGAAGCATCTGGTTAAATATTGTAATAGATTGTTTTATTCTTTAGAAAACAATCTATGACTGAATAGTTGTATAAGCCTTTAAAGAATAATGATTATTTAAACATCTTTTACACACATCTTGTTACAAACCTTGCTTTTGAAAACACTTAAGCACTGAGAAACTTCACAGCACTAGCAGTGCATTTCCAGAGTAACTGATATGTTTTATTTTCTCTAATTTTTCTAGTATTATGCATTATTTTAATTTTATTACATTTTCTCTCTGCAGACATCCTGATCTTGATACAAGCCGCCATCCCAGACAACCAGGTAAGCCTCCAGATCCAGGAACACCAGGTTTAAGTAAAAGCAGAACAGTAGATGTGCTGAAGACAGAACAACGGGCACCTGGACGGAGCCCTTCTTCTCTTAGTCTACGGGAATCAAAATCCAGGACTGATTTTAAGGAAGATCAGAAGCCAAGTATGATGCCCAGTTTTCTCTCAGAAGCCAATCCATTGAGTGCAGTCACTTCAGTTGTGAACAAATTCAATCCTTTTGATTTGATATCGGATTCAGATACAACCCATGAAGAAGCCGGTAGGAAACAAAAAGTTACCCCAAAAGAGCAAGGGAAACCTGAGGAGCAGAGGAGCCCTGCAAAACATCCAACTCAACCACAGTCTCCGAAGCCAGCTGTACAACAACAAGGACAACAAAGACCTACCCTCCAACAAACGGAGTCTTCCAAGCCAGTGCCTCAGCAGCAGCAGCAGCCTGGGGAACCAAAGCAAGTTCAGAAACCAGGCCATGGCCAACCAGCAGATGTTAAGCAAGAACAAGCAAAACAACCACCCCAGCCAAGAGGACCACAAAAATCTCAGCCGCAACCATCAGAACCAGCGAAACCTGTTCAGCAACAAACTTCTGCAAAACCTTCATCAGGCCCAACAAAACCATCATCACAGCAACCAGATAGCTCTAAAACAGCATCCCAAGCACCACCTCCCACAAAACCATCATCACAGCAGCCAGGACCTGTGAAACAACCATCACAGCAGCCTGCACGGCAAGGAGGTCCTGTAAAGCCATCTTCGCAGCAGGCAGGGCCTCCAAAACAGCCTTCTCAGCAACCTGGACCGGAAAAGCCATCTGCTCAGCAAATGGGACCTGCAAAACAGCCACCACAGCCTGGATCTGGGAAGCCACCTCTGCAGCAAACAGGGCCCGCAAAACAAGTGCCGCCCCAGGCAGGACCTACGAAACCACCTTCTCAGACTGCAGGGCCCACAAAGCCCCCGGCACAACAACCAGGACCTACAAAACCATCTGGCCAGCAACCAGGGCCTGAAAAACCTCCACAGCAAAAGCAAGCTGGTGCAAGCCAACCCACTGAGTCCGCCCCAAAGAAAACCTTCTGCCCTCTCTGTACAACCACCGAGCTGCTGCTGCACACTCCTGAAAAGGCCAACTACAACACATGCACCCAGTGTCACACTGTAGTCTGCAGCCTGTGTGGCTTCAATCCTAATCCTCATATCACAGAGGTGAGTAATTTTCAAACTGATGCTCACTACCAGAGCAAAGAATTAAGTTTACCTTTGTTATGTTGAAACATCAGATGTGCTATGGTACATCATCGTGATAACAAGTTCAGTAAAAAAAATAATGCTATTTCAGAAAACTGCTTATGAGTAAAATGGTGAAACTGGAGAAAAAAAAGGAGGTAATAGTTCTCTGCTCATATAGATTTAGAAATTTGTTCTCATTTCTTCATATAAAAAGAGGAGAAACCCCAATATGACTTTTGTCATATTTTTATTGATTTTAAGCACCTGCTCTCTATGTTTATAATATGACCACAATACTCATGTGCAAATACATTTATAGATAAATAATTTTTTTCTGCTATAAGAACTAAACAGAAAACAAAATAAAACAAAAACAAAAACAAAAAAATTCCACAGTCTTCATAGCTCCCATGTGTGGCTTAGGAAAAGATGTGGAGTGGATTGGCTTTACAACTGTGTCGGTGTTTGTTAGCTGAAAGCCTGAGTCATGAGTTTGACTTGGTGGTACATGGGTTATTTCATTCTTGTGGCATGTTAAGATCGCAGTGGACTATTTCTGATCTTGATCACCATTCTTGCTGTAAGTCTGTAACATAAAAATGTTATAAATATAATAGAATGGAAAGCAATATTAGGATTTCAAATGAATTTATTTTAACCTGATGCTTGTAGTAACTTGATTTATTGCTTATACATATCCTTTATTGCTCTGCATGGGAATAAGGCTTCATGTGACTCTTTGATCTCTTCTTACTTCTTGAGCAGCTTTTTGTAAATCGTGATATGCTAATTTTAAATTTGCAATGTAGTCTGGGTTTGTTTTCAGTACCAACACTTTTGTCAATTTATAGAAATTCAAGCATAGTAGACCTGGCACCAAAGGCTAACTATTGATAAATAGAAGGGATATTTGAAAAACATTTTTTTGTCTTGCCTTAGTGTTAGTTTAGCTGATCTGAGATGCACACAGGAAGAAGTACAGACTGCTAGTGTATTTTGAACCTGGTAAATACTACCTATACATTCAAAATTCAGAGAATTTCTGCAGCTGGAAGGGTCCTCTGGATATGGTGTACTCTAAGCTTCTGCTCAAAGTAGTGCCACCTAAAGCAGATTTAGCCAGTTTTGAGTGTTTTTAACGGTGGGGCCTTGACAGCCTTTCTGGGCAACGTGTTCTCAGCACCACAATGATTCAAGGACATTGCAAGCTGTTGGTTTTCATTCCAGCGCACGTTTATTTGTGGGTACCTGCTAACAAAGAGCAGACTTTTTGTATCCAGCAATATCATCAATTGATTTGTTGTTAAAATTGCAAATTTAAGCCCGCAAGACTAATTGCAGTAACCACTGGTAGCACATTGCTTGGTTTAGAAGTGTAACATCTTCTTTGAGTTTAGGAAATTGAGATAGCTGGCATTAAATCCTGTGACTTGAACATCTGTGTGCAGAAACTTCAGAGCCCCTGCAACTAACCAGGTGTCTATATTTCAGCATCTACATGAGGAAAGGTCATTCTGGACTGTTGGTGTAAAAAAAGATATATTTATATATAACAGGCAAGAAATGTGATGTATTGATATGAAAGTCAAAGAGGAAGTTTTATTACAAACCTTTGCCTTCAAATTCTGCCAATGTTTTTAGGCCAGAATTTCTTGCCTTTATTTGTGAGTGCTGAGTTGTTAATTTCTGTAGTGTGCTCCTGGAGTCTCTTGGAGCTCCAAGTTTGTCTTCCTTTAAAAGCTTCAGATTTCCCATGGAAATAGTCAACAATTTTGGTGTGTTCAAATGAAATAGGTTTTGAGAGAAAGTTTATGTAAGAAGATTTCCAAGTGTTTGGAAATTCTGTGAATAACTACTAGTTTTTGAAGTGGGTACTCTTTAAGTGTGAAATTCAGGACTTTTAGACAATAAATACAGCTGCATTTAAGACTAACTGATTGCATACATATGTAAAAGCAGATTTGAATTTCATATTACACATTGAAATAAACACAGGATATGCATTTATTTCATAATGAAATCATTTCAGTAAATGAAGGTATTGGACATCTAATTTATTCAGCTATTAGTTCCAATCTCCTGACTCCCACTCAGGCTTTTCTCATTTGCTCAGTTTTGCACCACCAGCTGTCTTGCTGAAACTTCATTGTGGGTGTCCTGCTCCAGTCTGCCATCAAAGTATGACAAAAATCACGTCTGACTTTATTACTGAACATTGGGATCAAAATTAATAGAACCTGCTCTGGCACATACAAAAAAAATCACTTATTTCAGCTGCCAAGGTTCCCATTTAAGTTATTATCAAAATTTCCTTCTAGTTTCTGTTTCCCTTCAGTATTTAGCTTATTAACAAAAACTTCTGATTCCTCTTTTACAATACTTTATCCATTTCTTCCCGTCTATCAGGAAAAATCATGGTTTGTGATTTGGCTGTCAGTTTTCTTGTTTATGGTGCCAGTTTTTTCTTTTATCTTCTTGTATTTTAAGTTCTTCTGAAGTATTCTTGACCAAAAATCTGTGTCTTACCCATGCACTTACTGACTTTACTGTTGTACTTTGGCTTTCCCTGCTGATCTTTTTGCGATGTTTCATGATTCTGGAATTCTGCATTGTGCTTTTCCCATGTCCTTTATAACTGCTGATTTTATTGCTTATGTTGAACACATTGCTGATTGGGAAGCAATAACTTCAAATTGGATGTGAGGAGTGGAATCCATTTGTTTAGAAAAAAAAAATGACTTTTGTTCTCTAACAGTTTTCCTTGTGCAGCTGCTTGAATTGCTTTCCTAAGATATTCTTCTTACAAGTTTCTTACAAGGTAGCTCAGTGTTCAAAACTAATCAAGTGAATAATTTTTCCAGTATAGATCTTTCTATATTTCTGTGTTCTATATTTCTAGCTGATTCTGAAAAGAATTTAACAAGCTTTAAAAACTGGCTTAGGAAGTAGATTGCATACATTGTAAAACCATTATAAAAAGAGCAGATAAAAAAAATTAATTCATTTTATTCATTTAAACCTCTATTTAAAATGCAGTAATACATGCACTCTGTCTGTTTTAACTCACTAGAGAGAACTCTCTAACTAAGAGCAGAAAGTGATACCTGTATTGCCACAAGGTCAGAACCCTTGAACTGTTTCTCCGAACCATCTGACACTGCAGTCCTCTTGGGGAAGAAGGATAGTTGGTATCTTGCTTTCATACAGCAGTCTGGAGAGAAAACACACTATACATAAGTGTTCAGTAACATATGTCTCTCTAATCTGTCTAGGTATTCATACTCCACTCATCACCATGGCATATGACTGCCTAGCAACAGTTGCATAAAGTAATGGAAAAAATTATATAAGCAGGTTTGAGGAATGGTACTCTATTCCACTTTCCTTTCATATACATCAGAACCTTGTAGGAAGTGCATCTTTTATTATATGGTGACTTATTTTTCTAATTTTTTTACCATTTTATTTTCCCAAACCCACTCCCATGAGCCATTAGCAACAGAAACCAGCACTTCCCAAAAAAAGATTCAGCCCTTTAGAACATTTGAATAGGAGTAGGCTTTCTGAAAATGTACAAAGACCTCTTGAGGAAAAAAGGCAAAAAGCATGAACTGCTATAGTTAAATCTAAATGATCAGTGCATATGCTCAATAGCTGGAGTAAATTTTCATTCCCTGTGAACTAGTTATTGGAAGATACGTGCAACACAGAGTGAGCAAGGGTTTAAAGTGTAATGACAAAGTCATTACATTCTTTATGATGGTCATCTGTAAAGCTGATGATCAGGTAGAGTGTTAAAGCTGTTAATGTTGGACACTTGGCTGTGTGTGGGCTCTGCTACTTGAGCCCACCTCTGATGTGTATCTGTGCACATGTGGATGCCTGTCTCCTAGGTGGTTTTTGAGGAGGGATTATTCTACATGAATTTTATCTACATTAGATCATATTTCATCCATTGTTTTGGTGTTCTTTTGAGAGACCATTTAAAATTCATCTTGGAGCCAGATATATTTTTATACATAGATACTTAATGAAAATTTTACATTCAGATAATGTGAAGCTCTGTATTGATGTAGGATTTGTTTACTTGCCAAAATGTATTTTGGGTGGACGTAAAGTGAATTCTAAAAAATATTTTATAGTTTATGACTATTTTTTTTAAACAGTGTGTCTATACCAAAGCTGATTTTCCTAATGGAAAAAAGAGGAGGGGTAAAAACTCAAAGAGGAGGGATAAGAAACCCCAAACAGTTGACTACCTCAAAGTAGAGTGTGGGATTTCTGATCAAATAGAACTTTTTACTGGATTGCTCATTTATATTTCAATTCAACATAAAAAAAATTTAACCCAGTCTGAAATATTTTCCTTTTTTGTTGTTATTGTAAATTTTTGTGGGTGAGGGCATATCTATTTTTTTAACTTTTTTGGTGGGGTTAGAAATTTTCCATATCAGCTGTACTATATATTATTGCCTTGTTTTTTTTTTTTTTTTCCTTTTTCTGCCTCTGTTTTTATTTAAAATAATATCACAACATTTGATTAAAAATATAGTATTTTAGTTCAAATCTTTATAATGATTTTTGGTATTTGTTTTTATTAAAGTCCTGCAGCTCTAAATATCCTAAACATACTTGGGCATGAAGTAGGGTCAGTAACTAAACAGAATTTAAACAGTCAGAAGGGCATTAATTTTCTTCAGTTGTTTTCATTATTTTTAGGCTGTATAGGGAGAAAAATATATAATAATTTAAAATAAGGAAGATGAATATCATTCTTGTGGTGAATACAGATAAGTTTTGCTTATCCTTACAGTAAAATTAATAGAAATTAGTCTATTAAATCTTTGTTGATTACATGACAGTTAGGGAAGCCGTTGGTTGAAGTATTCCCTGTGGTTTGCAGTCTAGACCCTGCTGTGTTGTAATAGTGCATAAGAACCAGAATGCAACTTGGACTGGAAATTATATATAAACAAGAATAAAACTGCCATCACTGTGGGTAGCGACATACAACAAAATCTTAAGTTTTTTAGTGTCCGGAAAAATAGCTTTGGAACTGTACACCCTGTGTGAACTTGGAGGGAGGGAAATAGGGGTTATATAAGTAAAGCAGAACAAACTAGTAAAGATATCAAGGACCTAAATCTGATTATTAGCTGTTGTAATCATCAGAAGTTGTATAGAAATGAGTTTAAAGAAACTTCAACAAAACCCAAAACTTTTTTAAATTTTTCAAAGTATTAATTTAGATACCAGCTCTTAACTGTGCTGAAGTAAAGCTAGAGGAGTTCTGTAAAACTGATGGACTTTAGTCTGCATTCAAATTGATCAGAGAGCAGATGCAAACAAGTCTTGTTTAGGTGTCATTTAAAAACCATGAAAGTGTGAAATATTTGCTTTGGTACAAAGAGTACTTGGGGTGTTCCAGTGCTACTAATGCTGCAATTTCTATGCAAATGGGCATTACTCATGATTTCTGTGATGAAATGAAGTTAGTATAGTTCCTATAGTTCTGCCTGTAGCCACAGCTGCCACGTAGACATTTGGGAAAATTGTAAAGATCCTCAAATAGAAGGGTTATGGAAGTATAGGATACTGTTTCTCTCCACGGAATATTCTTAAACAAACTCCCAAATTGTTCCTGTTTTAGAGGAAGACTGTGTGCCTACAGTTCTGCTTGACTTTAAGGATTAGATGTAGAATTAGGAGTGATGCCTCTTTTTTTTCTCTTGTACATTAGGGGCAGAACGTAGAGGCAAAACCCCTCTGCATGGGGAATAGTTTCCCAATAATTTAATTGAGCAATATTCTACAATATGTTGGAGTGTTTTCTCATTAGTCCAGAAAGCTGGCCCGTCCAGTTTTTAACACAAGTAAATAATAAATTAATCTGCATAGCTAAAGATGTCAACTGCAGTCAGCCATCTGTGCCAGTATTGCTGTTGCTCAGCAACTGTAATTTACTACTATGTGAGGCCATGTGATGTGGAGATGGTGTTTGCTGGGCAGTCACTGGGCGAGCAGCACAGCCCAGCCCTGCTCTCACCAGACAGCTTAGTCCTTTTCATGATTTGCTCAGTGCAGCACAGATGAACTTTGTTAACCTTCTCTTTGCCACTCTCTTGATTTGTAGTTAGATTTTTTGTTAATCATTCACATGTTTGTGGTGTATCAAATCTCAGTGAGGTTGATGAAAGCAATGAGCATTTGTTGCATTGCTTCATGATGCAGTGCACTGAGCTGTTTAAAAGTCTTCTTCCTTGCTATGTGCATGAGTCAGCTTAATCATATCCTTGGCTATAAAAACTAATTTTTAGATATCCTGACATTCTGAGATACTGGCATTAAAAAAAAAAAAGTCTAAAGGTTATGTACACTCTTTTGCTTTATGATTCTAATTATGTAAGCTCTAAAATAATAGTTCCCCAAATATTCATAATTCATGTGCAAACTACAGATTTTTGTGTTGGTAATTTAAGCAGAGTAGTGGAGTATGTTTTAAGATTGTAGTAACTGCATAATATAATTCACCATAGTGTTTAGTAGCTTTAGAATAGCTCAGTAACATTTAAGAATAGTTTTTTCAATATGTCTGTTTAAAATTTTTGCACCAGCATTGGTTTAGCTCCAAGCTACAGAGCTTATAACCATTGCTGTGTTTTTTGGAATGGGCACCCATGGACCATGCTGCTGACTAGAATCTGGTGTCATGTTTGTGAGCATCTTGAGTCAGTGTTCCCTGATAAACTCATCTGATATCTGAAAGGAAGGTAAATATGTATTTTGTAGTGATGATTTGTTTGCCTGAAATGTGGATCAGTTGCATACTGTGTACAATAGTTAAATGTTTGTTTTGGTGTAATTACTTTGAACAGCTGAGATCTTATTCATGGAAGGATGGTGTAGAAGAAAAAACTTTGTCTCCAGTATTGCACAGACTTCTTTAGAAGACATTTTCACTTGTATGTTGGTATACTAATTTAATTTGGTTTGTGATAGTCGTTCTTTTTTGTTCATAACAGAGTTTTCTGATTTAGTTTCTTGTCTCACACTGCACAAAGCTGCATAAAATCGTGTGCTTGAGCACTTACTTTTTCATGTTTCTCTCATCTTCTTGGCAAAAATGTCTGCTAAGAGCCAAATCTGGATTCGTCACTGCTCTTTGAAGTTGCCAGGGACCAAATAAGTTGCTGTGTTTTCAGACTAGAAACTGATTTTGTCGATAAAGATTTGGAGCTGAGCAATGTCAGCAAAGTCCACTTACATGTCTGTGGTAATGTAAAGGCTTTATAAATATTTACATTTCTGTGGTAATGTAAAGGGATGTTAATATTTTATGTATATTTTTAAGTTTCTTTTTATAGCAGCAAATGGCTGGTCTAAATGAGAATGAGACCTGTTCCCTTAGAGCGCAGCTCTGCTCTGCAAAAGGACTGTTAAAATGGCTTCTGAAAGCCACTCTCATATTGTTTGCCCTTAATTTTTATAGGAAATATGTTCAGTCTGCAAGTCAAAGTTTATTTCCCATGTACATCTGGAATCACAGAATCAAGATAGATTCTCTTCCTCCCCTATGTCATCTGCAGGGATAGAAATTAAGCATGCCAGGCAATGCATTTGCTGACAGCTTTCCTATTGCTTTTGATGGGTTTGTGTCATTAGAACAAATCTGAACCCTTTTTGAAGAAAGGAATAGACACTGGATTGCCTTCAATTGTGTGGGCTTTGTTTAGAATAGAGAACAGGACTGAACTGAAGTTCTTATTTGTTATTGGTGTCACCTGTTAGCTTGACTTTCTTTATGCATTCATCATCTATGTAATGTTATAATTTTCTTTAAAGTAATTCTCCATGGATGTTGTTAGTAAAATACTGAATAAATTAATTTGGTGCTCCAAACTAGAAGAGTTGATGCTATGGTTGATGAATACATAAAATAAATTTTAATTACTTTTTTGTTGTTCTGAGGGTACATAGTTTCTACAACAGTTAGAAAACAGAGCAGCAGTTTTCTTTGTTCAGGAGTTGAAATCTGAACAAAATTGCTACATGAAATCTGTCAAATTTATGGTCCTAGTTATGGCACTTAATGGCATGGGTCTCAGACTGAAAAAATCTTACAGATTTCTTCTAGAAATAAGACCCAGCTTCCACCCCTATATACTGGTGTAAAAACAGCTTGGGTTTTTCAGCATCAAAGAGGAATCTCCTTCACAGACAGGAACTGCGAAAGCTCACAAGTTCCTCTGGAAACTTTTGCTTTTTAATCCTACATAAAGATATTAGAAATGTGGAGAAAGAAACTAGTAAGTCACAGAACTGCTGCACAAGAACACCTTTAAGGATAGAGAAAAAATTTTATTTTTTGGTATATACAGCAGCAGTGAGTTTTACTTCATCTGTAATAATGTGTAAGAGTATCTGTATTAAATGGAAGCCTGCTCCTGTTAAAATTTATGGAAAACCTCTGTAATTCCAGTAGAACAAGCAGGCAAGTGTTTGATAGAAAACCATATCACATAGCACATTTCATTTTGAACTCCTGCTGTTCCAGTCACAGGACTATAGTTTGTGCAGTTTTGTATTTGTTTGAAGGTGTGTGTAACCTGTAATGACTTGAGGGTTTTGGCACTTAGTTCCTCCCACTAAAATGCATGGGAGGAATTTTATGTTTAAACCAGAAAGATTTAAAAAATAATACAGTGAAGTGAAACGTCCTACATTTTCCATTTTGAAGTTCAGCTGCAGGAGTAGCAAATTCAGTTTTAGTTTTGGAGGCTTCCGTTTCATTCCAAGAATGCACATATATGTGTTTATGTATATAATATTTTTTTAATAAGGAAAAATTAGTGGTTGAGGGTTAAGGTTTTGTCTTCTGCACAAGGTTGTTTTGAAATCTGTAGCATAGAAGTAATGTTTGTTTGGACTCCAAGTAGGTAGTGGAATCAGACTGGACCGGCTGCAGGTTAAAGACAAATGCTTATAAATGCAATTGGAATCTGGATGACTTAAATGTAAGAATTATTCAAACTATTCATTTTGTGGCCCCACCAGCCCTACAGCTACTTCATCTGAGGCTTTAAAAGTGATGTAGTGACTCTAATTTAGATTTCCTGGAAGCTGAATGAGAACAGGCAGGCACCTTTTATTGCCATGGTGTCAAAAAGAAGTAGAAGCAATGAATCCCTGTGGAAAGTGCATTTTCCAAATATCCGTAAAAATTCTGTCGATAGAGGAAAAAGCCATTCCTTTCTTAGGTCCATTATAAAGCTCCTCACAGGATCTTGTCTTTCTCCACTGTGGAGTGGAGCCTACCTCCCAAACATAAGAAATCTTAGTTACTTTGCCAAACCAGACCACTGTGACAGCCTGGTCTTTGGTTACACTTAAACCCTAGAAAAACCTTAAGGATTCATCCAGAAATGGTATTAGTATGTATCTAATTAAATTATATTACTAGTATCTGAAATTAGGTAAGGGAAGTGATCACTAATCAAACAAAATGGGAGTTAAGCTAAATGTAATCCTTGCTCAAGTCCTCTGTACAGGTCTGAACTTAATTCCTTTCATAATTCAAAGCAGAGTTTAAACATGTGTTCCAGGTTTTTTTCAGTTGTTTGCACTTTTTAACAGTCATTTGCTATATGGTTTGCAAGTAGATCAGAGAACTGTGTTTAAACAATCTAAAAAAATTGCACTGAAATTGGAAGATAAGAGCAGCCTTATTATGAATCGTAACTTTACAACTGAGCCCAAAATTTGGCATCGCCTTGTGAAGATGTTAGTAATAGTGAATTCATATACCAGAGTGTGTGTTTATACCATGTTTATCAGAATAATTGAAATAACTGTGTTTTAGGGGGTTCCAACTCTTAATATTTGCTGCTGCAAAAATCCAAGGCTGGCAAGGCACACTAAAGTAATGAATTTATTGCCTCAGTCCATGACATCAGAGCTCTTTCCTTCCAGTGAGCTCCGATATTACACAGGCAAAATCTTTTTTTGCATGTAGTGCCTCTATTTGTTCCATGGTGTGTAGAAGAGATTTCAAAGCATCACATAATCATTTATGTTGTAAAAGATCTCGAAGATCATTGAGACTTGAGTGAGAAACAGCATCCAGGAATCTTCACCCTTAAGGGAAAAGAGACTTATGTTGTGTGTTCTCCTACTTGTGTTTCCCTCTGTTGCAGTGGTGCGTGCAAATGCTGTAGCTGGTACCCTGTATTTCACACACAGACTAAAGAATAAGAGAAGAGCTACAGGTGACCTGCTTAAATATCTGCTTGCAGGTGCAGGCCCATGGGACTCTGTACCATATTGAATGGCATTTTTGCTGCCTATAATGTTTCTGCTAGTGATGGAAACTGTGGAAAGTAGCATGTGACCACAGGTTTTAGGCAGCTTGATCCTTTCTTAGATGGTGAGGCTGGGCTTTTCTATCTTATCAGAAATATGATTTCCCTCTCATGTAATACTGCTTGGGAATGATAAAAAAATGTTTTGAAGTTGTGAGGTACTGTAATTGATGAGAAGCATGGGAAAATACATCATTTGCTTTATTCCTTCTCCTCTGTGTGAAAAGAGGGGCCCATTGTATACAGAGGTACAGTAATTACCTTAGAAACTTCTAATAACAAAGGAGTTTTGGGAAACCCAACTATGGCTCTTGAAACACCATCAGGGCTCAGACAAAGCTCCTCACTGATTTTGGATGAAGACTTGCCCTCTGCAATTGGTGGTAAAGAATAAGTCTGTGTTATTATAAACATAATTGTAAACATAATGCCAGTTTACACACCTCTGTGCCTAATTCATTGGATACATATGTACTGCCAGTACCTGTGCTCTGTAATTTAAACCATTACCAAAAGCATAAGCTATGTGAAGAGTTTGATAGATGTATGCTTAAAGATAATTATGCATTTACTATGTTTTAATTCTGATTATTGTTTTCTGTCAGCAGACTTGATGTGTTAAACTATTTTAGCAGTATTTGTCATTATTCTGGCAAATCATTGCTGTAAATGAATCACTGCTGGGTCCCATGAAATTCCAGTGCATTTTTCCCCCCAATATTCAGCTGTGTGTAAACTGAATGTGAAACCATTAGAATCATGGGTTCAGTGATAGCTTGACTCACAGCAATGTGGAGAAGAATGAAAATAATCAGCTGTGCATGTTAATTGCAAAACATTATTAGTGATATTTCTCCTTTTTTACACAGAAGTTTAAAATAGTTTACAATAACTTACTATTGTGTTTATTTTATTAATTTTGTCTTATCTTAATTATAATGCCTTTATTTTTTTCAGATCAGTGAATGGCTCTGTTTAAACTGCCAGATGCAAAGAGCATTAGGAGGTGACCTAGCACCAGGTCATGGTCCTGGGCCACAGCCACCTGCACCCAAACAGAAGACACCCATTCCACCTTCAACAGCTAAACCATCTCCCCAGCCACAGCCTGTTCAAAAGAAAGATGTTACTTCAAAACCTGATCCTTCAGAGTTAGCAGATCCGAAAAAACCTCCACCACAAAAAAAGCAAACGCCCTTGCCTGGGTCTCCCCCTGTAAAATCAAAACAACCCCGTGCAGAGCCCACTGAGGTCTCCCAACAAACCAGAGATGCCACTCCAAAATCTGATCAGGTCAAGCCAACAGAGGCTGAAGATAAGCAAAAACAGCCCAGTGTACAGAAGCCTATGGCAGACACTGTATCTACCTCTGCAGCACCAGAGCAGAAACAGGATTTGGCAGGTCCCAAACCGCCAGCTCAACAGAAAGTGACAGACTCCCCAAAGCCTGAGCTTGCAAAGCCATCACAGGACACACATCCAGCCGGGGATAAGCCAGATTCCAAACCTGTTCCACAAGTGTCCCGGCAGAGGTCAGATCCCAATCTTGCGTCTCAGCCTGGGGCTAGACCAGATGCTAAAACTCAAAAGCCTGTTGAGCCAACACAAACGAAAGATGATCCTAAAAAGCTACCAACAAAACCAGCCCCAAAGCCTGACACAAAACCGGCTCCCAAGGGCCCACAAGCAGGGGCAGGACCCAAGCCAGGACCAACACAGCCGGCACCTCAGCCCCAGCCACCTCAGAAAACTCCGGAGCAGTCGAGGCGTTTCAGCCTTAATCTGGGAGGCATTACTGATGCCCCTAAGCCTCAGCCTACAACGCCGCAAGAAACAGTTACTGGGAAACTCTTTGGATTTGGAGCTTCATTCTTCAGCCAGGCCTCAAATTTAATTTCCACAGCGGGTCAGCCAGGGTCTCAGACATCAGGCCCTCCTCCTGCAGCAAAGCAGCCCCAGCCTCCGCCACAGCCTCCCGCCCCTCAAGCAGCCCCCAAAGAGACTGGTCAGGCTCAGCCTCCTCCAAAAGCTGTTCCTGTAAAGAAAGAAGCCAAGCCTCTTACAACTGAAAAATCAGAGCCATCAAAAGTGGATAGTGTTTTAACTAAAGGATCTGATTTAGAAAAGAAACCTGGTTTGGCTAAAGATAGCAAGCCTCAGGCTGCTGAAGCTAAGAAACCTGATGGGCTGTTGGAACCAGAGAAAGCCAGCCAGCCTGAAATGTCTTGTCCCCTTTGTAAAACTGGACTAAATATTGGTTCTAAGGATCCCCCCAACTTTAATACCTGTACCGAGTGCAAGAAAGTTGTGTGCAATCTCTGTGGATTTAACCCAATGCCACACATAGCTGAGGTAAGGCGACAGAGTCTGTGTCTACACTGTATTCCTACCTACAGGCTCCCTGTGTTGTGGAGACATGAATAGCTGGGTTTTAGCTATTGAATTTTTAAGAAATTTTCTTGAGCACTTCATCATCTGAGGTCTTTTAAAATTAAGTATCTGTGTTGTATGAAGCTTAGTCACTTGTCAGATAGTACTTCTGATGAATTTTTGGCATATAAGGAAGTCTGGTATAGGTGGTTGCTAGGGCTTTGAGACATAAACAGATATGGTTATGAACTCCTGTGAAATTGGTGCTACTATGACACAGCAAACTACTGTACTTTCAGTCTGTTAAAAGCTTCTTCTTCATATACTTCTGTGTTGTCTTCTAACATGTGCTTCTTTAATCAGTGTCTCTGATTCAAAAAACTATTGAATGAAGGAATGTGTTAATTCTTAGCTATTGCCCTTCACTCCTGTTTAATATATCCCTAAATTTATTCAATTAATCTCATTCTGACTCTGGAGTCTTTGCATATGCTGATGCACTCATTAGGAAGGTTGAAGTTTGAGTGATACCTGTGTGGTGAAAGATGTAATTTTTTGGCAAGAACAATGCAAGGCTCACAAAGTCACTTCATTCATTAAAGACTGTCACTTTCAAAGTGCTTTTTCTGTGATTGCCTGAGACATCTGCTTATATTTAAAAGAATTACACAACCTTTTTTCAACAGTTTCCTCACATTGCATGTTTTTATCCACTTCCTTTCGCCATGTAATTTTTTTTTGACAGGGGATTGGAAACTATACTAGCTTAATTGAAAGGTGGAGGCACATCTTACTTGCCCTATGAATTTGGCAGGTTCAATTCAACAGAAGCAGACCACCTAAAAATACTTGTGAGCAGTTGAAATGTTTAAGTTGGTCTGCGCAGCACATGAATACTGTGGTTGTCAATGTTCTGCCTTTGAAATCTGAATGAATAAATGACAAATGACTGCCAGGGTTAAAGGATGTCACATCTCTGCCTTAAGGTGAGAATAAATGTGGGAAGAAACAGCACACTGCAGGGAAAATATTGCTTATGTTGTTTGCATATGCTCTTTGCTGTGGATTATTTTCTGAAATATACTATCATTTAAGAGGTCTTTGTCCTACTATAATAAGCACATTTTATCCAACACATGAATGTGCTGTCTAATGTGTTTGGTCACTTAGGTCAGAAAGAAAGGCCTGAAAATGCAGGAAGATTGATCAGTGATTGAAAATTGGGATTATATTTATTTTTAATGTTATTTATGCACTGAATACCATCAAACACACGCAATGCTTCATCATTGTCCAACTGTGTCTATGTGCACACACACTTATATGGGTTTAAATGTGAAAAATGCATATGGCTTTTTTCAGAGGGATGCTAGTATGCATACACAGAGTACCATGGAAACAAGATGTGTCAGTTCTGGTGAAATGCTGCTCAAATGACAACTACGCAAGACCAGGTGCATGACTTGCCTTCTTAGAGTTGACTTAGTTGTGATGGTGTGGGCCTGCCTTGTGGTGTGCAGGCATGTTTCCTGGAATTCTTCTGGTTAAGATGAGGAGGCTGGTACTCAGTTTCTGTTTTTGTTAGAAGTTTCTCTCTTTTTTTTGTTCTTTAGACTACGCAGAGCTTGAAATATGATTGATTTTCTTAATCTGACTTCCTCATGCCTTTCTTTGTTTCTCTTTTGGTTCCTGCTTGCATTTTCTTCTTCCTTGTACTACACATTTCCACCTCTGTCTGCATTTTTTGCCTTGCCTTCTTTTTTCCAATCGTATTTTCTAAAATGTGACAACTTACTTTTCCTTCACAATAGGAGGTGGTTTGGTTGGCTGAAGGCATCCTGAATTTTCTTTGCATAGAGGTTGGACAGACAGAACAGGGAGATCATCCTTTCGTCTCCCAAATGAGCTGTGTAAATAATGTATTTATGCTCAGATAGCAATTATTTCCCTGGATGCACACTATATAGTATGTTCCTTTTACATGACAGAAACATGATGGTGAGAAAATAGTTTATGCTCACTTGCATACTCTTTTCATCCACCAGGTTCTTCTAATGTGTTCAGTACCATCTTGGAGGTTTTATTTACTTGTCTCTTTCTTTGAGTGTTAGGAAGAAGAAATAGAAATGCTTTTTAAAGTTGGACTTTCAGGTGGTTTTCTACCTAATTCTTTTATTTCTATACTGTGTATTCAGATAAAAAATATCATTCCAGAAGCTACCTGCCTTCTTGGCCCCAGAAGTGATTCTGGATGAACAAACATAATGAATATTAAACATAGTTTTCCTTTGGGCCGGCAGCTGTGTCACAGTTACTCGGACAGTTGCTTATGTGTTGTCTACACATTGTTTCCTCAGTAATGGCTGAAAATGAGTGGAGTTTTATTGTGTGAGTGATGGCTAAACCCTTGTTGCCAACAAAGCTTGTATTAGGCTACATGATAAGGATCAGTCCGATGGAACAGGGAAACCAGTGTTTCAAATGCAGAGGAACATCTATACCCCATGGGCACTTCTACCTTAAGATCTCTCAGCAGGGAGTTTTTTCCAGCCAACAGGCTGCTGTACTGCAGACATGGCTGAGAGTTCTTTTAAGGGAAGAAAGTGCTTTCTTACAGTGGCAGTTGTTTGTTCTTGCCTATATGTGACAGAAATAACTTTCAAAAAGTGTTCAAGCTGCTGCAGTCAGTCCTCTAATAACCCCTCTACTGCAGAAAATAGAGCTAGACTCTTACCTAGTCAAAATCAACAATATGCTATTTACTTCAGTGAAATTGTTTTGATTTGTGCAAGCAGAGAATTAGGCTAGAATACTTTTTCTTAAAATGAGCTGATTGTTCTTTTTCTCCCTGATTTGTTGATACAACAGTCAAACAGTTATTTACTTAAATGGTAATTTATCCATGTTGCAAACAGCCACAAACGATTAAATAAATGACACTTGATACATTTCAGAGACCCACAGGACCATGGGAGCCCTAGTGCATTAGCAGACTCCTTATTCTGCCATTTGCTCAATGGGGAGGAGAACTGTTTACCAGCTCCGTAATTAGCTTTCCAGCTCAGGTAGTTGGAAGCAGCTCTATTTTTAGTAACAAAGCACAAGATCACAACTGCTGAAGCCAGAAATGAAATGTGTGGCACCGACCATTTTGTGCATTTAAAATTCAGTGAACTGTTCAGAATATTGAGCAGGAGCAGAGATGGTTGTCTATAATGTAATTAAGTATGTTGAGGTCAGGAATATAGAACCTGTGATCAATTAATGCAGTAATAAAACATTAAAAAAAAAAGATTATTTAAAAGCTAAACCAAGGAAAAATAAGATAATCCAGATTTTTAGATTCTATATGGGCAATAAGAAGGATAACATCTTTATAATAGAGTCACGTTATGAACAGAGAGAGCTGAAAATGTTAAGTGTGTATATGTGACCATGCTAATGGATTTAATCTAATAGAACTGGCAGGAGAACAACAGAAGCACTTACAATAGACAATAGAAGTCTACTGATAGCTATAAAATTACCTGGAAAGGTATGAGGAGGTAAAGAATGTTCCATGTGTGAAATAAATTACTGGGGCTACAGAAAGGAGACAATTGTTTTAAATGATTGAGAAGGACAGGGAGAACTGGGGAAGGACAGAAGAGACATCGTATCTCTGACTTGCTAAGGATTTTTTTGTTTGAAAATGATGTAATCTGTTAGGTGATCAGAATAGATAATATAAACAATTTTAGAGTGATGTTTCTTAATATATTTATTACAGCACATATAGTCCATATGAAATTGTTTTACATTGGTGGATATGATGGCAGGAGTCTGTAAAGATTGATGGTTGCTGTCCCATCTATATTCTTATATATATATATTTTTTTTATAAATTGGTGTATAACTTGGTAAAATAATTTACATGTTTTTCTGATAACTCATTTTCCCACTCCTACTTATTGGACCTAACTAAATAAATACTTTTTTCTTATCCCCACATACTGTCACCAGAAGGCAAAGCAAACATAATTTTTTTTTTTCTAAGTAATCACAGTGCTATCATTAAACTCCATAGTATAATCAGGTGAAAAATTGGTACCTTCCTCTCTAGTAAGAACTTCTAGATATAGCAGTAAATAGCATTTTGTAACTGATATAAGTCTCTCTGGAGATGAAAGGAGGAGATTTTGTGGTGGCACAGTGTCATACACCTGGATACAACTTGGGTTCTTCTACCTCCTCCCAAAATCCTGCATAAAGGTTACTGGCACAGGTGAGTGAGTGCCCTGTGTAAATAATTCTGCTAGTTTCTGTTTTTCCAAGACTTCCCTGGTAGGTGAAATGGAGTGAGGCCCTGAGGAAATGTGATCTAATATACAAGCTTCAAAAGTAGGTTTTAAAAAATAATTTAAACCCCCTGCCCCCCCAACCTATACTAAGTGAATCAAACCCTGCTGTTGAATGCCCAGATGTACTTTGGACTTCTTAAAACAAGTGTGCAGCAACATTATAAAGAATAATCCATCTATTATTCTAATGAAAATCCCTAAAATAGTGTACTGCATCATCTCTGAGGTGACACCCACTGCCTATCTTTAATTAATTAACAGCTCTGTACTGTCATGTATTTCCTACTTGAAAAAGCTCAAACCACTCTGCAAACTGGCAGGTTTACCTCTTGTATGAAATTCCTCTCTGCTCTCTTGTGTTTGGTGATGAGTTGGAAACAGATGGTGTCTGGGAAACACAGTGAAGAACAATTTGCATTAAAGATACAAAGAGAAAAACAACCACTCCTTTCAGTTGCATAATTTATCTTCTCTGTTTCTTCCCTCTCCCTTTAAAGATCCTTTTAAAATTTTGATTGTAAGAAAGTGAATGCTATTATTGTTTAATAAAGTAACTAAATAATACAGAACATAATAGGCTAACACAATGCACTCCCTAGCATTTATGGAAATTTTATCCATTAAATGATAATTCTTTATAATTGAGAAAATATTAAAACTACTGCTAACTATTATTTTGAAAGATAAAATCTAGTGTTGAAAAACAGAGGGCATGTTAGGTGATAAAAACCCCACTATATTTCTTGACAGTCGGAAGGAAATTAATTTCGCTCCAAATTAGGTATCCTACTTTTATGTTTAAATTATTCAATATGCATGATAGAAAAAAAGTTAACGTGGAAATAATTTTCATGACAGAATAACTCACCTCTTCCATTTTTCCTATAAAGCACATATAATGTGTATTTACAGAATAGAAGGGCTAATATGGAATGACTCTTTGGTGTATGATTTAGTCAAAATTGAACACAGGTAAATATTTTTAAAAATTTAATGCCTGAATTCACTTTTTAAATAAGGTTGAAGGGCTTAAGCTTCATCAACAGAGTTAGATTTCTGGTATTCACATTTTAATACAGAGGTATTTAAATGCTTAAAGACAGACATACTTGTAAGCATGTTAGGAGCTCGTGTCCTTCTCTGATGCCTCAGCTAAACCTGTTCCAAAAAACCCGGCTTTGACCTGATGATTTTGCAGAAACCTGAACTTCTCTCTTTTACACATGGCTCCAGCTATTCCTTTTGAGCAGTGTCTAGCTTCTGTTTAAACCCCTGGAGTCCAGACGTGGAAACCTCTTGTGGGGTCTGATTTTGGTGTGTCTTTGTGAATAGTTCAACCAGAGACAGTACTGCTTGGTATTAAGTATACCAGATACAGTTACTTTAGTAAATAACAATAATAATAAAGCCTACTCATGGTCAAATGTGATGTGGTGGTGGTTTGCCAAGTTTATTTCTTCTTCAACAATATTATATGCAAAATACAGATCTGCAGATAGATATGTTACTTCTGGACTCTTATCCTCAGCTCAGGCCATGGTACAGCCAAGCTTCTTGTCTCCCAATTTCCTCCAAGACCCCACAAGTCTGCACTAAACTTTCAACACAGTGAACCACTGCATCCAGATAACCTATTCAGTAGATGTCCTGTGATGGTTTTGTTTGAATTCCTCATCACTGTAGAGGGAAATGAAAACATCCTTGCTTTCTCACAACTTTCTCTGAGCAGGTGTCTTGCAGTTCAGTAGGACTGCTTGGCTCAGAGAAAATTATACACTAATGCAGTTTCATTTTTTGGGAGTCAGGTTTTGATGGTTATTTCTGAACATGCTCTTGGGACAATATTTGAAAGCAAGGCATCTTAGATCTCCACAGTTATTTGTCCAGGCATTAGTTGCAAGATTGCATTCTTGTTAATTTTCCTTTTCAGTATTTATGACCATAAAATTAGGTTTTGTTTTTTTTCCCCTGAAATTAAATTCAAGGAGTGAAGATTGGTCCCATTGCTCAAAGTAGTAGTGTGACCTTTGGAAGGACTATTACTATGATTAATTGCCTGCTATTTGTTTTCTTTATTCTAGTCACTAAAAGTTTCCAAATTACCTCTCTGAACAAAGAACTCCATTGAAACCAACAATGAGACACAGACATAAAGCCATGTAAGGCCAGATGGCTTTTATTAATATTGGTAATGGCCACTGATGGTGTGAAATCCAAAGGGATGTCTACAGCAGCACTGCTGCTGGCACACACAGCTCCTGTCTATCTGGCTATTTTTCATCCACTTGGAATTCGTTTGCAATGAATTCTTTACTTATATATATTTATTCCACTTTAGATGCCTTTGCATTTTTGAAAGATAAAATGCTTAGGTGAGCGATTAGTGCAGAGCTATTAGTGTTGATTTTTGTATGTGGTTTATTTTTCTCCTGTGCAGATAGTTTATAGACTAGTGTATTGGAGACAGTCAAGCGGGAGTCACAAATCTAAAACAGATTATCAGGAAAATTACTGACCTGGCCTTGAGCCAGGTGATTTTCTTCTCTGTTACTTCATTAGAAATTTGGTTGGTTTCCCATTATTGAATAAGGAAGAAGTCTTTTGAAAACTAAGCTGGTATTAACTGTTTGAATTTTTCTACTCAACTTTATAATAGCAATTTAAAGATAATTTATTTATTGAGATAAAGGTATTTCATGTTTTTCTCTTCCATTACAGAAAAATACATTTTTTTCATGTTTCATTGAGAAAGAAAAATGCTTAATTTAGAGACTTTAAATACTGCTGTGAGTTTTATTTAATTTCAGTAAAAGACCCCGTCATCCACTTCCAGATTTTCATAAGCAAACAGACAAAATCTACTGTACATTAAGTGCCTCTTTTTTGGTGCTCAGGTGAGACATTACATGCCATCTGGTCACATTAATGATATGTGGACACCTTGTCATTACTTGTGTGACCATAAAAATATAAAGCATTTAGCTTTTTATAAGAACCCTGATATAGTTTTGGTGCTCCAATAGATTCCCTATAGGGGGAGAGCTTCAAATGAATTTTTTTTTGAATATTCCAGGAATATGAAGAGCTGATGCTCTTCCAAGGAACAAATGCTATAATAGTATTTTGAGAAATAGCTAAGGATTTTTTATATCTGAAACCAGGATATTTTTCCCTGAATAATTGTCACTGTGATTGACAGTAGTTGGACCGATAGATGTTGTAGTATTTAATAAAATTCTGAAAGACAGTATACTGTCAATTTAAACATTTGCATACATTTTGTGATCGCATTTCTTGAAGAACAAAGCTATTTATGTTAAAGAAGTTAAGTTCCAATTCCTGCATATGTTAAAAATTTTATATCATGTTTCTGCTGACCAGAGCTGAATGTTGTCGCACCACAACAGTATATTAGTAAAGAAAGGTCAATATTTCACACAAAGAAATTCTATAAAATCACTTGTTTGCCACTACTGTGGGGTGATTTTAAACTTAATGGGATAGCATGAGCGTAGTCAAAGTCATTTTGCAAATAATTTTAACTGTTTGCAGAAAGTGTGACCAGCTGTAAAAATAAACCTTCAGATGTAAAGCTAGAAATGAAATGAGCAAGACGAGGCACTTACCTGATTTCTGTTTGTATTCTACACATTAATATTTCCCCCAGAGTAGTGGAATGATTGTGTCATTTAAAGACAGTGACCAGTAATTATTTTTAGTATTGTTGAAATGCATATAGCTCAGTGGACCAGAATGAGAACAAACCTGTCTTTAGATTTAATGTTATTTATCTATTAAATTGATTTCACCAGTATTACTAAGAGTAAGGATGGAGGCTGAGGGGAACCTAAGCCATTACATAGTAGTGGAAAGGCGATTAGATTCATGCCAGTAAGCTGCTGGAGATGCTGTCTAGCAGCATTTGAAACAGGAAGTCGCAGACTGATGTTGAAGAGGGGGATTAGCTGCTGCTGAACCATTCTGGCTGAATTTTGCACAAAATGCTGGCGAGTTGCGAGGGAAAGGGGGAAAATATATATTTTTGCATCACTAGAAAAAAAGAAAAACCAAAAGTAAGAGCCAGTAGGCTGTATCAGAACAGAACACTCACTGAGAAGAATGATGAGGTGTATTAGTTTTCCATCTGTGTTTTAGAGGTTAATGAAATTACTCAGACAGTGAGGTAACTTAGGCTTCTAAGGACAAGACTTGAAAGACCATCTGGTGGTCTTCTGTTTTTAGTGTTTCTAGGTTAGTAAATTTCTTTGTTGTTGATGGGTTTTATTTTTGTTTTTCTTTCTTTTTTTTTTCCCTTAGCAAACAGCCTTCACATTGGAAATAGTCCAGCTGTCATGTACAGAGATTAGAAATTGAACATATGAAATCTTGTCCTTAGGTACACTATTCTAATGTGTGTAGTTACTTTTTTTGAGAAGATTATGTGGTTAGCTGAATAATTGTGCTAAAAAACTCCAAATGTATTTGTAATAATTTTTTTTTGATATTTCTGGCCATATTCCTGACATCCATAAGGAGTATATTGTTGTGACTTGTTTGGCTTTACAATGGCATTCTCATAATTGCCCATATTTGAAAATACAGGAGTACACTAAAGATGTTGACATAACTCTGATCCTCATCAGTAGCTGTCAATACAAATACCTGTGGTTTTTTTGAAGTGTCACTTCTGTAATTGACCTTAAGTTTTGTATATTCCCTTTTCTATGAGAAGAAAAAATGTATTTCTTTCTGATTGCTGACAAACTCTTCGGTATTGTCTTCAGGATACTAGTTAGTATAGTTAGTAACTATATTTTTGTACGTTTAGAGCGTGATATTAAGTCCTTTACTCTCTGGAAAAGCTGCCAGTTATGGCTGTTCCTATTCTTCACCCTCCCCCAAACCAACACACCAACTCTTAAATGTCTATATATATATTATTTTCCCACAGCAATTCATGAAATGTTGAACTCTGACATAGTACAAGAAAACCAACCTGGGCACGTACCCAGCTTCAGATGTTCTCTTCTTGCCTTTGAATCACATATATTTGAATATTTGAAATACCTGTTATTTCTTTTTTTTTTTTTTTTTATTGAAATATGCTCAAAATTGAGCATTATTTGAGCTTATTTGCTCAAAATTCAATTTAACACTGAAAATTGGCGAAAGCAGTAAAGTTTCAACATACTCTACCTTCTGGCTCTTGTTTTTTGGAGTTTCATAAGAGAGTTTTCGAATTTCTCTTAAAGTCAGAAGTGGACATTGGATTAAAGGTTCAGCACTATCTCTAAAAGTATTTGGATTTTTGTAAAGCTTAATTTTAACTATATAAAGGCAAGAACTCAGAATAAAACCAAACTGCTCAGATCTTTTTTTTTTTTTCAAAGCACAATGTATTTTCTACTTAATGTGACTCAAGGTTGATGTCATGGTATGACATTTGTAAGCATGAGAAAGTGGAGGCTTTGTACTCATTACAGAGCAAGTTAAAGCCCTCTTTCATGGGCTTCTGTACGTGCACCTTTGTGCTGACCTACAATGCATTTCTGTTTTTTCCTGACTCAGTCGTAGACAAGAACACTTGCATTGTGCTGTGCAGCAAATTTTTAAAGTCGTGTGCCCATTATAGCTGGGACTCAATTACACTGTTTTCCCAGACCTCTAAAGAGGAAGAGCACTGCCATTTTTCTTCTATATCACCTATCAGCAGAAGGATCTCCGGATCAAAATATGATCTCTCATTTGATTTGGCATCCTTTTAGATACTTAATCTGTGCTGCTTCTTCTCCAGACCTGTAAGAATGGTTTTAGTGCTTTGTCACCCTTCAAATGACAAATATTGTCAATATTTTTTTCATGAGGCACAATGAATGCACATTGTAGCTAAAGGATCTTATGCTTGAATCCATAATGTTTTGCAATTACTTACAGACATAACTAGAGGCTTCAGTGAAATTCATACTCATCCCTCCCCTTCCTTTCTTCTGTATGCTATTGGTAACTGGAATCAAGAAAAGTTCAGCTTTAATAATGGTGAATCGGCCTGTGCCAGGTGTTGGTCTAAGGTATGATACACTTTCCCTGATGAGTTTCTTAAGCACATTTGAGTTTGGTCCTTGTTGTCTTTCCAAGATAAAGTGAAGACATATTTGATGCTGTAAGGATCTGTATGTCTTTAGTACCTATAAAGGGCAAGGTGAAGCTCCCTCTACCTACACATCAGAGTAGATCATTCTTGCCAAATCTCTGCCCAAAACAGGGTCAATTGAAGCAGGTGCCTTCTGGCCAGTTAGGGTTTGAGTGGTTCCAGACTTGGAGACTCCACAACCTCTTTAGACAACTATTGGCCACCTTCCTTTTTTTTCTTTCTAAGTATTTTCTTAAATGAATATTTATTTGAATGAATTGAATTAAAATGAATTTAAATGAATAAATGAAATGCCTATTATTTGAATTTATGTTCATTTGAAATTTTGTCCATTCAATGGATACCACTGAGGAGTGTGACTTTTATCTTCTTTTCACTCTCCCCTCAGATATTTGAACACCTTGAGACAACCTTCCTGAGCCTTCTTTTCAGGCTTCCTTTTTCCAGTTCCAGCTCTCTTAAATTCTCCTTGTATGAGTGATACTCCTGTCCCTTAATCATCTTCATGGCCCTTTACTGGACTTGGTCCAGTATTTCCATGTCTCTATGTTACTGGGAAGCCAAGAACTGGACAAGGAACTCTCCCACCAGTACAGAGTACAGGGGAGTACTCACTTCCCTAGCGCTGATAGCTATGATCATAACTAAGGCAAGCCAGGATGCTGCAAGTATTCCAGCATGGCTTTTGCCCAATGCCTCCCCTTATCTTCATACCATGCTCAAGGGCACAGAACATACATCTGTGGTGTCTTCCAGCACCACATGGCAGCAGGGTGAAGTGAAACACATTGCTGTAAACACAACTTATAGATATTATTGAAAGTGAAGAGGTCCAGAGGAAATCCTGATCAGTCCACTCTAAGGAATACTAACTTTAAACTGGCCATTAGTCACTTTACATCAGTGAGCTTCACACAGACAATGGTTCTATAAAGTGCAGATTTTGGATTACTGTGATATATCTACAAAATATGTCCTAGCAGATTTTCTCCATGGCAGGTGTGTATTGACTTTTCCAAGTTATAGTAACAGGTTCAACAGTAAAAGGTATAGATACTGTCTGGGAGGGAAGCAATGGTTAGGACAGAATCCAAGCTAAAATTTCGTAGGCTCTTCCGAGAGTTGAACTTTGAACCCGATCTGTATGTCTGGAACATTTATATTTGAATCAGTTCAGCTAAATGTTACTTTCTACTTTCTCCTCCCCCTAATACAACTTCCTTTCCATACATGCTGAAAGAGGTTTTTTTTGTGTTTGAAATTGTTATTTCCTTCTATTAACTATGGGTCTCCTTTGTCTTGTCATCTTTTACATTAAAGATTTTCATTTTTCAAGTTTCTCTTTTTGCTCCAAGGCAGTGGAGGAGAAAATAATGCAGGTTTAATAAGACAACTCTCTTAGTTATTTACTGGTTTTCCACCTTCAGAACTTCTGTTATTGCATCTTGAATCAGTATATGAATTTTTTTTAAGTGTAAGGCCTTAAAAACACCCTGTAATTTACAGAGCTTTGAAGCATGTTGGATGACTTGTCCATATAGAATTAATAACTCTCTACAAGCACATTATCTATATATTTTTTAGCTAAACTTGCTATTCAAAAATAAGTAGTCATTTGCCTTTTAGATCCAGGGATATGACATCAGAAATGATGTGTTATCACTAGAATGAAAGTCTACTAGAGCAGATATTATAAATTCATAATTAGTAGCAAACAGTTGTTGATATGTTACAATTATAACAGGAATCAGGGTGAAATGTTGGGGTCTTCGTCAGCATGCAGGATATAATTTTCAGAGCACGTCAAGGAAAATTTACTCTGATTTTCTTTCTGAATCTGAAGCTATGATAGTGATTGCCTTTCTTGAATGGCTTTTTCGCCTCAGTTTGCTTTATTCCAATTGACACGTTCTGTCCTTATGACTTGGATTAATTGTGTGTGTGCATTGTTGGGTACTAATATCCCTTTTAATTAGTTTCCTGTTGCTTACATAGATTGTATAAAAAGTGGCCTCATAGTCTATCAGGAATCATTGAACAATGCATTGAAAAGCATTTAATTTCTTTGAGTACTAAAGTTTGTGTGTCTGTAGTAGAAAAGAGGAGAAATCAAGGTGTCCTTGCAATGGTAATTCAGTTTCCTCTGCACAGGTTCCTCTCTTTATGCATTGGAATCTTTTTTACGCAGCTCAGGAGAAGGAATGCCGGTAGATTGACACTGTTTTGAGAAGGTCATACTTTGAATTTTTAAGTACAGCATATGTACTTTCTGATAAAGTAGGGTCAGGTACTCGGTGGAAACTAGTGATTCCCCTGGTACATCTTCTAGGAACTTTCGCATTTTTGAATGTACCTTATGTGTACAGTTTCTGTTCACATAAAAATATTTATTTCTGCTGACATGTCTCATTTGCTGTTTCCTTGGCACCACTTATTTCTTTGCACTTGACTTCAAATCTGTTGTAGTAAATCTGTCTGAGAAGAGACACATCCTGAATTTTGTGCTTGAGACACAATAGTGTTATAACTCCTATAGTATCATTGTCTTCTTTTCACCTTTTATTTTCAGCCATTTAAAGCAGTCGTTTTTATTTCCTGTTTTCCAATTGATAGTGAAGTTAAATGTGTGAACATCATATTTAACTACCAAAAAGTAAGATCCATGTTTTAAAACATTAAGAGAAATGAAAAAAAAGGCAAGTATAAAGAAGATGCTGGCAGAAAGATAATCATTTGCAAGTTAGTGCAATAAAAAATAATAAGTCCAGTTAACAAAAGTGTATTTCCTGGCAGTTATATTCCTTATATCTCCTGAATGTACCAAACTCAAAGCCAGTGCTTCAGCATGGAAGAATATGGCAGATGGAATTATTTCTATACAAGTATTAAAAAGAAGGGCTCTACATTTTCTGTATCATGATTTAGTTTTGGGCTTCAGTCCCTATACTATCTATTCTTAGCATCATCAAATATAATGGTAGTATTTAGAGATTCAAATGCATAGATTCATGCTGTATACCACTTCCTTATGTATCTGCAGATGGTGTGTGTATTTTTGCATATTGGATTTTATGGTGGTTAGAATACATTTGATGGGATAAATGTAGGGGAGTGCAAAGATTCATTGCAAGTGATTCACTCAAAGATTTATATGTATCTTTTGTGAGATGCTTGGTTTCCAATGAAGACTCTGAATCGTTGTCTTACTTTATCACTACTTCTTTTTAACTGATGAATTTTTTTCTTGTTCAGTCAAATAGGCTGGGAGTTTGATCTATTAAATGCTTGGATGCTCGATGTTGAAGGGTTTATCTATATATATGAACAGAATAAAATCAAGTAAGACCTTGTAGTGCATAGAAAGAGAATATAGGAGGTCCATTTTTCTAAGGTTTTTGATTGAGACCCCAGATGAGCGCTGCAATGTAATGGCAAGTGAAAGTGAGCAATGCAATGAATGGCAGTGTATGTTTGAATTGTGCATGACCTGTGAATATAAAGGCAGAAAGTTATGCAAACTTAGTCACAGGAATGGATTTCAATGATCAGTCATAATCTGATCAATCCAATTACTCTGGTTTTTTCCCTCATTAAAGCTCATTAAAGTGATGAAGTTCCCAAACTCTATTCTTGAGGAGAGACTTTCCTTACAATATCCAGTTTTTAAAACTTCTTCCCTCAGGAAGCTACTAAAAGGGAAAGATGAGTCTGTAAGCACTAAATGGGGGGTGCTCACTGGGAGAATTGTCTTAACTTTTGCAATGGCCTCCATTCTTCATCACAGGTGGAAAATTTATGGACCCAACAGCTTGTAAACTAGACAGATGTGCTTCAGCTATTATGGAGTGTGTATGAATGGAAAGGGAAAGCACCAGCACAAGTAATTTCTTCTCCATTTGTTGTTTCATGAGAAGGAGATGCCCTTTGCCCATGCTGGTGTTCCACAGCACCTACTCCCATGACAAGCTGTCTGTCAGCATAGTCCTATCGAGCTGTCCAAAGTAATGTGGAAGGTTAGATAAGGGAAGGAGTTACAAGACAGTGATGTCTTTTAGAGGAGAGGAGTCTCAGAATTAATCAAATAGGTAATGTAAATGTAATTTTCCTTGATTTAGTTCTCAAGAGCTGTTGGAAATGACTCTGATTTCAGAGAACCTGGCACTGCTCAATCAGCATCATGTAGCACCTGTTCAAATCAATAGAAATATAGTTCTTGGTTTTAGCAGCTAGTGTTGTCTGACAGGATATAACTGAAACAAGTCAGCTTTAAGAACTAACAGAAGCAGAACTAAATACCAGTTTCAGTGCTTGCTTTCTGTCTCTGGGGATACATTTTCATAGTGGCATTTAGGATTTTAGAGCTTCATCTTCTAAACTGATTAGCTAAGTGAGAAACTTTGGCTCTCATTAGTAGTTATTTCCAGATATGTTCAAAGATATGGCACTAGAACCCTAAACATTACTTCACCAGGCTTGGAAGGATTTTCATGAAATTTCAGAAACTTACAGCCCAAGTGTTAGTCTTGAAAGTAAAAAAAAACTTTCACAAGAGTAATCTGATCTACTTCAGCCTTCTGGTTATAGGTAGGGCGCTGCTGTGTCCCACTCCTTTGAAGGAGTGACATATTCTATAAAGGAGATCAGTTTGCCTGATTGAACTTTTCAAAAAGAAAGAGAAAGCTTATTAAGAAAGTAGGTGACAAATTTTTTTCTTCCTGAGTAAAGATCATTATGATGAATGACATTTTTAAGAAGGTGACTAACGTGGTGCAATTACTTAAAGTGATGCATGCTCATTTTACGTGGTACTGCTCTGTTTCTATGTGCATAGATGTATAAGTTTTGAAAATATGGAATTGGTTTGTGGTTAGAAACTTTAGTCACATCCCTATAATTGCTACAGTGAAATCCAGAAGATGTATCCTAGGCAGTTCTAGATGATTGCTCAGTACTTTTAAAGTCTTGTCTCAGGCCTTTCTAAATGTGCAATTCTTGAGGAGAGGAGTTGTTTTTTAAGACAACAGAGCATGTTTCATATAAGAAAATACATTAAAAGTGTTTTTAGTCTGTGCATATTAATGCAAGGACAAGAAAAAGATTTGAATACTACACTTAAAGAGCATAATGAAGGTATAAATTCTGAAGTTGCACTTTGAAGAGCACCAGCAATCTATAGATTGTTGAATCTGAATATAGGAACAAGATGACCAAGAATCTGAGTCAGTGCTAATATACATTTGCCATTTATGCTTCCAGTTGTATTAGTGGTGATGCTAAGGAATCCTTTGCTGTCAATTCTGTTAGCAGCCAACATGACCAGCCTCGGTAAATAAGGGTGTGGAGGGTGGCAGCAAGACCTCATTGATGAGGTGTGCACTGCAGCAACATCTGAACAGGGCAGAACAGGTGGGACATGGGATGTTAGACAACTAACATAAACATTTAAATTGCAGACACAGAATGACTGAGGTTAGAGGGGACACTGGTAGGTTATCTAGTCCAACCTGCTGTTCAAAACCACACCAGGTTGCTCAGGACTTTGACGTCTTGAAAGCCTCCAGGAACAGAGGATGCATAACATTTGTGGACAACCTGTTCCAATTCTTCATAGTCCTCGTGGTGAAACAAGTTCTCCATATACTTAGTTTAAACTTATGTCTGCAGTTTCTTGTGCTGTCACTGGGCATCACTTTGAAGCACCTGGCTCTGTCTTCTCAATGGTCTCCTCATAAATAAAGTAACTTTAGGTTTCTGTTTGTTTCCAGAAGCAGACTTCTGTATGCTTAACAAGCCTCTTTCCCTCATCTTCTCCTTATGAGGGAGATTTTCTAGCCTCTAACCATCTTTGTTGCCTTTTACCGAGCTTTCTGCAGTTTGCCAATTTTTTTTTGGTACTGGGAGAATGAAAATGGTTGTAGTGTTTAGCAGTGGGCCCACGTTTTTCTTGTCCAGACCTTTTCTTGCATGTTTAGTGTAGAAACTATTCTCGTTGCCCTTGATGTCCCCTGCCAGTTTCAATCCTAAACTTTGCTTTTTCTAGACAGATGGCTGTGTAGTGTTTCTAAATTCCTTCTTTGTAGCCTGTCTAATTAGAATGCTAGTTCTGGAGTAGAGACAGAGTTCAAAGGTCCAGGCATCCTGTCCCATGTGTGTAGCTGGTTGCTCTAATGACATAATCTTACTGTAAACACTGTATGCAGGAATGTTTTGGAAGACAGCTAGCAAATGCAATGAGAAATAGAAATATGTCCTTTATAGTGCTGTTTGGGGTTTAATGTTTACTTATATCAATGCAAACCTTTTTTGACAGTCTCCTGGTCCAGGCATAGACTGTGCCTGTTATGGCAGTTTATATTTCTGATAGCCATAAGAAACCATCTCAGCTTCTCGGAGATGATAAAGCTATTGTCACTGTGAGTCAAATTTACTTGGAATTTAATGCAGTTGTCCATCTAAACTTTATGATAATGTCTTGTTCCTCTGTGCTGATCTACTTGGCACCATTGTATCTGTCACATCTAATAAAGATATATTCATCTTCAACTTTATTTTATGTAGGAATTGCCAGACTTAGCATATCAACGCATCACATTGTATCATTGCTATGAGATTGGGTTTGTTTACCACTGCAAAGATTTTGTCCTTCAATATTAAAAAGTTAGTGTGTTACTTTGTTTATCACTACTCATAACAATACTTATTTTCCTATTATAATATATGATCAAAATTCTGACAGATGTTGCAGGGTTGCCTGACAGAGGTGTTACTACAAGTTACTATTTAAAATGACTGCTTATTTGCATTTGTTCTTTCATTATCTCTAATAGATGATGACATGGCATAGTGGGGGGAAAAAATTATGTTAAACCAATGTTGTGAAAGAGACAATTTTAATGTGGTAAACACAAAATTATCTTGACAAGCCAAAGGGACTCTGTAATATTCAACTCTATAACTTATTTTTAAGAAAGGAAAAAAAGTCTTCTTTAAACCCTAATACCTTGATGTTTAATAATGATTTAATGGTTGTGTAAGCTGAAGAAGAAAGCATTTATGTGTTACTGGTCTGTAGGTATAGTTTGAATAGAAGTTGTTATTTCTGTGTGGATTGAGTGTATATTTTTATTTTGAGATTTAAATCCCAGCCAGAACCACTGACATCCACGGTCTTTTCCATAAAAGTCTGTGACCAGTCCAGCTCCACTTGGCTGAAGTTATTGACTCAGAGTAGGAATGAAATATTTGGTTAGCCTCAAAAGTTGAGTCTTCTCCTGCACCAGGGCACAGCCAAGCACCCTAATGCCACTTTTGCTACAGCTCAACTGGAGGAAGGGCAGGAGCTAAAGGCATATTTCCCACCAAGTCTGGTCCCAGGCTTAGATTTGCAAATTGCCTTGGCAACTGTTGACCATCCTTCATTTATAAAAGGTAAGATCACCCTGAATACATATGAGTACCAGACATTGAGAAGTTATGCAGCAGGTATGACAAGGTAGCCCCAAATTTGTGTTCAGTCCATAAGTTTTCCTGTTATGTCATCAAAAAATTTTCCTTTGTGCAAGAAGAGGATTATCAGAGAAAAGATGTGTAACACTTCTGTGTGAACCTCTGAGCTGTTGTAAGTCAAACAGCAGATTACAGCCCATCATTCGCTCTCATTTAAATGAATAGGAATCTGAAGTAGCTGCACTGACACAGTAGAATTTCCCTCACATGCACCAGTTTATCTGAGAATGAAATTCATCTTTAAGTCGTTAAATTCAGGCAAGCCATCTTTTTCATCCAAGTGGATGTCTCAGCCATAGTAACTCATAACATTAGCTGTAAGTGGACTTGAACTGGGTATTTGGAACTCTGGATTCTAAAACTGACCCTCCATGGGCAATGTTTTGCATTTTCTCTTTCCAGTCATTGACTTGACTGTTTGGTCTGCCAGCTCTGTTTGCTTTCCATTTTGCTCAGCACAATCCTAGTGTGTTGTTTAAATGATACTGAAATATAAATGATGACAACTGCTTTTAAAATAGGAATTATTAAACTCTAGAAAGACTCCATCTGCTTGTATATCAGTATACAGAATATTTGCTGCCCAATGCCTGGTGTTCAGTAGAGGGACATTTTTGATTGTCTCTATATATCCTGCTCTGACCCAACTAGGAGTGTAAATCATCAGAAATTATTAGGAATCTGTCTGTGGGAGATGATATATTTTGTAGAGCCAAGACATCTGTAGATTTTCAGAAAGGTTCATTTTAGAATTTCATTATGTGTGTTTATCTAAAATGAATATGCAGATCAGTTTTGTTTGTTTATACCCATTTTTGGATGCTATAATGCTTTTGCATAAAGAGGTGCTGTATAAAAAATAGCTTGCTGGCAAAGGAAAAGTGTGATCTTATGGTCAAAAAGAGGAGTTTAGATTAGTTAATCATTACTGTGTTGTAAACATAAATTCTAGCACACTCTCTAGGATAGGAAGTAGTGCGCATATGAATCCTAGATTAGCCAGATTTCTGGTGTGCTGTAATGCCATAGTGATGGACTGAAGGGCCAAGAAGTCTTTGGCAATTCATTCTTGTTTTACACGAAACATATGTTTTTGTGACTGTGGTTCAAAAATAGGCTGATAAGTTTGAAGGGCTCCCAAGCAGCTGTAACAATTACTTTACATGTAAACAAAGAGAAGAGCTCCAGAAAGAAAAATGTATTTTCAGTCTGTTTTCATGAGGAAGAATTTAAGATCAGCTTTTGCAAGATTCTTTGAGTTTCCATTGAACATAAATAGCATAGATCTCTTGAGGTAAACAATCCTCATTGCAAATTGAACATAGTCAATTTTAGAGAATCAGAAGAGGTGCAGGATTGAGCACAGCTAATTATTGCAACAAAGTACTGAGAATTGGTGATAATATGCTATTTATCAGTTGTATGACATGAGGAACTACTATCAGAAGTACTATGGAAATCAAGAAAAAAAATTGATGCAGTTTATGTAATAGAGGTCTCAAGTTGGGTAAAACTATGGTGTGTGTTAAATACTAAGTTCAACTAATTTAAATAAGTGATTTCTCCTGCCCGTGAACAGTGTAATTGAAGATGATCTCTCAGTTTAAATCTTCTCTGACACATGGCTGAGCAAAGAGCAGAAAAGTACCATCACCTTTAGAGAAGGACTGTCAGATTCATGAGCAAACCACTTTCTCTTTTACTGTTCTGAAGATTCATGTGCCACCAAATTTTGATTTGTGACACTGCTGTTTGGGTTTGGATTAGGTTTTTTTTTTCTCATTAATAGTAGGCAAAGTCTTCATTTATTTCTATTCTTTTACCTACTGATCATCACATAGTCAAAGAAAAAGTTCTTATTTAAATCTCTTGGTTAAGATTTAGTCTAGCTTCAAAGTGATCTGGGAAATGGAGAAAAGGTGGTAACTTTAAAAAACAGAACTCAAGGTTTCTGCAGCCAACCACTGACTATTCTCAACACCATGTATAGCACTCATCCTAGTACTATATTACCTATAATATCTCGGAAAATAGAAGGGGTTTTCATTGAATCAGCAGATAAAGAATTACTTGTAAAAAAGCATTTCTTAACGTTACCTCTTCCATAGGTTGCAAAGTCTTGTCTTTGCCTTTTTTTCCACAAAATATGACAAGACTAGTCCGTAGAAGAAGGAAATTTGCACTCCAGGTGTTAAGGTAAAATAAATTGAATCACTTGCAGAGTGGGTCTTTAGTCAGATCACTAGATCTGAACCCTTCTATATTTTTTGAAAGTTCACCTGTAAGATTTGTGCTTGGCACTGCTTCTTTTTATGGGGTTGCGGAGACATTACAAAGATATTTTTTTAGTCTTCTGCTTTCACTTTGTATGTTGTTTTTTTAATGTGGAGAAGGAAAAGGTATCTTCAGGTTTATTGCTTTCTCCTTTAATTTAGCTAATGTTGAGATTACAGCTGGAAGAAAGCATTCCTATGCTAATAGCTACATTTATTACACTCTTATGCATTAGCAATGGTAAATAATTGCCCCAAGACAACATCTGTTCTCATTTGTCTAGTTTCATTTATGTTTATGCATAAACTGAGCTTTTGATAATCACTTACCTACTTTAAAACTTACTTCTGTGTGTTGTACTACTGGTTTTGGTTGCCAAATTATGTATCCAGGTAAGGATCTTTAACTTCTACATCAGCAACAAACCCAAGACTCGGAAGAAAGGTCTTGAAATAACTCTTCCTCTGCTCTGTCTGTGCTATGTCTGTCACTGCACCATATTCCAGCATGGGGTATATTCAGTCTGTTTTATCACATTTCTTGTAGTTACTGTTACATCTGTCAAATGTACTGTAAAATCTTGGTTTCATGCTAGCAATTTTCCAAGTTTTTATGGATGTATTGATTTATTGCTTCTTTTAATTAAAACCACTGGTTCTTCATAGGAATATTCTTTCATAGAAACACTTATTATTGCCTGCTCATGTGAATGGGACTAAACTGAGTCTTTCATGGACTATTCAGGTGTAGTTGTGGTTTATTCCCTGCTTGCTGGTCTGCCAATGTATCTTAACTCTAGGAAAGTTCAGTGTGAGAGTGGATACTTTTCTCACTTCTTTTGTTTTCTGAGGAGACTCCTAAACCACATCAACTGCCTGTGCCTTTGGCCATGTTCCTGGCTCTAGGACTGGAGTTTTACCACAGATTACCGAACAGCCTTTGCAAGATATCTCTTCTTTTGTGATACTTCCGATGTGTGGTGGGATGGGACAATAACAATTTATACCTAGTTTTAGAGGTGCAGTTATAAAAATTATGTTTTATTGCAACTGAATTGCAATGAAATGTGATCTTTAAATTCAGCCATCTTGTTAGCCAATGTGGCAAATGTGGCTTTGGTCCAAGAAAAACGCTATGAAATTATATCCTTGACAGATGCTTTAGCATAGTCAGAGTGACTAATCTTCGCTTTAACTTAGCCTTATGCCACTACAGCTCCACTAATGATTATATAATTGTGAATATGAAGCAAGAGTTACATTTAGAGAGAACTGAACCTACCTAAATGCATTTTGTATATTTTCCATGCAGCTGAAGTTCTGACAAGTGGACTATTAGCTGTCATTATACCCAGGGGAACAGTGTGGTTCATGGGAATAGGAGAGATCCTGAGGGTCTTGTCTGTGTTTGGTTCCCTCTTTTCCTTCCTCTTGGTTTAATCATCTGAAACACATTGACCACAGCCTATCTTCTGTGGAAATGAAACATGTAGAAAAGTATGAAGATAGCCTATCTCTCAGAAAAGTAGTCTTCATATGAATTTTTCAATGTAAGCTTATTTTGGGGTGTTTCACTTTTTGCTTCATTCTCACTTCAAGTGTGGCAAGTGTTAATAACACCCTAAAAATAGTGTTCGGTAATTTGTCCCAGTTTCTTTAAATCTATTTTTGTCTCTTCATGAAAATTTTCATGTTTTTTACCCTTTGACTGGTCTTGTTTTTAAATCTGTCTCAATTCTTACCCTATCTGAATTTTTCTGTGCTGTTTCTGTGAATCAAATTGCATTGCTCTTCTGGCTTGCATACAGGGAGGACTGGTTACTGCTGCTGCCAGATTTTACACAGCATTTTGTACACTTGTAGATAAGAAGTGGTATGAACTTAAATATAACAGTTTTTCCACTATCCTATTTATAGTTATCAACCTGTAGCAGATGGGTGAATTCTCCACCTGTTCTTACTGCTGTATTCAGCTGTTTCAATAATAATTACAATTTATCAATATGGGAATAAGTCATGGACATATCCAAAAGTATAAAAGCCATTTTGGTTTGGATTAAGGGAAGAGTAAAGGAAATCAGATGCCCTGAAGTTCCAATAGGGCCTTTTCCACTTGCAGTATATCTTTCTATGGTCTAGGATATTGAAATCAAGACAGATTTGGCTTCTATTCCTAATTTCTACAGGTTTCTGCTTTGACAGTAGGCAGCTGAGCTAAGCCAGCATTGCTGACAGCTATGAGTGTCTGAACAAAGTCAGTGTTTCTTCCCTCTCTTTCCCAGTTCCTATATTATTGTGGCTTCTTGCAGCTCACTAGAAGTGATGATGTGATATCTGGTTCATCTCCACATCCCATCTCTATTTCCACCATCTACATTTCACACCAATGTCGAGTTTTGATAATGAAAGCATCAAAGAGGTCACTCTAGGGAGAATTTTTCTTTGTATTATCCAAAGGTGTGAGCCTTATGTGTCGAAATAAAACTTTTGTGAGCCTGCCTAGGGCCCTGGGATAGTACCTATTCTCCTGCCTATTATCCTTTTTCTCGAACTCAGAACACAGTAAGTACTGTGTATCCTTTTTCTTACATGGTACTAAAAAGTATCTCACCATTGCTGGATTGAATACATTCTTCTATAAATCATTCAGTTTAGAAAGACCAAATAGCTGAAATATTGTGTGTTGCTTTGGAAGATGTGTGAAAAAGATAGGCTTGCAATTGGAGCTTCAGTTTATTGTTTTAGCTGAAACTGTAGTAGCTAATGTTCATAAAATTAATCCAGATGTATTCAGTAATTCTAGGCTGCTTTCTTCAATTGTTGTACATAACCTTAATACAAAATTTTAATATAATTGTGAAGTAAGTAATGCATGCTTTACTATAGGCTTGAAGGATATAGGTGTAAAAGTTCTTTTCATTATTAAATTGTAGATAGGAACCTTGTGTGGTTGAAGAAATCGTCAGTGTTATTTTACTTCAGTTCATCTGTTTCCCTAAGGTCAGGTTATAAAGTTTCTCATCAGATTTGTCCTTTCATAGTAGAAAATAATCTGCCTTATTTTCCTGGAGGCAAAGCATTGCAGGAGAATCTCCCTATCTGACGTAGTAATCCCTGATTAAAAAGGTATGTCTAATAGCAACTGTCCAAAATTCAGGAATTATCTGACTCACACTGAGCCTCCCTTCACTGTGAGCACAAGTGTGAATTTCTCATGGAGCTGTCAATGGCATTTAAATAACTAATGCCAGCTGGGATTGATTTTTGGGATTGACATAGAAAAAGCTGCGCAGATACAGATTGGTTATTGTATGCTCATGTATTCATGTGCATAATGGAAAGAGACAATGTTCTTCCTAAAATATTTTTAATTTGCACGCATTTATAATGACTCAAAAACCCTGTGAAAGGAACATTGATACACTTATATGTTATATACAGACTACAATGTACAGTGTTTCAACTAAAAAAAATAGGAAGACACTTGAGGCTAAATGGGTTGTAGTACTCAAATCTTTGATAAGTGAAGTTACAGAATCCTATCTCTAGCTTATTTTGATGGCAGAAATTTTCTTTTGAACTTGAGTGTGTGCATATGATGTCTGAGTCAGAGACATCATTCTTGGGGAGATACAGCAAAGCAAACTCAGTTCCTAGCAAAAGTAGTGTAGTTTGAACCACCTCCTTCTTATTTTTAGCAGCCAATCAGAGTAGGGTAATGAGACCTAACCCCAAATATTAAAAATGCCCTTTATCCCACTGCTCCCTTCTTCCTAGGCTCAGCTTCTCTCCTGAATTCTCTGTGTCTTTTCCTTAGTGACACGGAGGCATGGAGAATGGGAATTGTGCTTAGTTTGTCACAAATGGTCTCTGTCACTACATTTTCCTCATGGGGAGAACTTCTCTCACCCTTCCCCTGCTCCAGCATGGGTCCCACACATTCTCACTTCTTTCTCAGGCTGCAGAGGCTCTGGCACAGTAATTCTTTTTTCATTCTTAAATATGCTATCCCAGAGGCTCTACCACTCACTAATGGGTTCAGCCTTGACCACCTGGGAACTGGCTGGCATTGGTTCTATCAGACTTGGGGGAGGCTTCTGGTAGCTTCTTACAGAAGCCACTCCTACAACCCCCACCTTCTACCAAGACCTTGCCATGCAAACCCAATACATCCTATTAGTGCTGCTGAGAACCTCCTATATTTCATTTAATATCTTAACAATTACTGACCTTAACGAGTTTGAGGAACCTAATGATCTCCTAGAGATACTCATCAGCTTTGGTAGGGAGGATATGCAGATGGATATGCCGTATACAACTTGGACTAAAAATTAATTTGTGTACCCCAGGCCTTTGGTCTCTAACTCCTTCAGCGTGCAACTACGTCTTTCCTAACAGATGAGGAGTGTTAAAGAGCCTGAAGTATGCTGATAGAGGAGAGAGACAATGCAAATGGTGGTTAACAGAAGCAGTAAAGTGGGAGAGAATCTGGAAGAAGAAGCAGTAGAAAGGAAAAAGTTGAGGTGATTTCTGTGTATACAGCAGGGATAAAACAATCCCAACCAACAAAACAGCCCTGCTCGTGACTAACCTCTCACCTTGGCTACTATCAGGTATTTCAGAGTGGGGTCTAAGAAACTGAGATGATGTTTGCAGAATTCTTTGTGCATCAGAGACAGGTGAATTTTCTTGATTACACGTGCTAGTGAAGAGCCTGTGGTTGAGCTAGCAGAGTTTGTATCTCGCTGTGCACTTTGCTTTTATAGAGAACAGAAAAGAAACATCAATATTTTGTGAATGTAAACATCTTCTTTAAAGCATGATAGTGTCCTCTGCTAGTGTATTAGCTAGATTATCTTTTTGAAATTTACTGAGTACCTGGGCAAGGCTATACTCTGCATTTCATGAGGTGACCTTTTATTTCTACTATTTTGGTAAAGTGCAAATTAGAGTGCATAGCACTTTTTTTTTTTTCCTCCAGAATAAGCTCAGGCAGCTTTATAGTATGGGTACAAATGATTTTTGCCATGCAAAGAAAGGGAGGCCAGGAGAAGAGGAGGGAAGAGTGAGAGCAGCCTTGTGCTGCATCCCTGGGGGCTGCTCCCTGCGTTGGAGAATGAGGATATGGAGGGGGAGAGGGACACCAGCAGTAGCTGTGACTTCCCCGGGTTGTGGCCCAAGGTCACTGGCCCCTGCCACGGCCATGTTGCAGCTCCTGGCAGCCTTTTGTCAAAGAAAACTGGTTGTTTTGCCTGTGAATCTGGGTCTGACTGTTCCTCTGATGATTTTGTACCAGTTGTGTACCTGGGGCTACTCAGCTCCTTTTTAACCAATCCCAGCCCTATCAAAGGCTCTGTCTTTTGGAGTCTTTACAACCACTGAAACTTATTTATTTTTAATCACCTGTTTCTAGGCTGTTATTGTCTGTTAGTTCCTTGTTTTGAAACCCAGAATGCTGCCAGGAGTTTTCAGGTGCTGGGCTTCCTTGCCTTTAATATTGCAGACTGTGTTATCTGCACCTTTGTAGCAGCTTTGGCATCAACTTTTTGGTTTTGCTCCTTTAAGCTACACACTAGTGGGGAGAGATCAATCATTCAGATGCCCTTACTAATTTTCAGCTTTATTTTCTGGGTCTTTTAAAATTAATTTGAAGCCTGATAATGTTTATTTATTTTCTTCTGCACCATCTTCAGGGATATTCTGGAACAGATTTAGAAATCTGTGATTTGCTTATCTTGACTTGCACCTTGCAAGCACTGCCCTTCCTCTTTTGAATGGTTTTGATATTTAAGCTCCCAGTTTTGGGTGATGCAGTTTCCATGGGACATGAAAAGAATAGTTTTGTCCTTGCATGTGCTGGGAATTTAATTTTACTTTGTGTTCTCCATTTCACTGTGTTCTTTTGCAATGCCTGGCAGCCTTTCCATGCTGTGATTAGAAGGGAAATAAATTAGTGTTTGATTGGGATATTTTGCAATCTCAAATTTCTTTTTAATATATATTTTGTATTTGCAAATATATATTTTGTATTTGCAAATCTGAATAAAGCAGTATAAGTGAGCACAAAAATGTACCGTTTTATATTCCTTAAAAACTGCTAGATGTTCCCCTTTTTTTTTTATTACATGTGGGTAATTAGATGGTGGATTACAAAAAAAAAACCATTTCTCACTGGATTATAATTATCTTCAGAAGTAAAATTTTGACTATGCGAAAGTGTAATATTTCTGACTTGACATTTAATAACATGATATGTACATTTATAAATCAGGTGGATATTAAATGATCAGCCACGGAGTGATTGGTTATTGAGTAACATTATCTGCTATTGGCTATAACAACTGAGTACAGTGATTTATACTGCACAGAGATATTTTTCTTGGCAGAAAATATCCAAGGTGCTATGTTGTTATATTTTCCTTTTCTTGAATTCTCTTAATCTGAACCATACAACTGGAGATGGAAGTTTTTCTATCAAATTAATAAAATAGATGTTATGATTTTTAATTTGATGCATTTATCAAGTAAATAATTATTAGCACTTGCATAATAGATCGTGAATGTGAGATGCTTGATGCTTGAATATTTAATGACTTGAAACCCCAGTAATACATTACATTCAAGTTTTATTTAAATATTTTTTTTATCCGAGCTATTTTATGCCGTACCTTTCTCTTCTATTCATAAACATAATTCTGTAATTCTTTTGTTACAATTAATCTTTTTGTACAGTCTGTTCACAGAAATAAGTTATGTATTTGACAGAATTTGTATTTGTTGAGATGTTTTAGATTGGGATTAGGCAATAAGTAGTACTGCTTTCAAGAGAATTAAAGCATTTCAGAATGTTCATGGCATGACTTTTCTCCACAAACTTGTGGCAAATGAGATAGTGAATCTAGATAATTATACAATAGATAACATTCTGTGATTCCATGATTATCATCCTTCAGTACGGATCATCAGATTCAGTCTAAGTCTAAAAAATTACTGAAGGAAATGTATGATATGTGTCAGTCCAGTCCTAGATAGGATGAGGGGGTCTGTGTTATATATTTTATAGTTGTTGCAGAGTTCTTTGGGATGAGGCAGTTGTGAGTAATTCCACCAATGTTTCCATTGGAATTAGAAGAAGTTGTCATTTTCTATTAAATATCTATACATTGCTGTAAAAGTTAATGGCAAGCAACATATTGGCTGTGCTTCCTGACTGGGATGGCAATAATGGTAATACAAGTAGAGTTAAGGAAACAGTTATGTGCTTTCTGCTGAGTTTTCACACTGAGCCTAATAGGCTACTGGTATAGTTCAGAGGCTTCCCTAAAATCATGCACTGCTTGTCAGCATTGGAGAATCTGAAAAAGAGAGTATGTTTTAATCTGTGAGTTTTGTCATTAAACAACAAAACCAAAAAGAACCCTCACCCCCCCGCCCAAAAAAAAAGAAAAAAAAAAACAAACCAAAAAACAATGACAAAAAAAATCCAGAACAAAATCAAAAAAACCCTGCCTTTAAGGCAGGAGTCTTGCTCTGAGTGCAGTGGCTTGGTGTCAGCTGTCTGATAGGTAATGCCTTTAACCAGGACATACTGACCATGTTAAACAGTGCAAAGTGGGAAACAGATGTTTCCTATGGACTGTACAAGCTTTTGTTTTCAAGAACATGCAGAACTCAGATTTGGTGGGTTTTAGCTGACTGGAGCTAGGCTTGACTACTCCCTTTGAAAACAAGATCAAAAAAGGAAAGATGATGAAATACGATGTCATTAGTTTCACTAAAAATCACTTGGGCAAGCACGCAACAGTTCATTAAAAGACCTAGGGAATGAGAAATGTTTCCTACTTTTTGAATCGTTTATTTAATTAGTGAACATTTGGTAAACCTGTTCCACTAAAATGTTAATTACTCTATCCTTTTGGTTGAGGCTTCATAGCTTTTTGCAATTGCTCTTCATGGTCTCAAAAAAAACCCCCCCAAGCCCAAAGAATACACCCCAATCCAGAGGATTGAGTGGAAGAGTAACCTGAAATAATGTTGGGGTTTTCTTCTGTTTTTTTGGTGGAATACAGCTCAAAAACAGTGAAAACAGAACAGACTGAATATTTTTGTAGACACCTACCTCTTGCAGAGAAGTAACAGTTCCACTTGTGAAAACTGGATCTATGAATAATTTCCTTGGATGTTATAAGAGCTACCTTATTTACAGAATGACTTTCTAGATGACAGTTGTTAAAAGATTGGTTTTAAGTCATCAAATAGTTTGATAAATAAATCAGCCTTGATTGAAGAAGAAACCTGAAATTGCATCAGGCAAATATCAAACCCCCAGATTGTTGTCATTAGCATAAAATTGTTATAAATAGGTGAAATTAAATGAAATTAACAGCTCTTTTAAAAGATTTAAGAAGTTTGTAGTAGAGAATGCTGCATATTTTGCTTGTGTCAAGTAAGGAATTCGCTGAACTTCAGCATGATGTCTAAAGCTGTTGCAGTTACACTTACATAGTCCCTTCTTCCTCTCTTTTCCTTACCCCTCCCAGTTCTAGGAATATTTGTTCTGGCTCAGAAAATCTTGCTCTGTCTCTCAGGACAGTAACTGCCATGGCTGTGAGTTGGGCTCTTTAAGACTGGGGAAAGGGCAAAATAACTAGACAGGAGCTGATCAGTATCTTTGCTGCTATTCAATGTGTGAAGTACTAATGAGGTTATTTAATTCCGTATCTGACAATGAGTATGATAACACTGAAAACAGATTAGGACCCCATTCTAAGAGAAGATTCCTCAGCAATTTTATAAAGGAAGATCAAATCAATATCTTCATCACAATTATGTACGAACACAGTTTAGGGACACTGTCACTCCCCCCCAGAAGAAGCTATAGTAACCAATGAGCAGAACTACTGCGTTGCCTGGCATCCAGTAGGTATCTTTAGATACATTTCTGAAAGGATTAATTAATTTTATTTTTAGTGGCCAGCAGGCATAGTTATTCATTTTGACCTCATAATTCTGAGGTTAATTTGTTTTAAAGTTGAGAAAGAAAATATTCTGGAATGAAAATGTTTGAAGTCAAACTACTTTATAAAGAAATACATGCTACTCATAGCAGTATACAGGATACTGAATATAGACTAAGGTTCTAATGGGGTAATAGAGTTTTGGTATTTATTTGTTTAATATTAGTTTTTCTTCAGTGTATTGGTGCTGAGTTGAGATAGGCAAATATTTTACTCTAGCAGCAGACGTGTCCTCTCTTCAACCAATAATGTCTTTTATACAGAAGGTGAAAAAATGCAGAAAAAAATTACAATTATCAAGTAAAATTGCTTGAAATACTTGTAACAATGTGTTTGTAACATTATGTTACTGTAAGTATACTTTAATAGATGCTTGTGCTCATAGAGGAAGATGTGATAGGAATGTATGTAGGAGGAGAGGAAAGATGGAAAAATCTATGTTAAATTTGTGAATTAAGGATAAAATTAATTGCTTAATTTTAGCTAAAATGTAACTAATACGTTAAACAAGATAACAACTAGCTTAGAGTTGACATCTTTTATCACACAATGTGATGAAACTTCAGTAAAAGTCTGATATAAATATCTGATAAGCCCTTCTTTAGTACATATTAGCATATTCAAACCTCCTTTTTAACAGCACATAAACACAGAAGAAGATGTTCTATAGTAGAATAATTATCTTAAAATTCAGGTGTAATAGTAGAGGGTCAGATTTTCAGTGGTGTTGATTATTTCATCTGGCTTTAGATTCTCTGAATAATCTAACCTGCTCTTTGTGAAGAGGGTTTATAAGTGCCATTGTGGCAAAAATGCTGAAAAAAAATTCCATTTTGGTCTTTTTTCCTCTTTTTTTTTTTGTCGTTGCAGTTATTTTGTTTTGGTTTTGGTTTCGTTTTTTTCTTTTTTTTTTTTTCAGAAAAAGCCAATATTTTCTCTTTGTGTTTCAAAAGCTACTTTTAACCAGATGGATTTTTCTTAAAAAGAATTGCAGTGCAAGTATAATCTGAGAACTCCTTCAGTTTATTCAGCCTGACTACTGAAACACTGCTTTACTGATTGGAGTTATTCATATAATGGAAAGAACAAGGGACTGTTTCATGTCATTTGAGAGTTTGGGACATGAAAGACTTTTGAGTAATTTCTTACCATTTTTTAAGACTATTATCACATTAAATTCAATGTGACTTTGCATATTTTGTTTTTTAATTCCCCAGAGGATTTATAATAGTGTGCTGTAGCCTTTGTAGTAGTACATCAGATCATAACACAAATCTTTGAAGGTTTTGTTAAGACATTCTTGAAAATTTTTTTTGGTTGTCAGTATGGTTGATGAAATATCTGCTGAACTGGCAGGTAGTTACATAAAGAGTGGTAAAATCTCTTAGGGTGAATGTAACAGTATATCTAATGTGACATGCAGAAGAATAAGCTGTGTTTTAACAAAAATGACGCTTCAGAGTTCAATTTAAAGTTGTTTTTTTCTTGATTTAGATTTATTGCAAGTGAAAGATTATCCCAATAAGTCACTTTCTCTCCTTTCTTCTGATGAACAAGAAGAGGCACTGGATAAAGCAAAGCTTTTGATTTAGTGATACTCATGGCTTTCAAAACTGGGAAGCCACAATTAATTTTTTAGGATCAAAGGAGAATATTTGGGACTTAGCCCCACTCCACAAGAATGCATAACATAGAAACCATACCATAATATAACACCCAATGGCTATCTAGACTCTGCTTTGCTGCCCTTTCAGTAAATCTATGTGTGAATTTAGCTGTTAGCAGGGAGTTACTCATCCTAATTGTCCATAATCAGAAAAGAGATCAAAGTGGCAAAACCTGTGTATCAATTGGAAAAGGGAGAAAGGCAAATAGCTTCAGGGCATATCAACTCATTCTGAGGTTTATGTTAACTTGCACAAGGTGTAGCTCTTTTCCATTACCTATGGATGCAATGAAGATGAAACCAATTTAGAGTTGCTTAACCATAATTACACCCACTTAGAAATCACTGCTGCTTTTGCATTTGTACCACAGTTCGAATCCATTAGTGAATGTGCTTAATAATAATTTACCAAGTATTACTGCAAATAGAGAACTCCTGCTGAAGGAAAACAAATGACTGAGATAGAAAATTGACTAGTTTTTTTAATTATTAAAAAAAAAAAAGAAAAATACCACAACCTAATTGACAGAACATAGTTTGGATCTTAGCTAAACACCAACCATCACAAGTGTCTTGCCAAATGAAGAGATACTTCAAGAAAATGTGTGCCTTGGCTTTCAACCCTTACAGCGGGCTGATTACTCTTTTTCTCTGTGTGTGTGTATTGTCTAAAGGCACAGAATAAAGAAATCTGCAACTGGCAGGAAATATTTTTTCTTATTCTTTTCCCCTCCTCCTTCCCCCTCAGTCTTCTCACTTCCTGGTATAGTAAATCATGCTGGCCTGTCTTTTACAATATATGCTCAGGTTTGGAGAACATCAAAGTCCAGCTTATACTTTGTCTGTCTTGGGGGATTTAAAAGCTTATCTCTCCAGAGACTACATAGACAATTAGATTCTTCTGGAGTTCCATGGTTGCTGAATTTTCATGAATATGAATTTGGATTTGGGCACTATAAATTGGGATGGGTAGGACTTAAACACTTCGGTGAATTTCTATATCTAGATCAGATGCCTAATAAAGGCATTACATGACTGGCCTGCTAATATTTTTATTTTGAAAATTAGTATTTCTTTAAAGAAATTGCTGCATGTTTAACAGGGCAAGAGCAAATCATTGGTTCTTTGGATCCCCTAATTCTTTTCTGTCAATGTTGAGTTATTTACAATTTATTCATCACATTATTATTGTAAATATTATAGAGATTAGTATAGCAGTGATATTATAATGTGCACAAAAACTGATATTAAGGATGAACAGGTCAGATGTGTATTATCTATTTGTACATGTGGTTACACATATAAGTTGTAACTATTTCCCTCATTAATATTACTCTGATGTTACAATCAATATGAGAGGATGAAGAAAGGTTGTAACAACGTTTACTGTGCCACAGCTTGCTGAAGCTGCACTTAAGGAAAGGAAACACTCTCCATAGCCTGAAGGTGTGGTTTTGGGCAGGTCATTTGAGATTTAAATATGAATGTGACATGAATAGTAGGAAAATGTGACAAGCTCATGCACTCCTTCTTAGCTGAGCATCAGTGGAGCCGTGTTGTGATTGGACTCTGACTCACTCCTGAAACTGTTTTTCTCTACAGGAGACAAACTAGGCTATGTAACCCCATACAGTCACTCAGCTTTGTGGTTAGAGAGTTTCTCTAAGTGTGGGTTTGAATCTGCTTGTACAGACAACAGAAGTGAATCTGGGTCACCCATATCAAGTGTGCAAGTGTTTTGACCAGCAGTTATTACATAAAACTGAAGACTACAGATTTTTTTTTTTCTGTCTTGTGGTCTTACATAAGAAAGCACAAAATGCCACTGCAATTTGCACTGAGTTTTCCAACTTTTCTCTGAAAGGCATATTCGCGCAAGCCTTTCATGGGTTTAAATGGAGGATTGACTACTTTCTGGTTCCTTGGCTTCAATACAGATTAGCTGTGCAGATTCATATGCTAATACTGTTGTAACCAAGACTCATGGTGCCTGGGTATTGCTCCTAAAATGGGGGATTATGGCATGGCCTTTGGTAGTAATGTTTGCAACATCTGTTATAGACTGTGACATATTTAGATAGCTTGATATAACTGGGTTATATCAGGCTGGGGGTTTCTAAGCTGGATAAGTTTATGTAATTCTCAAATGATACCTGTGCAGGTGAGTTTTACTGTTCTTTTGCTTTTGGGAAATCAGAAGTTGGGACACAAAAGATGTAAAGTTAGGGTACAAGCTACCATATAAACAGATAAATGTAGAGAAACTGTCTTAAAATGAATTAGGGCTTTTGACCTAATTTTTGGTAGTAGTTAAATTTCATCTCTATTTAATTGATGATTTCAGTTAAAGAATACCAGAGCAAAAGCATTTTCCCTTCTATCAATGTTAATGTCTTAGATCCTCAGTTGGCATCACTCCGCAATTTTCTTGGACCTGAATCCATTACATCAAAGGAGGATCTCTTTTTCCCTTGGTGTTCCTGTGCTCATCCAAGATGACGTTTCCCTGCTGTGTTCTCATTCCTTGTCTGCCTGTGCCCAAACTGCTAGTGCATTTAAAAAAGTTAGGAAAACACCGTAGTGAGGTTCTCCTCTTGTCTGAGGAAAAACCACGGAGACAAAAAATTACGTGCAGTGTACTGCTACTGTGTGTGCATGTATATATGTTTACACATATATACACAAACCCATGTACATGCACATACATGCAATATAGTCATCATATTATATAATGTATCATTTTACATAACATGTGGCAATGTGTACATAGTATGTATAGATTCAAAAGTGTTTTGTGTGCTAGCAAAAATGAACTAAAGAATAAATGAACACACAATCTTCATGGAGGCAGCAACCCCATTTTCCATAATATACTGTTATTTTCCCTTTGGAAGACTGAAGGAAAAGCTTAGCTGTTAAATCATCGAAGAAAGCAGAATCAGCAGCATGCTTAATAAACTGATAGGATGCAATCCTGAAAACAGCTGTTAATTCTCAGAAATGGGAATTATGAGTGGAATTTAAATGTAAAAACCTAGAGAAAGGATTTGTTAAAAGTTAATATTAAATGCTTTTGAAACCAATGGGGCTAGTTTTTAAGGCACATTTTTCTAACTTTGTGGAAACAATCTTATTTCACTATACTTCGGTGAAAGAAAATACTGCTCACAGTTTAAAAATTGACATTGTTACTCTGATTAAACTTTTTTAGTAATTCTTCAAATAAAGAAAAAATACAGAAATTTGCATGACTGTATTAAATTAAATAATCTATATTTAGGTCTATGTATGAAAGAGGGAGGCTGTGGATATAGCTACTAATTTTAGATATCAATTTCTGTTCTTTCCAGTTAATGTTGCAATAGAGTATGTGAATGCAACTTGCAGGTAGTAAATATCAAAATAAGGAACATTCACAAATGTCAGGTTACTGAGGTCAGAGAAGTGCTCTCTGTGTTTATGTATATGTGTATATATGCAACATGCAGGTGTATGTGTGCAAACAACAAAAATATGTATTTGTATGTACTCTATGCATGTACATCTGGCAAAACCCTTCAGAAAAATCAAATTACTATTGCATATGAGGAGGCTGTGTGCACACACACAGAGACAACACCAGGTTCTGCATGCTCCTATGTAGTCCAAGGGATTATTTTTCCTGTGTTTTTGCCTGGATCCTGACCTTGTTCAACACTGGGAAACAACACAGGCTTTCCTCTTGACAGCAGTAAATCAGTCAAAGAAAAGAGCGTTTGGAAAGCATATAGAAGGTCATACAATATAACCAGCATTTACGTTTTTAGCATTATTTCTGTCAACAGGAGGTTAATATATCAGAAATATCCTTATCCTCTTCTACGAGTCATCAAAGTAATCTGTTTCCTATCCAGTGGAATTCCTAAGGAAGGCATCTCATAGCCCTTTCACATGCCCTCACTGTGCTTGGATGAGCAGAGGCAGCTGGAAGTGATTAGAGTAGACTGACATGTGAAATCACGTGGGAAGGGATTCATCTCACTGAAGAAGAGGAATCAATGCTCTGTTCTGTAGGGGAAGAGGAGTTTAAGTACAAAAATGAGCAGATTTTCAAAGGGGCACATGGGAATTGAGCTACATGATTGCACTGATCCCATTTAATATTGCAAATCACATCCTACCCTCAGTAGATTATAAACAGACTGATAATCACAGATGATAGTTTCATAAGAGCATAGGAACCGCCAAGCAGGAGTGAAGCAGTTGTTGCTTTATTCTAGTTGTCCCTACTAGCTCTCCCAAAACACAAAGTGATACCAGGCAAAAAGAAGAACATTAATAAATGTGTATCTGTAAATGTTACATTTGTAAGGTAAAAGCTGACATTTCCCAGACATGCAAGGTTTGATGATTTCATTTTAAATGTGCTCATTATTAGAGATGAGTCAAATAAAAATCTTTCCCTCTTGAAAGGGAAAGAATATTTGTTTTATCGTAAGCAATATCCTTTAAAAAACCCAAAATTGTACTATATCTTCAATTCTTTTTCTCCAGCTGAACATATGCATTTTATGTTTTGCCCTTTCTCATGTGATCTTCTTACTTAAGCCTCTCTCTGTAATTTCAATACCAGTATGCTACAAACAACACTCAGGTTGGCTGAGGTACCTTGCCCAGTGTGTGTTCATCATCTTAGCATCAGTGTCATGTTGTAACTGTTAGTAGATTCTCAGTGCAAAAGCAAGTTATTAGTCTAAGAATTTACTGTTTTACAGACATACAAACACACACTGGGGAGAAAGACATACATTTAGGAAGCAGGCAGAGCTTTTCTTCTACTCTCATAAAGTAGGTGATTTTTTTTGGTTTTTAAATACTGAAAAATTAAATGAGACAAGTAATTATTGAATATTCACAATTTTTTTCATCCCCCGAGAGAATTGTGAAGTTCATATTGGTTTGGGTCTTCATAATCATGAAAACCATGGATTAGATTCAGAGATTTTCTAATTTGTCACCCATCGGAGGTGCTTTTCTTTGTTTTAATATTAGGTAATGTTCTGGCAGTGGTGCCTTCATAGGCAGTGTTGTCGATGTCCTAAAGTATCGTGCTTGTCTGCCATCTAGAGCTGTTGACAAGTTGCCTTTTGAATGTCATTTCTCTGCGTGACATTCTGGCAGTCACTTCCACCTGCAGGTGTCCTTCCTCTTGGTTGTTTAGCTTAAGCAAACCCAGCATCGAAATTGTATACAATGGCTATTCTGGAAGGAAGCAGAGCCTTTTTGTTCTGCAACAATAGTGAGAAAATGCCATTTAATGTAACAGCTATGAGTAACAGGCTTATATAGGATATTATAAACTAGATAGATAATGTTAGAGATGAGGATGTTCGCTTCACTAGCCACAGGTTCCTTGAATTAAACTTTGATCTGGTTGTCCTACCTGTAGTATGGTATGAGAACTAAAATCTGCCCATTTCAGATCAGGGAAGGAACCTGTGTGTTTCCCTTATTTAGCTTTGTGCATAATCAAAGAAATGTACATGGTCATCTGTCCAGGTGGTAGAATTACTTATTAGAATTTTAAGTTATTGTAATGAAGATTGATAATTTATTAAGCAGGCAAAAATTAAGTATTGTACATGAAAGAGAGCCTGCAAGGTAATCCTGTCATACAAGGCATTACAAGAGGAACTTTTACCCTTGGGGACAGCAGCCATTTGGTAACTGACTTAATTCCACATGAGACTCTGATCACTCTTACTGTCTGAAACCCAGATTAATCTCTTCTGCCTCTAGTCATTAAAAAGTTTAGAATGCTGCTGACATTATTCATTTGGGCTCTCTGTGTCAATTTAATGGAGAGATGTCATTTTTGAAGGAAGTCAGTCCATCTGCTTAGGATTCCAGTTTTTGTCCATGGAATTCAATTCCCCTGTTGACTCTAGTAATAACCATGATAAGTGATGTGTTATAAAGCAAAAAATGCTCATGTGTTTAGAGGTAGGAAGGTATCGTGTGCTTGGAACAGATGTTCCAGCCAAGAATATGGCCAAAATCAGAGCAGAGCCCTTTGGTGACTATTCTGAGCACATTGTCTCTCAGTCACTGAATGATCCTCTAGTAAAAAAATAAATAAAAATTGATTGAAAATGAAATAATAACAGAAAAATCTTTCTGAGTGGCAAAAAAGTAGTATTTTGTCCCTCTATTTCTTGAGGATAGAAAATTTTTCTCTTACTAACAGGATAGCAGAATTTGTTTGTCAGAATAGAGCCCAGCCTTTGATGACAAAAACTGAAAGACCCTAAGAGTCTCCTAGCAGTCAGCTGGAAAAGTGCAGCAACACTTGCTTCTTTGCTGTTGAGTCTCTTACTCCATCAAGAGTGGGCATCAGGTGACCTTGCTAGAAATCCCAATCGTGTTTGTAGGCTTTTATCTAACTTTGGAGAATAATTTTAAACAAGCATATTAAATATTTAATTTTATCTATGTGTATCTTCACACACACACATAAAGTAGGGAAAAGTAGAGTGAAGTAACTCAGAAAATCATGGAGGTTAGAAGCATGAAAATTATTTTTCAAGTGATACTTTTCATTTTAAAGCTAGGAAACTTGTTTTCTACTTATCTGTCGTATGTGTGCTTGTGGGAGAGAAAATTCTGTGTAGAGTTTTTCATAGTTCTCAAGATACTGGTAATTAATTTCCTGAAAAATTGGCTAAGGCAATGTGTGGCTGCTTTGTTTATGATTTCAGAATAGGACATAGTCATCCATTCTATATAAAATACTCCTTTTTTTGGTTTTTAGCCTGTGTACAGGGGGATTATATGAGCATGGAGGTGATGGTGTTGAGCCAGAGCAAGGTACACAGAGCCAAAAGTTCTGTTTCTCTCAGCAACAGATACCAAAGGAGGAGTGAGAACAGGGGAAACAGATATTGTACTTTCCCCTGATACTCTCCTAGCTTCTACTTTTGTAGGCAGTGGTCCCTTAATAATATGTATGTAGGCTCTGCCAGCATCCCTTGAGTCCAGATTAAAGTTCTCTTTCTCAAATTCCCCTGAGGTTTTTCTGGCCTTTGCTTTTGTACCTGCTTTCTGCCCATGTTGCCAGTCATCATGGTCTGTTTCTTCTCATCTATTCCATTTATTTTTACCATGTGGTTTCTTTCATTTTGTATTTTGTAAAGGACTGTTTTCAGTCCTTTCAGCTAAACTGTTCATTTTTATAGTCAGAATTTTCCTAAAATCAAGCCTTTTTTTTTTTTCCATTTAAAGGAGTACTATCAGTCAGAAATTACTGTTATGAAATGCTTTTTTTCCAACACAATTGGTCATGTCAATAGGATTTTTATTTATTTTTGAAATCAAAAATAAGAAAAGAGTGTATTGAAGGAATATTGAAAGCTGCGAAGTCAAGCACTTAAAAATTGGTTATATAGGACTTTAGGTGACAAGTGTGACTTTCATTTACACTTTCTTTCCTTCTCAAGTAAAGGATATTTAATTATGTAACAACTTTCTGTTTGCTTGTTGGTTTTTATTTTTTTTTTCCCCACCCCACAGGACTAGTTATAATCTTTTTTCTTTTTAATTTTTGGATATTTGACCCAGTTAATTATTTACTTTATATAGAAAAAATCATGCAGTGAACGCAAAGCTATCAAATTTTTCTTGCAGTATGACATAAAGATTAAAGCAAAAACCTCAGCTAGGCTAATTAGAGAAATCAGACCTTCAGTGTTTAGTGTTTATAGTTTCATTACTATAAAATGTCATTTCAGAGCTCCAAAATGGATAAAAGGATATAAGTCACACTCTAGTCTCAGTCTTAGAGTTTTAAACCCCACCCTTCAGTAGCTTTCAATGATCTGTGAATTGAGATTCCTTCTGCTGCCAAGATAAGTCCAAAATGTTTTATGTGAGAAAAAAAAAAATTGGTCTAGGACAGTTACCTCTTTTGCTATGCTGTAATTAACTGTGCCTATACCTGTGTTGTGCAGCAGAGCTCATCCACAGAGGAGCTTCTCTCCTTGCCATTAAAAATCTTTTACCCTCTAAAGTGTAGTGGTGAAGTTTGCAGCATGTACAGAGTCTGATCCTCTGCTTTGTCTTGGAATGGTCTGAGGGTGACCCAGGGCAAACCTACTCCAAAAACTGTTTAAGCAACCTCACAGGGTGAACAAGTGCAGTCCAGGGACAGTGCTCTGGACTGGGTTTAATTTAGGCAATGGTAACCATCTGCAGTGGTGTGTGTGAGGAGTCCCTTTATGTATCCATTCTGAGATAATTTCATGTTAGCTATAAACAAGTATCCTGAGAAGGGTGGCCTATAATGACTGCACTCCTCCCTGTGAGGGGAAGCCATGTCCCAGTTCTAGGATGTGTATTCAGTGCAACGATTATGCTGCAGGTATGGTTTGTATAAATTTTTCATGGTGAAGTGTGACCTTTATTTTCTTGCCAGGCATCTCATGACTCTAATACAATAACCTGTGACAGATTGTTTGAACTGAAGAGCCCCGGAGCCCTGCTGTAGGTGAAAAGTGGATGCTCCTTACTTACAGTGAAGCATGTCAAGCAAGGGAACAAAGACAGATCTTTTTTAAAAAAAAAAAAAACAACACAACAAAAGACAACCAAAAAAACCAAGCAAATATAACAAACAAAGGCAGCCTATGAACAAAAATAAGCAGCAAATCAGGGGTATAGACTTAGAAACCCATTTTGTTTAGACCCATATCACTGTGCATTGTTTGGTGGATAAGTGGTTGTCTGGATGGTTGCAGCCAGAGAGTGGTGTGGTGGTCAATGACTCACTGCCTGGACAGGCATGTACACTCACTGCCCAGAAAGCCAACCCCATCCTGAGCCATCCTGAGCCACCAGCAGTGTGGCCAGCAGGTGAAGAAGGGGATGCTGCCCCTCTATTCTGCTCTTGTGAGAGCCTACCTTGGGTACTGCATCCAGCTCTGGGGTTCTCAGCACAGAAAGGATGTGGACCTGTTGGAGCAAGTCCAGAGGAGGGACACAAAAGTGATCAGAAGGATATAACAGCTCTCCTGTGATGACAGGCTGAGAGAGTTGGGGTTGTTCAGCCTGAAGAAGAGAAAGCTCTTATATGTGACTCTTACAAGGTGTCTTTTCAGTACTTAAAGCGGGTATGGCTCATGAGGAATATGGGAAAAAACTTTTTAATAGGTTCTGTTGTGGGGTAATTACCAAGGGGTAATGGTTTTGAGCTTAAAAAGGGTTTTAAACTAAGGGGCAATGGATTTAAACTAAATCAATCCTCTTAAACGAAAAGAGCGTGCATTTAGACTAGATACCAGGAAGTAAGTTTTTACAATGGGGGCAGTGAAACACTGGAACAGATTGCCCAGAGAAGGACCCCAGCACTGGATGCATTCAGGATTAGGTTGGATGGGGCACTGAGAAATGTGATCTAGTTCAAGGTGTCCCACTCACTGCAGAGAGAGTAGGACGAGACGACCTTTTCCAACCCAGGCCATTCTGTGGTTCTATTTGAAGGTACTTGCTTTTAGTTGTTCTGAACTCATGCACATAATGAATGAGTTGAGTCCAGCGCTTTCACTGTGCTACCCATGCTACATTGCTCTCTTATCACCTCGGATGGTGCTTTCTCTTTGCTTTCTCAGAGGTGTAAACAAAAGTGCAAGACAGCTGTCTGCTTCCTGCTAAATAGTAAATACTTGATACTGACTCAGCTTCACTGATTTATCAAGAGAATATCTTCACTCTTTGCCTCTGCCCACCTGTTATATGGTTGTATGTATGCAAGAAGCATTGTGGGCAGCTCACAGAGGAAATCTGTGCAGGTCACCTCACAAATGAACACATCCTCTTTTGTCAGATATAATGCTATAGTTAGCTGCTTCTACACTTTGTGTTCTTTGCACTCTCTGGTTGTTTTCCTTAACAATTAGTCAGTGTTGTGAAAGCTTTAAAAGCAATGTATGTGTAGCTGACTAAAAAAGAATTAGAATAGGGCAAGATGCATGTTTTCCTCCGGGAAAGAGGATGAAGCCACTTGAATGTAATTTCAGTAGTGGTAAAGCAGATGCATACCTCTGATTTCTAACTCAATACATAAAGAAATTGGATTCATAGCAGTTAAAGGAATCAAATGCTTTGGTTAAGTGCCCAGAATAAGTTACAGAATGCAGGTATCAAGTGGTGGTTAGATGTGGTGAGAAGGCGTCACTGCTGCCAAGAAGAGCTGATGGAGAACGTAATGGGTGTTGTGCAGGGATGGGGCTAATGAGAAGGAGGCATAGCACTTCAGAGGCTGGAGAGGACTACAGAGGAGAGGGTTTATTGTTCTGGTAGGAATGGAGAGCTATAACCTCAGTATTGTATTTGATTCGAGTTCTACATATTAAGAGCAATTGGAGGGTCCTGGTTGTCTCATTACATCTTCTGACACTGAAGTTCTGGCTTAGATTATGGAGTTTGCTATAAATTATGCCTGGTAATTATGTTCCTGAGGGATGTAATGGCTGTTAGTTATAGTATGCTGTGTTTTGGCTGTCATGTCAGTACATTCTGAAGTACATCAGCACACTGACTATTTTTGACTTGACAACAGGAGCATAGAAATTCACTGTATCTTCTCCATTAAACAGAACATGTTCCCAGAGGGTGATCCCACCTAGTATTCTAGAGTCAGTTTCTTTTCATCTGCTATTTTTTTCTATTTTACATCCAGATCTCAGGAATCCCTTTTGAAATGTTTAATACTAAATTTTTAAGTAGCTTTGACAGTGTCCATGAAAAATTAGTTTATCTGTAAAGAAGGGAAAATACTTCGGTTGTACTGGTCTGTGACACAGCAGAGACCTTACAAATCATGGCAAAATATGACTTTGGTCAAGAGGAAACATTTGGTGTGTCAGTCCGAGTATCTGTGGATGGACACAGCTCTCAAGACTATCAAGGAAGTTGTCTTGCCTTGTGTGGGGAGAGCTGCATACCTCACCTCTCTTCATAGTACCACACGGTGATACAGGTTGCAAGGCACCTTTGCCGGAGCATTTAGATGACAGTCTCACAAAGCTGTTGGCTTACAGTCACATAAAGGAGCTTTTACTCAATATTTTTTCTAGTATGTAGAGATAGAAGTACTTGGTCATAGATATTGCTAGCCACTTCTTAAAAAGGTACCTGAGATTTACTAATAACTTGCCAGCAAGTACTGCATGACAACCAAACCCCTGGAATTTCCCTGTGTTGTAGGAACAATATATTCCTAATCACTAGACCACAAAGGACATAGCTACAGGAACATGTACAAATAGATACCAGCTGTGCTGTCTCATTTCCTGAGCTGTCCAGAGATAAGACACCTCCAGACTTGAAGCCAAGTATTCATCGTAAGTGCTGCTCCAAGCCTGAGAAAGTTTGACCTCTTTCCCTGCTGGGACATACTGGGATAATGATGTGGCTCTGTACATCTGAACTAAAGCTGTCTCATGCTCATTGCACAGGCAGCGCAAGCGTAAATCTGTTAGCCCCTTGTCATGCTATCTCAAACACTGCTGTGTTTATTTAGACCTAATATATATTATTCTTGTTTTTCTGCTGCTTATGGCATAGTGTTCCTGCTTCCTAAAGCCTAGAATTAGGTATTTGACTGTAGGATTTTAGGAAAACCGAGCTTGATCTGGTGCCTTCTTTAAGTGCCTTTATCTTTTCCTGTTGGCTGCTGTGAATTTTACTCCGAAGATCCTGCTGTCATTTGCATGCAGCAATGTGTGGCAGTAGCCTTGATTCTGCACCATGAAACCCCATTTCTAAAAAGACTCTTTCAGTGATTAACACTTCTTTGTTATTAATATCTTCCATTCAGTAAATAGATAATTTGTTTTGAACCCTGCTATCACTTTTCCTCTAGTGATAAACACTTTCTCTTGTGCTATAACTGAATAATGATTTCTTTGAAAGTGTGATTAAAGCACTGCCTTCTTCATAATCCCACTTTATTTTATATGATAAACTTGATACAATGAATAGCTGTCTGACCCATGCAACAGTAATGAATATTTGTTTTTATTACTTTTTTTTAGTAAAGGCAGAAACAATACCTCTTATAAAGTCCTGTATATGAATGCATCAGGTTGGAAGACGCTTCAAGAAGTTTTGCTGTCCACCCTCCTGCTTAGAGCAGGATCAGTTCTCAGGTCAGACCAGATTATTCATGGCTTTATCCAGCCTTGTCTGGGAAACTGCCAAGGCCTGCACAACCTTTGGCTACAGCTGATTGCATCTTTAAAAGAGAAGTATCAGGGATTGAAAAAGGAATGAAAATAAATTTTAAAAAGGAGAGGATTGGTAAAGCAGATGTTGTAAATCAGATGTATTTTTATGCATTTCTTTATGATCACTTAAATTCCTGACTATTTGAGTGTTTACTTCTTCTCATTCAGTGTTTCGAGTACACTAATTGGCACAGCTTATATTCTAAGGAGATGTTAGGAAGCACTGAAGGTAAAACTGCATTGGGTTAAATTAATTGCCTGTTTCCTGGCCTTGAGAATCTGAAAATCAGTGAAAAGTTTCATCGTGTGCTTGCCTGATGAGAGGGTGAAGTGGAGTGTAACCACCTGCCAATGTTATTCTGTGCAGTTTGGTTAGACTTGGTCTCATCTCAGCTTTTCTCTTACACCAGTCTTTATCAATGCATTCTTATATAACCTCTGTCTGCTCAAGTGCTGTCCAGAGAAAATGTGAAAATTGACACTTCTCTTATTCAGAACAAAGTGTGAGATGCTTGGAAGTCATACCAATAAGCTGTATACACCCTTCAGAGGAGCACTTTCCTGTTGAGCTGCACTATTATCTATGCATCATTTCCACAGTCTGGCTCTGAGTTCTGAGGAAGTGTTAATGAGCTTGAGTTGTAGGAGAGCAATTGTCTGCTCTTCACGGGAAAGGAAATGGAGTCTTTGATCATAATTGCAAATATAAATTGCCCATCCTAAAAGCTAAAATGTCAGAAAGCTTGTTTTAATTTATTTTGGAGCAACAGAGATGCTTCTTTGAGACATGATCAAGGACAAAAATCTCTGCAGTTTGCTTATCTTGGTATGAAAGACTGTATTACTGTGTGTAAATTAAACAGAGGGATCATAATGAAAATGATGCTCAGCTAACTCCATAAAATTTGGTAGCTAATAGGTGATCTATACATTCCTTCCTTCCTTCCTTCCTTCCTTCCTTCCTTCCTTCCTTCCTTCCTTCCTTCCTTCCTTCCTTCCTTCCTTCCTTCCTTCCTTCCTTCCTTCCTTCCTTCCTTCCATAAAGGGTAACAACAGGATCATGTTCTGATGATCTCTTCCTTCTATAACCCCAGGAAATTTGTCCATTTTCAAGAGTCATCTATTGTGGTCTGGCAAAACAGTGGTTTGACAGTACAGTGCTTGTTTTATGGAGTAATTCATGAATTCTGTCATTAATCAACTTTTCTTGATGACATTGACTTTTTTGTACATCTCTGATGTTTCTGGTATAGATATACTTTTAGGGGTATATTGAAAGGGAACATTTTATATCTTTCAAGTCAGATGCACTTCTTGATCTTGTAATTCCTTTTTGCAATTTACCAGATGGCGTCAGATTTAAACTCAGGTTGAGATTTTGTACTATGCTGAAGCATATAAGATTGATTAAATCCTTTGATACTCAATTCAAAATGAGGTTTTAGTTAAGTTTCTTGTTTAGAGCATTGCAAACAACCTGTTAAAATGTCCTGTGAGGTATGACTGCATGGTCAGGACAAGATAATAACTGGAAATTTCTCTTTTGCTATATTTTTATGCATTCAAGCATGCAAAATATGGCCCTAAAGCATCTTCATTTTATTAATTTTAGATTAAAAAATTCTAGCTGGGAATTTACTACTTTCTTTTTTTTTTTTTTTTTTTTTTTTGTAGCAGGAGTAAAGGAATTAAAATTAACTCCTGGAGCAGGTGCTATATGAATGTGATTAGTTGAAATCAGGGATTTGCCATACTGGCTGGTCAGCCTCTCTTCATATAGGCAGTTCCATTTTTCTCTATCACTATCAGTGGTGAGAGCGAAGCAGAGTCTGCTTTATTGTTCCTGATTAGTATCAGTCAGAAAAGCCATGATCACAGTATTTAGGAGCAATAGAAGCATCCTTGTCTATGAGAGATTTAAGTACACGTCTAGGAAGCCAGATAACATGAAAAAGAGCCTACAGGAGAGTAGAGTGACTTTTGTCATTGTAAATGCTTTTGTATACGACTCTTTTCAGTATACATGCTTTTGTATATAACACACTTATTACCTTCCGTAATTCTAGTCACAAAAGCAGATTTAGGTATTATTCAAGCTTTGTGTAGACAGCTTTTTTACAAATCACACCTAACTCTTCAAACACTTCAATGAAATGGGATTAAAAATAGGAATTGATAATTTGGAAAATTTAAAATTATCCTTATGGAAGATTAAACAATTCAAGAGGAGCAAGTACAAATGACAAGTTATAGTAGGAGTTAAACTATATCTATAGTAAAACTGTAGTCCTTAAAGGTGTCATGGCTGAAAAAAATAAGTGAACCTTAAAATGGAAATGACTTGGCCCCCGCAATATACTGGATTTCAAATTCTTCACTTATTCGTGGTCACACTGAAATTACTCGCCAGTGTATCTTCTCACCAGTTGTAAATAGAAAGAATCACCTTGGCCAGAGTGAAACAAAACTGCGTAATTTCCTGTGAGGATGTTTGCTCTAAAATTTTGGATGTAAAAGTTTTGAGTTTGGAGGTGCTTATAACAACTTTGGAAGCCACTTTGAAAAATAAACAGTTCCACAACAATATAAATTCAGTTTAAGAAACTAAAACATTTCAGAATTAGTTTATATATTGAGCAGTTGAATCCTACTTGGACTATTAAATCTTTTTTATGTCAATTTAATGCTAGTCATTCAATATATTATTAAAATTTAAAAAATTAAAGTCTTCCAAACTTCAAGATTTCTATTAGCATTGCTTTCTTAGTCCTCTTGCACCTTGTCTAGATACAGTGTGAAGTGAAAAATTGACTGCTGCTTGAGCCTGTTCACTTCCTCTCTGTTTAATCAGTTATACCTGTATGACATGAACAGAAAGTAGATGCAAAGTGCTGCCAAATAGTGTATTTTTCCAAATATGCTTCCAATTTTTACATGGCATAAAATGGTTAAGGGTCCGGTCTATTAAACTTTGCCCACTGCTTTTATTTTTCTTAACATCTTTTACTCATGAATTCTTGTGTCTGCTTGCTGAAAGCACTGGTTCCTCCACAGAATGCCTTGTTTTATACTGCATATTTTGGTCTTGCATGAGGCTTTCATTTAGCTTTCATCATTCAGAAGCTTTCAGAATACTTACCTGATTAGAGTTTGCAATATATAATTATAGATATTTGCAAGAGAAGAGATCCAGGATAGCATTATTTTTAAGGTTGTAATTAATGGGCTAATCTCTCATCCTTGCATCAAGAAAGAGGATTTGCTACAAGAGAATCTCTAAGTCCTGAATATGTTGTAATCCACTGACCAACTCAAGTATCTAGAGCAATGATGCTGTCAGGCTCTTAAAATTCTATGAGTGATCTGCAATATGTGAAAATTGAAGTGTTGGGGTTTTTTGTTTTGTTTTGTTTTCCTTTTTTTTTTTTTTAATTTCAATAAATCTTTTAATAAAAAATAGATCAAGGACTCTGGAACAGTTCCTTATATGACTTATGTTCTATAAGGGGCCCGCTGGTCTTGCAATCCATAAGCTGTCATAGACCTTTCTAAAATACAAAACCCCAAATCAAAAATCACTGTTCCAAAAACACATGATGATGGCTCAAGTATTTTTGGGCTAACATGTTCAGAAACACATATCCTAGGTAAGACTTTACTCAGCTTTTTTATGAGATGGTTGTTTTCTTCAGCTGTATGGATTCAGAAATATATGTTAAGCATGTCACTGTGGGAATCCAGAGTGCAGGGAATATTTCTCTGCCTGTTTTGGAGAGAAAAACCCCCCTGGACAGCATGGTTTTTGACCTTTACCATGGAGAAAACTCCCTACCATCTGGGAGGAGCTAAAATCTACACAGATGTGAACTAGGTGATAGAATATGATGTAAGGATGTCACAGGGTGAAGAATTTAGAAGTTTTAGGTTTGTTAATGTAGTAAATAGATAAATAGTAAAAGTTCCAAAATGGAGGAACCCTTGTAGTTTATATCTCTTTCTCTCTTCTTCTAGTCCTCCATATTCTGCAGCAGAGGTAGTTTAGGATGATTGGATGAAAAATGCCGCAGTTCCGGCCTGCGTGTCGGAGTGATTTACTGAACATTGGATGGAAAGTAAAAATATCTGTCGTTTCAATTTTTAAGTGGATAATTTACCTATAAAAAGGCTTTGGAATCTTGATAAGCAGCCATTTTCTTGCCTTCTCTTGTCATGTTCTGTTCTACTGTGTCTTTCTAAGCTGATAACACTAGAATAAACAACTATCTGAAGAAGCAGTTACTGCGAGCTTGCCTCGTCCGTCTATCAAGCTCCTTGCAAGGACTTTAAGAACTTTAAAGGGCCTCTCCCAGCAAGAAAGGCTGATTTATGGCACTAGCAGTGTCATGTCACAATGAAACTCACCACTTAAAATCATTAGTTAAATTGTATTGAACGGAACCTCAGATTTTCACCTAGTACAACCTCTGCTTAAAGCATGGTCAGCCTTGAAATCAGACCAAGTTATTAAAGGCTTTTTCCATTTTTCCATTTGGTCTGGAACACCTTCAAACATACACAATCTTTCTGGGCAATCTGTGCCACTCCCTGGCAGTCTTGAGGAAAAAGTTTCTCCCTACATCCATTCTGAACCTCTCCCTTTTCAACTTATGCCTATTGCTCCTCCCTGTCCCACCAGACCTTGCTGTGAGGAGCCTGGAAGCATCTTCCCAATAATCTCCTTATAGGTATTGGGGGATTGCTGTTTGCTTCCCCAGAAGCAGCCTCTGCTCCAGGTGGAACAAGCTCCATCCCTCAGCTGCTTGTCACTGGTCAGCACTGATTTGCTTGTAGACCCTACTGAAAGGAAGGGAGAAGATTCTAAACTATATATTAGTGAATGCATACATGATGAACCTCATCAGATTACATGAATAGAAGTGAATGGGGATCTTGGTTCAGCATGAAGAAAGAAGGGCTATTAGTGACTGAGGTACAGTAGAATTCAGGTGGGGCTTCCTATGCAGAATCACAGAAACACTGAACCATTTAGTCTGGAAAAGACCTCTGAGCTCATTGAAACCAACTGTTACCTCATCACTGCCAAGTTCTCCACTAACCCGTGTCCCCAGCTGCCACATCTACTGTCTTTTAAACAATTTCCAGGCATACTGACTCAATCACTTCCCTGTACAACCTGTTCCAATGCTTGACAATGCTTTTGCTGAATAATTTTTTTGTAATATCCACTACCCTGGTGTAACTTGAAGCCATTTCCTCTTGTCCTGGCACGTCTTACAGAGGAGGTGGGATCAACCCCCACCTTGCTACAACCTCCCTTCTGGTTGTTGTACTACCTGTAGAGGAAGTTTGGTTCATAAACTTCAGTACAAATTTGCAAAATTGTTAATAAAATTTCCCCACCAAAGCACAAACCTCTAGCCTTTGAAAGCCCATTTATATAATTAATGGAATATGTGTTTATGTGACTGGAGTATTTTGAGGAAAGTTAACAGTTTTAAAAAATTTCACTTAAAAATTTAAATTGTATTTTTGCCTGTTCATTTTGATATAAATGCTGTAAACTCCAGCTTATTAATTTGCTATATTACTGTTTTGAAAATATTTTCAGAATAGCTGTTGCAGTCTTCTGTAGTCTTTACTTTTTTTTTTTTTTTTAATTTTGATTGGTTTTTACCTTAGATTCCTTCATAATAATATTTTAACAGAAATAGCAAATCCTCTGCTCAGAGATCCTCCAGAAGATTCTCTTTAGAACTAATTATAGCTGTCTTTAAAATCTCCTGGCTTCTACTGCCCCAAAGTAGCTTTTTACTGAAAGATAATAGTCTGAGCAAAATGCTCAGCTTCTTTTTACTGCATAACAGTAACATGATGTGACATTTCTGCATTGTATTATTATCAAGCTCTGAAAACTTACTAAATCATGTTCCAAGTGATCAATGGCTTTATCCTTTGCAAACTAAAGTGCTCATCACTCATGGCACTCCTCCTTTGTTCTGGTGGAATAGAGGACAGTTCTAATGTATCTTGGCAGGTCCTCATTTTCTTTATTTCTTTGAACATGAACTTTACTTTTCCATAAGAAATTTGATAAGTAGGCATTAGGTAACAGCCAGATAGGTTTGTGTTTTGTTTTTTTCTTTTCTCAGAAATGAAGATAATCTTTTTTGAGGCAGAGTACGATCAACCACAGACATTCCATTTGTTCAGAGAGTTTCTTCAATACAACTCCTTAATTTTTGGAATTACATAAAACTGAAAATAACAGAAATGAAATTTCCGTCATGGGGAATGGAGGAAACAGTCAGATGTTGGACTCAGTCCATGCTGCAAATAGTTCAAGACAGTGCATTTCTGTGTCAATTCTTAACACGTACAACAAGGGAAAAGTGGTTTCTGCACTCGCTTGCTGAAAACCACATTCAAATTTACTCGCAGGCAGGAATTTAGAACATATGACGGTGGGAAGAGGCAAAATTTTGATTCCTCAATGTGATCCGTGGATAACCTTATCCTTTTGGGTTTACTGAAGTAACTTCAGAAAATATTTGATGTAACAATTGGCCCCATACAAGCAGTCTAATGCTCAAGTAGTAATGTATGGCAGTTTTCATGTTATGATTTATGGAAGGGGTACTCCCCAGTTTTTAAAACCTAAACATAAAAATGCACTTGGTTTTGTTCATAATTCAACAGTCCAGAATTTCCCTAACTGTAAGGAGATGTCAGCATGTTGTAGAAAAAAAGGAAAATCCATCCTGCTGTAAAAGCCAAATGAAACAATATAAAATGAAAAACATATAGACTAGCTGCGTATAATTCTGGAACAAAGTATTTAATGTCAAAAAAGAATTGGTATATAAGGATTTCTATTATGGAATGTACAAGTAGGCAACATAACTTCAGAAACATAAGTTTGTATTATTTTGTTTGTAGTCTTATGGTTTCAGGATTTGGGTTTTTTAATATGATGAAGTGAAAATAAAACCTTTCCAAGTGTTGGTATAAAACACAAATATATGGGTATTTCTGTTGGTCACTTGAAATTTTGAGGTATCCTTCATATCTGAGAATACACTGTGTAAAAGATGAAGGGAAGAAAAATCTCATGGTTACATTTAAAAAAGCTCATAATACTATAAGTTGCCGCAAAAATAAAAAAATAAAAACAAAACAAAACAAAAGCCAAACCAAAGTAAACAAAAAAACCCCAACAAACCCAGAAAACCCAAACAACACTTTTTCACTCTATTTTCCTTTCCGCATTATTTCCTTTGTTTCTCCATCTCACGCTTTGTTCTCCTGTGCTGAGATGTTTAATTGAAGTGCACTATTTATGGATTTTATAAGTCCGGTGGAAAGAGCTCATATCTTAAAAATCATTCTTTCCTGTGTATCATTTGGAATCTGAAACAGGCTAAGTTTTCATGTTAATATCGCCGTAGGTACTGTCTTTCATAAATGCACACATATTTTTCAAATGAGATGGAATTCTGGTAAACTGAGCTGTTTAGTGACTGTGTCTGCAAGGGACTTTTGCAGTCAAGGGAGAGCTGTTCAGTGCATTCAGTGTGGACTTTAACAAGCAATTGCTTCCTCAAGTAGACACCTGTACTTGGTGAGATGGATAGTGCTTTACATTTTATTCACTGTATTGACCAGAGGCTTGGTTCAGTTGCCTGAGCACTGCCAGATGCCTGTGGGTGTTTTCCTTACCTTCTGGCTGACCCTCCATGCAGATATCTCGGGGCATATCTGGTGGCACTTAACACTGATTGTCTTCTGCTGATACCTGTTTTAGACCACTAAGATCTAGGTCTTTCACTGAAGCAGAAATCTAAATAGCAGTCTGAGGTATAGACATCTGCTTTGTTCCATCTGCAGTTAAGTGAGATAAAGGAAGTTTCAGTAATTCTTTGCATATGTCAAGCTTTGTTTTGTTCAGCAGCAAAGCAATATGCACACAAAATAGTTTTTTTCCTTATTTCAGTTAGCTCAGATCCTGCAAAGGAAGAACTAAAGTGCAGCCCACCAGAGATAAAATATTTTTTATGTAAGTTTGAATAAAACTAGTAGCACCTGAAATATTAAAATACATACTTTTTATTTACAAATGATTAGCCTTGTTTTGACATTTAAGTCATGTATGATGACACATTTGAATTGCCATCCACATTATAGTAAAGGTGCACAATATCAGTCATACCTCAGCATTTCATTATTTGGGATTTGTGTGTGGAATGCTGGAGGCAGGAAATACTTCCTGCATGGATTATAAGCCAAATTTGCAATATCCATTGTTTGAGAAGAGGTGGTCACTGAACAGGTGCAATTACAGAGACAACTTCTTTGTCACTGGTGACTCGGAGAACCAAAACCACTTGTGGACAGATACCAGATTCTGGGCTCCACGATGGCCCACCATGCTAGCCCTGCTGTGCAGATGCCTCTGAGGACTAGAGAGGCATTTCTAGAACAGAAATGCAACAATTATAGTTCACATGCATAATGAGCAGAGTTTTGCATCTGCAGAGTGATATTTCCATTTTAGTGATAGTCTTAGTACTCTGAATTCAGTATTCTGTTACTAATTCTGTGTTATTTTGTTATTGATATGTTTGATTAATTCCTTTTTCTAGATGGAAATATTGGACAGATAAATCAGTACACTTATTGTAAATAAATATTTATTACTTATATATTAATATTTATCATTTATGGATGCAATATATTATTAGATTGAAGCTAGTTCTTTTTTTTTTTCCCTTGTATCTCATTCTATTTTAGAACTTACAAGAACAGAGTTAAGTCAACCATTCCAGAGATTTCAAAATATGCTGATAGATCTTAATAAATGCTAGTCAGAGCATAAACAAAGTAACATATTTTATGGAGGAATAAATATCTTTTCTAATCTGCAAAATATTTGATAATAATTGATCAGTTAATATGCAATAACGGCTTTCAGAGGTTCTAAAAGACATAAATATTTTTGATATTTAAATCTGACATTTGCAATTTGTTTAGATATTTAGCTGATTTTTTTTTTTCTTTTAGAATTATGAAAATTTATTTTCTGCCTGAAAGAGATGACTTGGAGTTAAAGTCTAAGAGATCTCATGATCACTTAACGATCCCACGCTTAAGTCATCCTTAGTGGTGAGAAATTGACTGAAGTGTTCATGAGAAAGTATATTTTCAGCAAACTGGAATTTAATAATCTAATGTTTAGAGGTTGATGCTGATTTCAGTTGCCATTACTGTAGATTCAGCATGAATTACCCATCTCACATAAGCTGTTTTTGAAAAATGTGTACACATATATATGTAAGAGGTTACATCAGATTGCTAACTTTTTCTTCTCATGTAGAATTATTGGCATATTATTTATGTCTAGTGGTAGCCAATTTCTGAATATATTAGTGATTTCTCACGTCTTGTGATTTTGTTACTCAAGTATGCTTCAACATCTGAATAAATATATAATTTTGAAAAGCATGAGGTGTTGTTCCATGAACATGTAAGTGTTCAAGTCTAATCAAAAAACACAGACTTTAAGTGCTCCCAGTTCAGAATTTAGAATAAATATGAGACAGAAATAGTCCTAACCATTAATGAGACCTTGTTGTGCTCTTGAAGGTAGTATGAATGGGAGGGTCGGTTTTGGGCATGACAAACATAGACAATAGCTTAAAGAATAAAATAGCTTAAAATATAAAAAAATGATATTATGCAAGAGAGAAGATTTCTACTCCAAGAAAAGTGTCTGAAGTGCTAAGCCTGGCTCAGAGGCAGCCACATAATGTCACTTACAAATCCATTCAGCAGCTGTGGGACTGAGCAAGCCCCTTGGCTCAGTCACAGGTAGAAGGGTCTCACTGCTGGGGGGTCCAGCCCTGTTTCACCCCCACTGTTTAGCAGAGAAACCCATAAACAAACGTGCAGAGTGGAGTGTGTGGGGTCCAGAGAGATTGCTCAGTCTTGGCATCCAAAAACTTATAGGGGAAGATGACAGGGTAACAGCTCTGCTGTGGCCATGCACTGGAAAGTTACCCTTGCTCTTGAAAAATCATGAAAAATGTTCTGGAGTATAAATAACAATATTATAAATATAAAATCTTAAGATGTGGAGTATTGGATATATCCTTTAAATAGTGTTTAAAAGTTGTTTGTTTCTTGGGGGAAGGAAGTTACGCTTTTATAATGCAACTGCAGGGAAGCCAAATGGAATATGAGCTTGCCTCAGAAATGTAACCGAATAGCACAGGTTCCTGTGTTTAATCTTTCACTGTCCAAAGCCAAGATAATTTCCAAGCTTTCCTTGAGTATTATTAATTGTTAATTTGATTGCAAAACTTTTTACTGTTGAATTATGTACATATAAATCAACAGTAACAGGACATTTTGGCTGCAGGTTCCAGCTCCTATTTCAAGAGGGTGTCAGACTCCTTTTCCCCAGCCTTGTCCTGGGAGCAAAATTTTAGTTTACCCTTGATGAGATATTTTACTGGGTAATTACATGGAATATTAAAGAAATTTGATGAGTAAGAGTTTAATTCAGGTTTTGAAGATATTCAGCAGTTCATTTAGGGATTCAGGATCTGTTCACAAGTCAGTGTCAGTCTCTGATGCTTACTTGTGATTCACAAACATCTGACACCATGTATACACTCAGTGAATATATGGTCTTCTGATTTTGAGTATTTCATTCAAATAGCATAGTGATTTAAATAATAAACCACTCTACAGCAATCATGACATCCTGAAATAACAATTCATGCTAAATTAAGCAAAGAAAAGTGGCAACAGCTGACAAATATCTCTTTTAGGAAGACTCGAGTTGTGTTGTTCTTTTAGTGCTGATTTTCAGTTTGTTTGCCTTTCTTCAAAGAGCTGTTAATATTTTTAAGAGACGAGTGTGGTCAATTATATGACTTCCTGTCATATTTAGTGAAAATTTCTACAGGACTTTTTTTCTGGTGAAAGCAAGCTAGCTAGCTAGTTAATTGTTCTAAAACCAGGTTTTTTTAATGAGATCCTTGTGTATCTATTACAATATTAACATTTACCTGAGTTCTTCTGTGATTCCTATTGATAAAATATCCAGGACCTCTGGAGCACACTCATTTCTTAAATTCCAGTTAATTCTCAAAAAATTAACAAAACCCCAAAGTGGTAATTTAGATTACAAAGAACTATTTTTCTATTCTGTTTTTAAATTTATGTTTCCTTCAGACTGTTACTTTAAGGGTAATAAAACTGATTTTGTGAAATCAGTGAACCACTTTATCATTATTTTTCTCTTAATAGAAAAATTTTTTATGATACTAGGTGGTAGTTGTAGATATCTCCAGAGAGAGATATGTTCCTCTACTTACAGAATTAGGGAAAAAATAAAATTGGAGACTATTGTGCATCAAAATACTGCACAAATTGTTGTCTTCGAAAAGAATGGAGAGGACAAAGGAATAGCAGTCTAAGAATTCTGTGATTTATTTTGTATCCAAGAACAATTCTATTTGCATTACCAAGTACTTACCACATTGTGGAAAAGTCTTAGTAAGACATTTGTAACCTACTTGAAGGTATCACTCTTATCTGCTCTCCCTAAAGAGAGAAATCTTGTAGTGCATTATCAAAAACATATGCTATAAAAGAGATTATTTCCACAGTCTCTTTTACCAATGATCTCAATACGAGAAAAGAAAGACAATGCTGCATTAGATATATTTTCAAATTTAAAGATTTAAGTCAGAGAGGATTGTTACAAAGAAACAAAGCTAGTCTCCAACACAGTTATAGATAACCAGTTTCCTTTGGTAACGTTTTTGTCAAGCTCAGAATAGCAACTAGGGAATTAAATTTTAAGTACAACTGTAATTAAAATAGTCTGCACACTTTTCCATCCCATCTGTCCAGCTGAAGGAATAAAGGAAGATCTGAAAGACCTCTGGGTTGTTTTGTAAACATATCTGATTTATTTCCTTGACATAGAAAAAGCTTCCCTGATAGAATCCTGGCTGTCTTCTCCAAATTTATAATGTACAAATTGTGAGGAGGAGCAGCATAGCATAAATGGATCTTGTTTCCAGAACTGGTATGTACATATGAAAATAAGTGTACTTAATAAATGGAGGTTATATTTTACATAGAAAAAGGAGGAGGAAGGTCAGAAGGTCAGAATGTCTGCTGCTGTAGCTTTGAAAATGTGAATTTCACTTTACTGGTAAAAGGCCGAAGGTGCTGGACTGAGTTGGCAGTGCAGGCTGTCAGCACGTGTGTGGGTTTGTCTTGGCACCGTTTCAGATTGCTTTAAGTGTGGCTGAGTGACTTTTGCCTCCCTTTGCATGAGCAGAAGCTCTGTGAACACCATGAATAAGGTGAAGGTCTGTCTGATCTGGGGCAGCCCTGCTGTGCAAGTAACAGCCCTTGGTGTCAACTGAGGCCAGGCGGGGAAGCAATCAGACTTCAGCAGAGAGCCAGTGAGAAGGAGGCAGAGTGTTATAAGAAGACATAAAAATAGAGCTCCAAGTATACCACAGGATGGAAAAGGAAGAAACTCCCACAACTGTGAACATCATACTCCCAGCAAGGATCTCAGGTTGTTCACAACCTGTTCTACTTACCCCTCTTTCTGTTTGAGGAAGACTGGAGGTCTTGACCCTTGGAAAAAGAGGAATTTTGGATAGACAAATACATCGAAAGAAATTGGTAGACCCTACAAGAGTTTGCTATAGCTATGATTAATGGGTTTTTTGTGTTAATTAGATAATTTGGATGATGTGACTGTTTAAACAAACAGTGAATTTTTATATCTGTATATATAGTGTTTTTCCATTTGTCCATAATAAGATTTTGCGTAAAATGCTATGTTCCATTTTTATGACTTTGAGCTAAGGGCAGGGGACAGTAATGTGGTAAATAGTCACAGAGAAGTCATCTGGGAATAACCCAATAAACCACTAACAAAGGCAGACTGAAATGCCTAGAGAAATCACAGGGTTTCCTCCTCTTGTATGGCTGTGGCTGGTACAGTCTGCTGGATTTGGATATAGAAGGCTCAGGAGAGTCTAGAATCAGGTTTCTAATCCTTTGCTAAGTGCTTTAATCCCTTTGATGTGCAAAATACCACTGCATCTACCACGGCTTCCTCCTCTGGGAGGTGAATGGTTATCCACCAGCCGCAGGCACTGCGGTGCTCCGGGTGGTGAGCAGAAGATTGGCTGCCCAAGGACAAGCTTCTGAACATTTCACGTGACAATGGATAACCACAGAGGGAACTTCCAGGCAACCAGGTATAATATCAAGAAAGCCTAAGCCCTGCCAGAGATGGCCACCAGGTGAGATGTGGGTTGATTTGCTTTCCACCCTGCTCACTCACTGTCTTTTTAGTGGAACGGATTGTCCACAATCATTGCTGTGGCCTAGGAATTGCCCTGTGAAGCCAGTTGAACTGGTTGGACCATTCAGTTGTGTTGCAGGGGTTTGTGATCGTGGAGCTCTTAGTCCTTCTGTTCACATACCTCTCTGGAATGAAGAACAGCTATGACTGCTAGATCACTGGGAGAAGTTTGTTGATGCACATCACCAGAGATAACTAAAATCTTAAAACTGTAACAATATTAAAGACAAGAAAATGTTCTTGTTCATATTGTTGCAGCATCTGTAGTGTGGAACAATGGAAACAGACATACTTTTAAAAGCAAGCAATAAATATTCAATTCCACTAAAATATGGGAAAATACTCAGTATGGAGTTGAGTATTTCCACAAGCTGTGAAATGCTTACAAAATTCCCATGATTATAGACTAGCACTAGCTCTCGAATAGTAAAATCATCAGAGCAGCTTAAGTTAATTGCCCTGGCTAAATGAAATCATCTAAGACAGAAAAGGCCTCTCTTTTAGCAGGACTCTGAATAAAAATATGTTTGCTAGTTGTCACAAACTGATGAGTAAGCTCATTTACCAGGCCGAATTGTCACCTTGAAAGCTGAGACAAGAAGTGTAATCCTGTAGTGTGCCCAGCATGAGTGGACACTTCAGGGCATGACTACAACACAGCCAGAGGCAATGCACTGGATACCCCTGAATGACCAACTATCACAAGGTGCAGTGGTAAACAACAGTATTACATAATACCTGGCATGACTGATCCTAGCTCTAAGGATAGTTCACATGATGCTCACTCAGATATCAGTTTCAGGTTGCTTCATTCACAGTCAGCACGTGTTTGTTTTCATGACATACATATGACCTTAACCACAAACCCTGCTGTTGCAGCCATCTGGAAAGTTGTGCCATTTGACAACAGGTGAAAGTGTTCATAATCATAGAATCATAGAATAGTGTGGGCTGGAAAGGACCTTTAAAGGTCATCTAGACTGCTATAAGGTCTCTGTGGAGCTTTTCTTCTCCAGGCTGAGCAACTCCAACTCCCTCATCCTTTCTTCACAGGAAAGCTGCTCCAGTCCTCTGATCATTTTTGCAGTCCTACACAGGACTGACTGCAGTGGTTCCATGTATTTCCTGTGTTGAGGATCCTCCAGGTGTGGTATCACAAGAGCAGAGTAGAGGGGCAGGATCACCTCCCTTGTCCTACTGACCAAGCTTCCTGTAATGCAGCCTAGGAATCAGTGGGATATAGTCACACCTTACTGGCTTACAGCCAGCCTTTCATCCACCAGCACCTCAAAATTCCTTCTCAGCAGGGCTGCTCTAAATCCCTTCATCCCCCAGCCTGTATTGATACCAAAGGTTTGCTCTGACCCATGTGTAGAAACTTGCACATGGTCTGGTTGAACCTCATGAGGTTCACATGGCCTCAGTCCTCGGGCTTGTCCAGGTTCCTGTGGATGGCATTCCATCCTTCAGTTGCGTCAACTGCATCACTCAGGTTGGTGGTGTTGGGAAGTGCATTGAGGGTTCACTCCATCCCTCTGTGTCATTGAGAAAGAGCACTGGTCCCAGTACAGACCCCTGAGGGACATCATTTGTCACTGGGACATTGAGCCACTTACAGTCTGGATGCAACCGTCTAACAAATTCCTCATCCACCAAACAATCCACCCATCAAATTTATCTCTCTCTCATTTAGAAAGGATGTTATGGGGGACTATGTCAAAACCCTTAGAGAAATCCAGGTGATATAGGAGTTGTTCTATTGCTTCATATACATGCTATTATTTGGCATTAAGTATTTTGCTGTCAGCAGAACTGCTGCCTGATAGAGAATCTGTATAAAGTGCAGATCTTGATTCATAATGGTCTTACAAGCTTAGATCTGCAAACTATGAAATGAGTTCACATCCACTGAGAAAAATGAAGCCACAGAGACACAAATAAATGCTGGCATTGCTGATGAAAACAGTTACTTTTAAGATATGATTGTTCAGCTTCAGATATATTTTTTTTTCTCCCTGTTATTGAGAGGGAAACCATTAAGTATAATATAGCAAAACTTCTTAGACTTATTAGATTTCTCTAACATGTCTCAATTCTTTCTGAAGCATTTGTATGTTATGGATATTGCAGTGATTTGTGGATGCAGCCAAGCTTTTATTGAGAAGAAACTTTAGATGGTCACAGTGTTTACATGAGCTGTCAGTTTTGTGTTGCAGAGTTTTGTGATGTGGTGTTTAGGCACTCGGATCCTACTCCAATAGAGAGATTTACATGCTGCAGCCTTTTTCCATCTCTTTTTAAAGTTCACCAAAGTTTAGTAGTGGTTTTGAGGACTACTATCAGAGACACTCCGTCCTTTATTCTCTAACTATTGTTGTATGTCTTTATTTTAAACTTAGTAATGAAGAAAGAAAAAATGTTTCTGAAACTGAAAATTTGTCCATGTCTTGTGGTTGAGCCTTGTCCAAAATAAATATGATGAAAACTGTGAGGAAAAATTGATATATTTTCCAAATATGTTTTTCTCCAGAGGTGAGTATATTCAGTACTTTTAGGTTTGCAGCCCAGAACATTGATCAGTTCTGTACCACAGTGACATGTCCTGCTAGCACTGTACCCTGGGATTAAGGGTGGTGTATTGTAGGTGCCTACTTTCTCCCATAATCCCGCATCACCACATGAAATGAGAGCTTGAATATAGTATCTAGAGCACCAGTTTGCAGCATATTAAGGCTACTTGACTCTAGGCATCTAAAATAGGAATATTCAGAGTATCAAAAGTAAGCTCTTCTTCTGTGTCACCCTGTAGAGTCACTAACACCTTTCCTTTTCCTTCACAAGAAAGTGTGAAGAGTAACTACTTACCTGTCAAAATGAGGCTAATAATATGTATCACTTCTGGGAAAAAAATATGATTTGGAGTAAGTGGATAGTTCTTCAGTTTAAGATTAAGGAGAGCAAGAAGATAAATTGCTTTATGCAAATTTAAGAGTGCTTCTCAGCCCTCTCCAGAGACATTTTTCAGATTCCTTTCCCCACCAGACAACAGCACTAAGTAACACAGTGGGTCGGACCTGTGGGCAAGGTGGATGCCATGGTAACAATACCAGGTGAGTAAGCCTTTTAATGAATGTTTTCATTGAATCGGGATCACTGACTCTCTATGAGGGGAGTTTAGGTCACAATTTTTACTTAGGTCCTTCAGAATTGTAGGGTACGTGTACAGCAATAAACAATTGGTGTAAATTAGTAATTGTCTGGCATGTTATCTCTCTGTGTTTTAATTTTAGGTTTATACTTGTGGTTTGGCTTGGTCAGGAGGCAAGTTTGGTTAGATGATAGTAAGTGTGACACTCTATCATGTCCTGACAGATGCTGTATCACCATCCTGCTGTTCTTAATACAGGAAACACAGTGTAGCGTGGACATTGTAATGCATGGACAAATGAGGTTAGTGCACTGGCAGACACTGGAGCCTTTCAAGACAGAGCCCTGGGAAGACTTTAGGGCATTGCTTACTGGAGGCAAAGGCTCTGTGATACTCAGCAGGTTTTTGTTTGGCTCAGGGCGCTGCCTTAGCAGCACAATGTAGTTCTGGGGTACAGAGGATGCACATACTTGCATGCACATGACCTGCTTTCCTTTGATTTGTCTTCCTCTGCCTCCTGTTTGATTCTGCAAACGTGAGGAAATTTTTTAGCAAGATGCACAAGTATCTGTTTAGCTATGCAGCTTTTTTCCTCTTAGTTAGCATCTCTGAGATTCTGTAATTACACTTCTGGGTAAAATAGGCTATCATGATAACTTATGCATGGAATGCTCTATTTAAAGTGGTGGGCCTCATTATTCTTGGATTTACACACAGAGCAGAGGTAGGGCCTGATGGAAGATAGTAAATTAGAGGAAATTTGATCTTCCTCTGAGAGAAATAGTTGAAGTTCATTAACTCAATACAAAACTGACCAACTTTTAGAAAAAACAGCAAGAGAAGATAATGTGCTTCTGGTATAATATGGAGACTGAACATTTCCATGCTTTTTTCTGTAAGTTGTGCAGTTTCTTTTAGGCCAGAGAGTCTTTTGTTCAGGTTGTGCTACTGACCTTTAAACTGATACATTAACAATAGGGAGGAATACAGGATTGGCAGATGCTGTGGTGCCAATGTGAATTACTCATTTACAGCAGCTTGAGAGTAAGATTGATGATCCTGTGAGCATGTTAAAGAGCATAACCCAGAAAATTAATCTAGTGAAAAATATTCCAGAGAAACATAATTGCTGAGAGAAAGAGAAAGATAATGTAGAAAAGAATGTCTTGTATCATCTTTATGGTTTTCTTTGCAAAGTTGTCTGGAAAAGATTGTTTGCTATAATAAGTCTCCTGAGAAAGTGATATTTCAACCTTTTTTTTTTCTTTTAAATTGTAGAAAATTCTGCAACTTTGTTTCAGACACTTCATGCAGGATATTTCCCTCCAGTTCTTAAGTGAAACACTAAACAGCCTGCTCCCAGACAAGCAGGCTGCGTGTAGTATCACTGATTTCACTGATAGTTCAGAAAACAGAGATCTCATAGGTTGAGTCTTTGGCAGTATCAGTATGAAGTTCACTAAATAAACTCTGAACTCTGTCTGAAATGACAGCCCAAATCTCTCAGCTTTACACAGTTAACGTTTACTTAAACAATTTTCATTTCTCGCTTTTACATATAAAGTAATTTCTACTGCTTTGAGTCTTGTAAAAGCATAGTTTTTAACTGCTTTTATATTAAGTAGTTATATTAAGTGCTGGAAAGGAACAAAGTCTAGAACTTAGAGAAGACCCACCCCTCCAGCATGTTTTTTCTCCTTAGCTTTTTGTTACAGGCGTTGGTCTATTTGAAAGAAAGAAAAGCTTTTTCTGCTTGGGATAAAACTGAATGTCTGGTTTGCAAAATACTTACAAGGCTGATTCTAGGTTGAAAATTTGATCTCTGCAGGACTGAAAGATGCTACAGCTTTAACAGATAAGAACTGAAATTTATAGTATTTTCACATAACAGGTTGTAAATCAGAGTGGCTGCTGTGGTTTAACCCCAGTTGGCAACTCAACCCCACATAAGTGATTGCTCATTGCACAACCAACAGGACTGGGAAGAGAGTCTGAAGAGTACAAGTGGGAAAATTCATGGGTTGAGATAAAGACAATCCAATAGATAAAGCAAAAGCCACTCATGCAAGCAAAGCAAAAGAAGGAATTTGTTTTCAAATACTCTATGACTTTCTGTAAACCACCTCACTTGGCTGTTCGTATTTCTTATCTTATGCAATAAAAATTTGGTATAACTGCACTTCCCCAGAATCCTGATAATATAGAAAGCAAATCTTGTTTCTAATTACCTTTGATGCAAATTTAAGGAGCAACACAAAGAATATATAATTAATTTCTGTCAGGATGCCAATCTGGATATTTAATATTCACATTATAAATACATAAATGCATTTATAAATAAATAAACTGCCTAAACTGCATAAACTGCCTAATTTCTATTGTGATTAGCTCATCCCCCAAAATAATAAAAGTATGAGCATTATTTTATGGGCAAAAAATTAATTTAGTATTGTTTTGTTTCATTTTTCCCTATGTAAGAATTCCCAGAACAGTAACATGGTCAATATTTGTAAACTTTCCACTGGCTAAACTTTCTGTTGGCTAAACATTGGCTAAAAGGAAGGAGAAATTGTTTTAGATCATTCAATTCATTGACAAATTTTCAGGCAGTGATTCTAGTGCAAGACCAGGATGAGAATCTGCTGATGAGGAGCCTCAGTCACTGACCAGGGAAGCTTAGGCAGCTGCATAGCACTAACCACACAACTGTAGGTTTCATTATGAGTGTTACCATTCCTAGACTTGGATTTAAAATCTGGCTTGTAGCATTGATTCCAGTATATTGTTTCTCAATAACCGTGTTGTAGCCTGCACTTATCACTAAGATACTCTGATCAAGAAAAAGTTGTTACACATCCGTGTTCCAAGATGAAAGTATTTCATGCCCAGAGCTATGTTGTAGTGGCATATCATTTATGTGAAAGCCACACAAGCTTTTACATGCTTCCAACAAAAGTGAATCATATGAGGACTCAGTGACGTGAGAGAAACTGTAATTCAATTTCACCCACCAAAGATATTTTTCTTAGTGCAACTCAAAAGATTAAGGACTTGCTTTTTATTTCTTCTCACACTATAAAACGTTATTCCCTAGATTTGAAATCTAGTGAGAGTCCCTATGCAAAGGGATATTTTGTATATTCAACTATTCTTCCATCAGTGTGTTCACACTAAAACTAAAATTAGGATTAAAGAAGATAACCTGGTAAAATTTTTTTCTGCTTTAAAATATTTGGTCCTCTAATTTATGCTTCTGAACATTATTATCTAATAACTTCCTGTATATTTGGAGATTACTCTTTCTTAGTTTTCAAAGTATATCAATAGAATGAAACATGAAAGTTCTATCTGGAACACTTGGTGATAGGTATAGCATCAAACTAGATTACAGGATTTACATGTTGATATCAATACTCATATGCAATATTTAAAACTGATGGTATAGCATGTATGAGAGCTTTTCAGACATGAAATTCATGGTAGTGTTTTTGCTTCACATGGTTCTCATTGTATTTTCTGGAGAAGAACCCATGTGGAGATGCTCTCCCATCACTGATCAGTATTTTCTCTATGTTAGAAGTGCTTTGGAGAAAAATATCTGTTTTTCATAGGAAAACATAGTTCTGTTAAATTTAAAATGTCAGTTTAATTGAAATTTCAGACAGGCAAGAAAGTCAAGAGAAATCATTAGGTTTTCTTACAGAAAAGAGGTGTGAGAAGAGTATGATCAGGTAAAGTAATAATACTTCACTTGGAGTGTTAGCAGTAAAAGGGTTCGATGAATATTGATAAAACCAAAATAAACCAAAATTATTTAATTCTGGAGGGACAGATGAATATCCAAGTACTTCTCTGCAAAGTACCTCCTGGTAGAATTTCAGACAAATGCATTTCTAGATTGTCCATCTTTAGTTAATTTCAAATAATTGCTTTGACCTTCTTTAATCTTCAGATCAAGAGGAATTTTTAAACTCTTCTGACAAGCAAAAGCTTTAGTGTAGGTGTTAAATAGTTGTTAGTTTGTCTTAGTCTCACTTTACAGGAATTATGTCATTTTCTGTAATATTTACATTAAGGTGCTTTCAGGAAATCTTTGAATATTTATCATCACAATCAAAGTCTAATTAATGTATATATGAAAACCTTGATTGATGTTAGAGAGTGAAATTTTACTGCAGATCTCTAGGCAACTGCTATCACCTCATTTCAATTATGTTCTTCACAATTATCTTTCCTTACTAGATATATCTGTATAAACTTTGCCAACCATATATAGCTTTACATATGCTTGTTAGTCGAAATAACTAGATAGCTAATATCAATGTTTTCCTCACATGTTTATTCACATGTTTGTATGCAAGTCTTGTTCTCCATTCTCTTTGCATTCCTCATTGTTGTGTGTGTCCCCAAGTTCTCCATCCATAGTATTGGTGTCCTGTCAACATGTATCTTGCTCAATTGCTTTTTTTTTTTTTTTTTTAAATTTATTTCTCTTGTCTAATCAAGGAGTTAAGGTAAATTGAGTCACCTGTTCTGCACCTAATTGGTTCTCCTTAATTGTCATGGCTGGTTTGAACAAACAAGCAGAGCTAACCCTGCTTTAGGCAATGTATTTATCTCTCCTTTACCTCATTGGCTTTTTTTACCTTATTGTATTCTTTTTTCTCAGAAATTGCAAAGATATATTACATTATTACGTTATTACGTGCTATTTATGAACTCAGCCAGTGCTTGGAATACAGGAAATATGCCCAAGATTATGGAAAAGCTAGTGAGAACTGAACCTCCTCAGAAGTAAAATCCATGGCACTGCCATTCTGCTTAGCCCATTATGAAATCATCTGGTTAGAACAAATACCTGGCCATAATATGCCAGTTTTCCAGAAACAACATCAAAGAAATTAAACTAAAACAGAAAGTAAGGGAAGAAACAAATGTAAAAGAAATTCAGATTAGATAAAATGAACTATGAACCTGAAAAATAAGCCATTAAGAAAATTGTATTGGAGCTGTATCTATGCCTATGAAATTGGATAAAATCGTGACTTAGAGACCAGTTCTTCCTGAATAAGGTTCTGCAGCTGAAACTGGATGTGACCCTCCTTAGCTTTTTCTAGGGTCTGCACTGTGACATTTCTGATTAAAATTCTTAAGCATACAGTTGGTTGTTCAAGAGAGTTAAAATCTTGGCAAACTAAGTTCTTGGAGCCTTTCTATTTACATGTAATTATTTGAGGATCGTATGAGGGATATAGCTAGAAACAGCACATTATTCATAAGTGCCCAGACGAAAGAGTGCTAAATAGTTACAAAATACCCTGCAAATTTGCAGATGCTGCCTCATGGTCATATCATACATATCTGATAGCTTTAATCAGTGAAATTCAACCAATAGCTGGAAGTGTATTTAATCTCAGTTTAAAGATCTGTTTTGTTCTTGCTCCTTTGTTTTTCTTTGCATTTCATAGCTTTATATAATTTTCTAACCATGGTGTTTCACATCCTGCTTTCAAGAGTACACACAATATGTGAAATGTAATTTCTGGACCTATCTAGTCACTTTGTGGCTAACCATACCCTTTTCCCATTGTCATTAAGTCTTCTTTAATGAAGATGAAGAAGCCTTAGGAATCAGTATGGTGTTGCACATGTTGCTTCACAAACAACTGATTCCTTCTGAAGCACCCGTCATGAGTGTATATCCATCAGATCACTCAGACAGAAAGATCTGGCAAGTGTAAGCTGGGGTGGAATGAACTGTAATTAATACCTCCTGGTGGCAAATTCATACTATTCCCCTACATTTGTAGCTTCCAAGATTAAAGACGAAACACAGCAATAAATGCTCATTAGTCAGAACCACTTTCCAAGTTATCTGGCACCCCTGTCTAAGGGTCTCTCCACATCAATCCAGATGGGCTTTTGTCCCTTTTCCTGGATCTCCTCAATTTCTTTCCTTCTCTTTCCATCTTTTGTTCATCTTTCTTTCCACCCCTGAGTTTCCTTCTATTATTCCTTGCTAATTATATATTTCAGAATTGACAGAAATAGGGCCAAACCCAGGCATTCTTAGAGGAACGTTGTTGGGACCAATCTAACATGTAAACTCAGTTTGGTATGTGAAATTCAGTGAAGAAATTATACAGCCTGGCAGAGCAGAAGAAATGACATCACAAAAAATGTAATTAAAAAAATCATGGAACTGAGACCTTCACACTTCACCTCATTTTCCCTCTGATTTGATTATTATTGTGTGAGGATATTTTCTATGGTATTACTCTCTGTTTTGTCCCATTTTAGAAATGTCAAAACCCTAAGTGATTGCCTCAAGGAAAATATTTTTCTACTCTCTAACTTTCCATTTTATGACATAATGGAAGTAAATTGTTGAATATACATACAGTTCTCAGTTTTGTCATATTGAATTTATGTGGTTTGCTGAAGTAAAAACTCTAACTTTTACACAGTAAAATGCTCCATACATTCCCCTTTATAAAGTAAAAATAAAACTAATTTAAAATGAGAAATACTGAATCAGTTTTACAAAACCTGATTATTTGATTTCTGGGTACTTGGTGAAATTGGATAATTTTTTTTTTACCCAGTGCTAGTTGACCTTAGATAAAATTAAAAAAAAAAACAACACATGCTTTTTCTAAAAGGAGTACAGAAACTATTTTAAAAAAAGCTCAACCAAATATGTCAAAAGATTGTTTTGGCAAGATATTCTTGATAGTTTTTACTTTCAAAAAAAAGAATAATGATGCATTACTATTTAGTGTATTTTACTACTACCCTGACACCCTTTGGTGAAAGACTAATGAAACTTTTTTTCAGGAAATCATTTTTTCTCTGCCCCCCTAAAGACTTTGGTTCAATAATTTCTACCATTTTACCTCGTTCAAATTTTTTGTTTCAAAACAAGATACTCATCTTCCTGTTCATTTCAGAGTACCTGACATAGTGTGAGAACTGTGTTGGTGGTTCTCTGGCAGAAAAATGAAGGTAAATGTTCTGTGTGTTATGGTGTGACATAGTATGAGCCTTTCTAGGCTAGAGAGTCATTCTCTAGTCCCATGAACACATAAGTGGAAAATCTTCAGACAGAATGGATTAATAAAGAACTGTTTCATCTGTTAGTGTTGTGGTCTCAATAATGCCACTGCAAATGAAAATATCTCCATTGAATCTGAGAGATGTAGAGGAGTGGTAAAGGTACAAGAGGAGGCCCAGGCCCCAGGACTGTAGGTTCAATCAAATTAGTTGACCAGATGGTGTTTAGAGAGGCATGCAGAAAACAAAAGGCTCCAGGGAAATGAAATTAAAAACTCTTAAACCAATGCAAAAATAATAAACCATTGTATAATTTTCTTTTAAGTGAAGAGGAGCCATGGAGGCTAAAGGTTTTTAAGAAATTTAAAAATAATTTTAAAAATAACAGAAAGTTCCTAAGGAAAGTGTCACACATGAGCATGATCAAATGAGAAAAATATAACAGGTAGGAAATTTGGAAAACACGAAGAATGACCAATGGAAAGGCCAGTAGTGATCAAAGACAAGTGAAAAAAGAAGGTAAGAAAATATATATCCAAAGAGTTTCTTTTTTCCCCTCCTTTTCTTCTGCACTTTCATCATCTTAGGCGTGGCATGTTGGCATTGCACAGCATCAGGCTGCAATCACTGGCAGTGTTTATTAGTAAGGTATGCCCAAGTGTATCAACGAAGAAGTTCCCTCAAGGCCTAAATTTTAATTGTTTGGCTTTTTTTTTTTTCTGTGATTAAATGGAGAAACTGTCACCAAACTGTCCTAGCTACCATACTCCCCCTAAGTAATCAAGGTGATGAACCCCTCAGAACAGTGGCGTGAGAGCCTAAATTGCCATTTTGTGAATAAATTGTCATTTTAGCTTTCAAGACATTTTAGATCAACAAGTGCTTATCCCTTGGTGGAATAAAAGTTTTATGGACAAATCCCAAAGTTGTCAAAGGTAATTTATTGAGTTTGTTGCTTCTTTTACATCAGATATAGGGATCCATAGGCATTTTGTTGCACATATAATGACAACTTCCTAAACAAATATTATAATTTCCTTCCTTTCCAAAGAAGAATTAGAGAAAGTCACAGTACCTCACTGGATCAGAGCACTATATTTTTAATTGACTCTCCATTGAAGACTTGAGATTACTTTTGCTGATTTAGAAATATTTCAAAGCCAACTGAAAATATTCTCATACTTCATGTTGCAGTGTTTTGCTTTTAACATTGCAAATGAAGATGAGAAATTTGCATAAAAATTAAGAAAATGAGATACAGTTTCATGAACATATATATGCTGTCTTCAGTCAGATAGCTCCATGCCACCAAAGCCAATAGGGTTACCCACACAGCTAATGGGCAAAGCTGTGCTTTCAGTGGTGAAACCAGACAGAGGAATACTTTAACTGTCTGTTGTTATATTAATGTCTCAAAGAGCACTCAATTTCTCCAGTGGTTCTCTTCTTCTTGGTAATTATACTTACTCTCATCATCTGTTCTACAGATTGCCTGTGATGCCTCTCTTTACAGATGTCTAGCTAGAGGGTACAAAAATACTAATGATGTTTTTTAGCTCGTAGTATATCACTGAAATAAATATTTGCAGGTGGATGTTGCAATCATTACTTGTTCAAGCTTAATGAAGAGAGTTCAAAATGAACTTCATTATTGAATTCTACTTTTAAATCACGTTGTAATTTTTCACAGTTTGTTGGAAAATTTTATTGTTTTGAATTGAAGATTGAAGAAAATCCCAATCTATTTGGTTTTATGGAAATTAGCATTAGAATAACATGTAGTTCACATTTAACACTTAAGAATATGTTACCGTGTGAAACTTATGAGTCATTCTGGTTTAATAAGCCAGTTTGTATAAACAAAGATGTTACTTTTTATTGTGCTGCAGCCAGAGTCTGTGATACAAGAATAGATAAGGAAATAGAAACTATTTCCAAAGCTTCAGTTCTCTGATTTCCATCATTATTTAAGGAAAAAAAAAAAAAAGAAAAAAAATCATAAGACCCTTATGAAATTGTATTCCTGATCCTTCCAAAACAAGAATGCATATTATTTTGATGCATAAATTTCCGTGTCTCTGTTCTCCTTCCCCCCGGCCCCCAAATACATAGATATATATTATTCCTGAAACATTTTTTTAATTCTTAGAATATCTTTCACTTCCCAGATCACCAAGTGGTCATCTTTTTATTCTTTCCTGATGATGCAACCACTCTAGTCCATCTTCCCAGGTACTGAGCCAATTCTTTTCTACTGTTAGAAATATTGTACTTTTGAGCCCGAATTTTGCGAAGTCTTACGCCCGTCTGCGAAAGTTTGGCAGCGCTTTCTCGTTCTGAATAGTTGATTTTTTAGTGTCTCCCTCATGGTTTGAACAGTTCTTTCATCCAGAAGCGAGGAAGATTAATATAACAAAACCTCTTGCAGTAAATAAACTTAATGAAAATGGAACTACAGAGCTACAGAAAAATTTTGGCGGGAACAAGGTCAAGTGAAGAAACAGGACTCATCTATAACTCATGACCTATACAGAAGTAATGCCAAGGATGCAAATGGGGCATGATTTTTGGGTTTTTTTTTTTTTTTTGATCTTTTTATTGTTTGGTTTTTCTGATTTGGCTTTTTTTTTCTTTGCTTTTTATCTTTCCTTTTTTTCCTTCAGAGGCTATTCTGCATTTTTTTACAGAGGCTTACAAGCAGATTATTTTTGTTTGTCATTAAAGAGATCCAGCTTGGACTATCCAGTGTTGCCATATGGGAAAATTCTTCTACAAAAGCAGTGAGGCTGATTTTCACTGGGATGAAGATCCATTCTTTCACTATGAATTAGTATATGGACCTGCTTTGCAGAGACGTACTCATCTTTTAATTATGCACTCTAAGAATCTGCTTTTAATGGTGCTAAGCAAAATATGTAAACCAGTGCAAGTAGTATATTTTTCCAGTCAAAGGTTTACAAAACTGTATGAGCAAATAGAAAAACAGAAAGAACACAAACCTTATTTTTTTTAATTCCGTTGATGATGTCAGAGCCCTGTGTATGGAATTGTCATTGACTGCACTTGGAGTCTATCCATCAAATATAAATCATTATAAAGCCTCTGTGCTTTCTTCCAGAAATGAAACCTTTTCTTTTTTTTACCATTGACAATAACTTGTATAGGGGTATAAAGAATAGTTAATAATGGATATGATGTTATGGATAATAAAAAAGCCATCCTTTCAGCACCAAAAAAAATATTTTTTGTAATGGCATGAGATTAATTTTTCACTAAATGTTATTAAATGTTGCTGTGGTCTGTAAAATCTTGTGCAGACTAAAGTCTTATGTCAAAACTTGTTTCTGTGGTCTTACTAGTGTCAGTAAAAATAAAAAGGTTAAAGTCTTCACCTTCCATAGCACAGATTATCCCTGTTTGGCTAGGATTTTCCTTTTCACTGTGAACTCTCAAGTGCTTCTGTTTTACAGATGGACTGCTGTACAGTCATTATCAGGTTTGATACCTTTAATCAACTTTCACGTGCCAATATAAATGAGAACTTTTGCTAGTCTGGCATATTATTTCAGTAAGGAAGTGTAATATTCACTCATCCTGAGGTAGACATCTAAAATCAGTTGAATTAATCACACATCTCCAGGGACCATAGGGGCATTAAATGTAGCTCTGATGCACATTTGGGCAGATAAAACCACTGCAGGAATTTCTTTAAGGAATTTTGTTTGCAGGGGGTAAGGTCGGTGCCAAAATGAAGTCTTATCTCCTGGAAGGCTGGAGTGTGTCCTTGGTGGCATGGTACTGGGTTTGATGTCTCTGTTTTCTACTTGCAATTAATAACAGTGAATTTAATACACTATAGTGGAATGAAATTTGGGGGATAAAGGAAAGTTAATGAAGTCAGTATTTTGTCTATGCTGACATTAGCATATATAGAGCAACAGACAGTTCATTGTTCAAGTTCTTATTTTTAGAAAGGAATTGAAATTTATCTTAAATAAAAAGTCAGTAACTTTAAGCCAAACTGAAAAATCTAAGAGGATGCAAATTATGATTCAGTAGCTTCCTTTTAATAATCTCCTGAACTAAAATGTCTGATAGTTTAATGTCATATTTTACAGTAATATTAGTATAAATTTCTCTTGCAACAAAGGAAGATTTGTTTCGGAATTCACTTGCATACAAGTGGGATGTCATGGTGTTACTGAATACTGATTTTGGAAATAATTTCTTCACATCATTGCTAGTAGACATCAGACTCTATTATCTTTAAATTCTGCCAAAGGTAAAAATTTAGTGCCGTGTATGCTTTGTTTACAAACATTGCTATAAATATACTTGAAGAACCAATAAAATCATGCAAGGTGAAATGTTTCCATGAGGAAATTCTTGTACATGTTATGCTTAATGATATTTTTGTAATCAGTAAAGGACAGAGATGATTGATAGCAACTTTTGCTATTTATTTTTCTTTCCTGTGATATAATAGTTATTTCCATAAGTAGTTACATACCTCCTGAACATGACCTTGCACTTTTTCAGAGCCATGAGTGGAAACCAGGGAAGTATTTTCCACAGTAATTAAGTCCTTGCCACCTGTTGGACCACCTTTTCTAGCATATATATACAACCACACTTACCTGTGTGGTGTGAGCCATATAAGACACCACTGCACTCCAGGGCAGAAGATGAAGAAACAAATACTGAGTGTCATATTGTGTAACATTATGTAAAGCATTCATAGGCTATAAAAATAAAGTGAAATTAATCCATTGCGGCCTGTCATATGCTATAAAAATAAAGTGAAATTAATCCATTGTAACCTGATTCAGGAATTACTGCCATAATCCGGAAAGAGCGATGAGATTTTACAATTACAGACTGCTTTCTCATGTAAATAAAGAAGCTAAAAGATTACTCACAAATGCTGAAAAATTCTGTGTTTACTTTTCTTATTAACTAGAAATGAGTGAATTTTGGTTCAATAACTGTTCTTCTCGTCTGTGAATAGGAACCTTAACTCTTTACTCCAGTGCTTTTGTTTCTAAAGTCAGAAAAGCCAAGAGTCTTCTTCTTACTGGAACATTTTGGAATGTAGGTGTCTGGATTTCATGCATCAGACATTTCTTCTACTTATCTTTTATTAATGGCAGTTTGAAAAAAATGTGGTAGATGCTGATGAAGTAAACAGAAGCCATTATCTGGATGTCCATAGATCTGAATGTCTCAGGCCAGATATTCATTACTCCCTAGGACATGACTTCTATGAATTTAGCCTTGATTCCTGAATTGAAGGAGATTGAAAACCGAGTAAGACCTGTTAGTCATACACATTCTGGTGAAATTCAAAACCTTTTTGTTCCACACGTGATATTTACCTTGTTGTAATTGCTTCTCAGTAATTTCTAAACCACATTAAAGTGGGTGCAAAGTACTTGCAAGGGGTTTTTTTAGTATTATTATTCATTTTTTAAGAATTATTTTCCTTAGAATATTCTTGCAGTTAGAGTCTGTCACACTGCTACTAGAGGGAATGAGTTATTAGGTGGCCCTTGCCACTACCATTTCTCAGCCTCCAGGAAAGCCCCACACCCTGTGTAGTCAGAGTATAAACTACTGCAACTCCTACAGCTGCTTTTACCTGAGTGCTGTTGAGGTTTCTTTCTTTGCCTTTAAGAAAAAACACATATTTGTTTCTCGTTTCAGTGCCTGCATATGCCCACAGGAGCCTCAAAATGCCTCTCATATGTTGTGTCTAGTGAGGTCAATCCATAAAAGTACAAAACTAAATGAAAAGATCAAATAAATGCAACACCCAAATTCAAGAGCATACAAGTTGCTCCCTGACTTCAGCTCACAAATGTTGCTTAATGAATTTTTAAAGCAGTCTTGCTTGGGCACTGGCTTTTCTAGAAAATTAAATATTAAGAGCTTGTGATTCCTCTGATCCTGGTGCCTCCATTTTCTCATCTTGCTGTGGTTAGTGAGATCTCCCAAATAAAAGCTGTAGGCTGAATGAGCACCCATACCACTTCCTCTGGGGTTATAAGAGCGGTGTTGCCATTTTGTCCAATTTGTCAACACCTGAGTTTGCTGCACTTTCCCAAATTACAAACCTACACTATCAAAAATTTATGAAACCATGGCAGATACAAATGCCTGAGCTGTCAGCTGAGATCCTCTTTTTGTTTATTTTCACTTCTCTTTCCACTTTCTTCACAACATACTGTATTACTCTTCCAAAAATACTGATCAAAAAAAGACTTTTTTCCCCCATCTCTGCGATGTATATGCTGGCTGCATTTGCAAAAGTTTTGTATTTCCTGGGCATTTTCTTGGCTTGTTTTCATTTTGACAATGTATGACTGTGTGAGTTGTTTTTGCTGTGCTACTGCTTTGAACTCTGTCTGCCTTACTGCCACAGGTTTTTTGTTTTGAATTCCTTTAGTATTTTGGATACCATCTCATGAAATACCTCTGTAATTTGTTACAAGCCTCATTTTATTGGACAATTTCCTTTGCTTGGAAAATTTTAGTTTGCTTTTTCAAGAGTTGATTCTTAGAATTCTGACTACTCTTTTTATTCTTACTGATCCAAATCATAACATCATTTTTTATTAGGAATTTATCTAGCCTTTGCAAATTGCAAGTCTTTTTTTAACTCAGATGAGATTCAGTGTGTGGTATCATATGCCACATCAGTTGCAAATTCTTCTTTGGCCTTCTTTGTTTCTCAGAACCAGCAGTTATGGGACATCAGGCTCTCCTGATCTCCTCCCCTTCTGCTGAGGATGACTGCTTCACAGAATCACAGAATATCCTGAGTTGGAAGGGACACACTAGAACCACACTAGTCCAACTCCTAGCCCTGCACAGGACAGCCCCAAGAGTCATATCATGTGCCTGAGAGCATTTTTCCAATGCTTCTTGAATTCAGGCAGGCTTGATGCTGTGACCACTGTCAGAACATCTCTAGGTGAATAACCTTTTCCTAATATCCAACCTAAACCTCTCCTGACAAAGCCTCAGGTCATTTCCTTGGGTCCTGTCACTTGTCACCACACAGAAGAGATCAGTGCCTGCCCCTCCACTTCCTCTTGTGAGGAAGCTGAAGACCACACTGAGGTTACTCCTCATACTCCCCTCATACTCTTTTTCTGCAGGCTGTACAGATCAAGTTCCCTCAGCCACTCCTCATAAGGATTCCCCTCCAGACCCTTCACCATCCTCATGTACCCTCCTTTGGACACTCTCTAATAGCTGAATTTCTTTTTTATGTTGTGGTGCCCAAAACTGCCCCAGGACTCGAGGTGAGGCCACCCCAGTGGAGAGCAAAGTGGGACAATCCCCTCCCTTGCCTGGCTGGTGATGCTGCGCCTCATGCCCACCAGGACAGGGTTGGCCCTGCTGGCTGCCAGGGCACTGCTGGCTCATGTTCAGCTTGCCATCAACCAAGTCCCCCAGGTCCACCTCACAGCTGCTCTCCAGCCTCTCATTCCCCAGGCTATACACACAACCAGGATTGCCCCATCCCAGCTGCACAATCAGGCACTCGCTCTTTTTAAACCTCATATCGCTGGTGCTTGCCCATCTCTCTTGGGGTGTCGAGGTGTCTCTGCAGGGCCTTTGTGCTTTGGAGGGAGCCAACAGCCCCTCCTTATTTTCTACCCTCTGCAAACTTAGTATCCCTTCCAGTCCTGCACCCAAGTTTTTAGTGAAGATGTTGAAGAGCACAGGGCAGATTCCTGTGGAACCCCATTACTGACAGATTGCCAGTCTGATGGCCCCCCCATATAACTCTTTGTGCCCGACCCATGCGCCAGTTTTTCACCCATCCCATGATGTGCTTATCCAGCTCTGTGCTGGATATTTTGTCCAGAAGGATATTGTGAGAGATAGTACTGAAAGCTTTACTACAATTCTAAAAGATTACATCAACTGGCTCCCCTTGATAACTTGAGGGGTTATCTTGTCATAAAAGGAAATCCGATTTGACAAGCAGGACTTTCCCCTCATGAACCTGTGCTGGCTGTGACCAGTGCAACTAAATTATTCTGGTCAAATTTGTGTTACTGTTGTCTTCCAAATTCCTTAGGTCTTAGTGTTGGGGGAAACTAAATGGCAAAATCCTTCCAGTGTTCTTTGACATTTTCCTTGTGAGTATACCAGTTGTGGGGTAGAATCCCATTGCTGTTTTTGGTGCTTCCAGAAAATCCATCTGATGCTGTGGCCTCAGAATTATCTTCACTGAGGCCTGTTGTCTGGCCTTGCATGGCACAAGTTGCATCTCTACAGATGAAGTTGATCATGCTCCTGCAGGAAGAAGCCTCATAGTGATAGGAGTCATTCTAACACTGTCCCCCAGACTGACGAATTTTTTACAGAAGTAACACCAAACCAGGATGCATGGTACCAGCAAAACAGGATGGGTAGATATGGGCTTGAGTCTGTTCCATGACCCTGTTAGTGTTATTGGACTAAAAGCAGTGTCAATAACATTAGTCTGTAAATTTATATACATATATATATATAGCTATATATGAGATTCAACTGCTAAAAGATCCAGTTCCTCAGGAGAAAGAGCTGATTTGCTCTCAGGAACTGAAATAACAGTGTTGCCTCACTTTTTAGTCCCAAACAGCAAGCACTTAGGCATTCCCCAGGACAGAGGGAATCCCACCTTCAAATATCTTTTAAGCTTTATTTGTAGCAAAGGTATGAACTTTGATCTCCTACCTCTGAGCCCTTAGGCTTGCCAAGTCAGTCTCTCTATATCTGTAGTCCAATGAACATTTAATTATGGAGAAGTGTAATAGTGCTTACAGAACACATTATGGTGTCTAGTTGCAGTCTTCCAGCTGAAAAGTGATTCTAATTTTAGTACCTGACTTCTTTGCTAATTTATCTGAAACATTCTAATTCACTGCAGAGTAGTGGTGTATAGTATTTGAGTGAAAATAGAGGGTTATGAACACTGTGTGCTAGAGTAAACCGAAGGTATCTTGCCTCCTGATTTGGCTTGTTTATACAGAATTAAAAAATAAATGCTTCTGACATGTTTCTCTTTCCTGCATTGCTTTGGAACATAATGTGCCTTTGGCAGTTTGCAGTTCTGGTCTAAGTACTGTCATTGTTTTTGCAACTTTAATCTTTCAAGATAATTTAATTTCAGCTGACTTTTTAGATTTTTCACTAAGACTATTTAATAAGTGTGAGTGTGAACTGGATTTTTCTGTGCAATTGAGTGATTTATAATTAGCATTCTCATTTTTGGTTGAACTGCAATAGTACTCTACATTCTTTTTAATCACTTCTTTGTGATATTTCTTTTCTTCTCTTCTTTCCAAGTTGTTCTCATTTGTGTTCTTCTGATAAAATGCAGTAATTATACCCTTATGAATCTCAGCCACTGCCCTCTTAATTACAATTAAGGGAATCCATACATTATTATATTTAGATTTCTGGATAATTTAAGACAAGAAAAAACAATGTGTATTTTAGAAGCTCACATTATTTTCCAATCTTCTCCTTTATTATACTGCTTATGTCTGCAAAATTCAAGAATCAGAGGGAAACTAGGAATAACCAGTTCATAACCTCCTATTCAATCTTTCTGCTTTTAGATAGGAGATCCTTTCTAAAAAAAATTTCCATGGTTTCTTTTTTCCAACCATATTTTAATTTGTCCTCTATGAAGTATTCTGTGCAATAATAGTTTGATGACCTACTCTTCTGTGTTCCTGAAACTATCTTGGGAATTCACATAGTGAATATTCTACCTTCAGCTGTGTAGGGCTAGAAATAAACCTCTGTGCACATGTGGACAAAAACCAAACTAGCACCACAAAAAACCTTTATATTCCTGTTAAGTTAAAGAAGATCAACAGATGGAGAGTGAGTTTTCATCTTTTTGTGAGAAAGTCTTTATTGTGCCGGATTTTTCTCGTTTACATTTCTGTCTTTGTTAGGATAAAAGCAATTACACGATAATTCAAGGAAGTACAGACCTTAAATTTTTCTTTTCCTAGGTGATCTTTTGCCTGCAGCAGTGGATTAGGGTTGCTTCAGGAGGTGAAGGAGTTGATGGTGTTTGCCCTTCTTGCTGTGAGCCTGTAACTTTCTCAACACTAGGCCAGGGGGAGCAGATGCACAATAGCTCAGTGGCAGCTCCACTCACTTCTCCTTTTCCCTGAGTGTTTGAGAGAGTTTTCTTTCCTCTGATTCCTCCTCTCTTCTCCATGATGCATAATTGGAGATGGACCAAGGAGTGCAGGAGCTGCCCTTCTCCACTCAGCTGGAGAGCAGTGTTGCTGCTGTCGGGTGTTATGCTGGTCATAAGCTACAGGAAGGACAATGAACTGGCCAAAAGAAGAAAAAAGAAGGCAAGGAGAAGTAATGGAGCACCCCGGGGGGAGACATTTGACAGGAAGATGAAGCACAGGAGTAGTTGCTGTGAAGGCATTTTCCTTATCTATACAGATGGCCTTCCTGCCATCATGCTAAATGCAGAGAAGAGTGTTTAATGCTTGCTATTCAGATGTGTAGTTTCAAAACTAATCTCATATTTACTGACTTTTAAACTGTGCCATGCAGATGCATGGAGGAACACATTGCAGCATTTTGGAGACCTTTATTCTTATGCTTGAGTTATTGAGACCCTAAAGTGGACCAGTTCCCCTGGTTACAGATGATTGACCGAGGGATGGACTACTGTTTTCCAACAGCACTAAAATCACTATCACTTATGGCAAATATAAACAATATGTTCTGTTGAAAATATGAAGCTAATAGGGTAGATGCTGTATTTAGAGACATGCTCAAATGTATCCGACAACTGACAGCTACCTGTTCTCAAGTTTAGCTTCATGTAATTCTTCTTCTGTTTCATTCTGCTAAAAAAGCTCTCACAGCTCTCACTTAGCTGGTACTCAGTTATCAATGAATCTTATCTTGATGTTGCCTCCACCCTGAAAAGCGATGCTCATCTAATAGAAAAATGGGAGTTTTTTTCTATTTACTCCCTGACAATCCAATGAGACATCCACCCTTCCCATGATTGTGACCTGTAAATCATGAATGTGTCACTGAATCATGAAATATGTTTTAACTTGCTGCCAAGAAAAATTAGTTTTTAATGAGAATTTAGACAGATGTGGAACAACCTCTTTATGAAAAGAAAATTCAACGCATAACACACATTTTACTAAATTAATTATAATTTGACATGACCTGCTGTGAAAGAAAATTCTTGTGAGGTCTGATGGGATGAGGTCTACACCTTATCATCAAGCTCTTTAAACACACAGATTTAAATTTGCTCTCTGTATTTAAAGTGTAAAGGGGAAAAAGGACTTTAATTTACTACTAGCATACAATAGAGAATCAGGAATGACAGTCATTAAACACATTTGGGACAACAGCATTTTTGGGGGATGTTAAAGATACCTTGCAGGGTTTGAGAAACATCAGGGAAATCTGCCTTCCAAGGTCAAGAGTCTGAATGTGACCTTATTTTTATTATTAATTTGATTTCTAATCCCAGTTTAATGATGGGAAATCAAGAATGTAAATAAGAGAAATATTAGGTTTTTTAGTATTCCTTCTTGATATTCAGAAGTTTTTATTCAACTTCTCCTTTTCTTCATTGATAATTGGAGATGGGGATGCCCATGAGGTAGTTTTTTGATTCTGATTATTAAGTGGATCAGACAGCATAGGAGATACTGAAAAGACAAAAAACAGATGCATTCTTCTATTACCAATTTTATAAATAGGGATGAGTGACTGGAATGACAAAGAAATTGGCCAGCTGAATATGCTGGCCTGATCCAGGGCCTGGCTACATTGCTTCCTCGTCAGCTGGGTTCCCCCTGTGCACTGTTGTACAGATTTATTGCACAGTTTTAACTTCTCTGCCTGCTGTTGGGAGCCATATTTAGCAACACTGTCATCACTGTGCAACCAGCAAACAACTTTGGCTTTTTTTCCAAAGGATTCCCTCCATTTTGCCATAAAAGATACCAAAGAAATCCAATTTTTCTTTCTGTTTTTCTTTGTCCATCATCCTTTTCACCTTCATTTTGAGCTTCTTTATGGCTGGGAAATTCAGAGGTAAATTAATTATATGTAAATATTGTGTTACAGTTATGTTCAGTAAAACAGTGATAATCTGCACTTCATTAAGTAGCTCACTTTATAATCTCCCAAGAAAAGAGAGGGAGGAAAGAAAAGAAATTCTTGTCTCTCTTTTACAGCCCTTAGTAAGGACTTAATAGTAGATGCTGTACTGAGGTCTCATACTACTAAGACTTAATTGCATTTAGTACAGCATATCTGCTAGATTACTGAGCTGAAAATTGTCAAATAAATACAGCACAATTTGCAATAGCCATGTTTTAATGGAGTTTATTCCTTTCTCATTTGCAAAATCTAGTCATTCCTAAGAAGTTCCCTTGACATTGGTGTCAAGTGGCTTCATTCTGTGCTATTGGATAAATTAATTTTATTTATGTAAAAACTCTATATGGTGCTGGTGAACACAGCATCTGAGTGTCTTGGAAGCAGTCTGAGTTGGTTTCACAGTACATTATCACAGTGGGGAAGTGTGAGTGATCTGGTTTTGCTGAGGAGAAAGCTGCTGTATGTGGATCCTTCAGGCTTTGAGTAATCCAGCGCTTGTATGTTTCTCATCTGGCCACAGGACAGGGGTGAAATGTGAGTCATGTCTCTGCTGTTGAAGCCAAATCACCAGCACACCAAGGCTCAGTCCAGACACTTGGAGTGCACATCCTCAGATGACACTTGGACATCCTTGTGTTTGGCTTGGCAGGGGGGAAATGTGCATTTTTGTGGGACATTGCTTTTCCTACAGTGGACCACCACTGCCTGTTTTGTATTCTGTGTGCTGCAAGAGATGAGTGACAGTTGATCCACAGGTATGAGGGGACAACAAGAGGGCTCAGGAGCAGTGACACCAGGCTGTGGGCTCAGGGTGATGGGATTTCAGCACAGCAGTGTAGGATGGGAGCTGCATGCCTGTTGTTACTGTGGGAAACTTGGCAAGCCTGTACCTAAAATCACAGCCCTTTACCTTCTGTGGCAGAAGTCCTCACTATTTAATCAAGCTTAAGAATAAATTAAGAGTCAGTTCTTCAGCTGTGTTTATACAGGTGATTTGTATCTTCAGAAGTATCTCCAGAAGGTACTGAGACCTACTTGCAGAAAATGACACAGTCCCCTAGAACTGAACTGTTTCACCCAATAAAGTTGTCACATCCATACCTGGCCCAGGCAAATTCCCACAGTCTGCTCATTGGAGATTTCTTGGGATGGTTCTATTTACATGATAAGAAACCAAGGCTAGTGGTCTGTCGAACATTTAAATGACATCAAGTGTTGAATTGTGGTGCCTGAAGGCACTCTTAGCTCTCCTAAATTTGATATGGTCAAAGCCTCTGGAGCTTTGATAAAATGTCTGTCTTGTGTAGAAAATTTGTGCAGAAGTTGAAGTTTACCCAGGTGTCCATGATCAAGATAACTTCACCTCTGTGGCAGAAATTACATTAATCCTCTTTATTGCTGTCTTGATTAACTGTCACATCTAAAGTTGATCCCAGTCTCAGGGCAATATTACTTTCTGGCAGGGTTGTGAGATGTGAAATGTAAAGACAGATTTGACAGTAAGAGTGCCTTTTAGTTTTGCAGTGGTAAAAATAATAATAAAAAGAGAACAAAAAAGAAACAAAGATATAAACCTTGACTCTGGTGATTCTCATTTTGGTAGGATCTGAACTGCTCTGTTGCTGCTGAATGAGTCACACATTTAAACCAGCAGAACTGCAAAATAGGCTGTTGAATCAAACGAGATTTATGGAGACTTGTTGTGCTTCAGAATAAAGTCTGTAGAAAGCTTATTGAGGAAATGCAGTCTTGCAAATGCTTTCTGCTGTCCCTTTTGATGTTCTTAAGTACAGAAAATGTCAGCTTGAAAGAAGAAATGTTTTTGGTACGGAGTGGTGTTGACTATATGAGAAATGGATTTGTATTATGGCACTCTAGTCCCCTTGGAACGTTAATACAAGGAAGTGCAAGGTATTTTATTAAATCATGGATTCCAGCATGGAATCTGTCAGTTCTGCCAAGATGTTATATTTTTAGCACTGCAAAGTTGCTTGTCATGCTCCCACATCTCACCTGCACATAGTGTGTGAGAAACAACGAAAAGTAGTTCACCAGTGGCTACATGTGTTAGGTGTAAACCTCAATCCACTTATATTAGCAAGACCTTCTAAAATTAAATTTTAGTTTAGTCCAAACTGCTGTATTTGTTGAGGCTAGCTGATACAATGCATTTTGGTTAATCCTTTAATCTAAGAAAACTAATTTGCTGCTTATTTGTGACAAACATTTCTTGCACATAACTAATGGGGGGGAAAGAAACACCAAAAAAAACAAAGATTAATTATCTTCCTCTTGGCACATGCATTTGCTCAGTCATGGATAACCTGACATTTCCCTATGAATGCTTCACAGTTGGAAGTTTTGGTCCCTGTTGAGAGAGGCACACACTATATATGCTTTGGGTCACTTGTAATTCCACAAGCGGAGAAAGAGTCCAGGTGTCTAAAAATCTCAAGATATAAGTCTTAAAAAGTTTCATGTTATACTCAACTTTTATGTAATGTACCCTGCAGCTTTTCAGTGACCCTGCAGCTGTTACTTACAGCATGGGTTTTTTCAAGATTTCCATGTGCTAAATAACTGAGAGCTAAATTGAAATTTGCATAGAAACATGAAGCATATTTCATAGAGTGCATAGCTGAGTTCTCTGCTTTTCTCTCAGTGCTTTATGAATTCAGGTATTCTTTCTTCAATCCTGCCCAAATTACTGGCATGGTGGACTGAGTCCGTCATGTAATGTGGAATCTCCAGTCAATTCTCATTTCCCATCTAGCAAAAGAGACAGACACCTCTGAACAGCAAACTACAACAGCAGAAGAGCTTTATCTTCCTGTCGCTCAGCATCAGTGGCCCTTTAGCCATCCCTACAGAAGGATGCTGTAAGGCTGGTTCTTCTGGGAGCATCCTGTCTACAGGGGCACACCTTTGGCCTTCTTTATCTGGGCTGCAAATGCGTCTCAATCCACCAGATGGAAACCAACAACCTGAGCTGACCCCAGTGACTGAATATCATTTTCTGAGAGATAAGTCAGTTACTCTCCCAGAATTTCGAGGGATACACATGGTACATTGGGCACTGAACCGGGTGGCACTGAGACACTTTGGGCACTGCAGAAAGATGCTTGACAGTAACCCAGTTTCACAGTTGTATAACTTACCCGACTTGTCTGAAGTTATTTTTGATTTGCACTGTTGCAAGGGAGCAATTACTTTTTGCAGAATGGCTATCTTATTAATATGTTCCATTTCTGGCCTTGCAGATTGTCTTGAGAAAAGTTATTTTGTAACTAAATATCACATTTTCAATATCCTTCTAGAAGTCCCAAACCTATCATCATCCTGCAAAAAATGAATGCCTGTAAGTAATTAATTTTTTGTTGAGTGTTTCCCTTGAATTCACCTCATTTACCTATCTTTGAAAAAAACCCCAACATTTATTGCAGAAGAAACTGTTAGACTCAGTCTTTTTTTTTTTCTTTTTCTCGTATGTTAGACACCTTCTCACACAGAATCTCAGAGTAGCTGAGGGGTCTCTGGAAGTCATCTTGTCTAATCCTTCTGCTCAAGCAGCATCACTGGAGCAGGTTGCTTTGGGCCATGTCCATTAAAGTTTTGAATAGCTCCAAGGAGGAAGACTCCATAACTTCTCTGGGCAACTCATGCCAGTGTTCAACAACACTCACAGTGCAAAGATTTTTGCTTATAGTTAAATGGAATTTCCTGCACTTAAACTTGTGACGATTGCCTTTTGTCCATTCTGCTCTTTGGACTCACCCTGGAATAACAACAGACAGGCAACTTTGTAGAATTTGATTAAGTCATAAATGCAGGATTATACAGGAAATAAATATTTTTGTGCTTTATGAATAATTGCCCACATTTTGGCTGTGTAATATCTGCAGCTGAAGGACACGCTGTTTATGGAGCTAGGACTGATTTCACTGACCTGAAAGGCAGTGCCACTATGGTCTGATTATTTATTTCTTAGCACTTCAGTCCCTCTTTGTCTCTCTCTTAAACCCCCATAATTAGACTTTAAAACTTCATCTAAGTATGGCAGCATTTTTGAAGTAGTTGTAATTAAATTTCTTTGCATTTTCCTACAAACCATTTTCAGAAGGTACAGGTAATGCTGGGTGGTCATAAGAAGCTAATAGGTCAGCCAAATGAGACAGTGCCAAATTGCAATGTGTATTAGGCATAAACTCAAGAAACTCAGGTTTCCTGTGCTTAAAGTGGGCACCAAAATGATTACTAAAAATAAAGTGGAGGTGAAATAATTTCAGGGGCGAGTCAGAAAAGCAGTCCATTTCTTAATGAGCATTTTCAATATAGTTTTGGCAAAATAAATTCTCATCCACAGTTCTGTATCCACAAGGTTCCAATCAGTTGCTAAAGTGGGAAAACAATCAAATTAAACCATGTCAGAAAACTGATTAGATTTTAGAATCTTCTCGAAGTGCACAGATGATGATACACAGAATTACTCACTGATTTTTTGAACATAACCTATATTATAATATATTGGAGCATCAAGATCAAACCAGAAGCACCAACGTATGAATACTGTATATGAGACTACTTTGAAATTCTTGGGCTAAGTGATGAAAGCATGATGGTAGTAACAATTCTGGTCTGAAGTTGTTGTAAGCTATGTTTTATTTCAAATTTTAATTGGCAAAGAAGTATGCAATTGGGATTGGAGGACACTGAAAGGTTTTATCAATAAAGTGTAATAGTATGTCACTCTTTTTCACTGAGGAAAAGAAATTATAAAACTTGTTTCTGTAGCCTTTTGACAAAAATATTTAATATAAAGATCCATTTCAAATATATTTTAATATCTCTTTTGCTATAAAATTTAATTTAATGTTTATTTCTATGACAATTTGCTCTGCTATTTAGAAAATATGGCTGATAACCCTTGCTTCTTTGTGGGTGTGTTCTGTCTTTGGGCTTTGTGAATATACATTAAAATATAATTTTCAATAGATTACGTTCATATAATTTTTTTATGGCCTTCTAGACCTTAAGATTTTATATAATTTGTGATAGGGTATCAGTCATCTGTAAAACGCCTGTTTCCTCCAAGTAGCTGACAATCTGTTCTACACCAATTATATGACAGATCAACAAATGTGACTAAATGTTACTAAGGAAGTAGGGAACAAACAGTCACAAATACTTTATAGAATACCTATGAACTGTATGTGAAAAGTCTTCTCTCCATATTTTCCCAGTAACTGCTATGATCCAGTAGAGCAAGCTGTTTGGTCACTGATAAGTGGTAATTTGTAATCCTTAGGCAGTCAGTGTATTTAAAAATCACCTCTATTTGTCAGCTGTGATGACTGCAGAGAAAGGTGTGTTTTCCTTTGGTTTTATTTTTGTTTTATTTTCATCCCATAGTTGTTACTTAAAATGCTTATCTTCACATTTTACTAGTTAGCTAATTCTTGCAAAGCAATTTGAAAATGAAAGGGACTATATTCATTGTTATGCAACTATTGAGAAGAAAATTTAATTATGTGTTTGACTTCTGTTTTGTGTGGGACATTTCCCAGGCAAAAATGAAAGCTGGTGTTCAGCCTTCCATTGACCTTCATGCATTTAGCATTTTCTCCTTTTTTTAGTTATTTCTCACAGCTGAGGTCTTGTTTTGGGAGGGGTCAGTATTGAACACAGCTGGAGAATCCTGGATAGTAACCTTGTTCATTGGGGTGCTGAACCAAAAGAGGAATGTTTTTATTCCCACCTTTGCCAGCAATTTATGCTACGTTCTAAGCCAGGTCAGTTAACCCAGGTCAGTGCCCATCCTGTATTAAATCCGAGCAGTGGTCACTGATGCTGTTCTTCATCATGAAATGCTGATCTAAGACAGATGTTCTATAAAACCTTGCAATTTATTGTTATGTTCATGGATTCATGGTTACATACCATTTCTCCTTTTCATCCACCTTGTGACTAGTAATATTAATAAGGAAGAAATAAACTGAGATCATTCTTCCAGCTGGCTACCCTGGAAAATTAGTTTCAGAGAGCTTTTAATTTTGAAAACTTTTTTTTTGCTTTTATTGCTCCAATTTTCTGATTCTCATTAGAGATGAAAATGCAATGCTTTGCTGATTTTTTTTGTTTGCTTGTTGTTTGTTTGTTTGTTTTACTTTCTGACAGCCTATAGACTGTAAAAACAGCAGGAAGCAAGTCAGTTTCTGGAGAAACCAAGAACGAGTTGGCTGCATCATTTCCCTGTTGTGATCTTACCACAGTGGTGCATAGGATGAGATCCAGGTCAATGTCCAGATTCAGATGTGTAATGTCAGATGTCAATTTAGAGTGTTCATCTAAAAATAGATTTGTTCCATACACACATAGGAAAGATATCTAAGTTCATGGTATAGCCAAACACAGGTCAGAAAACTTTTGGAAACTCTTCAGCCCATTTTAGGATGGATACCTCTCGTCCTACAAAAACTGATTTTCTTTGTGTACTCTATTGATGAGGATGTCCCAACAAAAAGTTTGTGGGATTTTTGAAGTTCTTTAGGGATAAAAAATACCTGCAAATAATTGGGCTGGCAGATGTGACTCAGTATTGCAGAAAATCTTCAGCCATCTGAGTCAGCAGTGGTAGGCCAGACAAGCAGAACTCCAGCAACTTATTCCTTCACTAACACTCCAGCACTTCCATTTCTTAGACTGCGCCTTATCAGGAAAAAAACTTTGGGCATATGATAGTCCTGTACACCTGAATGGGTTTGACTGTCCTACAAGTCTTACTGTTGGGAACTGTGACCTGTAAATACACTGGCACAAATAGGCCTCTCCAAAGGTAAAAATTATTTAAAGGATTCAGCATAAGAAAATGTGTATTTACATGGCAGTCTGTACATATGATCTTACCCTGAACTCATCTGCTTAAATAGTCCAGAGCTCTTTTTTTACCTTTATCTCCCACAGAGTCAGTGTCTCTTCCAGCAGTGCCAGGCAGACATGGGTGGTCAGGGAGATTTCTGTAGAACTGACACATGAACAGTACTTCTTGGTATCAGCTGTCTAAGGGTTATCAGAAGAGTTTGCCAGCACTCCATGGACACTTAGTCTCATTTTAGTCTCACATAACCTCCATGTGGCAAAGAACATAAGAGCAAACAAGCAAAGTAGCAGCAAATATTGTATCTGTAAGATATTACAGGTACCTTTCAAAGCTTCACCACAATGTTTTGGAAACTTCTAAGTTTTCCAAGTGTAGGAGCCAATTGATTTCTCTTCTGCATCCTAGAGGTTACACACATTTTCTGAACATAGTTGTAATTTTGCTAGACCAAAAAAAGATAACTATCATCTCTCTGCTCCAAATGTCTTGCTGTTTTATTTTCCATATAGAATATTAAATAAGGATGTAAAGGTGAGTGCTATGATGCACTTATTGGGCTGCTGCTCAATAAACTGGTGACGAGTTTTAGTGTGTGAACATGTAGCATTTCTTCCCTGATGTGTCCTCCAGTCTTTACAGAAGTATGCCTGTAAATGTGTATTCTGCCTACTCATGAAACGAAACAGAAATGAACAGCAGGAAAATAAATGGTCATATGCTTATCTGTGATTCATAATATGGAACAATATGATCTTAGCACCATCCTTCTCAGAAAATGACAGTAAGCCAAACTATGAGCAAACAGATATAAACAAACCACATTGGTCAGATCTTGAAGGCTCAGGCAGGCAGGAGCCGTGCTGCAATGTGCACTCTTGTGCAGAGCAGTGGCAGGCAGTGATTCTCTCCACCCAGCTGATCTGGCCCATAAAGGACAAGGCACTGCACAGCTTCACATCTCTGAACCAAAGCTTCCAGTCTGCCCCTGGAGACCTTGTTGACAGAGAGGTCTTTGGACCCGTATCTTTTCCCTTCTTTGCATTGTTTGCACTGTGTTTAAATTTGACAGGGAGATATAAGGTGATTGACAGAACATGTTTAGAGATTAAAGTATTAGTGTAAAAAATCTGTGAGCCATTGGTGCACACAACACAGTGTTCATTCTCACCACTGAAAAAAATGTTCTAAAATCTGCTTCAGCTTTTTCCATACATCAGCCAAAATGATTTGCCAACTGCACATGAGGAGAAAACCCAGAATAAAATCAGAATATTGATAATTTCAGTTCATCCAAAATATAAAAGCTGTTAGACAGATGGATGCCTATTTTTTTACTTTCTCATCTTCCTTGATTGTTATAATGAAATAATGAGATTCTGTTATTCACAGACCAGCAGCTTTTATTTATACCACTTAAAACTTGGATTCTGAAATGTGTATATTAGTTCATACCTTTTTAGTAGTTTAAGAAATATGGTTTTGTTTCTCTGCAGTAGTTTTTATGAATGCAAATGCAAAAGCTTTCCTAAAATACACATTAATGTTTTGTTTTCTCTTTAATTGGACCCTGTTTATCTGCATTTACTCATGATCTTGTTCATAGACGCTCGTTTTTTGCCTTTCCCTCACAGAGGTCTGGAAGTGCTTAGAGTTAGCAACAAATCGTGTGTCTATTTCATTATGGGGAATTTAAACACATTTGACAAATCTGTTCCATTCATAAAATTTTGAAAAATCGTGATGAGGCTTTGCAAACATTCTGCAAGATCCTTCACTGAAAAGGGACCCTTGATCTACCAGTCTTAGTCCAGGCTTTATCACCCAAGAGAAAATTATCCTTAGTAAAAGTCTTGTCAGCCAGAAATGGCACAGGGAGGTTGCTGCTTTATAAATTCTATTTATTCTGATTGTAGTTTATGAAAACATCATGTTGAATTCCAATTAGTTGCTACCTCTGAGTTCCTGCAGTTTTCATAAGCACATAAAGACAAAATGTAAATGTGCTTTCTCGTTCCTGTTTGTTTTCCTTAATCCTTTTCTGGCGATAATGTATTTGTGCAATATAACTCAAACCCTCTGCTTTCATATATTTTTCTACTACTTATCCCAGGGGGAAATAAAGTTTATTCCAGCTGCTGTTTCTGAAAGTATTTAAGGCATTGAATGGATGTGTTTCAAAAAGATTACGATAGATAAAATATATTAATGATACCTAGGTAACTTACATGTCATTTTTCAACATGAAACTAGAAACTCTGAGTCTAAGGCTCAGATTCATAAAGTTCACCCTTTTCTTCCCCATAGAAAAACATGATGAATTAGTGAAAAAGAATGCAATTGATTTCTATTTATTACATTCTGGAAAATTCCTCTTCTTTCATTAGATGCATTAAGAATTACCAGAAAAACTTTGATTTTTATGGGTGCGAGTGTTGTTTCGGACATGAAGTGTACACCACTCCAACAGGTAGTTATAAAAAAGAACATAAGCAACCTCGATATCTGTGTAACGTTTATTAATCTCCTCTCTGCTATGCATTTTACTCAAAGCAACATGCTGTGCTATGTCTTATATGTGACAAAATGGTACATAAAGTACTGAACATAGGAAAGTATATACACTACATGGAAAAGTAATTTAAGTATGTAGTACAAGAATAACACTGAAAACTGATGAATCAATTTTGTGTGACACCATAGTTATTCTACTGTGGTTGCAATTCTTAGAGGAAAGAGTTGAGGATCTCAGACTTCTTGGTACTTTTCATAGTGAGGCATAATGGGATGGATAAGGGAAGTTAATATGGGTACTATTTGTATCAAAGAATTGTATTGTAAAACCTGAAACTCACACAATCTTTAGTATGAACTAGAGGAAACCAGAGACAAGGATGGCTTAGTCCCGAAATCCTGTCTCATTTTGGTATTGAGATTACTAGTGCTTTCCTTTTATTCTCAGGTTTCATTCAACCTTGTCAAAGAAGTTCCTAATAGTTTAAAAATTAGCTCTATATTATGATCTCCTCTTGGAATGTGTTTCCTATAAGGTACACGCAGAGGGATTTTCAGGAGAAGCTGTGGTTAGCACTGGCATTATGAAGGAAGGCCATCCCATGAGACCAGCTCATCGAGGTTAGGAAGGAGGCATCTGAATAAATTAGAATTCATCCAAGAGACTGCATTAGACCAAGCGTGACAACTCAGTTGCAAGTTAAACTAAAAATAAAGCAGTTGACATAACAGAATAAAAATAATAAAAATTTTATGTTGCTTGAAGAATTATATCAGTTTCCACAATATGGGACAAAGAGATGGAATATAATTGCAAGCATGATGATACTGAAATTTTCATGCTCAGCTCTTACTAAGTCAGGCAGGCTCTTACTGAAAAAGTAATATGAAATGAAATACACTTAAGTGGACAGGAATAAGTTAACTTGGAAAAACAGACTTTTTTCCTATTCCTAATTAAAGCAGTGTAGTTTAAAATTTCATTGCAGGAAATTTATGTTTTTGCAGGACAGTAATTAACTGATTTTAACTTTTTGCTAGCTGTGCTTGCTGCTACTTTTCTATTTTCTAAGACTTCCAGGAATTGCAACTACAGGATTCTCTTATTGATAAAAACATGAATACTAATTTATTGATGGTGGTGGTGGAGGGAAAGGCCATAATATTTTATTATGTCTGTGGGCTAGGGTATAATCCTGAAAAGTTGGAATTTGTTCTGTAGCTAGGAAAAAGGCTTTTGAAGTAGTTGCAGATTTGAAAATCAGTGCTCTGTTCTCTGATTTAACTACGTTTTTTTTTTAATTCATATGCACTGAAATCTATTAGCTGAATGGTCACTGAGGCCAGTGAACTGAACCATACTGAATGCTTGGAATTTAATTATCTTAAATGCCTTATGTTTATATGCAGTAGTTTGGCACAAATTTGATTATATAAATAGTAAGTTGTTCAGTTAAAGCACTGTTAATAACTGAATAATTGAATAAATTAGTGAGGTTTTGAAATAATTTAGCCAGTGACTGAAAAATTAAAGGTTTTAGTAATACACAACTTCAGACAAAAGTTAAAAACCCCAAAAAGATTAAGAAAAATGTGTTAATTTAGGAAAGTTCTAGAACTACATGTGTACGAATATCACCTTGGTTTAAGGTTGTTGGTAGAATCACAAAGTGCCTTTGCTAGTGGAGACACTCCCATGAACATTCCTGCTGCAAAAGCACTTTTTATCAGGTGAATCAGGATATAAAGGGAAATAAATAGGTCCTTTTAAAGATATATTTGGTAGACCCTCTATGTATGCCTCTTTTCCACACATAAAAATGGTGACCTAGAAATGCCTGTTTTTCTCCACAGTCTCAGAAGGAAACCTGGCATAATCAAGTCCGATACTTTTAAATGTCCTGTTTTGAGTACTGAACCGCTAAGCAAAGGAAGCGGTTTGTATTCAATGACAGAGTTATTTACAGTGATTTTAGTGTCATTTTCTTCCCTCTTGCTCATTCCTGTCCCATATCCACTCTTTGAATGTACTGTCCAAATATTTGTGTGTCCACAAGATGAGAAAGTTCCCTTAATCCTAATAAAAGTTAAGCCTGAGAAATATTTGATTTTTGCCATATTAGTTCTTTAGTCAAGTTAACATCTGTTTTCAGAAAATTTTGAATAAATGGACAAGAAGGCAGAGGCTTTTTCTAATGGTATACGGGAAATACGGGTGAAACCAGAGACCATGAAGAAGAGGCTTATAATTATGCGTTCTTTTGGGAATAAAGAGCCATCAGCCTTTGTGGAAATCACAAGAGTGACATGGAATTGCAGACCTTTGTGATCAAAATATCTTAGGTTTCACTGGTTTTTAATGGCTTAATAGTTCTTTCACTGTTGCCTGACATATATTGAGAAATCTGTGGCATATTAATTCTCTTCTACAAGTGTGACAAACAGAGGCTTAATCACATTAAGTTAAGAAAAATCCAAAAAACATACAGCAATACAAACACACTAATTTTCAGTATGAATAAGCCTGGACTAGGTTAGAGACAATTGGGAAAATATGAATATTTCCATTTAATTGGTCATGGTGAAACATCTGATGGGAGTACTTAAAGATCCATCCAAAATAATCTTTGACCTATATGTGACGGTTGTAAGACTCTGCAGAGGACAGAAAAAATCCCACAGGACTGAAGAAGCAGCAGCATAATTCATAGCCTGGGATATTTTCAGTGGATCCCGATATTTTCCATCCTGATATTGATAGAGAGGGTGAAGGTAGGAAACTGAAGATGAAGTAAGGCTAAGAAGAACTGCAAATACTGTGAAGAGCGTAGTTAGAATTCCTAATACAGATAAAAATGGGCTGTCTAAAACCAAGATAAATCTAATAAAGACAAGAACAAAACTCTACTTTTAGTAGGAAGAAATATCATAAATACATGAAAAGAAACCCCTGCATCAATAAGGCAGAGCAGTATCTGAGGCTATAATGTACGAGTTCCATGTAAATTAACAGTGTGATATGGTTTCAAAGGAGACGAATCTCTTTCCTAGATTAACAGACACTTTATAAGAAGGCTATTATTTCATCTGCATTCACTGCTACTAAGATCTCAGCTAGAATTTTGTGTCCCTCTGTTGAGCAATTAGGAATGGTATAGACTACTGAAAGACAGCGCAGTTGTGAATAACAAGAATGGCCTGTGGGGGAAAAAAAAAATAATTAGGCTTCATTGCTCAAAAATACAGAAGATTGTAGGGAGATATGAGAGCCGTCATCCAAACTGTGGAAGACCATTCTGTAGAAACCCATCTATTGCTATAGGAAAGGATAAGAGAACCAGTTCATTTTCTGTGTTTAGGGAAAATTTTCACTGGTTGCAAAGATATTCAAATAGTGGGAAAATAAAGTTTGGAAGGCTATCAAATTTTGTTACCTAAATATTTTAGCAATCTTTTCTAAGGAACTTTTTTATGCATAAAGGATTGGATTAGGCTCAAAGGATTTTGCATCCTGCCTTAAAGGGTAGTTGTAGAGGATACTGTTCCTGTGAAGCGTGATTTGAATTTAAAGACTTAGCTTTGAGTTGATGACAGTGGCCAGGTTATGAGTTTGACTTAGAGCTAAGATACCAGTATAGTTTAGAGTTATTAAAAAGGTGTTAACAGAGAGAGTTTGTGGCAGAGAGGGAAAATTAAATTTTGTGTGGGATCAGCTGAAAGCAATGTCTGAATGTTGACAGCATTAGATGAAAAAGTGCAGAGTCATTAGAATAAAAATTGTGGGAATAGCAGAACCAGTGCAAAATGTTAAATTCAGGGGTTTCAGAACTGCTGCAAACCACTTCACTGGTAAAGATTATGAGTGGATCCACTATAGATTACACATCTGTCTGCAAATTTTGAGCCAATATATGAAAAGATACAAGCACTGAATAGTGTAGCATTCTAATGCATTTTAGCTGAATACATCTGGTAAATGCACTGAAATAACATTTAACTTGAGACAATAAATTTTACAGTAAATTATTTGAAATAAACAGGAAACCAAAAAGCATCACAGTTTCAGAATATGAACAGCTAGTTTACAATCCAGTCAAGTATCTTGATTTAGACTGTGATAGAAACACAATTAATTTCTTTGTTCCCAGCTCCCTTGTCATATTACATACTGTAGAATGAAAGACAAAACTCAAACAGATTTATGCAGGTATGAAAAATAGTACAAGTCATATTCAGGGCTTTATCAGTTTCTTCTTTAAAATGAAATAAGAAAATCTCAGACCTTAGTAACTGCTGAACATAAGGGCAGTTTCAGCTCTGACAAGGCCACAGAAATCTCAAAATAATTGAGACGGCTTCCTATTATGGGAACCACTTGGGGAAATTCTTTGTGAAAATAATTACTTCAAAAAATGCTTCTCTAAGTTTACATTTGCTTAGCTGCAAAGGCAAATTGTCCTCAAGCTGTTGTGATTCAAGAAATATATGCAAGAATATTTCATGTTATCCTTAATTGTATTCCCTTTTGTGACGAAGAAATCATAGAGCTATCTCTTGGTGCTGATGCATGTATATGTAACTATATGTATGTATTTCTACGTCTATACACAGATTTATTAACCTGGAAAAATCCAGCAGAAACTGTGGCCTTTTCTTTTTTCCACTCTGTTTACATGCAATAACACATATGGCTGTTCTGCCATAGCACTTCTAGGTAATGCTCGTACATATGGAAAACATGAGGAACAGTGCTGATTTCTTGGAATTTTGCCTTGTGTTATTAGCACAAGAAAATGGGTGTGTGTGTGTCAGGATATATACTTTTTTTTTCTTGCTCTTAAGTTAAGCAGAAGTAAATTTACTGCACAGATCCAGAGGAGGTCACAAGGGAGTTTTTATCTCTTCCACTGACCTCTGACATATACACCATATGTATTTTTCTAACCCTTTCTTACTACATTTTAAAATGTTTCCTTGGGAGTGTATGGTATTTGTATGCAGTGAAACTGAAGCAGTAGCTGTAGAAAAGAACACCTGGCCCTCTTCAGAAGCAGTATTTTTCTCAAAATTGTATGTAATATCCAATAATGATTTCTGTCTAGTGAAAGACTAAGTCAGCACTGATTAGGAGCCGTGTGTGTTTTAGATTAATTATGTCTTCTGGGCAGTGTAGCATATGCTTCAGTATACAGAAGGCTAAATTTAAGGTACAGAAATTGCCTCTTAAGAGCAAATAGAAGTCACAGGAGCAAAGTGATCTAAATCCCATCTGCTGTCAGGAAAGAACCTAATATAAGCCAATCAAAATTTAGAGGTCTCCCGATGACTTGCCACTGGTGCTAGGTTAACAGTTGGACTTCATGATCTTAAAAGGTCTTTCCCAACAGAAATTATTCTATTTTATGGTTCTATGGTTTCTTGCTCTATTACAATTGTCATCTGTAACCAAGTGGTTTGTAAGCAGCACAACCACAGATTCTACTGAGTTTCTTCAAACTTATCTTTTCAAGTTAATGATCTGATACTGCGTGTTGTTGGATTTATTATTTCTTTTCCTTCACAGTTTTCTTTTTTTTGTGTATGTGTGCTCTTTTTTCTCCTAATATGGAAAAAATAATATAATGACCTATTCCAGTGATCTGCAGTCTCATAGCCATTTTATTTAATTTATCCAAGTTTCTACTTCTTTTTCCATGCATAGAAAGTACTCCTTCCTGAAAAATTCTCACAGGAACATTGAACTTCATGTCTATATCCATTCTGGTGGGAACAATGCAGGCAATGAATATTGAATAGCTAAGCAATAGCTTATAAATATATGAACAAATCAATAAAAATATCTTGTATCATCACAGATAAGGAAAGTTATTTCCTTTTTCTTTCAGCTAAGGATTAGCGTGTATTCACATTTAATGGCAGTCTTTACTTTAAAATTAAGTAGGGAGTTCTTGTGGAAACAATCGCAATCACTCCCTTTTCCCCAAATTTGGCACATTTTCCTCTCTCCAAAACCTGTGTTTATAACACTACTGATTTAAATCAGAAGTAATGCTTGCTGCATTCCTAAGGCATCTAGTACAAGACTTCAGAGGTTATGCATATGTTTATTATACTGCTGCAAATGAATGAGAGAAGCCTGTGCTAAAACTTGGGTTTATTTATAGCCTAGCTTTGATTATTAAAGCATCTCAACCATTTAGCCTCACCTGACTGAGAGATATCTGTGAAAGAATGACTGAAGTTAGAGCTTGACACATGCACTACACTAGAGTAGGTTGTGTGGCAGTGAAAAGGGGATTGTGATGACCGTGGGAGGGTTGTTCCTCACAAACTGGAAAGCAGGAGGTGAATGAGTAGAGTAGATTCTCTTGTGATCTTAAGGGCCCGTGGTGGAGCTCTGCTGGCATTTCAGTGCCGAGGTCATGTAAAGGGGTGATGTAGACAGAAGGACACAGTAAGCAGTAGTACTCAGCTTCAGCTGCATAAATAATCTACATTTAATGCATAAGGATCGAAGCCAAAACCTACAACTGCGGTGAGCCGTGACGTGGGGCTAGTCCCTGTCAGTCAGGAGGAAGCCACCCCTGAACACACCCTAGACTCCTCCTTTGAGGAGGATGACTCCTCCCTTGGGGACGGTCACAGGACGGCACCACAGTCTAAGGACCCACCCTCCTTCCAGAAAGTTCTGAGGTGATTCGACCGTTCATTGGTTGAGAATTGATTGATGTATATTTGTACCCCCCACCAAAAATTTTGATTGGGCCCTCTGGTTCTGTACCTTCCACATTCTGCCCCCCTCGCGCTTCCCTATTGGACCTCTCCTGCGAACCCCTCCCAGTCTGGTGCTCCTTAAAACCCTCTGTGCGCTGAGCTGTCCCCCGGAGGTCTTCCCTGACCCCTGCGCTTGGACCCCTGCACTACCTCTCTCCCCCCGCTTCTTAATAAAGGAGCTCCCGGGAGTGATCCCCTGGCGCAACCCTCTGCCTCTCTGCCTCTCCTCCTTTTGTGTCGCTGCTTCCCTCGCCCAGGACCACTCGGCCCCGCAGCAAGCTGGTGCCCGGTGCGAGGTTGCTTGAAGCTCCAAGAGCTGCTTCCCCCTTGTACAACATACAACTTCTCTCTCGGCCCAAGAAATGCCTTTCTTTAAGTCCTATCAGTGCCATGTATAGGAAGAACAGACAGACTATGATCTGGGTCAGCCCATTTTTGCACTCAAAACTGAAATCTTTACAACCCACTATTTGTGATAGTATTGAACACCCATATTTGGTCATTCTGGAACTCTCCATCTCCCTCCATCTCTTCACACATCCAGCAAGGAGACATGCTTCATCCTATACATCCTTGGGAGATTACTGAGTTACTAAAAAATGGAGCAATGAGAGACCTCTAAAAAGTTTTTTAGCTGGATAGAGTAAATGTTAGAGCAATTTTTCTTTAAATTCCCAAATAATTACATCTATGATCATTTCAAAACTGAAGGAGGAGAAAGCTATGCCTTATGACCCAGCAAATACTGCTTTTGCCATGACCAGTGAAAGGCTGTAGGTTTTGGACTCATGGGACAGTGAAGGCACGATGTTTGTTTCAGCAGTTTTCTAATGGCCAAGTGTCTCACCCTTGTGTGAGCTGAAGCTCTGTGAGGAGTATGAATGATAAATGTCTGGACTAGGTAATCTTCCATGGCACATGATCCTGTGACTGTGACAAGGTAGTCAATGAGTAATCAAGTGTTTAGAACATATGAATCAAAATTTTCAAGCTGTTTCCTACTGATGACATAACATATGCCTGCCTCAAGACTTTAAATGGATACTTAAGAATCAAATGGATTTGGTTTTAATTCATCAACCTCATCTGTGTCCTAGAATCTGGAGAATTCAAAAAAAAGTTCATTAGGAGAGGGACTTACTAATCATGCCACATATGACTAGATCTTTCTCATAGGGTGTGTCCTATGACATATTGCAGAACACATAAAGGTACTTGCTGGGCTGCTTGCCTTTGCACATCTCAAAAACTGCTTGAACCTAAATACAGAGATTAGTCATTTTTTGTGTTCTCAGAGCATCATTTGGGATCCCTTCAGGACACAGGCACTAGCTTTCTGAAGCTGTCATAAGGTGAATGGAAGAAAGCATTTACTGAGCCATTATCAGATTAAACATCTAGGGAAGAGTCCTGGACTTAGGAAAGTGAAACAATGCCAAAATTTGAAAAGGTTTTTTCTTATTGGCATTAGGCCAACATGTTGTACTCAAAACAAATGTACTTGGTTTTGAATTTTCTACTCTATGCTGTAATCACTAGAAAGAAAGGAGCATTTCAAGACTATGTTGATCTTACCAATGTATTGCTTTGTTTAAGTAACAGAATACCTTTTTGTAAACAGTCCTGCATTATAAGAGACTCCAAACATTCCTTCATGAGTTTTACTGCACTAGCAGCTCTCTTGGGACCCAGAGCCCTGCATGTCACACAACCTTGTTGCAGTCCTTCCCTGCAAAATCACCCTTTGTATGCACCCTGATGTGAGGACTGGATGTCTCAGCAGTCTTTCAGCTAACAGATGGGCTTGTAATACTCGGTGGGGGATATTACCCTGCAGACACAGGCAAAATACCTAAACATTGGAAACTGCTGTCCATGGCAGACATGCTTGGTGAATCCAAACTGTCTAAAAGTTTCCATAGAGTAAAGGAATTCCTGTTAAATCAACCTGAGTTTTCCATGTAAGGCTGTGGGTTTGAACCCTGTATGGGATCACTTAAGAGCTAGGTCCCTTCCAACTCAGAATATTCTGTGATTCCATGAAATGCTCTGAAAAGCAGAGGCATTCTTAATTTTCACACAGGTACTCCCTCTGGTCCGAGTCTCTCTCTTTTCCAATCTGTAGTAAATATATTGCTTTTCATGAAAGCTGCAAGGCTTGATACGTGGTTTATCACCTGGTTTGTCATCTGGTGTCAAGTGTCTGTGTCTCTAAAATGATGTGTTCACTTATAATGATACTTCACAGATAGTGGTAGTGCTCCTTACGGGCTCTGAATTATAATATTCTTAAGTAATATAACTTAATGTGATGACTAATTTTATATGGGAAAATATTGTGGAATCACAGAACTATATAGGTTGGAAAAGACCCTTAAGATCAAGTCCGACAGTTAACCTAACACATGCATCGTCATTATTACATTCTTCTTCAAATTAAATCAGTCTAACCCTTGGAAAAGCACCACAACCATGATGCTAATATTATTTTGAAAACAACTGATTTCCAAGTATATATAATAAATACCATGTATAAATTCTTTTTATTTTATATATGTAATAGCCCACATCAGTGAAGTGAGCTTTAGATCATAGAAGATATTACAGACTCATTTAAATGAAGTCTCTCATTTAAGTACCAACAGACAGGAGCCACATAAAGCTTTTTTTTTTTTTTTTTTCCAAGTACTAGAAGGCAGGAGCTTTTTTCAGGTTTGCAGGAGGGCATTTTAGACTTGATACTAAATTATATTATTTGGTTGTATCATGTCATGTGTCATATCTTTATTGTTACAAGAATTGGTGAGTCTGTGCTGTAGCATAAAAACTTTCTGGAAGGCAAATTTGTTTAATAAATGTCCTGTATGCTTTTTGAGAACATTACTCGGTACAAGAGTTTTCATAACTCTTTTGCTCTTCCTTCCTCTGTCCCATGCCTCTCCATTTTATTTTGTTGTAGAGTTCTGGTTAAGGTTTATTAGAAATGGAATTTCAGCTGCACTGTATGCTGAGGTAAACACAAATTTAATTTTTGTGAGTCTTATTTTAAAGGCAGAGTTAATTCTGCTTTTTCATATACTGCTGTCAGATTGATAACTATGGAAGGAGACCAGCTTCCTGGTCTCCTTCGTATAATGGAATAGTGATCTGCATTTGGCAGGAAAAAAGCAAGCACTTTCCCTGGGCAGAGATAACCACACAGCTGCTTGCCCTCTGAGCAGACACTGCTGAGAAGGTTTCTTTTGCTTGGATTCTTTCTGGCTTAATCGATTGATCTTTGTCTGGATACAGTCCTGTTCAATTTAATGTTGAAACCTTGGATTCAAGAGTCAGGAACATTTCCTGTAGCAGTTTCCTGTAACCAGACTGTGAAAATCTGAGTAGAAAACCCTTTACGCTATTGACAATCCAGCCGGTTGTGTCTCACAAGAGCTATTAGGGGCTACCTCCTGCTAGTCTGAAAAGCCTTTACATAATGGGGTGGAAAACCACTTTGTCAAAGGGCACAAATACCTCTTCAGAGAATTCTGAAAATAGCAACCTTCCTTCCTCATCTGCAGCACAGTAGGGGCAAGCTCAGCAATTACTATGATGACTAAAGTGCTGATAAAACTGCACTACTCGCCCTAAGGAGTCTTGTAAATAAAGATCTCCAAGGCTGTCCCAGTGTTGTGTGGGGTAGCTACAGCAACAGTCCCAGATCTGCCAGCAGAATGCAACACCCTCACATCAGATAAGGCTGAAAACATGATTTCTATTTACTGTAAAACCTATTTTCTTACTGTGTTATCCCTAACTTAGAAAGGGCAGAATGTATGTACTTTGAAATGTTAACTGAGGCAAGAGATGAATTGCCATTGGCAAACCATTCTGACCATAGACTTTTATTTCAGTCACTTGAGTCATTCCTGGCTAGGTTTTCCAAGTCTCAGTGAATATGCTGGATGCTGGTACATGCTCCTATTGCTGCCTACACTTTTATCCATCTGTTATCATGGCACTATTCCTACTTAGAAGTTGGTCAGACCATTACACTAGATAAGAGGTGCCAAGGGAGTGTGGATTTAGGCATTTACAAAAGGTCTTCTGCAGGCTATCTCTGCTCTGAGGTAGGATTGCCACACTGATGCCACATGCTTCCTCACCTCATGACATCTGTTGATGCTGAAATGCCAAAAAAAGCCCTGTGAAAGTACAAAATGGACCTCTCTCTTTCTTGTATATGTTGAAAAAATTTAATCGCAACAGATATGTTTCATGACATCACCTCCTTTTCCAAATACAGAATCACCTTGCTGTTGTTTTTAAAACAGTTTTATGACTCATAATGTCAGTCAGTAAGTCTAGTGGTTCAAGAAAGTTTGTATTGATCCTGAGTCACCTAGGCTCAGTAGCTATCTTAAGACATATGTACCTCAAGGAGCTTGATAACTAAGTGTTGTTGCTACAGATCATCAGCATGCAGTTGTTTGGTTATAATTTCATCACAGAACAGTGTTTTTGATGCATTATCCCATATTTCTCATATTTGATTTTAGCTTTTTTCTTGGCCAATTCCTTTACTTGATCAGTTTGTTCAAAATAATTACTTGATAAATGATTAAGTTATTTTAGAGTAAGTTCTGAAGTGTGCTCAAATATATGATCAGATGTGAGTTGAATTGTGGCAGCTTGACAAATCAAAGATCAGCTGAGCTGTGGTACCTATCCATATACTCGAATACCTACCCTACTCGATTAGAGCACCCTCAGTAAATTCATAGATGACACCAAATTGGGTGGGAATGTTCATATGCTGGAGGGTAGGAGGGCTCTGGAGGGATCTGAAAAAGCTGGATCAATGGGCTAGCATCAGTGATTTGAGGTTTCACAAGGTGAAGTGCCAGGTCCTGCCCTTGGGTGACAACAACTCCATGCAATATTCCAGGCTTGGGGATGAGTGGCTGGAAAGTGGCCTGGTGGAAAAAGACTTGGGGATGCTGGTTGAGAGCCATTGGAACACAAGCCAGTGTGTGCCCAGATGGCCAAGAAGGCCATTGGCATCCTGGCTGTATCAGCAATAGTGTGGCCAGCAGGAGCAGGGCAGTTCTAGACCCTTCACTACAAGAAAGACATTTAGGTGCTGGAGAGAGTTCAGAGAAGGGAACAGAGCTGGGGAGGGGTCTGGAGTAAAAGTCTAATGAGGAGCAGCTGAGGGAACTGGGGGTGTTTAACCTGGAGAAAAGGAGGCTCAAGAGGAACCTTATCACACTCTACAACTCCCTGAAAAGAGTTTTAATGCGATAGGGGTTGGTCTCTTCTCCCAAGAGACAAGTGGTAGAATGACAAGAAACAGCCTCAAGTTGCAAGAGGGAAGGTTTAGATTGGATGTCAGGAAAAATTCCTTCACCCAAAGGGATGTCATGCTTTGGAACGGGCTGTCCAGGGAAGTGTTGGAGTCAACACGTCTGGAGGTATTTAAAAGATGTTTAGATGTGACAATTGAGGACATAGTTTTGTGGTGGACTTGGCTTGTTTAGCAGTTGGGTTCTGTGATTTTAAAGGTATTTTTCAATTTGAACATTTCTATGATTCCGTGTTGGATCTCCACTCTTAAATGACTGCAAGGAAATTAGTACGACATTTTAATAAGTTAGCTTATGTCATCATAGCAACCTTAACTCATGGTAAGACAACTTTAAATGCTAAAAATGTGACCAAAAATATGACTGACATGTTTTAAAATTCAGTCAGAATGGGAATGAACATTTAGTCATGTGGCGTGGCTACACTGGAATCTAAGTTCAGCGCATAGTAACTTGATTGCTTGTAATGATATTCTCAGCTTATCCTTACTTTGTATTAAAATGCATTAGACTAAACATTGGTAGAAGAAGTGTAATCACAAGGAACTATTGTGTTTTAATTTGTAATGCAGTGGGCTGAAAGTGCACATGCTGGTAGTTACATGAGCTTATCTAATGAGAGCTTCTTTGTTAAGCACCATATCATGATTGAGTTCACTGATGTGTGTGAATCCTTGTAAATAAATACTTATAGGAGTTTTCTTCTATAATTTAGGATTTTTCTAACAAGTTTTTTCACTACTGCTTCATAAACAGAAGTTGAAGTGGAAATGTAACTACTTTTTACACCAAAAAATAATAAAACCTGTGAGATTGCATTTTAGATCTAATTTTCTATTCACTTATTTTCTGTCATCATTTGTAGGGTCATTTCTGGGGTCTGTTTGTTCTTATTTTTAATTATATTTGAGCCTTTTAACTTAAAATTATTATGATTTAAATTTAATATCTTAAAAAGAATTTGTAGTCACAGATTGTATAGTAGAGGTACATTTTTACTACAAAGTTCAGTGAAGAAATGACAAGGATTTTGGATCAGATTCTGAGTTTTCCTGTTCTGTTCCTCGTGCTTACTGTGGCTTTTGAGACTGGGTGGGATTCAGATAAAGATTACTATCTGTAAATGTAGTTGACTACGAATAGGTATCCTCTGAATAGACTCGTCTGAGAGTAAGTGAAGATCCAGTCAAACCACCTAATGGAGCCTGGAGAGGGAATTAGGTATCCTAGAGAGATACCACTAAGAATACACTTGAGTGTGAGCTCTTGATAACATGAACTCAGAACTCTAGACTAGGATTGAGGTGACGAAATATATATACCTAATACCATTCCAAGCATGTTAGATAGTCATTCTTTGCTTGCTTGTTTGCAATACAGAAAGCACAGGTCTTCTGTAGATACTGGCTCATATCTTCCAGCGCCTTTTTTTGTGTTTTGCAGTGTTAATGCATGTTTTTAAGTGAAAAGACTTCTCAGTAGAAAGTAGTGTCTTGCACTTCTACATTTGTGGCTTTTTCACATTCTGGAAATATGAAGAAATTACATTACCATTATTTATTTTGAAGTATTTTCCCCAAAAAGAATCACTCAAAAAAATGTTTCAACACAAAAAAAATGCTGTTTCTTTACATGAACATGCACATTTCCCATTCCTGTGCAGCAGTTTGTTGGTTAATCTCTGAGCACCACAAAAATATTCCTTAAGTGTCCTGTTGGTTGACAGTTTCTATCAGTGTTAAGTAATCATTTCTTTGCACATTGGCTGTCACTTCAGACACGTAAGATTAATCAGTGCCTTTCATAACAGCCTTCTGGAAATGGAAGTTCTTAGTGCACTTATCTTTTCCTCTCACTGTTTTCTTCCTCCTTCTTTCTGTGCATGTCAGTGAGAGAGAGACTGTCTGAAGACTTTATCTTTAATGGAAATGTTGCTGAATTAAATTAAATGCTTAAATAAACATCAAGTAAGTTCTCTAGAGTGGAAGTAAGTTAATATTTTCTGAATGCTGGCTAAACAAGAAAGTAAGATTACAGTTGGGCAGTAATTATAAAAACTACTCCATAGGAAAGAAAAATCTCAAACTTTGGACATGACAAAAACATTGGAGAAAAATTCATTTGAAATAGGGCCTTTGAAAAGAAGCCTTTATTACCTTAATCTCTCGACTTTTACAAAATATTCCCAGGTCAGAGATTCTGGAATGCTTTAGAAGAGACAGTTTCATGTTTAGTCTCTACTTGATTCAAGCAAAGGTTTATTCTTCAAATTTCCATGAAGTCTGGGGTGGATTAATTTATTTTTTCTTTTTAGGATTATACTTTTCATATATAATAAACATTGTAGAAATTAGATAAAAATTCTATTTACATTCAAAAATATAAATGTAGCTCTTTGATACCTAAGGCTGCATTAATATGTAGTCATTTTTTGATCATTTAGAGCAAGTGATGACAGAATTATTTATTAAATATGTATCAGACAGCTTGTCTCTTTCAGACCATAGGAACTAGAGATATATTTATCATATTCCTTTTTTTACCCATTTAAAATAGTGTTCATGTCAATGGGTAAACATTTTATGATATAACAAATGATTCAGGTGGGAACAATGTCACAGAGTGACTCAAGCCCTGTGAATCTCCATGAATAGGGCAGTGATTCCAATCCTGCTGTACGCCAAAGAAACCTTAAATTTAATTTACCTCTTGCAGAAGTGAGCAAGAAATTTCTGTAATCTGAAGTGATTTCCTCTGACCCTATTTCAACAGCAAGAAATATGTGTGAATTTCTCTTTCAAGCTTCATTAAAAGCATATCAGCAGATGGCTAAACCAGTGAAATCGTGCTTCTGTCAGTCACTTTCTACAGGGGTAAAAAAAAGCAAAAACCTTACCTTGTCTGAGCAGTAACAAAGGAAATGATAAACATTAATCTCTCCCTAGAACCCAGTCATTTCTTTGGAGTGTTCCCTGTTGAAGCTAAGTGTTCTGTTCCCATAAATCACTGGGAAATTTCATTTTGTGTCATGTAAGACTTAAAAAACTCAATGCACTCTCTCAGTAAGACACTGTGCACTGTGCAAACTGTTTTCAAAGATGCCTAATCACATTTTCTATTCATCCTGATGCACCTTGTAGTATGAATGCTGTGAGTGTTACTGGATTCTGCAGGTTTTGTGTTATACGAATATACTAGTTTAGCTCTCATTTGTAATGGGAATAGTACATTCACACTGTTGTTTGCAGACAGATTAAAAAAGGTAAATATTCAAATGTTTTCACTGTTTACTGTTCTAAGTAGAAAACACAGTGGTATACTCTAAAAGGTATACCCTACCAGGGAACTAGATAATGTAGAAGAGTAAATTTGGCCATTTTTATTATAGTTTTTCACTTATTTTTAAGTATGACTTATGACCATATTTATGTTTCTTGTAAAGCCACATAAAATACAAGCTGATGCCTGTGTGTCTCTGAGTATACTTGTAAAGCTGATTTGAATTTTACCTTCAGTCAGAATCAATTCTGTTAAAAAAATACATGGTTGACTCACTGCTCTTCAGTGACCTCTGAACTTCTCAGTGAACTTCATTTCAATGAGCCATGACTAACCTGACAAAACAGCATGTTGTCAAGAAACTTGTTATCCTAGAAGAGTGATAAAAAGAAAAGAAAAGAAAATTTTCATCTAGAGAAATAGCCTATGCTATAGATATGTTCTGGGCTTGAAGGCTTGTGGATTTGCTATAATACTTGAATGTTTCTGAAAAAGAGATTCTAAGATATCATTTCCCTTAATTTTGCAGGATAATTTGAGATAGTAAAATGAATCAGTAGAAAATGGAAAAATAAAATTATAATATCTGTATATCTGGAAATTCAGAAACTTTTGATTTACTCATTCAGCTCCATATTCTTCCCATGCTTTTTGTCTCTCATGAACAGTAGTTGACACTGCCAAGTGTTTAAGCATTGTTTATTGGATTTTTCACTGTTTATAGCCGACAGGTTTTCCAAATTATATGTAGGTATTACAGAAGACTTCCTCTGCCTCTTGTGTATTTATTCAGGCAGGTAGCCAAGGTTATCATCTTATTTTTTTTTCTTCATTGTGGGTTGGTTTTGGTTGTGGGCTGGTTTTCTTGGGTTTTTTTAGTTTTTTATTGGGGGACGGGGGGGTTGGCTGATTGGTATGGACTACTTTGGATTTTTTTCCTGAACAGCAGGATTTCTAATAGAAACTCCAATTGTGCAAGTTAAGTCTGCAATTTCTTCTATACTATCACGTATTAGAGAGCTAAACTAAGCAACATGATTTGTCTTTTACATTTGGTACTTCACTCATAATGTTCTTATATTTCTGAATTTGGCTTGAATTTGTATATGCTAGAGATAGATTAAGTCCACAAAATCCAAATCCTGATTTCAAGTAGTTGTTAGAGTAATAAGAGCCAGTTGCAACATTCTGATTTTTTCAGTACAGGTGTTTAAAATAATGAACTTAATAAAGACTTGCACTTACAGATCTTGAATGAAAATGGAGTCAGAGAATCATGGAAAAGTTCTCAAAGACATAAAATTAGATTGTAATTCATTGCAAGAAGTTATTCATAGAGTAAACTGCAGAATTAAACAGGATTGAACAACATGGAAGTATAAGAATTTACAATTAATTACCAATTTGCAAATTGTAGTAATGACCAAAAGACATTCTTTTAAGAGTTGATCTACAATGCAAATAATCTATGCTATGGTGTTTTAGATCTTATCATTAATTTATATCAAATTAAATATGAGTGTATTCATTCATAGTGTTCATTCAGACTTAAACTCTATTCTTTAGTTAGAAGGAAGAATCTGTTTTTATTTTCAGCTAGAGGGCTGAAACTGGTCAGATACAAATATTCCCTTCAATCTCATTTAAAACATAGATTTCTCCTGAATACATTGCAATATTTAATGTAATAATAATAATAATAAAAAAGTGTTATTGGTTGAAATTATGTTCTTGCCCAACACAATGGATATAATAAGAACATAAGCAATAGAAACTATTGGTAAACTAATTATGAGTTGTGGAAAAAGTTACAGACTGAGGCTGCTTGTAGTGTTGATCAGTAGCATGTTTCCTGGTGTGTTTTTAGCACATAACAACTTATAATAATACAGGTCAGTTGATGGTCATAATTTGCGTAATAGCTTGCAAAATACTACCCACAGCCAGTCTGGATAGAGTCATTCTGGTTTGGGCTGAATTGCATTTAGGGGAAAGGGCTAGTCAAGCCATACAGACAGGAGCTCTGCTGTGCCACTTGAACTGAGTTTTAGAGAACAGACATCAACCCATTTGTTTTAAGATGTGGCCATGAAGCCCTGCCCTTTAGGGAGACTTATGGTCCAAAACAACACGACTCATACGTTGAGAAGAAATGCTGTAATGGCTAAGCGGGGTACAGATTTAACATCTAATTTCCTCTCTTAAAATGTTTTAGGCCTGTGTTGTATTAAATTTTAAGACAGAAAGATAAGACAATGACTTGTGTTCGTGAGAGGCATGCTTCTTTCATAGCCTATAAAGATATTTGTACCTAGCTCAGGTATATGGTCAGGTGTTTCAAGTCAGGTAAGATTAATGTCCCACTGACATCGGTTCTCTTTTAGCTCAGGTGGTGCTTGTACACTTGGGGAGATAGATTTACAGTTCTGTGGTTCTTTGTTCTTTTTTGTATTTTCCAGAAGAGAGACTGAGCAGCCTTCAAAAGTCATCCTTCTAGCACTTCCAAATTATTTTTTCCCATCATCTTTTTTTATTCCGTACTAAAGTGTGATCTGCCAAATTAACTATTTATAAAATTGAATTGATTCCAAGTAAGATTATGGTGAGTCCAGGTATTAAATTAGAATATTTAATTTTTTCTGTCAAGGTTGGGTGATGAATACTACTATAATACAGACCTAGAAACTTTAAATTTGCAGGTAAACAAACATACATACCCACACACAAAGCATGTCAAATATTCTTTTTAGCCACTGTGGGCTGAAGAGATCTGATTAACTTTAGTTGAAGTCTGCTGTATTCAAGGAAAGGTTAATCTCTGCAATTCAAATAATCTTTTTTTTTTCACAGGTTCTTCACAGAAACAATTTGATTACCTTAAAAATTTTTGTATCTTAATTTTAAGTCATCTGTTTAGGATGAACTTCAACAGACCTACCTTAAATCACAATGAATCTTTCAGAGTTCAGAAGTGTTTTAAGGGAAACACATAACTTCAAGATACCTGTCGGGATTTATTGGCATTTTTTTTCCAATGGCAATTATTAATGTTCTTTGAAGAACATTAACAGTTTTTAAATGTTACAACAGTCACAGCTGTGCATCTCTTCTAGATGTGTATTGCATAAGTCAGCAACGCTCTTTATCACATCAAGACTGGAGAGTGTTTATCATCCAGAAGTCTTTTTTGGGGGGGGAAAAATAATTGTATTACAACATTTGTAGAAAGCTAACCGGAGTTTGTACAAGTTATTTCTTTAACCCTGATATTTAGAATGGCCACATTGTCCCTGTGTAGAATTTAAAAAAGGCCTTAGTAAGAGTTGTATTCATAGATGAGAAATGATCTGTAAATTTTTTTCTGCCACTTTTCTGGAACACCATAGAAGTCAGGAGTTTTTAACATTTATCATCAAACTTCTGGAACATTTCCTTTTCTACAAATATAAAATTGAATTTCCTCAAAATTAGTGTGGGCAGGGAGAAAGAGGAAATACAGATACTAAACTGAAGGTCAGTTGCTGGGCTTGTGTCTGGTTCACTAAACGGTCTAAAATAAATCATAACTTCTCCAGTTACATTTGGATTATTCCACAGAATGTTGTAATGTCTCTTTTCTTATGAGCATTGTGAATTAAAGTCTGAGCAGGACTCTTAACGCCCTGAAACAAGCAAACTGTTTAAATGCAGTATGTCATCATCTGTGTAAGACAGAAGAAAGAATGGTGGAGTCTGAAAATGGAAGAATATTTTAGAAAACATAAAACAGGTCTGTAGAAATTGAGTCGATCTTACAATAAATAACCTAGTTCAGACAGAAAGGCTAAAGAAGAGAGAGAGAAATATTTATTTGCAGCTCACCTGTTGTGGCACCAGATTTTCTGGGGTTTTTTTGCATCTGAACTCTGTAGATTAGCCTCATCTTTACTTATATCTGAAATGGCATTTGCATATATTGGCAAAGGTCTCAGTTTTACTGAGGACACTTGTATATCTCACCAGGTAAATGTGAGATTAAGATCTGATACTGCTTACCTATCTAGTTGATCTGTGCTCAGAGTGATAAACTGTCAGCCGTGAATGCTGGTGTAGTTTATTTTTGAAAAAATGATCGTAAAAGGGATAGAAAATGGCAAATTCATAATGCCTTTTTGTCACATAGATTGTAATGAGAAGAGAAAATATCACAAACTAATTTTTTTCTGGTGAAAATCGTCAAGCTGTAATGAGAACGGAAAGTAGCACAAAATATGTACCACTTCTCTGAGTTTCCTAAAATGCAATCTCTCTGTTGCCCTCAAATGGCATTTTCCAGGTTCTCTTGGTCTGCTCATTCTACAGTGTTTTTTTTTTTTTTTGTTCCCTTAGCTGCTTCTAAGTGGCTCATTAAAAATATGCACAGATTATAAAAAATGTAATGTGGTTGTGCAATTTTTTTCACAAGACATTTTGGAAATATTTTATGCCTTTCATCATTGTAAAAAAAATTTTGAAAATAAGATTATGACACTTTCCAGCTAATCATGGAGAGTTTAAACTAAGTAGAATTAACCTGGGTTGGCTTGAGGAGGGTTGTGGATGGTTTGGGGCAGCAAATATAAACTGCATTCACATTATTGAGTGAGATTTAAGAAAAGTAGCTTGAGTTTCAAATGCTGCATTATATTTAATATGACTTTTAATAATTTCTAGAACTTCATTTATGTCTTTTATCTACTTATAGTCTTTTTATTAAGACTGAGCATGATATATTTTATTATCTCCAGAAATTCTGGAAACTTGGGGAGTAAATTTCCTAATCGGTGGCACAAAAGACTCTATCAAGCACACAGGCTCTGGACAGTCCTTTTGAAAAAACAGGTTTTATTTTATGACATATTGATTAAAACAGATTCATATAAAAAAGAAGCTGTTAAAAAATTATGTTTGGGCCCTGTGATTCTGTGATAACTTTTCGAACCTGTTTTTGCAGACAGAATCTTTTTGCAATAGAGCAACAGTGACATGTTTTTCAATTCAAACTATCAAATATACAACTTCCTAGAGAGTTAATCAGGTTTTAGAGAGGAAGATCTAAAGGCAGATTAGCTGGTCGTACAGACAAACTTTTTTCTTTATGTGTTTTTACCATACTTACTGCTGTTACATAACACAAAGTAGTTACCAAATCATGATAAATAGAGCAGCACTCATTTCCTCTTTTTTAAATCATCATTTTTTTCTGAGAAGGATCATTATTGATGAAATTCCATTATGGATGGAATGTGTTCTTTGTAGACTTGTAGTCACCTGAGTCCTCTGGGTTTTGTTGTGCATCTTCCTCCAGCAGTTGGGTTTCCCAGTTCTTTTCAGTGATGCCTTTTTGTGAGCATTCACCCTGTCAGGCCTTGCACTGTAGTACAGTCCGTTTTCCACAACTTTTGTAATTATTGACTTTTGCTGGTTTATTCAGTTTTTGTTAAATTCTTAAACCATTTCCTACTTTTATTTGTGTGTCTGCTTTTTAAATCAGTTCATTTGGTTTGTTGATTTAATTCAGGGAGTGCTTTTATGTAAAACCAGACAAAAACAGGCTTACTTCTTTGCTGTCTTCATATGTTCAGCACAGTTAATTCTGCAATTTCCTAGATAAAATTTCGTCATAAAATACTCCATTTTGTTGCAGATATGGCTTTGTTTTCGTACTTGCATGATCAACCTTGTCAATTAAATTCATTAATGATTATTGACAGCAGTACTACTCCCATAAGTAATTTCTAAGGAATGTTTTGGCAATATTATGCACCATCTACAAATTAGTTCTGTAAGATCCAATGTCCCGTGAAGAATTTATTGGGCAAATACTCTATTAGAAAGAGAGAACTGAAAAGACCTGGTACTATCTGAGTGAGCTACAGATTTACTATAATACATTATAGTTGTAATGTACATTTTTAACTATGATGGAAAAGTAGCTAATGAAGCATTAAAGGATAATGTTTTTTCTAAGTGCCAATGTAGCACAATCAGGGAGATTGAAGCAAAATCTTAATAAATGAACAATCCGAGATAAAATGGATCTGTCAGATTGGTTACACAGGTAAATGTTCAATCGACAGTAAGATCTCTTACAAAAACTGAAAATAGCCAATTATATGAATCTAGGTATGCATTTTGGGTATGCTTTCCCTTCCTAAAAATCACTATGGAATGAACTGTCACCTTAATTAATATTTAGACAATTTTTTTTTTTTTGCAGATACCAGTGTAATAGAAACACTTTTCTGTTGCAATTATTTTTTTTTAATTGGCTTACATGATTCTAAATTTATACAACATCATATATGAAAATGTAGCAGTAGAAACTCAAGATTTTTTGAAAAAAAAAGTCTGCTTAGTTGTTTGTGCAGAATAATTAGAATGATCGCACCCAAGTGCCATTTTAAAGAAAAAGGATTATTTCTGAAGTACTGGGTTTATATTAAATGCAGAGGATTGGAGGACATTATTTTAACTGCTTTGATGTATAAAAACATTCAGTTCTGCACACTGGAAACTGCTTCCAGATCTGCCCTTGAAGACAGATGTGAACTTTCCACTTCATTGCCTAGAGATGTTTTTTTGAAGAGAGCTCCATTAATGGTTCATTTTACAAGCAGACTGCATATTATTCTGGTGTCAAAAGCTTGGGAATTGATTACATGGACTATACTACAGATATGATAATTTCTGTTGTGTTTTAGGGTGCAATTTGAATTCTCTGTGCCATACATCTGGAGTTATGATCTCTGTAATACACTCTTCATGCATTTATATCTGCAGCTCTCCATAACCAATGTTGACAAGGACTCTTGCTTTCTAGGGTTACTTAAAATTTCTATCAAATTACAGTATAATTGATTTTTTTTTTTTTTTTTTTACTCAGGCAGGTGCGTATTTTACTAAAAGGTTTGGTTGAAAAATGTGATTGAAAAAAATAGAATGTAGATGAGAATTTCTAATTTAAGCTATATAGTTGCATAAACTATGAGTAAGTTTCTATTCTAAAGAGGTATTTCTTTAGAAGAAAAAAAATTGTATCCTGGTTTTATAAATTATGAACTAAGATGGCAACGAAGTAGCTAAATTGTTCAGGTGTCACAAAGCCAAAAACTAAAAAATTATTTTGAATAGTTTTACCAAAAGGCTGTTGCGGTTTATTTTGCTTTGTTTTGGTTTTTGGGTTTGGTGGTTTTTTTTTGTTTTTTGGGGGTTTTTTTGTGATGGGTATTTTTGTTTTGAGTGGTTTGGGTGGGTTTTGTTGGTTCGTTGGTTGGCTTGGTTTATTTCATTCATTTTTGGTGGGAGCGGGGTGGTTGTTGAAATTGTGATAATTTTAGAAAAATAAGGAGATTTAGAGATCACCAACAGAATCCATTCCACTGTTTTGTTTTGGGACATTTGGGGTTTTTTGTAAAATGCTATTTCATTGGGTTTCGACCATTCCTTATAGGAGTATCCTGAGGTGAGTGGAGAGGTTATAAACAGCAAAGAACTGTCTCTGAAGAAGAATAAAAGAACAATAAAAGTGGTTGTAACATTTTTGCTCAGGACTGTTACACAGAAAAGTGAAGGTGCTACCTGAGTTAGACCCTCACTTTACTTTAATCATCAGAATTCCATTGGCCATGTGTAGGCTTTCATAGCCTAGAGAACAAAGATGAACACAATTTTTCATTTACAATCTTTTTCCCACAAAAAAAAAAAAAAAAAAAAAAGCTGTTCAGCTTCTTTTCCATCTTTTTTTTTTCTCTTTCCCCTCTGCCATCCCCATATGACTAGACAGAAGAAAGGAAGAAAGAAAGTAATACAAAACTCATGAAGGAGGAAGTTTAGGGCTTTGGGGTGAGTTTTTGGAGAGTTTTTGCTTTGTTTTTTTTGTTGGAAATTTTTTTTAACTATTCACTTTTCATCAAAACACTGAGAGCTATTGACTTCTTTGTCATTTTTATCTCCAGATGTTTGTTCTTGACTCATAAGAGAACATACAATTAAATTAATTAGAAGCTGACATTAGTATCACTCATCCTGGAAGATTGAGGATTGAATCATGTTATCTATGATGTAAACAGGTTCTTTAAAAGAGTGTTTCAAGGATTGAGCAAATGCTTCAAAATTAATTAAGACTTCAAAATTGACTTTTAATGAGAAAATAAAATCAGTCTATTTTGAATAACAGCAACACATTTGACAACATAAAACTTCAAATGAATGTTGCTCTTATTTGTTTATTTGCTATTTCTGTTAAGGTTTATTTTTTGGCATTTTGAGTTTTTTAATAAGGCATAAAAATTTAGAATTCTGTCCAAAGTTTGGAGAATTAAAATTTTTGTTTGTTTTTGTGACAGATGTTAGTATTTTGGGTGTAGAACTAAAGTAAGAGATATGTTTGCTTCTGAAATGACAGAGTAAAAAGAGCAGTTAACTTTGGAACCCAGTAACACTTTATATTAAAAGTGTTTTAAAATATTTCTAAAACTCTTCAATAATCTTCAATTTATCTAAAAGTTTTACTAGGGACACTTTAGCATAAAATACCCTTTTAAAACGTTTCAAGACAGGCCATGCTTTCAAGATAAAAGTTAAGCTTCCATGCAGATTCTGCTGATATTGTAAGAATGATACAAATATTAACCACAAGAATAAGGTTTTTCAAACCTGACATAAGGTACAAAACTATTAAGCATTATGTATAATAGTAGTAATAATAAAAATACAATAAATACAAATAGAAAATGTGTGATTTCAAAGTAGATCCATAATTATTATATTTTTAACATTATTGTTGCAGAGTTTTATGTAGTTTAAACCAAAAGCTATTTTCATGACAAAGCAGCTGTGATAATTGTTCCCAAACGGACTGTGAGTCCCATTTACACCATTTACAGTTCAGTTACATGTTGTGGGAAAGTGCTGAGCTTGTATCACTTGCATCACTTCCTTTAAAGATTATATTTTTAAAGTTTTAATATGCTTCTTTAGAAAGGTAAGTATAATTAAAATTCATATTAGGTCTAGCTTTTTTTTTAATTTTTATGCCAACACATAAAAAAAAAACCAATGGATACAGAAATTATTGGAACAATAATCTTTGAAGAGAGAGAAGTTTCCACCCATAGATTTGCTTAACTTTCTAAGAGATGCTGAAAGGTTGAGAATAGAAAACTCTTGGTGAAACTAGAAGGATTTGGGCATTAAAGAATCAAATCTGTTGAGAATAATGGCCCCTTCTGGACATAAAAGTCTGTGAATATACTGAATGAGTTTTGTTGGCTTCCTGTGTGCTGCATACACGTGTGTGTGTGTTGTTGTCTGCCTGTGTATCACTCATGCATCTATGACTGTAAAATTATGGATTTGCCCTTTTCATGAAAAATTTTTGAAGATGTATGAAGGCATCCTCTGTCTTCTCATCAAGGGGAAATTCTGAATCAGATAAACTATGTAAGTGATTGTGTAATTAGTATTAAACCTGAGCTGAGTAGTTGCTTTGAGAAGATTCTTTTTCCTTCTCAAGATAGCAAAACAAAGTGAGAGTGAGACTAAGGAATTCAAGGAGATAATTTTGGAGGCACTTCATTTCACTCTATGTGTGGGGTTTTTTTTTCCCACTTTGTAGTCATTAAAGCAGTACTGTGTGTATTTTGAGACATGAAAAACTTAATTTTAGAAGGGTAAAACAATTAATTTTCAAGCATAATGTGTCTATTACTTGCATTGCAAGTCCATTGGGAAATGGAGTCCTCCTGCTGTAGTTCAATTCCGTATTTTGGGGCCTTGCTCTTACTTCCAAGGAGATATGACAGATTTATTGACACTAGTGAGACAGAAAAATAAAGTCCCCACATTTCACAGTTTGTTTTTTTCCTTTTTCCTAGCAGCTAAGATCTGCATTTTACTCTTATATTTAATATTTATATTGAGATTTAGGAGTGCTTTTTTTCTGGGCAGATTTACATGGGTTTAGATTATTTGGTATTTTCTTTGAATAATTTTATGGTGTTTCCTGAAAGTAAACTCAAGCTTATTATGTGTGATTGCTGGAGTATATAGGATTTATTTACACATTATACACCAAGAAAACATCTGTTTTAAGTCATACTGTAGCATTACAGTATGTTATGCTTTTAAACAGATTGTGCTCATGTTTCTGTACGAAATATTGAGAAGAATTTTTAATGAATATTAGTCTGAAGTTTCCCAAGGAATGTGTTTTATTTTTAATTCTTCTTGTGCATATTTGCCAAACTATGGGAGAACACAGCATGCTCCCCTTTTTTGAGTTACAATTTTTGACAGGACTTTCTTGCTGACTAAATGACATACTCCTTTTTAAGACAATCTTTCCAATATTTTCTGTTGTGAAGTGGCACAAGGGCAAAATTGTAGGCAGGAAAGTGCAAGGTCAAAACAATGAGCAGGACATACAGAAAAGATTGTTGTCACTTAAAACATGTCACCACAGTCTTCCTGAGAGCTGATCAGCAGAAACCTCAAAGAAGGATGAAGCCAAGAGACTAAAAAGCTTGTTTTTTCGTTTTGCACCTGCCCCTCATCTCTCCCTTTGCCTTTCCCTAGACTTTGTACTGCGTTGCCTCAAAGCTTGGGAATTTGCCTCTTATCAGTGAAAGTGGCCACACCTAATGATAAAATGTTATTCTGTCCCCTGTGTTGCAAAACCAGGCAGTGACTCTTTCTGTGCTCTGGTGCTCTGCCACCTCTGCACACTGCCCATGGCAGGGAGGACAGTATGGTTTTCACCTCCTCATTTTGCATGTTAAGGAGAGAAGTCCATTGGGAAGAGCTCAGGAAGCTGCTGGAAGGCCTGTGTGCTTCTCAGCTTGTACCATATCACACAAAGCCATGGCCATTCTGCACAGATGTCATATCTATTTCCTTTGTTTACTTCTTTTATCTCGTAACTGCCCTAACAGCTGCCAGTGTATCAGAAAATGATTACATGCAAACTTCTTACTGTATCTGTAGCTAATAATTAATATAATTTTCAAAAGCCAGGTAAGGGACTTTCCTTCACTTTCTGCTGGACCTGTGTTCTCTTCCTCAAGAATAGTGTGGTTCCTTGACTATGAATTATCCTCCATTTTTTGTCTGCTTGTTTCTTTGGCTTTCCCCCTCATTTTCAGGCATCTAAAGGATTCCGATATCATTCACATGGCACTGAAAGCAAACATTATACATAAATCATTACTAATAAACCAAAATGATAAAGTCATCTGAAATAAACATAAATGATAAACCAGATATGTACACTGTGATTCTGCTTAAAAAGATGAAGAGATGAACTGAAAAGTGGGAGTCAGTGGAAGTGTCTTCAGCTATTTAGAGCTTTCAAATATCAGACCATTTATTCAAGTATCAGATTACAGATTTACATCCTTTTATTCAGGCTACTATTTTAAGAATTTATCACTGGACTTTAGTGTAGGCTCTGAGCAAATCTCAAATTCATCCTTGAAGTGAGGTCTGTGTGGAGCACAGTTTGCTGCAGGCTCTCTCCCTAACCAGGAATAGATACTATGGTCAGACCACCAACACTGCTCATATCTGGGAAGAACATCCCACAGTCTGCTAAGTGAGTTTGAGTAGCCAGGGTCATAACTTTAGCTCCTCAGTTAAGTATTTAAAATATAGCTTAGATGAGACTGTGGAGCTAGGAGTTAAAAAAATTAAGAAAAAAAACTCCCACCTTTTATTCTTTAGGGATTGACATCTTTGTTCATAGCATTTTACTTGAAGCATGCAGATCCCTCTTCATAAAACAATTAATGCATTAATAGATAAAATGGGGACAAAAGACAGACACATTTCAATCTGTGTTAGCAGAGATTTTTGGTTTTGCAAAGCATATTGTTGGGGTGAACTGTACATGTTAGTTTTAGGATTATCTGATTTGCGAGAGCAAACAAAATTCAAAAGTGACTTTTCAGAGCAATGATATATATCAGTTGTCTCTGTATTTCTATTGGGGATGACCAAAATTAGAAGTTTTTGCAAAGAATGTTTAAAGTGTTTGTATATATGACCCATTAAGGTTCAGATAGAAAGGTTGTATTTGTAGTTTAAAACTAATTGTATATTGTGACATGTAATAAAAAGAACAGTTCTCCTTTTTGCTACAGAACCTAGTTCAATAGCTAAACTCTTGTTTTTGAACAAAAACAATTTTCTCTAGACTGTCTGTAAAAGGTCAGCCTTGAACACAGAATTGAATAGACCACAAACTCTTCAGGGGATGGTGTTGTTTGTTGTTTTAGTGCCATCTGTGACACTGGACATTTTGTCAGTTCAGAACAAATAATAGCAATGATAGGATGGGAATACTCACGTATTCTGCTGACCAGTTGTGTGGGGAATAGTGATTCAGCTTCTGGGAGGCACAGAAAACAGTTACTCTTTGAGACTGCTGTAGTAAAGGGTACAAAGGAGCATAGTGAGGCTTCTCAACATCTACATATAGCCAGAAAGGATTACAATAGCCTAATATTTTTAAAGCTCTGACTAAACTGGTTTATAAAATAACTATTTAATAAAACTCTATTTTTAATCATAAGATTATGACTTCAGACACTAACACAACCTTGGATTTCTTTGGTCTATATGATCTACAGAGTTCTTTAAGAACTACAATTCTATAAAAGCAAGTTAATAGTAGCATCAGTAGAGTTCATATGCTGCTACTTATTAATGTACAACAGTGTGGTCATTTGTCACGTATGCAAGCAAACAAATTTTTTCAGTCATTTAATTGACTGAAATTAAATTTAGTTTGCTGAATTAAAGAAGAACTTTAAGGTTCTTCTCCTTAAAAGAACCTGTGAAAGAGAATGTCACTGCAACAATTTTCATCTGACTCTGACTGTCAAATATACAATGAAATATGTTTATGAATGTAACTATTAGCTTCTTATCCTGCGAGTAAATTTTCTACCTGCAGTGGCTTTTATGAGTGAAATGAGATTGCAAAATAATACTGAAACAACTCTGAGATGGTCTTTGGAGATTAGAAGACTGCTTAATAAAAAGATTATATTGTAATTTATGTGTAAGAACAGTAAGCTGATTTTTATGCGTATTTCTTTGTAAAAATCAATATTAAAATATCTTAAAGTTTTAATAAACAAAAGATTGGCCTTTGAATGATGCCCATATCCACTTTATTGTTTTTTCCTTCACTGACATTGTTTTTGCCATGATAACAGAAGAAGTGGTCACCAGGGTTAGTAAAGTAAAGCTTGATGGGAATTTCTCTGTGTAAGCCTGAGGAAGGGTCATGCCTTTGTTTTGGGCAACACCACCCCTAGAGCTAAACCTGCCAGTACAAAGGAGGACTTTTAGTCATCTTGTTAAAATGACGCATAAAAAAAAGCAACAAACATATTACAGTGCAGTTAGATGTGGAGTAGAAACAAATACAGTGATGTTTCCTCCTCCTCAGTAAAAAAAGAGTTATTTTTCCACAGCTTTTGTTCTTTTGCGTCTGGGATGGTGTATATATACACTAGGGATACGTTTTTGTGCATTGACAGCATAATTCTAAGCATCTAAGGGACTTCAGCAAAATAACTAAGGGAAACTAAAATATACACAGACATTATACACATGAAAATCCCATTATCTATTAAATTTAATTGCTAAAATAAAATTTCCTATACAATAGAGCAGTTGCTGAAAATACGCAAAATCTGAACTTTTCCTGAAGGTGCTAAGATGTATCTTAAAGTAAGATAAGGGTATACACCTTTCAGAATCGCCATCACTTGAAGAAGTAGGTCATCTTTGTGTTGTCATATTCTGTATTTCATCTGTATGTAACTGAGTGAAATATTCAGCAGTCCCAACCCTATTAAAGTTAAGGAGCAGATAATTCCTGACACATGGGAGAAACACTGATTCCTCTGTACTTTTCTAGTAGTCTGCTGCAGTATTTACAACTCTCTTCATTTATTGCTTGGTGTGGAAGAGAAAGGGATCATTGAAAATAACTTGTTTTATTTCATAGTTGTGATGGCTTATAAGTAAACATCTCAATTACTTACAATAATTAGAGGCTGAGATTACTTGGTCTTCCTTAATCATATACTGAAACTCTATCTGGGAATAAGATAAAAGATGGTATTTTGTTTTGCATTGTTCAGATAACAATCTCATCTTGGTTGCAACTTTAGCAAATAAAAAAAGCACTCTTAAACTAAAAAGGTAATACCTTCTTCCTTCTGTTGACAAAATTCTTTATTCTGCAGGGACTTTTACTAATTGGTTTTTTTGGTTTTGTGTTTTTTTTTTTTTTTTTCTTTCTAATTTGGTGCTTTAAATTCATCTGAACCAGTTTTTTGGGGATTTCTATGATCTCTCTTTGGTGGCCAAAGGACACCTTGATGTTTAAAGTAAACTAAATTCTGTGAATGTATTTAATGCTAATGATATAATGCATTCTGCTCATGAGTGCTATTACAGAAATGCAGTTTTTAAAACTGGTAGGATTTCATGAATCACTGAGTGATCTTTTTGGCAGTCACATCATATATTGAAATTAACTGTGTTTCTCTGTACCACACTCCTATTGTATCATACTCCAAACTTCAAATCACTAATGGCAAGGAAGGTCTTCTAATTTCAAAGCTAAATTTGTCCAGGGACAATTAATATCCATTTGGTTTGCAGCCAATATACCTTTCCTCCCATATAAGTAATATTTGTGGGATTCATTTTCCTAGGTTAAATTAGCCAAATTTTTCTAACCTTTTTTCAAAAAAATCAGCCATCTGACTAAGCATTTGTTTGCACATCACTTCTCCACTCGGGGTGGAATCCAAAAATAAGTTTAAGTTCCTAAGTGACGTTTTAGACAAAATTTATGTGTAAATTCAGGAAAAGGAGCCTGGAAAATTGCCTGTGACCTCCACAGACACTGTATCAGTGAAGTCCTTTCTGCATTTTTTCTAGTTGTGGATGCCATAGAGGCTCCACTGTGGACCCTGTCTCTGCCAAACTGGCTGCTTTTAGACAGTTTCCTCCTGCCTGCCTACCACTGTTTGGATAGAGGAAATGTGGGATTTTAGTATTTTATTTTTGTATTTTTTCCTCTACCAGATCACCTGTCATCCTCTGAATAGATCACCTGTCATCCTCTGAATATTTATATATATATTCTATCAATCTATGCGACATCTGTGGTAACTTTTTTGAATATTTCCCCTAGAAGTAGGAGATCTAAGTCCTCAGTTTGTGTGGGATTTGAATTTGTAGATCACACATCCCAAAGAAATGCTGAGGCCAGCAGTCCCATTCTAGATGGGAATGTAGCCTTCCCTCTCTGCACTCTTTTGTTCAGGTGATGTCTACCACAGGTAGAGGGACACAGCAAGGAAGGTGTACAGACTTGAGGACTACAGAGCGATTTGTGGGTGAATACACAAAGCAGAGAGATAGAAATGAAGAGTTGTTAATATTAAAATACTGACCACCTCAGCAAGGCCCTTGGATGGTGTCTGCTGGCCAGACAGTCACCAGTCAGGTCAGCAAGCATCAACTTCTCCACCTCCTTGGAACATACCAGCCAACCTTTGTGATTGCTGGGTTGTTACCATCCACTTCTCTGTATTTCCCTTTTGGCTTTGTACCTCTTCATGTCAGTATATTTTTTCCTGAATTTTTCTCCCTGTGACACTGTTTGGTTTTACTTTTTTTTTTTTTTCATGTTCTTACATCACCTGGCTTTCCCTGAAATACTATCTCAGCAGTCTTTTTCTCCGTAAAACTGAGCTGAGGACTCCCAGCTGTGCTGTACCAGCCTAGGCCTTTAATCAGACACCTGAACCTCTGAGCTGAGCCTTTCAAGAGTTCCTTCACTCCTTTTGTTTGCAGAAAGGGCCATTCTGTAACAAGCAGGGCAGAGCATTTGCTTGATGACTGAAAAACAGACGTTCACAATGAATGGTAGATGTCTGTCCTTTTCATATTGACATTTGTTTATTACAAAATTGAGTGAGGAGAAAACTGTGACAGAGATACTTTGTTCTGTACAGCAATATTGGGTTGTAAGGTTTGCTGAAAACATAGGGTGAGAGCCATGTATTCAGAGTATTAAAGAACTTGTATCACTTGTGGTGCCAATCATAGTGTGTACTGCCAGTTCAGGAACCAAAGGGTGTGAAGTTCTGTAAAGAACTAAGAAGATTTATCTAGTGGAGACTGCTAAAAGAAGATGATGTCCATTTCCCAAGTCCTAATAAATTTGGGTTGACAGGCTAACTGAAGAGATAGCCTTAGGGAAAAGCTTGCATTCAGGGCATGAGGTTAACTGAGGAAAAGACAAGTCTAAAACTGAGGCATATGACTTCATGGTACCAAATCTGATTTTACAGAGAACCATTCTGACAGAGAATCAGGAGCTAGAGGCCTGGTGCTATAAGAAATTTTTGTAGGCTCTTTTATGATCAAATATCCACATGATAACAAAAAACAGTATATGAAACACTTATAGCTTTGGGAGTAGTATTTGCAATGCCTATACAGCAGCACTGGAAAATAAACTGGTAAATAGATGCAGACATTGAAAAATTCCAAGAGGACAATGGCGAGGTTCATTAAATCACTGGATATCTTGACAATTCCAGGTCATTTCCCTATTATCACATTCATCAGTATGTCAGGGAGGCAAGACTGGTGGTTCCATCTTTTAAAAAAAATTAGTGTGTTTTGCCAATCTGCTCATCATCACATTCCTTTCCTCATGTTGTAATTATTTTCCTTTTTAAGAGGTCTGCCATGTGCTCAGCACAAAGCATAGTCCCTGAGTTGCAGAAATTTACTCCAGGGGAAAGATACTAAATAGGGACAGTGAGCAATGGAAACAGTGACTGGGTAACTGGTTTGGGTTTTAAACACTTAATACTGCTACTAAAGTTGCTAAAGTTGTTATAGGCAGTTCAGAGAACTGAGTCTGTGAATTATTTAAATGAGGGAAAGGGAAGTGACGATGAATCTGAGAAGGAGCAAGTGCATGAGCAGTGAGTTAGCTGCAGCTGAGAGGTGCTAGATGGGATCTGAATAATCAGCAGAGCTAGGAGAAGAGCCAAATGGAGATAGAAGAGAAACAAACATAGTGATGCTAAAAACTGGATATGGATATAAGGAAATAAAAATAAAATAGGTCAAACAAATGATACTGCAAAAAGAACATGAATTTAAAGTATAGATTAACATGTTCATAAAGAATATCTGTATAGAAGTAATTTTTTGAACCATGGATTATTTCATGGCAGAAGCCGCTTCATTATGTTTTTATGTAATTAAAGATGGCTAAGGCTAGATTCTGAGAAGCTTAATACATTTAAGTAGTCTTATTCTCATGTCGTGGGCTTACTGAAGCTATACTACCACAAATAATAATGGCATTATTTCTGCTTAAATTGTGAAATTAGCATTTTTCAGGCTGAACGGATTAAGCAAAATCTGCCCTGCTTTTGTGGGTTTAAAATCTTTTGGGCCCTCCAATAAATTTTAACAAATTACTATGACAATTATTTCACCAATTTTGTATATTGATGTTCACAAACTTTATGAGAAAACAATCAAAGCTACTATGAAATTGGATCTTTTTTTCAGTAGTCTATTTATGCTAAATAGTATCTAGTATTTTTAGTCCATTGCAGACTTCTAATAATAATATCATGATTATCTGTGGGGCAAATTTGTTTCCTGGAGCATTGCTTCTATTTTCAGCTTATAAAAGACAGTACACAACATATTTATGGCTTCCAATACTGTTTTCTAGGAAAAAAGAGGAAACTATGGTAAGAATTCCAGATAACCCCATCTAAAAGTAATATTTTCAAGAAAAATGAGTTCTATTTTGCACATTCAATAAAAAAAACCACAAATGATGTGTAGTTGGAACACTTTAAGTCCTATGGAGGAGGATAATAGGTCCTGGAGGATTATGTTTAAATGCTTTTTTCAACAGAAAAACTAAGCCTAAATTATATTTAATAGTGTGATACAGAGCCACATTCAGTTTGGAGTAGCAAAGGATGTAGTAACTGTTAGGGGAGAGAGCTGATTCAGCTGATAAACTGCATTTACTGGGACAGTATTATCAGGTACTATTAATAAATCTTTTTTTGTGTCAATTACTAGGACTCACTAATTTGGTCGTTTCTAAAAAAGTAGAATAATAAATACACAAGGCAATTGTTTGATGACCTGAATGGTAGTACATGCATTCTTGCTTTGCCTGAAAGAAAATTTGTCAGACAATTTTATATATGAAATAGCCTCTCCCTAATTACATTTCCATAAAACTAGACCATATGAGCTTTTCTTACTTGAGATTTTTGTCGTATCGTCTGTGTTTCTTGTAATTTATATATCACTTATAAAAATAGCTGATCAGCTATTTTAAATGTAGATTTTAATGTGCAGTGTACACCTCTTAACCACCAGTGAAGCTCGTTTTGCACTAGTGAAATAATCATTCATTAGCTGTTCTAATATCCAGAAGGGTCAGGGGGCTTTTCTTTCCTTTCAGGATCCTTCTGTGCTTAAAATTTTCTTTTACTATTTTAAAGGATCTATAAACCAAATCCCACTGGAAAGAGTGTGATTCTCCTCTCATGTAGTAGCTAGGCAACTGGCAACGAGATCTTTTGCACAGATAGAAGCACTTGTCCTTTTTCTGATTTTCTGGGAAGAAGAGTAAAGGAAGCCAGTGTGCAGCCGGGATTTAGCAGTAAAGTGAGCAGAGAGATGATCTTCCTGTTGAATTAGAGCCATAGTAAATTTATACACTGATACCTATACAAAACTTCAAGAGGGGATTTCTGAAGAGAAACACAGAGAACCATGAGTGCCAGTTGCTCCCCTTTTTCTCAGATTTGCAAAATTATAGGAACCTATTGATAGATCATAGAGGCTCTAGAAAGAAATATATGTTAGAAATATGTAAGCAAACTTTGTACATAGAGGTTATCAATACTTTGGAAAAATGTCATTGCTGTTAGTTTTCACAGTGTCTTTTTATATTTGTTCATCTAGGCTTTCTGGAGTCTGACATGCTCCGCTTCTGGAATGGTGCTATGGATCTTCCTGAAAGAGCAGGAAAGAAAGGGAATAGTTTACCAGTATGCATAGCATTCAGATTGAAAGGATTCGACTGTATCAGCTGCAAACACTGTATGATTTTATTGTTACTTTTTCAAATAAGTAACTTGATATATTTGTTGTATCACAGGTACAGGAATGGCTGTGCTTAAACTGCCAGACCCAAAGGGCAATGTCAGGACAACTTGGAGATATGGGCAGGGTGCCACTTCCGAAAACAGGCCCTTCACAACCAACATCCAAACCACCTGCTCCTCCTCAAAAACAGCCTATGCCTGCTGTCTCACATTCCCCTCAGAAGACTTCCACACCGCCTACTCCAGCAGCAGCAAAGCCAAAAGAAGAACCAGGCGTTCAGAAAGAAGCTCCAAAACTTCAACAGGGGAGATTGGAAAAAACACTATCAGCTGATAAAATCCAGCAAGGTGTTCAAAAGGAAGATGCAAAACCTAAGCAGGGAAAACTTGTCAAGACACCCTCAGCTGATAAAATCCAGCGTGCTTCTCAGAAGGAAGACCCAAGGATTCAGCAAACAAAACTGACAAAGACAGCCTCCTATGACAGAGTTTTGCATGAAGTTCAGAAGGAGGATGGAAAACTTCAGGAAGGAAAGCTGGCAAAAACATCCTCAGCTGATAAAATTTTACATGGAGTTCAGAAAGAAGACATAAAACTTCAAGAGGCAAAATTGGCAAAGATACCCTCAGCTGACAAAATTTTACAGGGAATTCAGAAAGAAGACCCAAAACTCCAACAGATGAAAATGGCAAAGGCAATGTCAGCAGACAAAATCCAACCTGCAGCTCAGAAGGAAGATGCACAGCTTCAGGAGGTAAAATTGCCAAAGGCAGCTTCAGTTGATAAAATCCAACATGGAATTCAGAAAGAAGATATAAAACTTCAACATGAAAAAATTAGGAAAACTTCATCGGTGGATAAAATCCAAGAGGAGGGTCAAAAAGAAGAGACAAAACTTCAGCGAGGGAAACTGTCAAAGACACCTTCAGCAGATAAAATTCCTGCAACAGCTGCAGACCAAAAGAAACCCCTAAGCACGTTGGAAGAAGATAAAGAAACTGTGCTCCCAGAAAAGAGCACACCCCATCCAGAAGACAAAAAAGTAGAAATTACAGCTGAGATTAAAGACCATGTTGCTGAACAGAAAGCAGAAGCTGAAGCACCTTATAAGGGACTTCAAGCTAAGGAGCAAGAAGATGTTAAGAAAGAGGATTTGACAACTGGGATTTCACAAGAGGTTCTGAAAACCGAAAAACCTCAGGAAGAAGAAATTCCTGTTCAAACAGCACCTTTGCCAGGAACCGACCACGTGGAAGCAGTGAGAGAAAAAATAGTAAGTGTTTTTCTCCCTCCCACATCCCTTTTTCTCTTTCTCCAACTTAGAATCTGATCCTTACAGACCCTCTCCTTCCTGCTTTACTGTTATTCTGTTTACAAAATGGTTCTAAGTGATAAAATCAATGACTCCCATTGAGTAAAGTTTCACCAGTTAGTCTTATGTTCTACGTGTACATTTCAAGACTTCTTGCCTGATTTTAAGTGTCCAACAGTTAAGCATTTGAAACTAAGGCAGAGCTCCTGTTTAATAATTTTTTCCAATCTTTCAGGTTTATTTACGTTATTATCTACACTCTCCAGACTTTGAAGATTAATTGTTGGGCTTGAGTGTTTTCATAGTTCTCAATCCCAAAAGGGAATAATCTGAGAGGATAAAGTGCACAGTACTTTGCAATACCAAAATATAATATACATTTCAAGAATACTTTGTGATTCCTGAACATGGTATGTTAAAGTATGCAATTTTTACATCTTTTTACTATTTAATTGGCTTATCTCATATAGACAAGTACTTTCATGTAGGGCTCTTGTGGGCTCTCAAGTCAGCGGAATGGGTGAGTTTATGATACCATGAACTAGGGGTCCACATTTCTTAAATAAATGCTTTTGCTGGACATGAACTCACCAACAAGTCACTTTACCAGCTGAAGCGACTAACATGCACAGTTTGTTGAGAAATGGAAAATTAAGGGGTTTTGTATCAGCAGCGCAAATTAGGTGCTGGTTATTATGTTATAAAAATAAGACTAGGCTTAGGGAAAATGTTTAACCTTTGCCAGAATTATGTTTTCAAATAATCACAGTCAAAAAGGTCAAGGGTTTGGTGGGTTTTTTTGTTTTATATACTTCCTGGTGGTAACCAAGATATTTGGACAGAAAAATATTCTCATTCAGAAATTATGATCAAGAAAATACTATTTTTATAAACCAAATTTCCTGTCTGAAATATAACTCCTGTCACATGTTATGTTTACTGCTCTTGATCATATCAAGAGTTATGGTGTGTGATTGCACTCAGGGAATCCCTGAATTATGCTTAGAGTAACATATCCAAAATCCTACCTTTTGGACCAAACAAAAAGGAGATTTGGGAAAATCCTATTTCAAATTGTTCAGCATTAAAAATAAAGAAGCTAAAATTTTACTAAACTTGTACTTAGTAAAATTAACTCTGATTTATTTTTAATTTTTCTTTATTGAAGTACTTCAGTGTTGTGTGTGCTGTCCATCAAACATTGCTAGATACAGCTCTTCCCGAGAGAGCATATGATAAAAGTGGAAGAGGTGATACCAATTTAGACATCACACATTGATTCCATTTCACTAGGTAAAAGACAACATGTAGACATTGAAGAGTATAATTTACATGTGTTTCAGGGTAGAATCATATGGAGGATTTCAGCTAGGTATATTTTTAATTAGGAATGCAAGGGAAAATCTTTCTGCACTTGACTGCTGTCATTTTATATCCACTTCTGTGGAAATGGTAGTTACTAACTCGTCTAGCTCTCCAATAAGATAAGCAGTTATTGCTATCCTATTTTTTCACTAAAAAAAAGAATAAAAAATAAAAAGGCAGCAACCCTCCAATAAGTCCCTGAAGACATGAAGAGGCTTAAGTTCTGATTCAGTACAAACAGTACAGTAGTCCATAGAAAATCAGAGAATCATAGAATGGTTTGTATTGGAAAGGACCTTAAAGATGATCTAGTCCCAAGCCACCTGCCACAGACAGGGGCACCTTTCACTAGACCAGGTGGCTCAAAGTCCCATCTGACCTGGCCTTGTGCACTTCCAGGAATGGGGCAGCCACAGCTTCTCTGGGCAATGTGTGCCAGTGATTCACCACCTTAATAACAAAGAACTTCTTAATATCTAATCTAAACTTGCCCTCTTTCAGTGTGAAGCCATTTTGTCTTGTCCTGTCCATGCTCTTGTAAATATTCTCACTGTCCCTTTTGTAGGCTCCCTTCAGGTTCAGGAGAAATCACAGATATCAATTGTATTCAGAGATCTGGCATCCTCTGAAAAACAAGTGATTTTAATATTGAAACATTTTAAAATATTTGAGTCTCAAAGTGAGATTTAAGGAATCATAAAGCTGGTTTTTTTTTCAAAGCATTTTTTCAGTAATATTTTGAAAAATAATTTCTTCAAAAGATTTTTAAAGAATAAACTGACTGCTCATGTTTTACAGGTCCTTTCCTGAGAAACTATCTTGTAATATTGACTATTGACATGTGCAATAGCAATTAGCTGTTCTAACAAGAATGCCTAGGAATCTTGAACGTTTAGCACATGCAGTTTTTCAGTATCTCATCGTCATCTTGGAACGCACAAATTCACACAGAAGTAGTTCAGCATTTCTACATGAACACATTACCATGGTGTCAATTTGACACACTTTTGCAATGTATCAGTTATAATATATATGTACCCTTATTACTACCTTCTTATGTTTACTGAGGAATGATCACGTGCTTCAGTTGAGTAACTGAGTAAATATTAATATTTTGTTGACTGGCATCATTATTCTAACACATGCCATTAATGACAAAACACAGCCCAGAAAGATAGAAAAAGGAGGATAAGACTTGTTTGTAGCAATATTTCTGGATACAAATAAAATGTTTCATTTTGAAAATATAAAATTGAAATTGCAGGTTACACAGTTTAGTCAACTGTGTTTCTTTTCCACTTTGTGAAACATTTTTTTTATAATGTAGATATCTTTATTTCCTCTATAAACAAAATGACCTTTTAAAAATTATGAGTTCCTTTGCAAAATAAAATTTCTGTCCTGTGCAACAGAATATGATCTTGCTAGCTATAAATACTTAAAAAAAAAAAAAAGAAAGAAAAAGTTGGGATTTTTTGACATATTTTTCTTTTAATAAAGTTCTGGTTTGATTTGGTAACTAATAGAACTTTTTCAGAGAATCATAGAATCATTAGGGTTGAAAAAGATCTCTAAGCTCATGAAGCCAAAGTATTAGCTTAGCACTGGCACCTTCACCACTAAATCATCTCCACAAGTGCCACACCTTGATGTTTTTTGAACACTAAAATTTATATTTTCAAATAAGAATAGTAAAAATGAGGAAGAGGAAGAATAAATAATACTGAAAAGCGAAAACCTCTAATACAAAATAATTGTATAATGGATTGACTCTGGCATCACAGAAATGCCACTGGAATAGCACAAATACATTTGACATTAGATCATTTTAGTTAGAGGTTGCATTTGCTGTTTTTAAAGTCTTATCCAGACTGAAGCTTTTATAAGTCTCCTTCTTCTTTATGTTTCAAGAAGTTCTTCTTATCAATGTCTGTATTTGAGCTAAATTTGTCCAGTATTAAAAACACACAGTAGACAAACTCAAAGGACATGCCATTGAAATACTCAGAAAAGCCCAGTAATTCAACATGTATCAAAGTACTTCCTAATTTACAAGGAAAAAAAAGTAGATTTTTATGATTTAAATGCATTTTTTTTTCATTCTTTAAGAGTTGTGGAATACGTGTATATGATCTTTAGCAACATTGCTTATGCAAAATTTTGTTATTCATCTAAAAATCTTATGTTTATGATAGGCTTTCAAGTTTAACAATGATGCTGTCTTTGTGTATTTAATGGCCAACCCCACAGGAAATAAGTTAGCAGTCCTTTAAGAACAGATGTAGCTAGTGGCAATATCCTAATTCTCAGACTACAGGAAATAGGGAGAAAAAAGCCCAGAGGCCTAATGTTGTTTACATGCATATTGATCTTGAAGCATGATATGCAGGATAATTTTTGTGTGTACCATGGTACAGGCAACGATACAAAAAAAAAAAGTTACAAAATATATTCATACTTTGGTAACTGTAAAAAGAAAGTTGGATTTTTCTCATCCCTTTTATTGCCAGTGAGAAAAGTATTCTGTCCTTATTGTAGATCTTTTTTCTTCTCCTTACTGTACAAACAGCAGACAGCCTCATATTCAGTTTCCTGCGATTCATAGCAACTGTGTTATGGCATACACTGAGGTTCAACAGCAGGGTGGGCAACGGCAATATTCCTTGCCATCTCCTCTGGTTTGGTCCCAGTATGTACTAGACACTGACTCAGCTGCAAAGAGAATGGCTGAAATTGTTCCATGAACCAGTTGTTCTTTACCTTTTTCTGTGCTTAGCTGTTCAGGTGATGCCTTCTATCTGCATTACAACTGACTGTATCACTTCATCTCCCTGTGGAGAGTCAAGATCTGAGAGGTTCCCTTTCACCAGATGGATGCATCCAGTCCATCAGCTTCTGGGAAACCTTCTGAGCTTGAGCAATGTTTGCATGTTTTAGTAGCTCATCTAAATTGATCATAGTGAGTTTTGTTGGGTGTGTCCTCATAAGTATGAACATATTGGTCATAAATGAAAAAATAACAATCAAGTGTCATGAGTGAAATTTTAATCAGGGGTGTGCTGTTTATAGAGGAAAAAATCCCTTGGTTTTAATGATATATGTGGGTTTTTTAACGTAGCAAAATAAATTCCCCTTAAACCCTTTCTTCTCTAATAAAGGGAACAAAATTCTAAATATAACATACAAAACCTGAAATGTTTAATTATGCTTCATTGCTGACTTTTTGCAAAGACCATACATAATTCTGTCCTTAAGGGCTGGGGAATACCCAAGAGGAGATTTTTCAGAATAGTGGGACCTGTAGGGTTCAAGTGGTGATGAGTTTCCAAAGTTGTTTTGAGTACTGCAGTTTTCTCCATGCTCAAATATTAATCACAGCCTTATCACTCAAGAAGTCCTCAGAAATGTTTGTTTTCACACTGGATTTTTATTTGCAATGGATTTTTCTGTGATATTTGATATCACAGAATATCAATATACAGATATATATCAAATACCAGATATTTGAATTTGAATATTGGTTATAATGTTGGTAAAAATAAATGTAGTATATATTCAATGTAGTATCTGATTTTGAAAAGTGTAAAAGAGATCATTCCTGTGAATGATTATTAATTAATAAAATAATAATTAGTATAGTACTGTAATAATATAAATATTTTAATATATAAATATCAGTGTTTTACTTTATATTCAAAGTATATATGTCTAAAAGCAACAACACATACCTTAAATGTAAATTAAATCTAAACAGGACTAGTTTTAAAAAATAATATAACTGACTATAAAAAATATTTGGATTTTGATATTTTGACTCTAAATGTGAAGTGTGAATAAAATTTGAAAATACCTGTCGTTGATAGCAACTTAACATGAATGTAAATGTGATTTTAAATTATAATTAACATTCATTATAATTTTCCTAGTATATTTATTCCACAGTATTTTTAACTATATTTCAAATAATCGTATTGCCAATGAAGTTGATAAATGAAACCTTTAAATAAATGGTTTGCTGTACTTCAGAAATCACTGACTTAGATTAGCAGAGCTGGTAAATACTCCCTACTTCTATTATTGAGAGCCCTAACAGAAATAAAGATCACATCATATTATTAAAATCATGAGACTTTGGGATGTTTGTTCTCAAATTGCCAGTGGATGTGTGGACACTTCTAAAATTGTCAGCTCAGAGTAGAGCTATGGTGACCTGAATTTTGGAGAGTGAGCTGTTTTTTAGCTGAATGATGAGTTACTTTCACTAAGTACAGAGCATTTCACAGCTGTGAGAAGCAGGACGGAAACTGGTGCAGGAATACTTGCTGTAGGATATTTTTGGCATTTTTGTTATTTATAGAAGGAGATAGAGATGCTTGTCAGTCAGAATGGTGTAGAAGGATCTGGAAGCTGGGATGACTAAGAGTGTTTAATTAGGGATGAGAAGGAAAACATTGGTTCTGATGCTCAGTCAGGAATGCCTGCCTTGTTTGCTTCCTTTAATCATAGCTGACCATCGTGCTTTCCTCCCTGCAATTACACTTCCCTACCAGCAGCTTACTCTGCATTACCAATTTACCGAAAACTTCTTTTTTATGAGGTACTAAGAAAATATTTGTATAGTGCCCAGCTGTAGGGGGCATTCCAATATGTAGGGACATTCTAAATGTCATTAAATCATGATTCAATACTCAGTGTATTCTGTGGCGTGTTGTAATGTGTAATACTTCAATCATCAAAATAAAACCATGAGTCCAATATTTGAGAAGATTGACATATTTCTAGACCATTATAAAAGGTAGAATGGGTAAAGAAAGGAGCAGACTCCAGAAATTCTGCAGATATTTGTCAAGCTATATTACTTTGTATCTAGATCCACGTAAGCAGCTTTGAAACATAATAAATAAAATCTTCATATAAATAAACCCTCCGGGCAATTTGTCCCATTCAGGTGTGAACAAATGGCAGATTATGATTACTAAGTGCTCTTAAAACAATTAAATTTTATATTGAAAAATAAAAGACCATCTTGAAACTAGTAAAATCAGTTGCCAGTGTGGATAGCCAAGCAATGCAAAAAATCAAAATTTGAGGAACTTTTTTTGTATTCTTTTAATAGCTTTGAATAGCAAAATTATTGTTCAGTCTTCATTTGAGACATGAACTCATCTTTTAGGAAAAAGAATCACATGTTTTAATTGCCAGGAGACATTAAGAATTTATATATAAATATATACACACGCATTATGTATTTATTTTTTTAGGAAAAGGAGGATGACAAATCAGACACATCAAGCTCTCAGCAGCAGAAAAGTCCACAAGGTCTGAGTGACACCGGGTATTCTTCTGACGGGATATCAAGTTCACTTGGTGAAATTCCAAGTCATATCCCCATTGATGAAAAAGATTTACTCAAAGAATGTCATAAAAAAGACACTATTTCACAAGAAAGTCCACCAAGCCCCTCAGATCTAGCTAAATTGGAAAGTACTGTACTCTCAATTTTAGAAGCTCAGGCAAGTACTCTTTCTGATGAAAAATCTGCAAAAAGCAAAGAGCTTTCTGAAACATATGGTGAACAGACAAAGGATCAACTTAAAACAAAGCCTTTGCCAGTCACTCCAGAATCTTACAGCTCTGATGAGGAAGACTTAAAAGCTATCAAAGAAAGTGAAGGAACCATTGTAGAAGAGGGCAAAGGAACTGCTTCCTCCCAGGCAGACTACAAGGAAGAACATGAAGGAGGGGACATATCAGCAAGAAGACAGCAACGGTATGACTCTGTGGAAGACAGCAGTGAGAGTGAAAACTCACCTGTCCCGAGGAGAAAAAGAAGAACTAGTGTTGGTTCTTCAAGTAGTGATGAGTACAAACGAGACGACAGTCAAGGATCGGGTGATGAGGAAGACTTCATTAGAAAACAGATTATAGAGATGAGTGCTGATGAAGATGCTTCAGGTTCTGAAGATGATGAATTCATTAGAAATCAACTCAAAGAGATCAGTGCAGCTGAAAGCCAAAAGAAAGAAGAAGTAAAAAGCAAAGCCAAAGGAACGGCTGGAAAACACAGAAGAATGGCACGGAAAAGTAGTGCAGGCTATGATGAGGATGCAGGAAGAAGACATTCATGGCATGATGATGATGATGAGACTTTTGATGAAAGCCCAGAGCCAAAATACAGGGAAAGTAAAAGTCAAGACAGTGAAGAAGTTGCAATATCTGGAGGAGGAGGCCTTCGACGTTTCAAAACAATAGAATTAAATAGTACAATAACAACCAAATATTCTGAAGTATCTGAACAACAGAAAGGTATTTTATATTTTGATGAAGAGCCTGAGCTAGAGATGGAGAGTCTTACAGATTCACCAGAAGACAGGTCTAGAGGAGAAGGATCTTCTAGTTTGCATGCTTCTAGTTTCACACCAGGTACATCTCCTACTTCAGTGTCATCACTTGATGAAGACAGTGACAGCAGTCCTAGTCACAAAAAACTGGGAGGGGAGAGCAAACAACAGCGCAAAGCCAGGCATCGGACACATGGTCCTCTTCTTCCCACTATTGAAGATTCTTCAGAAGAAGAAGAACTACGGGAAGAGGAAGAACTGCTAAAGGAACAAGAGAAACAACGTGAATTAGAACAGCAACAAAGAAAAAGTTCTAGCAAAAAATCTAAAAAGGACAAGGATGAACTAAGAGCCCAGAGAAGAAGGGAACGTCCAAAGACTCCACCAAGTAATCTTTCTCCCATTGAAGATGCATCTCCAACAGAAGAATTGCGACAGGCTGCAGAAATGGAAGAGCTGCACAGATCTTCTTGTTCTGAATATTCACCCAGCATTGAGTCAGAACCTGAAGGTTTTGAAATCAGCCCAGAAAAAATAATAGAAGTGCAAAAAGTTTACAAATTACCTACTGCTGTCTCTCTATACTCACCAACAGATGAACAACCAACTGGACTCCCAAAAGAAGAGAGTGGTCAAAAGACATTGAAAAGTGCCGAAGAGGTATATGAGGAGATGATGCATAAGTCCAAATCATTTCAGATTTCAAATGAAAAAGATGAAGTATTTGAAAAAGAATCTTTATATGGTGGAATGCTAATAGAGGATTATATTTATGAATCTTTAGTAGAGGATACTTACAATGGAACTATTGATACCAGTCTTGTCATGAGACAAGATGAGAGCAGTGAATATGTACAACAGAGAGGAAAAGAGAAAAAAACAAGAGCTTCAGAACAGGTCTATGATGAACCACAGAAAATTAGTGATCTAGAGAAAGACTACTATAGTGTTGAGACTTTACATACTATTGTGCCTCAAGAAGATATTGTTTCTAGTTCTTACATTATCCCAGAAAGTCATGAAATAGTTGTATTAGACAGCACAGTAACTTCCAACATTGAGGAAAAGCATTTGTTAGATGCAGAAGCTGCTTATGAAGAGCTTATGAAAAGACAGAAAATGCAGCTAACTCCAGGGTCTAGTCCAACACAGCCAACTTCAGATTTCATTCCCACATCTGATACAAAGGTAGCTGGTGGTGGAGAAATAGTTGATAGTACATCTTTAACATCAAGCACTACTTCAGCAATCTCAGATGTATCACCTGTCAGTAGCACAGCACTTTCCATTCCAGATGTTAAAATAACACAGCATTTTACAGCAGAGGAAATTGAAGATGAATACTTAACAGACTATGCCAGAGAAATTCAAGAAATAATTTCTCATGAAACATCAATATTGACATACTCGGAGACATCGGAAGGTGCTGCATCAGTTTTACCTTCTGATACAGCTTCCTTAACATCATCTACATCTTCAGTTTGTACCACGGATAGTTCCTCTCCTATAGATAGTGCAACCACAGGTTTTGTAGGTCCAGCAGAGGGTGTAAGTAAACCAGCAGATTCTGAAGGTGTCGGGGTAGTAACACAGGTTCCCTTAACATCTGCAAAAGAGTACTCTGAAATGAGCACGCCTTATGAATCTATTGCTGGAGCCACTAAAAAAACATCTATAGAATCAGATGTGGAGAGTGTGGAGCAAACTGCAGTTTGTTTGCCTGAAACTGTACCTTTAGTAGTGGCAACTACAGTTACAAAACCCAAGGAATATGCAGCTGATACCATTACCTTTGATACCTCCAAAGCAGAGAAGGAAACAGCTAGAAAAATTAAAAGTACAGTAGAGGCTGTCAGTGTCAAAATTCATCCTGAAGAGCCACACAAAGAATTGGGTGTTGATATGACGAGGATTGATTTGACTAATGCTGCATCTGAGCAACCACCTGTATGTATAGCACCAGTACCAGTTACAGAGCCTACATCAGAAACATCTTCTGTACTCACTCACAGTGTTGTAAGTAAGACCAGCATGGTCTCTGTGCCTTCCTCAGCTCCTGCTGTTTCAGCCAAAGTATTCTCTCTTTTTAGAAGCTCTTCTTTGGATTCTCCTGCACATCCTTCTCCACCCCCACCTCCTCCTCCTCCTCCACCTCCTCCACCACCATTACCACCTCCACCTATTCTACCCAAACCAGCCATTTATCCCAAAAAGAAGTCACAGATTAAGACTTCAGCTGCAACAGCTCCCACAGTGGTACCTCCAGTCACAACTGTTCCAACACTTGAGTCCACAGCTGTATTAAAGAATCATGTGGTACCTATAACAAAAACATACACCCCAACACCACCTCCTGTACCACCCAAACCATCCTCCATTCCAGCAGGGCTTGTTTTCAGTCACAGGCCCCCTGAAGTAACTAAACCTCCAATTGCTCCTAAACCAGCAGTTCCTCCACTCCCAATAGCTGTCCATAAGCCAGCAGAAACGCAACCCAAACCAGTAAGTTTGTCATTGACTTCAAGTATGACTCTGAATTTGGTCTCCACAGCTGAATACAAAATACCATCTCCCACTTCCCCTTTGTCTCCACACTCCAACAAATCTTCACCAAGGTTGGCAAAACCCTCACAGGAAACGTATGTTGTCATCACATTGCCATCTGAGCCTGGAACTCCCACAGAAGCTTTAACTAGTCAGGCTGTTACCAGCTGGCCTTTAGAAGCACCTTCTAAAGAACAGATTCCCCAACCTATGCAACCAATATTTACTACATCCATGAAAACTATGGATATTCAAAGTATGGCAGGTCAGAGTATGTATATTTCAAGTGCACTGCAAGCTATTCCTGTGACAACACAATCAACTTTTGAAAAAATACCTAGTTCAAAATCAGAAGTAGTAACAACAGACATAACCAAGACCACAGTGTCTGTGGTTAAGGGTCCAGTGCCTGGTTATGCTTTAGGTAGTGTTGCTATTACTATACCTCCAGAGCCACTACATATTGTAGATCAACCCAGATACAGAGAGAATGGAAGATTCCATCCTTTGGGTGATGTCATAGATCTTCGCACTTTAACTAAGATGGACATTGAAATGAGAGACAGCTGCATGGATCTCTCTGCTGTTTCCATGGATGTAAGAAGGCAAATGCCAGCAAGTGACACAGGTGGACGGCCAGTAAGTACTGTCCAGCCATCCATAATAAATCTTAGCACTGCATGTGTTGCTGATACTTCTCTGCCTGTAGTCACTGAGACAGTAACTGTAATGACCTGCACTGCCACTGTGAGCTACACCACCAGCACAGACAGCCTTGTGGATCTGGGACACGCGATGACAACGCCGCTTCAGTTAACAACATCAAAACATTTTGAACCTGCATATAGAGTAACAGGCAGCCAGGCCTTCTCCGTAGGTAGAGATGAAGTGCCAATAAATTTATCCCTAGGTACTTCAACGCAGGCAGTGACATGGGCTACTACAAAGCCTGTTACTGTACCACCTGTTGGTGTTACAAATGGTTGGACTGATATCTCCACTTCTCAGGAGCCAGCAGAGAGTGGAGTAGTTGACCTTAGCACTACAAAATCCCACAGAACAGTAGTAACAATGGATGAAACTACTTCAGGTATCATAACAACAGTAATAGAAGATGATGAAAAGCCTGTAGATCTAACTGCAGGGAGAAGAGCTGTCTGCTGTGATATGGTTTATAAATTGCCATTTGGTAGGAGCTGTGCAGCACAGCAGCCTTCTACTACACTTCCTGAAGATCGCTTTGGCTACAGAGATGACCATTATCAGTATGATCGTTCAGGGTCATACGGCTACCGAGGAATGGGAGGTATGAAACCATCTATGTCTGACACAAATTTATCAGAAGCTGGACTATTTGCATACAAAAGCAAGAATAGCTTTGATTATCGATTTGGGGCAACTGATACAGCAGTAGATCTTACTTCTGGAAGAGTAACTACAGGTCAGTATGACACAGCAGCAGATCTTTCTTTGAAATATAATTTTGATGTTCCTCACCTCATTTCAGGATAATTTTTTTATTGTTTTTCCCCTCCTTCTGTTGTTTTTCTTTCTTTTGGACAGTGTGACAAATTATTTCGGATTACACGTGTTTTTCATTTCTTCATTTTACGTATGTGTTTGCACAGAGGTGCCTGCATGTGCCTGCATGTTCAGAAATGCTGTTTCCTTCACATCCAAAGTAGATCATTAACCTGAAGATTTGCATGCAGTTTCCCCTTCCCATTTATTTCATCAAGATGGGATGACTTTCAGAATCCGCAAAGCAGCATTCTTTTGTGGGACTGGACTGTAACTTTGCCCTGTAATTTCAGGTGAGGTTATGGATTACTCAAGCAAGACTACAGGTCCATATGCAGAGACTCGGCAGATTTCTGGCCTCGGGCTCAGTACACCACAGTATTCCCAAGCAAGAATGGTGTCATCTGTGGGTTCGCAGTTTGGTGTTGGAAGTGTTTTAAGATCATCCAATGGTGTTGTTTATTCTTCAGTAGCAACTCCAATCCCATCCACATTTGCCATCACCACACAACCTGGTTCTATTTTCAGTACAAGTGTCAGAGATTTACCTACTCTCCAGACGATTGACTCAGTGCCCTCTTTATCAACTTTGCAACAGACTCAACCACTCCCAAGATCATACAGTTTCTTGACAACTGTGGCAGCTGAAAAAGATAATGCAATTACTGCCATTAGTATGGAGACAGGGTTGCCACCTCATACCATAGAAACTATTACCACTGAGCCAACCAGCTTGATACCTGCTTTAACTACAGCATCTGAAGTTTATACAGATGTAATTGATGATGAGGTTGCCCTTCTCATTGCCCCTGAAGAAGGCAAACAGCAGCAGCTTGATTTGGAACGGGAACTTCTTGAGCTTGAGAAAATTAAGCAGCAGCGCTTTGCGGAAGAGCTGGAATGGGAACGTCAGGAAATTCAAAGATTTAGGGAACAAGAAAAGTTTATGGTGCAAAAAAAGCTTGAGGAGTTGCAATCGATGAAACATCATCTTTTATTTCAGCAGGAGGAGGAACGACAAGCTCAGTTTATGATGAGACAAGAGACATTAGCCCAGCAGCAGTTGCAGCTTGAACAATTCCAACAGCTTCAACAGCAGCTCCACCAACAGTTAGAGGAGCAAAAACTTCGTCAAATATATCAGTATGGTTATGACCCTTCAGGAACTGGCTCGCCACAAACCACCACAGATCAAACACTCTTGGAAGGACAGTATGCAACCACAGAAAATGGCCAGTTTTGGCCTACTGATGACACAACCACTACAGCTTCAGGAGTGCTGGGTATTGAAATTCCACAAAGCCAAGCATGGTATACAGTTCAGTCTGATGGCATTACCCAATACATACCCAGGTCTGGTATCCTAAGCTCGGTTTCAGAAATGTCTCTTAAGGATATTGATGTTAGAGAGGAGAAGCAATTGAAAAAGAGAAGTTCTATGCCAAAATTACGTGGCCCCTATGAGGAGTTTGAGGAGACCCTGGAAGAAGAGCCCCGGTGCTTCAAAAAAATAGTGGACAGTGGAGTGCAAACTGATGATGAAGATGGAGCAGAAAGAGGTTACACAAACAGGAGACGGAGAACTAAGAAGAGTGTTGATACAAGTGTTCAGACAGATGATGAAGATCAAGATGAATGGGATCTTTCCAGCAGATCCAGAAGGAAGCCCCGTGTAGGGAAATACACTGAGAGCACCACCGAGGCAGACAAAGCTAAACCATTCTCCAAGGTATCTAGTATTGCAGTTCAGACAGTGGCAGAGATTTCGGTGCAAACAGAACCTGTAGGAACAATAAGAACACCTTCAATCAGGGCCCGATGGGATGCTAAGGTTGAAATCATAAAGCACATTTCAGCTCCAGAAAAGACATATAAAGGAGAAAGTCTGGGATGTCAAACAGAGACAGAGTCAGACACACAGAGTCCCCAATACCTGTCAGCTTCATCTCCTCAGAAAGATAAAAAACGTCCAACACCATTAGAAATAGGATACTCATCCCACCTTCGGCCAGAATCCACATTACAGGTAGTCCCTTCCCCTCCCAAATCGCCCAAAGTTCTCTATTCACCCATTTCACCCGTTTCACCAAGCAAAGTTATAGAGTCAGCATTTGTACCTTATGAAAAACCCATGACTGATGACATCAGCCCTCAGAAGATGCTGCATGCTGACATGGCCAAGGTTCCTCCATCAAGCCCAAAGGCAGCAAAGATGATGCAACGCTCTATGTCTGATCCTAAGCCCCTGAGTCCCACAGCAGAAGACAGTTCCAGAGCTCAGTTTCAGTACACTGAGGGTTTTATGGTAAGAAGTATTTGCTTGCTTTTTTTTTTTTATATACAATTCTACAGCTGTCAGTACAGCATGAGGACAGACACACTCATTTCCAGTACTTGTGTATGTACTCTTTTGCACATCTTACTGAAAAGTCCAGAGGAATATCTGCTGTCTAAAGCAATGGTTATCTCCTTCACTTCTTTGTCTGGAAACAGAGAAGTCCATATTACAGTCTTACTAATATTTGGGAAATAACAGAACAAGTTCATTTTCAGTGGGTGACACTTTGTGTTTTATATGGCTGTTCATTGCTAGTATAGGTGTTACTGACAATTCTTCAGAAAATTGAAAGCATTTCCTTTCTAATCATACAACACCCACCTCTTGTGGCACAGTCTGTAATGCATTTACCTTGAAATTACTGCATGTGCCTTCTGAGAGACAGATAATACTAGATTTAAAATTGCCTTAATTAGCTGTCCTTTTTGACCTTCATGAGGTTTCTTGGCCATGTGTGATTCTGTGCATAATCTCGTGTCCCAGTGTGTGCATTTTTTATCTTTCCCAGACCAAAAGGTCTCGTATCACAAATCCATTTTTAATTTGTTTGTTTTGGATAAGGAAGATTATGAAGAAGTTATACAAGTTTTGAGGGCTGTTTTTTATAGGGGTCAGAGGAGGCTTGACATCATTAGGATCAAATGTTTCATTTCTGCATTATTTCTTTTCCTTGAGAAGTAAGATTTGATATTCGGGAATCAAAAAAAGTACCTTTATAATATGGTATGTTATTGGCTGTCCTTTTATCTGAGACCATTCCCTTCTGTCAGTTGATGCGTCAGTATCTTGTCAGAACTCTGGAAGAGTTGCCCTTCAATTTTTTCAGCAATATTTGTCTTTTATGTTCAGTTATCTTTGAATATGAGTGATTAGTACAGACTGGATAGGATAAAAGAGAGTTTGTTCTCTCTGTTTGATAATTTGTGGTGGCTTTCAAATGCAGAATTATCTGGTTATACCCTCTAAGGCTCCCACCGTAAGTAGTTCCTGCAGCTTCACATAATTGTGCAGTATTAAATGCTTTCCATGCTGTTACTGCGTGGAAAACAGTACTTGGAAGTTTGAAGGGAAAGCTGTAGTTATGGCATTGGCACTCCATATAAATATCATTTGCTAATGTACGAGAAGTACAGTGGGGGAAACTAGCATGAGCACTAAAGTTTCATGTAGAGGATTTGGAGCAGCATCTTGAAGAATGTCGCTCATGGATTGTAAGAATGCTTTGGGTTCTACTTAATATTGGAGAGTAGGTATAATATTGTAAAATATTATATAATTGTAAAAGTATAGTAAAACTATTTCTAAAAAATTATTCAGTTCATTTCTTTCATAGATATATATATATATATATATGATATAAATTGTATCCTTCTATGATGGATGATAAATTCTATAAACAGCTCATTGTTTAAAGGCCTTTAGAGTAGAGTTTGAACATACATTATTCTTTAATGAGACATGAAAACAAAGAGCTTGTACACCATTGTTTCTTTGTTTACCAACATGTTCTTTACGGTTTTGCCTTGGACCCAAATGGCAATGAGCTATAAGGTTTTCACTAGTGTGCAGCCATCAGGCAGCAAATAGTCCATGTCCCAAAGTAGTTACAGTCTAAATAAATGAGGGGGACATTTTAATGGAAGGTATGGTGCAAGTGGACAAATGCAAGGAAATTAAAAAACTTCCATGAATACAAAGTGGACTGCACTAACTTGGCCAAGCAGCAGAAAGTGAGGAAGCTGCTCTGTAAACCTCCCCTGATCATCATGGCTGACTTCAGCTTTGATACTATGTTAAGCATTAAGCTTGTTATACTTTCTGATAGAGTTTTGATAATGATGTGTCTGAGGTTGAGTTAGCTTATGCTGAGATCAGGTACTTGAAGTTTAAAGGAGGAAAAGGCATATGGCCATAAAAAGACAAAATATTTTAAGTGATCCATGCAGAATATAATTGATTGACCTCATCAGCATCTGGAATAGGGCATAAATTGCTTTTGCAGTTTCTATATCAGTTTCAGTTCACAATTGCTCAGTCTGGTTATGTTATGAAGGAGAGTTCTACAGCACAAGATCGAAATTACCTGGTTTCCACAAGACTTACAGTATTCCCTCCAGCATGTCCTTTTGTTTATACCATGGGGTTAGGGCTTTATCATCTTGAAGCACAGGAAAGACTGGACAGTGATTTCTTTCTTACATTTTATCACATTCAAAAGTTCTCTGAAAGCATACACACAGTGTCATTAGCAAAGTGAAAACCTTTTTGATATTTTTTCAACTGTACACCCTTGTTGTTAGAGCCACATGATGTTGTTATACTTGTTTAAATACAGGATCACGTCTGGATTATCTTAAATGTGAAAGTGAAATGCTACCCTTACTTTGAAGTATTTTTGGCAGTGGACTGTTTTTTATTCATTCTGTGTATGTACAGTGCCCACAACAGCTACAGTCTTTATTAATTCTCTGTGTACACTTTCGTGCCTCCTGATTGGAGAGTTCCTAATTTCCTAATTATAAGAACTGAAAGATAAAAGGGGTCAGTTAATGTCATTATAAGAGTGAAGTTCAGTACAGAAAAACTTACAAAACAGCTCACTCTGGAAAAGAGAATTTAGTAGAGCTGAACATAAATGAATAAAATGGAAATGAAAGATTGATCTTTCACTACCATAAGGAAATGGAATGCATATATTAATATTTTTTGCATGGATGAATATCCCATCACTTTTTTAATAGTTCATGAATCAGAGTTATGTCTTTGTCTGCATTCATAAGCACTGCAGGTGAAAAGGATGTTCATGTGTTCATATATATGATTCACAGTTTGTTTTTTTCATGACAATTGAGCAAAAAAGTTGATCCTTAGGCAATTGGTGGGACCAAAAAAGTAAGAATAAAATTGATCTCTTTCTAAGATTTACAATTAAATTATATGTTGTCCTTCAGACTGTGCCCTTTCATCATTTATGCATTTCTTCCAATGGAAAATGGGTTTTTTACAACATTTTAGGGAAGGATATTATGGAGACTATGACTAAGATGATTAAATTATCTCTCTGTGTCTGTGAACTGTTGCTTTAAATATAATTTTCTTCTTTATTGCAGCTTGTAAAGGAAATTATTGTAATGTTTTATCTAATCTAGAAAGTGAAAGGCTGAAAAGTAACCTGGTAGTTAATCACATAATAAAAAATCTCCAGATGACATTGCTCTCAGTGGTGGCACATTTAATTTTCAGTCAACAAGCTATGTGGTTACATTATATTTTCACTTTCTTGTCTATCATAATCATTGTCTCTATGTGAACACTGGAATGAACATAGATGGTGGCTTCCCATCCATCCAAAGAAAAGGTATTGCTGGCTACTATGCCCTCTTTTGTACTTCTTATGTGCCATCCATTTATGTGATACATATTAGTAATCAAGTGTAGCTGAGCCAAGAAAAAATAGTAATTGTAGCCTGTCAGCACCAAAAAAAGTTGTGAAAGCCACCCATTGGATTTGATATTTTGCAAGGATACCCAATTTTTCTGTATTGTGAGCTTTGTGCCTCTTCAGCTCCCTGTGGTAGTGAGCTCCCCAGCTCTGATTTTCTTAGACTGTCCAGTAGTCAAGCATGGTAGGCTTAAATGGAGTGAATAGCCCTAGGAATGGTTTCCATGAAAGCACCAGGAACTGTCAGTAAAGTCTGGAAGTGAAGATTGAAATTCATCCATTCAGCAGCAACCAAAAAATTGTGAGAACCTGTCTAATGTAATAAAAAAATAGCTTTACACCAGTGTGCCACAGAGTCGTCACATGCCAGTCACAGTCATCTTTGGCACTTGTACAGATTGCATATATGCAATCAAAGATGGGAGCTGTCTTCCTTTCACCTTTGGATGCAAAATGCCTGTTCAGCTAAACTGAGGCAAGTTGCAGAAGATTTTTCACATGACCTGTCATACACATAAAACATCTACAGCTAAGCAGTGCATAGACTCAGCAGAAGTGTTTGTATTCATGAAACTAATGCAAAGACACATCTGTCAACAGCCTGTCAGCTTTAGGGTAGAAACTGTGTGTTTAAGCTTTAGCACCTAGAGTAAATTCTATCAATATGTTTATTAAGAGAGACTTTTCTTGACATTTTTATCTGATGTGATTTACCATGCGTGTAAGGCAAAAATAAATCAAATCTTCATAGTGTAGTAAAACAAAAAGTAATTATTTCAAGCAAAATCCTCCCAAAATGTGTCTTTATTTAGGTAAGAAATGCAAGATTTCTTTTATTGCTATATTAAGAGAAGAAGTATACTGACTTTAAGAGTGGAATTTCTTTTAGATGGCTTTGTTAACACATTAATGTGCATCTTCTGTGGTATTCTGAAGTGTTCAACTTTAAAACTGGAATGTTAAGACTTTGTGATTTCACAGAATCTTAGAATAGTGTGAGTTGGAAGGGTCTTTAAAGTCCATCTAGTTCCAACTTTCAGTACACTTTTCAGTACACCAGGTTGCTCTAATCCCCATCCATGGCCTTAAATGTTTCTAGGGAGATGGGGCATCCACTGACCTTTGCAGTGTCAGACCTGCTGTACATCTGAGCACTGAAAAGGGAAAACAAGGTAGTTGTTCCCAGTAGAATTAAAACCTTCCATCTATCATATCCATGATGTTTTGCTTGTTTATTCAGGACTAAGCTGATCACTAGACTTGTAGCTCAGCAAGGAATGTTCTCCCTGGATAATGAATAGAGCGAAAAAGGTAGGGATAATCCACCTGTTTGAAGGTGGATATTTCTGTTTGCTTACATTCCTCAGGAGCAGGGAGTAGATTCATTTCTTAATATCATGCTGGAATATCAGGTAACATAATTCTTCCACTGTCGAAGCACAAGGCGTAGGTGTTTCCATTGGTTTCTTTTTATCTGAGCTTAATTCCAGCAAAAAGGAGTTGGTACTTTGTTATAGTTTTTATAGTTATTGTAAAACATTCAGAAATTACTTTTGGACTTAGGTGATCATGTGGTTGTTCTGCAAAAGGCTGAAATCTGTGACTTTAATTTTCAATTATAGTTCTATGATTCAGCCCAGAAAAAGGGAATAACATTTTGATTTCTGTAAAAACTATATTTCTGTATAAAGAAGGAATTACCTTTTGCAGAAGCAGCTGCTACTTGAGTTTCAGTACGGATGGGTGCTGAGTGAGGAACCATCTTTGGTAGTATCTAAATTTAAAGTGCAAAGTTTTTTTTAACTTTGCTTTGAAGTGACATCGCTGGATTGTGGTTTAATGAAAGTTCTCCAGACACTGGTGGAAACTAGACCTTCATTTTGAGCGTGCATAAACCAGTCCTAAAGAATTACCTGGGAGAAATCTCATTTACATAATTCATATGGCTTTCATGCAGTTTGTGAACTGCACATGCAAGTCTGTCTGACAGTGTGTTAATACACTTAGCAACAGGCTAAGTCACCAGGCCTGAATAATGCTGCTTCTTTGCTTATGTACAGGAAATCTTATATTGAGACTGAATTCAGGCCAGCAATCCAGAGAAGGTGTAGATGTTCCCCCAATTTCCTTTTGTGCTTCAATATTGTCACATGCTTTTTTTGTGTACTTCGAACAAATTTTCTGGGAACTGAGTTAAAAAGACAATCTTGCTCACATCTAGAAACAATTCTCAACAATCCTATCCCTCTATAAATAATAAAATAGGACTTATCTATCTTTTCCTTTAACCATGTGGTTTCACCTAGATTTGAGATTATGTCTTCTTCTAGAGGTCTGAATTATTTACAGTTTAGAGTCCTATTAACACTTCAAGCTACTGCTGCCTGTGAAGTATTTTAAATCCTTTGGAATAACATTTATGTGACTCAGATGAGGCATCTTTTTCCATCTGTCAGGTCTTCCAAAGAGATAGAATATCCTACATTTGGGCAACATGTCATATAAACATTATTTTCTAAAGCACATTTAGCTGTGTCAGTCTTTTCTGACTGATACTTTTGTATTAGTTGGTTTCACACCTTCTCTATTCAACTGAGGGACATTCATACGTAATAGGAAATTATTATAGTGTTCACTCTTTTTTCTTAACAATGTTTTATAAAGCATGAGATTTATGGCAAAGTTGACAAAGAGCCTTGGTTTTATGCCACTTGGGCCTTTTCTCACCTGCTGTCAGCTTATCCATCTTCCTCTTAAGCCAGCTCTTATACAGACATTAAGAAAACCATCCCTGGATGTGAATCCCATCCCTCAGTCTTTTATCTTCCATAAAGACTGAGAAAAATAGAGGTACAATAAGATCTTTATATTCATTTCTGGTTGACTTGGTTATCATCCATTTTAAGAATACTTGGAGTATTTGGTGTGGAAAGAGGTAAGTATCACGTTCCTTGTTTTAAAGTATTAAATACAGTGTATAGATTTATACAGTGGAAACAAGCAGGCACAGAAGAAAGACAGAGGGGCACATACCCATGAGCAAATTTTGGCCTACTTCAGTTCTGTTTTGCTTCAGATCTTCACCTCCTCTCAAGCCAAAGATTACTGTAGTTAGTGTGAATAGGAGGGTAAAAGTTCTACCAGTGTAATTTTCTGACTGAAATCAAAGGAGGATTTCTTTCACATTTTCTGCCGATAATTCTGGCTTCCTGCACTTTATTCTGCCTACATTTTTATGAGCATCTTTGACTGAAGCTCTGAAAGTTATACGGAGAAAATGAATGTACATTCTCCATATGGAGCAGAAGAACAATGTCTATAAAATCTTTGTTAGAAAGAAAGTGCTGTCTCTGCTTTTTTAGCAAGTTGTATAGTTCAGTAAAAGCTGAAAAGTAGCTAATTAGCTGATGTAAACTATCTGCAAGTATACTGTGTGGTTGTCCAAAAGGAGCCAGTCATTGGTTTGGACTGGTTTTCCCTACTGGGATTTGAGCCTGTTTGAGATACACTTAGGACAGAGCTTCCTATTGAATTTTCTTCAGAAGAAGGCTAATTTGTTTATAAAAATTATCCTTAATTTATTTTTAGCATATGAGATACTAAAAATTTCAAAACTCTACATTATTCCCTTAGGAAAAATATGAAAAATATTTGCAGAGCTAGATATACCACATATAATCACCCCAAAAAGTAAAAATAATGAAAAGATAACGTGAAGGTAGCCCAGTAATCTTTGAGCTAGATGTGTATGTGTGTTTGTAATACTCATCACAGCATCATTAACTTCATAAATTTTATACCAGAGCTCTGAAGGTTTGCTTCTTATCTGTAGAAATACTGGCTAGACCAGATTCTCTTGTGCTATCAGTGTTTCAAAATGCAGTGTGGGCTAATAGCCCACAGGTTGTTTGTTTGTTTGCTTGTTTGTTTTTTTTTTCAAATTAGTAAGGCTTGCCTATGTTAGAACTTACTTTACTTTGGCTCTGATTGTCAAAATCCTTCTAATCAGGCATTGCTTTTCTGAGACAGTGATTTCATATTAAAAATAATTTGTTAAGATAGATATATGGTTTTGCATGTTATGGCTGCAAGATCAAATTTTATTATGAAATATTAAGAAAAATAGTTCCTTTGGGGGAGGCCTCCTTAGACTTGGGTCTCCTCCCCTGGGGTGTTGCTTTCGTCCTCCCAGGAGGAGTCGAGGGAGGGGTCGGGGGAAGGGTCAGAGGCAGCCCCTTATTGATTGATAGGTGCCAGCTGCACCATCTGATCCTCCACACTTCTTTACATTATTACTCCAACACAACATTATTGCTAAGCTAATTTTTTTCAATGGTGATTTTTAAATGGAAATTTTCTCTCCATCTGCCAGCTGGAAGTGAATGTCTTAGGTCAAAATGGTCCCTGTCAAACGGGAAGGCAGTTTTAAGTGGATCAAACAAGGGCTTGTCCTAGGCTTTACTCTTTAATAATTCAATTGCAATTTACATTATGAAGAAATGACTCATATAGATTGATATAGGAAACACAATTACTTTGTAAAGTAGAGTTGCAGTTCAGAGTAATGTTCCAAAATTTCAATAATGATACTGACACTACAGGTACAGAGGAGAAAAAAACAAAACCAAACCAGGAATATCGCTGATTAGGCAATAGCAGTAGTGAAAATGTTCCAGTCTATTAGCAAAAGTTCAGATTTAAAATTACTTACCCTGCTCAGTGGTCAGTGATACTTCAGCTTTAATACTAAACACAGTTTAGCCCAGCACCACTGAAGAGTTAGAGATAATGAGAAGTTTCAAAGTTGAGCAAAAGAGAAAGGATAAAAGATTTAGACAATATTGGTTAGAAGGCTGAAGGATCTAGCTGTGTTGATCTGGAAAGAAGACCAAAACTGGATAAGAGTCTTTCACTGTGTTAAACATTATTTTAAATAGGACAAATATTAACCACTCTTCACATCCAGTGGAGGCACAGGATGGATTATCTCAATATGTGGCCAGAGATAGTTAGTAGATATGAACTTTGTAACTGCAATTGCACAGATGCCTTAGAATTGATATACTTGAGTGAAACTGTGTTACATCTGAATATTTGGAATAACATAAAGGGATAGATAGCCTACATGACTGATTTCCTTTCCAAGCCAAAAATATCTTGAGCACTATGACTAATAGAAGTATGTTTAAAAATTGAATTCTAAAATAAAATATGACTTTCTTTAGTATTCATGGCTCTTCTTACACAGCATTATGAATATCTTCGGTGTTCATTTGTATCGATACAGCATTTGCCACAGACCACTGAGTAAACAAACCACTCAGTTATATATGGCCCTTTCTATAATATGAGTGACTGCAGTGATGCAGCCTTCATTTAAAAGATAGGAAGCTGACACAAGCATAATCAAATAGCTTAAATGTCCCTTGTCTTGTTCCTTCCATCCCTCAGCTGAAGTGGCATTTAGTCACTATTTTACTTTCCTCTTTCCATTTCTCTTCAGAAGCCTGGAAGTCTCTTGCCTTCCTTGGCTGACACAAGAACCTAGTCTACCTAGCTAAGGTATGAAGGATTGGAAATAACAGGTTTAACATTAGATATTGGTGGTGAAAAGTCCCACCTGATCTGGTCACTGTATATTCCTGTTATAATTTGCAGGCAGAAGTATTCCAAGGGAACAGTAGTTAATCCACTTATTTTATAGTTTTACTTTAGAATATGATTACTTTCTCAAATTACTGCAATTAGGTTCTAGATGACTGAGACTGATTTTGGTCCCATGGTCACTCAAAAAGCCTGTCTTCTGAGTCTTTTGTGTTCTTATTTCCTGTTTTTCTCTCAAAACAGTGGATTTTTACATTATGTACTAGTTTCCTTTTATCAATTCTGCACAACAAAAGTTATGATTCCGTTAAAGTTAGGCTTATAAATTGTTTTCTAGGTGCCAAAAGAAAAATAATAAAAAAATTATTAATTTAAAATAACTTTCGTTTAATTCACTAAAACATCATTATAAAAAGTCTTTCCACTATTTTCTGGTCTCTCCAGCATGCCTTTAAGATGAATGACAGCTGACAGATGGGCATCATAGTGCAGACAAACTTCTTATTTACAGGGCAAGGTTGGCTTTGCTGACACCAATTCAGACTTTCAGAAGCTATCCTGTCAACAGTTAGCAAATCTCCCTATTTGAGACAGAGGAAGTTTTTCATTTGCACTTATCTTCCCAGTTTAATTTCTCCAAATAATTTCCAGTTTTGTTACTGAGAAGGAGCCAAACTCTAGTAAAAATAAAAGTGATTTACCTACTGCAAAGTTCAGCTCAGGGAGTGGAATCCATAATGGCATAGTAAGTGCTAGGAGTCCCTGCATTTAGAATGAAGATATGAGAGAGGAATTAACAGTAGACAGTTTGGTTAGTGCTGCACTGCTTAAGTCAACTGTTTAAAACTCCAAATACAGGGGTAAGTCTATCACAAGATACAGCTTAGACATCTCTGTGAAATTTTGATGCAGAGCCTGAAATTTCTCCCTCGTTGTGAGACTGCAGAGGAAGCCTGCCTTTTGGCTCTCCTTCAGAACTTCTTGCATTTTGTACATTGTGAATTCGGGTCTCAGTTCAATTTCTGTTCACATTCTCCATCTGCCCATATCTTCCCTCTAATCTCCTTGCTAGCCCTAGTTCTGTTTCCCAGCTGGTCTTTCTCTGACACTCACTCTCTCATCCAATCTAAGTGGTTCCTATCAAAGTATGACTTTGATTATCTCACCTTACTCACTTTGCAAGCTGTTTGCTGATGCCAAATCCAGCTCAAGCATCAAGCATGCTGGTGTTCCTACACTGCCTGGCAAGTCTTTTCCCTGGGGCATTATGGCCAAGCAGGCTAAATGGGCCAGCCATTGACTAAGAGTGAAAGCAGGGTTTGAAATTTAATAACTATTACGGAGGAAGGTCTGAAGGAGGATTTTATGCTGAGGATTTCTTTAGTGTGCGTGTGGGATGAGAAGTTTAACAGGTTTGATTTCTCTAAATCTGGATAATTCCTTGATTTAGACAGTCAGCAGTTGCCAGAGGTGAAAAGATAGTCAGGAAGGGTGATGGATGGGGTGAATCAGAATGGGAGTTATCCACCTAAAATTTAAGTTTAATGTGGGGAAGATTATTTCAAGACTGAGTGTTTATTTTCAACTTCTGTATAGCATTATTAAAACAGTGACATAAGACTCAGGAAGTCATAAGGTAGTTTGGAAGTAATAAATCATTATTTTCTGGAACACGTTTTCTGTACCCTCCTTCATAGTTGTATTTTTGCTGTATATATATGATGTAAGAGGGCAACAGTGAAATAAAATTATGCTCCTTGTCTGAGTTGATGTTAGAATCAATGACTGTCTTTTTCTCCAAAATTTTACTGTCTCGATTAATCAGTTACATCATAATGATGTGCCTTTTATGATTCCTAAGTTATAAACAACAGCAAAAATATTGTGGTCTTCTAGGAAGAATGGAATAGAATCAGTGAGTTTGTCCTTTGCCTGTTTGATCAGGCACACTGTAGTATAGAGAATTTTATTGTAATGCCTTCAGATATTTCTTTAGGCAGCAAAACCAATTCTTGTGACAGTGGTAGTGTTGGCTGCTCTGAGTCCTTATGTTCTTACAGCCTGTTTGAGCATTGTCTGAGGAATGATGACTTAGGAAGAAGAACAGATTTTATCTCTTTTCTTCCTGTTTCTTCATCATTTGGCCCAAAAACTCACCAAGAAAAACAAGAAGTTTTGACAATGTTAGAGAAGTAGCATTTTTACGATATGTGTACACACACGCACACACACACAGAGACATACACATGTATATTTAAAAAAGCAAATTGCTTTTCTGGAGGGTATTTTGCACACTAGTATTTTTTACCTCAGAGACTCTTCAGTTATGGAACATCAGAGCTTTTATTTAATTAAAATAAATACTGAGGTCCCTAATCTTTCACTCCTTACACAGCATCTTGGCACTGTATCCATCAAGATGTTGGTCCCTCTATAATATTTTGAAAAAAATTGCCTATCTAAACTCCTCAGTCATCACAGATCACCAAAAAATCAGGTTGGAAAGGTGCTGTGGAGGTCATGCAGTCCCACTTTGACCTCAAAGCTAGGCTAATTTCTAAGTTAGATCAGATGTCTAGAGGACTTTCCAAGTTGAATTTTGAAAATCTCCAGGGATGGAGATTTTACTGTCCCTCTGTGCATTCTGTTCTGAGAATTCACTGCTCTCATGTCTAAGAGTGCTCCACTTCCCTTCTGCAACTTGTGCCTTTTGTCCTTCATTGTGCATCCCTTAGAAGAGTCTGTCTATTCAGTACTGCTTCATTTCAGAGTTGAAGACGGCAATTAGGTGTTTTTTCCAAGCTCAGTTCCCTTAACTGCCCTCCTTTGAATAGACACTCTCCCTCAAGCCTGACCATCTTACTGGGTCTGCACTGGGCTCTCTAAATGGCATTTTTGATGCTTTGTGTGGATATAAAACAGGCTGGGAAGAGTTGGGAAACTGTCCCATCTGATTCCTTCTCTTCCAGTTAACATTGTTCTCATTAGCTTGAGTGCAGATGCATTCAAACTGCTGTGCTGCTTTACTTCAGAAGCAAATTGCATTTCCTCAAGCACTTCCTATGCAGCTTCTTAAAGACATACATAGTACAGTTCAGGAAACACTAGTCTATGCCCCCCATTAAGTTCTCAAACCCTTTAATTAGGTTAGAGTAATTTGGGAAATTGATGGGTTTGGGGTTTTATTTTTTTTTCCCACTGGAACCTCCTCCATTTTTTCTAGGTATTTTTTTTATGCACTTAAGTTTTAAGAAATCTTTGTTTCATGATAAAAACTAGTATTTTTTTTGGGTGCATGTAATTCACAGTTGATATATACATTCTAAGATACTAATATCTCGATGTCTGTCGTCATTATAGAGAGAAAGACTTTTATAAATGCATTTTAGATTTTTAACTCATAGATTAGAAAATGTCTCTTTCCTTCCCATGTTATGGGTAAATAGACTTGAAAAAAAATTCCCCAAAATCCTGTGATAGTATTCTATAAAACCTCTCTCTGAGAAACTTCTTTAGAAAATATGACATAAAAATATTTCCATGTTTTATACAAATACAATAAGAAGCTACAATTGAAGGGTAAATGATGGAGCACTGCCAAAACACTTGTAAGTTACATCAGAATCCCAAATTCTAGTTGCCACTCATTAATGCATTTTTATTTTGGAATTTCTTAGAACATTACTTTTACTATCTTTTACTAGTTTTACTAGTTATGATACACTCTGGTAATTCAGTCAGATGGGGATCATGTCTTGAGGAAATTAGATTTTTTTAATTAGTTATTCCACTATTTCAAATATGAGGAGGCTTTTTTCACTTTCTTTAAAACAAAATTTCTCAGTTCTGATTATTATAAAACATGGAACCCCTAAATTGATAGAATGTGGGGAACAGGAAGGAAGGCAATTCATTTAAATGATTGAAATAGTACTGCTGGAAATTTACTGGTAGAAAATAACCTTTAAATCTGAATTTTATATTGAAGAAGTTCAAAGTTTGCACAGGCAGAAAGAAAGCAGTTTTGTATGGCAGAGAAAAAAAAAATACAGTGATAGTTTTTCAGCTGCCTATGGAGAGAAAGTAAAAATAAGGGCCTGGTCATTCTCAAGCTGAAAAAATAGATCATGATTCTTTTGAAACCCATTTTATCCTATCTCATTTAAAAGAAAAAACAAAAAACAATCAAAACAATACCTCACCAAATCAAAACCAGCCAACCATGGGCTGTTTTTTCCTCTACTTCCCATTTCCACTGGAAACAGTTTAAAAACAAACAAAAAATAGTTTAAAAACAAAACAAAACAAACAAACAAAAAACCCCAAACAAACAAAAAACAAAAAACCCCAACAAACAAGAAAACCCCCAACAATCTAAAGGATTTTCAACTGTCTGACTTGTTCTGGAAGTATGGACAATACAGTCAATAAAGTAAATGGTCGAATGGGGAAAGTGAGAGACGGTGATAATCAGCTCCATTTGCTTCAAAGCCCAGAAGGAGTTTGATATCTAGAAAAGCTCTGAATGTGTGCACTGAGCTGGAGATACCAGTAGAATGGCTGAGACTCTGGAAGTCTCATTTTTGCATCAAATTTGTAATTCTGTTTTTATCAGTCTCTAGTAACTTTTGATGTGTATCTTAACCATGTTGATATGCTATATTACAAGATACTGGAATTAGTAATAAATTAAGAAGTAAGGTGAATCAAGAAACATGCCCTGCTCACAAAAAGTCGAAATTTGAAATAGAGTATGTTTTAACTTCATTGCCCTAAACATTTTGTACTTATGTAAATATTTTCAAATATTTCTGTATATTGCTGGTCCTTATTTCTGAAAGTCTTTGTCATCAGTTGCAGGTTTTCTGCTGAAAGTATAGGATTACCAATAATTTAGTATTAAACTTCAAAGCATTTTTAAAGAAGTATGTTAGAAATGCTTTTCCAACAGTTCAGAACATTCATCGTGTAAACACAGTTTGAATATTTAGTGTCTGACTGAGGATAAGCAAATTGAAATCTGTGCTTTATAGTTTCTCCTGAGCTGGTCATACAGATGGAAGAACAGACTTAAGAACAAGTTGAAGGTTTTCAAGTGTTTTGTTTTTTTCACATGCAGTTCAACAATTGGAAATCAGTTTCATGAGGATAGAATCTGCTACACAATTTCAGATCAAAATCCATCTAATTCAGCCTTTCCTCCATGACATTGACTAAGTCATGTATTTTAGGAGAAAGTGAGATTGTCAACTGATACAAAGTGATTTAATGTTTTCCAGAAAGAGAGGAGAGCAGATAAAGAAAAATTTTTCATCATTAATTCAATACTTAGTCTTTATGTGTAAAATGATGTTGAAACAACACAGTAAGGAGTTGCACACTAACACACAGAGCTCCTAGATGATGCATTCTGAGGTAAATGCCATCAGTGCCTCTCCATTTGAGATAATCTTTGTCACTACTCAGCAGCCTGGTTCCTGGCTGCTATAGGTACAGCAAGGTAGTAGAATGATTGCCATGCCTTCAGAAGAGGGATCTAAAAATTAAATTATTTCATATTTCCTGATGAAATAGAAACAGCTGGTGCTGTAAGTTTTATGAGATCTGTAATGTTTATAGAAAGGCTCTTTTGTTTATAGTCTTATGAAAGATCTGTGAACATGAAAATGTCACCTGAAAATGAAGTAAAATCATTTAGGTACCTGACTTGATGGCTTAGAAGTTATATAACAGTAATGTTCATCATGGAAGATGTCTTGATGCGTATGATCCTAGTCTGTCCAAGGCTCTAAAATCAGTGCATGATTGATGCTAAACAATAACTTTTTGTCAGTCTTAGCTCAGAGGCAAATAAATGCATGTCTAATAAAGCTGAGACCCTTTAAACATCATCGTTTTTGCAGGATCAAAATATTTCAGCTAATAGATGTTGTTTAGCTTAAATAATATACAATATTCATAATTAAATAACACCAAATTATTACCAAAATTACTCACAATTTGCAAAATATGAAATAGAATTTTTTTTTTTTAATTTTCTCATTTAGATCTAGGTGCTCCTAAAGGCCAATAATACTAGGATGCCCAGAAAATCAGATTTGACTCAAAAAGAGACAAATTTAGACAAAGTCTCTGCACCCATTGATTTTATGTAGGTGAACTAATGACCAAAACTATTTTCCTACATCAGACACTGTCTAACGTACAGTTATTTAGTATTTCAAGTAGGCATTCCTCATCTCTACAGTGCTATTAAACATACCATTATGGCCTGTTACTGGGTGGTGACTTTCAGAATTTAACTGTTTCAAGTTTGTGCTTCTTGTCTTTCCATCCTTTGACTTGCTGTTTTTTAAAAGTCAAGACCCCTTTCCACAAGGTAAGTGGTTTTTACCTTGGGGATAAAGGAGTGCATCCCCACCTGAATTTTACAAACCTTGCTAAACTTCTCAGTGGGAGCACTGTGCAATGAATGTTTAGAACCATTTTCATGCTTAGCCGTTTTTTCTTGTTTTCCATCTAAATTTTAACTGAAAAGTGTTCTTGTCTTGTTTATCCTGATACTCTACAGCCCTCACTTTTTCTTGATTTGTGTTATACTCTTTTCTTAAACTATTTTTGTGTTGGAGATCTGTGTCTCCAGAAACATTTTCTTCTGACATCCTCACCAGCTAAAATCCATTAGTCACTTCTGCCTTTTTCAGTGTTTGGGAGCACATATCTTACAAATCACACTTACACCCAACAGTTTTGCTTTCAACCCATAAATAGTGTCATTTCTTATCTGTAAGGGGATGTATCATCACACTGTGCCTCAGGCTGCTATAGGTCCCAGTGAACATCAGACTATTTAAGACTTCAGAGCAATAATTTGAGTTTCTGTTAACATCTCTGGACCCAAAAAATACTGAATGACATGGCAGCAAAGCCTGATAATTTGTGAAGATAAGATGTCACTAATATATTCAGTAGCCATTACTTTTGGATGGTGTAGACTAACTTTTCAGCTCCTGCTCTTCCACTTGTCCAGAATGTGCATTTGGATGATTACAGACATTTCAGGGTTTCATTAATTTTATTTTCTTTGTAAACTCCAGGTTTGCTAGAAATTTTAAAACCGTGAATAAAACACATAAAAACAATGGAGAAGGGAACCAACCCAGATCTGTGATTATCCTATGAATATCTTCTACTGTTAATTTCCTGTGTTTCTGTACTAAAAAACATTACATTGCAGGTTTAGGGTAATTGGTACAGTCCATGTGCATATAATCAAGTAGAGCTGCTTTCTACCTGGATTTTTTTTGACCTATGGCATCAATGTACTAAGTATGGTTTGGAACAAGAATAATAGTAGATCTGAAAATGAGGGAGAAGAAAAGAGCCTTTTTCCTTTTGTATATGCAGTGAATATATATCCTAGATTCCAGGCCAACCATAAGAATTTTTATTTTTATTTCGTGTCTTGAAATATTGCTGTTGCATTAAGTTGTTTCTCACTTTTTTTTTTTATATGTAGGTTTAGAAACTGCAAATGGCACATCTTCACATTAACTTCTGATCTTTTGCTGCCTTCTCTGTATTTTTAGCTTCATTAGTGTTTAAAAGTTGTCTTTGTCAACTTTCTATCTTCCTGTCCTGCCTGTCACAATAAGCAAAAATGGGAAGAGGAAGGTCATGATTCTAAAATAATATAATTGCTATTAAAATAGTAGGAAGAAAATTCGTTAAAGGTTACTGCCTTCTTCTTTCTCAGCCCAACATAGTTGGATTAAATATCACATTGCATACAAGGTTGTCATCTGATGCAATTTATCCAGGAGTGGAAGACTTCCTCCTCTGAAAATTAATGTAGATTTCCGTGCTAGTAATATGAATTATATTTAATAATTAGTAAAAGGATCAAATATAATCTCCATGTATGCTTAAAAAGAGGAGAGAGAGGATGTTCTAAAAATCAGGACTTTCAATTCTATTCAGCTGAGACTGAATCAGTAAGACTGAGTTGAGCGCCTTGTCTGGATTTCTTTGGTGAAGAGATGGAGTTGATGTCCAATCTGGTTTTAAATACAAATGATGAAGCATTTGCCATTTCTGTTTCCCAGCTCCATGGATTAAATCTGGTGCAGTATCCACAGAGAGTAGAATACATGTAAAAGTAAACAAACAAAAAAAACCAAACAAAAAATAAACTCTGAAAAAACGGTTTCATATCTTTTGAAATACTTTTGTTTGGGAAAAAAAAAAAAAAACAAGACAGGCAATCTGTTTCACTTTGTTATCTGTTTAACAGATAACACAGTGAAAGCTGTTTTTCTTCCATGAGAGGATGTTGTGTTGTATCAGTATAGCAGATTTATGTATGTGTTTATTCAAGTGTCAAGGCTTTCTTTAAAAACTTGGCTTTTTGAAGGTTAGGGGTGTTTTGGGAGGAGAGGTTGGTTTGGTTTTGTTTAATTTGTGCCACTTGGAAATGGGTTTGTATCAAAGTGGAAATGCCATTTTTATATGAGAATAAGAATAGGAATATGGAGTTTTGTGTGGTCTGGCTAGTACATGTTCTCGCTGTAGAAAAAGTGTAATGGAAAATCCGGACATACTGTGAGTAGTTTTCACACCTCATAAGTTTAGCCATCTGTGGCAGATGATCTACTCTGTGTGTTTGTTTTCAGGTTCAGCTACATTTCTTTAAAAGGTGTGAGGATTACGCCTGCCCTGGGATCAACTGAGCGTATTTTAGGGGGAATTCTTATGCTTCAGAAAATGAGGGATGGAGGCAGAGAGGAAAGAATTTTCAGGTAGAAGTTTAAGAGAGACACTGAGAAACTGCAGAGAAAAGAGAGAAATATACTTGCAACCTGAACTGAAGGAGAAATTAACTTGTCCAGCTGAGGCAGAGGGGGTTATGCAGAGTTTACTGCAAGGCCTGAAAGCTGGTGAGTTGTTGGAATGGAATGAAGCCTGTAAGACAAGTATCAACAACCAAGAAGAGTTCCCCAAACTTCCTTTTCTTTCTATTCTATTCTAACAGTGTGTTATATTGGAACCATGGTATATAGTACCAGAGCTGAGTAAGAAATATGCTTTCCTACAACTGAATATGTTGCATTGGTAATTTTAAGACACTTCTGGAAAGAGGGGGAGGAATTTGATGCGGACCATTCTGCAAGTGCACAGCAGTATGGATGAATTCAGGGCTGAGCAGAAAAGACAAAAAGAAGGCTTAGCTGTGATGGATATGGAAAGGCCTGAATTAGGCAGGTGGGCACTTGATGAGTTTGTCTAATCTGTGCCTTACAGCAGCAGCTACATGGCCATTGTTCCCCAACATGAACCACATTTTAGAGAACGTGGTTAATCGGGGCTCTGCTCAGTCTACCACCTTTAATCTTAGACTGGGGAAGTAAAGAATCATGAGTGCAGAATGAAGTAAATATTGCCTGAACAATCAAACTGAGCCGAACCTAGAACCTTTGATTGCTGAGGAGAGGTGTATTTCTGAAGAACTGAAGAGGTGGTGAGACTCCTGAAAAAAAGAAAAGGATTAAAACTCTGCTTCAAGCAGATATTTCATGAGGGGCCAAAAGCAGGAATTGAAATTTCTCTAGTTGTGGTGAGTGGGAATGACCTCCTGTCTTGAGATATTTACAGGTGACATCTGCGTTACATGCGGCTGTTTCCACCGTTGGCAAGAGAAACAGGTGTGATTATGGAGTGAGCTGAAGAAAAATTGCACTTTCTTTCAGTTCAGTAGTCTGGAGGACTAGCTCAGATTAACTCTGCACATGGTGCCTGTGCTTGGGCAGATGAATCCTAACTCTTGTGAACAAACAAGGGCTGTGGCACAGCATGTGGTGTCTCATCAGCTACCATGCTTTGGAGCAAGTCTGTAGGGAAGGAGAGGCAGAAAAAGCCAAGATTTTCTCTCAGTGTTTTTGTTTGGGTTTTTTTTCCCCTGTAAAACAAGATTGATATTTCCTTTCTTTCCGAGATAAAGGGGGCTTTGGTGTTGATTGTTTAAGGATTTTTTAGCTGGGTTGTTTTTTTTTTTTTTTAATTGTAGCTGAAAGTTTGCAAAGTAGCCTCATATCTGTTGAAAACAGATGGTGCTAATTCAGCATATGCATATCATACTGATAAGTATAAACTGTTCTGAATTTTTCTCACAAGTATTTTCTGGCCAGGATTCTCAGTTGGATTGCAAAGGAAAAAAAATTAAAGTATATTCTCATTTACTGGGAAAATATTCTTTATAATCCAGTAAAATTTTCCACAGATGAGACCTGAGTTTCAAGTAAAATGTATTATTCTGACTGAGGGGTATGGCACATAATGATTTGTGTGTTACATAATGAGAAACAGTGTATTATTGATTACTATTACTGAATGAGCCCATGCTAAGGCTGTTTCATTAAATGCAGAAAGATTTATTTCAAGAATTTTATTATTTGAAGAAAAAGTTGCCTTTCTCTACTGCCTCAAGTAGCTAACAGTATTTTGGTACAATACCCTTTAATATAGCTTGTTTCAATTACCAATGGCAGAATCACATTGCCTCTGAATTGAAACACATTACTAAGGTACAGTTCTTTGTTATTAGTTAAATGCAAAAATGGGTTGTGTTGGAGACAGGGCTCATCATGTGCAAGTAATATGTGCATCTTATTTTATCACAGGCATCAAATTGTCCATCCACATCATAGAACTTTTGATAAGTTTTGATAACAGATAAGGCAGAGAAGCTCTGAGTGTTTTTGGTTCTGTATTTATGTAAAATGCCTTTCAAACTGTCAGTGAAACTACAGAAGGGAGAAAAAGAAGTGATGACTGATAAGAAACACTAATTATGTTGTAGTGTAGTATGCAATGTTATAGTATTGTACGTAGTCACCATGAATCTACAGGCCTTGTCTTGTTAAGCACCTACCTCAGAGGAATTCTAGTTTGGCTATTTTTACTTCTCCATAGTGAATTTTTCTCCTGTTCAAGTTACTGTTATGTAATACACAGACTCCTATATACTTTGTCCTCTGTTTTTTCATTTATATCATAATCTTTTGGGTTGTCAAAGTAGAATATGCTTAGAAAATCTCCTCTTCAAAAACTTTCCTGAGTCACATCAAAGATGGTGTGTAGAAAAATCCATCATTTTGTTCCTTTTTTCTTTTAAATAAAATTTAGATATCTTCTTAAAAGTAATTAGCAAATGAGGAAAGATTTTAGTTCACAGACAAAGGGATTTGTTTTAAATTCTTTATCAGGCTTTGGCCCTGGACTATAGCTGTAGTACTTTAGCTGTCAGAGTTGATACTGAAAACACAGTATTGCAACAAGGGTAGAATAGTATTTTCTTTCTGTGAAGTCCCTCAATAGTTTTTAGTATATTGATATATAAATAAAATACCTGAGAATATTTAACATATCTTAGTACAAAACAAATAAAGACAAGCATTTAGGAAGCATCAGTAGGTATTGCCTACATAGCAACTGTACATTTCCTGCAATATTTTCAAGCCTTTTACAGCAAAGTATGAAATCTGTATTTGTCATTCAGAAAAGAAATTCTGACCATGTTCCTCTGGTTTGAGGACAGGATTTCCCCCTTCTACTCTCCTTTCCCGCTTTCCCTTCCTTTTTCATATTTTTCCTTCTCTCCTTTTTTCAGAGATTGAATAGTGGGGAAAATATTGAGCCCACTGGGTAAAGAGATTTCAGTGCAGAAGGAGTACTCAACTCTGACAATTTCACTCTTTCTGTTGGCTTGACAGATGCCCATTGTCTGAATCAATCTGCCAGAGACTTCCCTGTTGCAAAGTAACAGAGATACCTGTACTTCTGTATACATTAAATATAATTGTACAAGGAATCTCTCACATAAACTCCTATCCCAGTACACCTTGCAAAGACAAGTAGTATGGTTGCAAAGATAAATAGCAAAGGACAGCAGAGGGGAAAAGAAATTAAGAATAAAAAAGAAAATAATGAGTTTTGAAGGTAACGGTACTGTGAGTTATCCAGAAATGTTTCCCTTTTGCATAAGGATTAAGCAATGAAAGAAAAAAAATTATAAAAAGTGGTGAATTGTACTTAGGTAATTGGGAAAAAGCACTGTCTTCGGTGAGCAGAAAAAGAAGACTATAGATATGATCTGTACATGTAAGGGAATTAAAATGTAAGCTTGTGAATAATGTGTATGTTGTCTAAAATCTTTATAATGCACATACATGTAATGTTATTCCAATTATACTATTTAGATCAAAGTTTCAGAACACTAGATTTCATTTTTTCTCACAAACTGATTTTTCATTAATGTATTACTGCTGATTTAAACTGCTATTTCTAATTTTTAGAAATTGAGATGGGAATTGCCCCACTACCCTTTACTGGCAAATTTGTCAGTCCTGTTCCAAATGAATCACAAATCAGTTAGTCTGTGTAAAACTGTCTTCTGTGCAAACAACTGGGAACAACTATTGCATCTGCTCTAATAAAGTAGATGAAATGTAGATTTAGATCCCTTTGAAAATCACAGTGTAAGAGCCACATCTGTCTGTAGTTTGCATATCAAATTTCCTTTGAATTTCTCCCTTCTCCCCTCAAGATCAAAAGAAGCATATGGGCTTTTATGTGTTTAATGGAGGAAAGAAGTTGATATCTCACGTCACGTCAGCTCTTAGGAAGTGCACTCTGCTGTCCCCCTTGCATTTGAAGTGGAAATGGCAATTTCAAACAATTTCACAGAGAAAATGAAAGGAGTAAGGGGATGGAAAGTACAAAAGTGCTTGTCTGAGAAATGAATGACTCTGACTGACATGAAGGAAAGCAAAAATTCTTAATGTTTTGGAATAGACTAGTTCTAAAAATTGTATATTGGTGTTAACAGAAAAGAAATTTGTCTTTAGAGGCCTCCAAAGGAGAGGAAAAAAAAACCCAAAAAACCAAAACCAACCAAAAAACAAAAAACAAGACAGAAAATCAGGCTCATCTGAGTGCTGCTGTGTAGTGATTTAGAAACTAGTTTTCTGCCTGACTGCTCAGTCCCCAGAGCAACATACTTTCAGAAAAGAAAAAGACAAGAGTTCCATTAAAGGAAAACTCTAGTATATTACTCATGAAGCAGGGCATTTCAGTCCCAGATACAAGACCAAATTCAGCTCATCGAATTAATCTTCCACTACCCTTACCAGCAGTGGCACACAAGCCAAGGCAGTACTGGTTGTATGATAAGGTTTTACTATTGGTTAGAATTTGTTCAGAGCATATATTACTCCATTCTCAGCACTGCTGATGAGATCAGCTTTTATTAAATGCATGGTTCTGTATATTTTCCTTACCGTACACAACTCATCTGCTTCCCTTAACCTGATGTCTTCACTGGAGGGTTCCCACCCTCTGTGGTTCTTCATGCAGTAGAAGTGCCCCTATGTCAGCCTTAGTGTAGAGAAGTTTCTCAATATTCTTGCTCTAATTTTTGTTAATCCCTTCTCATCAGCAGTTACCACATAATAGATATAAAGTCCAGAAGTGTCCATAAAAACTTACATGAGAAACATTCTTTGCACAGGACAAGTTAAAAAACATCGTTCAGAACCTCTGCACCTGTAAGATGATGTAGTTAAGGATTCCATACTTAGAATGAAGTAATCTAATACTAGTGTATTATGTTAGGATCTTTAGGAGTTAGGTCTCATTTGCAAGCAATTTTAAAGATACCGTTAAATTACCGAGAAATCTTTAATGACTGATAACAGATTTTCATGGATTCTCTGTAGTAAATTAAATATTTAAAATAATGAATTGCCAAAATTTCTGACACATTTCTAACAATGAAGAGCACATGCTGTAATAGTGAGTAACACGTTCCAACCCTTTATAAGTAGAACAGCTGTGCTACAATTGTAATTTTAACTGTGTGTTTTCGGGCTTTGGAGGGGTTGGATTTGGGAAGGTTTGTGTTACATGAAAAATCCAAGATGTGAGAGCTAGAAAGTGAGCTACAGGACAGGCTTCACCTTGACAGTATGCATTGCTCCCAAGCTTAGGTGATTTTTTTTTCTGAATGGGAGAGTAACTTCTATCCCACCACCTGACATCTTAACCAATGAAAACAGTTTATTCCCAGTAATTTCATTTAACACACCAGCATTCATCTCTCAACCTGATGCTAGTCATAAGTTTTCTGAGCAAGTTTATTGACTGCATGGTCCTTGTTTGAAGAAAAAATTATTATTTGCATTTTTTTTTTCTGGTAGCAGAAAAATCAGGATACAGCCAACTTTCTGGTGACAGTTCAAGTCTGTTGCAAATCAGCATAAAATGTGTCAGGAAACCTAGCCCTGCAGAGGGTGATTTTTTGTTCTTTTACAGTATAGAACAGGATTTTCACCATGCTGTTGAGTCTTCTGGGGACTGTGGCAGAGGAGCAGCCTCATCTGTAATCCACTTTACCTTTGCTTTTCACAGCACCACAGACTGTAGTGGCATGACATCACCATGTCTATTACACAGAGAGTCTGGTGATGGAAAACTAATAAGATGCTGACATCACAATTGTAATTGGCTTCTGCAAATGCATATTGTATATATTATTTTCAGGATTTTTCCTTACTTATACAAAAAAAATATATATAAGTGCAGGTCTGTTTCGTCAGCTCTAAAGAGGACCGAAGAAGTTGAAGTTTGTTTGTGTTGTGATCACAGAAAATTTTATAAGAGGAGTGAATAATAAGGATTACATTATTACAAGTAAAATTCAAAACATGCAAGTCTGAAAGAGTTGTATGCTTAAGTGTGAAAGCTGAGTTTCTGAGCAACTGAAACTAATATCCAAGCATGGCTACCTGAATGGAGAGCAGCAGATCATGTTCAAAAACTCATTTGAGGAGAAGATGAGAAAGATTGCCTAGCTAGAATCAAACACAGTGTTTAGAGGTAGAAATTCTACCCATGTATCCTGAGCCATTCTGCCCCCCAAAGTAAACTATCTCTTTAAAACAGATAAAAAGCAGCAGAACATATTAGTATTTTCTAGTACTTGACTAATTCTTGTAGTGGGTCAGAGTCTTACTGGCTTTTTCAACAATGACATCAAATTAAAAGAGATGAAAATAGATAGAAGAAGGTATTTTTAGAAATCTTTGCAAGGAACAGGATGGTCATTGCAAAGGAGTTATTCCAAAGTCACCGCACAAGTTAACAGGGTTCACAAGCCTTTGTCCAGATGACCTCTATAAATTCTAACTCAGACGATAACTCACATCAAGCCTAATGTGTAGTGGCAAGGCAGAAAAGGAAAGTTTTGCTACATCTGTTTGCATGCAGCCTTCAGCTCAGTGTTTTCACTTCCTTACTGTGATGTTGTCACTGAACTGCAAGACTCAGAAGACTTTCTCCTATGTTTATTTCAAAACTTTCTTTGGCCTAAGGAGTGGTGGTGGAAGGGGAAGATATTTTGTTCCTCACTTCTTTAGTTTGTAGTATTGAGGAGAACATCTCTGTAGCTTTACTTCAAGCAAGAGCTTTGGCCTTATTTTAACAAGGTCAGCTTTTCCTCAGATGCAGATCTGATTACCATGAAGTCCATCCTGAAGGGATATCCCAGAGTAATGTAAAATTATACAAGGGTCAGCAATAAAGTAATAACATTTGTATGAACGTCATGTTAAAACGAAAAACAGAATAATTTACTTCTAGTTTTTGAAAGTTACAGTCAACATTTAGAGTGATCATTTGTTAGACAAAAAATTATTTTTAAAAATTAGTGAGGATGCTAATACATAGCTAAAAGTAAACTGATTAGAATTAAGATGAAAAGCATGATAAAATATAGCAGAACACTTCATTGGTTATTCAGTCAGAGAGCTTGCTAAGGTCGCCTGTCTGACATCTAACTTAATCTTTAACCAATAGTTGTAAGATCTAAGAATGCCTGCTTGTATTTGATAGGTTTATGTGGCTCCAGAGTGGTCTCATGAAGGTTTCTGCCCCATCTTTTCTTTGGGTATTTCAAATGTAAAATGAGCGTAACATTATAAATGTGGGACGAGGACCGAAAATACAGGGATAGGACTAGACAGCAGAATTACTCCTTTCCACTCCCAATTCTTATTGATAAAAAGATGAGAATTTGGCAAAGCTCAGCCCTAGCTTGTCTTTTTTTTACATGCTATTTAACAAATTCAAAGGAAATGCAAAATCTAATAACAGCCACTTTAAAGTTATCTGTCAAAATACTGCAGTTGAACTTCCCTTCAACATACTAAGCCAGTTCCAAGGGAGCATGCTAATATAACTGATGATCAAAATATCGAGGAAGAAGAAGAAAAAGGCACACATTTTGTCACAGTACTAAAATACTTTTTTCTTGTCCCAACATAAATATCAAGTAAAAGTTATTAAGATGCCTTTTGTGAGAATAGTAGCTGAGAACTAGAGGTTATCAATGCTTTTTTAAAAGCAAGTGGTATTTGCTATAATATCTGTTAGTCTGTTTCTTTATATACAGAAAGACCTATAAACAAAATATGGGTGTTTTTTGATAAAATGTATCTGACAATTTGATTTATGCATCAGCAACTTAATTATCATCTGAAAATATTAATTCCATAAAGTATTGTAGAGCTTTTAATGACTGTGCTATTAATAGCGCTTCCCAATAGCAGTGACCATCTGTGACTGCTTCACCATCTGTGATTCCTATTTCAGTTCAGGAGGGGGAAATAACAGTGGTATTACACTGATTTTACAATATAAATCATTAGCCAACTAGACCTACTGTAGATGATTAATTTATCTTTGCTTATAAGTACACACTGAGCAAGAGAAAATTAGTTCCTATGATTTGTTGGCACAACATGGGTTTGTGAAATGGCCACAGGAAGCTGAAAATATTAAATTGCTTTTATTGAAATCTGAAACATGCAAAAGTTGATGGAATTTAGATGAAGAGAATAAAAGAGCTTAAATGGCACTTGAAAAGATAGTGAATGTTTCCTTAAAGATCTATGGCAAACCATGTGTTGATTATTGTGTTAAAGTTAGGTTACAGGGGTGCAGCAAAAGGGGATTGTCAACACTTCTTAAAAACTTGTACAGTTTGTTGATGCCATATTAAAATAAACTGAGAAAATACTGATTTATAAACTCCTACTCAAAATTAATCTTATTGATATCTTATCTGAATGAAGCAGCATTTATTTCAAAAGAAATGTCATTTTTAATTAAAAACATGTATTGCTTTCAGAAATGCTGTTCTTGCCTGCAGAGGCAGGAGTGCCAATTTGATCAGTATTGTTTTTTATTATTCCCTTATTAAACTGGGCTAAAATGTTTCCATATGTTGGTATTAATATGTCTGCATTCTGTAATGGCCGAGGTGATTTTTCTTTTATTTCAGTGTATGCGTGTAGATCAATCTCTTTTCCTTTGATAAGGCAAAATTAGTAAAAAGTTACTAAGGAGATAGGATACCGTTTCAAAACCATTCAGGTCCTGCTTTTTAATCTGTGTACATTGCATAGGAGCCTAATTTCAAAACTAAAAATAAAATTCAAAAACATTAGTACTTTAGGGTGCAAAATAAATTGCATTTAACCAGTTGTATTTTCTACTTTCTTAGCTGGTGAAGGGAGATTGGCACCTCAAAAAGAATTATTTATCAGCTTAAGGTAGATAGTTCCACATCAGGATGAATCACTTTTCTGCCATTAACTCTGAGGAAGTCTGGACATCTGGACAGAATTAAATTGCAATAATTTTTATATCGCTTAATTTTTTTTAAGTTTTAAACTGTAGCTTTCTAACTGGAACAAATTTCATTTATGAAAGTCTTCAGTGAACTGAAGAACGCTTGTACCAGTTTTGTAAGGCACAAGGAAATCTCCTGAAAATATATATATATTTAGCATCAGATATGAGGCAAAAATTACAAGATCATTCAAGAACTACCTGTCTTGTCACTAGAAAGTTCTGCTTTGTTGTCTGGATTTCAGTACAAGTTATAGCTTATGGGTATGCACTCAGTGTCTGGCTCAGTCATCTATTTGACTGTACAGAGTATACATAATTTAGATATGAATATATATATATATACAGTATATAGAAGTACACTTATACAGATTTTTTATTAAATTAAATAGGGAGGTGTATGTATATATATATTTCCCTCCCCCACACATATACATTGAGTATGTTCATGTATAAGCATGCAGAAATTTAAAAAAAAAGCTCTTAAATTACCATTGATTCAATTTTAAGACCATAAGATTGATTTTTTAGTCTTAGTCTAAACAAAGTCCTAGTGAGTATCACTCTTATTTTGTGCTAGATTGCTCATTTTTAGCAGACTGATGGCCCATTTCCTTGCCATTTTCTGCTGCTTAATCACAGATACAACATTTTCTCTGTCTAAAGGAAAGTATGTGGTTAAGTTATAAAGCCATACCCTGAAAAATTTAAAAAAACTTGTGATTAATTTCCCTCCAGAATAGTGATGCAGTCTTGTTTCTTCTATTGCAGTCAAAAGGTTCTTCAAGCCTGACTCCATCCAGCACTCAAAAGAAGGTGAAGAGGACTCTGCCCAATCCACCTCCAGAGGAAGCAACAGCAGGAACTCAGTCCCCATATACTTCTGTGGGATCAGTTTCACGGAGAAGGATTTGTAGGACCACCACTATGGCCAGAGCCAAAATTCTTCAGGATATAGACAGGGAATTGGATCTGGTTGAACGTGAATCAGCCAAGCTTAGGAAGAAGCAAGCAGAGCTAGATGAGGAGGAAAAAGAAATAGATGCCAAGTTGAGATACTTGGAAATGGGCATTAATAGGAGGAAAGAAGCCTTACTAAAAGAAAGAGAAAAGAGAGAGCGTGCCTATCTCCAAGGAGTAGCAGAAGAACGTGATTATATGTCAGACAGTGAAGTTAACAATACCAGGTCAACCAGAATAGAAACTCAGCATGGCTTGGAAAGACCACGTACGGCACCTCAGACAGAATTTAACCAGTTTATGCCACCACAAACCCAGCCAGAAACACAGTTTGCCCCTGCTACAAGCCCATATGCTCAATATCAGTATTCATCTCCTGCCCTGCCAACTCAAGCACCAACTCAGTTCACACAGCAGTCACATTACCAACAACAGCAGCCTTTGTATCACCAGCAGGTTTCTCCCTATCAGACCCAGTCAGCGTTCCAAACAGGAGCTACTATGTCCTTTACCCCACAGGCTCAACCTCCACCATCTCAACAGCCATCATATCAACTCCCATCACAGATGATGGTGATACAGCCAAAGCCAAGACAGACCACATTATATTTGGAGCCTAAGATAACAACAAACTATGATGTAATTCGCAATCAGCCTCTCATGATAGCACCAGTTTCAACTGACAATAGTTATGCAGTTTCCCAGCTGGGCAGTAAATACTCTACCTTGGACTTAAGGATAGGACTAGATGAGAGAAATAGCATAGCAAGCAGCCCTATATCAAGTATATCTGCAGATTCGTTCTATGCAGATATAGACCACCACCATACACCCCGAAATTATGTGCTGATTGATGATATAGGAGAACTTACTAAAGGAACAGGAGCTCTTGGTTCCAGTTTTAGCCTCCATGAGAAAGATCTGACCAAAACAGATAGACTGCTTCGCACAACTGAGGCCAGGAGAGCACAAGAAGTGTCAGACTTCCTAGCACCACTGCAGACTTCCTCTAGGTTACATTCCTATGTTAAAGCTGATGAAGACCCAATGGAGGACCCTTATGAGCTCAAACTTCTGAAACACCAGATAAAGCAAGAATTCCGTAGAGGTGCAGAAAGTCTTGATCATCTGGCTGGCCTGTCACAGTATTACCACGGAGAGGGCAGCTACAGGCATTTTCCAAAATCTGAGAAATACAGCATAGGTAGGCTTACTCTTGAGAAACAGGCTGCTAAGCAGCTCCCAGCAGCCCTCCTTTACCAGAAGCAGTCAAAACACAAGAAAGCCTTGATAGACCCCAAACTAACAAAGTTTTCACCTATCCAAGAAAGCCGAGACCTTGAGCCTGACTATTCAAGCTATATGACTTCTAGCACTTCAACACTTGGGGGAATTACTACTAGGGCAAGGCTTCTTCAGGATGATATCACTTATGGCCTTAGAAAAAACATCAGTGACCAACAGAAGTACATGGGGCCACCACTGACGTCATCCATTGGAGCAGGCCTTGGGACTGCACTAGGTCCAACAATGCGATCCACACTACAAGATGAAGCAGACAAGTCTTATAGCAGTGGTAGTAGATCTAGGCCCTCATCTAGGCCCTCCTCAGTATATGGGCTTGATTTGTCATTGAAAAGGGATTCTTCCAGTTCTTCTTTAAGACTGAAAGCCCAAGAAGCTGAACCTTTAGATGTTTCCTTTAGCCATGCAGCACCTTCTGGAAGAACTAAACCCACCAGTCTACCTATTAGCCAAAGCAGGGGAAGGATCCCAATAGTAGCCCAGAACTCAGAGGAGGAGAGCCCACTCAGTCCTGTTGGACAGCCAATGGGAATGGCAAGAGCAGCAGCTGGACCCTTGCCACCAATATCTGCAGATACCAGGGACCAGTTTGGATCGAGCCATTCATTACCTGAGGTCCAGCAGCATATGAGGGAGGAGTCACGGACTCGAGGCTATGATCGAGATATAGCCTTCATCATGGATGACTTCCAGCATGCCATGTCAGACAGTGAAGGTAAATTAGGCCTCAGACTGGTATCTTACTATCACAACGCAAATCCTCATTTCTATGCATGTGTCTGATTTTTGTTACACTTCAAAGACTTGTTCTTTTTCTGTTCCTTGGTGCATCTTCTGTGTATTTACATTTTTGGGGGTTGATTTGTTTTGTCTTATTTGATATTTTTTATTTTACCCTAACAGTTTCTGGATGGTGTTAAGCTACTATAGCATGCTACTATATTGTTGATTTGCTTTCCTTTTGGTTTGCTTGTGCACTTTCCTTTCCACTTGTTTATGTCTACTTTTCAATGATACTGTGTAGAACATTCCATGTACAATACAGACTCTGTCATCAGTCTTAATGTGCAGCTCTCTTCAGTGACTGTGAATCATTGAACTTATTTGCAATAGTTTTGGTTGGGATTTGGAAATAATCTCCCAAATCTCTAAAAAACTCCAGTAATTTTATGTGCATGAAATTTCATGATAGAACACAAAAAATGATAATTCCATCTCCCGATGCACCAATTTAGATCTGTGTTTATATAGAAATAGTCTGTTCATTAAGTACATATTATATGTTAGAACCATATAGAGCTTAACGTGATAGCAAAATAACATTCTACATATGGTTTGTTGAAAACATCCTGTCATGTGGACTTCTGTGCACTCAGAATTGTGATTATGTAAGATAATTTGTCATTTGGATGGTGCAAGACAATCTCATCCTTCAATAAACTTGCATAAAGTATTTTACTTCTGTTGGTGGGTTATGCAGCGTAGCTGGTTTTATATGCACCCCATACACGTCTGCCAAATAAGCACAAGAGTTTATCTCACTTCAGTTCAGGAAAGGAACCTTTCTGATGTATTATAAATAGTGCAATTAAAAATGCTGCTTCTGAATAAGTACAGCAGAATGTTAAAGCTGATGTTGAGTACTTAATAATTGCAAATTATGTATCAGTTTTGTTTGAGTCAGTTCAGACTTAATATATTCTAAATTGTTTAAAAATCATAAAGACAGTTTGAAAGTAAATGAAATGAATATGTTCGAAATTGTATGCGCTCCCTTAACTTTTTCTTATGTGTATTTACTGCACAATAAAAGAGACTTTGCATGCGCTATATTGTCTGTAAATGGCAATGATTGTCTCAAAAGACACATTTGCATGATTATGAAGTAGTATGATTTATTTTTCACATTTCTACTAACCTCCGTTCATTATTGCATTATTGGTTTTTTACACATGCTGAATCTTTCATAAGCATTAGAAAAATTGATCTATTTGCCTTCCTCATACTTCATACTAAGGGCTTTTTTTTTTTAAGTTTCTCTTCATATTTCTTAGATATTTCTAACCCCTTCATGAACTCTGTGTTTCAGGAGAGACTCAGGGTCATTAGCTTTTTTGATATTTATCAGAAGTTTAACTGTTTTCATTGTCCTCCAATTCTTAGCACACAGAGTCCTAAAATTAAATCTGAAAGCAGTTGAGAGGAACTCCCCAAGTTGCAACTTATATCATTCTTCGTAAATAAGCAGATGCTATCTTGTCTCCTCTCAGCTTGTGACTTTTATGGGTCATTCTAGAGTCACATGTGAAATATACAGGACTTTTCCTCCTGAAAACTAAGGAGAACCAACCTGGACCAAAAAAATCCAATTCAGTGCTATTCTGCCTCATATGAACAGGTCATAGGGAATTAAAAATCTGCCCCATATATAAGAAACATAATCTGCATTATGTTTCTTATATATATTTGTACAAGACATACACTTCAAATTTAACACATTTCAGTTTTAATTTAGTCTCTGATTAGTTAGACCTTTTCAGTGGTATTCTAACTCAATTCACATATTCTGTATTTGATTGATATGTCACTAAGTTCTTCCCCTTTCAGCAGTCTTTTTTCTAATTTCTATCAAACTTTTGTCTTCACAAATAGTTTATTTCTTGGGAAACCAAAATACTTTATGACATTATTTTCAAATATACTGTCTAATAGCAAGTAACCTGTATTGAAAATAATTAATATAATTTGGATGTAAGATAAAAAGCATTCAAAAGAAGCAATTACATTTCTGTGGAAAGTTATGGCCTTCTTTTTTCGGGACTGAGCTCTTCTCTGTAGTGCTTTGATGCCCTGGAAGTGGACAGCTATTCTGGCATGTTTCATCCAACCTTTTAACACAATTTGCTTTGCAGCTTCTCTTTACTTTAAGCAACTGCTGCATGGTCTTGACAAGATTTCATCAGAAGAAATCAGTCTTAACCACTGCCTTAGGAAAACTCTTCTTGTGCTACAGCTTGATTTATCATCTTAAGAGACTTTTAAAAATTAAATTTAAGTTAAAGTATTAAATTTAAATTGTCTTTCTTTGGTTCAAACTCAGAGACATGCTTAACTTTCTGTTCATTTTTTATAAGCAACATCCCATAACAAATACTAGAAGAGAATGCAAATAGGACGTTGAGTCCAAACCTTCTGTTTTTCACTAAGTACATACTGTAACCAATCTTAAACCATGCTTCAGTACATAAGTAGTGTTTACACTGGGATTCCAGACTTCAAACAGGTTAAAAAAGTAGCCTTAGTGTCAAAAGAGCACAACATCCAGAGCTGCCCATTGGAAATAAACAGCATTTTGAGCTCTTGAAACACTTGGAATTTTCCCAGAGTTCCCAGTACCATGAAAACTCTGATCCAGCAAATGGATCTCTGTCAACCCCACAGCTGCCACTTTCCACACACTATTAAGTATGCTGAAGATACTAATTTTCAAGAACACTGAAGCCAGTACTCAATTTTATTAATATAAAAGATCCTTGCTGTTCAGAAGATATAAAGTGTACCTTTTCTCACCTCAAGTATTTTTTTCTTTTATATGCTAATTTGGCAATTCTTTCACAGAGTTTAGAAGCTTAAATTTGAGATATCAAGACATCAAGATATCAACACAGTCAATTCTTTGTAATTTTTCATCCATGGGATTTAGTGATCACTGTTACTCCTCTGATTGAGTTTCTTGGACCCCACGGCCTGGAGTTCAATCTCACCTGGTTAATCTGTTTGGGTGGAACCATCTGGCTGCAATCCGTTAGTCTTAGAATAAAAGGATGACTTCTCCAAGAACATCAATGTTTCATCTTGGTTGTTCTCAGGTTTCCAGCTGTGACAAATCCCAGCTGCACAAGCCAAATCCAATGGTGTGTGTGTGTACGTGTGAGTGTGGTGTGTGTGTGTTCATATACACGTACATTTATAACTTCTTAAATTTCAATAAAATTCACACATTCATCGCAGTTTGATTAAAAAAAAAAAAAAAAAAAAAGGTAGGCTGGTCTGAACTGCAGAATGGAATTCTACATTTTCAAGAGAAGCAATCCAGGAAAAATTATTTCAACTTAGGCAGGATGAAAAAAAATATCATTCTTTCATCTGCTCAGATGATGACACAGATTGTGTCTGGGTTAGCGTCTGAGTTCAGGAATATGCATTAGGCTCTTCATGCAAGCTTCAGAAAGTTCTGTTAGGATAAATTATGAATGAACCTGCTTTGTACAGACACTGGTCAACTGGCATAAATGTGTAAAGCATGAAGGATTTGCATGCTAGATCATAATGGTTTATTGAGAGCAGTTAATCAATAACTAATCAGTAGCCAGATAAGCATCAACCTCTAATAATGTTTCTGGTAATTCATATATGCTTGTCTAAACAATAGTAATAAACCATTTCATGTTAGATTAAGTTTGTGCACAGTTATGAAGGAAGAGACTGCATAATATCTGAATCAAGATTAAGAATTTTCTAAATGCTTAAAATAATATAAAATGTTGGTCTTACCACATAAAAAGTATTATTTTAAAAAAATCATGCAGATATATATTATTCCTCTTTTTGGAAAATTTAAAGAAAATAGTAATGAAAAAACACAACTTTCTTTTACCTAATAACATTTTTTTCCAAATTATTTCTGAAACTAAATAGATAATGTTTAATTTCACAACTAAATAGGAAAGATTATGCCCACTACCATTTTTCCTTTTAAAATCTTTTCTCTTATCATGTGTAATCAGTCTTGTAACTATAGAAAAAACTGACCTTATTTAAGGTTTCAATTCCTTGTGGTTTTGCTGAAACAAATATTTTCTTCCTTTGATTTCCAAATTTATCTTGTTTAATAAAGCATAAAATTCAAACTTGCCTTACATTCAACATTGCATTACCTGCACAATGTTTTGGTTTACACTGATTGGCAGCATAGAAGAAAATAGGACATGATTCTGATCCCAGTGGAGTGACACCTATGTAAATTGACCCAATAATCAGTAAGCATAAATATATGCATTTGCAAAACTGATTTCAGTGAAATGGTGTTATTTGATTCCCAAAAGATTCCTTACACAACATATTTTATACAGATTTAAAACCATTGCAAACAGAATAATAGTCTTGTATAATTTTTGCGGGAAGAACATTAACAATCCATACACAAAGGTTCATACTGCAAAATCGGGGGATGGAATTCAAAATGAGAACACCTGCAATATTTCTGCTTAGAATTTCAGTTACATAGTTTGGTTTCCTATCTCCTTTGATTTGGGTTGATACCGATTTCATAAAGAGGTCGTAATTTTCTTACATATAGTTCTAGATTATTTCCAAAATATTTTTAACACTATTCAGTTCAGAAATTTGGGAATTAGTGGAGTTTGCATTTTGAGGGTTGGTTATTTTGGGTTTTGATTTGGATTTTCTTAGTTTGGGGTTTTTTCTTAGTCTGCTGCAAAATAACTAATATGACTAATTTTTTTCAACAAGCATTTGAGCTATGTGAAATCTGCAGTGTATTTCTTAGCTGCCAGAAGGAAGAAGTGGCTATAGCACTTGGTAGATTTCTTCTGTATTTATTATCCATGGTTATGACATAAACAGAATCTTCTCCCTTTGCTGTCTCACAGCCAAATAATGCTCAAGTTCAATGTCTCAAGTCTCACCTCTAACTTTGCTTTAGTTGCATGGCCAATTAGTAACCACTCTGCATGTTTGCTATGCACAATGCACATTCTTGCCCTTTGCCCAGCACTGGATCAGAGCATTTGACCTGTCCTTGGTTTTCAAAGCCTATCATCTCCGTCGGGAAGAAACAGATTGGTTTGACAAGCCCAGAGAACCTCGTTTGGAGAACGGACACATCCTTGACAGAAGGCTGCCAGAGAAGTTGTCACACTCTCGACCACTAAGTCAACACCAAGATCAAGTAAGCTGTCAAGTAAGATGTGCCTTTAGTTTTATAAATGATTGATAATTTAATCATACTGTCCAATAATTCCTGTAGGGGCTACAGGATTACTCAAAATCCAGCTACATTCAGCTGAAGTATTGTTGAACCTGTATTCATCATCAACGTTTGATGATTAAATTAGATTAACTTTCCTCTACAATTCAGTATTAATTTGTCAGGTTGGCTTTTGACTTTTGAAATATAACTGAAAATATCTATACCTGAAGTATACTTAAGTATTCCTTCCTACTGGGGAAGAAAAATGAAAAAATAAAACAATTAGTCTCATTTTCCCTTTCCAGCTTTATCCCATCCAAATTCAAGCCCCTTCTTTTAGTAGTTGAAGAAAAATAATTTCTTTATATTGTTGGCAAAGTTTTCCACTTTCAGATGGTGAGTATAATCCCAACATTCTGTGATTAATTATTTAATAAACCAGCAAGACTTCATCAATCTAATAATTAGAATATTTCATTTATTAGAGAGAGAAGGAAAAATATCATACTCTGCTTTTCAAACTTGCCAACTTTGAAATCTAGTTTACCTTAGTGTACCATCCCATTTCCACTTTTTATAAACAAAGTTTATATATTTCAAATCTCTCAGGTCTTCAGTTGCTTGTTTCAGCTGTCATTTTTACAGATTGATTTAGATTACATCCTGATATATTCTTATATATTGATTTAGATTACGTTTTTACATGAGATCGAATTCAATGAGTGCATTTCCTCAAGACAAGAGGAAATAGCCTCAAATTGCACTAGGGGAGGTTTAGATTAGATATTAGGAAAAACGACTTCTTGAAAAGGGTGGTCAAGCATTGGAACAAGCTGCCTAGGGAAACGGTGGGGTCACCATCCCTGGAAGCATTCAAAAAATATGTTGATACAGCACTTGAGGACATGGTTTGTGGAGAACATGGTGCTGGCACTGGGTTGACAGTGGGACTTGATCATCTTAGAGGTCTTTTCCAACCTTAACAATTCTGTGATTCTGAGAAAGATATTACATGGCCTCTTTGTGATACTTAATAGCTTATACTGCTCATGTTAATTCCTCAGATAGTATACAAAACAGGAATATCCCACTACCATGCAGCCTTTGAAACGTTTATGCTGGTGAGAATTTTCACTGACTTTTGACAATTGAGTGTAGGTTTTATGAACCAATAGTGTAGATTTTACGAAGTAAGTGTTAAAATATCTTACAGTACAAGCTGTCATTTATTTTTCCCTCCTTTCCTATCCCTAGCATATATTGAGAATTACACACCCTAGGTTGTACTGGGCCTACCCATTTCTTGTTGAGAAAAAGGGCTTTACAAGATATAATTCTTACAGGAATCTATTCAAATAGATCTATGATTATATGAATCAACTTAATTTCAACACAAAAGATGGTTTTGAGTCTTCACAGCTGTTAATATCACTGGCAGTAGTTAAAAAAACTGTCTCTCTGAGCACTTTAAGCCTCATGAGAAACATTTATTATTCTAAGCATAATTATATTTTACCACTACAGCTTTCTGAGGTAAAATTGAAAATTTTCCTTGAAAATCAGGTTTGTCCAAAAGGATTACTGCTAACCCTGAGCTCTGTGATAAGGAGGTGGTTAGTGAAGATGCATTTAACTTCTAGAGCTCCAGAGATTTTGTCCTGGGAAACTGTTCCAAGGCAAGGTCTTAGTCACAGAGATCTGATCTTTGCTTTATTCTCTCATATCAGTAGCACTACACTAGGACTGGTTGAAAAACTTTGTTCAAAAATTTTCAGTCAGAAGGCTAAAGAGCCTTAGAGTTGTTTTCCTGAATATTTCCAGAAAGAAAATACGTATTTTTTTTCCTGTCTCAAGCTGTTGTGATATCTCCATTCTTTTATGGAAGCAGATACACAGCATTAAGATGTTGCCAAAGGCGTTTTTTTAAGGTTTTGTAAAATCTAGGATGTAAATTGGAGCGCGAACATGTTCTAAATAATTCTGTCTGATGCCATGGAAAGCCTCTGCAGAAGAGAAAAAGTGATGTGTGAGGAAGAGCTTTACAACAGTTCCTTCTTCTTCTGTTTCTATCCAGGTTAGATACTGTCAGTCCCACACCAGTACAAAATAGTATCAATAACTCTGCAGGAGGGAGAAATGCCAGTTCTCACCAACTCCACATCATCTACCTTATCAAAATATTACTCAGAATTTGTGCATGTTAAGTGTCTTCTGTGAACATTTCTTTGAGATAACTTAAAAACAAATATATTTCCAGATTTATGATAAGAAAAAAAGGGTCAGAGATATTTTTAAAAAGTTTCATTAGCTCCATGCTGAATTGTGAAACACATCAATAGAAGCAAGTAAATCAGTATTAACATCTCTATTTTTTAGTGTTTGTATATTTTAAATCTGTGAAGACAAATAAACCCTATCAGGCCAATGAGAGTAGTGAGGCAAAGTAACCACCCCCTAAAGGCTTTTTCAGCCCTATGTGTAAAAAACAGTTACTGAATTCATGGTGGCATACTGTCTGTCTCCTGTATCCACAGCTCAGTCCTGCACAGGAACCTGTAGTGTCCAAGTATAATGTACTCTGGAGACAAAAATGGCAAATCATTTTCCATCCTGAATCATCTGAACATATCCACCTTCACCCAGAGCTTCCTTTGCTGCAGATGATTTCCTGAAATCAGTTAAGAGGGAAGTTTCCTGGTTAACACAGGAATTAAGCCATTGCAACTCCTTTAATATCCCTTACTGAGCTCAAACCAGCCACGGAAAAAATAATTTGCACCAAAAGCACTAATCCGTTTGTAATGTATCAATCAGTGTTTCCAAATACGCTTACTGGCTCTAAATTTGCTATTTTTATGATCGTTGTTAAAAAAATTAGAATATTTTAATGATCACTACAATATGTGTATTCCAGAAGATTTTGTTTCACACGTGTGAAATATCAATTTCCTTACTGGATGAAATCAGAACTGCTTGATTGCATCCCACAGAGCCTGTACAATTGAAGGTAATAAATAAAGCAAAACCCTGAGCTTTTGAAGCAAGAATGCAGTGGAGTGACAATGCTGAACCTCCAGGTTTCCATGGATTTCTCATAACCTAGCAGATTAAGCTCACATGCTGTATAAATATTAAAATATATTTGTTTCTATAGCAACTTCTGTGGTTCTATATAGTATTCCGAAATCACATTAAATTGCAGTTCAGTTGGATATGTTAGTAGCCATTTCCCAATGTATTGATTCTGGACTGCTCCCCTGAGGAGGGTAAAACCTGATCAATACATAATCTAGCATAGATTTCCCACTGATCCCTGTTGACCTCAACAGTTTGCTTAGTCACTACCCGTTCACCAGCAGCTTCTTCAAACATCCAGACATCAAGGGTTTTTTTCTTATTATTTTCTGTGAAAATTATTTGCATATTCTGAACTAAACTGGCTTTTGCAAACAGTTTGGGAAAGAATAGTAGGAGAAGGTGCCAGGGCAGTAAAACTTCATGACAAGGGCATGGACAATGAGAGTATACTAACAGGCAATAAGTATTTTTTCAGTGAAGCGTTTTAAATACTTCCAGTCATCATAGTTGGGTCTTTTTAAGCCCTAAATGAATAATAAAATCCTAAATTCATCATAATACCAAAAAATTCATTAGTTCACTTAGGCAAAAGTTTTCTAATCACAAAAAACAAGGGTTCTAGACATGGAACCTCTTGAATGAAATCCCCTATTTCTAAACACCAAAAAAAATTATGTGCTCCTCTCTTCATTCATGGATCACTAACATTCTCTTTAAATTTCAGTCAAGCCTTTTTAGGGGCACTTGAAGATTCAGATATTATGAAAAAATGGGTCATAAGGTAAGCATTGGATCTAAAATGAGAAAATACCATTTGTGACAGAGATACAGAAGGCTACCTGAAAACTTCTGTTCCACATTTTTGAGGTCCATCTACTTAGTTTTGATTGTTTCCCAGCTAGCAAGGAGAATTTATTTTAAGTTGTAGTAAACTGTTTTCTGTTAGAGACTTGGTTGGCGGGGCATTTTGTGGTTAAGATTCTCTGGAAATATGATGAGAAATGGGACATTTCCAACTTTAGTGTAGTTGTTAAAATATGTAATCTAAAGAATGAATTGTTAGCCACCCCCTCAACTGTAATTCACAAAGGAATTTAGGTGGCAGTGCCTCATTTCTTAGTCACTCAGAAATGTTTTTCTCTCTGCATGCCAGAATGACTTCTAGAGCAAAGGTCAGTGTTGAACTTGCCTAATTGCAGAAGAAAATGCAACTCACTTTGCAATTTATTAATGAGCAGGAACATTGTATTTATTAAGTTTTAATTCAGTGCATCTTTTGCAAATTATCTCCATCACTGGGGATCTATCATCTTGTTCCTGGATACCTGCCTCAGGTAGATTCCCTTGAAAATGGTATTATGCCAGAGGACAACAGCCAAGCATAGCTGCTGAGAGTCACCTTATCAGGGCCTAACACTGGTGGAAGGGGAGTTGCAGCAACACTGAAAACCAGGAGCTACGTGATTTTGGTGATCTGATCCGAAGACCAGTTGATATGTTATACGTGTGGCTATGGACTGAAATATTGAAATACACTTCATTAATTTTATTTCTAAAATATAGCACTAGAGAAATTTATTCTTCTTGATTATCCTCTTTACCTTACAATATTCCCTTTTATGAGGCCTCGCTAGTATTTCTTCATCAGACAAAACACCTAAAGATGACAAACGGAAAATGAAGTGCATTTTTAAACTGACCTTCTGTAACATTCTTAGAAAACCTCAGCACAATTATTTGCCATTCGTTCAATTTTTGGAAGGCCTTTGAGCTGACTAATAACATGAAACACATGAGAAGAGCTTACACTTTCTGAGGAAGAGGATGATATGCTAGTGCTGAACTACAAGTCGAGTGTACTGAATGCTCCCAAAGAGGTGAGGAAGGATCTTCATGACAGGAACAGATGGCAGAAATCTCTGGGGTTTGTAGCAAATAAGTGGGATCAAGTCACTTTTGCCCTGTGACCTAAATCCGGGCTTGGGGACTTACATGTTCTCTAGCCATTAAGTGGAAGGATGGCCCATCTGCACCAGTTTGTATTTACACTGTCACGGTTGTGTGGCTTCAGTGGGGTCCCTCTCTATCTTCACTGGGGAAACTGGGGGAAGAGTCAGCTAGAAGGGACTCCTGGCATGTATTCAGGTGAAGGGAAACCAACTCTAGCGGAAGTTAGAAGAGGTGAATAATTAGAAACAAAAATTAATTTGTGTTCTACAGGTTTTCAAATATGCTAGTAAATTTTCAGATAAATTTTCAGATAAATTTCAGAATTATTTGTGTATTACGGGTGTTCAGATATTTTAGTAGATTTCAGATAAATATGCTCACTAATGGTTAAAGCAAAACATCAAGAGCAATATAACTGTTCTCTGTATTATCTATTTACAGCAACCTCTGTTTTTTCCTATTTATTCTGCCACCTTCGGAAATATACTGGTCTGAAAATAAAAGTCTAATGACATGTTCCATTTAAGTACTGATTCCCACCAACAATAAAAGAATAATATACTACCCTGGATGCTAATAAACTTCAATGGTTTTATTCAGACCTATATGAATCACAAAGATTTATTCTTCTCATAAAATTCCAGAAGTGAAAGTAATAAGGAAGTAATAGGCTAAAGAAGGAGACGGTCTATATTTTCTGATGTATTTGTCAGCAGTCATGTACAATATGGAATTGAATATTCTTGGATTGTCATTTATTAAAAAAATGAAAGAGAGCAAGTAAAATAATATGAATGGAAGTTTAAGAGCTGCAATATTCCTCACTTTGAATTGAATTGCTCACACCAAAATGGATCCCAGCTAAGGATCTACTCAAATGTGTTCATACACTTGTAAATGGCAATATTTCATATTTTTTTATTTAATTCAAAATAAAATTAGATGCATTCTTTCAGATTTTTTACAATTTTATGTAAGCTACATGTGACAAATACATCACTTTTATTGTTATATAAAACTTGCTGAATTTCTGACAGTGTCATGAAAAATATAACACTCTCCCTTATCCATTAATAAGTATGGAAGCCTCATGGGACTTGATTCACTTCTGGTAGTATTAGACTCTATGTTCTGACAAAATCCCATGATGAATTCAAACATCTGCCTGATCTCATGTTCTGATTTATTCTGGAGTGCTTGTCCACTACCAAATCCATGATCTCCTTCATGTCTGACATTAATTACAGTCAATTTACTCTCACTGTGTTATGGCAGGATTTGAGCCTTCTAGATACAACATCATTCACTGGATAAGAAACTGAATTACAACAACAGATGTATAAACTCTTCTGCTTACTGTGAGATTGAGTTAAGCAAGTCCCTTGATTTCTCTGTTTCCCTTCCCATCATTTATGTGTTCTATCCATTAACTTCATAAACTCTCCAGGGCAGAAACTAGGTTTGAAGTTCTTGGCTCAGGAGGAGCTTAATCCCTTTAAATACTACTTAAATATAAAGAATAGCAATAAACTCTTGGCAGCAGGCTGCTGATACACTCAGGCTGCTGCATTGCCATGCTGAATAGCATTGTCCCCTTGGCTCCTTGAGGCTGCTCCCTGAAGTGCCATCCTGGAGCAGGCACAGTCATTCTCCCTCCTCTCGGTCTGGGTGCAGTGCCCAGGCTTGGAATTGACATGTCAGAGGCAGAGAAGTGATGAGCTCAGCTTTGATACCAAAATACCAAAACTGCAGGCAAAGAGGGGTTGTAATGGCTGTGAGGGGAGTATTGCGACCAACACTCTGCAGAAGCATTTTGGTGCGGGCTCGGGGTGATCATCCCTGGCAGGTGGGTCAGTCCCTGCAGCTTGGCTCCTCATGTGCCCAAACCATGGAGCAGGTGGGGTCTTTTCAACAGGAAAACTGGCTCTTTAGAGTCTGTCATAGGGTGCATTGCTCTCAGCTTTGACATGGTCTAGGATTAGCCCAGGTAAATAATGTGCATTTTCTTACAGAATGTAGTCCTTCAAGTTTTAGTTTGGGTCTTTCTGATGTTATATCTTCCCATATCTTTCAAATGGCTTTTGGAATTTGAAGACAAGAGGTACATTGAACCATGTGCTTTAGCTGAAACCAAAGCTGTAACTTATGGATGGTAACACATTAAGCTAACATTTTGTTTAGGTGAAGAATAAGAATTTTCTAAATAAGAAATATAAATAATAAATATATATAAGAAATACATATAAGAAATATAAATAAGAAAAGAATTTTATAAAAAATACAGGAATTATGTTTCATTTCATTCTTATCTTAATCATTGCTTGAATAGAGGGTTAAGGTTAAAAGAAACTACAGAAGAGAGTGAGCACCTTCTAGTCATTAGGAAAAATCAGAACTAAAGCCAAGCTCGAAATTAATCTGGAGTTATGGAAGCAAATATTCATTACCCCACAGAAGGAATTTGCAGTCTGACAAATGTCTTCAAACTTGGGGGATTTTTTGAATTGTGAAGTTGTGATATTTCTCTGGATGAAACAAGTTTGTTTTCTTGTCTCTGTTTCAACTGCCTGAAATTATTGATGCAATTGCTGTTGGTTTACCTTTTTATGACATGCATATTTGTGTTCCTTAGATAAATGGGAAGCCCCTGCAGTACATTTTTCCTCATACAAGGCTCAAACTACTGAGAGACCCAAAGGACCACACAGTTTCAGGTAAAAAACTCTCTACCAGACATGATAATCAATTTGATTAGCATTAATTATACAAAATATTTCCAGTATTAAAGATAGTTCCTGTGTCTATGCAGCAGGAATTTCAGTGGTCATTTTAAATCTTGCTCATTGGCTATAACAGAAAGAAATAGTGCATAAAAAAGGTCACGACATCTGTTCAAGATATATAAGTGATACAGACATTAAAACCAGAGGAAAATCTGTTGTGTTATCCATATGAACAGTCTGTTTTGCTGTTGCCTTTTATGTAACTCTATATTCTCTGCATGAGTTCTTATAAAATAAGCTTGTGTAGGTGTTCAACATGTACAGAACTGAGAATTTTATTCTTTCTGTTCTGGAACTCTACCCCCCCACCACAGAGGGGGTTAACAGAACAATCAGATCCCATTTTGCTCTGATGTCTTCACATGGAGACATTTATCACAGGACTTCAGATTTATTCTCTTTTTCCCTAACACCGACACAAATGTTCGTGTAAGTCAGTCTGCTTGCCAAGGAGATGAAAGTGGCAGAGGTGATGTTCATTCACCTCCCAGGCTGAGAGCTGGAACACAGTGTGATATTTTCGTGTATCAAACTGTAAAAGGCTGCCAGTTACAAGACCTGGCACAGGTAAGGACTATCTATCTGAGCTTTTGGAATTGCACTCTTTCTCTCTTTATACTTTCTCTGAAAGTATAAAGCATTATACTTTCACATCTAATACTGATATGTAACTCAAAGTTATTTTAATACACTGTTTTTGTTCTTTCAGAGGTAGATGCTTTAAGAAGTTTTGTCATGAAACCATCAGACTTTCTTTTAACTTGCTTAAAAAATTCTAACAGTGTGTGTCAAACTCTGTTTCTGCACAATAATTACTGACTGCCAACCCTGGTGTTTCCTCAAGCATTAAGCAGAAAGTGGCATGAACTTACTTAAATTGCTAAATATTGTTTTCACAGGGTTTCTGGCAGTAAAGTCTTGATAATTTCCATCCTCAGTATCCACCTCATATTTAGGGTGTTAAATGAATGTTCTGTATGTATTAGGAGGTATTTTCTTGTTAGTCAGTGTAACACCCACTGATGATTTCAGGCTGCAGAAAGACCCCTCTGCCCACACAGCGCAGTCTGAAAGAAGCTGCCAGCTCTGCTGTGTGTCAGCCTGCGCTGCTCCAGGCCCTCCCTGTCCACAGGAACTCCTTGGCATCCTTGTAGGGATCTTTGCCCTGCAGGCTGATGAGTAATGCTGTGATCCAAGCTGCTCTCTTACTCAAAAATAAGTGGAATTACAACCGCACAACTGTAAAGCTCATGATGTAGTGTTGCTGAAGCCTGCTCTCTTATGTAGTTACTTAGCCTCACACAGTGGGAAATGCCTATTCCAAATTCTCAACTACCTGTCATGCTGGCAATCACAGCTACACATTGTGCATCAGGGAAAATGCCTTGTGAGCAGTGATGGGCAAAAGGCATCTCATTTACTAATGTCCTGCACAAATGAGGTCACATAGGATCAAAAATTTACTCAGGGTCCTGCTAAGGTTATGTAGCCCACACTGGGATTGTTTGCTGCTATAGCTTGTAATATTGTGCTTAAATTCTCATTGGAGAAAGCAAGCTTGGCTCTGTCTACAAGCTGCAGTCACAATTTTGTGTTTTGATACATGCTTGGAGACCTGCACAGCCAAATTTCTGTATGATGTACACATAGATTTCTCTACAAATATTTAAAGGCTTGAATGAAAATTGTACAGAAAAGAGCCAAAAGTAGAATAGGGTGGCCCTGAAACAGAATTGGTTGTCATTTTCACTCCTTATACATCTTTGAAGTACCATAACTCCTTGACTATGTACCTCCCTTCCTTCTCTTCTCTCAAGCATCTGAATGATTTAAGTACATAAAAACTGTCTTCAAATGTGCAGTGCTTTATGCTTAGCCTTCAGCTTTCCAAATGACTTCTCCCAGAGCTATAGACATGGTTTTAAAAAAGTTAATTTTGATTAAACATTATCTGCAAACCAATAGTAAACATCTCTTTATTAACCAGACAGTGACTATTAACCAGAGGAAGACATAGAAGTCTATTATGTAGCAAAAGTTACTTTAAATTTTGGTATTAAACAATAAATACTTTTATACCATCACAGCTATTTCACTGCAAGAGTTTTGGATATTCATCAAGATTGCATGTTTGATTGCTTCACTGGCTGGTTTCTTTCTCTTTATTTTTATTTGTTCCCTTTGTCTCTTTCTGCTCTCCCTTTCTCCCTGCCCTTCTTTCTTATCAAAAATAGCAAAATGACGTGTTGACTCATTTTGTTGGCCTTTATACTTGTTGCATAAATACAGGCAAAGTGTATGTTAAAAACCGTAACCATCAGTAAAGATCACGTGGGCAGTCAGATGTTTCCAAGAGAACACAGTCACTGTTAAAACCACCCTTTCAGTAGCATCTTCAGCTGAAGATCTGTGTTGCTGATTCTTACAAACTGGCTGGCCTGTGGTCCTGGGTGACCACAAGAGCATATGCACCATCTACTGTCTCCTATTTCCTCACAGTATGTACAAAACATCCTCTGTCTTGGCTGTGCACAAAAGCCTCTCTTATGTGATCCTTTCTGCACATGCAAGAGCAGTTTCTATTGATGTTTTAAATTATCTGTGTGCAGTTTGGTGAGTTCTGCAGCAGGCAATGCCTGGGAAGATGCCTGAGACTGGCAGATTCTCCTCTCAGGGAATTAATGAACACATCTTAAGTATACAATTAGTGTATCTGATCTGGAGTGTGCACAGCAAGAGTTACGTAGGGAGCGGTCCCAAACTGTACACAATTCCCACTTGGAGAATTCCTGTAACTGTTGACCAGCTGCTTTGCTGGGAAACTGGCCAGTGCTTTCGCCCATTATCTCATCTCACTGGAGTTCTTGGGCCAGCCTGGGCATTAATGATTCAGTGTGCTGGGTCAGCCCAGATAACCAACTCTACCACAGCAGCTGTAACTGTAGGACAAACTTGACTTTCATCCTAATAATGGTAATTTGAATTCCACAGGTCTCATGACTATCTTACCACAGTAGAAATTACTGCTGATTATGAATTCAAAAATTGTCAAACTCTGAATATCAATAATAAGAGTAGTCCCAAATATTTTAAAATTCAGACTTTTTCACTACATATTATGTGCACATGCATTTGCTTTATTTGCTTTCCTGATTAATGAAAGATGACTCTGAGGTACAGATGCTTTTGATGCCTCTTACATAACCTGGCATAATTTTGCACACAGAAGCATATAGTGTGAATTTTGGCATGTGAATTAGGTGTAAGGATTGAGGAACAGAGCCAAAATTGTGATGGCAAGAGAATAGCAGTATTGAATGAAAAATAGATGTATACTTGCTCACTGGCCTCTCTCTTGAAGGTTCTTGTTTCCGTATTATATGCTATAACCTAGAGCACACAGATCTACTTTTCAAGATGTGCAGTGTCCCCTCCTCAGACAATGCTGAGAGGAGTGAAGGAATTTCCAAGAATTTACTCTGAAAAGACTGATTAATAATTTGCAATTAAAGAAAAAAACAAAAAGAAGAATTGGCATAATGGTTATGCTGAGGTGCCAAAGCAATGATGACAGTGATCAGTGAATGATAATACAGCAGTGTTTAAAGCTCCAGAAACTCATTGTTTGTTTTCACAGAGAGTCCCTTGTTCCTTTTGGATCCTTTAGCAGAGCAGCATAAGCGCTGTTTTATACTGCCAGGATTTTCTCTTCTGTTTTTTATCACACCATCGTTATATTTGAAAAAGTGAATTAAAGATATGGCTATTGAAGGTAATGAAAGCATTGGCAATACCTTTGGAAATGTTGCAAAGATAACTTACGTTGTTTTATTCCTGACCAGAAAGCTGTTTAGGCACACTCAGGGGGAAAATCCAACAAGGCAGACACACCTCAGTGTCTGTAGGTACAATGAGTGCACTTAGTCAAAGGTAATTTTTACTCCTTTACCTCACATAGGCTGAGTCAGAAGTAATTCTTCCTTTTAGAAAGGAGGCATGTTCTGTGTTTCCAGGAAAAAAAATGTACCTTTGAGCAGCCACTCTCCATGTTGGGAAACAGCCTCTTCAATTCTGGTGGGAAAAAAAAAAGTAAAAAAGAAAGAGGCCAAGAAACACTTTAGAAAAATCTGCAAACTTGGTAATGGAGTAAAGAAGTGAATTAGATGGTGGGCAGAAGATTGCATCCCTAATCTCTACCTCAGCAGTGATGTCAGTGAAAGTGCAAGGAGGATGACAGGGTAGCTGTAATGCTATACACACGTCAGACATGCCTCACACTCTGTAAGGATTGCTAATTCCTGCAAACAACACTACACTTCTGCAGTGTGCCAGCTCATGCACAGATAGAGAGGAAGGGAATTCAGAGAGTTTTCCTGTATCAAGACCTCACTGCTATAGTCGGTCTCTAAATAAACAACCCTATATATTTGGGATTCTTTCATCTGCAAGTTCAGCAAAATTAGGTCTTGCAGCAAAATACTAAAGTGCAATGAATATGTGATTACTATTCAATTAAAACCATGTTAAATATAGTCCCAGCCTGTGTTCAATGTGAGAAATCAGAGTGAGAACTGCAACCCACCTCCTGTCCTCATACTCTGAGAGGATTACTTATCCTACTTCTTTCATTTAATGTTGTGAAGAACTGAGATAATACTTTGCACAAAAAAAGTAATACCCTCCTCTAGCATTCCCTTGTCACTGGGGAAGGACTTAATCCCTAATTAATGGCCATCATTCCCTCAAACACTCACTCCTTAACAGAGACATAGCACAGAAGTTAAAACCCATAAACAGAAAGGGACTGAGCTGTTACAGTCAGGCTACATCAGAGATTTTCCTAGGAAGTCACACAGTAGTAAATGAGGACAGGGCTGGAAATAAAAGGAAAGAGATGTCGGGTTTTGTCTTAACATCAAGTTTAGAATGAACTCAGTACCGTTAAACTTTCTAAATAAAAACAAACAAAAAACCAAACAAATTTTTCTGTGTGTTAGAAACATTTTGTAGAGATACAGACCATATATTCCATATTTATGTTTCTTGTCCCCAAATTATTTTAATTTGGAAAGCACTAGTGTGTGTATTTAAAATACTTTCCATGAAATCTTTTTGGCAGCTCAGTTGTTTATGCATTTTTCAGTATATGAACATTTGTTGAAGATTCTGAGTGGAGGTAATTGAGAGGGCAATGTGTCTGCTGGCTAAAAAGGTGCATTTTGCTTTCATAGCTGTCATGCAGAAAAGGCTGCAGGAACAGATCACGGCAACACTGAATATTAGGGTTCGGTCAAGCCCCCAGATTTCCATGGAGGTTCAGCTGTCAGTCAGTGGCATCTATCAAGCCACTGGTGTCTATCAGTAAACATAGATGAAGCTCAGTGCCTACACGGTATTTTATAGATTTAAAGCTACAGCCTACCACAGATGACACCACAGATTCTGATGTGACAGGTCATCCAAAAAGAAGAGACCTTTGTCTTGTTTTCAAGTAAATGTGATAAACACTTCAAGATGCTAATTCATAAAACACTTTATAATCCTTCAGGATGATAACTGGTGTGCAAATCAACATGAAACATTTGCAGCTGATATAAATCAATGCTGTGCTATTAAAACAACTGCAATATATCTGAATTTCATCAGATCGTGATTTGACTTCATGTGTACTTTATGCCTTAATTGTCAATGGCCAAGAAATGCAATAGCTGAGTAGGTATAATCATGTTTCTAGGAAACAACTTCATTTAAGCTAATTTTTTTAGAAGCACCAGAACAATTTTCCTGAGGACAACCTTGAAAATGTTGTACCTATATAGACAACCAACCTCTGATATGGACCGTCATGTTATGTATTCCAGAGAATTGCATAAGAATAACAATGCAAATAAAAATTCAGGCTGATTTTTATTATACACATTATTTTTCCTGCTGTTTTTCAAGTTCCTATGTTAACTTGTTCTTGTTTGCTTTGTCATGTTTCCTTTATCTTTGTTCTCCAGACTTTAGAGATTGCTTTATCACAACTACAATGTCTAAATAAATAGCTTGCATTTCTTCATGGGAGTTTTAACTCTGACCTCTCCAAGAGAAGTCATTGATGTTTTTTTCTGTGTTTGAGCCTTCTGTTCCATACAGACAATGGAACAGGGTGTAAAATTGTTCCAGCAGATAAGGGCCTACCACCACCCAGCATATGTCTGGTCTAGATAAGGCTGGAGGAGGAGTGAGGAGACAATGTCTAGTAAATGAACACAGGAGAAAGGTATGTTCTGTCTCCATTCACAGCCAAAAAGCGTTGAAAGGCTTCATATTGTTGATTTGATGGATATGTTCTCATTGCTATAACATGGTACATTGGCACATTACAAAATCTTTCGTGCCTAATGTCTCATTTTAATGCTTACTCCCTGTGCATTTTCTACCATTGGACCTCCTTGCCCAAAAAAAGATCACCCTTGTGCTTCCTTGCCATAATCCACCATTCTGGCTTTGTTCTGGTTTGGGGGATTTTTTGTATTATTAAAAAGTGATAAAACCCATATTTGGACAAGTCTGTGCATTGACTCCTGGATGTGAAACACAACACATAATCTCTATTTTGAGATTTAAGCATACGTCCCATTTCAAACTACTCAGAGATACATGTCGTAGCCCTGCATTTTCAAGTTTAAGCCCATCTCAATTTTTCCCGTTTTACTTCTGTATAGTTTCAACTTCAAAGCACACAATATCCGAAGGTGTTAAAATGACCATGGGTTTACAGAAATAGTGAGTTTCAGCTACCGTCTTGAAGGGCATATTTTAAGGCTCTTAGTAATTGAAATCAGCAGCATTTTTTAATACCTTTCTTAAAAGTTTGGTCACCTAAAAGTCTATTAAAAATTCATGTAGCTCTATTTCTAACTGTGACAAAAGTCAGATTGCTGCTGATGCTCATACTTACAGTTCCCTATGCCAATTTGCACAAACGCATGTGTGATTACTGAAAATCTGTTGTACATTCTAATTGCTTCTTTACTTTCCTTGCTCATATAATTAGACAGACAAATGGTTTCATACTTTCAAAAATTAGCCCAGAGGAAATATTTACTTGAGTTAACACATGAACAATGTTTGCACAGAGCTTCTGGGTCACGTGGCAGCATTCTCCTGCATGTGTTGAAGCTGTTGCTACTGCATAGGACCTATATGATGATTAAACATAATTAATCCTTCCTTGCCTTTGCTGCTGGAATGCTATTTACTTTCACGAGAGAAAACATCCCTGGAAAATTAATTTTCACTTTTGAGTAAAATCAGGACCACCAACACCAGTAAAAGCCTGCTGGGCCTTGAGCTGTTCAGCTTTTCTCTGCTCTTTGTTTCTTTCTTTCCTTTAACTTTTAACTTATGTAAGGGGTTATCAGTGTTTGTTTGGAAAGGCAAGTCTAGTAATTGCTTCAATACTGAAATAGTTCCAGGAAGTCTAGGCTGCTTATACTCTAACGGCTATAATGGAGCTGCTCAGCAAAGCAGTGAAAAGATGGTAAGATTCCATGATCTTCCCTGTGACCTGAGAGCAGCAGCAACAGATTGGCAGCAGTCTGATCTTTATTATCTCCATAAGGGACAAAAAAGACTAAATTGTAGTTGCAGAGCTCAGGTTATGGTCAGCATATTCCAGCAAAGTAAATTACAGCCTTTCTGCTGTTTTGCTAGTGTGACACAATGAAGTATACAAGGAGATAGGATTTCATAGTGTCTGAGACACATCAAACTACAGAAGTTCAGAATAAATAAATCTAAAGGGACAGAAGGTACCTCATGGTGGAAATAAGGAAAAAAGAGTGATGAATTTTGAAAGCACATGTATAGTGATGCTTGCCAAGTCACCAGTGACAGAATTTATTAATGTCAGGTTGTTGGTTACTGATCATATATAATTTTTATATGTGTATATATGTGTGTGTATATATATATATATGTGTAAAAAAAAAATATATGTACACGTATAATGAATATGCATCACTGAAACAGTGTGTGGCGTGTAGAAGTATACGAAATGACAAGTGAAATGTCCCTTTGAAAGTCACAGAGTTGGTTAATTGCTAAAAATCAAAAAAGACCGTTCAATATTTTTCCTTCAAATATTGATTTCTCACAAAAATAACTCTGCAGTTATTAAGTGCTTGAAATCTTTGCTAGCATGAACGAGAGTAGAATAGAATAGAATAGAATACAATACAATACAATACAATGCAATACAAAATACAGTATTTCAGTCAGAAGGTACCTACAAAAATCATATAGTCCAGCTACTTACCAATTCAGAGGGGAACAGAAATAAAAGCATGCAGTTGGGGGTGTTCTTCAAAAGCCTCTTAAACCCTAACAGGTTTTGAACACCTCTCAAGAAAGCCTGTTCCAGTTTTTGACCACCTTCTCAGTCTAAACCTCCCCTGGTACAGCTTTGAATTATTCCCACAGGTTCTATTACTGGATACCAGGGAAAGACCTCAGCAGTTCCCTCTCCACTTCCCCACCTCAGGAAGCTGTAGAGAACATTGAGGTTGCCTCTCACAGCCTTTTCTCCAAACTTGACAAATCCAAATTCCTCAGACACTCCTCACATGTCCATTCCTTCCAGCCCTTTCACTAGCTTTGTTCCCCTGCTTTGGACACATTCAAGAACCTTGACAATCCTTCTCAAATCATGGGGCCTAGACCTGTACATGGTACTCAAGGTGAGGCTGGTGTGATGCAGAACACAGCGGGACAATCACCTCGTTTGACTGGCTGGTGATGCTGTGTTTGATGCCACCCAGGACTGGGTTTGTCCCCTTAGCTGGCAGTGCTGACTCACATTGAGCTGCTTCTGCCCAGCACCCCCAGATCCCTCTCTGACTTACAGACATTGCTCTCCCCACTTGTACTTGTGCCCAGTGGCATAGGTAGATATGGATGCTGAAAAGCTCCAGCAGAGAATTTCTTCAGCTCTCTGCAGCATTTCTGTGAGAGTTCTGTCTCTCCTATGCTGATTGACCAAGGTTACAGTATTGTAAACTTCTTGCACCTGCAGGTTGTTTTTGCAGTGTTGTTATAGCTGTTGAGCAGAAAAACATTCAGAGATGGGTGTCTTAGAACTTGACCAACCCCCTTAGGGGATGGATGGCAAAACCAATCACTTTATGCCACTTAGTACGCCTTGCGAACTAACATATAAAAGTTTTCTGAGAATTCATTAAATCGCTGCTGCCACTTGACCCTGGGCCTGGTCTTTGTGTCGTTTCTCTGCTCGGCCATGGTGAGAACAGCAACAAGTAGAGGATCCAGCATTACCACCTGTTAAATTTTATCCTTTAATCATAGCCCAATGATCCAGTCTACCTAGATTCCTCTGAAAGGCCTTTTGTTCATCAAGGGAGTCAACAGCACTTCCCAGTTTTTGTCATGAGCAAATGTGCTAAGGGTGCATTCACCCCCTGCATTCAGACTTTTGACACACATTGAACAAACCTGGCCCTAGAATTGATCCCTGAGGAGCACTGCCGGTGTCCAGTCCCCAACCAGATGTCACTCCATTCACTACAACCCTTTCAGCTCTGCCCTTCAGCCAGTTCTTCCCAAGAATGGTGTGAACCCACTCATTCCACAGCTGGACAGCTCATCCACAAGGATGTTGCGAGAGCCAGCATCAAAAGGCATAGTAAAATCCAGAAAAACTGCATCCAGTCAGCCACTGGACAGGTGACCTAAAGCTTCAAAGTCTGATTGTTCATATATTCAGCTGTATAAATCAGTGGCTTACAAGCTAACTGTAGTGATTTAGTATCCATTTTTTTGTTTGCTTATCAAAGTATAAAAGCAATTTAGTTGCATGATCAACCTTGTCAAAGTTTAGTATTATATATTTTATTATATCTTTTATTATATATCTTGGTTTTGAGGGGTAGGGTTTTGGGGTATTTTTTTAGCTTAGCATGCTCCATCTTAAAGCTTTAGTTACGATTAGGTGGGAGAGTAGGATCACAGCCTTGGGACATCAGTAGAAACAGTTTTAATTAATTACCAGTCTTCTTGCTTTGAAGCACCCTAAAAAGGATTGCATCTTAGATGTATAAAATTCTCTTTGAAGAGATGTTTTCCTGAAGATATTTTCCATGGAAATCAATACTCATAATTCAGAAAGATGCCCTCTCTTATTCAAATCACAGTGATTTGCTTTCTGATTGTTAACTGGTCCTGTGTCTTCTAAAGAAAACAGTAGTTCATTAATCTGAAAATCTAAATGAGAAAGATGAATGTCTGGTTATATCAAAATAGCCTGAGAGATGGGAATTAAGACTCAAAAATTAAAAAAAAAAATAAATCCAATAAAAACAAGGGGAAAAGAGATCTGAGAAAATATACGATGGGTATTTTTAAACTATCTGCATTCAAGGTTATAAACTGGGCAATGTCATTCCATACAGAAGTAGTAAGCTCAATATTTTCAGTAGATAAAGTATAAATAGGCGTGAAATCCCATCTTCACAGGAGAAAATACAGCAAGACCCAAGGAATATTTCCTTGTCAGCTAGAACAGAGCACTTAGAGCTCATTGGATGAAAAGTAGCTCATTCATTCTGGCTACCAGGAATGAATGTTTTGTAGTCAACCTTAATTCAAATTTAAATTTTAATTTAAGTATTTTCTAGTAGTGTTTTTCCGACAAACACCCTCATACACACACTCACCAACTCCTGTGATTGTGCCTTAGCAAGAATGCCTCTGTTTAATACATAATGTCAGTCATACATTTGGCTTTAAAACCTGCAAACTCTGAAATCAAGTGTACACTCTTTTATGTGACAAACTACTTCTCTGCTATTCTGTCACAAATAAGATATGAGTGGTAGAGACTCTAGTACTGTGTATCGTGATAAAATCATGACTCCAAGGAGCTCCTCCCCTCTGTGATGAAAAGCAGCCAGTCCTACAGATATATTGAAAATTCCATGTGTTGACTGTGTGAGTTAAGATACTGTGTCCTTGTTTGTGTGTGCTGTATACTAAAAATAGTTGTTTATTGGATTTACTGAACTTAATAGTTCCCAGTTGTGAGCTTCAGATCTATAAAAATATTAATGACTCTTTCCATACTGCTTGATCAGAAGTTCTCTGTGCAGAGCAGCCCACATGAACTTCTAAGTCCTCAGAATGGATTTGTGTGTAAATGCTTTTAAAGGTGTACACATTCACTTTATGCACCAGGTACTTACTTTTTAAAAACTGTATTTTCTAATTTTCTTAAAGGACATTTAGACTCATCCATAGAATGGGGGTTTTGCTTTCCCTACCATGTTAGGAAAAATACATTTTACCAGTGCAAAATTTCAAATTTGCACTGAAATAATAATAATTAACTTAAAATATTAATGCAGTTTGTCCCAATTAAACTGAAAAACCATTCTCCTCAAAAAAATTATTTGGAAAACGTCTAATTATGAGGAAAGTTGAGTCAAAAAGGTTATAGATTTAGCTAAACTGGGATAGAAAAACTAGTGGAAACTTTTGTGGTCAGAAACACAATGTGGTAATCTTGCTTCTGAGTCAAACTCAGGGCTGATTTACAAAACACTAATAGCATTATGAGGAAAGGCCTTAATCTAAAAAGATAAAGCTTTGCAAAGAGGTTGTGTGGTGACCTTCCCACAGCTGATTAGTCTAATCACTCAGCAGGTTTGGCTTATGAAATTAATGAATTGAAAAATAATTATTTAGACATTACAATAAAGGTGGGTAAATCAGCCTTTATATTCCCAGATCAAAGTGTGAATCATCTCATATAGAATTTTTTTCAAAGAAAAAAATTGTTTCACTAGTATAAGAAGGTATAGGAAGTTGTTGGCTTGGCTTTTTTTTTAAAGCAAGACAAGATGAAAAAATGGCAATGCATAAGATTAGCTTTATGAGACTGTATTTTACTCTTATTATTTTGTACATAAGGGAGATTAGTGATCTGCTTCTCTCCAGCTAAAATAATGAGTGCTGAAAATGTTTTCATCTCTGTACTTTTTTAAAAAGGGAGAAAATATGTGATTTAATGATACTTTAAACAGAATTTCTGTATGCTTTTCCAATTCTTGATTTGCACATCATTTGAAGTAAAAGATGTCAATGAAAAGCAAATATTTAAGAAAAATAATAGCATCTGGCAAGTATAGGTTAATGTAAATGTACATTGCTGCACAAAAGAGCAAGCTTGAGGATCTCTGTCAATGTATCCATAATTATGTGATTCTAAATGCTCAACTATTATAATTTCTCAGCTAAATTGCACGATGAAACTTTCCTTTGAATCCACACTTCACATGGATTTCAAGCAATTTAATTCAATTTATTAATACTGCAAATAGATTGTCAAAAGAAGATGGGATTAGCTTCAATGTAATTTTCATTGACTCAGTTGTTTGTGTTATGTCAGTCATACAGTAGCTGTTCAAGATCTTCCCAAAGTTAAGTCTTTAGAAGAGCAACAGATTTGACTGCAGTTAACCCTGATCTTACAACCACAGCCAGAACTTATTTGGGACATTTTCAGTAACCTCTGATGACTTGTTCTCTTCCTTTCTTTCCAGTGAAGTATTCATAGCTTTATCTCTGTTTAAAATTTTCTCTTTCTTTTGATCACAGGCAATGGACTGGGAATCCGAGTCATAGGTGGGAAAGAAATTCCAGGAAGCAGTGGGGAAGTTGGAGCTTACATTGCCAAGATCTTGCCTGGGGGCAATGCAGAGCAGACAGGGAAGCTTATAGAAGGTAAGATAAATGCATTATTAAAAAATGCTGGGAGTTGGTTAGAATTATTTGTAACACACATTTTCTTTTACACAATGGATGCAATCTTATGCAAGGAATGAGGGCTAAACCTCCATGATGCTTAAAGCAGAAAAGGCCTGATAGAAAGTGATTTTATGACTTCTGTGGCCAAAGAGAGTTGCCATGATGAGCATTATTATGGCATGTCTTCATTAATATGTGCCAACATGCTGTCTGCATGGTCATATCATCAGCATGTATCATGGAAATGCTGTTTGGAAGATCTTTAACCTGTCTTGATCATCTAAGTATCCATGTTTGAAATTTCTTAGTTGCACAGGTAAAACAGATCCAGTTGTCTCCCAGATACACTCACTAACTTTTTTTCTTAGTTCCCTAAAGTCATACCTAATGTCAGTTTTCCAATTTAAAGTAACCATCCAACCTGCAATAGTGAAAAAGAGGTATCCACAGAAAAACAATTATTTCATCTAACTTAGACTTCTGTTTCAAGAATTGAAAGTGTCTTCCTCATTTAATTGGCTTTAAGAAAACTGCATTACACTTCACATCATCCTGTAGGCAACCAAAGCTAGGTGGAATGAACTTGACTTCATTATCAACACATTTTCTAGGATTATTGCAATGTGATCATTCTGTCTAATAATTTATTTCTGTAATGACATGAATGCCACCTTCTTTTTATAACTTTCTCTTTTTATAGCTGTTTTCTAGTTCCCTTTTACATATCTGTATGCACCTGAAATGTTAGTCTACCCATGGACAAAAACTGAATATCTTTGTTTCTTATTCATTTAACTATTTTTTTTTCCTAAATAAAAGCATGTATACAGGGAAAAATAACAAAAGTTGGAAGAATAGCTCTCCCAGGCAGAGTTCAAGTCACATAAGTTTTCTGAATGGTAATCATGCAAAAAAAAGTAATTATTAAATTGAAAGCACTTTGCAGACAAAAAAACTGAGTAAATTGATTAAAGAACATATTTGCATATTTGCTGTGGGTATTACAAAACAGTGTCACCTGCATTCGCCCTGCAGCTTTTTACATCCTTGGTGTTTTCTTTGCCAATATTTTAATGATGTACATAAAAAAAAAAAAAAAAACACCAATGTCAGTGAAATTATCTATAAACAGATATATATTTCTTTTTTTCCTATAGACTTGATTCTGATATTCATATTTAATGTGTAGTATCTCACTCATCAAGTGATAGAATAGTGTTATTTTTTGTGCATGAATGATGAAAGAATTGACCTTAATTTAGTGTGTTTTGAAGCAAGTATTTGTTTTGGCTCCCTCTATACAAATAAGCAGGTCTTTCATAACTGTGCTAGATCACGCATGCATTGTTTCAGTACCAAGCAAGTGGAGAGGAAAATGTGGTTATTCAACACTTCCCCAAGACTTGACGTTTCAAGAAAGAGAATGAGCAGTTACAGCTTGGAATTATCTGAGGTCTTTTGGTTTATTTTGCTAGGAACTTTTCTGGAAATTGAAGGTTAGAAAGTTCTTTACTCACCATACAGGTTCTTTTCAGCAGTGATCAAGAACATCTTGGATTTACAATAACTACAGGAGAAACCTGACATAGAAATTTAATCTGTTCACATAATATATTTTGAAGGTTTATTCCTATTTTATAGGAAGATGAATATGACAGTAAAATATTTATTCCTTTGTTTCATTCTCCCATCATATGTTCAGTGATGTTTCTGATCTGACCTTTATTAAAGTATCCTAGACTTGGGTATGTTGGCCTAAATCAACTCCATCAAAATCCCTATATCTCATCTGTTGAATTTGTCCACGCAATATATCAGAATATTTTTTAGTATTGATGTGTTAAATGTTCTGTCAGAGAGAAAAAAATCTTCCTGCAGAATGCATTTTGACTATGATATACAACACAAACATTTCCTCTCCCTGTCATTTGCCTTTAGGTCTTGTCTTTCTATCTAGTTTACTTTTTGTTATTTTAGATGGTTGTCAAAATCAACAAAGAATATTTTGCTACTTCAATGTAAGTTGTGGCTGGCTTAGTGGAAATATGGCTGGTGCCCATTTAACCTCTACCCTTCAGATGTGCTAAAATCCACTGAGGTCTTCAATCATTCTCATATTGATCTGTGTAAATCCAGCCAGGCTGCTAATCTTACCAACATGGCTGATATTGTTATCTCCAAAAATAGACGCTAGCCTTCTTTTCTTTTTCAAGTTTGCTGTCTTTCACACCACAGAAAGAAAACATAAAGAAAACTTTGTATGTCATTATCTGTAAATGCAATTACTCTTTTTTTTTTGTGCAGTACTCATGAGTCATTTCTCCTGATGAAATGCTGTGTGACCACAAGTTAGAATATATACCATGTCATCAAGTAAACGTATACTAATGTCATTACAAGTTAATATCTTGACTCATTAGCCTTTCTAAGAACATGAATCACTGTGAAAAATCCCATCAACTTAATTAATTCCTCTAATGCTAAAAACACTGGGCCAGGTCTGAAAATCCTACCAATAACATAAGAAACAAGGATGGATTTATTGTGGTTATGATGGAAGACAAACTCCTACCTGCTCTCTGTATGGCTGCATATAAAGAAATGACACACAGATAGGATTCCTATCCTTAGGGAATAACATAAAAATTTAGTCTATTAAAAAAGCTTTGGAGGAGTCTTAGTGCTAAAAATTTTATTTATAGTTCTGACTGGCAAATACCAGTCTTCTCGGTTCTCTCACCTTGAATTGCTTTCAAATGTCAAAAATATCTCTGATTCATCACTCATTGGCGTAACAAAAACTGGAGGTGGAAGACTCATTCAACCAAGCTCATCAAGTGCAAGGACTGTGTCAATTTGATAGATGTGTCTGTGCTCCCCCTCGTGTTGACAAAAACAGTTCAGTTATATTCCACCTGGAAAATCTACTGAGTGAGTGGCATTTCAGCCAGCATTTTTCAGAAGCAGAAGAACATAGAGTAAAGAGCAGAAATGAAATGTTTATGTGTGTTACCTACTCTTACAAATTTGCTGGATGCCCTCAGCATTCCGGTTTTCTTGTTGGACCATTTCAATAGGCTGAGTGGAGAGCCTGGGAACTGATGAACAGCAGGTGTCTTTGTTACAAGTTTTCAGTCAGCCAGACAAGCTGTGTTGCAATGTTTAGGTCATCTGATGTTCACTGAGATGAAGATACTCCCCGACTTTCCCATCTCCTTGAAATTCTGGTAAACTAGCATGGTCTAAAAGCTAATGGTGAACTTGATTTGTGGTGATTGTACTGCCTTTGCTTATACTCCACTCAGCAGCTACCCTGACACTGCTCAGACTTCTGTTAACCTGTTCTGAGCCCTTTTGTGTGCATGTATATTTTTAATATGTATGCACAATTTAAATGATATCTTCCCAAGCTTATAAACAGGAAAACCATAGTGAAGACATATACCATATATATAGTGAAGACAAAAACTCTTATTTTGAAAAATACTGAAATAGAACCTCCAGTTTCTCTTTTATAGCAAATATAGTAATGTAACATTTCTAGCATAATTTGGAGGGATGCCACCTAACTTATGAGTCACAGAACTTCACTGTAAAATATTAGAATATAAAGAGTCCATGCTAGCAAAGAGACATACTATTGAATTTAATTCAGTTGAATTTTGTGTTTTATAATTTAATAAAAATATTTGTGATACAGTGAGATTTTAAACTTCGCCGTGCTGAATCTGGTTCAATAATGTTATAAGAAAAACTGCCTGATGGATGTACAAACACTGAAAGAAAGTGACACCTGTTAAAGTTGTTAAGTAGGTCAGAGAGGAGAAAATGCACTGCTGTTGGAGAGTTCCATCCTAGTTAATGGTGCCTTCCCCTCAGTCCAATCCTTCAGAACTTGTTTTGATCTAGATTAATAATTAATCTTCTCAGGATGCAGGAAACATTGCTCCTGAAAACACTGTGAGGGTCCTCTCAGAGCCACCTGCCTTCAAGAGTAGGTAAAAGCACATCCAGTGTCCTCAGCATCCAAGTCTAAACATTGACAATAAGTTCTTAAATGTACTCAGTACCTTTTAGACTTAGACCTGCTAAGAAACAGATGGTCAGCTTTTATAAATTGCTTGGTTGCCTTTAATTGTGCTGAAAGTTCCCCAGGCCACATGGCTGGTTCCCCTCAGGAGAGTATTTTGAATGAGTGGGTCTTTGGTAACGTCAGACCTCACTTTCATCTTTAGAAAACTGCAATCTCAGAACTTTCAGATGCCTTCAGGAAATAAAACAGAGATCTCCCTATTTCCTCTTATCCCTATTTATTCCTGTTTCTTTTCCCCTCATTTATAAAGTCTTACATATTCTTACACACTCAATTGTCACAATTTTCTTCTGTAAGAAGACTTTGGATGCACAGCTCGCTCTCTCTAATGCCCTAATACAGGGTTAAATAATGCTAGAATCATTCCTCAGATTGAGAGTTAGAGCCTTCCTTTGGACTGTCATAGGATCGCACAGCTTATGACCCCTTGGTCCACAGACCATGGACACAGTGTCAGTGAGAATACTTTCTCACAAACCTGGAGCCAGTAGGGAGAACATGTTCACTGCTTATCACCAAGCAGCTTTCCACACCAAACTGACATGCAAGGTGAAGAGGGTGTGCCGAGCCACATGCTGGCAAAAGAGGGCCACATTTAGACCTTTGCAAAGTGATTTCCACCCAATATAATAGGGGAAAGGAGAAAAGAGCTATTTGTATTACCTCCATCAGAGAGCTGCCTATCTCCCCACCTTCAGTTCATGGAAGAAGGAGGCAGACCCAGGAAGCCCTGACAGAATCCTGCCTTAACCAGAATGCTCTACAGCTGTCACCCATGGTGTGGACTTTGGCTTCTGACCTAGGTCACTTCAAGCATCCCAAAGCCTCAGGCTTCATAATGGAAGAATGTATAGTGAGAGGTTCTGCAAAGGTAGAGAAGAAAAAGTCAGGGCTCAGTGGGACTCTTATCTATATGTGTCCAAGTATGGTTAGCTTAGCTCTTTATTATTTCCAGAACAGGCAGTTAATCAAAAGGAAAATTATGATAAAAGCATAAGGAGTTATATGTGATGATAAACAGGGAAGCTGCATTGTTAGGTGAAAATCTACTACAAAATACCACCCAGAAATGAGACTGAAATATGAGAGACTAAGAAATATGACAGCCCTTGGTAGCAATTTTGAGTCTAGGGAAGGCTGCAAATGGAAGCTGAAAGACAACCAACATGCTCTTGGTGTAAGCAATCCTTCATGCACACAGTCTGCATTAACTGGAGAAAAAGAGTATTTATACTATCTATAGTTCTTTCTCTGAGGAAAATGTAAATAATGCTAATGAGAAAACTAGAGAGGAGATGGTCAGTGTGGGGAGATGATTAACGGTACATTGGTTGTCTAGTATAAATAAGATTAATCTGGCCATAAGCAATACTGCGTAGAGGCTGTTGGAATATTAGAATAATTGTTTAAAGATTTTCCTGAGTTCTGGGCAATGACATCTTTGAATACAGGTATCTTTGTCACTCCTCCTGTTAAAGGTGCCAACTAGGTAGTTTCCAGAATCTGTTTCACTTCAGCCGTACCCTGGGGAAGTGTCCCTTCATGTGTTTTCAGATCTTAAGTTTTTAATCATGGCTTTTCAAGTTTTTAAGTCCTTGATATCTTAAAGCATATTATTAACTGGCATTGGAAACACATGATTTCTTTCAAGTCCTCTCAGAAGGACAGTGGGAAGAAACTGGATTACTGACCAGTCCATTAAAGGTTTATAAACAAAATGTTAACAATTTTTCTAGAAGTTGTTTAATACATTTTTGGGCTACTTTGGATAGCACCAAGTGCTGAAAACCAAGGGCAGACTGTTTCAGAAGGTCTTTTGCAAAGGCAGTACAGGTGTAATGGCTGTCCATCCTATCAAAGCTATCTCTTGTCATAGTGCAGACCTGCTTTGAATGTTGCTTGGAAAACACAGTGTGACTGGAATGGTCATGGGCACCTAAATGGTTGGAAAGCCAGAACAGAAGCAGTGAGTCACTATCCTTCTCCCTACTCTTGTCACAATTCCCTCTTGTCCCTGAGTTACAGATGAGCACAAGTGCAACACTGGCTGATCTTTAATCGGTCACTGGCTGGTCATTTATTGGTGGTAAGTGCAATAGGCACCAGGTCTTCCTGACTTTTAAAATACTGTAGTGAGCACTGCTTGCTGTTTAGATGGCTAAAATTGGAAACATTGATTGGGTCATCACAGTGAAAAGAGATTTTCCAGTCCCTATGAAGCAGAGATAGTGAAAGAACCAGCATCCTTTCTTGAGTCCCTCTGATAATTACACTTCTGGCAGAAAGTAGATAGCATGGTGAAGCTGGAAAATGATGAAACAAAATTGAAAGGAACACAAGAAGGGAAGGAAAAATTCTCAAAAAACTGTAGATCAGGTCTTGAATGAACAGTAATAATCTTTTCATCCTGCACTTCCATTTTGCAGTTTGGCTGCTTTAATTTATTACTGCATTGGTGAAAAACAAAGAATGAACTTTATCCTGTTCTCTGAGTATTAGTCTTCATGATTTATTTCGCTGTCCATGCTTATTCTGCTGGGTCAGAAGAGAAGAGAGCTTGCTCTCAGCATATCCTCTGGGCTATGGGCTCAGGTTTCTCTGTCCCAGCAGAAACTGGCTTTATCAAAGACAGTGTGCATAAAATAGCAGGCAGTGCCATTGTTTGGTTGTAAGCTTTGCCCTAAAGCTCTTTAGAAAGAACTTAATCTAAACAAACCCCTAAATATCCCCCATCAGCTGTAAATCTTAACTTGCATACTTGTGCTCCTCTCATCCATTTTGTTCTGCCTTGTACTTCTTTTACATAGGTTACAATCAAAGGTATAGGATTATTCTTAAGTGTGGCAATGGACATTCAATATACTAAAAAATGCCCTAAAATATTATTAAATTGCTTTTTTAAAGGAAAATAAGTTAGTAGAAAGGACACCCTGCCAAAGTGTATCACTTTATATGTTAGAATTAACCTAATATCTGTTAGAAAGAAAAAAAGAAAGGCAGAAATCTTTCTCACACTGGTTTAGCCATTCCATATGCCGTCCCACCAACAGTGGTCTCAATTCCATTCTTGGTATGGCAGGAGTTGAGTTGTTCTGAGAGTTTACTTTGGACTTTTGCTAAGATATGAGTAAGAATAAGAATTATCAGAAGGAATGAGAATCATTTCAGTGGTGGTGTGGCACTGATGGAAAGAAGTGGAAGTAGAAATACTTGCAGTATAAAGAATTGACTTGGAAATTTATTGAGAGCTGGTTACTATAACACTGTGCACAACTTTATTTACTAAATCTCTTTTGTGGTGGTTGAAACACACTTAGAAAATAATAATTTTCCCTGCTTTGGAAAATATAGAACATAAGTTTAAGGAATTTTAGTTTAATCTTATGATGTCAGAATGATATAACTGGGGTTTTACAAGGATACTTGATTAGAAAACTTCTTGTTTACCTAAAATATCAGTTTCAATGAGATAAACCTGGTAATATGAGTTTGTAATGTTTCTTCCCATAATGTAATTGCTGTATATTTAATTCCCCTGCAATAAAAATCAGCACTTAAAAGAGAGAGTTAGAGAGTAATTTGCATCTAAGAAGTAGTTGAGCATCTGTAAAGACTGAGCTTTTAGGACCTTTTTTATTTAATCTAAAGCAGAAGGGGAAACTTAAGGTGCACTTACAAATTTTGTCAAGCTATGGGAAAAAAGCAGTAAATGTAAACATATTATGACCAGTAAAATATGCCCCCTTATATAGTACCAGCTACCAATTTTTTCACTCCTGCATTTAGTCTTGCTATGTAGCACATAAACTACTGTAGTTTATACCTTCTTTATGATCAAAACCTCTGAAAATAACCTGAACAATTAACTATTGATGAAAATCAATTTTGCTAGAAAAGGCATATCATACATATTGCACCAGGAACTTGGATTCTTAATAACAAAAAAATAATTTTATCAAAACACCCCTATGGGGAGGGGGTTTTTTAAGTCTTAAACAGGTAAGTCTGATTTATGGAAACAAGAAAAATAAACTACATGTTTCAATCAGAGGGAAGAGGCAAATACTGTCACTAGATGTTCCAGTTAATGAAGTGAAGAACCATCACAAAAGTCATGAGAAAAACATTCATTAGATTGTTTATAACACAAATTGTGGAACATCACTGGTAAATGTTGTTGGTGTCGTAACTAGCTTCCACTAAAACCACATAGGAAGTAGTACTAGCTATTGTAAAGTACTTATGTGGAGCTATGCAATTAGTAATTTTCAGATGCACAGCTTTTGGCAGAAGTTACTTTTCAGGACCTTGATGAACAGTTCCCGTTATAAAGAATATCCAGGTGCTTCTTGGAAAGAACCCTCCACGGCTCCAGAGAATGTGCCTGAAGCCCTGTTTCTCCGAGCACAGCAGGAACAGCAGCAGGAAGTGCTGCCATCAGACTGCCCACAAAGCTTTCTTGGTTCCTGCTGCCACCATGCAGCTCTCTGCTGCCCTCTGGGATCACACACATCACAGGTGCTTTGTGGTTCTTCCTCTGGCACTGACAGATACCACCCATCCATGTGGTCCCAGTGTTCCCATCTTACACTTGAATACCCACTCTTCTTCTGCTATATTCTGACACTGAGTACTTTTAAGGCTTATTCATCTAATTCCTTCTTTCTCAATTTTTAAGATACTGTATTAAAATCAATCAGTGGATGTGTATTTATCAGAAGATGCAGGTATGTTTCCTGTGTCAGTATTCCAAATACATGCTGGCAGAGGTGGCAAGAGGTCTGTGACTTTTCTGGTTTGGGCAATGCTGAAGAGAAGATGGGTTTAGTTACTGCTTCCAAGATGTTCAGGGATAAAGCTATATCTTTAGTCAAACTAAGGCAGTCTGTCTGGGGCTGTCTAGATAGACATTCTCTAGATCATGTTATACCTGATACACAGGCAAATAAGCACAAGCAAAGAGACACACAGACACTGTGCCTGCTCCCTTTGCATAGCTGCTGGCTGTGACTGATGAGAAGGATTTAAATTTCAGCTTGGAGCATCAAAGACATGCCTGTATTGCTCTGGTACTTGTCTTTTTTTTTCAAGGACGGGCTTCTGTACAGCAGATGTACAAAGAAACCAGACAAATGTGAATCCTTTGGTGCCTAAACTGAGGTCAATTTGTCTTACCAGTGGAAGTCATCAAACGCACCCTCCCGTCTCCACTCACTGTGCAGGGAGCTTAGGTATTTCTTTTAGGGGAACTGTCTCGCTAACAACCTAAAATTCAAATGCTACAGGCCTATGCTAGGCGTGCTGGGCCACATCTCATAAAACAAAATCAGGACATTTTTTGTCTGATTTTTTAAGGAACAATATCTGGGCTTACATACATGGGCATTCCAGAAAAACATCTTACTACAGTGTGGAAAAGCCTTTTTCATAACTACTGAACTGTGTCGTTTGATGGTGACTTCCCAGGGAACTGGGAAGCTAAAAATACTCTAATTCCATTTCCTATTGTGCAAATTACTGTGGGCTGAAACTTGCAGACAAACAGTTTGATGTGATTGTAGTGAAAAAAATCTAGTGAAATCAAAGTGAGGGTCATCTTAAAATGCAAGTTAAAGCTGTGTCCTTATGGACAATTTTCCCTGCCGTTGAGTTCCAAAAAGTGTATTAAAACACTTTGTGTTTATACGTAGCAATTTTAACCTTCAATCCCATTCCTGAAATGTGGATCCCCAGGAATATTAGGCCTGCCTGGCCACTCCATGGAATGCTGCATTGATGTAAAACATTGCAAAGATTCAGGGCCCAAGGTGAATTTTCCCCACTCAGGGTTTGTTCTGCTGAAAGTCAGGTGAACAGATATCCCCTGCCAGTGACTCTCAGGGGCGTGGTGTGGGTTGTTTGCAAGCCACAGCTCTCAGCAGCAAAGAGGATTACAGACAGCACGTTTTTCTGCCTGTGAAACTGGGTACTGCAGCAAGAAGAATTTCTTTAGTCACTTGTTACTTCAAAGTACTTTCTAGATAGATGTATACAAGTTTGATTCTTCCAAGACCATAAGAAACATTATGAACAATTTTTAATAATTTACTGTTAAAAAGATGAACTGGTGGAAGTGGGTTTTCTCACAGTAGAACATTATCTATCTTTTAGATGGCATGGACCCAAATTTGAAATGGTTTTTCAGAGAGCTTCACTTCAGTAGTTTAAAAAGCGACATGGGCACATAGATAAAGTCCTGCTTTCTCTAAGTATTGAGTAACACAGGAAGAGGAAATAGAGGTAAACAAAAAATTTCCTAAATTTCTTTAATTAAATCAACCAATCTCTTGAGGTTCTTAGGTAAAAAATTTAGCTGTGTAATCAAATTATTCCAGATTTTCCAAGGTTTTCTAAGCAACTTCTAAAGCATGTGGTATCAACTGTTTTCAGAGGAGATGCTGAACTGGGTTGTACTTTGGTCTGACCTAATCTGATCTAACATTTAACATCTTTATTTTCTTATTCAATTGAAAGGGTAAAGGAACTCAAAGAACAAAACAATAATTTTTGGCAATTAGTTTTGCAAGATAGTACATTACAAAATTGAAATATTATGTAAATTAATACAGAAAATGCTTTAGATGTCAGCTTAAAGAAAGAAAACCACCATGAGCACTCTCAAAAAACTGCATAAAGACTTTATTTCAAATTTCTTGAAGCGTGTTCTATTCCAAAAACCTAATTAGATCATCCATAAGGTATGACTGGGAAAATCTTGTATGACAATATTCAGGTTTCTTTGAGAAAAAATAAACAGGTGATTGTATAATTTAACAGTAAATAGAGAAAAATGTTGATTAAAAATGATTACTCCTTATCCAGGTTTATAATTCTGATGTTTGAGGCTTACCATGTAAAATTAGGTAAATATGATTTCACATTTCTGTATGAAAAGTCTGAAAAAAAACTACATTAAGTGTACTTGTACTGCAAAAATGCCACTTAAAATTCAACTGAAATTGAAGATATTGAATTGCAAATTATCTAATTTATTAATGACTAAAGCTTGGAAACATTTCATCAAGCTGAAATTGTGTCTTAAATCCTTATTTTTTTTCCACATTCAAACAAAACAAAAACCTTGGGGAAAAAAAATCTCTGTAAATGAATCAAAATGTATTTTTGGAATTCCTTTAAACCTTGGTAAAAGTAACCTCTTTGAACTGTTTCTAATTAAAAAATAATAATTTGTTGCCTGAAATAATGCTTGAAAATTAGGAAGGTGTGCTGTGTTTTTGGTTTTTTTTTCCTGTACAGTTCCTACAGTGTTTGAGCCAAAAATCATTGAAATCTATATTATTTCTCCTTGATTTTAAGGGAGTCCCTCAGATCCAAAATAGACATAGAACAGTTTGATATCTCTCTAAATACAACAATAAGTGGAATTCTATTAAGATCTTTGGGTTTTATGGTCCATTTGAAAACTTATGAAATTACCTTGGAGGTACATTAATATGTTCTAGGCAACTTTTCAAACTTTTTTTTAGGTACTTAAATATTATCAGTTCTGAAAAAACTTAATTAGTCGTGATTTGGGTGGTTGTGGGGGATCTAATTGGTTAGAAAATGCAAGAGTTACATTCAACTCAGTAAGATTGCAATAATCTTGGTTGTACACCCATCTCCTCTTGGTATTGGAGATCAGATTTCACGAATGATAAGTGGTAGAATGAGCATTTTTAGGTCAACATGTACTGACATTTTCTTTCACAGAATCAAACTAGAATATAAAACACTTTAAGGCAAAGAGATTCCAGACAGCCAGCCTTGGTGTCTGGCAGACATGGGCAGGTAGCAGCTACGTTCTCCAGGGTCTGAGCTTTGCTTAAGTCTCTGAAAGGACACAGCATCTGTGAAGTGGTTCACACTGCATTTGAAACGTGGAGAATATTTCCAAGTCATCATATATATGGTGTAGCTGATCCTGACTGCTTTTATGTGAAAATGCAGTGGTTCAGCACCTGCCAAGGGAGCAAGGAACTTCAGCTGGGGCCTTTCCCAACACAGATGATGTTGAGTTGCTCAGATACTTCTGCTTCTAAGGAGAGCTCTATTTGAAATGATGCTGCTTACTACTGAATTTCATTAAAAACAAGTGGTTGGGACCATTTTGTTTTTACTTGGACCTCGATTTCTGATTTTCAGCTGGTCCATCTTCCATATGATAAAGCCAAAGTCATTATTTAGTACCTGGTAATTCAGGTACTTTCTGGGAAAGCTGTCTTAATAGAATGCAGAAGTGCAACATGGTTACTTTTTCCTAATCTCATGTACATTTTTCCCTGGCATTATTGCACATCTTCTTGTCATTCTCCAAACCACCTAGTTATGAAACAGGAGCTTTCTTAAGAATTATTTCCAATGAAGCCATAAAATGCTCCAGTCATAGCACTGTGATCCTCATTCCCACTGATTTTTCTTTGTTTGATGCATTACATTGACTTAACAAAAGGGATTGTTCATTGGTGCATTCCTATGGCACAAACCTTTTATGTTTAGTAAGTACTTTATTCCTATGTTTGTAGCATGTTAATCCTTCTTCTCTTTGGATATGGGTGCTGTCAGTCCAACATAAAATGTGCAGAAGGACTGTACTTTCATTTAGGTCTTAAATTGGATTTTAATCATTTGGGTAATAGTAAGATATTTCCACCTTCACATGGAAAAGGTGGGGAAAAGTGTTTGCCTTCTGATGCTATGGAAGTAAAGAAAAAAAATAATTTGCAGTTTTGGTGAAGTTTGTGCAAAGATACAAAATAATGAGTCTACAGCTCTATGTCAACTTCTAAATGCCAAGAAGAATTCCACTGACGATCCACTTACCTATGTAATATTATGCATGTACCTATGAATTTTGACTGTAAGGGACCTTTCCCTGGGGACTAATTGCTGCCAAACCAAAAGGGCATGCTAACAATCAAGAAGTATTAAACCTTAAAAAGTCCATGAGGCCTTAAATATGATACAGGTGAAAAATACCAATCATCCTGTAGTAGTGCTTGTACTAGAGTAGTTCCTTAGTCTTTGGAAGAGTAAAGGATTTTCTGTTGGCTTGGTTTATTTTTCTTTCCTTTTAAATAAATTTAAATAAATTTATTTGTTAGAGGCCAGTAAACACAGGATAGATACACTGTGATGTACATCTACACAAAGAAACTCAAAGACACAGGGAAGAGATTTGGAATCTTTTTGCTTGCTCATGTGATACCTTTCTGCTCCCTTCCCATTCCAAAACAGCTCATGTCAGGAGGAAGCTTGTCTAGCATAGACTTTAAAGACACCCAGACAAGCAGGGTTAGTTTTGGTACTGGCCCCAAGCTCTGTTCTGTAGGAGTTCAACTTTCAGAGGGAATTCCTCTTTCTGAGCACTTCTCATCAGAGCCAGAAGACTACTAACAACTGCTGTATGGCACAGAAGCACCCAAGTTGCCTTAGCCCGGTCCTGTGAATTTGTACACTGCTCGTGTGCAGTCAGACTGCATTACAAATGCACAATAAATATGGGAGAGCCCTGTGTTGGAAGTTCAGGCTGCATGTCATGGCAGGCACAAGGTGAAAAGGATCAGGAAGGAGGTAAAAAGGGCATTAGGATGATCTGCTTAGTACTAGGACAGAGGAAAGCAGTGTGGTGAAAAACAAACTCCCATGTTCATCATTTAAATTCATGATATATGTTCAATATTAGAATCTATTTTCATGGGAAAGATGAGTGCCATTTACCTGCCCACGTGCAATGGCAGGGCCATTTATAGGTGCTGACCAGTCACCCCAGTGAATAGAAGGTTTCATTATTTCTTAGTTACTAGATAATGTGCTGAACAGCACCCCATGAAATTAACCTTTAAGATGACAGTAAAAGGAAATGAGTCATTCCAGGCAATGCTCATCATGGTGTGAGCTCTATGCTTGCTAAATGAGTTCTGTCATAGTGTGGGTGAAGTGGAATCAATCTATATAATTCATACATTTGCTGCTCATGCAGACAGCTTTGGAACTGCTAAGTAGAAATAAGCATTGACTTATGTCTAACTAAAGCCGAGTTATGTATTACTTTAACTGATTATACTTTTCAGATAGGTCTGAAGTAACTGAATAGAAAGAACTGAGAGTTCCTGAGATGTGTGTGAAAGAAAGGATAAAAGGAATCAAAATTCTAGGAAAGTACTTTCATGACTGGTGTTAATGGGGAAGTAGAAATAGTTTTAGTCTTAGACAGTATTAAAGAAAGAAAAGATAAATCTTTCATCATCTTATTCACAGACCACTGTAGTATTCTCAGAAATATCAGCCTATCTCAGTGATAGTAATACCTCTGCAATTCACACAGTAGAAGCTGACTGATTAGTTGCAAAGCAGGAGCTTTCTTCTGATTAAATAGCTGTAGAGTGCATGAGACAAGAAAAACACTTCCCACTGTTTTGGAAGGAGTGAAGATCCAAAGAAGGAACTGAAAATACCTTCAAGCATGACAGTGATCCTTGTTGAGTATGATGCAGACAGACTGGTAGATATGATAAAAACGGCCTTACAGCAGATGAGTATGAAGCACACACATCTATATCTGGATGAATACCCTTCAATGGTGCACATGGATGGGCTGCAATGCCACCTCAGAGGTTCTGCCTCTGAATGGGGACTAGCTGGGAGAGCACCTGACAGCTACAGCAGATAAATGCTTCTCTGTTGCCTGCAGTTTCCATAGATATGGAAAAATTTAGTGCCACCTAATGGACAACCCCTAGCTCCCGAATTCTGAATGTGTTTTCCAGGAATGCTTTTGTAAGGCATCTCAAAAGGCATCCACCTATATTTGTTAATGCTTCACAGGAAGACTTTCTCATTCAGTATCCCTAATCACATATCGTTGGGTGTAACATGCATTGTTTAAAGGTGAAGGCTTAATAAGCCCCATGGGTAATACAAAGATTTCTGTATTTGCTGGCTTTAAATTTATGAGCTGGGGTCATCTCACAGCTTCCTCAATTGCAGCAATATAGCAACACATAAAACTAAATTATTGCACCTAAGTGTTCTGATCTGTTTACGGGTGAAATTTAACTAGCTATTCTGTCAAAGTCACATAAATTATTCTAGACCATACTTAAGCAAGTTTACTGCTACCACTGCATGGGCATAGTTAACTCTTTCAGTAGAAATCATGACTATGTCAACAAAATATTTAGCCCAAGGGGTTTATATCAATAAATGTACACTTGCAGAGTATGTTAGCAAAAAGGAGTTGGACTATGCCGCCATCATTACAATGACTGTCATAAAGAGCAATACTGATCATTATTATTCCTGAAAAAGCTGTTAGTGATCACCTGATTGCATGTCATGTACTCCAGGAAGCAAAACAGATAAGAAAACATAAGAGCATCTCTGATCAGATGAACCACCAGATACCATAAATTAAACATATCTATCTGTGATAGCTGTATAGATGTATGCAAGTATGTGTATATACAAGATATTGCAAGATGCAATATCTCCTCTTGCTTGTTTGAGCCTGCCCTCCAGCAGCATCATCTCTAGCTGGAATGTGAGCATTAGTATTGGAATTGCAATTTGAACATCATGCTCCATTCTCAGCTGTCACTGAATTCAGTGGTACAAGTAAAATCATAGTCAGTTTGATGAATTTCAGTTCATAAAGGTACATGCTTTGAAGAGATGCATCTCTGAATGAAATAAAATTTCCATCTGCAGTTTACATTTATAGATTGTCAGGATGCATTATGGGTTTGGTTATTTTCATTTGCCTGTCAATAGAGATACAGTAGGATTAGGAGTGTTCCTGAAGGCTTCCAAACAAAGGACAAAGAAGGAAAAAAAGTTGGAAATTGTATTTCTATTGCTTCCATTCACTGGAATGAACTGGGGAAAAGGGATTGGACTTTTTATTATGTTCTTTAAAATGTATATGTTTTAAGGTCCGGTTGGGTGGGGCTTTGAGCAATCTGGCCTAGTGGAAGTTGTCCTTTCCCATGGCAGGGAGGTGGGAACTAGGTTATCTTTAAGGTCCCTTCCAACCGAAACCATTCTATGATATTATTATTCAATGATTCAATACAGTATTTATTATCATCTATTAAAAAAAAATCTACTCAGGTGAATCTGTTTCTTACTTCTGGAGAAAACAATTATTAGTTTTGGTGAAGATAAAGAAGTGCCTTTGAAATGGGATGAGTTCATAGGCAATTTAGCAATTCCTTGTATATTTTTCACCAAAGGAGAATTGTTCAAAGACTTTATTCTCTAGAGGATATTATATCATTTGTGATTCACTCTTTTATTGTATTCAGTATGTTTGGGGGATTTGCAGTTTCAATTGGCATTTTTTATTTCTCGCATATATTTTTTCCTTATTTTATTTTTGCATAACTCATTCACAATATTTCACATATGTAGTTGCTCAGCTTTGAGTGGAAGGTCCTTTTACTTAAATCTTCTGTGGAACAAAGAAAATATGTAATTTTTATTCAGTTAAATACAGCAGGTATTTTTCCTCCTTTTTCCTGGGAAAGAATATTTAGTGGTTTGAAAAAGGTAAAAAAAGGAGAGATGATTGTTTCACTCTCTTACATTGTTTGACACTAATAATTTTAATATTTGACACCTGGGAAAAAGTGGTGAAATGAAAGAAGTCTTAAAAAGAATCTTAAAAATATTAAGCAATGATCAAACTCCTTTGTCATTGTTGACCCATAATATGCATTTGACCTTGAGTCTACAGATGAAATGTCAGTTTAACATTTGTATTTGGCAGTTTAAAAAATAATGCTTGATATCTCACTTGGGCATATTTTTGGAGGAGAATAAGCTGTTGCAATACCCAGTGAAGTTAAGGTGAGGATGCAGTGCTGGGAATGTGGAAACAGTTCGGTGTTTAAATATGATACTGATGTGTAACTAAAACACCCAAGTCTGAAGAAACAGGGGCAGAGTTTGTCTTAGGGCTAGTGCGTAGTTGCTAAGTGGAGACTTTGGAAGCATCAAAGCAGACAGGCTTATTGCTGCTGCTGTTACAGGACAAGGGGTTGCCTGTACAGGCAGCAGTTCTCTGCAGCAAGAGGAAGAATGGGTCAAGTACGTGCACCACACCACTGTCATGGAGCACTCAGGCAGGGGACATATCCTTCCAACATCTTTCCTACCTGTACCTGCCACAGTCCCATCAAGTCCAACTCTCATCTTTTGATCCATCTCAAAACCGTAAACCACATCTTCTAGGCTTGAGTTTTGAGGTACTCTGTTGCTTCAGCAGAAAATCTCCTATGTGCCTTCAAGAGGCTTGAAATTGAGCCCTGAACTGCCAGCCCTGTCCTCCTTTTTCTGGTCATCATCTGCAAGCAGAGCCTTGCAGGGCCTTCTTGTGGTTGCTGTCATGCTTGGAGTAACAGCAACTTCTTCCATGAGGAAACTGCTTTCCCTGGAGGGGCACAAATTGTATTTTTACAACTATAGCTATCAGTAAAGGAATGCGGTATCGTAAGTTTGTTTTGCTTTTCTTCCTGATGTTAACACAGTGAATTCAGAACATTAATTGTGATCGTAAGAACACATAAATACAAAGGGACTGGCTGAGAAGAGATCATTTGTTTTAGTGTAGATAATGAGAAGAAATAGCAGCTGCTGCTAATCAGTATGCCTGTGAGTATTCATAGGAGTTGATTAGGTGTGTAGCTGCCAGATAATCACCATCCAATCTTGCATGTACAGAATAGTAATTGTGCATTCAAATTTCTTTTAAAAAACCCTACAGAGAACGACAAAACTATGGGCGTAATCCTGCATCATTTATTTGCAATGCTATTTCATCATGCACGAATTCTACATTTATTACAATGGGCTTATTTGTAAGAATAATGCTACTTCTTTGATCAAGTACTGCAGATCAAATTTGTATACAGAGATGTTAATAAAAAAAATTCAGCTGACAGTAAGAAGTATGTTGAAGATGTGTAAACATCAACAGAATTATATTCTAAGGTAGTGAGAAGAATATTAATTATTTTAAAATAATTTAATTTGAAATTAAATTTAAATACTTTATATTATTATTTTTAAGACAATTTTAGTTGTGTATTGTGGACCATTCTCACTGGGATGTGTGGCCATTCACAAAGTCATTGCAGGGGTTCACTTTCCTTTCTCTGATTCATGTTGCAGTTCTATAGGTGTGGTTTTACCCTCGTAGGCAGCTACACCTCACTCAGCCTGTCTCACTCCCCTGCAGTGAGGAGGGAAGAGATCACTTCAAAACCAGTACAGCCAGTTAACTGTATGCTTAAATATGACCATGCACAAGTTTTCAGCCCTAGATTGGTTAGATCTCTCTGATTCTACTCATAAAATCTGCTCGCAAACCAAATTTAACCAGATCAGATTTTTTTGATTCTTAGTTCCTAACTCAGATTGTGCCAAGACAGTGCTTGAGCTTCCCAGAAAGGCTGCTTTGGTATCTTCAATCTTGGCTAAGTAGAGCAGCCTTAGCACCATGAGGGAACTTTTTTGCTCTGAACCCAGCGCTGAAATTGGACTATCATTAATGTCACTAATCAGATGTTCCTAAAAATGGGGTTTGTGCCTACTTTTATCACTAAACTTGGAAGAAGAAGTAATTATTGGAAACTGAAATCTTGTAGTTTTTCAACTTTCTGTTAAAATGGCAGTCAGTTCTAACAGGTAACTATGAGTGTCTCTCATTCTTCTAGCACATATGGAACCTGTACTTCTTAAGATGGAATAATCCTATCATTTATCACCAAGTTCTGTTATGAATGAATTATAGGGATACAAAAGCTGGAGAGTTAACACCCAACACTTAATACTTCACAAGTACTATCTCCTACAACTCTGTTGTTAATAAGATTTCTGATGCACTTAGCTTTACTAATAGCACTTATCACTTGGACATCCCAAAGTCAATATACAATAACATTATCTTTCCACTTTGCCTTTTTAACACATATAGAAACTGAGGCACAAAGACTAATTGGTGTGCTTGTGCTGCTTACCTGGCTGGTTGCAGCAGAAGCAGAACTAACAGTTCAGTCTCTTATGGTGCCCCATTAATCACCTTCACCTGAGGGTCACTATCTTTCAGTTCCTTCATTTCATTGATAAGGTACAGCTGCCTGTTTGCTAAATTGAGAGAAAAAAAGTCTATAGGACAAATTTATCACTTTAGATGACAAAGGAGGGAATCAATACACATATTTTTAGGTGTCTGAAAAGTAAATACCTTACCTCAACTTGTATTACGGGCTCTTTTTCTAACCATAAGTGAAGGAAGGATACCTGAGGGAAGTGATTCATCTCATTCCAAACAGGTGTCAGTTGAGATGAGCCATCCTAAGAGGCACCTGCCTTTCTTCATTTATTAACTACTCAAAATTCCTAAACAACTACTGATGCAAGGCTCTTACCGTTTTACAGCCGAATATTGGTACATTGACTCTAAGCCCAAAAGAAGGTAAAACCAAAGCAGCCGTATGCATGTGTGCATGACGGTTCCTCCCTGCAGGCGTACATACTGTTTTCCATGCTCTTTTCTTTATTGTTCTAAATCTGTTCAAAATTAGATGAAAAAAAAAGGATTATTTTATGCATTTTCACTTGTGGTTCTGATTATTGTCTGTTGAAACCAGCCAATAATCAAACAGGTTTTTTCTATATACTTTCTACAGCTATGGACACGTACATGTCAGGAATTTGTACAAACATCCAGTTAGCTTCTACAGGAGAAGCATAAAAAATGTTCACTGAAATAAAGTCATTCAAATGACTGAAAAATTTAGCTCAACATGAATTGGAACACAAACATGCTGATTCCAAGAAAATATCATGGATTTACCTTACCTTATATAATGAAGAGCATAATTTCAAAAAAACTCCAACTTTTCTTAAAAGAAGAATTATATGTATTGTATGAAAAATAGGTACATACAGGAGATGAGAACCCCATAGCACTGGCCAGAAATTTGTATTCACCTTCCTTAGTTTTCAGGTTACATGACTCTCACAAATGAGATAATAGTGAGTAAATTCTACTTTATATTTGAATACTCAAATAATGTCAGAACTGTAAAAATTACTCCCAGGGTACAGAGGAGGATTATCGACAGGGTGACTCCTATTAGAACACATCAAGTAAGGATCTCAGTCTATTCCATGTGACAGACTGGCATTTTAAGGTCTTCAGCCATTCTCATTAAGACTTGACTTTTTGCTTAAACAGTGGTGTTTGCTTACTGTGAGTCACAAAAACTTTCTGTTCTTGTTTCTATATGACCTTAAATAGCACTGCCATGCTATGCATAACCATGGCCTTTGCTCATTCCTAGCACGCTTTCAGGATTTAATTTATCCTAATAATTCCATTCTTTTCTGAATTGGCCTCTGTAGTCCCTTAGTGGTGGCGTTGCTGGAGACCAGCCAGGACTTCATCAAGCAAGAGTTCGACCCCCAGATCTGTGTGAGGAGAGCCTTTTCAGGAAGCCCTATGAGAGTCAGCATGTTGGGGGTAAAAGAGCAACTTATCTTTGGCATTAGTTCTTTCTCTGTTGTACTTTCCAAATATACCCATTCTCTCCCAAGCACCAGGATGTGTATATGCAAGTGGAATGTCCAGAGAGTAAGGAATGCCAACTGCTGAGCCTACTTCTCACCCTCTGGCTTTGTAAGCTGATGACTGTGTGATGGTCTTAGAGATGTGCCTTTTGCACACTTTCAGAAGCTGATAGTTATCTTTTGTTTCTCTGCCTCATCCCTGTGAGTCACTGGAAAATGTTTCTGGGTTACTCTCTGTCCTTTTTTCCTTATCTCAGGGGTCTTTGTCCTGTTCTTTATCTTCCTGCCAGTCTTTTTATAGTTTCAGGCTACACTTTGATTTAATCAGTGCTTTGCTAGAGTATGGTTCCGCCTTGTCTTTTTTAAGCTGCTTTTCCTTACCTGAGGAAATGTCCTGAGAAACCACATTTTAATGAGTTAGGATCTTGATGACATGCTAACCTATGTGCCATGAATCACTCTTTTCTTCCAGCACAACTCTTCAGGGAGTCCTACAGTCATAAATTCCCACTCATATTTCATTCGTAGAATCATAGAATATAATCATAGAATATTCTGAGCTGGAAGGGACCCAGAAGGATCATCAAGTCCAGTGCTTGCTCCTGCACAGGGTGGTCCAAAGAATCACAACATGTGCCTGAGAGCCTTGTCCAAGCGCTTCTGGCAATCTTGGTGCTGTGACCACTTCCATGAGGACCCTGTTCCTTTTCCTAATATCCAACCTAACCTCCCCTGACAGAGCTTCATGCCATTCCCTCGAGTCCTATCACTGGTCACCAGAGAGAAGATATCGGTACCTGCCCCTCCATTTCCCCTTGTGAGGAAGCGGTAGACCATGATAATTGCTCCCCTCAGTCACCTCTTCTGTAGGCAGAACACAAGTGACCTCAGACTTCCAAAACCATTGAAAAATCTTTGAGAGAGGTGTTGTGATGACAGAAGAACAGTGTTTTATATAGACTTTGTTTGACATGTTTTCTGTCACAATTCGTATTCTTAGGCAGAACAGAAACTAACAAATAAAGAGAGTGACTCTTCAGACATATACTGTAACTTCCACAAGAACTGTTTGTTTGGATCTCATGACTTGTGATTCTTGCCCCTGCAAATGAAAATTTCAAACCCAAATATTACCCCATTCACAGATGTAACTGTGGGAGAAGTTAGACTAACGGAACTGCATTTCTGTAGAGAAGAATAAATTATTCCTTAAAAAGGGAAATTGAAAAAAACCTCATTGAATTCTGAATACACAAATATAAATGTAGAGTGCAGGCAGGGATATACTAGTCTAAATTCATATCTGGCATTAAACTCTCATGAAAATAATGTTTTTTGTTATTTACCATTCATGAACGAGACAGCAAAGAGAAATTCCTGCAGCCTCTTTGTTCACTGATTTTTAGGTGAATCTTAAGGTCACTTGGAATTAACAGACTTTTTTCATTCTTCTATATATTACTGCATGATTTTTTTAAAAAATATGAATTCATAGTAAACTGCTTTTAACAGTAGAGGGGTTTTTGTGAACACAGCCTAATAATGAAATGTTTAAGACTTTCAGCTCAATTAGAGCATTATACAGGAAGCTCGTTTCTCTGATGAGATCATTATAATCTCTTTTATGATGTTACTGAAAACAAAGTAAATACACTCTGGTCTATAGAGTCAGTGAACACTATGCTGCAAAAAACCATTTTTTCTAAAACACTGAATAATTACAATGCACCACAACATTTTGTTCAGAATAGTATAATTGCTCAACTGTCTACAACTCTGACATAAACTAATCTTTGAGGATATAGTAATGGTGAAAGCACTATAAACTTATCATTTATATCATACTTATTTTCATAAACAGCTTAGTAACTTTAAGCTTCATTTAATTTGCTAAGAACTTTAATTACATCACACAAATACAAGCAGATTGTCGCTTGTTGCTCTAGCATAGTTCAGACTGAAGGGTAATCTATGGAATCATGTGCCTATATATATATATGTATATATATATGTAAATCTGAGGGCAGTGGTGGGCTGCCAAGAAAATGCCAAGTACACCTCAAATACAAGATTGATTTGCTCTGTACTTTTATAAATGCCATTTTATAGTAGTGTAGCAGCCATGAGGCATTGGAGGGTGCATTATATCATTTCTGCACAATGAACAACATGTCCATTTTTAAGAATCGTGTATGTTGGCTATATAATAATTATTGCAATAAGTGGAAAATATTCAGCCTGAGTGTGAATGACAAATGGGAGAGGAAGTTAATGCGTCTACAAAAAATAATGAGTTTTGGTGTGATTCATTATTTTGGTGTGATTCATGTATTTCCCCAGCAGTTTGGGGAAATACATTAACTCATTGAATTTCATCAACCTATTTTGAACAATCAAAAAGGTTTAGAAATAAAAGAAAAATAACTGGAGAGCATAGACAATAAAGTAATTTAGTGTTGAATGTCAGACTGCAAGTTTATATTGTTTCTCCTTGTTCTGAGTGCACATTTAACTTTTATAGCACTTCCTGGGATTTCAAAGTTATGTTTCTGAATTTAAATACTTATAGAAAGATACTAATATTCGCATTTTACAGATTGAAGTTGCTAGTCTATAGAGTCCAATTTCAATTTCCTCTGTGACCATTAGATCAGTGAAAAATTCAATTCAAACTAACATGTTTATTATGCATAAGAATAAAAATACAAACTATGAAGAAGGAGAGAACGAACCCCAGCTATCTATGTGTATAACTATGATGCAACCAAAATCAGAGGCTCTATTCCAAGATTGTAATATTTAGATATTTTTAAATTCCAGTAGGACAGCAGTTCCGAGAATCTAAAAAAAAAGGAAAAATAATAGGTTTTGTACAGAAGTATAGTTGGAAATAATTACAAACTCTTTTTGACACAGCAAATAACACTTTTTCCACTTCTTAGGTGCCTTGGGTATACTGAATAAGGAAGGCTGCAGTATAATAATGTATTCAAAGTGACTGAGATTAACTTTATGATAGTGTGCATTATGTTACAAAAGGGAATAAAATTCGAGATGTTCAGTGGTTCAGTTTAATATTTTTGTATTTGGATCAACTGTGTCAAGACTCATATTTAGAGAAATCAAATCCTTGGATGATTTTTAGTTTCCTTTAAATTTCAACTAATCATGCCACTAGCTTACGTCTGAAAGATGAGTCTGAAGAGGAGAGAAAATATTAGAAATCATGTAAGATGGGTGAAAACTGAGATAAATATTGTGCCTTCCAGTTGACAGCAACTCTAATACAAAGGCCTATTCTATCGGCATATTTAACAATTTGTTTTGTGCAGTTTTATCAATAGGAAGGTTACATATACAACCACATTCAGTTAAACAGTACAGCTTTATCACCCGGATGATGGAGTGAAGGATATATTTATTGAGATTGTGGGAGCTGATATTGCTAAAACTAAGCTGCTGCTCACCCCAAAAAAATAATAATAAAAGAAAGATGATGGAAGAAATTATGTATTCCATTATCAGGGCAATTGCTAGTACTTCCTCAGTCAGCAGAGTTGCCATGGAGCAATGCAAGTTTTCTCATCTTCCTGGTGTGATTTGAAGCATAAAAACTTTTGGAAATGTGATTATCATGGCCTGACAACCAAACACCAGTGGGAGAATGTGATTGGCTTTAGAGAAAAAAAAAAAATTATCACAAGTCCCTTGTGATCTCTCAATAATTTTTTCCCTCTTGTTAATTAGACTTGAATTCCTTCTAAAGGTTTTCTTTGCAGCATTACCTTTTTTTTTAACAAAATATGTATAGCAGTTACATGTTGAGAAAAGAGAAATCAGCTTCTTGCCTACATTTTTTTTTCTTAGATCCCAGGGCTGTCATTCCAATCATTTAAATCCTGTTTAAATTGCTTGATTTTAAACATTCATGGATCCACAAGGCATACAATAAAGAGAAAATACCCCTATATTGACAGGTTAAATGGATCTCTGTGTGAGCCAAGGTTGTTGAAATTCCATTTTCTTTCAAATTTTTGTTTTGTTCATGTGCGTGCGGCCTTTCTGACCAAGTGAGTGAGTGCAGTGCTGTTGCACCCACTGTTGAAACTCTCACCAGTGGAAATCAGACTTTGTTTCAAAATTCTAGCATGACAGTGGTACTCAGCTAAGCTCTTCCTGCTAGTCTTTTTAATTTGAGTGATGACAGCCTTACTGCTCCCTCGGTAAATTTCCTTCCAAAGCCATGCAAGCAGGATGTGATATGTGATAAGCCCAGGACAGGAGCTTGTAGTATTTTGTCAATAAAATTTTTGTGGGGCTTTTTTGTTCTTTTTTTTTTTTTTAATAGAAGGATGTTCTCTCAGAAATATCTAAATCTTTCAACTTTTATTCTTGTTCCTTGCCAATGCAAGTCAAAGTGGTGGTTTTTCTTGTCTTAATCATGAGGTTCATACTGTCATACATAACATCCTATGCCATGATTACCATTATGAGGGCACACATTCAAAAAACCAAAAATAACTTCAGTTCCTTCCTTTCTAGAAGCCTATAGGCCAAGCCCATGCTGTTATAGTTGTATGACTGAAAATCAGGGGGAAATGAATTTGCTCATAATTACTGTTGCTTTATTCCAGAGGAACTGAGTTTAAAATCAGATCTGCTTTAACAAGCAAAAACAAGATCATGTTTTTGAATCATAGCTAGTAAATGAAAGGGGCTAAATTTTAGTAAAAAATTCAAATCTATTTTGACATTAGGCAGCTGGCTTTACTGCCTTCTGAGCATCACTTTTTAGTCATTCTGCATAGTTTGTTTTTCTGTAAACTTCTACAAACAAAATGATAAATTCTGGCTGACAACAGTTATGAGTAATTCTGATATTCCAACTCCTAATTCATGGAATCCTATGGAAAATTTGGGAATATAAATTTGTATATTTATTTCTCATAGTCTTTCATTGTCAAATAATTTAATCTGATTTATTCCATTAATATTTTTCATCATATTTTATTTAGCAGCATGCTTTTCTATGAGTTTATCTCCACATTTCACTTTATTATTTTTCCCATTTGTTATATGCAACAGCACAGGATTTTGAAATTAAAATATGACCCAGGTGAAGACTTGGTTTTATCTGTGTAAGTGGTAGCAAGCTAAGTGTTTGTGGTTTTCTTTGCTGTGTGAGTGATGTGGTTTCAGACATTTTGTAATGCATTGCTTTTAGTGGACTATCAAGAATTCGCTATCTTGTCCCATTAAGCAATTTTTTCCCATTAGAGCCAGAGGCTTGGATTTTGACATTTGTTCATTGGTGAGAAGTTAATCTGTTCAGAGTCATCCTTATGACTAATTAATTCAAAATATGATCACAGTTCTCAGAACCTCAGTTGTAAGTCCCAGATATGAATCTAGAATTTGCTTTGTGTAAGCACTTCAACTTAACCAAAAGGTTTCTCATCAGAATATACCTCATGTGATTCATAGAGGGATTGACTCTGCAAATACTGAGCATAAAACTTCCTTATACAGATACATTGAACTGTACTGGGTCTCCTGACTCAGCCCTGGGACACTTGGAAGACACAGCAGATTAGCTCAGTATTCAGTATTTTCAGCCTAATTATTATAGTTCTGTTCATATCCTCCACAATGAAGTATGTTCATCTGTTTCGTCAATTTTTATGAGAAAAAATATGGAAGAAAAATTTAAACCTGAATATTACCACGCTGATGTTTGAAATGTGGAGGTACATTTTTTTCATTAAAATCAGTTAGTCCAACAGCCTTCACTTTTTTGTATTTTTGTAAGTGACAAAGTAAAGAAAATGTATTTGAATGATCTAATCACATTCACAAATTAATTCCATTTTGAGGCTCAGCTTCTTAACAGCAATTTGTCACTGTAGAAAACAGTTATCTTCCAAGACCATGGCTGGCCAGGAAATGTCTGATATGTAGAATGTTTTGGTTTATTGCCATGCTGGTAGGTGTGCATGTTTTTGATATTGGAAAAATTTTTCAATATCATGCAATCCCTTCTGTGGAAAGTGCATGTATACTTTGAATCAAAGAGAATAAATCTCCTGTGTTGTTTCAGCAGGTAAGTTGTAGCTGAAGGGACAATAACATTCAGCAGTCTAATCTGTGTGAATTGAAAGGGCTTTGCTAATGTCTTGTGTCATTTAACCAACATTAACTGAATGTCACAAGAAATTGTCTTGTAAAAGCAAGGCAAGAAAGATCTAGCTGATGCCTTTGTCAAGATCTGAGCCCTTGACCTGTTGCTGTTTTGCCTTCTTAGGAATGCAGGTGCTAGAATGGAATGGCATCCCCTTGACTGGGAAAACTTATGAAGAGGTCCAGAGCATTATTATTCAGCAGAGTGGGGAAGCAGAAATATGTGTAAGACTGTGAGTTTTTCCCCATCTTTCTGTTTCCATTTCTTTTTGGCTTTTCATGGCTTTCTTTTTTTTTTTTTTTAATTTACGGTTGTTAAGGTGGAACCTTTGTTAGCACAAAGCATCAATGTACTAACAAGCAAGAGTTCACTGTGAATGTGGGAGATCTGTTTGTTGTTTTTCTCTTAAAGTCAGAAGGAGAGATAAACTGAATGAGATGTTAGTAATTATGCTTTTATAAACAATGATAATTCCATTTTCAGGCCACAATCTCCTCTCAATGAGAAACATAGAGTTCACTGAATTTAACAGTGTTAGAAAAAGAAGGTAATTTAGTAATAACTTGACTTTTAGTGAAAACTGTATCCCTTAGATGAAATTCATTTAAACATCATGAGAAATGCATACACTTGCATTAAATCCATTAAAGATTTCACCTTAAAAGAAGCTTTTCTTCTCAGCTCTTTAACAGCATTGCAAATATTTATCAGCTAAGAAGGGACCATGCTTGGGAGCTGCTTTCTGTCATGAACCACTATTCATTTACCTACTTAATACAATAATGAGGGTATGAGGAAAGAGTTTCTTTTGTCTCAGGCTTCTTACTGCTTTTTTTAGGGACCTGAACATGCTCTCGGACTCTGAGAATCCCCAGCACCTGGAGCTGCATGAGCCAGTAAGGACAGGTGAGAGACAAGATGTTGGTTTGATATTGTAGGACTGGATAGCAACTGAAAATTGGATGTGATATAAGCTGGTATGTTAGTATTGTAAGCTCTGGTGTTACATCCCAAATATTGCCATATATAGGGGACCATAAAGGGGACCACGCCTCATATAAAAAGGCAGGATGAGGGGATCAAGTGCACCCTCGATGAATTTGCAGACAACACCAATTTGGGCAGGAGTGTTGATCTGTTGGAGGGTAGGAAGGCTCTGCAGAGGAATATGGACAGGCTGGATTGATGAGCCAAGGCCAACTGCATGTGATTCATCAAGGCAAAATGTCAGGTCCTGCACCTGGGTCACAAGAACCCCAGGCAGCCCTACAGGGTGGGGGCAGAGTGGCTAGAAAGCTGCCCAGAGGAAAAGTACCTGTGGGTGCTGGGTACTGTAAACTCTACATGTGATATATTGTTGTCCTTTTTCCCGCTGCTCCCCCTAAAGTTTACTTTGCCCAGTCCCTGGGTTTGCACCTGTGTCAGTAACTGGCCAGCAAGTTGCTGGTGTCCCTGGGGCCTTGGCTGCCATCCTGTGTCCAAACCTTGCAGCACTCTGCTGTCACCTCAGACCTCTGCTCCTGTTAACTGCATTATTAATCTGGAGTCATAAATACTCCAGTCTGCACAGTGCAATTACAGCTGTGCCTTTCTATATCAAAATAATTAAGAATGGGCACTATACCACACCACTGTATAAGGCGAAGTGTAATTCAGTCAAATTAAGGTTGTAGCTATCCAGTCATTAGACAATTGCTGTTGCAGCCAGACAGGCTAAAACAAAGCTCTCAGCAAACTGCAGGAAGTCCAAATAACACACAGGTCCTAAGGCCTATGTCACAGATCCATGGAATTGTCAGTGTTGGAAAAGACCTTGATGAAAATACTTGTTAGCTTAGTACAAGGTTTGTGGCTTGCTATAAGTGATGAAAAACCAGTATTTACTGGATATAGGGATGCAATAGCAAGGAGTCAGTTTTGTTCTGTGGGTTCTAAGATGGCAGTGTTTTTGGGTGGATTTACTGCTGTTCAATCAATACCACAGCGGCAGGCTTCAGTCATTGTATCAGTTATATCTAATCTAACTTTGAATCAACATCCACAATCTTAACTAGTAATGCAGCCCCTCAGCAAGCTTAGTGCAGATTAAAAGACTCACCATTTCATGGGTCCATTCAGAGTTCCATGGTTTTGTGGCGGCTCTTTCATCAATCAGTATCTAAATTATCTGGATTGAATCCTCAATTTTCTGGCCAGATAAAATTTCCTAGCTATTAATATACTTACCATCAAGCTACCTTCAGTCAAAAATTGTTGTTATTGATAATAATTGAAAGCAAAGACTGTCTGACAGAGCTTTGAAGCAGAGCTACCCACAATTTTTTTTTATTTTGTGAGCAGATCAAAACCACCAAAAGCATTCAAAGAAATCAGTTTTGGAAAGTACAAAAACTAGAATAAACAACTTATTTTATTAATAAGGAAAACTAAAAATGAGAAGGAACAGAAATAGAAAATTGCTCCATTCTTGCAGGCATGCTTCCTCCAAGTCTGGAAATCTTCTAGTGGTTTCTAAGTTGGAACAACTCTATAGAGCTTCTCTGGCTGTCAAGTCTTTCTTGCCATTACCTCTGAGGTTTGGCAGACTGCGCTTTAGAAAGGAGCAATCTCCATTTTCTCTGAAGGAAAAATGTATTAGAGCCAAGCAGGCAGGATAAGGCTAGTCTTGTTTTAAACCTCTCATACTTCTGAGAACCTGCAAATCAAGCTGTGCCCCGTATCCTTTTAACTCTATTCAGTCTAGCATATATGAAACTTACTTGAATTCGTTTCTATATTAAATAGAAATTGCTATCTCCAAATGGTAAATTCCTCCTACTCATCCTGGGCAGCAGGGAGGGCAATCAGATTCCTACCACAGATGCCTCACACAGGTGTGAGTAATAAGGAAAGATGAATCAGGGCTTTTAGCCTTCATTTGTTTACATTTTTTCTTCTTTGATTAATTTGTAGTAGTAAAGTTTTGAGGGTTTTTTTCTCTTTATTTTTGTATAAATTATCTCAGGAGCAGTTCCGTTCAATGTCCAGTTGATTAAAAAAAAAGAATTAAATGAGATTTAAACTTTTTACAAGAAAGTTCAGACACTTGGTAAAACTGGACCAGTTTCAAACAATGAATGATAGCACAGGCCAGTCTTTGAAACTGTAATTTTCTCCAGTTTGATTCAACATGATCCACAAAGCCTGTTTTTCTTTGCCTAGAGGTACCTTTTCAGAAAGCTTTTTAGGTGAGGAGCACTGGTAAGTAGCACTAGCACAGAGACATTGGAATTGGGATGTCAATATTGTGAGAGAGATGTTTACTTTTTATAGGATGCCTTTCGCATCTTCAAAGTATACAGGCACATGACATGAAAACTAGTAAAGATTGTTATGCTGTCCCTGTACCATGGCAAGATGGATTTGGATGTGCTGGCAGTTATCAACACAAAACTCTCTTGCTTTAATCCAGTAGATAAAGCAAAGTCCCCAGGGGTTGATCCCAAACAACTGGCTGCAGAACTCCAAAAGGTTTCTCTACAGCAGTCGCCTCTGGTTGCTTCTTCAGGAGTGGAAAAGGGATCTCATGTCCACTCTGGAACCACTTCTGCCACCTCCAGTGCTGTTCCTAGCCCTGGTCAGCCTGGTTCTCCCTCAGTGAGCAAAAAGCGGCACAGCAGCAAGGTAAGAAACTTCCAAGTTATGGAGCAAGAACATTTTGATGACAGGAAGAAACTGCCTGTTTACTTTCTTTAGTGTGGCAAGAAATCACAGCACATCTTGGCAAATTCGTTTCATGGATAACGATGATTACTGTTAAGATATTGAATTTGGACACAAGGAAAGTGTCCAAGGTCATAAGAAATTTATCCAAGGTCATAAGAGTGGTTCCTCTCTGAAATTGTTTTTTGAACATAATATTATTGTTTTTAAACAAAATAACTGCCCTTTCCTGCCTTTTTTGCTCTTGCTTTTTAAGTGCATCCTACATGATGGTGAAGTACTCTTTCCACTAAAGAAGCTGATAGTACTAAGACCATATATTCCCTCCCTGTACTAAACTACCGCTTAAAGTGCCACAAGCTTTGAATAATAATAGCAGTAGTAAGTAAGTCTCTGAAAGCCTAGGAAAGATTGAAAAAAAATATTTACTATTAAAATGTGTTTTGTCACTAGCTAATTCCTGTGATTATGCCAAGCATAATTCCTCATTTTCTCTGCTACATCCTGTCCATTCCTCAGCTGAAGTTCTTTCTCCTTGTGCATCCACACACCTAAAAAGGGAAGAGTGGGAATTTAGTAGCATTTTTTCCACAGTTGAAAGTGAAAATTAGAACATAAATTCATCTGTCACATTTTTGCATTTTGTGTCAAAAAGTCAAGACCTGAAGTGAAAATCAGTATTGTGAAGACTGCATTTCCTGAAGCAATTTGCAAGAGTGCTGCTTGCTATCCTGAATATCCAGCTTCTCACACACTTCCAATGCTTCACATTGCAAACAAAATGCTTTCTAAACATTTATTATTCTGCACATTTATTCCTTTTTGGGACTGTCAGGTTCCTACTGTGTTATAGTTAAGTTTGTATTTTTGTGCTGTCGGAACTGTGCCTGTGATGTGAACAGATGAGTTAGGTACTGCACAAGCCAGAACCAGCAAATGGTGTCTGCTCATTTCAGACAGCTCTTCGATATGCCAACATAACTTTCACGTGAGAGGAAACACAAAAATCATTTTCATCCAGAAATTTAGCACAAACTGGGAAGATATTTATTGATCAGTTTGGTTTGGATAGTAATTCTGTCTTGCCACAATGCCCATAGACTTTCTCCAAACTAATTAAGGTCTGTGATGCACAAGTTAAATCCATATGCCAATATTTACTAGGCCTAACTTCAGGGATCTGGCAGAATTGCTTAATCCATAGGTCAATAGTTAGATTCACTACAGCATACTTTGGATGTTGAACGCATTTACATATGAACTAGTTTGCCATGTGCATGATTTTTGCCACTGAGAATAATACTTTTCTGAAGTACAATTAATGACACTGGGTGAAACCTGCCATTACAGTGCAGGCACTGCATGCAGAGAGCAGGACTCTAAGTGCTCATGCCACCATCTACACTGAAACCCCTTTCATTTGGTGAGATGAATCACACACATTCACAGTGTATGGAGATCCATAAATCTTTGCTGTGCAGTTTATCCTGGAGAGGTGCCCTCTCTGTCCACATGAGGAGACTGGGTTCCCAGCTTTGGCACTGTAGCACATCACCTAAAGTTAGATGCATAAATTTAATTTCCTGCTTCACAAAGGATTTAGGATTCTTTTATGAAAATTCAGCTGGAGGCTTATAAAGATGAAACAAAAAATTGTTAGAACTAATGCCTTTATGTAGAAGATGCAAAAGTCAGAACTAGTCAGGTAAATATTTAAAATATTCTTTGCTTATTTCTGAAAATCACGTTGAGAAGCATTTCTTTCATAACAAGCTACTGTTGACTTGTATAGTTTCTGTTCATTGACTGCAGGCCAAGTTTATAATGGTGCTGAGCTCTGTTAGAAGAGAAAGCTCATCCTTTCTGGAACTGCTCTTTGCCTTGGGCTGACAGCATTTCTAGGCAGGCTGCAGCCCTGCCAAAATATCATGACAGACTAAATACCCAAACTGCCTAGATCTTGTTTTGGCAATGTTTTTATTTTTAGCAAGCATTTTTTTAAAGCTTTTTATATAGACTATACACTCTAGAAATGTTGTAGTAGTCTCTGTCATATTCTGCAGTGCAAATTTTTTTCATATTTAATATTACTACAGGAAGTGATAGTACATAGCATCAAAGCCTGGCGTTAACAAGTTTCACCTCATGGTCATGACAACCTGCTTGAGCAGGTGCAATGGCATTACAAAACACCATTTCTTACACAGGGTGTGTGAGTGCATGCAGGGAGTATCAAAAGAAATAAGACTGAAATTAGATTAGCCATTATACAGCTTTGGAAGCCTTGAGCTGCCAATATCTCATGCAGACCTGTTTCTTTTGCAGTGTAAACGTGTGATCATTCTGTGGTGCAGATTACATCCAGGATATAAATGACCTATAGAAACATTTAATATGAAGAATGGATTGCTTTTTTCTAAATCCTCAGATGCTTTAGCTCCTCAAAAAATCAACTGTGAAATACTTTTCCCTCTTTACAAATGAATCGTCACTGAGGCTGTGACAAAGAAAGATACTTATTTACATCTCTGCCTCTCAATACAGAACCAGCTTCAAAGCTGGCCCAGCTCTGAGCTGGGGATTAGACCAGATGGCCTTGAGAGGTCTCTTTCAGCCTAAATTTTTCATGTTTCTTTAAAATATATGGGTAATTCTTCATGATCAGTTTTAGAGCCACTGACATCCAAGAACAAGTATCTAATGTATTGAATCACAGTCTTGTAAATGATGCAGAGATTCATCAATGATATAGAAATATAAAAGTGCACATTTATTTTTACAGACTCCACTTTACAAACTCCACCTTAACCACCTTTGGAAGTCTCAATACCAATTCATCATGCCCATTCCCTTCTCCATGACCTCCCCCTACATTATCCATACTAATACATTCTGTATTACATGACATTCAGAGTGAACAAACTCATTATTCTTGCTATTCCAACTCATGAAAAATGAGAACATTTAGACTACCTGGCAGTGATTTTGTAGCCACAGCACAGCTAGCTCTATGTTATTTTTGGTGTTGTCAGTATTGTCAGTGCTAGTACAGCCTGAGGTCAGAACTATTAAGTATAATAAAATCCATTTGTAGAGGTAAAGTATGAGAAATATAAGCCATTTATGCCCTACTTTGAAAGATTGCATGATGCTTAGGAAGCTCCCTGTCTTTGGCAAAAGGAGTGAAATTCACTCTCTGAATAGTCTGTCAAGGACCTAAAAAGTTTTAGGGGTACCTTTTTATCAACCTAAAATTTCATTTCAGATTCAGAGCATTTTATAGATTATTGATGATTTATTTTAGCTTTTGGATGGATTAAGCTTCTTTAAAAGCATTGTCAGGTACCAAGAAAAGCTGATTATAAAATTTTTCTTGAGAATTATTTTTTTGGATGCAATTGCATTTACAAAAAAATCAAGTTTGGTTTAGTTTTGGGGTTGTTTTTTTTCTGGTAAAGCTTGTGCTGATAAAGAAGCATGTCTGGAAGGCAAAGTAAAGCAGTAAACCAGACAAGAATAAGGCAATGCAGGACAGTGAATATATGCATATAACAGGCAGATTTGGGCTATTTTTCTCCTGTGTTTTCATTGTGATAGTATTTAGGTGGGATTTTTCTGGATAATTCTGGTCTGTAGTTCTGACTGATTGAGAAGATGTTTTTTCAACACAAACCTGAAAAGGGTAGTGCATCACCTTACCTTCATGCTGTGGTGAAGGTGATGTGGGCACTTCATTGGCCTAATTTAAAGCAGTGGATGTCCAATATCCTAAGAAAGCCTCTAAGGGTTTTTCTGGAGTGTAGGGCAGCACAATGATGCTTGAAGAGGCAGATGGGTTTTACACATCTGAGAAAGTGATAGAAATACAAATTACATAGAATAATGTCAGGCAGCTGCTCACATCTGGAGGAATAGAAAAAGATGGCTTCCAGACCAGTCTCCAGAGAACAATAAGTTCATCCTTGTTTTCATCCTCTGTTTTCTGCTGCATCAACCAAGAAAGCCTATGTGGAGAGAATGCAAGAAGTATTCAAATCCTACTACTGAAACAGAGCTTTCTTGCTTGACCCATGGCTTACAGATTAGAGGTTGGTCCAGAGTGGCTCAAGGCCACCAGTGTTTAAGAGAACAGCATATTCTTGTGAGTTCAGGATTCTAATCAAGTGGTAATATTATTTTCTACTGAGAAACAGGAGGAAAGAAAAAGGGCAGAGAGAAACATTAAGGATTTTATTGCTTTTTGTCAAAAACCTAGAAAAGTTTAATGATAAAGAACAGAGAAAAGTGAGGACAGAAAATTTAAATATTGTGTCACAGAAAGTGTGGGGAGGAATTTGAAGAAGTGTTGTAGCTGAATTGATTATCAGAAAACACAGAATAAAGCAAAAGACATTGTATGAAATGGCTTGCAATTGTGTAATCCACTTACACACATCACCTAGTTTTAGTACGATTATTTCCACTCTTTCTACCCACTTTCACCTAAACTCAGTTTAAATTTGAGTAACTTTTGCCTCTCTCTGCCTTTCTCATATTGACAGAAATATATAGCTGTGTTTTACTTCACATGGTCCTTTCTTTCTCTTGGCAGCATTCATGTTTGTTAGACAGGGTTAATGCTATATGGTTTCTTTCCCTATGCCTCCTTGTGTGACCAGTCTGCTCAGACTGTAAAGACTTGGTGTTCAAGTTATTTGATTCTGTACCTGCATATACAGTGATCAAAATGGCTGGGCTGGACTTTAAGTGCTGTTGAAATACATAACCATTAGTTTTGACTATAACAACTGGAGACAGTTTTTAAAAATTTGTGGCAACACAGCGATATGAACCACACCTGTTAAAAAAGTTAACTTTGAAAATCTATGTATTTTTAATCTGGCAGCCCACAGAAGCTACAAAGTCTGCTTCCCATCCAATCACTGGAGAAATACAGGTAAATATGTAGTTTTTTGCTATGTAAATTGTTGATACTGGCTGTGTTTTTCTGTGGAATAAGTTTGCAGAAAACCATCTCCATCAACTGGTTTCTTATTCAGCTCCAATCCCTGAAAATGTCATTAATTTAAGACAGTGCTTGATTTTTGCAACCATCTTTAATGTTGGCTTGTGAAATACAACCAGAAGAATGGAAAATGTTGCCGTTCCCAAAATGACTAAAATGATAATGAAATTAATCCTAATCCTCAATCTTTGGCCTCTTATTGTACTTTTCTTTAGAAATTCCCAGTCTGTTTACATTGAAGCAAGAACCACTGTAGGTTTCTTATAGTGCAGAAATAAAATTTCTTTATTTCCATGCCATGCCTAGTTTATGGTTACCCCTTATGTAAATTGACTTCAGCCTTTTAAAACACTGGAACAGAGAGCGGCAGAATGACTGAAGTCTAACTTACTACAGATTTCTGGGGGTTTTTTTCCCCCCGATAAACCCCTCTCTTCTATATTAGTACTAAGTGTCTTTCCGTAGTATTATAGCATCCTTGTCAGGCTTGGCCTCCAGGTAGATAGGATGTGAATAATTATCACTCAATAAACTGGCTATTATTCAGAATAATATCAAGGGTTCAAATTTCCTTTGCTTTTTCTTGATTTGAATAGATCAATATGCGTGTTTCCCTTTTATTCTTTTTCAAGGTCCAGTGTGATGATCTAGCATCTCATTCTAGTCAGGAGAGAGAGACAGAAACTTCTAAAACGTGTTTATTTCCAGAGAACACAGAAGTCCAAAGCTCATTTTATTCAAAGGGTTTAGGAGATATTGAATACCTTAGAAAGTAAAAGTAACAAATAATACTACTGTGTTTTAATGCATTCACTAGCTTCAAATCAACTACGACAAACACCTTGGCAACCTTATCATCCACATCCTTCAGGCAAGAAACCTTGCTCCCAGAGACAACAATGGCTATTCGGACCCCTTTGTTAAAGTTTATCTTCTTCCAGGGAGAGGGTAAGTGTAGGACAAATTTTAACCTGAACTTTCTTTTAGTTTAGCTTTGCTACTTGTCATTAATAAATAGAACTAAGAGTTATTGCTATAGAAAATCCAGATGCAACACCAGGAAAAATGGCAGATTTTTAATACAGAGTCAGATTCTATTCCCAGGAGAACGTACATACTTTGGTAGTGACCTTAGGAAATTTATGATCATTACTGTAGATTTACTTTTTTTTCATGTTTCCTTTTAAAAATTATAATACATGTAAAGGTATTTAAAACAACAGCAGACCCAATGGAAATGTACTAAATAGATGCAATACTTTCTGGAATATAGAAATCTGCACGTTAAATTTAGCATGGAATGGTTGCTTCAGCTCAAGACAATCTGAATTTAGGATAGATTTGGAAACAGGCAGAATTAAAGTACCTGAGATAACATTAAGGCTGCAGTATAATACAAAAGCCAAGAAATACTGGTCAGAAAAAATCTCTCCATATGAGTTTTATGTTTTGGTTTTTTTTAAGAGTGAAGATATAGTTTTAGAAATACCACTAATTTTGTATCTAATGACTATACAAGTCACTAATCACTTTTTCACAGATCATTGACCTTTTATGACTCTGTATTTGCAAATAGCTCATTAGTACTTCCTTTAAAAGATATGTTTCTGTATCAGCAATATTATGTCCAATTTTTGCCCTAATGTTGCAGAATGTCAGAAGTATATGGAGAATGTGTAAAAATATATAAGAATACGTGGTTATAATAATCCTGCTGACTTCAGTGACACAACAGATATATCTAAAATTAAGCTGATGGATCAGACTGTATATTGCAAAGACAATTCCTGCAAACTTCCCTGCTTGTGTAATCATACTCATACTAAAAGGCTCTCAGGCTTGAACAATACAAATAAAAATCTATATTTCTGTTCTGCTCAAACTAACAGGAAAGTGGATGTTCAGGTCAGCATTTGGTGTATAGGCAAGCACCTCTAAATACACGAGTGGTACAAATAAAGCCACACATTTTCTTTTGTGGCTTGCTATTTCCAGCTATGCAGTATTCAATATTCAGCAGCACTGGGCCCAAAACTATTACTGAACATAAGGGGAAAGGGTGCTAAAGCTTGAGAGGGTTTTAAATGAACCTAAGGCTTTTGCAAAATGCTTGTCAAATCAATCTTAGAGGGAATTTTGCAGGTACATTCACTGATATAGAAGTAAGACTTTGAACTAAAGGCATGTTCATCCTATTAAGTATCAGTTTAAACTTGTTGCCAAGTTATGAAGAATTGGATTTTAGTTTTGTTTGGGTTTATTATATTAAAACAAGCCACTGTTACAGTTTTGCATGTAACTTGGGCCTTTAAGGAATAATGAAAATTAAGAACTTCTTAAAAGTCCCAAACTTTTTTCTGAAAGTAGATACTTGGGTTGCTACTGAATAACTTTTATTTGTAGTTCAGTCCATGCTAGACTTCTTATTCTTCCTAATGCCTCTATTTCCTTTGATTCTGATATTTGAAACTACCCATTATTCATGTTTTCTTTCAACTCTGTTCTCATTCTCTCTTATACTGCTTCCTCTGTGTTCCTAACTCTGTAAATTCTGGATATGCAGACAAGTCATGGTTGTCCAAAATGCCAGGTAGAGTGTATTATCTTCCAATTTTATTATTTCATTTTTTGTATGCATGAATGAGACAATGAGCCAGTGCATTGAGCTACAGATTTCTCTTGAGTTCTGATGGCATGAAACTGTGGTATGGTTTTGCTTTACATTTTCTAATGAGGTCATTTCCAGGAGCTGGAAACAAGTATAATGCTCCTTGGTGCAACATTATTCTAAGGCCAAACTCTGATGACAAGCAAAATTTCTTTTGAAGTCTGGAACAATTTAGTTCAGGGATATCTAAAACTTCATTTTCACTCACTGGAAGTTGAAAAATAATTAACTATGAATTTGCATCAAGATTTTGAATGTTGTTACTGCCAAGAGAAACAGGGTCTGTTTGGTAATGAAATTGAATATTTTTCTCTATTTGCCTTGCACAGTGTATAGACATTAAAGCCAGATATAACTCTAGATAATTGCCCAGATAGGCAATTAAATCTGCTTGACCACATAAGTTGTTATTTGTGGTAAACAAAATTAAATTTAATTATTGAAATTGTTTGTCCTGGAAACATAAGGCAAAGCTCAGTTCTCAAGATATGCTAATATCAGCCAAGGCTAAGAACATAAGAACTATTCCGGCCCCAATGTTAAATTTGTCTAAAAGTAATAACCTGACTGAACAAGTGAACAGAATAATTTCGATAAACAGATTTCTATAATCTATCTGTTTCTTCTTTACTAAAATTATTCAATGAATGTTAAAATCACACATTTCATATGTGTATTCTATTATATTTTTAATACAGTTATTCTATTATGTGTCCTTCATTGTACATAATACATTGTACTACATATTAATAAATTATAATTAAGGAATCAGAGAAATTATATAAAAAAGAGGCATGCAGTTTATATCTTTTCACACAGCATACTCCTTGAATTTCAAATGCAAATTATTTCATATTAAGTGACATACCAGTGACTGGCTTAATAAATGCATTTTATTAAAGTAGCTTCATCTGTTAATCTGCTAATTGTTGGGGGGAAGGTGCATCAGTGGTATGAACTTAATATTTTTGCCAGACCCTTCCCTTCAGAGGCCTAGAAACCTTCATCTGCCACGCAGTTTTGCCTGGTTCTGCATCTTCCTAGAAGAGGTCAAGGTCTCCTGCTTCCCTCTGCAACAGATACAGACCACAGATTACATGGATGTGGGCTCAGGCTGCCCTCACTGTTTAGAGCCAAATATTCCATGGACTTCACTGGAAACATTTCAGAGCTACCATGTTAACAACACTTTTGTATTTTGTCACTGCCAGCTCTGGAACTCAACACTGCATGAATCACCTTCTCACATACTTCAAAAAAGAATCAGAAACTTTGAAAAGGTGATGAAGTTCTACTATTGCAAAAGGAGATCCAAGAAAGGAAAGGGAGTGTTGGTGTCATTTTCTTGGCTGAGTGTGCAAATCATTCTCTCCCACTTTCTTCAAAAAATGAATATCTGTTCCCTAAAACCAGTAGATCATAGGGCATCTAATCGGGATGTTCTAGGCAGGGGATGCTTTTCTTTTACCAGAGAGGTGCTTTAAAATTTTAACTGCATTACTTAATAATATTTGCCATAAAAATCTCGTTTCAAAATGGATTCAGATTTTGTATTTCAGCCTTCTTTCCAAGATATGCAAAGAAATAGCTTTTTGTGAGTTTCTTTTTCATATGGTCTTGGTCCCCCTAGATTTTAAATTACTCTTGCCATGCTGTGCTGTGGCTTATAGAACTCTCTGAACTCTGAAGAGCTGTTTTCTTCTCATAAGCAGAGATGAACAGATACTTTGTTTCATGAGTCCCAAAACCCTTCACATTTTTCAATAAACTGAAAGACAGTGGATAGAAAGATTTCCAAGAAAGTAAGTGGAAATATGTAGAATGACTAGAGGAAAAAAAATGAGGAAATACAGCTGCAAATCCCTTTCACTTAGAGATATCAGGCTAGTGGGCAGCTTGGATACAGCCGCCTCATTTTGGAGAATAAAGCTACTCCGCAATCCAGATTAATTAAATGGGGTCACTGCACAGCAGAATTTAGTTTATAGAGTGAAACTGCTGGTGCTGAAGTCCCAACATCGACATATATGTGCTAGAAAACACAAGTATCTTTTGCATAACCATAAATCAGAATTGTTCCAATCTGGTAGCAAGTGCGGTACATCATTAGTGACTGGCCGATTAAATGAATTCCTGAGTGCTCCTTCTCAGTTAATCTCATATGGAAAGAATTAGTTGATTAGTTCTGAGACCATGCCACGGTGTGAACCAAAACAGTTAAATCAGAAGTGAGAACTGTACACTACCAAAAGTTATTGTAGGGGAACCATAAAAGAGTCTAATATGGCATATACAAGTAATTTTGTGTCTTTTTGTCTTAGTGCTGGAGAACAGTCCTGGGAACATTTTGTTTAGTAATCCATGTAGCAGATATATACTTGGAGACTGACAAAAAGAGTTTCTTTACCTTAACTCTTGTGGGTTTTTCAAAGTACTAAAAGATTCTCATATCCTCCTACTTAGCTTTTTTGAATTGTCCATTAAAATTTATGTTAAATTAAAATTGGAATGAAAGAAAATATAACATCAAAGCTCACAGAGCTAGATGAATCCATATTCTGTTAAAGATTAGTGTATTGCTTTCTCCATACTCAGGAAATGCAAACTACAATAGAAACCATTAGTGAATCTTTTTAAAAACAGATTTTGCAGTCAAACCTTTGTTCTTGGCTATTGACAAAAAAAAAAAAATAGTGATCCTGATGCACTTTTATGTTTCTTTCCAGTACAGTTAGAGGGATAGGCAGAGAGCAGGATCAATAAGAAATTAGTGCTTCAATCATTAACAGGATATTAGTTACCTTATGGCATTCATTAAATGTATCTGTGAGATGGGATTCCTGTAATTAGATATTTCAACCTATAAATATAATGAATACGTGCTGCTTTAAAGTGCTAATGAGATGGTTGTGGAAAAGAAATCAATGTACTATCACTTCAATTTAGAATCAGAGCCCAATACCTACAATGAGAGGACAAAGTCTATGTGCATGGGCTTTATCTTGAAATGGTTTGAGGCAGAGCAAACCTGCTGAAGAGTAAGAAGATGTTTTAAAAGACTATCTCAGAAAAGCATACCAAAGAAAACATCCAAAAGGTTGTCATTGTCCTCTTGTAACCCTGAAATGTTGCAGAAATGAAAGACCTAGCTCTTTTCTTTTTCTGGCTGTTGGTTTGTAGATGTCGTTTTGGGGTTTGATTTTTTTTTTTTTTTTTAATTAAAGTTGAAAGAAACAGAAGGTTGCTAATGTAATGTTTACTTTTGTTCAAATTCAGTGCTGAGTACAAGCGGAGGACTAAGTACATACAGAAAAGCTTGAATCCTGAGTGGAATCAGACAGTCATTTATAAAAATATCTCCGTGGAGCAGGTGCGTGACTGGTGGTGCTCTTCAGTGCTCTTTGCTGCTTTATTATTTGCATGGTCTGCAGGGCTCACAGTGAAGGGAGCAGTGCTACTGACAATTCTGTGAGTCCCTGTAAAATCTTGCCAGATTTAGGAAAAATTCATAATTCTTTCCTTGCCTCTGATAAAGCTTACTATGGCAATACTCTTTTCTTGCCCTTCTACTCATAAAAATGGTAATTTGTGGGGATTACACTCAAAATCATGTCATAAGTAGAGACATGACAATTTAAAAAACTATCATGAAATAAATTAATGAGGGAATAAATTAAGACATAATTTTCTGAAGTAGATGCAGAAATCATAGTCACTCTTTGTTCCAAAAGCCATGCAAGCTCACACAAAGCAGTTTCTACCACTTTTTTATTAAAAAATATTTTAAAAATGTAGAGATACATTTTTAGATTTATCAGTAATTTATATCAATATCTTGAGCTAAGAAACACATAAAAAAATTAGAAGGTATTTGATTTCCTTGTCATAGAAAGATTTAACTCACATCTGGGACGGATGTCTGCGGAGTCTTCTCTGTTTCTTGGTGGCTTCCTAACTCCAACTCTGCTTCTGAAGCACTATGAAGTAACTGAGTCCTCTACTCCTCCATCTATCCTCATAAAGGGTTTTTTGCCAACTTGAAAAAGCTATAATGGGCAAAATAATAATCAATTCATTTTTTTTAGTTATGAAGTATGTTTTATAGAGTACTGGATTTGTGTTCAGTCCTGAATCTTTTTGCCTTTCTTACTGTTTTGTTCTCGATACTTTCAACTTCACTTTACTATGCCATTTAATCTTTCAGCACTTTTTAAAAAGCCTAGAATAACCAGGCTCTTTAGTGAATAGATTTCCCAATGCTTTTAATATACTTCTCCATCACAACCCCAAGACCTCAATATAATCTTCCCAATTTAAAATTTCACTATTTTTTTTTTTCTTGTTCATTGAGAGGATTGCAGATTAAGATACTTATTTTTGTATGGAACAAAACCCTTCCCACGGAGGGATTTGCATGGTTGCTCATGCAATCTACACATCAGGACTTAACAGGGAGTAGCTCAGATTTACTTCAGAGGTGTCCTATTGTAGGTAGTGGTTTGATGGGGTTTTCTCACTGCTTCATGTGGGCTTTTATAAATGGTAGCTCATTGACAATTAAAGCATCAGGAAAAAAACAAACTGATGTTTGCCTAGCTGCAATAGGAGCCCTAGTTCTTCTTGGTTTGGCAACAGGGTTTGGTGAGTCTTTACAATATGTCCAAGCTCAGCTTTTCATCTAAGAAAGATCCTTCAGTTTTCTTAATTTGCTTGGGGGTTCTGCGGGGACATTTCACAGAGCTGTTATTAAGACTGCTATAATAAATGTTGTACATTCAATGGCTGTTTGGAACTTTGAAAATGGATAATGATGTTAATTTAGGATTTCTTATACAGTGATTTTAATGCCAAAAAAATCTCCTTATATCTTTGATGTCAGTTTTTTGACCATTATTTGATGAAATTTGCAGTTAGTTTACATGTTGAATTCTTTGCAGTTTTGCTTTCTATTTGCAAATCTCCTCTTTTTCTCTTCCCCTGAGGCTGTTATGCAGCATTTATGGTTTTAAGTGTGTAAACTTCATTTGAGCACCATATATCTTCTATATTTTGACGTCTTGTCACACAGAATTGTGTGCAGAGAATACTGTTTCCTTCCATCCCTTTCCATGGCCTCTACCTACTGCTAAGATACTGGTGTGTGTGACTTTTCTCCTATAAAATTCCATGCCCTGTCTTAGAGAATATACAGTGAAGCACATTTCTAAATCACAAGTAATTCAATGCTGATGATAAGTACCCTCTACAGTCTGAAGAACTCTCACCGTGTAAGAGACCATAATTTGTACCCGTAACCCTCACAAATGTATATTTCAAAATAGTTAAGAATATAAATAGAAATAATAAAAGACAATAATTGTATTAGACTGAGAATGAGCATTCTGTTCACCAAACAAAACTGCATCACACACTGTTACAGAGTTAGCAGTTACATTCAAACATAAATTCATGAATTTTTATAAATAGTATTTCTTCAAAGAAATATTTCCTTTCCCTCCGTGTTTTTTTCTCCCCATCAAAGCATGTGTTGCTTGCTGACAGCAAACAAGTATTATTAAATATTTCCTAATATAGTTCTTTTAACGTCACTGTCTAGACTTTCGCTGGTTGTACAATTTTTCATTTTCCTTTTCTCTTTCATAAACTAGCTGAAATTAAAGTGAAAATAATTATGGGAAATAGATCACTCTTTGAAATTAAACAGACTTTTTCAAGGTTGGAATGATTAGTTTTATCACATTTATAGCAAATTTTACTTTGACAGTTGGAGAAAAAATAAATTAAACTGTGAATATTTAGTAATTTAAGGTTTTTGTTAAGTAATAAAGTGGAAATAATTACAGTTTGAGAGGAAGGCTGAGTACACAGATTACAAATGTTGTGCAGTAATTGCTAACTCAAGTCCAATACCTACTCAAAGCATGAAAGGAAGCATTAGAGTAATTTAAGGGGAAGATGATAAAAGATGTTAGTTCCATTGCTGGTAAGGCCATTGGTACAATGTATGACCACACTGTAAGGTGTGGCTTTCTTTGCCTCAATTTCTTACTTGCCAGAAAGCAAATAAAAGGATTTCCTTATACGAAATAATTCCATAAAGCAAACATTTTTGCAGTAATTTGTCTGTAATTTGAAGGTAATATATTTAGAAAGAGTAATATTTACAAAATAATTGAGTGATATGAAAGCCTATGTCTTCTTTCCCAAAGTAAGGAAATCTTTCATATGAATCAGCAAGGTGTTGGTGTTTAAATCTTACTTAATATTTGGCACAAAAGAAAGTAAGTTCCTAAGTGACCTATAAAAAGTCTTTTTGTCCTCCCATGCAGTAAAGTACAACAATCTAGATAAGAGAACAATAAAATATTAAATATTAACATAAACAAAAATACCTGTAATAGATTACCTAATGCACTGCAGTCCTTTCTACTCATCAAACAACCTGACTGAAATTACAATATTTTGTATTATTTCTGTAGTAATTATAGCTATATGCTTTTACCATAAAGGAAAAACAAGCTGCATTAAAATTATTTCTTTCCTAATGCAAATCCTTGTATAAAATTTTCAAGGAATATGTGTTAAATATTTTAAGTAGTGCATATTTAGCTACACAGGCAGAAACTGTCCATAAAACCACCCAGACATTTAAAATGAGAAGTAAGCACTTCTGTATCTCTGGTGCTGGTTATGCCTTCCATAAGAGACAATATTTTTCACATTGGCTGTTTCTTCATATTCCTTCATTTTCTTTAAAATATGGCTGACCACAGAAGCCTAAAGCTAACTGGAGTTCATGTGAAGTAATGTGCTTCTAGGTGGATTTTTATCTATTTTATTGTATTGTTACTTTTTTTTTCCCCACAAGGCTAAAGCTGAAATCAGTTATTTTTTGGTAAACACTTTTTTCAGAATATGCTTGGAACTCAGATTACATTCGGAATACGTGGAAACTGCATTCCTGCTTTTTGTGACACTTTCTCGTTCCTGTTGGTATATGTCCCATTTGCAGAAAGCCATGGTCACACAGCTAGAGGGTTCCTGCCGGCCATTTCACTATTGCTGTCTGTTATATTCCTGAAGAGCATCTGAACTTCAGGATTGACAACCAAAAACTGATTGATGTAAGGCAGAACCCTACTTTGCTGTGATGGTATAACGGCTGCTTTTAAAATCAGCAGGCATTGAGCGCTCTTTGCCACCACAGTGGTACATAACTATATCTTCAGAAAAGCAGATTTCCTCTTCTTTGAAACTCATTTAATGCACTCTGCCTATAAAGGTCCTCCATGGTTTTTCATTGTCATAATATTTTATAAAAGCTTTGTTAAACTAAAAGGCTTAAAATAGATTTTGCTAAGAAATATAGAGTACTGCAAGTTTTCATCATAGTTTTATTATCACACTATTGCAAAGAAGCTAGCAAAGTATGGCCATAGTTACTTGAAAATCTTTTCTATTTTCCCCTTTCTGCCAAAAATTCTTCAAACCTTAGGGCTTTTTTTTCCCCATTTCCTGGATCTATACTTTCTTCTCTCTGTCCTTGCATGGTCATCAAAAAGAAATCTCCTCTCAAAATAGCAACAACTGCGACAATACATTTCTGAAAAGTATTTGTGCTATCCCTTTTTTAAATGGTAAAAATACATATACTTAATATAGCACCTAGCAGAAAATTGTATCATCCAGGAAGCCAAAAGCATCATGAACCAGTGGGTGCTCAGCTCACTTTTTCAGGTTATTTTTCATGTTGCGGTTTCAATACTGTCTTGGAACAGCAAAGAAAAGGTATTATATTCAGTCAAGGAAATCAGCTTTAGAAATATTCTGTAAGCAATGTTCAAAAAATAATCTTTTTGTTCAACTTTTTCTTTCATTTTTGCAGGATATTTTTAAAAGAATGCTTAAGAAGAATATTGCCTAATTATGTAAGAATAAAACAGAGAAAGATTAAAGAATTGCTCTCAAATATTTTTTAAAAAATCTTAGGTTTCAAGTCATGCTGTTGCCTGCCTAAACAATACGTTGTTGATTCTAAAAATAGTTCAATTCCCCTTTGTGTGGGTTTTCCAGGATATGCTGATTTAAATTTTCTTTTCATAGACATTGGCTTTTCATAGTTGCTCATTTTTCTAAAGTTGGCTGGGAGCAGAGGATATTCTGAATACATAATAATGAGATGAGAATATCATTTAAAGGCAATTGCAGGTTATTAGCAACTGTCTTTGTGTGTAAACCAAGGGGCAATGGAGGGAAATTGATGAGATCATGGTGCTAATAACACCAGTGCTGTGGGTTTGATCCTATAGAGACCATCCACTTAAAAGTTGCACTCGATGATCCTCGTGAGTCACTCCCAATATTCACTCAGAATATTCTGTTGTTCTGTAAATACCCAAGAGTGCTTTCATTGCAAATATATGCAGTATGTACAGTAATTGGTATAGCTTTTCATTTTGAGCAATGACTTGATCCTTTGTTGTCCCTCTCTGCCTAGCAGCCAATTAATAGAGCAGTGAGTGACAGGTGCCTTCTGTTAGGATGACGACTTCAACTATCACATAAGAATTCTTCTTCTGACTTATTTTATTCAAGTGTCTGAAGAGTCCTGTTTTCCTCAGTACTGCTTGGATTCTTCACTTGTAACTTCTCAGCGTGATTTTGCAGACACCGTACAACCCACAGGATTTTGTCCTCTCTTTCAAGCCACATGAATTTATTACTGCCTTTCCAGCCACCTTATAGCCTTTTGCCCCAGCACAAAATATCAGTAATCAATCCTGCCCCTAAATGTCCCCAGAGACTGCTGGAAAAACACTCAGGTCAGTGTTTACAATAAGGTCAACGGCTTTGGTCAACAGTTTCTCTGTCTTGCGCTCTCTTGTCGTATAAAAAGACTTACTTGTTTCTTACTGAGGCCTATAGAAGAGTGCTTGGCTCAGCTATCATGCTTAACAAGATCTGCAGATAATGGATTTTGACAGCTGTCATTAATACCCAACAGTACAACTTGTCCTGCATGCCTGGATCACTTGCAGATTCTCATTGACTACACTGAATTCTGTAGCCTGGTCTTCACAGATGAGATTATGTAAATAGGGTGTTTGATATTATATATTTGAAATTCACACTCAAATGCACTTCAGGATAGTGTCTGAGTTCCCACAACTCAGATCTGATGATGACAAAAGCTGCAGGAACACAGAAATGGGGCTTTAAAAATCAGTTGGCTCTTACAGTGGACATTCTACCCAAAACAACTTGTGGAAATTCCTAAAATAGGGCCAAGCGCAAGCCCATCTGTCTTGATAACAAATAATAGCCCCAAATTGTTTTTCTCAGAACAAGGTTGATGTGAGGGCAAAAACTGCCTGTCATTGTGAAAAAGGAAACATGGAGGAAATTATCTATAGAAACCACCATAAAGACTTGATCTGAAGTTTATGAGGTTAATTATCCTTTTACTTGAATTGCAGCTGAAAAAGAAAACACTGGAAGTGACTGTCTGGGATTATGATAGATTCTCCTCAAATGACTTCCTCGGTGAAGTGAGTATCTTATTTCTTCCCCTCTACTAGTAATAACTGCCGGCTGGTATTTGGAGACTGTTCTCTTCCAAGGTATGGTACATGTGTTAAGTAAAACCTTTTTTTACATCCCAGTTTTGTTGTTGTCTTCATAACAAACGGTCATGATTCCTTTAATTTAGACATGAAAGATATATCCCTTTTATCTTGATCAACTGGGGGCAAGTTAATTTAGGACCCAAAAAAATGTTAATTCACTGGAAATTAATACTTTTTTTGAGTATGAGGTAGTAACAACCTTCACAGTGACTCCAGGGGGAATTCTTGTTATGACTGAAAGCTGTCTGCCTTGATTTTAGCATAGCATAGGAAGGCTAAGGAGGTATTAGTCTTTGTAAATGATTAAAGGATTAAATTCTGCCATCGAGCCATATTTTAACACATGCACAAGTACCTTCAAGGATGAGTAATTTAGTCCTGCCGATAAGTCTCATTTTTAACATTCTGAAATAGTAGTATCATTACCAAAGTATGACTGAAGGCAAAATCTAATCTTTTAATTAATAATAAATGAGATGAGTGCTCATGGGAAGAAGGCTTTCTCTTTAAAAAACAAATAAACAAACATGTGCGCATATAATACAGAATTACCAGCAATAACTCTGATATAAAAATAATTAAAGACATTATTACAAATAAAGATTATAATTAGAAACAGAAGCACAGGAAAGTTGATCACTCATACAGACTGGGAGTATCTGGGCTCACTCTGCATTTGAATTCTGCAAAAAAGCCACGCAGTTCAGCTCAAGTTCCCCTTTGTGTAACTACTAAACCGAGCAATCAGTGTCACTATTTGAACAATTACTAAAATAAATATATAGGAAGCTGCTACATGACTACTTATTTCCTGCATATTGTGTCCATATTCTTGTTGAGTTCAGCATGTTGTCCAAATGCAGGGCTTTACTGAATATTTACATCATTGTTTTTAATGACATTTAGAAAAAGGATGCTCCAACAACTGCTTCTACATGAAGATTTAAACCTTTCCCCTTCATACTTTTTCAGCCTCTATAACTACGTTTTTATTAATTGTGAAAGCAGTTAGGGAAAAAAGGAACAGAAAAACTACCCAGGGTATCTCAGCAGCAGGATGTCCAGAGGAATCCTGCACCATAACATCATGTGTGGGATATCCAAATTGTGCCCCAAAGACTTGCTTGAATAAAGCCAGCAGGACTTGCGTGCCTCAGAAGAAAAGTGGCACATCATGGTCTATATCCATGGAAAGTGAAACCTCTCCTCCTACAAAGCAGAGCCCTCAGCCTATACTGCCTATTGGAAACAATCCTCAGCCATGCTGTCTTCCAAGTCCTTCTCAAAGCTATGACCAAAAACCACAACAGGGAACATGCTGAATAGTTCATCTGTTCAGGTTAATTATAGGCCTAACCAGAAAGACCAAGCCAGGTCATAGAAAACCTATAAAACTGAAAGGAAAAAAGGAAAGAAAAAAGGCTTTTAACCTAGAAACCACCAGCTGTTAGGAGACTTCCCCATCCCTAAACTTGAAGAGACTTTCCTTAATTCAGGGTCTTATAATAACATGACAAAAACATTCTTCCCTGAGGTAATTGCATGCTTTATTTGTCTAGCAATTTTAAAACTTCCCTGCCTGATGCCAGTTTTAACCCTCTCACTTTAGAGCCAAATGCAAAGCTATTTTTGACCTTCTTTCATTCAAGACACTATTATGAATTTCAGTACTTTATATCCCTTGGCCCTCTCACAACTGCAAGCCTATTAAGGGAGGAAGGGTCCTTGTTGTTGCCAATGCTTTTTTTTTGTTTAACTTCTTATTTTAAAGAAATTTCACAGAATTTCTGCTAACAATGAAGATGTCTTAGACCAGATTTCAACTACAATGTTTGGGGGTTTTTTAGCCAGGTTATTTGTTTCATTTCCACATTATCATCACAGCTCCTTCTTTTTTTTTCCTCAGTAAAGTTTAGAGGCCTAAATGCTCTGTTGAATTCTATTATTTTAGTGAATTGCAAGAGTAATACTGGTTTTTTTTCTTTTTTTTAATATTTCTGCATATGTGGATTTTTTAAAGACTCAAGAAGCATGAGTCTCATATTATTGAAGACCTTAATAAAAAAAAATTTAGAACTCTTTCCCCCCCTTAAAAACACTCATAAAAGAGAGAAAATTACACTGCTTGATCCTCCTATTAGAATATGTCTGAACAGAGGCAGAATGGCTGGATGCCTTTTTAATGTCTTTTCAGTGCACCTGTCAAGTAGTGCTCACAAGCTTCCCTCTAAACTGCCCAGTTGTCTTTTTGTGGAACTACGCCACAGTCTAAGGACTCAGCTCATTAGAGGCCTTTCTGAGGTCCTGGTGAGAAAATATATTAGTTCAGACACAATAATATGCTACTGAATCTGCATTTGGGGTCACAGCATGCCCAGAGAGTCCTGAATCTCTCAGCACACAGCCTTATACCCTTCACTCTTACACTTGATTGTAACTTCTGACAACTCAACTCTAGTCTCTTCTGCTGCATGCAATCATTAATGGGTCAGCTATAGGCCATATATTATACTTTGATTTACTTGTAGGTATTGATCGAGTTATCCAGCATCTCTCAGCTTGACAACACTCCTCGGTGGTATCCTCTTAAAGAACAGAGTGAAAACATTGATCATGGGAAATCTCATTCTGGACAGAGTAGCCAGCAATCTCCAAAACCATCTGTCATCAAGAGCAGAAGTCATGGAATCTTCCCGGACCCCTCCAAGGGTAGGAATGACTTGGTGCACCTGATATGAAATATTTTCCCAGATGATGGGAAAACCTTTGCTATGTGTAAGTTCCAACAGAAAAATAAAGATACTGCTATGAAGTTTGTATACATTTTTTGTTAAAATTCCATTTATCTCTGTGATTAATTCATTGGAGACAAGGCTAAAATTGTGTCAATCTTTCCAGCCAGCTTACTCAGATATTGTGTCCTTAAAACAGCAGCTTACAGACCCTACGTTCTTTGCACATCTGCTGTAGATTCTGTGCCCTTTTCATTTTCTTGGTAGTCTTGGGCAAACGCAATACCTATTTAGCTTTCTATTTTTCTAGTTCCTTAAATATCCTATGGAATTTTTTCATCTGAAAATTCCACATTAATGTTTTATAGAACAACTATTATGCTGCAATAATGAATATGCATTTCCAGCCAATAATAATGGATTGTTGCATATCTCAGTTATATTGGAAAACATTGGAGCTGATATAGTAGATTTACATTAGTGTGTACAAAAGCAGATTGATCTTAGTGTCTCCTGCTCCAAGAAATTTATCTCTAATTCTTTTTTTTATACTAAATAGTCAGTGGACAGGTGCTCTCTTAAAGCACATTCTATGTCATATGAAAGCAAAAACCATTCCATCTACAACCCAGATGAGAGCCCCAGAGGGACAAGACTCTGCTCCATCTCCTCTCTATTTCTCTGTGTAACATTTTGCCAGGGATTGGTGCCTATATAAGATGTCTGTCTAAATTAGAGGTAAGTATAGGAGCTATTGTAAATTAGGCTGTGATTTTCATGGCAGCATTATTTAGGATAAACTGACACTAAGTGTTTGGTACTGGTGTAGTTGATGCTGGTTAGCCTTGGTTTACTAGAGAATAGAAAGTGGAAAACACTACGGCATCATTCCACCAGTTTGAGCCAACACAGGAGATCTAATTCACAGATGATAAAAAACCAATACTGAATAAATTATTCCCTGGGCCAGGGAACAGTGGGGAAGTAGAAAATGATCCTTCATAAGGGTTTCCTAATCATGATATATCCTGATAGAATGACATAGCTTAATCTTTATTCCTTGTTCTGGAATTCAGCTAGAAAGACCAGTCAAGAGAAAGAGAATGGAATTGTTTGATTTTAATAAATGCAAGAGTTGTGCTTCTTCATTTTCCTGGTAGACATGCAGGTGCCCACCATTGAGAAATCCCACAGCAGTCCAGGGAGCTCCAAATCTTCTTCAGAAGGACACCTCCGCTCTCACGGTCCATCTCGCAGCCAAAGCAAAACCAGCGTCACTCAAACTCACCTTGAAGACGCTGGGGCAGCCATCGCCGCTGCTGAAGCAGCTGTGCAACAGCTTCGCCTTCAACCAAGTAAAAGACGCAAATAAATTCCTCAGCATGGCAGCTTAATGTTCATCTGTTGCCTTTTTCCCTGCTGTCCTTCCCTTTTTGGCTACTTTTTTTTCTGTTCTTGGCACACTGTGCTCACTCTGTTCAATGTCTTTCTTTGTGTGCCTGTGTGTGAATACATATAATTACAATATACTCTTGTATTTAGAAGTCTTTTATTTATTTATTTATTTTAATTTGTAAAGACTGCAGTGAAACTGGCTGTTTCTCCATCAGTCCCTTCACTCATGGTCCATGATGTTCCATGGTTGTGCATGACTCACAGAGTCCATTGTGTTTTGATGTCACTAAATACCTACCAATGAAATAATCAAAACCTGCAGAGATGCAACTGCCAGTTCTTCAAATTGCACGCAAGACTGAGACCACATTAATAACAAGATGTATCTATAAGCAGTAATCATGAAGGACAGTACTATACACACAAAAGATTTGAAGTTAAACTCTTTTTTAACTACATGGTTGAGATTTCTATTTTTGAAACATGACTGTAAATATCTATTTTATTTTTTTTTGAAAGGAAATATAAGGTGACCTTCTTTATATCTCAGATAAGATTGTGCTAGTGATGAGCAGAACAGAAATACAACAAAAATATTGAACATAGCAAGAGCAAAACCATTAAACACACAAAGCCAGTAACAACAGATTTCAATAATATTGTCAAGTTAGCAGACTCAAAGGGAGTTGAGAGCTAAGTCAGGTGTCACAGTCCAATTTTTCAAGTAATTTTTTGCCATGGATTGATTAAGGGTCAAGACAGATTTCATCTGACAACTTCAAATAGGTTAATGAATTAAAACTATTCCATTCAAAAGGATTACTCTCCAGAGAATACTTCAGACCACTATCTGATTGCTAGCTGAGGGTTTAGTTGATGGCAAATTAAATCTCTCTGACTGTGGAGTCATTGTGTTTGTCTTTAGGATCTGTTAATATGCCATAAACTCACCATGGTATAATGCAAAACTGGGGGAAAATTATTTCCCTTGTCTTCACCATCATTAATAAAGAAACAGCCAGTTTTAATACTCTTTAATGCTGTGCATGTGGTGTCTCTTTGGTGTTTGAAAACACTACTTAAATACAGAAAAAAAACACTTCTGTTTGCATGAATAACATTTAAGCTGGTTCCATCTGAGGATACATACTCTGGGTTTCCATTTCACCCACACTGCCACAGCAGCACATAAAAGCGGTCAGTCTAATCATGCCAGGAAGCAGCACAGACACAGCATAGCAGGAGTCCTCCCTATTCAAAGAACTCAGTCTGACAATCTGCCTCCACCAGCCAGTGACAACAAAGACCAAAGCCAACTAGCCCTCAGGAAAGTGATGTCTGATGGACCAGTCAAGCCTGAAGGAGGTGAGCAGAAAGACATGGTTAAGAAACCAACTACATCCCAAATACTTCTTGCCATGTCAACTAATTCATTGCGATATTTAATTATTTATTTTACCCCTCCATTAAGTGCTGTAAATGTTAACATGAATCAAGAACTCTGCTTGATTTTTCCACCTATCAGCGCATAAATCCATAATGAAAACTGTGCTAAGAAGCATTATGAAACAACAAATGTGTGCACTTTCATTCCACTGGAGTACTTCTGTTGAAAAATAATATAGCTTTGCTCATGTTGTTGCCTAATAAAAAGCATGCATCCAAGGTGGTCTGCTTAAGCATGATTAGACATTTCTTGTACTGTGAGTAAAACTGCACATTTTTGTTTCTGAAAATGTAATTGGGACAATAACAATTCCTGTTTCCTCTTCCAACATAGTTATCATGTCAACAGTCATTAGTACAGATAATTTTTCAAACCACCAGTGGAAAGGAAAGGAGTTTTGATCCATGTATAGCTCAATCTCTTGATAATCTTCCTATCAGTATCTTTAAAAATTATTTTCTACTTGTAGGCACCTGTAATACCACATATCACCAATTTATTCCCTCATCACAAATAAAGAGCCAGAATCTCAATCAGTTCAAATTGCCACTGTTCTTTTGATTTCTGGGGCATCTTGTTTCTTTCCATGGAATCTGAGGGATAATCCAAATAAATGTACTGACTGAACTCCCAGATGTTCTCTTGTGCTGTAATCCCTTCCTAACATCTCAAGATTCATTGAAGGTTTTTCTGTCAACACCATTGCACACATTGGACAATACAAGCTGGCTGAGAGGGCTGCAGGAGAGAAGGAGAGGGTGATACTTCAGGCAATATACCCTTAAGGCAGCAAGTCATTCAGAGAACTAGTGTAATGTTAAAACAACTAATTAACAGGGCAAAAGTAACAGGCATTTTTAAACATTATATTTAGAAATGACAAGCTTTTTCTTAGGAGAGCCTTCAGAATTCTTCCATAAATCCATGTATTTACACGCGTGCGCTCACACACACACACATACACATGGTCTTACTCTGCAGCTCAACTCCAGACACTCAGTTCAGGCAGAACCAGGGAATGTCATGGTATGAGCTCAGACATCATGTCTGAACGCTGTATACTATTCCTGGGGTGTAGACCATTCAAATCTAAATAACTCTTATGATCTTTTGAGGTGTCATGTCTGTAGAGTTTTATCACAAAGGCTCGTAGCCTGATGGTGATGCCTTTTCACATAGACAGGTCATGCAAAACATTTTGCTTGTGATATAAGGTTGAATTAAGGTACAGATACAGTTTTATAATGAGGAAATAGTGAATCTGTTGCCTTCAAGTACCTGTGCCACCAAACTCTTATTCTATCTTCTTTACTTTTAAAATTGCAAAATGGATGAGTATTGATATGTACTTGACTCAGCAATATAGGAATCATCATAGAGAGTTATGGGAATAAGAGTCCACATTACAATAATAAGAATCCACACTAATATATAAAAAAGGTTAGAATTACTATGAAGAGATGTGGTAATTTCGTCTTTTTACTTCTGACAGAAAAACACAATTCATGCTCACCTACACAATGTTTACAAGTCTGGTTTCAGACCTGTGAGATGTTTTGGCTTCTCCTTATTGTACCAAAGCTAGTTTGTCCAAATTTATTCATATGAGGTGGGCCAGTAGTTACTATTTTGAGGTTAATGACTCTCATGACTTTCAGCAGGAATAAAAAGCAAGATGATTTCACTGCAGTTTTGTGGAATATGAAAGTAAAATGAGATGCATCTATGACCTCTAATGGAAAAAGCACCAAAGATACTCAAAACAGCTTCTAACTTATGGGCTTCTTTGTGGAATAAAGAGATGATAAAGGAAGGAGAGGTTCCCCCTGCATTTCAAAAATTCTAAAAATTGAGACTATTGTGAACAACGAATATTAAAGCATCAGTTTCCAAGTCCATTCCTAAACAGATGACGCATGTGTGTGGTACCCACCTCCATTACTTTGTTGTCACCTAGAAAAAGAACACGTCAGGAGCTGGTTTTAGAGACTGGAAAGTCATCTTGGCAAATTAGTAGTTTTTGTCACTATGTCTCAAAGCCCTTTACTAAGGAAGCCAATACAGACAATCCACAACATTATTATTATTTTTTTACCACAGCTATTTCTCTGTGCATTTATTAAAGAACAGCACCTTTTAGAGGAGCTGTTTGGGTTTTTTTCAGCCCAAGCACACAACGGTGATAGAAATGATTCTATGCTGTGAAGTCCTTATGTGCCTAATATGAGCCTCAGAAAGAGTGCCCTCCTTTAATCTAGTCTCTCAATAGCTTCACTTTTTTCTCTTGAATTGAATTGGCTCTTGAAAAAACAACAAACTAAACAAGACAAGAACCCTCTGTCATTCTCAGAATGTCTAAAAGAAATCCTTCTCTACTTCTGTTTTTTAGGACCTTTTCTATCGGGTGTATTTTGTTAGGTATTAATTGTGTGTCAGTTGAGAAGTAACAAGGAAATCGTAAACAAAACCAGCACCTATAGTATAAATAGCATATTTTGTGAATGCAAAGGTCTTTCATCAGGTTTTTTTTGAACTGAACTCTTTCTATATTCCTTTCAAAGAGTAAAAAACACATTTTAATAAATCTGCTTTAAAATTAAGGTGAAGATGCAACAAAAAAAAATTAGTTTTTGTTCAGAACCTTTGTAAAATCCAACATTCAGCTACAGCAGTTAATTAAAAATAAACCCTGAAGTATAATTTTGTCGTCGGCCATGAGAGATAAGAGTGTGATCTCTAGAGAAACCAATTGCATGCTACACATTCCCATCACATCCCTCAGAAAGGAACAATAACATTTCAGAGCCAACTCTTTGAAGCCAGAAGCTGCGAGGGATCCAAGTCAGAGGAAGAGAGCAGTGCCTAGGCTTGAGTTAATTTGATTTAGGTTTTGTTCAATGTATGAATCATTGCCAATTACACATTCACATAAAATTAAGCACATTCCTTTCAACATAAATCTGTGTATTAGAGTTTATCCACCAAATGAGTCAGTTTTAGATACAGTGTGAATCAGTCCACCACCTTTTCAGTCAGAAATTTATCCCACAGAAGGATCTTCTCATTATATGGAATTTTCTTGGCAGGTCACTTATGTTTTAAATATAATAAATTATTTTAGAGTTCTTCAGATACTTGAAAAGTTGGAGATGTTCCAATGATTATTGCCAGTTCTCTGAATATATGAATATAAAAGAGTAGGTGTATTTGCAATATAATTTTTACTGATTTTATACAAAAAGTCTTTTCAAACCTAGCTTATAGTTTTAAAGGAAAAAACAACATGCTTTAGTTTTAATACCTTCCAATAAAGTGAATAAGAAAGACAAGGAGCAGAAAAAAACTTCAACATCTCTGTTAAGCAGAAAGGTGCACCACCTCTGCCTCACTAGAATAGAAATTGTAGTTTTCACAGAAATAAGTTCAGAGCACAAAAACAAAAGATATTGTTAATCATATAGTCATCATTTGTCTACATAACTGCTCATTTTTAAGTGATACAGTTTTATAGGGACCTCTGATATGGATGTAGCTTAATGTATAAAATTTGGTGGGCTTGTCCTTATTTGCAGAGAAAAACATTCCAGCTTTTCCCCCAAAAGGACAATGATTGTACAATGAAAAATCAATTCCTTTATTACATTAGAATATCCAATGGTCAGCAAAAACAACATTATTTTGTGACAAAATAAGAGAATTTCTAAAAATTTATTTTGATTCTTCCTAGGACCTTTGAAGAACAGTAAATTAATATTTAAATAATAAACAGCTCACTAAGTGAATTTAAGTCTCAACATCATTGTAGCCCTCTACATTTTTTATTCTTTCCAACAGACACTCTTGAAAGAGAAGCTACATGTCAATATGCTATTGCTTGTATATCATTTGTTGATGGATGCCATATGCAACTTCTCTTCTATTTGGCTGACATTAACCCAACCAAACAAACAAGCAACCTGTCAAGATAAAAAAACTGCTATACCCCTGACCTGAATTAGTTAGCAAATATTAAAGATCTAGAGAAATTGTCATGACTTTCAGTTAAAGATCCAAACATACCTGTTAATTTAAGGTAATTCCAACATAATAATTCTACAGCAATTTCTGTCTATTTTTCAATAGTGGAGAGGTTTTTTCAAGCTCAAACCTCTAGCAATTTAAAATCACAACATTCCCTTAAAACCTCCTCTAACACATATACCTGTTATTATTTATTTTTGTCCCTGAAAATGGCAGGGGAAGCGGGGGGCAGGGGGAGGGGGAGGGGGGAAAATGCAGCACCATAGCATCTCACAGAGAACATTTAGTCTTTTATGTTACACATCTTCCATCATGACATAACAGCTTTTCTGGGACATCCTAACAGGAAACTTTGTTCCTAGCAGTTGTATATCAAGTGATTTTACTGATCAGGGCAAGATCTACTCTCAGAGCTGATACTGTTATCTAGAATACCTACAGATACGAAACTGTACATCAGCCTTTTCAGAATTAATTACTCAATTAAACCTATCAATTTAAATATCTTAAAGAATGCCAGTTTAAAACACTTTAGTTAAAAAGGTAGCACACCTGCTTAAAACTGCCTTGAACAAATAACTTTGACAAAAATTCACTTAAGAGTCAGCATAACAGGTTAAAGCTACACAAATGTGATATGATGGATGCATCAAGACATTACCATCACTGTAGAATCCATGACACAGGTCTGAGGCAGCACTGTGTAATTTCTAGCCTCTTAGCTGCAAGAAATTAAAATTGACATGAATTTTCCTTATCACTAAGTTCTGTTTACTGGCTTTAGCAACAATGAAGTGAAAGGAAATTGATTCCTAGGGTTTATAAATCTTCTGAATTGGATGTGATTGTGGTTTCAAACACCTGCTTATTTGCTATCCCTCTTGGTCTATATCCATTTTCACACATTTAATAGGCGATGTCATGTTTTAATTTCCTACATTATTTTAGGATATTTCCTTCACACTTAAATAATTTACAGCCCAAAGCTGTTTAATGACTCATGTCACTAGTTTCTTAATCTCCAAGTTAAATGGGCCTTCATGTTGCTACAAATAACCCATTTCCAAGGATTATTATCAAAACAAGAACAGTTCGTCCCCACTCTCTGCAGATAGCAGTAATATGAGGCTGTCTTTTCAGCCTTGTTTCAATCTAATAGCTGGCCCATTTTGCTTTGGCTATTCTTGCTATTTACTCTTCCACCATTTTGAGCTGACATGTAATTTCAGGAAATTGCTCAGATTCTTCCTTTGATAACTCTTATTTCAAAAGTCTTATTTCAAAATTCTGTAGGTTGGACTAACCCTACAGAGTACATGGAAAATTATTTCATGAGAATTGCTTCGTGGGTTAAAGAAATTACTTCTGCACAGTTTAAGAAATGTGTTGTTCTTCTGTCACTGAGCTCAAACAGTAAACTTCTCTGTAGAGGATTGCGTTGAAATTTCACACAATATCCCTCCTCAGTGTGTGGTCAAATCCATGTCTAATATACAGATGTGGCTGAGAGGGGTGAGACCATGGCTTAAAGTCCTGTTCAGTGTGAGGGAGCATTAGGAAAATAAACTATCTGAGCTGACCTGAGGTAGATATGTTTGATCACCAGTTGTTTATGTATCCCCATTCTGTCACCAGTTCACATAAGATGCAACAAGCGGCCCCAAAAACAATGTTACCTGGCAGAGCCCTACAGAGCAAGCTGGAGCAGCCCTTGCTTTCAGTGCTAGCAAACACTTCATAAAAACAGGGAAACTGGCATTTGGGGCAGTTTGAGCTCAGAGCACTTGAAACACAAGGCTACTGAGAGTGAAAGGTAGCCAAGCTTCTGCCAAAAGACACTGTGTATGAGATGCCCAGTCTGTTGCTCATTAGAAAATTACCCACAGCAGATTGGTGCTTTCACCTTCTCCCATGGGCTTTCATCTCTTTGAGAAGACTCAGCATGATGCTTTCAGCCTTTTTTCTCACCCAGAGTTTCTCAGAAGACTGACAGTTATAAACAACATTTTTTTTCAATTAATCAGAGGCCAATTCCAGAAACTTAATCCTGAGTCCATACTTGAAGGTGTTTTTCCCTTCTCCTGTTTGGTTCACAAACAGAACCACCATTTCCAATGCGTTTTGACAGTGTATTTCTGCTTCTAGACAGAAACTGGAAAAGGGGAGCATCTAAAATATATTCACCAGGAGAAAGTGCTGGTTGAGTCTGTTCTTTTCTCCATATGAACCATAAAACTTCATAGTCCACTTTTTCAAATTTATGTCTTAAAAAAAGTCAATTCACTGTAGAAGAATGGCTGGACTGGCTTAGAATCTTGGATTGTTTCCATTTTGCTGCTGCCTGATTTAGCAGTTCCCGGTTATAGGTCTTGTGTGAATGATATCTCTTCCTTATATTAGGTTGTAAAATAGCTTCTCTATTGTCTGTTGAAAACAGACTTTTCTGAAAAATTAAGTGAAAGCATATGCCTTCCATGCTTCCCTCTCTTATTGATTTTGATACGATATTTTCTTCATACTAAGGTGTGACTTACATGTTTTCCTTGGTCCTGAAAGTTTATTTTCTGAGCCCACAAGCCAAAGCATAAGAAACAGCGTATTTTTGCCATACTAACAATAGTTTTAAAAAATAGATATGAAGAGATAGCATGAAAAAGTGGGCGCTAACCTTCATTTTCTTGAAACAACAATTCTTTTCCAGGAAGGCATAAGGGAATACATGTTCAAACATCATTCTGTTTAATTTTTTTCTTCTTCCTGTAAATAGTACAGAGTACAAATGGTATCTATCTAACCATTACAATTTTTTCTTGGGAACCCCTGGTCCCACACCAGGTATAACATTACCATCCACTTTCTTGGAATCTGAAATAATTACTGTAAGCAGTTGAGAACTTTTCCAACTCATTTATATATTATTCTCTAGAATGGTTAAACTGAAACTTTTGCTCATGCCAGAGCCTGTAAAACAGGCAGTTTAACAGAATCACTCAGAGGCAGCATTAACACCACATTTCAAACTACTAAATGTGACATATGTACCCATTAACACCCATTCCAAGTAGAGAACATTTCATCTCATCAAGGAAACTACCAGCTAAAACAGGATTAACAGATGAAAATGAAATCAAACCACAACAATAGCTTTGTGTAATGGGAAAATCTGTGCCCTATTTCAGAGAAAGCAGCTCATATTAGAATTTTAAACTTTCATTTCCTATTTCTATTCTTCATAGTTCAATGGCTGGGCAGCCCAGACAGCGTTGATATTGCAGTCCTTAAAAAGTGCCAAGCACCTGAGAAACTGTGTAAAGAGTTTACAGAAAAAGGGCTGGAGGGGGTGAAGGGATATTTGCTTTCTCCCAGAGACAGGCCAAATGAAGGTGGGTAATGACCTTCAGCTGAGCTTTGTCTCTTGCATCTGCTGAGGCCTGAGGAGTTTTTTCTCTAAATATCCTACGTAAGAATCATAAATAATTGACAGCAAGACCTTGCCTATGACAAGTATTTTAAAAGTTGTCTAAGCTTTCTAAGAGTTTCTAAAAGTTGCTCAATGGGCTGGATTGGGGGGGGTTTTGGGTTTGTTTTATTTTGTTTTGTTTTTTTGGGGGTTTTTTTGGTTGGGGTAGGGGGGATGCATGGTCACTTAAGATCCAGGAAATAATTTGAGAAAACAAAGGGCACGGAAGCAATGAAACATAGGTCTTCCATATTCTGGATCCTTAAAATTCCAGTGATGGAAATTGCCTTCACCTGAGTTCCTATTCAAATGAACATTGTAGATTTCAATAAAGCAAGATGACACCTTGTAGATTCAGGCACATGTGTAATACCAGATGAGAATATCCAATCTTTGGACCCAAGTGAATCCATATGAAACTGTTCCAATACTACAGACCAAAGCAGCTCCTGCCAGAACTTTGATGTCAAAACCCGAGGACTAAAGCATAGCATATGCATATGCATTAGCATATGCACCTGTAAGCAGAAGCTCTGTAACTCAGAATTAACCTGCCCTAATACCATGATTAAAAATAAAATTAAAACAAAATATAATGCAATAGTTTCTTGTCCTGATGTGGATATGAATCCAACTGACCAAGCAAGGTGGAATTTGTTCTGACACTTTCAGGACTTCACAGACCATATGTAGACTGGTAAGAGTAGAGGAGCAACACAGTGAACTCTGACTTTCTTGTTAAAGTTTCTAAGAGAATGCTTGCACGTATTCCAAGGAAACGGGCAAGTCTGCGTGTGTGCAGACCAGGTGCTTGAACATTAAGAGCATGGAAAAAGCTATATCTTTCCACATAGAGTAGAAATATAACCATAGTTATACCAACTCTCAGGAAAAATATTGCCTGGCAGCAAACATTGCCACATCACCAGAACTTCCAAGTTTCCTACATAACCAGCAGAAAGCTAGAGGTCTGGATGTATCTGTAAAAATACAGACATGTAGAAAATGTGGGTGTCTCACAAGTTATGAGCTGATCTCTGTATCCAGATTCTGAATTTGTCATGAAACCAGCTGTAAATCTATTTGTGGATTTCATTTCTTGTCACAAACTGACACTGTGGTTCATGACAGGAAAAAAAAAAAGAATAACATTGAACTTTAGAATTTTCAAAATCCGGTCATGAATCTAAACTTGCATCCATTGTAACCATTCACCAAGTGATCTTACTGAAAAAAAAAAAAAATCAATATGGAAAATTATATGAATTAGTGAAAACAGTAGAAAAACTAAAAATACAGCATACTGAATGTGTAATCAGGATACAGCTGTTTCAAAAGAAAGAGCTATGGGTTGATTATAAATAGATGAAGCAAAACTTCTAACCCATTTCTAAAAGCTGAATTCAAGTTTTCTGGATTGAGCTAAATTCTAGGTTCTTACTGGTTTTAGAAATCCACCAGTAAAGATACAAGAAATTACTTCAGACACCATCTTTTACAGCAGTCGATAAAAAAAAAAGCCTAGATATGAAAGATCTTTTCAGGCCACATATGTTATGGTGGAGATATATGCTACACTAAGCAAATTCATGCCTAAGGGGAGGATTGAAGATGCTTTTCTGTGCTGGCACAATATTGTTTTGGCTTCTGTGGGTTTTGCAGATGCGTCGATCTCCACTTGTACTCACCTGTGAGGCATTTGTCATGCCATGGCAAAAAAAAAGAAAGCCGACAAAACAACCTAAACTAAAGGAACCTCAGAATTCCAAACAGAAAACATTGGGAGATGTACAGGTTATGCAAGCACGTTAAGAACTGAGGTTATGAATTACTTGGGACAGACATGAGAGAGCCACAATTCAGGCTGTTGAATACAGGTTACAGGTCAGCTGGCAATCATACCCTGTAATGGAGAGATAGACCTCTCATCTCTGAAATCTCACTCTTGCCCAGAATTTCTCAGCAGCATTTTGCTGACATGTCACCACAGGCATAGGAATTCATTCACAGTACCACCAGCTGAAAGAGATAGAGCCACCACTGCACACAGCCACCCCAGCTGGCTGTCTCTCTGGAAAAACATGGGTGTCCTTCCTCCAGGTGAGATGCTGAGCATATCTGATAATAACACTATGATTTTAAAATTTATTCCTTTGTATTTACATCCAAGAAGGCAGCCTGTGATTGTTGTATAAAATCATGGAATAGAGCTAAAGAATAAATTTATCTGAAAACAATGTAGACTGACAGATTCCACTTCTGGCTGTGGGCAATAGTGGAACAAAGGAGACTAATAGAGTTGAAAGGATTAAAAAATTATGTGACAGGCTGTTTTACCAGTGAAGAATCACTGTGGAGAGTAAGAGTTCTGTCTTAACTCAAAATTTGCCCACGGATTGATGATACAGGAGTTGCTTTGTTCATTGCTTCTAGTTCAAATTACTCACCTGCTTTTTCATTATGTTTGAGGAGTTACACTCAGCTTCCCGGTCCCACGTCAGGCAGCGTGCAACAGTCTTCACTAAAAATATGATCCAGTTAGTCAGGCATAAAAAATATTGATTGCCAGTTTGGAGCAAGATACTGTTGGGGCTCTGGCTCTTATTAAATATCCAGTTAGATACTTGACTATTTTATTTTTTAAGGAAGAATCACTTTTAACTGCCTACGTAGGAGTTTCACTTTTCAGCAAAATAACATAAAACCTCATTAAGTCTTCATAAAAAAGTAACTTTGCAAAACAATATTATCTGTCTTCAGTGTTTATGCTCAGTAGGTAGAAGTAGATGAAACATGACAACAGCAGATGTATTAGAGGACATTTAGCAAGAAAATCCCCAAATCTGTACTAATATTCCCAGATAATTGTGTCATTCAATATGAGAATAATTACTCTATTGTTCCTGTATTAATTACTATGTGTAATGTCACCATGTCCTTTTTTGTTTATATTTCTCAACTTGCTAAATGCCAAATACTGGATGGTTCATGTAGTGCAGTAACGTCCAAATCACAGAATAAGGCAATCTGAAGTAAAACTAATGTATGCTCTACTAACACCAAATTGTCTTAAATTAGATTAAGGCATCTCCCATCAAAATATGTTCATTAAAATTTTATGCATGTAGTAAGAGAGATCCAGCTGGCTAGGAGCAGTTGAGAAATATAATGCATAGCTGTGTTATGTCTGAAGAGGGGTGAGAATCTCTTCTCTGTGACTGTAGATTTTGTGCTTACACACAATCTACATCTGTGCAAAGTCCTCTCCTCAAAATCACCAAATGCAAAGAATGTTTCACAAGGAATATGAGAAAGGCCCACTGGGGCTTTCATTGTTACAAGATTATCATATGAAATGTTTGAGATGAATAACTGGTTTTCTGTCACTTTAATCAGGAAAGCAGTGTTCATCATTCTATCCCTTTTTTTTTCCTTCAGGCTGCTGATTTGAACTATTAACATGATTGGAGGAAACAATATGGTGGTGTACTATTTGGTCTAGAACACCTTATTCTATATGAAAACAAACCTCATCTGCAAAAGATGATAAAGCAATATTTGAATGTAAAATATAAAAGTGAAAGTGTTTGCAGCACGTGATTTTGATAAATTACATTTTTTCTCAGTGTCCGTGGTACTGATGTCTTACAAGTGTTTAAGTAACCCATTGTTCCTGCCCTGTACAGCAAGGTCTACTAATCACCGACCTGCAGAAAGTTCTGTCTCCACTGGCTCATCAGCCAGTAGTTTTGGCAGTGGATACAGCATGGATAGTGAAGGCAGCAGCAGTGCCACAGGAGAGAACAATCTGTTTCCCATCCCGAGAATGTAAGGCTTTTCCTTTAATATACTGTATCCTCCATGCACAATTTATAGCACTTTCACTTGTCAGTCATTTTCTGTAGTGTCCTCTGCAGACTTGAGTTATGCAGTAGAATAGCAGCTAACTGGGGAGAATTCCCCAGAGTTCATACTTTTATTCTGCTTTGTTGAGCATTGAATTGTTAATAACCAACCAAACCTCTGCCTCAACCTCATGAATTTCTTCCTGTCACACAAGAGATGTGCTAGTCTCAGCCTTTGATGAAAGTGTGTAGAGACGGGCTTGACTTATGCTTTAAAAGTACAAGTATTGTAGGATTGAGAAAGCTTAGTTTAAGTTTGCAGATTTTCCTCCTTGTATGAAGGGGTGTTACTAGTGAGAGTGGAATTCATACTCTGTATATAGCCCAACTTCTCCCAAGTTTTAGGAGTTTCAGTAGAATTTCTCAGTTCTTGTCTGGAAAAAGCTTTTTGGTACAGAGTCCCTGTAGGAATTATCCAGCTACCAGCAGTGTAATGATCCTTTAAAATTATTTAACTTTCAAAATCTTTTACCCAATTAAGTACTCCACAGAGAAAAGTTTTGCCAGGATTTTTTCCCCTCAACTCTGTCAGCACGCACTGTCATTTAGGAATTTCATTTATATTCCCTGATAGGATGAAGTGACTTCTGATCAGGTTAATGATTCTGACCAAAAAAAAAAAAAAATTATAGATTGACTGTTCTCAAATTATTATTTGGTGGTCATTGTTCATTCATTGTCTGCAACAGTCGTTCAATATTTTTCTCTGGAAAAAAGTTTTTTGCTTTTCCATTGAAGTTGTGAATTATTAGTCACAAAAGACTTAAGCTTCCTAGAGAAACTTGAAGTAAAAATTCTCTAGAACTGTGATATTTCTGAGTATTTATCATTTTCAAAAATAAAGCCAAATGGTATCTGTCTACAGCTTGTTAGTAACTAAAGGGAAAATAGAGATAAATCTAGGACTTTAACCTCACCTTCAGAATCTAGGATCTAGGCTGTAGGGCACCAATTGTTTGATTTCCATTGGACTTTTCACTCATGTTTTTCTAGGCTAAAAGGGGGGGAAAAAAAAGATGATCCTCAATAGTCTTTGACAACCTCAAAAGAAAAATAAATACATTGGGCTGTCATTCCTAGTGAGAAAAGCAAAGATGCAGAAAATCTATGTGCAGAGAAACACAAGATGGAGCTCTCAACAGAAATTTTCAGCTCACATATGCCAAATTTGAGTCCAAATAACATAATTTTCTGTGTATTGACTGGCACTGTGACAGTATCTACAATTACTTGCTATTTGGCTGACAGACTCATTGGTCTCTTAAGCTGGAAATCAGCCCCACTTCCACTGAAAGCAGGAGGAAGTCTCCATAGCTTCAGATTTTCTCTTATACCAATTTGTTCTCATGAATTATACTTAATTAAATAAAATATATCCAGGTCTCTTATTTTTTTATGGCTATACTATTTTTTTTATTATGGCATATTAAGGTAAATTATTTATATGCTGATATTAGACAGAGTCTTTACACAAGAAATTTATACAGACAGGACCTGCTTCATTTTTCATGTTAGTGTCCAGGGTTTTACATAGTAATGGAATGAAAATGAATGAAAAACCAACTGTTTACAATCAGATCATTCATGGAGATGATGTTTAAAATAGATAACTGTTTCCATTTTGAATTCTGTATAAAAAGTCTTAATTATCTGACTATATGTATGATTGAAATTCTACTCAAGATTTGCTTTCACACTGGCTTGATAATGACTTCAGGGACTGTGACCTTGTCCTGTAATTCAGAACATCCATAAAACCACAGCTCACAATTTGGTGTGAAGTATTGAGTAGGCCAAATATTTTTAAGTATCTTGGCATTTAAAAACCTTTTTGGTTTTAAGCTCCCTGTTTAGACTTGGTTTCTGGTGTATGAATAGAAATTGTTGGATATGCTGAATTTTAAACTCTTTATTTTAATCCAAGTGCTTTTAACCACAGGAACAATTAGTCTTGAAGCAAAATAAAATAATTAAATAGTGACACCATGGGAATTGTTTGATGAGGTAACTAATTAGAATACTTGCCAGTATTAAATAGCTATAACTATCAAGGGAAATTAATAATTATATACAGTTACACACATATGAATATATCTTGTAAAGTCTTTCTATTTTGGATTTTTTTTAAAATACTCTTATTATCCAGTTGTAATGTCCCTGAAAGCTACTCATGTTCTTATCTCTGATAGAGACCAGATTCTCTATGCTTTTGTCAACCCTTTAGAGCAGTACAATGCCTGTAAAATTAAATTTATTTTGAATGCAAAGGTGAAAAGCAATTGAATGATATATAGCCCTTGGGATATATACATATATATAACCCTTGGGACAAATAATTCTTGTACCAAATCTGTAATGATTCATGAAGCATTACCTACAGAAGAAGAAAATAATAGCTTTCAGTTAAAATTGAATAAAAAATCACTTTAAAAACTGTGATTTCATACTAATCTTTTAGTTCCCTATGAATTTAACCAACTTCAGACATGAAGCTGGCTTGCAGACAGCAAAGAATAGTGATGACCCTTTAAGTCCCAAGGAATCACATGCAACTGAAGATAATGCCTTTTAGTCTCAATCACAGCATTCAGAGTCTTAAGGGAAAAAGAAAACTAGAAGCACAAATGTTTGAGAGTGATCGTAATCATGTCTTAGAGCTTGCTACAAGTATGTTTAAAAATAGCTTATATTTTACCTAACCTTCATTGCTTAAAAACAGACATCAAGATTCTAATGCAGGTTCTTTGTACATAAAATGCAGGAAAATAGGGAACTCCAGATCATGGTTTATTTCACTCACTTTAAGATTAATGTAAGTCTTCAGAATTGTTTCTTATGCTAAATGAAAACTGTAAAGTAAAGCAATCATTTAAGAAGATAACAACCACAAGTATATCTTACCTTCAAAATAACAGTATTGTAGACCAAATATCAATTTTTGTGACTGCTTATTATATATATTACACTGTTGACTATAAAAAGATGTAGTGAGGAGAGAAGATATGCAGCCCCAGACTGTTGTGGGGCAGGTAGCAGACAGCACCTGATAGACCCATTCTGTAAGAATGTACAGGCTTAGCAAGATGTGATTGCAGCTGCCTTCAAAAGAGAAAAAGAAAATATTCTTAAAAGAACCAAGCCTCGTTGGCTTAAGTGTATTATTGTTTTAACTCCTATCTCTGTATGCTTTTATTGATGACAACCACCATATCTTTTAACAGAGGGAAGATGAGCCAGAACGGACAAGAACCTGTAAAGCAGTCGGGAGTGGGAGTAACGGATTCAGAAGGTAAAAAGAAATACAAACAGCTCTACAGTGGTACCCCATGTTTGTAGGAATGATATGCCTACTTCTTTTACTTGTTATGCTGTGAAAAATTAGTCTATGCTCTCTTTGTATTGTAGATTAAAATCCTGACCTTCATTTTCTCTGGGGGCCCGTTACACAGAGCACCAGTGTAATGAGTCTTCAGTTTAAATGAGAATGGTGTCTTACCTGTTTATTTAAAATAATTAAATAGTTAGATAACAATGAATAGTATATAATAGTGTCTGTCTTCTGATGTTCATTGTTTTTCAAATAAAAAATACAAAGTATGGAGCTGACTCAATACTATTGGATTAGAAGAAAATATCTAATGCCTGTCAGGCTCTATTTTTATACCATTTCAGAATATTTACTTCATAAAGCAACTATTAATATTAGTGTTTACATAAAACATTAATTTTAAATAAAAATATTAGCTGAGTAGGCTTGACTGCTGCACTTAATGCAGACGCACTATAATGAAATCTTTATTGGATTGGGAAATCCTGAGTGATTATTTTTGGTATTAATGTGGTGCTGACAAAGAAGGAGATATTGTAATACTGGAGCTGGAAAGTGCCTGAGAATGACTTTCAAAATTTCATAGGGAATGTGGTTATCTTTTTCGTGTGTAATGATGGATGATTGCATGAAAATGAAGAGTGTTTTGTACTGAAGGACACATTATAAAAATTCCATTTCCCTTTACATATAAGGTATATTCTTTCAAGTGTATGTTTATGTTGACCTCAAATATAAAATTTAATTACCATGAACTTAATTTTATTAAAAGAAGACCTTTATCATTTAGATGAATTTTAATGCAGCTTTGAGATATTTGTTAATTTATACATATAATTGATAAATTTATCTCAAGTAATTTTAAAAAAATCAACATTTTTCAGGTTTCTAGAATCTCTGTACATGGGGAAATAATTGCTGTTTCCATATTTGAGGTAAAAGCAGTCTGGTAAAAGCAGTTCCCCACAGTTGAAGAAATCAAATTAGAATTTACAGGTAGACCTGTAAAGCTTTCTTTTCCAAAGCAAGAATACTTACCTGTGTATATGCATTTAACTAAATATTTCCATACATAGTACTCATCATACAAAAATACTTGATAATCTGCTTTGTCAAATAGCAAATACTCTGATAATCTGCTTATCAAACTTCAAATTCTCAATAGTATGATTAAGCATTTGAAAAAATTCTGTTTTTAAAAGAGAAATGGTGGGATGAAAATGGGAAGTCAGGAATTTTTTTATTTTGTCATGATGAGTTTTATACAGAATTATAATTATAAAAAAATACCTTTTCATAATTTTGTTCATCAAAAGTTGCCCCTTAGGTTCTGTCTTGGATCTTAAATTTCAGAGCCTAAAAATACAAAACATTTTCATTTCTTATATGCATTATTAATTAACCCCAAAACCCAAACAAACCGAAACAAACAAAACCCCAAAAAATACCCAAAACACCTTTTGAAACATTCTGAAAGATGTGTACATAACATTTGATCACTGAAATTACCTTTCCAAAATTATAGTTCTTCTTGTCTTCAATATTTGCAAATAACTCAAGAGCTGTAATTTCCTAATTTTCACTTATGATGCAATTCACCTCTGCTACCTTGGGAACTCTAAGTGTTACAACTCCTAGTCTGATAAAATGAGTGGTTCTTATTGAGGTTTTTTTGCCATTGAGAAAGGCTGGTGCAGCCAGCCTGGATTTTAGTGTCTGATTTCTAGCTAAGAGGGGAAAGGTCAAAGGATAAATTAAACTAAAAGCTGGAAAACAATTGAAAAGCGTTTCAGTTTCAGCATGTAAATATCTTTTGGAGAAGTAGTTCGGAATTTAGAGGAACTCAAGATTAACTGAGAATTACTTCAGTATTAGAGATTTATTGTGGTATTCTTTTTATAGATGAATAAAAATGAATGAAAATCTTAAAATTATGTCTTTTCTGTAGCCCACTTATTGGTGGACCAGATAAGCTCTGCAATTAAGTGGAAGCAAATATTCATTCCCATTTTTCATTAAATGTAGAGAGCTCCCGTAGCTGAGATTTGTATTCTTATTTGCAAATAATAATTTGCTCTTACATTTAAAACCTTTTAATACTGGTACTCCTTTTTTACATTTTCAAATATTTTTGGGGCATAACTTCTGTAAAAAGTAGCAAGTGGGTTACTCTCTTTAAAATGGTGCAGAATCAATTTAGTTGCTTGAACGTGCAGATCTGCTGCTACGGGAAATGTTTTAGTCATCCAAGTCATTCTCACAGGCCTGACAAATATGGCAGGGGACTTAGGGGATCTTTAAGACCAGTAGCTGCAGGCAAAGCAAGGTAGGACCCTCAAATGTCAATGAAAACCAGTTTCTAGGTGGCTGAATCAAAACTGTAGCAAGAGGGTTTGAGTTCAGCTCATGAGGGTATGACATCAAAACTTAGGCATTTACATAAGTGGATTCACCAGGAAAAAATGCTCCTTTTGTAGTTGTTGGCCCACTTGTGTTAATATTTTGTTGGGTATAGTTTTTGTGCTATTAACCTGTATTAGTATAGTTTTAAGTAAATACTGGAAAACAGTGCTATTTACTTTGCTGACACAACCAAATGGTCAATATAAACAACTGTGATTATGGCTATGATAATCTTTGTTTCTCTGAATATATCATCTTGTCTTATTCTGTATTTTTGTACTACTCAATAATATAAAAAAAGTCAGAGTTTTGTTCTTGGACACTGTATTAGTTATTTTTACGATATGCGTTTTTGCATGCTATCTTACTCTGGGCATTCTGGCCTGAGTAGATGAAATAGTTCATCTTCTTAAGCTTCAGCAAACCTTATTATACATATTGTGATCTTCATTAAGTTATGCTAGCCAATTTCTGTGTTTGTTTCAGAAAGTGCAATATACCTTGTTCAAAGATTTCTTATTACATGGTTGGAGTATTACAGACATTACAAAAAGCTCAATTGCATCTATGTAAGGATTGAAACTAACAATTAAAAGCACATGATTAATATCTTGAATCAGTTGTAGATCATGACTGGTCTGTCTGTCCTATGAAGTTGCTCAGCCAATAGGTTCCAGATGGTATTTTCCACCTACCAACCATTTATCCATTTAAAAAATATATGGGGAAAATGATTTTCATACATTCTAAAAGTGTGACTTTGCTGGGTAATCCCAAGAGGCCATTATTTCTAGTAGAAGAGAGATATATAGATACAAATAGCATACAAATTGTTGTTGAAATGTTGGATAATCCCCTTTTGAAGATTCTATATGCATGCAAAATATAATTCTTCAATCATTATAAGCATTGAGGTTCATCTTAAGCAAAGACTCTTTTAGGAATGTTTCAGTGGGTTTTTGAGTGCATGAGTACTCACAGTGCTTCTGTCATCTTCTGTGGTTGGCCTGATTGTTGTGAGAATTTTCAGTCAGAAAATTCTAATTTTTCTATAGGAAGAGTGTAGTACCTCACCCACATCTTCCAAGAGAGTGGGGTTTCTTACCTTTTTTTTTTTTAAATGCCCTCCAGTCCATGTCCTGAATATCAAAAACTTCTCTTCACTGTTCTGCCATGTTTCAAAGGCTCACTTTGTGACCTTTCCAGTGGTCCTTTGAGCCTCATCCTTTGACCATAATAAAGTTCTCTAAGTAAGAAACTGTTTCCCTCTGCAGATGACTGAACCTGAACAGAAATTTTCAGAATGTTCTAGTAAAGTCCCAGTAGGTATATTTCCATAGGCCAACAGAAGGAATAGATTTGTGCTATTTCAAAATCCAATGGTGCACATGTACTTTACTGAACTTCTACAAGATGATACAATAGAGATATGCACTTATTTAGTATAACCTTCAGTGAAGTCTTTCAGGATTTTCCTTTTTTTTTCCTCATGCTATTAATTTACCTAAATTATAGAATAAAGAAAAAAAAAACAAAAAACAAAAAGCAAACAGAATGACAACAAACCCCAAACATGCGCTGTGATCATATTTTAACAGGCAAATTTTACAGTACTGTGGGATTTATTTAATCCATTCAGAGTAATCTGAGATAAAAACACCCTTTTTTTCTTAATTTTTGAGCTTTGTGATTCATCATCCAAACTAAGAAAAGGTTTAAGCAGTTTAATTTCTTATCTCTGTATTTTAATAATTAAGGCGGTCTAATCTTTATTTATAAGAAAAATAGTCAAAATACCACAGAAACCTTAAAACCTTTTAGGGAGTCATTCTAATAACATTTTGGAAAGTTGCATGGCCTCTGTAAGTGAGTGACTGGGAATCATTTGATGAGTAAATGTTCATTTATAGCTTTCTGAACAGTCCTGGTGAAATTTTCATCCATCCCCTCTGCACAGAACAGACCCTGAAGCAAATTGTCTTGCAACTGTATCTCACTGTCTCTTGGAGAGCAGTACCCAGGAGTAATAAGTGGGTTAGCACTCTTGAGTAAAATAAGTCAAGAAACAAACTGACAGAACAAGCACAGTTAAGCAACGCCACATTCTCCAAAGAAATTAAAACTCAGAAAAAAAAATTCATTCCCCTTTTACTTGGTCTTTAACTAGGCCAGAGTAACACTGTTTAAACCACAGGACTCCCTATAGTATGATTAAGAACAGACTAAGGGCTTGCTGAATCTCACACCTTAAAAAATTAGCATTTTGATTTATTTTAAATCCAATGGTTGAAATATCAGAAGTATAATATTAGTCCTTATGTGGATGTGCAGTGAAAAATGTCCTAATAATAGATGAAATTTATTGACAGATAATTATGATACAGTTACTGAGATTTGCAAATACTTTTGCATATGCACAAATCTATACTTTGATATCTGGGTTTTCCAGGCTGAAAATAGGTAGTTTACTGCAGATGAGAAACTTTTTTGCATTAGAATGATCAGAGAGACAGAACACTTCTCCTATGGAGACAGACTGAGAGAGTTGGAGTTGTCCAGCCTGGAGCAAAGAAATCCTAGGGAGACCTTGTTGTGGCCTTGTAATAGATAAAGGGGACTTATAAAAAAGACAAAAACCGTTTGCCAGGGCCTACAGTGACAATGGTTTTAAACTGAGAGTAGATTTAAATTGAGTATAAGAAAGAATGGTTTACAGTGAGTGTGATGAGGTACTGGATCAGCTTTCCCAGAGAAGTGATGGATGCCCTAACCCTGGTTTAAGGGTTCAAGGACAGGTTGGATGGGGGTTTGAGCAACCTGGTCTAGTAGAAGGTGTCCTTGCCATGGGGTGGGCTTGGAAATAGATGATCATTAAAGATCCCTTCCAACTCAAACCATTCTATGACTCTTTGATATGAAAGAGTTGACTATGGTTTTTGAAGGGTTCAGCACACAAACTGCAAATATGCCTGCTCAATGTGAGTGGTGTTCTGGGAACTGCTGCCCATTCAGGTGTTTGACACTTATAGAAGTAAAATCATTTCCCTCCTTCAGCAGTGATTTCTTCTGCACCTTTGATTAGGAGCATCAGGCACCCACATTTTGTGCACTTCATCCAGTGTTTTGAACAGACAAGTCAGTAACTCTGTGCCAGGAAAATTCCACTTTTTTTTTAGTTTCTTGCCTTTGGATTGTTTCAACTACTGAAGCAACATCAGAATGTCACATGTATAGCACTGGGTAGCAAGAATCTGAGAACTGTTATTTCCAAGAAAAATTGCGACTATCATTACACAGCATACAACTGCTCATTTCTATATTTATGTCAGGAAGTGACTGAATAGACAGAGGAACCGTGTCTTTACATGCTGAAGGTTACTAGAAAGAGTAATCTTCAATTTACCTACAAATCATAAATTAGCACATATTTATTTTTCTTAAATTTAGTTAAACTGAACTGAACTGAAAATGTTTATCTTCTGTAGTATGATTCCTGACTCCTAGCAGTATACCTAACAGTATATAGATCAGCAATAAATGACCAAGTCAGAAGCAGTCACTTTCACCATAACAGAGAATAGTTCCATGTTTCTGGAGCAAGGTTGGTCCAATTCTTTTTAAGGCCTTTTTGGACTGGCATCTCAAAGCCACAGGAAGCATCACCTATTTAGTTCAAATACTATCCTTGGCATTTTCTGCCTTCCCAAAAACTCAAATAATTCAGGAGAATTGCACATTTAATCCTAACATATACTAAAATGTATGAGAACCTAGAAAAAGTCTGGACTTGCAAGTATTTTTCTTGAATCAACAGAGTCTTGTACTGACCAATTATGAGACTGTTAACTTGATTGTAATGGATATTGATCCATAGATTTAAAGAGAAATACAAACAATCTGAAATGTTACTGACTGACTTGAACAGTGGTTGAATTGCATTTTTTGGTTTTGGTTTCATGTCATATACATAGCAAAAGTAATTGCTGCACCTTCTCATTGTCTTTCCTCAAGAGCAATATAAACCTGTTAATCTCTTTTTTAAACCCCATTTTTAGTGGCTGTAATATGTGCTTTTATAGTCCTATTGCCCTTCTGATTTACATGTAGAAGAGGTCTTTTTGTGAAATAAAATATTACTGATTAAAATGTGATCCTTTCCCAGGAAGACATCTAATTGAAAGAATTGCCAAACTTCTCTACTATCTCTATAAATAAAAAGGCTAAAATTCAACCTGACTTTGTTTAAACTGTCGTTAATATAAAATCACAACTATGCTTTCTGCCATTGCCTTCTACCAAGGGTCTGCCATCTACTACTTGACAGCATAATTTTAATCAATGCCAACACAATTTAAAGCGGAAAATACCAACAAGGGTAATTTCTCACATGAGCAGCTGCTACATTACAGAGGAAAAAAAAAGGAAATAAGGGAATAAGAACACAAGTGCTGAAAGCACTTGCAGATAGCCTGCCATATGTTGATTTTAAGAATTGAAAAGACCAGATATACTATTCTGTCACAGAGGATCCCTAAGCAATTAATCAGGCCTATGCACTGACAGTAGTCCTTATCCTCTCTCTTTTTTAAAAAGAAGTCTATATTTTATAAATGCTCCCTTAAGTTAGGAATAGCCTTGCTACTAATGCCTAAAACCCACACTGTAAAAAGTGAGTTAAGATAAACAGCAACCTCATAAACCTAAGCATTATCAGCTTCCTCTCTAAATTCTGAGAGGTATTTTTTATCTATCCCGAATTGGCCCCACATTCTAATTTCCCACCTGGCTTTCCAGTAATAATTGGAGCAATTAGTTCTGCCTTCCTGATGTATTTGCTGATATAGTTCAGCTGGTTTTCCTAAAAAGAAGCAGAAAGAATTTAAATAAGAATAAAGACTGCAGACAGAGATAAAAAATAGAGGGATAAAAAGGACAAGTTCTGTGTTCTTGTATCCACATCACAAACAACATTGATTTACAGTGTTACAAATCAGCCTATACCTAAAATGTCACTATAAAGTGTCATCAAAAGAGAAGTAAATAATCCAGGGAGACTGTGATTCACTAGTAGCTGGCCTACAGTTTCTGCAGTTCTGAGTTCTGTATGAACTTTGACTATAAGGCTATTAGCCCTTAAATATGTCTCAAGATAATTCTAAAAAATTTGATTTTTTTTAAGTTTTTTTTCTAAAAATTATGCTTTTCCCATGGGATCTGTTGAAATTTTAAAAAAATTACTAAAATGACAAACAAAACTAGGAAAAAACTAAAAAGCATTTCTTCTGAAAACCAAAATATCACCCCTTTGAAGTGGTACCTCAGTAATCACCTGGAAAGCTAATTTGTTTGCCTAATATTAATCACTTTTGTTGGCCTAGGTCTTAAATGCATCTCTTTTAATGTAAAGTTTCTTGGAACTTTCAGAAAGTTTCTTCTGGTGACTTCTTGGAGTTACAATGAGCTAGGATTGTTCAGGCTGGGAATCAGCATGCTAATAATTCCATCAAAAATCTGACAAAGATACATGGTTTCATTTCTAGGGAAGAAAAAAAATGGTAGAATTCTGTAACCTGTGTCTTTTAATAAAATGTGGTTATGAAGGAAATCTGATTTAATACTACCTGACACATTTAGTATAAATACCAGTTAATAATGAAGACTGTCAACACTGGAAAGGAAAAAGAGGGATCCCCTCACCAAACTGGAGTGAAGGTGAAGGTGCTGGAATGTGATTAACTGAACCTGACACTTCTCTGATGTAAGTCTGAAGAAGGGCTGCTTCACCTAGTTTGTAATTTAAAACCACCTTGAAACAGAGTCACTTTTCATGATGAATGTTCATTTAGGATCAGCAAAAGTCAGGTTGAGGCATTAATATGATAGAACATGAATTGCTAAGGCCTAAATGGTTTCCCTTCTGTCAAGAAAAAGAAACTGGGACTTACCAAGTAGGGCTTTTAAATGTCAGCTTCCTGGAAAATTCAGATGATCTCTTCCATTCAGCAGTATGATTAGGACCTGGAATTGTGTGCATACTTCAAGGAAAAAAAAAGTAAGTAAAATAGATCTGTTTTACAGTCAATAATGTTCAGTACTCAAATACATATAGGCTATTCTGTAGCAGGAATGGTGTTAAGGGGTTCAAGAGGTCATCCCAATGATTCAAGGCACAATATTGTTCCTAAAAGTCTTTTGTTAACTTGCACCAAAAAGTCCTTAGTGGTGATAGAGACTTTACAGCCTCATTACTCTGTTCTACTGCTTGATTATCCTTAACAGTAGTGTTAAGGGTATGTTCTAGCCCAGTTGCTTGCTGAAATTAATACTCAAGGACAGAAATAAGAATCCAAATCCAAGAGCTTTCATTCACAAATATAGCATATTTTATCAAGCACTTCCTGTAAATAGATTATTCTAGGCTTGCCTACAAACGAGAACGCAGTCGTTCCTACAGAAGAGTTCTGTATTAGAACTTCACTTCTGCTGTATTTATTTGAAATGTTAAAAAGAAACAAAACCCAAGATTGTCATAACCTGTTTCTATACTAAACAATCCTTTGTAGCTCCTTAATGTCTTATGATTCCTAAATATTTTTTAGGATAATTTATAACTTACTTAGAAATTAAACTATTATTCTGGGGATTCAGAAAAGAATTTTTTTTATTTACACTCGCATGTTTTTGAATACAGCCCCTTTTTCTGGACTGATATTCAGATTGTTAGTTCAGAATGGTGTTTAAATGCAGATAAATCTAGAGCACTTCCAGGTGGGATCACATGGTGAGCTAAAATTAAACTTCAGCTGATCTTTATTTTAGCATGTGAGAGTCCTCAAAATTATTGGACTGTAAATTGTGTTCCAAGAGAGAAGGCTTTAAAAATCAGTTCATTAGAGTGAATATAAATCTTTCCTATGATGACAATGCCTAGATATGTCCAAGTCTTGTGGTAGAGAGTCTATTTTCATATCTATAACTAGAACCTTGTGCTTTGTCCCCACTTTATTTTCAGATTAATATGCTTTCCATAATGTTCATTATTGCATCCTATGACAGTAGTTTTACAGCCTTGCAGCTCTAATGAAATGTGTTATCCACTGCAGCAGTATGTGAATAATGTTTTGTCGGTTAAGGGAAAGCTTCAGTGTGTGTATTTCTCATAAAGAATTCCTAACAGTTTTTCCTGTAAAGGCATTTGTAATTACTTTAGGCTCATATACATTGGTCTTCCCTTTTGTGCATTATTTATTCTGACATTCCTAAGCTATGACTGGGAGGGAATCATATGGACAGAAGACTAGACAAATCTAGTGGCTCAAAGTAATGTACTGTGTGTGTAGAAGTTGATGCAAAAGTATATCCTTATCTGCAAAGGCATTCAGGGTCTTCAAACATAGGTGTATTCTGCTGTTTTAAATACTCTATTTTTCTACCTCAATCCAGTTGCTGTTCCAGAAAGTTATGGATATCCCACAGATTCTTGATCACATCTGCCATTCCAGATCAGATACTTCAATTTCACTAACAAATCTTAAATGACCCCAGATCCACATGTAAATAGGCATAAACCTGATTCTTCCTACAGCCAAGGCTGCATTCTTTTCCTTCCCTATCAGCTACCTGGAGTGCCAGTCCTTTTCCACTATCTGTTAAGAGCCAAAAGACTATAATGAAAATTTAAAGCATTTATTTTAGCTTCTTTATCTAATGTTAAAGTGGATCATATCGAATGAGATTAGTGCTATGAAATGGTCTCATGTTTACATGTGTGTTAATGCCATCCATTGCAGAAGCCTGAGTTTTCTGAGACACCCTTTGGTATGCTTTCTTTCTGTCATACCTTCATTCTTAATATTTCTTTAGGTTTTTTTTTGGTTTTTTTTTTGTCTGCCACATTGGCTTTGAACTCTGACTGATTGAGATGCGATAACAACTTAGTATGACTGAATTTACACGCCTCAGAAAATACACGTCTTTTGGAGATCAACTAGGTCAAACATCTGATACATACCCCTGCCGTCGTATTTCACACTGCTGTAGTACCTAGAAGTACACATCCTTTTCAGAAGCCTGGTAACATACTGCCAAGGATAATTAATCAGTTTGGGTGATTTGCTAGTCCCATATGTATCTTGCATCGATGCCTGCTGGGTTTGCTATAGATTCTTGCTGTTTCCTCCTGCTGCTCATCCAGTATCTATAGCATTATCCACCAGCCTCCTGATTGCCTTGGCTGTGCCTGGCCGAGTGTTTAGCTTTTTAGAAACACATTCATATTCATGGAACACTCTGTTATATTCCTGAAGGAATTGGATTCTCACTGATCTGAATGCAATTATTTGCCTTTTCTATAAGTTATGGCCTTCTGAGTAGTGATTGTCTGAAGAGTTCGTTTCTTTCTTGGCAGATAAAGGAGAGAAAAGGGAATCTTTCCATCTTGTCTCTGGACATTTGAGAGATTAACAAAAAGACACCTTATCTCATTGTTTGTATGTTGGTTTTAAGACTATTTTGGGGTTTTTTTTATATTTTAGCATATATATTATGTTATATAATGACATATACATATACATATACATATACATAAACATATAAATATACATATATAACATATACAACTTATATATACAAGTCTCTGACTTTAGAGAGGCACATTTTCCACGCTATTTTTATGTTTGAAAAAGTGGAGCCTACACAATATCTATGCTGAGTATCTTCCTTCCTATTCAGCACATCCTTTTCAAACACATCTACAAAGCAAAGTTATCCAAATTCTTGTAAAACTGTAATACAGATTGTTATGATTCAGAAACTATCAGTGTAACAATAGGATTTTAAAGCCCATGATAAATTTGTACATGAAAGCTCTTATTTCCAAAGAAAGGAATCTGAGCAGTGTTAGAAAAAGAATAAAAGAAAATTAACATAAGATTTTTTTTTCCTGTTGGCGAACATTCTGGGCACAAAAAGAGGTTTCACAGCAAAAGGTAAATAGAATTTGGGAAGCAGATCCTAGGAGATTCTCTTCACCTGTCCTAGAAACCACACCTTACCTTGATGTTGTTACACAGATTAAAGGAGCTACCCCAGATATACAAAATTATAGAAAGAAAATGATATACTGAAGGTACTCAGCTTACCTTCAGAAAATGATGTTGGAGGATACTTGGAAAAATCCTGCAGCATGGGAAACAGATTTTTACAATTCATCTTCAGCAGTGGAGACAATGCCAAAGTATACTTTTTTCTAACAGAAACCAGAAAAGCAGCATGAGTGAGCAAAGCCAGTTTTCTTAACAACATTTCTCATTCTCCAGACAAAAACCAGTAACTAATATGTTATTGTACACTGCTTTTTTTCCCAGACTCTTGAAATTGTCTTGTTGAATCTACCTTCTTGTATGCAAGTACAGATCTATCAAGGAAGAAAGGTAAAGAGGCCATAACCTCCCCATAAATGTCTCATTATTTTGGATATGTGCCTTCTTACATTATAAGGGAAAAAAACACTCTAAAATCACATCTACATCCAACTATAATATGCCAAATAAGTTCCCTCTTTATTGGCAGAATCTACTGCCCTCAGGTTAGTTGTTCTGAATCAAATTCCAAAATTAAACATTGCAGTTTTCTTGTTGAACAAAGCTGAGTAATTTGTTTCAAGTACAATTTTGTGCCACTGACTAAAGATTCTAAATTCAAGACAGCTTGAAAATGGATATAATAGTAAGTGATGCAAATCCTGAGAGAAAGGACACACACAAATAACAAACACATTCTTTTTTCCCTTCCCCTCTCTGGGATCAACTGAATTTGTGGATACATATTTAAAGCATTGACCAAAAGTAATAATTATTCCAATTTCTGCTATAATTATGAGCAGAAATTTCTTTCTTAGGGATACTATGTCTGTTATGATCATAGATCAAAGTGAAAAAAGAAATCAGATGGTTTTGGATGCATTTTGTGAATTTATCTGCATGATTATTTTTATGTTAATAATCTCAATTACACAATAGCAGACAAAAAAGTCCAAAAAATTTATCTGAGCAGATTTTCTAAAGAAATTACAGGTTTTGATGAAGTTTTAACTGTTTAATTAAAACAATCCCAACAAAAATTAGGAAGGGATGCATAAAATTGACTTCTTCCTCAGTTTCCTAATGAATCATTTGAATGAGTAACCTGATCTTTATAATGCAGTCACTTGTAATGACAAAATGAGATTTCCAATACTTTCTCAACTAAATGAAGTGCTTTAAGTCTTGCATAAATACTTGTTTTATGGTACCAAGTTACGTTTAAAGGTTAGCAGAGGAACTTAGAGGTTTCTGCATCATTTTGAATTCAGCACAAGTGGAAAAGACAGTGCTTCTATCGGGAAACTTTAGAAAATTCACACTGTGCATTCTGTCCTTTCATCTGTTCTGACAGCCTTTAAATATCTCCAGTGCAGGAGACTCCACAGTCTCTCTGGGCAATCTGCTTCACTACTTGGTCACCAACAAAATAAAGAAGTTCTTCTTTGTATTCAGGTGGAACTTGTTGTACGTGAGTTTCTGCCCATTGCTCTTACCCTATTACTCAGCAACACTGAACAGAGCTCAGTCCATCCTCTTGTCACCATGCCTTCAGATACTGATAAACATTGGCGAGGTCTCCTCCCAGTTGTCTCTTCTCAAGGCTGGATAGACCCAGTTCTCTCAGCTTTTCCTCATAATGAAATAATTTTTATAGCCCATTATGGACCTGCTCCAGGAGCTCCATGTCTCTCTTGTACTGAGGAGCCCAGAACTGGACACAGCACAGCATATGTGGCCTCACTAGGGCTGAATAGAGAGCAGGATCACCTTCCTCAACCTACTGGCAATGCTCTTCCGTTGCCCTTCTTGGCGCAAGGGTACATGGAAAATACGTGGAGAGCTTGTTGTCCAGCAGGACAACCAGATCCTTCTCTGCAGTGCTGCTTTCCAGCAGGTCTAACCTGTGCTTCTCCCCAGAGGCAGGACCCTGTATTTGCCTTTGTTAAATTTCAGATGGTTCCTCTCTGCCCAGCTCTCCAGGCTTTTGGGGTCCTTCTGAAGGGCTGCACAGTCCTCTGGGGTATTAGCCATTGTCATTGCCTTAGCATTAGTCATTGTCTCAGCATTAGTCATTGTCTCAGCCTTGCGTCATCAGCAAACTTGCTGGGAGTCATCTACCCTTCCATACAAGTCATTGTTGAATAAGTTGAATAAGACTGGACTCAGGATCAAAACCCTAGTGGGAGATCACTTGTTGCAGGTCTTCAACCAGACTCTGTGCCACTGATCAAAACCCTCTGTTCAGCCGTCCATCTCACTGTTCACTTGTCCAGCCTTCACTTACTGACTTTGTCTACGAGGATATCATGGGAGATAGCATCAAAAGACTTACTGAAGTCCAGGTAAACAACATTCCACTGATATCCCTTCACCTATCCAGACAGGTTTTGGAATTCCAGTGATGCTTGTGACAGGAGAGACTGCCTTCATTGAGTTAAAGGGAGTTTTGCCATTGGAATTCAGTATTGTCCCATTTGAGTTCTGCAATAAATTTTGAAATAAATTAGTATATTCCATTGTATTGCAGAGGAAGCATTGTTTCATTACTATATGAATTACAGAATATTTTTACATAGTCATGACACACATAGATGACATACACAGACAAATACATGTAGTGGGCTGGATGAATAATGTTTAACAGTTTAGATGAGGCTGTACTTCATTAAAGTCACTGAAATTTCAGCAGCCTAATATTGGCATGAGAGAAGAGGGATCATACAATGAGAAACATTCAAGTACTGTGAAAAATACAGGAGTGCTGCTGGAGAGTGCAGAAAAATTACGTTTGAACCAGTTAGATGACCGAGCAACTAAAGTTCTGCAAATGATTCCTGGAGGTGGGAAATCTGTCCTCTCAGCAAACCTGAGCTAAGACTCGACAGCTTTTACTCTATTATTTAGAGAAGCAACATTTTTGTCCTACTCTATGAGTGATCTTTAACTCCCCAGGTTATCATGGGGCTGATTCACTGTACTGTAATTAAATAAGCAGAACTATATTTCAGAAAGATGTTTATATAAATGTAAGGAATCCTTCACAACACAAACTTGTTGGAATTCAGATCACCTGTCTTGTATTCAGAGAAATATCTAAACTATGTAAATTTTTTGCTCCCCTTGTTGGTTTCTGTACTGATGCTAGTGACATTTTTTGCACCTTCTTTTCTTTTTTTATTGCAGTTGAATTGTGAAAGTGAAGGGGTTTTTTTGCATCTTTTTTTTTCTTTTTTTATTGCAGTTGAATTGTGAAAGTGAAGGTAGGATCTATGAACTATTTCAAGAGGAAAATTTGTATAATACTACATGCTAGGATCAAAAGTGGTATCAGCAATTTGAAATTAACTTACATCACTCTAACTTCAAAAACTTAAATTTGAGCCCAAGTATTTAGAGGTGATTGATTCAACAAGGAAATACTTTGTGCTGAGACAAGGTGGAGTTCTAGGATTTCATCTGCTTCAAAGATATATATGCTTATATTTGGACAAATGAACATGTATGTGGACACGTATTAGAATCTGATTATCCAAAGATGCTTTTGCACAAATTAAGGCGCAAATGAGACCATATGCCAAAGTCAATAGTCCACATTTTATTTAAGAGTAGATATGTGATAGGGAGGGCAGGGACAGAAGAAAGAGAGAGACATTAAGTAGAAACATAATTACCACCACATGGGTCGCTGTGGCATCCTCCCTGTGCTTCTTCCTCTGGTCTTCTTGCTGGTGGGAAATCCTGGAGTGTTCTGGAGGTTCCACTTTTATACCATCTAAGTCCCTGGCATCCACAGAACCTAGATGCTGTTCCCATAACTTGATTTGGCATAAGGACTTACTTCCTTTCTCACAGTTTGCTGTGGTGGGAATTTTTGTCTGGATAGGTTACCCAGATCTGCCTCAAACTGGCATCTTCTTGTTGTTCTGGGCTTATCAGAAGGTCCCCCATCACAGTGGGGTTTTGTCCAGTGTGCTAATTCCAAACCTTCACCTCAGTTTAGGACTGGAATTAATGCCTTCCTGTTTGCCATCTCTGCCTGTTGTGGTGCCTTCTCTTACGGCAATTTCCTTCTCTGACAGTGTCTTGAGATATTTCACTGCACTTTAATTCCTGACAACATGTGTGCATCTATACATAGATATTTGTGCACATATATAAATTATTGAATCTGACACATAGATATATACATGCAGATGTACACATATATATTATGACTTAATAGTTTTTTGACATACCTGTTTGGAAATAAAAAACAAACTTGGGTTCTGAATGAAACGCTTCATCTGTGTTGCATAGTGGGTCTGATATAAAAAGGCAACAAATATTATTAATATTCAGTTTTATAATTGACTTCCATGTGTTCTACTCATTTAATGATCTTCTTTACTATATATATTCACAATAATTTGATGATTAGTGATTTCACTGGAAATTTCTTTTGAATCTTAGAGGATAAGGAGAATTACGATCTGATCTTTTAGATTTTGCAACCTGCTTAAGTAGTTTGGGCATTTCTTTGAGTTGTAGAAGTTTTATTTCAGTATCATACTCATTCTCTTTCTATGTTAATTATCTAATTAAAAACTTAGAGTTTTGTCTATTATATAAAAAAATCTAATTCAATGTCTTATTACATCTGGGACCTCTGAAATAGATAATGCAATGAGAAATTTTCTCATGGGAGTTATGGGAGGATCAGCCACTTAAATAAAAATATATATAATCAGTGGAATAAAATAACCATTTTGAAGGTAAAATTCATCTGACCTATTTTAGAGATCTATTTGCAAATAAGACAAACTACATTCTAGAAGAGCAATCCCTCAGATAAAGACAGACGCTCAGGCAGATGAATCCTAGCAGCAGGGTCTATCTCCAACAGACGTTAGGTGACAGTCACTGTAAAATGTTAGTCTAAATGCATCAAGAAGTAACTTTTAAGCACATTTAACTTTATTTGACAAAAATGCTAATTTGATTTGCTCTGCAGTTCTAAAACTGCTGCTGTGCTCAACACTAAGTGCAATTACCATTTGGAGTGTTAAGTTCCATAATTATCTTGAACTAACAAGAAGCACGAGATGGTGTCAATTTGGGTTTTTTTTGTTTTTATTTGTTAGAAAAGGCTCTAATTAGGGCATGAAAAATAGAATAGGGAGAAGTTTTGAGTTAACAGTTTACTCAGATACAACATAACTATTTTGAAATCATAGACATATAACTGTTATAGAGAACCAGGTTTCTTTAATTAAAAAAGGACACTAAAGCAGGTCAAAAATCGACCAGTTTTGTGCATCTTTAGGTTGCAAGTACTAATTCTAATTGCGTTTTTATAATTTAATATTTTCAGTTCTTCAAATTCAGTGTTTCTAACCAGACTGATGGGGCTTTTTTTTTTTTTGTTCTTGTTTGTTTATTTGTGTGTTTTGATTGGTTGGTTGGTTGGTTGGTTGGTTGGCTGGTTGGTTGGTTGGTTGGTTGGTTTTTTAACAAGGTAAAAGTAATTTTGCCAGGGTTTAATGATCAATTTAGCAATAAAATAGGTTTCTCTTTTGGGTCCTCTTGAGAAAAGCCCCACACTAATCCTGTCTTTTCTCCACCTTTCAAGTATCACTGGAAAAAGTGAAAGAAACAACCACCCCAACACTGTAGAGATGATAGAGAGCCTGTAGAATTCTTCCATAGATTCATTTATTGACACAAAACTCATTAGAAAGAAAGTAGGAACACCCCTGATTCACTGTATCTTGAGTTCTGTAGATCTACAGTTACTGATTGTCTCCTAGTTGGTTTTGTCTCTCAGAAGACTTGATGTCTTGTATTTGCTGAAAGAATTTCACCCACAAAAGATGTTAGCAGATAGCAGTTTCCCCTGTTGACCTGTGACATGCCTGGCAAGACCCTCTGGGTGCCTAAAGAGACGAGATACGCTCCTCTCTGAATCCTGGATCTCTGTGGAGATAGTGGTTTATCCCTGTTCACTTCACTGTAGCTTGCCAAGAAAAGTCATAGCAGACAGAGTTAACATCTGTTATAATCTCAAGGGAAAACTCACAACAGGAAACACAAGTAGATCGTATTAAAACACAACACATTGAATTAGTAGCTTCCTCCTATTTTTAGACAATGTCCCTAATATTTATCATCACTGACATTTCAATATATTTAAGGTTTGAACTGCAGTGTCATATAATTTTAGAATTAGGCCTTAGGACAGGCATGGAAATAAAATCAACATTTCAGGAAACTTCACTTTCTGATTCAGTGGTTTCTTCAGGGCTCAAAACTCATCAGTATTTAGACCTTTAGTTCAGTGTTGGTTAATAGAAGACAAGGATGCTTCACCAGCTAGGAAGGTGGAAGATAAAGAACTCTGGGAGCTCTGAGAGAAACAAAGATGAAACTGTGGAGAAGAAGGGACAAAGGTGATGTGGGAACTAGTCAGAGAGCATAAAATAATTCTAATGTTCCACACCATGGGCCTGTTTGGAAGCATAGACCTTGAAAGTTTGGGGAGAGGGCACCCTATGAGGAAATGTGGCATATGTCTGTCAAAACAAGAGTAAAGAAAAGCATAAATTTCATTCTTTAGACTTTACTAGCAAAGAGTATCAAGGGATTGAAGTATCCTTGAGCTCTGAGGTCCCAAGCTGTAGCATTCCTTCTTTGATTTCAGCCTAACAGCTGGGCCAAAGAGACAGAAGCCAACCTGCTCACTTAGAACTGCCAAGCTGTCTGTAGGTAAACTCCACATTCAGCTGAGTCCAGCTCACTTCATGAACACTCATTCCCAGTATTAGAAACCTTTGGGGTTCACAACCAATGTTCCATTTATTTAGAGCAAACCCAGCCATACACAATCAGACAGAAAGATGTATCTGATGCATCTGGGCTCCCCAGCTCCCTCCAGCAAAAAGGAGCAATGAAGAATTGGGCTTGCATTCATACTACAGCACTACTGACTTCTATCTCCTGCAGCAAAACTCTGGAATGAACTGAACTCGCTTTCATGCAGAAGTGCTAACTTGTTGATAGCACCACAGATATATTTAGAGCTCTTTTCCTGCGGCAGCTTTTCTTTATTGTTGACAGTAAAATGGATGCACTGTGAAAAGAGATTTTTGTTTTCAAACAGTTGGGGAATAATGCAAGGACCACAAAACAGATTCAATATTCTTTAGACTTCTTTAAAGTGAGCAAAACTAAAAATATGCAATTGATGCCCAAAGCAATTTAAAAAATACTGAAAGTCCTGGCATTGGAGACAATATCTTTTTCCCACATAGCAATAGATTTTTTTTTCATGCTCTCATGGCAAAATGTGCAGTATCCACTCTGTTCTGGTAAACAGAACTTGGTTAAAACACTCTTCAAATCTGAATTTTTTCTGAGAAAGTCACTTGTACAATGAAAACAACAATTTTTCTTTAAACAATATTAATTTAGAAAATGTCTTTGTGATCACTGTTACTTGCATACTGGGCTGCAAAATTAACTGTGCAGGGAGCAAGTCGTAGGAAGGGATTCTTGCCTTCCACTGGATGCTTGTGAGTATGAAGAAGATGAAGCCAGACTCTTCTCAGAGCTCAGCAGCCAGAAATAAGAAATAGACAACATTCACAAGATGAAATAAAGGAAATTCCAACTGACTAAAAGGGAAAATAAAAAGCAAACCAACCCACCCAACAAAAACACACACAAAAAATTTTTGGTTTTCAAAACTCTACAAACATGCTCTGTTCAGCCTCATCTAATGCAGAAGTTAATCCTGTGAGTGTGAGGTAGGACTGGAGAGTTCCAGCAGTCCTTTGCTCTGTGAATCATCCTATCAGTTTACAATTGCTTCATAAATCACACTTTAAACCAGCTTTATGGCTGTAAAATATCATTTTTCATTTTCCTCAACCTCATCTCACCCTTCATGGTGACATAAGGTGTGTGCTGATTCAGGTTAGGTGACTAACCCAAAATCAATACGCTGGGGTGGGGCAGGGAGGGGGTGAGGTTGCAGTGAGTGGGATAATTTCTGCCAACGAGCTCTCTAGGCAGCTGTACAAACATCCATGGCTACAGGAGATAAAGCCAGGGACACTGTGTGGGAAGCAATAAGCAGGAGCAAGGAGAGAGCTCTTTCAGCACCAGTGCCTGTTTATGATTTTTTAAGAATCAGTGATTAGTTACAGGTAACAACCTTTTCAGCTAGACTGGTGCTGAGGATGCTATAATTTTCTTTAAGGGAACATCTCATCAGGAAGAGTTTAAAGCAGCAATCTGCTTTAACTCTTTATTAAAAACTCCATAGTATTTTTCATAACCACTGAGCTTGTTGAATTCCTCCCAGGTAAATAGATTCTATTGCTTGAAGTTCCCTGCTGCAACTGCCTACAGTTAATGTATTCTTGTATTTCCCTAATGACCACAAGACCTGCAATATCTGATCACAGGCTTTGTAAATAAGGGGTTATTTTAAAAAACCAACTTTGTTAAACAACAGAAAACCCAAGCCAGGTTGGTTTTTTGCACATTCTTTGTCTGAGCAGAAGTATGATGGTTTTATGGTAAATCACTGAGGAAAACTCAGCAAATATTTTTTTGTCAGTGTCAGTTGCACTAGTTTTGTCTTTTGACAGCAGAGGAGTTAATTCTGCCTTTACCAGTGCCTGTTTTCAAAGCATAACAAACAGCTTTCGAAATCAGAAAGCACACTGCTCAGCAGGGTAGCAGAATTGCCTTATGTTTCTTGAAGCATTCTTGGTAAAAAATGCTCCTTTGCTGCAGCTTATATGTCACATGGAAAAAGGAAGTAAATTCAGCATGAAGCTTGAAAACTCCTTATTTTGTTGTCTCTTTATACTTCTCTGAGATAGTTTAGAAAAGTAGTAGAAGATTACCAATATATATTTAGTTGCAATTACTCTCTCTAACTGAAGTTGCCTGACCCTTCTGATTGGAAGAATTGCTTATAATTACTTAATATTTTTGTGCAAATAATGATTGTAAATATATAATAAAGACCATTCAAAAAACAGATGCACAAGAAGTACTGTATTCAATCCCAGACAACTCAGAATTTAAAAAGAAAAAAGGAGACGTGATGATTTTTGGTGCTGTCTGGGGTAATGTTATATTTCTATGCTTGTTAAGCCTCAATTCCTTCTTAACTGAAAATAATGGTACTATCCTTTCTAAATTTTAGAGATTTTCTCACTACCACTAGCATTATTATTATTAAGAAATAAAACCAAAAATTTTACAAAGAAGAAATATTGCAAGCTGCTGAAAGCATTTATCACAAAAGGTCTGAGATAGAAATTTTGATTTTTTTAATGTAAATTATGACTATTAATTGACAGCATGATGGACACCTCAGGATAAATTCTATTTAATGTAGTAGGTTGTTTATGTTGTTCTACTGAATTTTGTTGTATGGATTTTATTTCAAAATTGGAATTTGCGTGACTTGCGCAGGATAATTAGATGTCTTGTGAGTCATTTCAGTAGCAAGTTTGCAGTCTCCCACATCAGTATGATGTCCTTGGTCAGAATTGTGGGCTTAAAAGTCTGCATTCTTTCCTGCAGCCAAACTGTGTTGGGAGGGAGGAATGAAAATGTGCAGAGAAGTTAAATTGCTGCTCACTTGAAATATGATGTATACATACACTTAAATGTCAGATGTGAAAACAGTAAAATGTATAGATTTAACTGGCAAGTAGAGCTTCTCTCTCTTTGGAAGAGCTACCAATAGAGACCTTGTGACTTCAACACTGATTGTGACATAAATATAACAGCACTCAGAGACTTGCAGTTCAGCAGTGGATCCACAAAGTTTTGCTTGCGAAGCCTCATACAACGGGACACTTCTGATACATGTGGTCAGGAAAGGGTAAAATTGTGCTGAAATAACTTCAAAAATAAAACATAGTCTTCAGCTTCTTTGGCCATTAAATCCTGTATTTCACAATGATAATCACTACATAGAAATAATTAGCACTACCAGCAATCAGTAAGTTCATTTGAATTCATATGAGTATGAATATGTTGTATTTTCCAGATCAAATGGACTACTTGATCCCGCTCTCAGGGAAGAAAACACAGGTCAATTTTACATGATTAATTCCGATATCGTACTTTGAATTTGAGAAAGTTAGCTCAGAGATTTTAGGAAAACATTTCTTTCAATTAGTAGACCTTTAGTGACTTTGTTAATGTTCCTGAGCTAATCTATATCTCTACCTTAATACTTGCATATTCAAATATTTCTGTCTTTATTTTTATGCATATGTACTCAGTGATTTATTACTTTCATTGGGAACTCAGTAAAAAGCTGCTCAAATGACTGAATAATGCCAAAAGCTAATGAAAACTACTGACTAGTCTTCAAATCCTCTTTTTTTTTTTCTCAGTCCTCAATCATTTAATATTTTGCATATCCTTTAATCAGTTGAAATTCTGAGATTTTATACAGCTGCTATTTTTTTCTGACCTAGAATTAAGAGACTTATATTCTGTGAGAAAATATACGTGACAGACTTTTTTTCCTGACAGATGCAGAAACAATTCATTGGGCATAAGGTTGCTCACAAATAGCATTTAAATTGTAACCTGACACTGGTTCTGCCATGTGATGAGGAAAGAGGAGCTTGATATGGTACTTTGCTGTTCTTCACAAGGTTCTCTCTAGTGGTGCTGAGTGTCTCAGCTGGAGCTATATCTGACCATGGCCTGGCACCAGCTTGGCAAGTTGTTCTTCATGAACATTACCCTAAGGGACACTGTATTTTCTTGGGATTGAGACAATTCCAAGCAGATATTTAGTAGGCATATTGTGTCTCTTTAGGGTTTCTAAAAAGGCAATGCTGTAGAGTTTTAAAATATTCTTTATGTCATCTAGACTCCTTTTGTGGTGACTCTTTGGGAGAAGGTAACTTTCTTCAGTTCACATAAACCTCAACTGAAGGTTTAATAAATCTGTATAACATATTTTTATCCAATCTTCCCTCTTACAGTATGAAAATTTTTTGGAATAAGTTCAAAATCCAGGAGAATATATGTTGTGTTTTCCTAAAATCTGTCTTCATTTTTAGTTTAACCCCCCCCCCCCGCCTTATTACTTTCTGTTCTAAATTGATTGAAATTGTAAAGAAAGCCTGTGCAATTCCTTCAGGTATCGGAATCATATTCATGGATGATGATCACAAATGCAATACTATACTTTATTACTAATTAATAATGACTATACTCTACAACAGTAATATCTTGAGGTTTTTTCCATATCCCAGGTATTTTACATTTCAAAACCCACTAGACAAGTTTTAAATCACATTATGCAAAGAATCTATGTTGCAGTTTCAGTTTGTGAGGTCTTGCAAAACCCTACTTTTAATTCCCATATGTACATCTTTAATTTTTAAATGTAAATTATGAGCAAGACTTCAACAGTCATCTTCAAAAGAGCAGTACTAAATCTCAGAGATTCTTGAAAAAATCATGAGTGTTGGCCTCAGTGCATAAAATCTATGAAGCAAAACAAGAGACCAAGCTTTTTCAGTTGTCAGAAAGTAAATAAAATCTACAGGAGATGTCAAAAGCATTAGCTCACTATGAGATACTCCTTTGTATTCATTATTCAAAAGATTCAGCTAATTATAAAAGTTCTACTGCATGCATACTGCCCAGAAGCAGAAAAGATTTTCAATTAGTTATAAAATGGTTGAGTTTCTTTTTATCCACAGGTAGATGGTATATGTTTCAGTGACTTCAGAAAATGTAGGGGAGGGGGGAGTTTCTAAGCCAGACAGATTTAAACACCAACATATGTGTGTTTTCTTATTCACCTTTTCTGGTGCACACCATTTTGAGAAAACTTTCATCAGAAAAGTTTTCCAGTTGCAGGTGGAATTGATGTCAAATCCAAGTAAAGGCCAGGAAATCATAGTGTCAAACCCCTTTATTTGGTCACTCTCAGTTTCCAAAATAGGGGATTGAGTACCTCTTTTCTGTGTGGCATCAGGGAGAGGTCCCAGCATCTGAGAGGAATCACTCTGACTTTTTTTTTTCTCTAAAAAGTCCCGTATAATATTTTAGGTGATCATATTGAAAATTATCAGTCTTGCACTATAAATCATTTCCCCTTGCATCTCTGTTACCAATCTATAACATTCTTCCATGACTGTATATTAGGCCCTGATGTTTTACTAAAATCTATAATTCTCAGCTCACCTTTCTTTGTCAGAGGACTTGTACTATCTCTCCCATTCCCCATGGAAGTTCAGAAAACTCAGAAACTCGGAAACATTTTTGGCATTTTCATCCCTACAGAAGATTGTAACTATTCTGTAGCATCATTTTGTCCACCTGGAACATGGACTTAAAATTTTGACCTTTGCCCTTTTTTTTATGTTACATGTAATTCCACTTACTTAACTGGTTTCTTACCAGTTCATGAACACTCTAAATAGGAGCAGATTTTCCCCTTCTCTTTTTCTTTCCATCATTTCATTTTCCATCACAAATCTCTGAGTGGATTTGCATAAGTGCTGTACTGTCCCTGTACTTTTTCTTCTGCTTAGGTTTTTATATAATATTTTTTATTCAAACATATCTCTGTGGAGTTTGGCCATACACATCAGTTCAACAGTGCAATGAAATACCAACTTTAGGATATATCCGTTATAGCAGCTTGAGGGAATCAGCATTGTATGAAATAAAGAATAATGGCATTGCTGAGTGCTGAATGAGAGGGAAAATGTAAAGTATGCATTCCAATGAAAAGCAGGTACATTAGTCTAGAAAGATTTCTAGTGGAAGGCTACAAACTATATTAAAAAAAAAAAGGAGCTTTTAACAGAAGACTCTGGGCAGGAGCTGAAAGGTAAATTGGTAACTTTAGGAGCCATGTCCACATTACTGTAAGATGCTTTCAGGCATCTGTCCTCCACAGACTGTAGAACTTTGAATCTTGCATAATACTATGGAATACTCTGCAGAATATTTCTGTTCATCTCTCCTGAGCAAAATTTGGATTAAAAGGTTTTTTTAGTTTTGACTGAACTTATTCCATATTTATCCTGATTAATGGAAAGGATCATCCTCCATTGCTCTGTTGGACAGATCATGCAGGTAGTAGAATCCCAGTAGTGATTACAAGTATTCATTTTTATGCTAAAATTTCCTAGGTTCTCTACAGCCAGCCCCAAAATACCCTGATGGTCCTGGAAGACAGATTTGGTTTTCTTTCGTACATTAGTCACAATGAGCTTTGTTAGAATTATCGCAGCTCTTACTGTCACACAGAATAGGCAATGTCTCATACTCTTACACTTCGTAGTCCCATTAGCAACAATAATTTCAGTAATCATTCCTATTTAATAAGAGAGAAATAGCATCTCAACAGTGGGCTGTTACCACTGCACCAGGTAACATAAGAAAATCTATTAATATAAGAGCATACCTGTCTTCCACATGAACAGTCAGTGCAGAAGCTTTTGCTCTGGTACCCAAGCTGTGCAGCACACACGGCTGTGCTCTCCAGTGTGTAGCTCCAGGGAGGTATGAGCAAGACTTTAAGCATATTTCACTGAAAGTGCCTCAGAGCTGCAGTATAAATCTGAGGGGGAATCTGGAAAGCATGATGTGAGGAGTGAATAGGCACGTTCTTACCAAAAATTTTCATTTCCAGCTATCATGATAGTGTGCCTACTAGGTTTATAGCACAAAAGAGTGCTAACATATTGTGTTAGCTTGGGTATGTGTATGGACGTATTTGTGTATACAAATGCCATCTTCCACCTCCTTCTCAAAGAAAGCCTTATAGAGTTGCATATGCCACCATGTGTTAAGCAATTTTTTTGTGGGCTATAAATGACTTGGCCAAGCTGTGAAATGAAACAGCTTGTTCCACTGCACTAACAGTGCAGGCTCAGTGCTTATTGTCTGTGCAGTAAATGTTCGGTGAGTCACTCTCTAAACGAAGCCACATCATATGTGGTTCTTACACCAAGTCCTATTCACTGTGTATACATCCTTGTGATAGGACAGCTTTATGACAAAGGGAAAATATCAAAATATACCATTATTTTCACTATTAAGTCATAAAACAGTGGTACTTTTTTCAGTTTGATTATCACTTTTAAAAACTTTAGCCTGTCTAGTAAAACTAAGCCTTTATTAGATGTGTAGGTAACATCTACTCCTGAAGTTAGAATTTTACCCTTGAACTGCTTTTCTAGTTATCTTTCTATTGATATAAATTCTCTAAAGACCTGCATCTAATTTTCTCCATCTACCTTTGAAGTTTATTTTTTTTTTTGCTTTCACTATGTCCAAAACACTACAAGGAAAGAAAAATCACTACTTAGCAGCCCTCTGCCAAAGCAAATAGGGAAGCTCCTAGATGTTCCTGTTATGCAACATGTTCTTGAGTTTACATTGAAATGTAATATGGTTTTGCTTCCACCTGACCCACAAGTTCAGCAGACATTATATAAATAAACTTTGTTTTCCTGTCATTCTGCTCACTTCTGAGTTGTCAGCAGGCTTCCTTACAGAAAACTACCTTTTGGAAATGCAACCTGCGAGTACTTTGTTTTCATTGCTTTCATTTTTAGCTGTTGTTTTTAAGATATACATTGTTCTTATAGCATTTTCTAAGCACTCTGTGTATTTTAATTTAGGTTGGTGAATGTTTGTTTACATCCCAAGTAAAAAAAAATCCCAGATAAAATATTCTCTTCAAATCATTTGTCTCTCTTTGGATTCCCAAAAGTAAATACAATAAATGCAAAACCTACTTGGCAATCTAGCTTTCCCCTTCTGATATTGTGCTAAATAAGACTTCTGAATTATAATTATTTGATCCTCTTTATTATATCTTTAAGGACATTTTATATTATCTCTTGCTACCATCCATGGGAGTAATTTTTCTCCCTTTAAAGTGCTTATATTATATCTATTATACTTTCATCATATTGTAACATAAGTCAAATGGACTTTAATCCATTCCCTAGGATTTCTAGTGTTTCAAGCCAGAATGTCTAATTTCTCAAAATCACACAAAGAATAAATAAATAAATAAAGAATAAATAAATCTGTTGTGATATTCACATCTTCATATGTATATTCAGAGTGAGAAGGTGTAAAAATTTTTAATTATTTTGACACATAAAGTGAAGGCTGGCTCAGAAGGGATTTTGTCATTTCAGACTATACTCTCAAACTCTCAAAAACTTGCATATCAAAATGAAAAATAGGTTTAAAATGTCTGTACCATGAGAGAGGGAAAGTAGCTTAAAATTTGTCATCTTTTAAATGAGAACCCAAGCAAATCTAGCAAATTCCTCCCTGTTTTTGTATAGGTGAGACCCATTTTGTGTTCTCATACCGACATGGAAAAATAGTGCAGACTCAGTTGTCCTACTTTAACAAAATATTAATACTGTGCTACAAAAAGATTATTGTAGCATTGTGCAAATACTTTACTGAATTGTGGGTATGTCAAATTCAGACTTTTTCATGAAGTTTGCAAATTATTTCTTCCTTTAGCAACACGTTTCCTCCTTTGTAAAGCTGCAGTAGAATAAGCTTAAATAATCAAGGTTCAGGCTCCTCTGTATGTATGACATTAGTTTCCTTCTTCTCCCTGTATGAACTTCTGTTGATACAAAAAGCCAGGGCAAAATGTGTCTTTCATCATCAAAATTTCAGATGTGCTGTGGCAAGCCATCTTTTATGCAGCTGAATCTGCAGCGTCTGATATGTCTCATTATGTAAGATGCTAAAATTGTGAAGACTATGAATATATATTTAGACTTGGGCAGTGATTTATGGTGAGGATGAAAGGGAACAAAGGTGGTTGAAGAGCGTTTTTCCTTCTGAGACTGCACAGTTCCCCTTTCAGATCTAGGCTGCACCTATATTTGAAGTTCAATTAAAATCACAAGAATAATTTCTACCATCATTTTAGCTTTCTCTAAATAAAGTTATGGAAAATTATAGAGCTGTAAATTTTAATTTTGATACTTCTAGCCTAGTTTCATTGTTTAAAAATCCATTTTCTAAATGAAAGCCATTAACTTGCCTCTCAATTATCACTGTAAAAAAGGCAGGCACCTCCAAAGGCATTTATCCATCCAAAAACCAAAAGCTTAAAGAGGTGCTATCCCTATTGCCTAGAGAATTTAGGGAGTTTGCATTAGACATAAACACTTCCTTATGATTAACCCTGTCATTAGTTTGTAATTCTAAATCGGAGTTAACATTTGGGGAAACCTGGTGTTTGAAGGAACTGCAGAGAGGATGTTGATAGACTTATTGGTTTAGAACCTAATAATTCCCTTTCACAGAAGGGGAAGATATAAATAAAAGATAATCTAGTAGGATGTACTGTGAGTTATTTGTATGGATATCTTGACTTCCTTCGTCTCATTTTTATTCTCTCTCCACCTACTACCATTCAAATGCACACAGGTATTCTGTGTTCATCTTCATCGTTAAAATCTACCTGTGGAGTAATCTCTGATCACCTAAATTTACAGGTGTTTACAGTGTTTACAGTTTACAGTGTTTACAGGTCTCATTATTTTCCGTCCATTTATTCCAAATATCTCTATGGTACAGGGACAAGTTCTGCTAGAATTCTGAAGAAAAAATCTTACTGGAGCAACCTCTGACCCCTGTGCTGTCCTTTAGGTCACTGGTTTGGGCTTCTGATACTAGTGAAACTTTTTCCTCAGATTCACCTCCTCTAACACTATTCCTTCATTATACTCCTCCCACTGCCTCAAGAACCTTTTCCTACAGCATTTTAGAAAGTCACACAACAGGAATAAAGCTGGTTGAAACTGGGTTGGTACAAGTACATGCCTTTATTTTTCATATTTGAGCATATTGTGAAGTATCAGTGTTATTTTCCCACACATCACATTACTTCAAATCAAGAGTTTTTACATATGGTATAAATGTACAGTCAGATTTTAGTTTTTTTGGAGTTTTTTTTGGGTTTTTTTTGTTTGTTTGTTTGTTTTGCTTTGTGTTTTTCTTTCAAAAAGATGAATAAAACCTCTGAAAGGGAGGCACACACAGAATGACCAATAAATGGAACGGAGTTTTTCTGGGAAATATTCCACACCTCAAAATCTCAACAGGCAAAAGACTTTCTCTGTTTTCAAAATACATTTTGTACAACAATTTTGTTTCATCTTAAAATAAGGATTTGGGCCATGCAGGCTAAAGTTCTGTTCCTCTCCCCCATCACACATCACATGTGCATCACATCTGAGGAGATTGGGAGAAATTAATGAAAGACCTTCTTGGCTCATCTCATAACACATAGTCTGTTCTTAGCAGTCCACAATACAAGGTAAGGAGAGGGAAGCAAAAAAGAGGGCAGCTCCTTTTATTCCTGTCTGCTCCCACCACAGAGCATCCCTGTGTCCCAGAGGGAGCTATTTATCAGGAGTGGAACTGAGTTTGCCATCTCAGAGGAGAATGGCTTCCTGCACAGTGACCCCACCTGTGTCAGGTAAGGGACAGAGTAAATCATATTAACACTGAGCCCTTCTTTTATAACACCACCCAGCCTTTCCATAGGCAGATTAGAGAAGACTCTGAACACATACTAGGGAACCTTAGCACTTGCAGTTCCTCTGCAGAACAGAGGTAAATAAATACAACCTTTCTCTGAGCTTCAGTTTGTCCCATGAGCTGTTGATTGCACTGTGAAGAGCAAACTGAGTATCCAGTTGCAGGAGGAGCAACAAATCTCAGAACATGAATATATTCAACCTCATATTTACTGAGACAGATCCATGGTAGTAATCCCAACATCTATTTAAAGCACTGTGAGACAGGAGGAAGTGGTAGTTAAAACTGTATTAGATGTCTGATTTTTCTTAATGTAGAAAAAAATGAATATAAAACCAGCCTGCAAGAGAAAACTGTGGCAATTTTCATGGAGAAAGAAATATGTGTGCAAAAGGTAAAAGACAAAAAAAAGGAAATTAAAAAAACCCATAAGGACAGAAAAGTTTGGAGTCTATAAACCTTGATAAACATTGTTTATGAAGATTATTCATCATTATTTTACAGCAGCTTTAGCAGTAGCTCATGCCCCAGCAAGAGGATGAAAGGTATCATGAATACAAACAGCTGGTACTGCAAGTAACTTGTGTGATGGTGAAAAAAAAGAAAAAAGAGAGAGAAAGATTTGCTTAAAAAAAGATTGGAAGGTTTTGGCTATATTTTAACTCCTTGATATATGTACTTTTAAAATTATACCGAATGCTTTTGCTTTACTTTCAGTTGGAGTTTTTTTAGCTCTAATACTGAGATATACATATATATATACACATATATATATATAGGCTACTATTTGCAGTAATACTGAATTATTTATTGCAATAAGATCATGTTATCTTGTTTTTCTGAAGCACAGCTGTCTGCTGGACAATGAACTTCTGTTTCTTAAAATAGTGTTAAAGGAATCCAGCAGAAACATATTTCTTACTACAACAGCACTGTGTTAGACAGAAAATTATGTCTGTATGAGCTTCATGGGTTACTGTGGAGACACTCTTGACAGTGGCAAGGTCTTCATAAGCCTTCCTAAGACTTTCTGTTTTCTCCTGGGATTACACACCAAAGTCCTGTCTATGTTTACACGATCAAAGTCTGTCTTCACAGAAAATGCAATCGCAGATACTGAATCCAAACAACTCTAAGAGAAGTAGATGTTATTAACTCCACCTCTGAGAGGTGAAGTCTAAGATCACAGGAAGCTACTAAGGAACATGTGTCTTGTGATAGAACCCATGTTTTTGTGTTCTCTTTAATCATGTCCCATATTTTAAAGCTGTACTTTTTTCCTTTTTTGAATCAAGTTATCAATATTTGGACTGGAATCTCAGATTGCTTAGATCTTATGACATGGTGCTGTATATTCTAACTCTCTAAATATTACAAACACATAGAGCTACATAAGAGTATTTGAGTTGCTTGATTCTGGAATATATTATTTCTCATTACACCATGTTAGAGATAATTATCCAAGTACAAGTCATTAGATATCTATGAGAAAAACAGTAGTAAAGTACATAAAAAATTCCTTTATTCTATCAATAAACACTGTACGGAGCCCTCAGAGGTACAATAATTTAATCTCTCAGTGTATCAAAACAGAAAAAGACCTAAGGAAATTATGCATCTCTTCAGTAGGCCAATATCACTGGAAGCTGTTTAGAAGTACCTTCCTCTGATTTAAAATCTTTCACCATAAAGTGTCTGACTCCTAAAGCTCCAGAAGAGCATTTCCTACCTACTTTGTAAACAATAATTTAATATATAAACTTCATTTGGAAATAAAAATGCTGGGAAATATTGGTTAATATTTTTTCCCCTTATATTTTATGTTTAATTCCACTGATCCAGTACCCCCCAGTCACTCTTCTGGAACAGAAAAGCCCATACCAGTTTATACACAATCATGAAACAAAATGTCAGTTTATGTATTTTCGTGATTCTGTTTTCTGGCCATCTGGCATCCATTCAGGAAATTACTCAAATATGAAGTTTATCAAGTAGCAGCATTTAGACATCTCATATTTAAATTTCCATGTTTAACCTACTCATGCATTATCCATCTATGTGAAAAGACATAGTCAACCTCAGAAAGCAATTCAGCTTATTCTAAGATGAAAGTGCAAATTATCTCAGAACCTTACATTTAGACAATTGAACTGAGTAAAAGTCCTGCCATTCTCCAGTGAGATTTACTTGCTCATTTAATGCATTGCTGAATTAGCCTTGATAACATGGAATGATGGAGGCAACTACTTACTTTTTTCTTAGGTAATTCTGTTTGACAGCAGGCATCTGATTAAAAAGGAATGGGAGCACAATCCATACTTATCAATCTCTGGAACTGACAATAGCAATGAAGATGACACATTCTGTGATTTACAGCAGCAGTCAATTAAAACTAATAGAAAAACTAATTAACCTTTTACAATGCAGAGTGTGACAGCCCTACAAGAACAACAGCTTTGGTATTGCCACCACCACAGCAAATTTAAACTCCTTGACTTCTCAAATACCTTTCAGCAGATTAGTTAATAACCTCCATCTTTTATTTGTTAATGAATTATTAATAAATATGGTCCCCCAAAAAGAGGTGTGCAGTCATGAAATAAACCACGGATGTATTTAAACATATGTATAGATATAGATATATTTAAGAATTGGTTGCCTGCAGTTGGCAGGTTGCAAAAACGAACACAATGATGCTGTGCTTGATTGCGTTCCTCCTGTGGTATATCAGTAAGTGTGTATTTGATATATATAAAACAGGCAAAATATCACACCACTTCAGCTTAAATATCTCTTATCCTTTTCAAGTTTTACTCTAGCATATGATTGTAGAACATCTTTTTTTCACTCCTTTTTCCTGAGCTAAAAGTAGCTAAAAGACACTAATTTTTTTTTTAGTGCTTTGCTATATGGTTCCTTGGCTGTGATAATCCTGTTTTGCACCTCTTTAATCTGAAAATAATTTTTATTGAGGAAAATGTTACTGCTCAAGTTAAAAATTATTTTTCACTTCCTTGGGAAACTCTATTAGTACTTTCTTAAAAAGATATGCAATATCGCTTTTTCAGAGTTGTATTGTAGAATTTATCATCATCCAATGTACCAAAATACCTGCAATCAGTTCCATTTTCACATCACTTACAACTGATGTTTTCTAAAGTTATATAAGAACACAAAAGGTTGTGACTGGGTGCTGTATATTTTTATTTATTCATACCAGCCCTTGAGGTAATCCAACCCCACGACACCCTGAGGAAGCTTATTTCTCTCACACCAAAGAACATTCGTGTCCCATTCAGACCACTGTGAACTCTCACTAGCTCTTAGAAGGTTCTCTATTGACTGTTCTCTTCATCACCCTCTCATTTTCATTTAAAGAATCAACTCCACAAAACAAGGCACACCTGCTCTATTTTTGCACACCCACCGAAGGAAAGATGTAATAAACATATATGAGAAAGGGGGAAAAGCTAAGCAATGGAAGAAATAGGAATCTCTTCTGAGTCTACAAAATTCTGGTGGGTTCTGAAGTGGTGATTTATTTTAGTGCAATGTTTCCTAAGGCTGGTGTTAATGGTCATTCACTCATGGTGTGGGAGAAATTAAAATTAGTATGGAAGCACAAGAAAGCTCTCCGTCTTCATGTGTTTGCAGCTGCAGATCATTGTTTTCCCCATGAGGCTTAAATAGTAAAACAGGATTTTTTGTCCTAAAGAGTATCTGGGGATATAGAACAGTCCATGGAAAATTTCCAGATGCTGAGAAATGGTGTTGGAATATTCAAACATAATTTACTGGAAGCATTTATCCTTTTTTCTGGCTCACAGCATCACAAGTGGCATCCAAACCACCTCCTCTCATCTGAAGTTTAATGCAGGCCTAAGTGAAAAAGGAGGTACTAAGGCATTCAAGAGGAGGTCCTAACAATTAATGCAAATAGAGCTTAGAAGACAGAGAGGGAATAAACGAAATAAGCCAAGTATATTTTCCAGAAAAGACTGTGATTAACTAAAGATTGCCTGGAACTAATATTACATTTGCCCTACAACTGTCCATGTGGGGCTTTTTTTCATGATCAAAGATTGGAGTCAGTGCAAGAACCAATACTGGTCGCAAATTCAGATTTAAACGCCTTTCATGTGGGTCATGTCTTTGTCCATGGTTTGAGAATTTTATCTACAGAGAAAAGGAGGCATTATAATAGTCTTGTATCTCTTTCCAGTCATTCAAAATCCACAGTTTAACCAAGACAGGCCCAATGGGAACTTAACACTTTCCAGAAAAAGGGCATTATAACAGATTAATGAATAACAACAGAGACATCATTGGTCGTTCCTTCTTTGATCCCAGATACCAATGACCTTTTCTGCTGCCATCACAAGATGAAGGCTTCATTGTCTTTGCACAACCATATAGCAGAGAAATATGCTATTGTTGCATATTCAAACATAGGAATGGTTTTGTGATGATTAAATATTGTAAAGAAACACTTACCTCATAACAGGTTCTCTACCACCTCAGAAACAATAGGTGAAATGCTGGCCCAACTGAAGCTGAATTGCAAATTTACTATGGACTGTAACTAAGTTAGATTCCAGCTTCAGTTTGTGAGGATACTTGGGGGCCCAGCATGTAGCTGTGATTATTTGTTATTACACTTTTGTTAAGGATCCCCCAAACTATTTTAAGTAGAAAAAAATAGAATTGACAACTGTGAAAGAGAAGTTGTCATTTTTAGAGGGAGTTATTCAAATTTGGTTATACATTTGTGATGCAAGAAGTAATCTCCACATGCCACTTGGCAACTTAACACTCTTTAATTGAGAACCTTCTCCAGATGTATTACAATTGTTTACCTTCTGCAGAATTGCTTTGCACCTTAAAACATCTTGGCACCAGCTGCTAGAATTTCCAGTAATCTGTTAAAGCCTGCTGGCACCAGAAACTAAGTAATAAAGAATCACGGGGGCTATACATTTTGATCTCTTTTGAACTAGTGTCTAAAGGGAAGAGGACGGTGAATTAATAATTTCAGCAGCAGGACAATAAATAGAGAAGCACAACCCCACTACGACATGATGTTAATATAGAGAGAATTGAGCTGAGGATGCTCTGCTCCCACCACCATACGCATTTAGAAGATGTAGCCCTGCTCCACTCTGCCTGGCTTCTGTAAAGGCTTGTGGGAGGACAGTCAGAGAAAAGGCAATGTAGCTTTGTCTACATTTCCTTCTGTGCCTTCTCTCCATCTACGAACTGGTTTAGAGAGAAATCCATAAAATGTAGAAATAACGGGCCAGGATTTCTGTCCACATAAGTAGGGAAATTACCTTTACTTTTAAAGGTCACTGAAAGCACTTTTCTTTAAACTGTGTGAATGATATTGCTCCATGTATGTAGGAAGGTGAAATGAAATGCTGACTTCACCAGACTTACTTCATTGCCTTTGAATATCTTACTTTTAACACTCTATTGAATGTTCTCTTTCTTCTTTTCTTTCTTTTCTTTCTTTTTTTTTCTTTAAATGAGATAACTTCAGAATCTCGTAGTAAATGTTTCTGAAAAGGAGAATTGCAGTGACCGTTATGTGACTTGTAATGATTGCTAGAGAAATTTCTATTCTTGGGGAAAAAAGCTCCACTGAGGCAAATACATTCTGAAGCATATAATCTAGTTATACAAGTGTACTACATGTACCTACCATTTGCTCATCCAAGCTATATATTATCCTTGCACTCCTGACTAAAAACTATAAGGTATAAGTAAATCTACCAAAACTATAATGGAAAAAAAAGCAAAAGTGAACCCCAAACTAAAAAACCCAAACAAAACAAAACAAAAAAACCCAAAAGAAAATTTTACTTCTCTCCAAGTTAGAAAGATGCATTCCGTTTCCTTTTACATTAATGAGGGTTGTTTTTTCTGCTTTTCCAGGTAAAACACAGGTTATGGGTGAAATCAAGATTGCATTAAAGAAGGAAATGAAGACAGATGGAGAGCAACTGATAGTAGAAATCCTTCAGTGCAGAAATATCACATACAAATTTAAATCTCCAGATCATCTACCAGGTATCCCTAAGAAAACAGCTTCATGATACTTTGAAAACATTAAGTAGGTTGCATCTTAAGTCATTTAACATCCTCAGTAAAATGGAAAAGAAAATTACTTCTTAGCCAGGATGACATATTCTACAGGATTCTTTTTGAAGTGCTTCTTTTCTCCTATGAGCAGCTTTAATGGAAGTAAAAACATTTTGTAGAAGAAAATTAACCCTCAGAACTTAATCCTTTTTTTAATTTACTTTTTATTTTTAAAAAATTAATCCATTTTTAACTTTAATAAAAATTATAAATCCCTAGGTTATCAAAGAACAGTTATAACTAGCAGAGGATTGTATTTTTGTGAAAAAGCTTTTTAAAAACTAAAATCTCATGTTCATAATTATATTTTCATACATAGATGAAGACATCAAGGTTTTTGCTCTTTTAATGACAGCATTATAAACACAAAATAATTCCTTTGGATTTAGTGGGGTGGGTCCATTTCTACACCATGTGAATGAAAACAGAATATGACTATGTAAAATGTAATTTTTTCACAAAAATTCACCTCTGTTGAAATCGTTAACAACAACGATTATTTAAAAGCTTCTGTATTTAACACATTGAACTATTCTTCCCCAGACCTGTATGTGAAGCTGTATGTTGTCAATATCTCTACCCAAAAGAGAGTAATTAAGAAGAAAACCAGGGTATGCAGGCATGACCGAGAGCCTTCTTTCAATGAAACATTTAGATTTAGCTTGAGTCCTGCTGGGCATTCTCTTCAGGTAATTCTGCATTTTATTAAATCCTAATTTTGGATGTTGTCTGTACTGTGCTATGGGCATTTGAGCTCAATCTTCTACCCCAGTTGTTTGCTGAAAAGAGAAAACTACAAAGAAAGTAACAGAGTTATATAATAATGGAAATATCAGGCGGGAGGAGACATTAAAAGATGGATTACTACATCACACCACACTGAGGAAGGGTATTTATAGATCAGGCTTGAAAATTTTAGGCTTGATCAGTTCTTAAAATCCCCCAGAGAAGAGGGTTATACACGTCTTCCAAGAATAACTTTCTATGTATTTAGAAAGTTAAGTGCAATATCAAAATTAAAGATATCGTATTTTTAAATTAAGCTCACTTATCCTTAAGTATCCTCACAAAGTACAGAGGAAAATTCATCCACTTTTTTTAATTAAGAAAAAAATTTACATTGAAAGGCTGTTATCTTATCTCTCCTCTCTACTTTTCGAGGATAGGTCAACCAAATTTCTTTTGCCTAGATGCCTAATCATTTTATTATTCTGTCCAGTTCACCAACTTCTTTAAAATTTGTGGTACCTAGAAATGGATACAACAATCATAATCTCAGACACTGAGAATTATTGGTTATGCCAAGCCAGATATTCTCTGGTACATTTGTAATGGAGTTGACTTTTCATCAGTCTGTTACACATCAAAGGATGCATGGAACTGGTTCAGGAATAGTCCCTCTCTTCTGTTTAGTTGCTTAGACAGATTTGGTCATATGGCCAGACTTGTTTGTTTTTTTGGACAGGTTGGATTCAATTTGCCTACTTTCATTTATTTTCACATTAGGAGATAACAAGTGTAAGCCATATATTCAGGCTTCCTCCAGTCAGTGGAGAGGGATAAAAAATTCAAGGGGTATCTGCAGGCCAGCCTTAAAATTAAGTAGAAGGCATTGGGCATATCAGCACTTAACGTACCTTTACATCTGTCAGACCAACCTGAATAAGACAGCTGCATTTTGGTGACTAAAATTAGTCTGGATTATCTAAGCGCCGACATTAGGTTAATGCTTGTATCAGTAATATCACAGTCAAAATGGATGTTACATCAAAAACAAGACACCTAAAAATAGATGGTGTTTTTTCCTGTGTTAAGGAGTCCTAAAATCTTATTGTTTCTATAGACTCAATAAAAGGCTATTTAAGAGTTTATATTTTCTGGGGAAAGCCAAAGTGGTCAATAAAGTCTTGCAAAGTTTAAGAGCTCCTGTAAAAAATTTGCTTCCAGTCGTGTTTTGAAGAGAAAACCATATAAGGTAGGCCAGTAAAGAAGAATTCACAGAGTCCTACGGAAAAATAATCCATCAAGTTTTTAGGAGGGAGATAGTGAGGGACATATCCGTAGGAACAGTTAGCCTGAGACTTGACAGCATTTCTTCTAGAACTCTGTGATATAAAGACAAGAGGAGACTTAGGGGTGACCTCATTGTGTTCCTCAACACCTTTCTGGGGGAAAGCAGAAGGGCAGGCACTGATCTGTTCACTGTTGTAACCAGTGACAGAACTTGAGGGAATGGCCTGAAGCTGAGTCAGGGGAGGTTTAGGATGGATATCAGGAGAAAGTTTTTCACCCAGGGGGTGGTTGGACTCTGGAAGAGGCTCCCCAGGAAGTGGTTATAGCACCAAGCCTGACAGAGTTCAAGAAACATGTGGACAGCACTCTCTGGCACAGGATGTGATTCTTGGGGTATCCTGCTCAGGGCCAGGAGTTTGACTCTATGATCCTGATTGATGTCTTTAAAATCAGCATATTCTATGATTCCATGATATGTACTGATGCTGCACACCAGAGCTAAGAAAGAGAATGAAAGCTGTAAAAGTATCCTGTAAAAGTATCAATGAACAAGTTTAAAACAAAGGAAAAGTGTTTCCGCTTCATGAAAATTGGATTTTGAGTTGTAATATGTATTGCCTTTATGTATTGTGAGTGCTAAATTTTTTCACAGAAAAAGTAACTGAAGAAAATTATAGGAGAAATTTATGGACAAAAGCCATCAAATTCTGTTAAATAAAAACTTACTATCTGTGAGTCAGGAAGTCAATGGTCCACATATCTTATTAGGTATTTTAAGAGAGTGTCAATACTTAACTGCCTTGTTCTTATATTCTGCCTAATACACTGCCCTCTGCACTTTTGGAAGCAAAATATTTGCCTGGAGAGAGCTGTAATCTGACTCAGTGCATCTGTTTTTATGTGCTCTTCAAACTTAACAGTCAATTTGGTCCTATGGCAAAGCATGAACATGGGTGATTTGAATGCTGAATTTGAGTAATGAACAAAGACATGGACACAGTCAAAAGAGATTTGGAGGAGAGGGAAATGAAACAAAACCAGAACTTATAGAACAAAAATTAAATTGGAAGATGATGGGAGAAAATAAGATCATAGAGAGGGAGTAAGATGAGATTAAACATGATAACAATAGAAGGTACAATGTAAAGAGCTATGAGAACTAACCAGAGGCAGAAATTAAGACAAGGGACTACGGTCTAAAAATCAGCAGCAAGTGCTGTGAATATTTGCCATAAAAATGGGACCATGGGCTTTTGAGAAAAAACAAAACAAAACAAATCAAAACAAAATACCCCCCAAAAAACCAACCAAAATGAAGGAAAGCTTGAATTGTTTGGTACAGAGTAATGGGAATAAAAAAAACCAGAAACCCTGGGATTTAGAAACTAAGACTAACTGATCCAGGATAACAAGACTGGAATTTGAGGCCTGGAGCAGAGAAGCAACAAGGATGAGAGACAGAAAAGCCGGAGAAGATAGACCCTAGGGCTCCATCTGGGAGCAGTAGGGAGAAGGATCGAGGACAGAACTAATGAAAAATTGGACAAATTTTTCTGTCCCAAAACTGTTGATTGTGTCAGAATGAAAATATTCTGTGGAAAACATTTTGGCTGGTTTAAAACAGGCACTTTCCTCAGCCCCTGGCAGTTTTTTCCTTGCTTCTCTGATTTCTCTGTTCCTTGGCAACTCACCTGCGACTCTTCTGGAAAGCACTAAGCTTCTGGCTCCTGGCTCACTGCAATTAGAAATACATAATGTCCTAAGCGAGACTAATCAGAAAAATCCAGAAGAACACATTTCACAGATGTTCTGGTTTGGCTTTCCAGCTTCTGGGCAGTCCATTCTTCGGCAAACACTGAACCTGAGGACCTAGAAAGCCATCAGCAGTGGAGACAGGCTGCCTATTGTACTCAAGGACACTTTTTCTGATGAATGGAGTTTCCTAATAGTTCAGTACCTAAGAGTTTTCCCTTCTCAAACCTGTTGACTAACAGCCATAAGCTATCCGGGTTTCCAATTGATACCAAAACTGGACAAGGAAGTAGGAAGCCTATTCAGGAAAACCTTTGCATATTTCTTCCTTTTAGAAATTTATTTTAAATTTTATTCGTAATGTAAGGTTTGCATTTTTTACTTTGCTTTCCAAATCAGAATGGAAAATTTTCATAAATGTTGAAGTTCTTGATTACAGGAAATTCTAGTTCTTCTACAGTTCTGTTACATGTCTACTGCCATGTGGTTTCAGCAAAGTAAAAAATCCTTGTGTCCTGTCATTTTTCTTCTAGCCTAGATCTTTGAAACCAAACAACAAAATGCCCTATTTTCTCTCCTGCTGGTTCACACAGAGACTGACAGCCTCCTTCTGTTATCAGTTTCTTCCCTTGCTTGTTGCTTGTTGAGGTCTGGTCAGTAACTGTGAATATTACAAACCTGCTGCTAATCCTGTCATGGAAATGTAAATCTTCGTTACTTCTTTCTCTTTTTGAAAAAAATAGGAAGTTAATAAAAAGAAAACAAAACCAAACAACAAAACATTTTGCTTGTTAATTCAGTTACTCAGAATTAAGAAATGCTAAAATTTTTCTGAATGTGTAATTATAGCTCATGCCCTGAAGTATACATATTATCAAATGCATTTTCTTAGGATCATGTATAATGAACATATAGACCCATAGAATGAGATAAGTCCATAAGAAAAGTGTATTTTTTGCATGGCACAAACCTCTGTAGCTGGAAAATATGTGATTGGATGACATTTCACAGAGAGCCTTGAACACCTAATCTGCATCAGACTTCCACAGACTTAACAAGAGCTGGTATTTCACCTGCATAAAGCTTTATCTTGTAACTTAAAACTTGACTTATGCACATCCTTGGTAACCAGCAGGTGAAAAAATTGCTCATTAACATTCAAGATTGTCATCTTCTAATTGCTATGTCTCATGATAAGGAAACAGAAGGGGGAGAATATTCAGTTTCCACAGGGCTTTCTGTGAAGGGAAAGGTGACTCTATGCAAAAAGTTTGGTCAACGTTTCTTTTTCTGTGCATAGCATATTTGAGCTCAACATTTCTGGATCTTTCATGTTTTGCTAGTATTATGTTACTATGCACATTGATGAATTACGATTATGATTATGATTATGGTTATGATTATGATTATTATTTTCACAGATTCTGCTTGTCTCCAATGGAGGGAAGTTTATGAAAAAGACACTGATTGGAGAAGCTTATATCTGGCTTGACAAAGTGGATCTAAGGAAAAGAATAGTAAACTGGCACAAACTGTTGGTCAGCTCCACACAAACACACTGAGCAGAGATGTCTGCTTAGGGCACAAAACATGCAGAGTCTGCTCTAAACAGCATCACTTCAAGAATATAGTTTGATATCATTGTGTTTAGCTAGTCTTTCAGAATACAAAGTAGAAAAGAGCAGTCTCTGGGCTACAAAGCACACTTAAATGAGGGCTAGTACACTTATTTTTGCTGCAAAACACAGCAAAAGGAGAAGAAAATCTGGGCCCAGAAGTTAAAGCGAGGCTGTTTGAAATGAAGACTGATATGAGGGCTCCATGTTGTTGGACTCTTTGTGAAGAGAGTAACTGTGGAGGAAATGATGAAGGCTGGAGGCAGGTGCTAACACAGAGCTCGGCTGCAGCTGGAGGTAGTGTGATGGGAAGCACAGTCTGGTTTTCTGTGCAACCAGAAGGAGATCAATTTATGGAAAAGCAGCTAGGGTGACTGACTTTCCAAATCTCACTTATCAAAAGCGCAAAACTTGCTCCTCTGCACCTTAGGATCTCTGATAATTTGCTGTAGTGAGATTATGCCACTTGACACAAACTGCAAGGTGTTTGCAAGAGTGGTAATGTTATTTTACATTATTTTTTTCCTTCTTTCTTTTTCCTTCAAAAACTATACTGTGGAGAATCAGATCTGATTGTTGCATTTGTTTCTGTGTGTTAACAATGGATATAAACCACTCTCCTAGAATGTAATGAATAAAATTATACAAACTGTCTATACCTTGGGATGTGGTTTTAAGGAGAAAGGACAGTTTATAAACCACTCTACATCAGAAAGAAAAAATGCTGTTTCAATGTCAGTGACACTGTACTTCACCCCACCCTTTGAATCAGAAAGTCTAAATCAGTTTGAGATTGAAAAGATTTAAGCACTGGGACTAATGCAGTTATTTCAACTAATCCTTATGTTTTTCAGCAACCAGTCTTGTTCTGAAACTGTAGAGAGACAATGAATTCTAGGCTATTTTGTGGGTACTTCGGAGCAGCAGTCCCACCATGCCAACACCGACCCTCTCGATGCAGGGCTCCGTATCAACACTGGTGACACACTTGTATCTAAGGGGAAGGGACAGCAGGGCAGCTCCTGACTGGGTGCAGCTGCATTAGAATGAAGAATATCCTCTTGCTATCTCAGGTGAATGTCTGAGTATAATCCACTCAACAGCATGGCTTCTCAGTTAGGCAAGAAGTAAACAGGAAGGTAACTTGCAACTTTTAAGGCTGTGTCAGCACTTCCATGCTTGAAGTCCCCCTTTCACGGATTCGAAGCCAAGCAGTTAGTTCACTTGTGATGAAACTACTGCCTGGCATGGCTTAGTCTGGTTGTTATATTTTCCCTTGTACCATGTTTGAAGAAAAGAAAGCTTTTTCTCCCCTTCCTAAAAGTATAGCAATTTGTTTAAAACCCAAGAATTAATGGTACTAACTCCCATGCTACTCAGAAGGCGTTTAATATTTCACAGCTTCAATAAAAAGTAGTTTCCCTGGAAATATGATCTCATGACCTTTGCATACTTAAAAAGAAAATGACCAAATTTCTACATGTCAGACATTTATTATTCTTGCCCAAAAAAGACTTTTCAGTTTTCATTAAATTATTTAATGTACATTGTCTTATATTTTCTGAATATATGCAGTACACTTCCACAGGTTGTACAAGACCAGCTGAAAATATTCTTCTGGAAAATATTATATGCTTTATAGAAAAAGGAAAAATAAAGCTTAGGTTATTAAGCAATTGGATTAACTGTGAAAAAGCTACACCATTCAATCTGGTGACACTTCCCACATAGAGTTTTTGTTTTACCAACTTAAAATATTATAATGGAACAGGAATACAAGAAGAAATATACAGATGATATTAATTCTACACACACCAAGGAAACTCCTGTTGTTTATAACCTTCTGGTAGCCTGCTTAACTTGCAAGCAGAGCAACCTTACCAAAATCTTATTATCTATCTTAAAAACACAACATCACTGACAGTGGAAGTAGGATGTGTGCTTTAATGTTGAATTTTATGCTTTTACCAGTATATGTATACCCTACCTCTCATATATTTTAAGAACAGTCCTCTGGAGTTATTGTAAAAATTCTATATGTTTTGATGTTGTGTATGTTCTTATAAGAAAATACTTCAAAGAAAAAAATCCCCGATTGAACCAAAAAATCCTGCCTGGATATATTTGACATATGTGTTGCTCTCTTGGTGGGTTATCTTGCATTCCTGATGACTATACTGTGTTTGTACTTTGAAAAAAGACCCGCAAAAAAACCATTCTGTGTGAAGTACAAGCCATGAGGTGTGCAATTTTGTGCAAACTGCTGGTGATTTTGTTCTTGCTAAGATTTGCTACAAAGGCAGCAAGTCTCACTGGTAGTTGCTATGGAGATTTCTGAGAGGAACAAGCAGTATCTGGCTGCTTCACTGGAAGCCTGTAATCATCATTCTTAATTGAGAAAGTGGACAGGCGTGCTTTGCTCTCACACACATACAAATGTGGCCAATATTTTTATTGAATACTTTTGTTGGGTGGTATAGCTGTGACTGTAGAGAACAGCTGCCATTGAGGATAATCAGCTGTCGGCAACTGGTTTAATTCAAGCGTCTTTGGTTCTCTGAACAACACACAAAATGTTTGTGCATGTTGAAATGGCAGTTTTGGACTCCTGTCATGAAACACAAAGAGTAGAGTTTGTGAGGAACATGGCACTGCCTTGGCCAGCTGCAGCAAGGACAGGGCTCCTATGGTGTCACCCGGGGTGGGTGTGGGTCAGACCTGGGCCCACGCACTCAGCTTTCTGAGGCAGCATCATTCAGAGGTCAGAGAATGCTACCAAAGTGTGCCAAGCTCCTTTTTTTGACCAAATTTCTAGGTTGTACTGAAATCACTCTATGCAACACAGATTCATGTTTGAATGCATAGTTTCTTTTTTTGTTGTTTGTTTGTTTGTTTGTTTTATGAATGAAGTCAGGAAAAACTCTCGTGACAATGTTTTTTAAAAAAATAATCAAACAAGGACTATTAGTATTTTTTTACCGTTTTGTATATATCTCAGTATAATTTTTTTTTTGCTTTTTTCTCATTAATTTTTATTTCTTTTATCTGGCCAAAAGTGCTTAGATGTGGAAACAGCTTTTATCATTTCTGAGTGATTGATTATTAATGAGTTCATACATTTCTACGATTGCTTTGAAGATACATATTGCAGGGAGGCAATAGCAGAGGCATTTTAACTCTTTTAATGCATAAATCTGCTGAGACAACAGAAATTGAAGCTGCTTCTTAGTTCAAGGCCTTGTGTAGTGGAAACAAGCTGAAATATGAGCAAAAGCACAGTGTGTGTGTTTACAAATGACAGGGATTTATAACATTATCATTATTATTAGTATGTATACAATGAGCAGCAAACAGCCACTTTTTTTTTTCCCAGGTTACAACTAGACATGAGAGCTTCTATGATGAATGTTGAGCTAGTTCTTTATCATTACACTTTAAAGGGATAGTATCCAGGGGCAATGAGTGCTGCTTCTTTATTATTACCCATGGTTTTACATTACATGGATCCTGTCCACACAGAAAGAAACAAAAAACCAGTTAAAGTCAGTAACAATCAACCTGTTGGCTTTAACTGGCTTTAAATCAAGACCTAGGAAATATTTAAGTTATTTTTCTGGATGGTGGATGTTTGCATGGTTACGATGTGGGATATGGTAGCTGGTAACCAGCTGATATTGATTCATACTTTGAGGATGATGATGAAGAAAAAGAAGACATCTATTATATTGTAAGCTAGTGTGAGCCCAATAGAGATTATTTAATTAGGATTTAGTTTCATGAAGATATCATAAAGATGTTAATAGTATTTTTTTAAATTATTATTTGAATCATAACTGACACTATTTTTAACTAGTTTATTTTCATTGCTATGATGCTGAATGTCCCAGATTCATTATTTGAGTATATATCTAGATATGTACATACCTATGTGAATAGCAGAGAAAATTTGTGAGTGTAACTTATAAAGGTAATGAAACAGAGAGAAAATTTAGCATAGTATTCACCTACATTATATTTAAACTCTAGTCCTACATGCCTTGTGAGTTTTTAGTACACTTGGCATGTAAGATGAATTGCTCTTTATAAATACATGTTGCCTTTAGAAGGAAAATAGAAAGAATAAGTGAAACCGGATACTCTCTCTTTAAATCATAAGAAACATTTTAATGTTTTCTATATGTTCTCTTTTATTATTTTGAAAAAAATTAATAAGCAAATATATTGATGAGCTCAAAAGTTATATATAGATATCCATAATTAAAACTAGATGATTTGACGAGAGTTGTTTTCTTAATTTGTTACCCTGTAAATAAGTATACATTTTTGTAAAACAAACTGAGTTTAAATTACTAATTCCATTTGACATCCAAGCATGTGAGTGTGTCCTTATTTGATTGTATCTTATAGGTGTTCAGTGATGTGCTCAGGTGCTCAACAATGGCTGACTAACGTGTGTGCTGTCATGCTACAGACAACGTGCACAGCAGACACAATGTTTAAAAAAATCCAAAAAACACCCAAAAAACCCTGCAAAAACAACAAAAAAAAGAATAGTCCTTGGGCAAATGTAATGTTTCCACGGTGAATGTTGCATGCATAGGTGGTGGTTTGTTGATATTCATTTCGGTTTGAATTTCTTTCAATTTTCATTTTGCTTCCAGAATCATCAGGAAAAATGAAAACAAAACAGACTTGTCCTTAAAGTTGTAAAAACTGAAACAAAAGCAGTATGAGAATTGTATAAAAATGCTTGTAAATCTGTCCCAGTTTTCACTTTATGTATAAATCCATGCCATGGTTTTGTGATTGTATACAGGATGTATCTTGAGAACTTATGCAAATTGTGCTCTATAAAGGCTGTTATCCCAGTCTGACAAATAAATATTTAAAATATCTGGTTTGGTTTCTTTTTCCTAATTAACATGAAAACCTATTTTGCTGGTTTATATTTCCCATTTGTTTACCACAGTGGTTTTATGGAAATGCTCTACACACTGCCTGTACTCTTCTGTCCTATTTCAGCATTAGCACACCTCCCAGGGTATCACTCATGTCCCATATTTCAACTTGAAATAAAGAATGGTTCAGTCCTCAGAACTTTTTTCCAAACAAGTAAGAACCAAAATCACATTCAGCTTGTTGATATCTTCATATAGTTTCATGTCTGGCAACCTATATAGGCAAAAAATATATATGCATACATCAGCACAGTTTAGGAATATCCGGGGGTTTGTCTCCTCAATGGGAAGAAAAGGTGAATTAAAAAGGTAGCCCAACTCTATATCCTTGTAAGCTCCTGATGGAGGCATAATAAGAAAGAATCTGATAAACCCTAGAAGCATTTTCTCTGGGTTTTTCCTCCAGCAGAAAGAAAGTTTCCAGGAACAATATATTTTGGATTTTATTATAAAAAAGAAATAATTTTCTTTCAGAAATCATTTTTCTAGCACTGAATTTTATCTGACTAGTAGAACATCTGTGCTGCTTTCCCATTGAGACTGTATTTTTGAGCCATGTCTAGATCTATATTCATTATATTTGCATAGTTTCCCTATTTGATAAAAATTAAAAAAAAAAAAAAAAGATCCCCAAGTGAAATAAATTGTTGTAACAGTCTGGAACATATAGACTGGATTTTTTTTCTGTCAGTTGATGCTCTTTTCTCAAAAAAAAAAAAAAAAATGAGAAATAGGCAACAGCTTTGAGGATGCCTCAAGAATAGAGGTGTCCTTTTTCACATTAGCTGGTTTGCTACAGCACTGACACAGGCTGACTTCTATTAATGCCCATCAGGAAAGAAACTCATCTTCCCAGTGCCTGCCTCAATCACTAAGGTATGACTTCTCTCTGAGAAAATTGTTTGACTACAACAATGACTACAACAAACACTTCACCCCACACTCAGCTCAAATTTTCTACATCCTCTTTTATTTTGGTGAGGAAGCTCCTGCACAGAGTACTGGCCCTCTGGAAATGGTTGGAAAGCATTTTTGAAATGTCAACAGAGAGAGAGCTAACTGAAATTATCTGCTGTGGAAGCTGTAGGTTTATCTGACTCTATCTCCAGGAAACTAGTTTACAGAGAGAAAATCCCAGTGTCCCTTCACAGACACAGAATGAATGATTAAATAATATGCAATTTCTAAATAATTAAAAATATTTAACAAAAATATGTGCTTGTTTACTCAGAGCATTCAACAAAATGCAGAGTATGAATGAGTTATTTCCTCACATTGCTATTTGTGGGGTTTAACTTAGAAGATATGATGTAAAACCGGGAATTGGGAAGTTCATGGAATGTTTTTTAAATAGGCTGGACTTAAAATTCATATACAGAGAAGTTACCAAGAAATATATATAGAGTTAGATGATTTACTTGTATCAGCATAGCTAAAATGGTATATTTGTTTGCTTACAAGGACTCAGACACTGTAGGTCTGACAGAAGGAGGATAGCTTCTAATTTGAACAGGCTGGCCATTTAGCTGGAATAGAGTGGTGATTACTTTGACCTTTCCAAATCATCTATATTTCTGTGTCCTTCAGAATTTCACTTGCTGTATCAGGGTCTTTAGGTGATACAATATCAGATAAGATTTTTAAGCACAGGGGAAAAAGCAAAATAAAATCTTTTTCTCAGCAGACTGTCAAATCTCAGAAAGTTCTTGGTATCTGCTGTTCAGCAGCCACAGCTAAGATAAAGATAGAAGACACTGACAGCATATTGGGAGCTGGGATCAGTGTTGGTAGGGTCCTTGCTATCTAGAGGAGCGTTGACAGTCAGGACAAATGAGCTTATGGGAAAACCATACAGTTCAAAGAGGCAGATGTGAAGTCCTACATCTGATATTAAATAATCTGATGCAGCAGGCTGGGCCAGCTATGTGCCAAAATAGGGTCAGGCTGCAGTGCAGGACTTCAGTGGGGCAAAGGCACAGAAATCCAAGTTGCTGCACAGCCCTACATCATCTCTCCTGCTTAAGGAGCCTTTAAGCCAAAAAGAAACAGACAGTGGGACAGACGGCTACAAGTAGGATGAAAAAGTCAAGCAGACAAAGAAGAGCTGTGACATTGTGGTGAAAGTGGAATGGAACTAATGCAGGGCCTAAAACTCTTATAAGTCCTCTTTTTATGAGAGAAGGTACAATATTTAAGCAATACACAATGTCACAACTACTGAAAGTTCCCCAAGACTTTCTAAAAGTGGTCTTTTCACAGTTTTGTGATTCTAACTGCTCTTGTACATAGAAATTCCTTGATTAATTTATTCCTTATTAATAAGAAATATTAAAATACATTATTAAAATATTTTTTGAGTTTATTGCATGCGCATATGCTTAATAAAAACCACTAGTGGTTTTGTTTAACAATTCAGATCTCCAGTTCATCATACAAACATGAAAAATTCTATTAAACTGAGGATATAAGGAATTTGCAGATGGTTTTGGACCAACATTCTTTGCTTTAATGTCTGACATCTCCCACTCAGCATAAGAAAATGACCGAGTACTGCTAGTTAATAGACAAAAATTTAAAGTCCCATGGCAATTATTAATGACACACTAATTATTATCTATGAAGAATAGATGAAAAGAACACAATCAATACAAAAGAGGATACCCTCCATGCATTGCATTTAAATCTTTTCCAAAAAAAGGACATTGGACTTGAATACACAATTGCTGTTTCCATGTGTATTCTAAATTAATTATACTGACTGGAATTTTAAAATATAGAGGAATCAAAATGCTATACTTTTAGACTTTTTTTATGTTGATGGACAGAGGTCATTTGAAAGTAAGTCCTGATAATGCAGAAAAATTTCTGTATCCTTATGATAATACAAGGGAAATTCTGATTTCTCAGAAAGTTACATTTTACCAGTTATCAAGAATAATAAAAATTATTAAAAAAATTCATCATCTATTTCATCAATTCAATCTACAGATAGTAGGGAAATGTTATTCCTCTTTTTTTAAAGGTAAGGAGCTGAAGCACAAGAAGGTTGCAAATCTCTTTAAAAAGGTTTTCAAATTACAACAGCTTGCTCATCTCTCCTTTGTAAATTATAGGCCTTATTCAGTCTCTTCCTCTAAGAGGAAATCAAATAAAAGAAAATCACATTTCAACTCTGTGTTCTGTAAATCAAATTAATAAAACCTGGAATAATTTTTTATATCTAAAGAGAGGAGGTCAGAACAGAAACTACAACAAAAGAGCATTAAGTATTTGTTTTGAAAGCAAGTGTCTGGAGCTTTCATGTTGTTTTTGAAGCAAATTTGAGCTGAACACATTTAGGCAACTGCTCAGAGCTGCTTGCAGTCTCTGCTCTAGTTCATTATGGTAATACCAGGGTCATTTTCATCAATGGCTTTGAGAATTTAGAGATTTTGCAACCTGGGGGCACTTCATTCTTGCTTCATCCTAGGCATTCAGAAGATGTAATATGAAAAAAATTACCTTCTTGAAAGCAAAAACTCACTTTGTAAGAACTATATTCTGTTCTCAATCTCATCTAGCAAGACTTCAGGGCACAGTAGAATTTAACACTGTTTTCTTCTTTTCATTATTGTATTATAGATAAAAGGATGCAGGCATGCAAACTTTTCAACAGCACTCTGTCTACCAGAGTTCACTTGATGTCATCTTTATTCAGCTAACATTGGTAGTGTCTGCTGTGTTGCTCAACAGAGTTTTTTCTTTCTAGTTGTGCTGTATATCACACAGACAAGGTGGATCCCTCCACCTTGTTCACCCCTTGTCTCCCACAAGCATATGATGAAGGTTCTTCAGCCCCTTAGCTTCGATCTTTATTCAAGCACAGGAGAGCAGCACAGCCTTAGAGGCCTGCATTGTAGGCATTTAAATCTAGGTAAGATAAATAAGTCTTAATTGTCACCACAAGAATTTCAAGCCAAGGAGCTTGCAATTTTAGGAGAAATAACAGTGCCTGGTGAACACATGGGAGTGATGTGGTTTAATGAAAATAGATCCTGTACATTGTCTGAAATCACCTCTTCATGGCAGACAGATCAACTAATATTCTTTTTTGTTGCTTTAGGAAAAAACACCCAGACTGACTTTGCCTAACACCACTCAAAGAAAAAAAATTGATTGATCTGAGCTATTCAGGGCATTGCAGTAACATCTAAAGGTATCTGAAATGAATCTCTTTTCATTCTTTTCCTGAAAGGCCAGACTTTCTTTGATAAGCTTGTATGGCCTCTCAATAATTTTTAGCATATTTCAAACCATCTAGTGTAGTAAAAAGGCATAAGACATGTACAGCATACACTGTAGTAGCTCAGAAACACACAAAAATATAAACAGGCAATTTCTTTCAATGTTTTTCTCAGGTATAGTTTTAAAAAAATATTTTTAAATGACTGAATATTGCCAGTCCTAGAATCAGTGTTCCCAGAAAGAATCATATTGCTGAATTACTTTCCTCTAAAAAATATGTAGTGCATACATTCCAAGGAAACATGGCTTAAGTGCCTGAAAGAGCACTGTCGGGTAATGTGGATCACAGCAATATTTGCATATAGATTTACATGAGAATAGCAAAGCAAGCCTGTGCTTTCTTAATGATGTGTTAGAAGGGGGAAAAGTAGCCTGTATACATTAAAAACTTATTGAAATCAATAAGTAGGCTTCAAAATTACATAAGATTTTCTTGAGAAAGAGCTAGTGTTTGGTGCAAAAGCTCTTTTCTCATTCCTACCATGATGCTTATTAAGATCTTCAAGTTCAATACAATTTTAGAGACTACGTTGCTTTACTGCCATGAGGCTTCTCGAAAGTGTCACTGAGGGTGAAATTAGGTTTATCATTATCATTATTTTATACATTTTGGTATGATCAACACAAAGACTAAATGTTTGAGGGCATAATAAATCAATGTGCCCACACAGAACTCCAAAGGGCAATATTAATCATTATAATAAGCTCTCAAAGGCAAGGCTTAATCACATAATATCATCAGTTTAATAATGAAGTAGTTGTTAGTATATAGGTCAACATAAGAGTCAAAAGAAACAGAAAAAATCTTTGATCGTAGTGTTAATGAAGGAGCAATGTAACAATATTATAAAGTCTGATGCCTGTGGGAAAAAATGATTCCTTGTATCCCTTCATTACCTTGAAAAATTTTTACAGGCACATATATATGCATATTCCAGATAGAAGAAATAGTCTCTATAAAACATGCTCCTTTTTTTTTTTTTCAAAATAAAGATGCTTAGCATTTGGGGAAAGAACATCAAGAGCTGAAAGGTTCAAACTGATGCTTTCAGTTTTTAATATCACCAGTAGATGCTAATGCAGCAAGTGAAAAGAATCACCATCATTTTCTACTTTTCTGAGGCTCTTAAAAACAGTCCTGCTCTAGCAACACCAAGTAACAATATCAAGCAGCAGAATTTTTTCCAGTGCTGTCTGACTTCATTTAAGATCTGATAGGTCCAAGTTTCTTAGTCTGCTCTGATTCAGCACTGTGCTGTCAGCTTACTTTGTGGGGAGGTTGAAGAAAAAAACCACACATACACACATGCCCACACATCTGCTTAAAATTCTGATATCCTTAACCTAGTTACATAGTAAAATATAACACATTGGAGATGACTGCTGAGTTACAGCAGCAAAATATTGGGAATGGCACATGAAAGAGAAGCTCCCGTTCTCTATCAGAGGAGGAGAAGGAAGAGGAAGAGGAGGAGGAGGAGGGCGAGGACCTGCTGCACATATCCAACAGCATTGCCCAGGTGCAGCATCCTTAATCAGAGAAACAAGAGTGGAGTGACCCTGCCCTCCCTCTTCTGCTTCTGCTTTCTGTTCCTGCAGGAGCTGTGGCTGCCCTTTATGCCTTCTTGTTATCCCCTTTGTGCTTTCATGCTTTATGGGGTGTTTTACATGTGGTGAGTCCGTATTTGTTTTTGTCTCAGCTGTCTGGGTCAGGCTCTGCCCAGCTCTCAGAGCTGCACCACTTCAGTGAGCAGCAGTACAGCAGACAGGATTTGGATCCATGCCCTTAGGACCTCTAGTGTCACACTATGCTTGTACTCTTGAGGCCTCTGCTTATATACAGGAAAAAAAAGACAGTAGCAGTGACTCATTTTCCTTGGAATAAATCTAGTCAGTAATTAAAAATCTCTAGTGGATTCAGGCCATTTTCCAATTGCACAAAAATTCAATCTTTATTTTAATGACTGTGATACACGTTATGTCTACAAGCAATCAAGAAAGAATCCTAGAGACCAGTGGGGTTCTGTGTGGACCAATATAAAGAACTATAAAATAAAAAATTATTTTAAAACCTTGAAAAAATTGTGGCATGTTTTCAAATTCGAAAGAAAAAGCCCCACAATTTCTATTTTTTTTTTAACGCTGTATCTCTTGATTATCAAAGAACAGTTACTACATTTTAAAGATTAAGGCACTAAACTCCAGGCTGGAGGGTGCCAATTTATCTTTTTCAAGAGTAAAAGTCAAAAATCTTTTGCTGGTCTTAGACACCTATGTTGGACTGAAAAAGAGATGTTGGTACTGTCATGCATTCAACAACTAGGCACTCATCTGAAGTGTGAAGGGTCATGGTTCATATACCTCTTTTTCCTATCTGTTTCTCATTAAGGTCTGGAAAACAGGATTTTCTTCTTTCCTGACTTCAGTAGGCCCTTACCATGCCCCAGTACCCCGTGCCCCATGGCCTCCTGCAAGGCTGAGGTTATGCTTATACCTTATACATGGGCTGGGCAAGGAATCACTGGTTTTGAATGTCTTTCTGGGAACTGTGGTGACCATTGCTGAGTCTGAGAAGATTCTTTACACTCCTAAAGCAAAAAACCTGACTCACCAGACGGGTGCTTTCCAATCTTTCCAATTTGAATTATTACTCTTTAAAGTTAAAGGTGTTTAAATGGGTTATTGTCAATGACACCTCACGTAGTCTAGGTCAGCATGTAACATGCAGAGCCTGTTCACCAAGCATCCAAGTTTGATGATTAAAGACAGAAAGAGTGCCTGAAGTGCCTTGGTTGACTTAACCCAACAGGGCAGTGCCCACATGGCAGCTCCTCACAACCACCAGGACCAGCCATGAAGCCACAGCACCTATTTCAAACCTCACGTGTCAGCAGGGCCTGTGGCATTCACAACACTGCTCAAAATCCAGAGTAGCAGTAGAACTCATCTGTCTTAAAACTTTAACATCACAAATTTGGTTTATCAGAATTGAATGTCAACCTTTATTTTAAAAATTTTAAAGATTTTTGAAGAATTTACTTTTTCACATCTTTATAAATGACAGTAAAAGTAGGCAAGCATATGGAAAGTTTAGGTTTTGTGTAGAAGTTGCTGATACAGTTCTGTGTTAACCAGAACAGTAATGATAACAATATTAGACAGCTATTTTTACTTGAAAAAAATTGTATTAATTTCTTCTGAGGTTCCCTGGTGTTCTGAGTTTTAATACTACTTTTTAATCAAATCTTGGGTCTGTGATCCATTTCCAGTGTCAAATACAGTTCAGCCAGTCTTTGAAAACATTGATTCAAACTTCAAAAGAATATGAAGAATGCTGACTAGGAAAGAGCCCAGAGATATAAGCATAAGGAATAAACAAGTGAGCAAACTCTCTGAAGAAGAAAACCCAGGGGTTACATAAATCTGGAGCATTCCCTAAAAATATGTGCTATTGCTTTTATTTAGAAAACATCAGTTGAAGAAGAGGACAATAAGACTACCTTTTAAATATATAAATATGGTGATAAATTTAGGAAAAAAAGGAAGGTCTAAAATTAAAAATTAAAAATAAATATTAATAACCATTTAATGGTAAATTTCTTTGTGCAGACACTTTTATTAATTTTCACATATTTTAAATATTAATAAAAGTGATTAGAATAACCCAGTTAAATAATTTTATATGTTATTTAAAAAAAAGTTTTAAGCTGCACTTCTTACATATTTTATTATGATTTATGAAATTCAGAAGCCCTAACCCTAAGTTGCATGTCGGATTTTTCTTCCTGACTTTTAAAGGTTGTGGATTTTAAAGTCAGCAGCAGATGGCAGCATGGCCCTCAAGTTTCCCGATCAAGCATTCAGACCACAGAGAGCAAGTTTTGTAACTTGCAGTAGACTTCAAAGGGAGGAAGCTACCCTGTCTAATTAGTCTGAACCTTAATTCTAAGGAAAAAAAATTAAACAGAAGTATAAAATTTCATTTTTTCATAACATAAAATTTTATGTGGAAACATGTCTTTACATGTTCTATGTTCTCTTAGCCATGTCAGTGCTGAGTAAGTCTTGGGTTTAGAAAGTAGCAAAGGGTGTGAGTGGATCTAATCCTCTAATTTTTTTTTTTTCATTAAAATATTTGTCTTTAAAATAAGCCGGAAATTCATTAGATCAAGAATTTTGAGGCAAGGACTTAACATAAATAAGATATAACCAGTACAAAAGTTTCTTTAATGTATTTCTGAAGTCCTTTGCAATTACATTTGCAATGTTCATTATACAAGTTTGAAATGTTGTGGACAGCCCAAGAATTTCAGCAGTGATGTTACAAAATATCAGACCTAAGGTGTGTCCTTTTGAAATCCTAGGCTGTGCAGTCAAAATAACTAAAAAAACTAACCAGAACTCCTGCTGAACTGCAACTGATCCTTTTTGATTTTTTTTAATAAATCATTTGCACACAAAGCATTATTTTTCGACTAACAGAATGAGTATTTAGATAATAATGGGAAAAGGCATCTTTTAAAAATTGCCTTAAAACATTAACTGCTTGCTAATGCTCTCCTAGTCAAGTCAAATGAGAAAGCATTTTTTAATAGTTTTCATGATGATGCTTAACCCTGCTGTGTGTTTTATGGCACAGACCAGCTATCTGCTCTCTTCTGGGAAACCCCAGATAAAAAAAACATCCTGTTCTTGCAAAGAAGTCCTCAGACAATCCTTCAATGTGTTTGCATTCAAATATCATCACGACACAATAACAGACTACTGGGGGCTGTGGAGGTGTGACAAAACACTGCCAGCAACCTCTAGGTCCAAAAAAATCATTAACTCAGGACCAGGAACTCATCAGTTTCTTTGTGTTTATATACACCTGTAATAATCAAACAAAAATTTCTGCCAGAAGGGACTTAGAAGGTTGTGCCTTGTGTAGTTTGAGTGCACTGTTGAGACTGAAGGACAATAGTGAGTACTCCAGAAATCTTTGTGATGTCCTGGTAACACACACTTTCTAACCTCAACTGCTTTTCTGTACCTAGCCATTGGCTGTTGGATGTCCATTTGACTTTTCCAGGCTGTCATGAGGGAAGAAGAGAAGGCTTGACTGTGGAAGAAAAGGGGGAAAAAGTCTTTCTCTGTTTTCACTGAGGGATTCCACCATAACATTGTACACACTGCAAGGAAGAGGATGCCTCACTCTGCACACAGACCCAAGTGCACCTGCTCCTGGAACTCTTCACAAATTCTTCAGTATTTCTATTTCTGGTTTAGTTTGTTTTTATTATTAGAAAGCTGAAAACACTTCCTCTCCTCCAGCCCTCATTAATGTACCACAGGCAACAGGGAGCTCTGGTAACTGAAATGAGCTGGAGGTGGGATCTTCAGGGCAAGGATAAAGCTATCCTTTTTTGATGGGATTTATATCCGCTCCTTGCAAACACTCCTTTTTGCCACGAGATGGTGCCATAACTCCAGAAAACGTGGAAATGTGTTTTCAACAGGAAAGCAGGAATACTGATTTTAACACCATTATACAGATTTTTTTAAAATCTACCCATGCAGTATTTAGCCCCAAGGTTATTTCATTTTTGAGTTTTTCTTAAATTTCTCTTCTTTGGGGAGTTTTATTGCTTGTTGCTTTGTTTTCTACATAGGAAAATACTCACATGAATGATTAATTCCAGTACATAACCCAGAGTTTGGTTTCCATGGCTTGGTTTGTTCTTTACCTTAGCTTACTTCCGTAAATGTGGAGGTTTTAAATTTCTTAAAATTAATTAATAAATTGAAACTATAGATAGATAATCTAAATACTGATATCTGTTATAAAATGCTAGTGAAAAAACAGGTATTTTGCATTGATACATAAAGAAGCATATTTGATGGCAGTATTAATTTGAAAACACCAAAAGGCAATAAAACTAATTTGGGAGTCTTAGAATCACTCCAGAACTTCCTCTTCTGTAAATCTACCTATGCTTCAAGCCAGCATTTTGCACGAAATCAGAATGGCCCACGTGAATTGACCATGCTCTGTACTTTTCCTTGTGCCTTTCATTTTATTGTTCATTTGTGAATATTTTAACCTTAAAAAAACCACAAACACCCTGCATACCAATATTTTAAAAAACTTGAAAAAAAAAGCTACACATTTAGCTGACATCAGTTCTGTGAGTTCCATAACTTACCAGATTTGTAAATATTTCCCATGCAACCAACATTGGAACTTTTTTCGATTTCGATTTTCAGTTTGTTGTTTAGAATTGAGAGTTTTCTAGGATAAATTATTCTATCATTAAAGGATCTTACTAGATCAAAGTGCTTTGCTGGACAGTTCTAGATTAAACAAACCTGTTGAAGCTCAGGCATGGGAACAGCCTGAGGAGCAGGAGCACTGCAAGGATGCATTCCTGAGTGTCCATGTGGGTCACCTGAATCCCACCTGAGGCCAGGCTGTTTACAGAGCCTGGCTGCCTTTTTAACAGGTGCCAGAGGAACCCTTATAAAGAAAACAAAAACATCAGGTTGTCTACCATACGTTTGATGACAAATATAAACCAGCAAACTGGGTACAGCTTGGTCTATCTTTACTACTTCTAAACTCAAAGACTAACCAAGAACCTCCTTTCACTACCGAAACTCTAATGGCTGACTCAAATGAAATCTTACACACAGCATAGTGCAGATTTTAGATTTCCTTCTGTCATGTGGTCCATCAGTAGGATCTACTGTCCACCATAGCCCATAAACTCCTAGTGGCATCAGCCTAAAGTTATTTATCCATCTTTACTAAATTTATTTTGCATTTTATGCCATTTTCTACATCTACAACAGTTTCTTCTTTCAGAATTTTTAGACAGTGACCCAAGTCAGAAATTTAATGTTTGACAGACTTGAGGTAACAATTTCCAAATGTCTTAAAGATATCTATCCACAGACTTCTTTTAGATATAAAATTTTTCCTGTCAGCTTAGAAGTAATAATTATGATTATATTCTCACAACTGCCAAGAACCATATTTATACATTACAAGCCCTACTGTTAAAAAAATTTTGTCAATAAAAAGGCAATAATTGTCTATATTTTCAATGAAAAATTGCTAGAAATACTTAAAGGCAGTATTAAACCTTATTTTTACTGAGTTTAACTTTTTACTGAGTTTACAAGGTGTTAGGCTTGCCTTGACTTAAAACTTTGTTTCAGCTTACCAGTGGTGAGCTTGGAGTTGCACAGACATGGTCTTAAGGGTAACAAGGAGAAGAGAAAAATCCAGTATTTTGTGTTGATGCCTTTTCCTGGTCTTAAAATCAAGAATCAAACATAGTTAGAAGGGAAGAAGGGTGTTTTACCTAGATATTTATTTTAAGGATCATTAGGTGCATCACATCCAGGTGGAATGCACCGAAATGCACACTGCAATGCACACCCACAATAGATCAGGTATAACATTATAGGTCTTGCTAATTAGCATATCTATCAAAGATTCGCCAATGAGAGGCTCGAGTGAGCCCCAGTCCCCAAGGAACCTTCCCCTGGGTGGTTCTATCTGAGTTTACAAAATGTGTTCTGGAGAGGGCCTTGGTGTCTGGGGCATTCTGATCTCTCACTACGAAGCTTCTAAGATGTTCAGTCTCCTAGCTTGACAAATAAGTCTAAGAATGTAGGCTTAAAAACACTAAGAATACAAAAAGCTATAAAAAGGTATAAAAGGGGTATAAAAGAAAAGGCAAAAATCATCATGGCATCAGGGTTTAACATGCACAAAGATCACAGCCCATAGTAAATTCAGGTGCAGTGTGGAGGTGCAGAGCAATGAAGACAGAAAGGTGCAAATGGATGTCAGTAAACATTTAAAAATGGTTCCATGTTCTGCATCTGGTGGGTGATGTGACAGACTCAGTAAGGCCTGACAACAAATGGCTTAATAAGATGATTGCTTTCATAAGGCAGAATAAGGAGAGACTACAGACAGGGAGCAAATCCTTTAGGATTTCAGATGCTGGGCAGCCTGTATTTGTACAGATTCAGATGGAGCCAGCATGGATTTTCCCAGAGTGTGCTACACAAAGTGAAGCAAATGCCATCCATGGAGAGATGCTTTCCCTTGTGATCATCTAAGATGTTATATAATTTCCTTCTGAGAAAACAAATGTACCAAGCCTATCTTAAACCTAAGAAAGGCTTTAACACTCAAAAGTTTGCCTAATTTTTTCCAGCTATACCAAGTGCTCTGATGAGACATACTATTTCACATTGAAAAAATGCTTTTGCTTGGTAATAAATGTCACCAATGCTGTCTCCATGAATTACTTCACCTCTCTATGGAAACTAAGGTTTCATCAAAAGAATTTATAAATTATTCTGCTTTGGCTCATAAACTGAAGGATTCTTATTGTTTTGTTTGTCTGAACAAGGCACATGGTATTTACTGAGTTGTGATTCAGTCTTGAGATTAGATGAGTTCATGACTCATTCACACCTGGTATTTAGATGTCTTTACAGTAAATCTTTTGCACTCCAAACTTGTTACATGCTGATATTGATTTGGCTGCTAAGCCTGTTTCTAGCACTACACCACTCCTAGTAAGTTGTCCCTCAAACACACAAATATGCAACAAATTGCCTGCTATTAAAATGTCTAATACATAATATTAATCTTAAGTGGTTTTGCGTTGTTTTTTTTTTTTATTTCTAACACTTATGTTCCTTAGTTCATCCTTGAATTTCTTTCAAAGATGAAAATCTCTAAATTTGGAATTCTTTTCCATCTCAAGGACAAAAGAAAGATACTTTCAATGGACACGAACAGGTCTGTTGGTGTAAAACAATAGATGTTTATTACCTTTCACCTCATCTATACCGTGATCCCAGGACTCAGTTAATAGCAGAGAAACTGACGGTACAAGTATAGGGTCATACCACTTGCTCTTGGGGAATGGCAGCAATCTCAACTCCTGTATGTTGCTCACTAAAGCAATGCAGTCCCCAGAGCTGGGCAGAACCTGACTTGGGCACAGCAGACACAACATGGATCATGTACTAATTACGTGTAAAACACCCCATAAAGCCTGAAAGCACAAGGGGGATAACAATAAGGTATAAAGGACAATCACAGCCCCTGCAGGAACAGGGGCAGAAGCAGAAGAGACAGAGCAGGATTGCTCCAGCCCCTCTTCCCTAGGTAAGGATGTTGCATCTGGGCAGTGCTCTTGTGTATCTGAGCAGGTCCTCCTACTCTGGCAGAGAAAATTCTCCTCTTTTATTTGCCATTCATCACATTTTGCTACTGCAGCTCAGCACTTATCTTTAATGTGTTGTCTTTTACTGAGTAACTAGGTTAAGTATATTCAGAATTTCAAGCAGGTTTGTGGGGGTGTATGGGGTTGTTTGTGTTTTTTCCTCTGGCTTCCCTATGTACTAAGGTGATTGGCACTGCAACCAAGAGTCAACAAACTTGGTTGCAATAGTTCATAGAATCATAGAATATTCTGAGTTGGAAGGGACCCACAAGAACCAACGAAGTCCAGCTCCTGGCCCTGCACAGGACAGCCTCAACAATCACACCATGTGCCTGAGAATGTTGTCCAAACACTTCCTGAGCTCTATCAGGCTGGTGCTGTGACCACTTCCCTGAGGATCCTGCTCCAGTGCCCAAACAACCTTTGAGTGAAGAACTTTTTCCTGATATCCAACCTAAACCTAAACCTGACATAACTTCAGTCAATTTTCTTGGGTCCTGTCACTGGTGAACAGAGAGAAGAGATCAGTGTCTATCCCTCTGCTTCTCCTCATCAGAAAATTGTAGACTGCAATGAGGTCTCCCCTCAGCCTCCTCTTCTCCAGGCTGAACAAACCAAGTGACCTCAGCTGCACCTTGTATGGCACCAGTGCAGAGTAAAGTAGGAATCCCCTCCCTAGACAATCTGGTGATGTTGAGCGTGATGCACCCCAGGATACTCCTTTCTATCCTTTTCACTACAGGTATACAAACAGCAACACTTTAATGATAATTAGTTTTTCTACTGACAGCAGCAGGTTGTCTCTTCTTTCTGTCTCTCTACCTTTGTACCCATACAGCTGCATGCAGTATACAGCACTTAGCAAGCACTTCACGCGACATTTATCCTTTCAAGCTGTTATTTTTCTTCTAAAGAACAAGCTTAATGTTTTGTTAATACACTCGGAGACCTTCTCAATGACTTTATGTAACTTTTCCTTTGAGCTATAACTTTCTTCTTTCAACACAATAACACTCAAAAGATTTTTTCATTAAAAACATATTAGGGAATTTCTAATAACATTCATTCCAGTCAAGGCTTTTGAGACATCTAGAAATACAGACCTTAGCAACTTTCTGAAGAAAATTGAACTAAAAGTTACATTAAATGATACTAAGTACAGAAATGTGTCTACTGGAGTCTCCAGACAGTCATTAACTAGGTCCACAGATAAGATTTTTAAATCTGTAACAATAAATCATACATACTAGTAAACAATCTAGTAAACCAAACCAGGACTAATTTAGGCAAATGAGGATACTGTAAACGTCCTGCTTACATCGGGAAAACATTTGAGATATTATATTATAGGACTTGTCTGTAAAGTTCCATTTTTGCCATTTCAAACCATACCAGCTTTCAATTTACATGGATATTTATCACCTTAGAAGATTTGCTAAAGGCTTAAACACTTTACGTGTTTGAATTTTTCAGCTGTACCACCCAAAGTGAACCAAGGCCTTAATTCATACTAGTGACACTTTTCTGAAGGAGCTCTGTTTACCAGGCCACAGTGCAATCATACTTACAGAAAATAGGGCCAGATGTCATTGGGAAGGTTCTTATTGATTTTGGTGAAAACTGGAAAACTGAAGAATGAAATGTGGGACCAACAAAGCTATGGCAATTGATAAATCAATTTGTCACCTAACAGGACTGTAATTGCCTACAGATCAAAGAGCTGGAGCAATATCATAGCTTTTAACCCTGCCAAACATCTCAGTTAAGATTCACTTTTTTTTTTTCCCCAGAAGGAAAGAACAGAAGTAATTTAACAAATTACAAGCTGTAAATGGCTTAACTGTTCTAAGACATAAGGTGGGATGAGGTGGTGGTACACTGGCAAATCATGTGGGGAATAAAAAGACACAAGGAATTCCTGGTGTGTTTAAAGAGCTCAGTCTACAGACACAATTATATACATGACCCTCAAATAGTTGTGTCCATAGATTTCTCCTTCTAGTGTGAAATATGTTCTTAATTATTTTTTTAAAGACACAATTTAATTTAACAATTCATATTTCAGACATATCAACGCTTTCTACACACTTTTTTATTCTGGAAACTGTAATCATAGAATTCTTTACTTTCACAGGCTGCTTTTGTCCATGCACTACAATGTGTGCACTAGATGGCACTAAGTGCTTAATGTCAATTCTATGCCCCATCCAGAAAAGAGTTTACAGGGCCTAGTGAAACGATTGCTGAGATTCATGTTACCTTGAACTGATAGAATTGCTAAAGACAGAAATAGGAATTTATTACTTTGCAATTTGTAGCAGAATGAAATTTTGAAAGGAACTTTTGTACACCCAGTTATCATGCAATGAAATAGCAAAAAAAAAAATCCCCTAAAATGATATTGAAACACATGAAGCCCGGAATTTTCACTGAAATTCAGGTAACAAAGTTATAATTAGAGCCTCATCAGATGTGAAAAATATAAAAACAAAGGAACTATGAAGAAAATATTCTCACGGAATGTTTCATTTTTAACAGTTTAGCTGGAAAGTGTAGGCTTGAACTCCAAAGTAGACTTCAGTGCAGAAGTCTCCAGACTGTTATGTTATTTGATATGAATATTATTTATGTTCTGGGAAAATAATATTAACTTTATAGATCACAGTTTTCTCAAGTACAGAGCTAAAATGGAGATTTAATTTTTTTCAATCTTTAGAGTTTTAAGATAGCTGAAAAAAATAGGTAGATTTTAACATTTATTAATTTCACTACAAATTCTACCTTAGTTTGATTACAATCAAGCTGACCAGGACATAATTTACAACAAAGCAGGAATACACAGAGTTAACGGGAGCATTTCTCATGCTCCTTTTTGGCATTTCTGCTTGGATTATATGTTTCTCCTTTCATACATAATCATGTTCTTTTCCAAGCACAGTAAGCCTGGGGATGCAGCCAAGTCCAGTTCCTATTATCTCCCAAACTGTGATAGTCACACAAGGAGCAAATCTCCATGACATTTTTCAAGAATAATGAAAAGTCACATAAGAGCAGCAGAATTATCCACCTAAAATACCAAGCAGCTGTGGCACTGGCAAGGTTTTAGAAGTTGGTATCACATCAGAGCAGTGTTCTTGGCTCTTCTGCCTGTCCTTCAGACAACCACTGTGCCTCTGGCACCCAGAGATTCAAGTGTTCTCTTTAATCACCATCAGTCAACAAAGCCACTACATTCTGTGTGCCTGGTAAGGCTCCAATCAGCCAAGTTGGAGATAACTTTTATAACTAAGAAACAGACACAATGAACCTTTTCAAAGTAAACTGAGATGGGATCAAAGACACCATCTAGATTGGAGTGCACATGTATGAGAATATTGTAAAACACTCTGAAAAGAAATGGCAAAAACTACAGTCTGAGCTATCAATTCCTTTTTAAAAGTCTCTTCTATTGGATCAAGGTTCCCACCATTTGGATTTGCATTACTTGGAATGTTGAATGCTTTTCATCAGCCTTTCATGAAATATTTCTGAAAATCTGATCTGGCGCCTCTTTAGATGCAAGAGTTTGTGAAAATATCACTCTGTCACCCAGTGGGGATAGTATTGTGAACCTTCATCTGGCATCTCATGAGGTGAGATAGCTCAACCAGCTATCACAAGTTTTGTATCACAGCTTTTGCTAAATTTTTGTTGCTGTTGTTGTTGCTGACACTTTTTCTTTTTAGTAATAGTCCACACAAATAGCAGAGGAAACTTTCAGCTTTTTTATTGTGAAGAAAGATTTTCTCAATAGGATGTGTCCTTAATCTAAGCTGAATATCCCACAGAAAATCAATTTTTTACAAAGAAGTCTCCAGCTTTTCACTGTTAAGGAATAAGTCTGAGTGCACTGCTCTGTCTCTGTATGTAGAGTGTTTCCAGACAGAATTATTGATATCAGCTCTACCCTTACTGTATTTTATTACTTCTGTCCTCTGAAAGCAATTTTATTTACTCTGTTTTGTGGAGTGAGAGCTCTTTACCCCACTATTATTTTGTGATGCCCTTCTGTAGGCAATAGGAGAGATTAATTTTCATTTTTGCACTGTGTCAGCTTGTTCAGCCTGTACATATGATGTGAGATCTCAGCATATTTTCTACACATGTAGTAATAACATACCATAATGGAAGCAGTGGAAAAATAACCTTTATATTATTTTTCTTCCCTGTCAACAAACTAATTATGTTCCAATGGGTGAAATCAGGCTTTTGCTATGAAGCTTTCAAAATCTCACAAGAAGAATTTGCGCTGAATATTATACTAACTCTCTAGTTTTCATTCTATAAACAGTAAAAATTAATTCAAGAGACTGTAAATTTGATTTACATTGTTAGTACTTGTGACTAGAAAAGAATAGAGATTCCAAACAACTTTCATTCCAACTAAAAAAACAATAATTTAATTCATTCTGTTACACTGCAGTCTATAATAGTCACCCCATTAGTTATTCTAGATCATCTCCCAGCTTTTAGTGTTGACTTCCAGTTATAATGGGCACTTGTGTACTAAAGGAACATAATTAATTTTTTGCCCAGAGTACATGTGGAGTTAATCAACAGGCCATTTAAGGGACCACAAAGTGCAAGTCCTGCAGATACAGCCACCTCAGAGCGTGATAAATGAAGGAAAATGTTAGAAGAATAGTACTTCAGAAACAATCAATATGAGAGAAAAAATTCTCGTTCTCTCTATACTAAGACCATGGCTTCTCCTTACCTAAGTATGTGTCATACCTAGATAGATACCTAGTTAGAGATGACAATCTTTTAATTATTAAGATGCTCCTATGTTCAATTACATACAATATTATTTTTATTCTGATTTTGTATTATTCCGTCATCTTCCCTCTGAATCATCTGCATATCTGAAATGGAAAATATCAGGCCATCTTTCTTAGCTACCTGCTTCATGAAAATTTAGCTTTCTGCTACCCCATATAATTTACATGAAGGTGGCAGAGAGAAAGAGGTCCCTGTGAAAAATCTGTGGGGGGCATTCAAATTCATCCAGTTCAGACATTCTACTCAATTGATGGATTAGGTTGTGGTTAAATATCTAGCTCTTCTCTGAGATAAACAGGACAAGGCAGACACTTTGATCAGCCTGGGGTCTGGTTTCCTACATTTTCTTGCTGAAGGAACATGGCATTATGGTGATGGGTTTTAACTTACAAGGCTTATGGAGCCACAAGAAGAGTGGGAAAATTGGATCCTGGGGTTAACAATAACACTGGCACATCTGGCTGCATTGGTGAGGTGTTTGATCCCTGCTCCCAGGATCTGTATTGCCATTTTTAACCTGATGAAGGTATGAAATCCCATTTCAGGGAGTCAGGTTCAAAGGATTTTGCCTCCTCTAAGAGCAGACTTGTGGCACCAAATCACAAGTGCTTGAATTGGGCCCTCAGTTACCAGTTCTACAACCAGTCTTGTATTTCCCTCATGTCTGCATGCAGAGTCTCTCCATTTCATGGTTCTGAAATTTATTCTGCCCACAGGCAAGTGTACTAATGTGGATCTTACCTGACTGCTCATTGAAACCTATTTCCTACTCAGAAATTAAATCTTCTGTGTACTGAACTCAGACACATCTGATCTAGTGTGGACAGCTATAGTTCACTTTCTGGAGACCCTTAGCTAAAATGGAAAAGCCCGAAGATAAGCAAACCTGGAGAGCAGGCCTCCTAGATGGTGGTCTAGATAGGATACATCAGGATGTAACACTCTCAGACAAGCCAAAATTTATCTGGGAAATAAGGAGATTAAGGTCTTATTTATCTAATAGGCTATAAATACAGTAATTTAAATTAAGGGAAAAACGTAAACATGAAAAAGCAAATGTCAAGCACAGTGGGGCCAGTGGCTTCCTGAGTGAGTTCCAGAAGCAGTGGGTGTTCGCTGTGGCAATGGGCCCCAAAGAGGATTAACATTCAAGACAATCATTAAGACTAGAGAAGTGAGTGCAGTCACCAAAGATTCTACAGATTCATAGCAGGTGAAGTTGTAGTTTATCAGAAAATTGCAAAAATTACCTCCTATGACTCATAAAATCATCGATTGATTTGGGTGGGAAGGGAACGTACAGATCATTTATTTCCAGTACCTTGCCATGGGCAGGGACACTTTCCACTAGACCAGGTTGTTCAGAGCCCCATCCAACCTGGCCTGGGACACTTCCAGGGATGGGGAGACCACAATTTGTGTGGGCAGCCTGTTTCAGTGCCTCACCAACATCACAGTAAAGAATTTCTCCCTAATATCCAATCCAAACCTTTCCTTTTTCAGTTTGAAGCCATTCAATCTTCCTTGTTTAGTACTTCATGCCCTTGCAACAAGTCCTTCTCCAGCAGTCCTATGTCACCCCTTAGATAATAAAAGGTGTTGTAAAGCCTCCAAACCTTCTTTACCACTAAGGTGTTCAAATAAAAAGGGTTTCCTAAAGTCAGAGACTGGTGCGTAGGGAGGGAATTACAACACAGACAAGCTTTTAAAAAAATGTTTACATTAAGTCAAATCCTAAATTCACAATAAACCCTCCTTGATACACAGATGTGACAATTTTACAGAAATTAATTTGTCTGAGTTAGAGTGTGATTTTCGCTTAACATCCGTCTCTATGACAGTGCTTCTCATTACCATATTTGTACAAACCCCCAAGATCTTATAATCATATTTGTTCCAGGAAAACAATTCTGAAGGTCTGGAGTACTTTAACTGTATTAACATGCTTACTTGATGGATTTTTTTGCAGGTGAAGAGGTTTTTACTCATTTCCTTGTTTTTGCAAACACCGAATGTCTGGTAGTTTCTAATGAAATCCATGAGATTTTGTCTGTTTACCAGCTTTAGAAAAGAAGTCTAGAATTTTAGTTAATTTGCTTAATTTTGTATTTCAAAATTAGGTTACATATCTGTGTAACAAATGTTTATACCATTCAGCACAGTTCTAGACTTCTTTTTCATTAATATCATTATTTAATTTTAAACAATTCCTTTCCTTTCTAAAAATCTTCCAATTTTACCAATATTCACAGTCAGCACAAGTTTCAATACAAATGGTAATAAAATAAAATAATACCTTTCAGAAAACAAAGTAGTTGAGGCAGTTCCCCTAAAGTTATTATTGTATTCCATCATATTTATGAAGATACAGTACACTTATGAAATATAATACAAACAAAGAGGCAGTTAACAACAAAGCAAAATAGCTCATTTTATGCTTAGCATGACAGTTTCATTACTGCCCTACACAAATTTCATAGTTGTAATAAGATCTGTAGTAAATGTGAGCTATTTTGAGATGGAAAACACAGCATGCCTGACTTCTGTGTAGCTCTGCAAATTTTGGTTTTATGAATCATAATATCTTAACTTGAAATTTGCATTAAAATAATGCTAAAAGGATAGAAAGGAATTGTGGGATTCGAGTTCATCTCATTTAGGCATGCTAAATGCCTGAATCTTTAGAATCAGTCCTCTGAAATAAGTTGGAGAGAGGGAGAGAGAAAGAAAGGAGTTGGAGAGGGAGAGGGAGAGGGAGAGGGAGAGGGAGAGGGAGAGGGAGAGGGAGAGGGAGAGGGAGAGGAGGGAGAAGGAGAGGAGGGAGAGGGAGGTATTTCTGAAGGGTTCAGAGAGATTTGGTCTGTTCAAATCCGGGCATTTAGGTGAGGTACAGTGGCTCCTACTCCAAACAGTCAGGCACTATAACTGGGAACATTATTGCTATGCAGCTGGCAATGGCCTGCTTTACATAATTGCTGTGTTTATGGAAAAACAGGCAGAGTCAATTGGTCCAATATAGGCAACCCATCCTCATAGATAAAAAATTTGAAATATATATTAGCTTTTTATTTTATTTTATCTTCAGGTGTTGTAACCTCTTAGGAGTCTCAGCAAATGGAGAATCCATAATGGTTCCATGGAAACCTTTCCAGCACTTTTTTGTCTGACTACTAAAATGTATTGTCTTCTACATAAGGCTGCATATATGTAAGGTTATGGAACCCTATAAAATATTAAAGCTGTTCCATTATTCTCGATCCATAATATATGTACACATAAATATATTCTGTGAAAACGTGTGGTCCAGCTTATAGAGATGATTTATCAATTTCAAACTGTGGTTGCTATATGAAGCTTTCTGAAAGAACCGTAATTTCCTTCTAATGGAAAATATGGTGACTCAGTCTTTTTAATTGTGCTTCACTACAAGGCTGGTGGAATCAAAACTCTAATCCTGCATTTATAAATTAAACAAGATATAAATACTTCCTGTTATACACTGGTAAAACTTTAGGCTAGATGTGGTTTTCAGCCATGCCGTGTGAAACCGTTCTGAAATAACTGCTGGCATACTTCAGGAGTTAGTCTGGACAACAGACACATGCAGAGATGAGGCAGCTTCAATACGGCCACATTTTGGAAAGACAGGTAATGGAAATGGCAGATACAGTGCCAGCTGGCTTACATGTCAGAGCAGTACCCTGTGCAGTTTCAGCTTTTCAGCCTGTTATCTGATATGTTTTGCCTTTCTTGGGGAGTGGGAAGTATTTGAAAAGCCTAACCCAGATGTCAGTGCCCTGGATTTGGACTCCTTGAAGAAAAATTCACACTCACACCAGTTTCTTTTATTTTTTTAATAAAGTTGATTAAAGTCACATACTTTCCTTGTGCCAAAGGCCTTTCATTATAAAATGGGGTATTATTCCCTTATTTGACATCTCTGTATCTCTCAAGACAGATATCCATTCCTGACTGAAAGGAGGAAGCCCTATGAGCCTCTACCTGTATAATGAGGCAGATTATTTTTCAAGGTACAAATTTATCAAAAAGATGCAACAGTGGGAATTTCATTCTCTTCTCTGAGGCAATTTTAGTGGTTGTTGCTGGTATTAAAATTAGAGTCCAAAAATAACTAATGCTTTATTATGGATGATTAACCTGCTATAACTAAAAAAAAAAGGCAGACAAGATTTTCCACAGAAATAATTGTGATTCAAAGTGGTGAACTGGAAAACATTCTGAAGGAAAACTTGCAGCTCTGGGAGAAAACTTTTGTTCCCATTACACTGCAAATACCCCTTATGATTTCTAAGTATAAAACCAATGGGACTCTGTGTGCTGAATTATTCTTCTTTTCTCATTAAGTCTGAATTTTAATAGTGGTTTTTTTCTCCTGTTCTTTTATTGAGGGAATTATCTGGAGTTGTACATTGCTTTCAGATTCATTTGACTTGGGAGTACAAGCCCACCAAACCAGAAAAGTTTATAAGCTTTTCAAAAGCACTTGTAAACGGAAGCCACCAAACATTTGGCTATGTGATACGCATTGTGACTGCAGCATCATGCAGGACAATGATAAAATTTAAAACTCTCAAAACCACCAGCAATGACAGAATCATATTTCAGATCTACCTTAGAGAATTCACCTAGCTATTTGCAGCACATCCTGAGATTGAGCACTGTAATGCTGTAATGTAATGGAAGAGTTAGAATGTATGGAGCTCACAATTGTCAGTGGCACAGTTGAGAGCCTCTGGATAAGAATCAAGGGACAAACAAAGTGGATGTCATCCTAGGAATCTACTACAGACTTCCTAGCCAGGAAAATCACAACAATGAATTATTCTTTGAGGAAGTGAGGGACATTTCCAAGTCAACTGCCCTTGTATGTCTGGGACAACCTGGGCCAGAAAACTCTTAAAAAAACCTAAATGATAACTTTATGGAAGAGGTCCTAAGGAAGCCAACTCAGAAAAATGCCCTCCTTGATCTGCTGCTTGTCCACAGAGTGGAGATAGGCAGCCATCTTGGCCACAGCAACCACAAAGTGACCAAGTTTAAAATCTCTTTTGACAGGATGAAAAGTGCCAGCAAAACCTCAACTCTGGACATAAGGACAGCAGACTTCAGGCTGCTCAGAGAAGTAGTGATTAAGATCCCCTGGAAAAAATGTTTTTGCTGGTGCTGAGGTCCATCACTGTGTGTGTCACTTTTTAAACATCAACATGCAAGGGCACAGAAGCAGAAATTCCAAAATGTCAAAAGCCAAGCAGATGAAGCAGAAGGCTGGATTGGCTGAACTAAGGGGATCTTCTCTTGAAAAAAAGGCAGAAAAGGAAAGTGTATATCCAGTGGGAGCAAGGTCAGAGGAAGAATACTGAGATGCTTCTTGCCACTGTAGGGAGAAAATTCATACAGCCAAAACTCAACTGGAGTTGAAGGTGGTCAGAACTGTGGGAGACAATAATTTTTTTTAAGTTCATTAATGGCAAAATGCTGCATAGAAACAACATCATCCTGTTACTGGATTAGGATGGTCACCTCACAAGCAGGGACAGAGACAATGCAGAGGTTTATAATGCATTCTTTGCCTCTGTCTTCAAAACAGATGACAGACCAAGGGGGTTTCCGTGCTCTGGGCTGGAAGACCATGACTGTGACAATGATCAACTCCCAGCTGACCCTGAACTTTTATGGGATCTGCTGCTCCAGCTGGATCCCTACAAATCTATGGGGCTGATGGGATTAATCTGAAAATCTTCAAGGAGCCGTCATTGAAAAGCCTCTGTCAAGGATTTTTGAGAAATCTTGGGAATCTGGAGAGGTGCCAGCTGAGTGGAAGGTGGTGAACATTGTCCCAGTTTTTAAGAAGGGCAAGAAGGAGGACCCCAGAAGCTACAGGCCTGTCTGTCTCATTTCACTGCCTGGTAAAGTTATGGAGTCAATTATTATGGGATGTATTGAAAAACACCTGGAGAACAATGCATTCATTCATTACAGACAGCACGACTTCATGAGAGAAAAGTCCAGCTTATCAAACCTGATTTCCTTTTACGACAAGGTAACCCCCCTAGCTGATCACAGGAAGCCAGTTGATGTAACAATTTTGGATTTCAGTAAAGATTTTGATAATTTCTCTCATAGTATCCTTCTGGACAAAATGTCCAGCATAGAGCTGGATAAACACAGTATATTCTGTATTTGCTACTAAAGTGAGGCACAACACCATTCTTTAAAGACCTAAGAGGAAGTTTCCATCAGCAGTTCAATATAAACTATGTAAGTTATTACAAACTTATTGTAACTAAATACAGAACCCTTCTGAAAGTGTTCACAACTTCAAACACACTGGCAACATAACTCCATTGACTGCAGGGAACTCAGTATACGTTTGGGATGAAATTGGTCCTAGGAGTTTAAAGCTTGAAGGAAAATTTAAAGGAACCAAGGGAAATCAAGAATATTGAATGAATTCCTGATGCATATGTATTCTTTTATTGAATTGTCTCCTCCAGGGTTTATTATGGATGTATAATTTTTTGTTAGAAAAATGTGTTCAAGACTTATTTCTTTAAAGACAAAGAAAGAGCCATCCCATGAAGGATTATAAAATTATCATATATATTAACCTGCTGTTGAGACAGAAATTTCAGCCAAGTTTATAAGATGGTTAAGTAGTAGTCATCTCTACCCACTGAATTTGAATTGTTTTAGGCTTCAGTGATTATGGGTGCCGCAGGCTGCAAAATGTTCTGCCACATTCACATACATCTCAAATCTTTCCTTGCAGGCTTATATTCTTGAGGGATGTTAGGAGATAACAGCAACCCATCAACAAGTCCTACCAGTAGCAGCCAAAAATCTGCTGCTGACATTTGCCATGACCGACTAATCAATCTCAAAATGAGGCTGGCTGTTTTTTTACCAGCTAAACCAGCCACAATTACATCACGGAGAAGACAACAGAGAAAACCAGCCTGCTATCCTTTCACAAAAAACCATTACCAAAAAAAAACAAAAAAAGAAATTTAATTTTCTCTTCCAAATAAACATCCTGTGCTCCTATACAGACGCTCCAATACATAGGTATGGAAACAAGAGTGAAAGCAAGTACCTGACTCGTAAATCTGGCTTGCTGAATGGATTTAAAAGTGCCAAATATGAAATATGTATCCTTAAGACAGAGTGTAATTAGAACTCAACACTGAGAATGCTGCTAACACCAGATGTTGTTCTGTTTAACATGGATCGTAATACCTAAGTTTTTCCCATTAACTTGCAGGGGCCCTATCCAATTAATAACCCTATCTAAGCAGATTGAGCTTTTAATTAAGGTAAAAACAGTGCTTGCAAAGCATTGATCTAGTAAGGTATTCAATTAAACACACGTTACTGCTTTGGTGGCCTTTGGGGAGAATTGTCTCCAGGTTGAAGTTACTTAGGAGAATGGAGCCAGATTTTGTCTGTGACCAGTAGATGCTGCAATAATATAAATAAAATAATCACAAACTAATTTCAAGATAATCAATAAAGATAGACAGCTTAGCAATTTTGCTACGTCCACTACAATGTAGAAACTAGCTGCTCATGATTTGGGGGTACACTCTTTCCTGGATGAAAAATTTGCTGGAAGGACGAGACCGGAGAGGGGTGGTGAGTGATGCTAAAACCATTTGGTCACAGACCACTAATGGTATTGCCCAGGGCTCAGTATTGGGGTTGGTCCTGTTTAACATCTTTATCCATGATGTGGATGAAAACTCAGTCAGTTTGCAGCTGGTACCAACTTAGGTGGGAGCATTGATCTGCTGCGGGGTATGAACACTCAGCAGAAGGATGTGGACAGGCTGGATTGATGGGCTGAGGAAAACTGGATGAAATTCAAGAAGCTGAACTGCCAGGTCCTGCTCTTCAGTTGCAACAACCCCAGGCAGCTCTACCGGCTGGGGACAAAATGTCTGGAAAGCTGTCCTGCAGAAAGGGACTTGCAGATCCTGGTTGACCACTGGCTGAACATGAGCCAGCAATGTCCCCAGGTGGCCAAGAAGGCCAATGGCATCCTGGCCTGTATCAAGAATAGTGTGACCAGCAGGACTGGGGAAGTGATTGTTCCTCTGTACTCAGCACTGGTGAGACCACGCCTTAAATCCTATATTGTTTTGGGCCTTTCACTACAAAAAAGGTTATTGAAGTTCTGCAGCATGTCCAGAGAAGGGCAATGGGGCTGGTGAAGGGTCTAGAAAATAAGTCCAATGAGTAATGGATGAGGGAACTTGGGTCGTCTAGCCTGGAGAAAAGGAGGCCTAGGGGGACTTCACTACTCTCTCTACAACTACCTCAAAGGAGGCTGTAGTGAGGCAGGGGTCAGTCTCTTCTGTCATGTCTCAAGTGAAAGGATGAGAGGAAATGGCCTTAAGCTGCACATGGGGAGGTTCAGATTTGATATTAGGAAAAAAAAAATCACTGAAAGAGTGGTTAGGCACTGGAATAAGTTGCCCAGGGAGGTGGTGGAGTCACAGTCTCTGGAAGTATTCAAGAGGCGTCTGGGTGTGGCACTTGGAGGTATGTTTTAGGGGTGATTATGCTAGTGCTGGATCGATGGTTGGACTAGATGATCTTGAAGGCCTCTTTCAAACATGACGATTCTCTGATTATGTGATTCTGTGTTTTATTTTATGATCATTACTGTAGATTCTTGAATATACCATGTTTTTGTGTCCAGACTTATCTTTGTCACCCAGCATCTACCTGGAGTGCAGCAGTCCTTCCATGCCTGTTTTGACATCATCCACCTGGTTCACTATAGTTTTTCATCGATAATTCCTCCCCAGCTGCAAATTCCTTTTCTTCCTCCATCCTAGCACATAGTCCCTCTCGATCTTCAGTAACTTTGCCAGTGTTCCCAGCTCTTTGTACCCATGTACCTTCTACAGTACTTCTGCAAGACAGAAGGGTGAGGTAGAAGTTTTGCTTTTCAGTTTTTCCACCTAAGCACAGGAAAGGGTGACTTAATAAATGTATCTGCTCTCCATTTGAGTGACCTGAGCAGCATCTATACAACACAGTATACAGAAGTCGAGTAAGAGTTTGAGGAACATCCTGTTAATTGAGTGGAGGGCATCTTAATTGAATGTAAAAATGTATGGGGAGTATGTTTTAAAATTTAGTAATTTGACCAAATATGAACAGCTTTAAAACCATGATTCATATTTCTGAACTCTAAAAATCATCTACCTATCATTTATCAAGGCCCTGTTGCTTGAAGGCACCAGAATTTTTAAAAGAAATGGAGATATTTTCTGCCAAGATGCTGGCTTGACCAAATTACTGAATAAGCCTTGTAATAAATGTAGAAATTAAACAGCTCCTTTGTGTGCCAATACTTTATTAGTTATCACAGATTAACAGATGCTATAAATCCTGTGTAGACTTCTAGGACTCTCATTTTCATCAGTTTCACCCCTTTTAGAAACAGAATGTGCTCATCCCTGCATTCATGAGCAAAATATATACACTGGACTAGTACTACTGCCTCTGTCTGTCTCTGTGGGCTCACACGTGTGCATGCACAAATGCATGGCTAACTTCAGTATAAAGTCAGTGGCAAAAGAGGCAGGAAGGGTCTTTGCATGTGTTCCAACAGGAGCATTTATTACCTTTATATTGTCAAAGCTTACAGAGACAAAGACAAGAGAACAATGGCGAGCTGGGGTTTTATCTGCTAACAAGGAAGAGGTGGGACTAGGGAACAGGGACCAATGGGGAAGCTCTGGGGGAGTGACAAGGGGTAGAGGCCGACAGCCAACCAGGGAAACCAAACTGGGGTAGATTACCATAACAGAACATGGCATCCTGGGAGAAGCCTTTCTGGTCACCCTAACTAGAGGTTCTTGTGATACTGGGGACTTGTCTTACTGAAAACTCTCAATCACCAGCCACCATAGCCTAGTATCTCTGCTAATAATGATAGGAAAAAAGTAGTAGTCCTTTACACAATAATATCTTAGGAGGAAAAAATTACCTTTTCTTTTTTTTTTGATTGAGCTTACACTGTGAATATTATACTATTTGTTCTGTGTCTCAAGACAAGTTTAAAAAGCTAAGCATCATGTATAACATGAATATGGGCTTGATATAAAAGAATTGAGCCCAGATCCAATAGACAAAGCTCCTGCAGAAAAGATAAATTAAAACCAGTTTCAAATTAGAGATTAATGGCATACTGCTTGTATTTGAATTTATATATCCCTTACACAGTCTAGTTCAGTTATTTTTAGTCTATCTTTAATCTTATTGAGCGGTAATGTTTTTGCCTTAATCCTTACACTCCTCAAATACTGTACAATAATTTTAAACCATTCATAATTCTTATATAACCTAAGAAAACACTAAGGACTCATACCATGTGTGAATCAAACCTGATGTACCTGATAACATTTCTAATTAAATGAGAACTCATGCCACAGAAATTTAACTAAGTCTACATAGCATGTAGATTGTTCTAACAGAAAATAGAACAAAAAGATGAGAGATGGAGGAGAGACAGTACAGTCTACCTAAGATAAGAGACACAGATTTTGATGTCCATCCTGGAGATTTAATATGGGTACCACTTTGCTAACAAAGCCATTTCCATTGCATACTCAGAATAAAATGAATTGAAAGGGCCCTCAGTTCTATACTGAAAAAATGTACTGTAATAATTACTAAGCAATTATACCAAGAATCTGTGCATTCCTCTTTAGATCAGTTCCTAAATGCAAAGTTTTGCCACCTTTGCTTACCCTAATAATTTTCAGTCCTCTCCAGGAAGAGTATGAATTCTAATGAAACACTTAGAAAAAACAATGAATAAATCATTGAGTTAATCCCCCTTGATAGTGCATGTGCTGAAAAACTTAATTCCTAATTTCCATTGACACACACACAAAAATGAAATTTTCTTTTCATTAAAACTAAAATAGCAGATGTGAGGTTTTTTTATTAAAATTGATAGCAAGCAATAAGTTTTTAAAAGCTTCTAATACTATATATGATATGCAAGGTATGAGCGAATCATCCCCATGGGATTGAGTTGTGATGCTAGTTTACTAGTCATTGTTAGTGATTAAGGTTTTATTTTCTCCATTATATTAAAAAGTGAGAAAGGAAATGGCAGCAGTAACACAACAGCTCAGGCTTTATTATCATGTTCTTTGTTCATGAAACCTACTGAATGTCATTGACAGTCATAAATATCCAGAGGCAAGTATAAAAGTAGAAGGGGAAAAATCTTAACTTTCAAATTATCTAAAGAGTACAGTAGAAGAAACAGTTCTTTTAATTTTTGTTTGTTGTGTTCATGCTGAATATTAAACCTTTCTATTTTACAGACACCAAATCCCTTCATCAAAAAAACCCCAAAAGAGCTAAGATACATATTTGCACTGGGGTGTATGAATAAATCCATATAAAAATCAATCACAGAATCAATCACAGAATCATACAGTTCCAGCTTGAAAGGGACCTCAAGGAAATAAATAGAGCTCCACAAAAAAAAAAAAAAACAACCAGTTTTACCAACATTATGTAGGGATTTGAAAGTCTAATTTGAACTTCAGGATGTTTGTATACAGGTCATAAGTACATACATAGAAAGAATGACGCTAGAGAAAATGTAAGGCTACATTAAAAAGTATTCAAATGTTGAAACAGCTCTCAAAATCTTCCCTGGACATGTCATACCTACCATTTTACCAAATTATTCACTACTATCTAAATTTTAATTTTCTTACATTTTAAGATACAGAGAACCTACTTTGGTGCTTTGGATCTTGTGTAATCATCAGGATATTGTCTGTTCTGGATATGTTACATAAGCTGAAGGCTATAGATCTACTAAAGCAGTACCATATTGCTTTGAACAAGTCAGGACTTAAAATGTGAAGGAGCAGAGCTCCACTTTCTAGCTAAAGATATGGCAAATGTGGTAGGGGAAAGAAAGGTATAAAACAAAGCATTTACAAGAGTATGTGGAATAAAAACATCTCAATTCCACTTCATTCTTATGTAAAGTCTTTATTTCAGGGTAATATAATCAAGATGACAGAGTTGGCTAGTGGCAGGATTCTGAAAGAACTCCAGATTCCTGATTTCCACTCGATTTCCTCCCTGTTGAAACACATTGCATCTTCTTCAGAAGAGTAATTGTATCATGAGGAAGCAGAACTTCCAGAGGCAGAACTTCCTGTCACTTCAGCCAGATGCTTCACACCTCAAATTTTGATGAACAGATCAGCATAAAGAAACGCAAATTGAACATAGAATACATGCCAGCTCATTCTATCCTACCTAAAAATATGTCCTAATTAATTACCCTTATTTGAAATGAAGGTTTAATGAAATGAAGTGTAAAATACAAACAGATCTCCATGTCTGTGGCAAAATGAATCCTTACTGCTTTATTCCATAATGGTCATAAAAATGCTTTCAAGAATCTTTAGAAGTGTATTTTAAATTATTCCCTTAAGCCTACTCAGATCTGCCTTATGATGAATGTGGGAGGTTGAGTGAGAGCAGCTTATATGCCAAGGAGCAGGAAAAACAAAATGACAAAGGACAGATTTAATAATAGGGAAAAGGGTGTTTAGTTACACATTCTTATGGTTTCTTTTCCCTAAGTAAGTCTCTGGGCCCTGTTTTTATTTCCTTACCCTGTAGTCAAACAGATATTTTTGCAAAGAAAGGAGCCTACTGGTTATTTGTATTGTCTTTTGTATCTTTTCTGATGTCTTTCCCTCTTTAAATGTCAGTTACAGAATCAGCCAAAGCACTTTACTAATCACAGTATTTTTAAGATGCTTGTCATGTGAGTTCCAAAACAGGATAAATTTAATAGCTGTAATGTAAAACATCATTATCTAGGTTAATTTTGCTGCTTATATCCTGGAAGTTTTGTATTCCCTTAATTACTTTAAACTTGCAAGGAACAATACGATATTTCCTTGGTCAATATAATTTTTAAAAGCATGCTTGTCTTCATTGAATACTTCTATCTACAGAATGATTTCAAATTAAATTGGATTAGATTTTCATAGACTCTGTCACAGCTCTTCAAAAAATACTTAAAAGACGATAATTATTTGAAACAAGTAACAAACAATTGAATGGGCAAGTGTGTTCAAGTGTTTATGTTAGCATGGCTTGATTGGTTCCAACACACCTTCTCAAAGCACCACAGCTGCCTATCTGGACAGCTATGATCAAGGAAAAGATCAGACTTCTAAAAACCTACACCAAGGGTATACCTCACACGCAGGTTATAAGCCAGAACAGCAGTGGTAAACAACATGACATCTGAGGGACATTGTATTAGTCAGCTCAGAATCCAGCCTCATTGACTGCTGTCCAGCGGGGATAACATACAGACCTTTTCATACCACTGAGCATTAATTAGGCTGCTGCCAGTCTTCTTTGTGCTACCAGTTATAAATATTAATAACATTGTATGTTTTATTCATTTCTCTAAGTGGCAACTTTAGGATTCTCCCCATTTTGCATGGGCCTCTACGATATGTCACACTGAAATGTGCTAAACTAAAAAAAGAAAAAAAAAATCAAGGTAAAATGATTTCTACCTTTATCATGAAGGCAAAAAGGAGTCACCTGTTACTGTCACTTGACTGGTAACTGCACTCTATCTTCTGAGAGATAAGATTCCTGCTGTTTAACTGATACACTCTTCACATCCGTTTGTTCATTGCATAAAAACCAGGTTACCATTTTGATTTTCAATGCAATTACTCTCCAGTCTGTCCCAATTTCCCCAACATTGTCTCAATTCTGCATATTCCTTTTTAATTCAGGGGCTCAGATTGCATACAGATTGCATGTATCTTTCTTTACTGTGAGACAATCTCATATAATGGCCCATATCACAGTTTATAGCCTGGAACCAAGCAACTTATGCTCTCTCACTTTTCTGTAATATAGTAATGCCTGCTCACAAAAATAGTATTTATGTCTGGTGTCTACTTTGAACCTCTAGGATTGAATTCTTCTGACAGCAGGTCATTTACCTAGTTAAAATGCTTTCTTTGGATGGCACAAGACATCCACTCTAGAGCGTGTTCTCTTCAGTGATTGCTAAAAAAATTTGAAGCAGCAAGCTGAACTTTAAACATATATTTCTTGGATGCTTAAGATGGAAGCAATGGATTCCATCCAAGTTGTCTGATTGTACATTTCTGTAACAGAAGGTGGCACTGAAGAACAGATATTTCATTTCTGCTTCAGCTGTACTCACGGGTCACAGCTTTTGAGGAAATTAATCCCTCTTATTTCGCCTCATGTTTTCTTTTGAAGATAAACTTGTTTAAAGATTTAGGCTTGTCAGCACAGAAATCTGCAGCACCCTCTATGGGAGGATTGAACTGAAGAATAATAAGACGCAGCCAGTACTTCCAGAAAAAGAGGGACATATCTTCAAAGCTAGGAAGAGAAAATTCTCAGGGATAGGAAAAGCACATGTTTTCTTGTGGAAAAGTCTTTTTTGTAGCTGCCAGGATGGGCTGCTGGCTGTAACAGTCTAGTAAAAGAATATTAACCTATAGGTAAGTAACTATGACCCTGGACACAAGAGTGGGCCAGAAGCAGGATTCAGAAGAGTGTTATAATACTCTAAGGATATAAGCAAAAGACATAAGCAAGACTCAGGAATGAACTTTGGTGAGTCTTTTTTTTGATGGGTCTTTCCTACAATGTATTCTCAAACCATTAAGCAAAACCAGGAGTGCATTACACTAATCATCCGGAAACAAAACACAGGAGGGTATCTGCAACAAACTGCATGTGATTTCAAATGCCTTGCTTGAGAAAGAAATACTTCCAAGGCAATTAGAAGATTTTTTAATCTGGATTTAGTTGAAATTTAATCAGGTTTAGCTGGAATCAAAGGAAATAGTCTTAAACAAGATGATGGATGTAGATGCTACTTTGCTTTATGATGTTGGCCAAAAAGGCAATGATCCTGTTATTATAAATATTCCTGAGGTACTTACAGGATATTCTCTGTTGGTAATCCAAGAACATCATCCATGGTTACAAGAGGTATTACATTCTTAAAGTGAACAAAGTTTTGTATGTGCTTAGGTAAGGTAAAAAAGACAATAAGGAATGGTAAGAAACTTGAGGATTCTCCAATCTAGACCCTTTATTCTTCTGTGATGAAAATGTTATTCAGAACAAGGTAATTCTAAGAGGTGTTTCTAAAATAACATAAAATATTTCACGTGGCTTAAACACAGGAAAATATCCTCAGACAAGAGGGTTATATTTCACATATCATTTAATGGAAAGACTTCAACTGTAAAATCTCATAAAAACTAAACAAGAGATTGAGAAATTACTCCAGAAAAACAGTTGTTAAGATTTTGTGTTGGAATAAAGAAAGGTAGAGAAAACTGTGAACAGCTGCTCGTGATACCAGAGTCAGAAAATAATCCGATTCTCCTACTGAAGCATTGATTAAATTTGCAGAAGTCAGTGGCATTACTCACATAATTATTCACCTCTATATGACTAAGACTATGCAAATCTACCCCAGACAATGAGTATACTCTGGTATAATTCTACTTGTGCTTCACACTTCTTCGATGAAATGTCATCCCTTTTTCCTGGGAAAACCTTTCCCTTACCAAAGCAACTCTATAATTTGGTGCCCATCCAAACTTTAAAGCCCATAGACAGCTAAAAATACAGAGAAGAACCATTCACCCATTCAATTTCTCATGCCATCCCACCACCGCCAACACTCAGTCCCCAGCCATGAAGTCTTGGTAATGTCACAGGACTGCTGAGACAAATTCAAGGAAGAGACAGAAATATCCGTTTGTTATAGACTCATAATAGTTCTCAGCCCAAATTTTCAATGAAAACATGCAAACAAAAAAAAACCCCAAAACATGCTAACAAAAACAAAAAAACCAAAATCTACCTACCAAACAAAACAACCAATCAATCAAAAACCAAAACCAAACCCCCCCAAAAGAACCTCAAAAACAACAAAACAACAAAACAAAACAAAACCACAACAAATCACACCACAACCAAGAAACAACAATGATTTTTTTTATCATTTTGAGATATGTGTAGATATTTTAAAAATATCTGCATTTCTGAAATTTTCAGCATTGAAGACTGGAAGAAAATGCTCAGGATCATGTTATGGCCTATAGAAAGAAGATAGATCTCCCCCAAAATCTTGTTTTAGGTAATATTTGGTAGGATTAATTGGAAACATGGCAGCATTATTGCAGAGAGATGGGCACACTTTTGAGATGCACAGTTTATGCTGCCTTTGTTTACTAGATCCCTTGTGAAGCAAAAATTGGCACAAGGAAGACACATTGCTCTGATAAATTTAATTAAAGTTTGCAATGCATCAGTGCATACCTAATGCCAAATATCAATCTCATCAGCTGTTCTGCCACTACTCTTTCCCCTGAAATGCACACAGCATATGAAATGGAAAGAACTTAAGATCTAACCATAAACCTTCATCAGCTACAGAGCTGATTTCAGCTTTTTTTAATGGGTTAGAGCATATCCAGGAGCCCCTCTGTCATATGCTATTGGGAGCACAAAAGGTTGGGCTCAATCTGCCTGGGAGTCCCTTCAAATATACATGATGGGAAGAGAACTTTCCCAGAACCAAGCACTTTATTCCTATCTCCTGGCAAGTGACGTAGAATTTCCTTGAATAAATAACTTATCAAATTGTACACAGAAACTCCTGCATGATAAAACATTTTATAAAGAGCAGACATATCTTGATGTCATATCAAATGTTGCCATAATTGCAAGTAGTTTATGGTTAATGCCATAAGCAGTGCCAGAACCTCAGGATTTATGAGAGATAACACACATGCTCAGGAGTATATATTTTTCTCACTTTTCCTATGTTCCTCCTTAACTCCACATGTTTCTCACATCCCTTAAACTTGAAGGCATGCTACCCATTCCCTGATGCCAGTCTCTCAGCTTGCCAAACAAAAAATGCATGTTTTATTCATTCTCTGGGGTTGCAGCCACCAGGATACTGTGTGCCACCCCAGCCTCTGTGTATGAGCATGCAAAATCAGCTCCTAATGGTTGCATTTGTAATATCTATATAATATGCACGCACATGTGCACTATCCTCTCTTTCCCATCAGGATTTATTCTGTGGATGGTCCAGCTGAAGGCTGAGAACAAGAGAAAAAACAACTGAAAACTTATTTAGAGAAAAAATTCTTGTTTATATGAAAGAAAATAAGTCAGAATTCCTCCTCCCTGTTCATCTAAATCCAGAGAAAACTGGAAGGAACACAGAAAAATACTGAACAAAATGCTGAAGAATTTCGTTGACATCAAAAATTATCATTTGTTCTTCCTTAAAACAATTAGACCTATTCCTGCCAACATAATACACCCTGGTGCATCACTGGTACAAAAAACCATGGGTTCCATAATGCTTTACACAGAAGTTGAAACTATGAATAAGGTCAATATAAAGTATAAACTTTTACATTTCCCCCCTCTTCTTTTCCTTATAGACTAGCCATCAAAGCCAATGTCATCTTTTTGATACCCTGTGATTTCCCAACACTGTGTCCATCTATGATTGTGTTCCGAATGGATGTTTGAAATAATTTAAAGAATCATCAGCAAGGATATCAGCAAAAGTCAGATTTAATATTAAGTGATCACACAACAAAGTTTGTTGGCAACATGCACTTTACTATTTACAGGACAGTTAAGGCACACCAAGGAAAAACATGCAACAACAAAACCAAACAAAATCCAAACAATCAAAACAGAAATGAACTGGGAACTGTCTAGGGGTGTGTGCATATGTGTGTGTTTGTGTTTGTGTGTGTGTGTGTGTCTTTAGGTGCGTGTGACAAAAGGACAGTGAGGGTAGGGATAAAAAGAAACACAGCATAAAAGCTTAATAGCACTCAAACTCCACAGTATTTTAACATAGCTTATACCTTGTATCTAACAATTTAACAAAGGAACAGCACTTATACCTAACTTAACTTATACCTTAAACTTAATTTAGAACTTAACCTTAACAATTTAACAAAGAAATAACAGCATTTAACCTAAACCTTCAAAGTTATAATTTGCAACTGAGCAAAAGAGCAACATTTAGGAGAATTTAAGAAAGGTTAAGTCATAAGACAAAAGCTTACTTACAGGCCTAAATTACTTAGACATCTAAGGTACTTAAACATCTAATAAAGCATCATTTCTCCCAGATTTGCTATAGCATATGCACATGTTTATGCACCCAGACATAAAGAGTCAGTCCAAGGAAGGTACCTGTGAAAATTTCACCTCAGAGGTCAGTGAAATACTTTGGATGCCTTTGAATCTCCCGACAGGTGAAGGATCAGGCCTCAAGGAGTGAGGATATCAACCCAGGAGTCATCGTCCTTCAGCAGTCCTCCAAGTGCAGCAAACATGAGAGTTCACTGGCTCTGAGAGGCCCCACTCAGAGGAAGGTTGCTGGTCACAGCCTGCTGCAGTCCAGGAGAGCTCAAAGGGTCCCAGTTTGGACCACTGTTTATAGGGTCTCAAGGGAGTAGGCTTTAGTCATAACAATATTTCATCTTGGCCACAGTTTGGGTTGGGATTTTCTGTGAGAGTGTGAGAATAAGAATGTTACACCATTCAGGTAAGAAAAATATTTTTCAAGGCTGTTCATACAGAAAACAGGAGCTCGTTAGCAATTCCTGGGAGCAGACAGTGTTTGTGATAAGCTGAGCCCAGCTGATGTTTTTCAAGACAAAGGCCTTACAAGCATTTCTCAGATCACACTGTGTTGTGTTGAGCCATGGCCAGAACCGTGGTCAGCTGGACTGAAAGGACCAAAGGCTCCATTGGTTTGATGCCTCCACAGCACAAGAACTCGAAGGCCCAGTGAGCACCCAAACTGCCGTGTAAAGCACGCTGACCATTGGGTGCTGCCCTCTCCTCCCCTTATGTTTCATGTTTGGTTATTTCTCCAGAAAGTTCTATGTTACTCGGTAGCTGTTTGGCCCATGTTACTGTCTCTCCCCACTCCTTCTCCCATTCACCCTAATCCCTTCTACCCACCCTTGTAAGACCCCCTAACTAGTATTTTATTGGTTATTGTATGTTCCCCCCCACCTATTATGTAGGGGTATAAAACCCCATGCCAGCCTAATTTTATCGGCTCTCCTCATGGCTTTTCTTTTGAATAAACCCTTCCCTGCCCCACAAGGGAGTCCCTCTGCTTTATTCCCTCCTCCTTCATGCACCTGGCCATCGGTGGGCAAGGCGAACCCGAGCAGGAGCTTCACCTGCCCTCCAGTGCTGTGATGGGCTTCTGACCCCCCCCACCTGGGGCAGGTAGAACATCACCCAGTGCCTGGGCAGCCTGCTAGCCAGCACAGCACCACGGCAGCACTGCAGCCTGGAAAGGGTCTGAGGGGGAATGCACCACCACCAATTGTTCCTACAAAACCACAAAACCAGTATTTAATCATAACGTGAAATAGATAGATATAGATATAGAGATATAGATAGATAGAGATAGATATAGATAGATATAGATATAGACATAGATATAGATACAGATATAGATATAGATATAGATATAGATATAATGATATAGATAGATATAGATATAGATATAGATGATATAGATATAGATTATAGATAGATATAGATATAGATATAGATAGATATAGATATAGATATAGATATAGATATAGATATAGATAGATATATGAGTGACTGTAAGACAAATACACTGGTTTTAGTTGTTTAAAATTTAGCTAGCCATTAGGAATTAATTCTAAAACTTTTCATTCATTTAGCCTTCCAGAGTAAATTTTGGAGTGAATATCTCTGCACAAGCAGCCAAGCCTTTCTGCAAACATGGAAAGTTACTGGTTTTGTTCAGACCAAGAAGCTTGCAAATCTCTGAGAGTTCAAGTATCTCCACAATCTTTGAAAGAAACAAAATACTTGACAGAGCATTTCTCCTTGCTTCAGAAACATTTTCACATCCCATGGGATTCTCCCTAAATCTGAACATTTGAAGATTTCTTCCTGCGCAGTTTTGCAGAACAGCATATCCATGCTGAACATGTTCCATCCCAGGAGAGTCAGAAATTCCTCAGACAGTCAGGAACTATTCCTACCCACCACTGCCCCGCCACCCTCCTTCCTCCTCCCAACCCCACAAGAAATAATTTGATTCTGTATTCAGGAAATGAGGGAAAGGAGGCTATCTGGGAATTCCAACAGTCCCAAAGGGGGTATGTATCACAATTCATATGCAAAAGGCTATGGAGAAGGTTGCACTGCTAATATTAATGTCAGCATTTGACTGCATAACCATAACATTCTGTAAATTGTATGTAATTTTATGTAAATTAGAAATACAAAGATCCTTTAATTTGTGTCTTTCATCTCAGGCTGTTGTCATTGTGTATTTGTAGTTGTTTCAGAGGAATGACTCTTCAGTTACTTCTCCTAGGAAACCTTGTCATAGACTATGAAACCTTGTTTTAAGCAGGGGTTTTTTTCACTTACTTATTTTTTTTCCGTTTTCATCCCTTTAGTGGGTTGACTCTGGCTGGATGCCAGGTGACCACCAAGCTATTCTATCACTTCACTCCTCAGCTGAACAGGGAGAGAAAATATAAGGCTTGTGGGTCAGGATAAAAACAGGGAGAGATCACTTGCCAGTTACCCACATGAAAAAACTCAGGGAAATTAACTGAATTTATTACCAATCAAATCAGAGTAAGATAATGAGAAATAAAGCCAAATCCTTAAAACATCTCCCACCCATTCATCACTCTCTCCAGGCTCAACTTCACTAATTATTTTCTCCATCTCTTCCCCTTCAGGGACTCAGGGGGACAGGTAATGGGTGTTGTGGTAAGTTCATCACATGTTGCCTCTGCTGCTCCTTCCTCCTCAGTGGGAGGAATCTCACATTCTTTCTTTTGATAAAATCAAAATCAAAGGCTTCTGTCTGAGGAAAATTCTGTGGGAGTTTCTGTTTGTGGGAACAAAGCAGAAGAGAAGTGCAGGACTGATCACTGTGTAAAATCACTGGTTGTGCACACTTGCAGTGTGGGTGGACCCCAGCACTCCATGCCCAAGCTCAGTGCAGGGCAGATTACTGTGGGACAGCCTTTGTCAAGCTTAATTCAGCCAACAAACTATTGCTATAAAACAGACACCTTGCACAGTGGTTTCCTCAGATCCCAACCCAGTTCCACTTGGTGGTTCTTTGTGGTGCTTTAAATAATAAATCTGACTTTTTCATGCCTGATCAATTGATTAAATTTTGGGTTTTAAGTTTGACCAGATCTTCCTGTGTTTCATGATTATTTATGTTTTCTTCCAAGGCAAAAATGTATTGTAAGGCTGGTTTATTTGCAAGGCAATGTTTAACAAAACAGTATGAGATGTAGCTGATTAAAAACCCAGCCAACAATAAAGTGATTATCTTTCAGCACAGTATGTGGTGCCATATGGTGACTGAGAAAGTGGGAAGAACTAATGCTTGATATGCAGCTCCGGTGATTTATGGTTACTGACTTCCTGTAGAAAATGACTGCTTCTTTCATAAAAAACTAATTATCTTAAAAAGTACATGTTTGCACAGAAAATGTATATTGATAAAGTTGCCAGTGAAGTATTCAAGTGAATTAATGATTTATAAAAAGCTCAAGAGGTAGGTGATTTTCAAAACACCTGTCACGATCTGTCCTGCTGACCCTGATCAGGAAATTTGCTTGAAATAACAATGAGCAGCTGTTTTTAATGGTACTTTTTATTGTTTATTATATTTATAAACTTTGCATAATTGCATCAAATCAGGTAACATACATACGAGCAAAAATTATTCTTTTGCGGATTTTTTATGTCTACTAATAAAACTGAAGGCTTTGTAAAAAAAGATCTATTCTTTTTCATAAACTCAGGGAGTTTTCTCTTCCTACAACAGAAAAAAAATGTAACACATTGAAAAACAAAGAAGTAAAAATTAAAGCAGCAATCATATTTTCATGAAAAAAATTTCATGCAAAATTTTTCACTGACTTGATAGAACCACGTGTTTATTAAATTCATTCAAAACACCTCCTCTCTCACAGTAATATAAATCTAGAATAATGCTACTGTGTTAATAGACATAATTATGAAAGGTAGGAATCTAAAGAACCATACTTGTAACCTGGTAAAATCATTGGGAGCCTTTATACTCAAGTGTCTTATTCCATAAATTAGAACTAAGTATGTCTTGTGCATAAGACAATAGATAATTTCTAATATGTAAAAAATCTGTCATGTGGGATATCACAGTAGGTGTTTTCATTATTCCTGTGTTTTCTGTTCGATCCTTTCTTCTGTTATGTAGGTATCTAATGTCTCCTTTTTGTCTCCTGAATGCAGTGTTACATAAGTGAATTCCTTTCAGTCAGTCAATCTCATATTGAAAAAACAGGCTGAATCCCACTGAGGCCTGCAGTGGCTCAAGATATGTTCTTCATTTCCCTCTGAAGATGACAAGCACAATGGTCTTGTCTTCATCCTCCCAATTATTTTTTAGTCTCACTTCCCCTTTTTTTTTTCCTTTCTCACAGTTATTAATATTTAATATTATTTATATGTAAATTATATAAATTAGAGTCTTCAAATTTTTCCCTACCCTAATTACTTTAAGGCTCATCACCTTGACAGACTAAAGCTGTCTGTTCTTTCTTTATTCTTGTTCTTACCTTTTTTGATTTCTCCAGGAAAACAGAAACATGATTTATCACACAATTACATATTCTAATTCTTCCCCTTGTGCATATTTGAGAAGGAATCATGCACATAGATCCTTATGTCTACAAGTGACTGATGAAGGTCCAGTACTGCTTTAATATTAGTGTAGAACGGTGTTAAAGAGAAGCAGCCTTACTGAAAGTAGAAGTGGCAATGAAATTTTTTGTTGAATTTAATTCAAATTCTAAACCAGTAATCAGTTGAACTAAGACTGAAGATATTCTAGCAGTTCATTCAACAACACAGTAACCCATATAGATTGAGAGATATAATGGAGGGACTTTTTATTAACGAAAAAAAATAAAAGATCTGGGGGTTAGTCTCTTTTTTCTGCACATATGAAAATCTTTAAGATCCACTGGGAAAAGAACTTGCATTAGCAGAATATCATAAATCATATGCATTTGTTTCTTTACTAATTCACTCACAAAATTGCAATAAAATGTGTAGTTTAATACAAAAAATATGGTTTACTGTCTAGCTTTAACCATAAATTGCAAATATTTGCAGAATATTAAACTATATCCTGTCTATTATTCTGAATTTGGTCTTCTAATGAAACAACATAAAAAATTATCTGCTAAAACTACTTCAAAGGTACTATGGTAACATGAGTAATGTTGTGAAAGTAATATTATGGAGAAACCCCTAAAAAACAAGAAGACAAAGGAATAGAATGTAGAGGGGAAATTTCAAATTTGTTTGTTTGTTTCTTTCTTTCTTGAGGGGTTAAAAAAAATTAGAAAATCATAAAGAAGATAACGATTTCAGAAGACAATGGAGGGAAAGCAGATGGAGTATCAGAGTACAGGACACTAATGTGCAGGAAACACGAAAACTACAAGTTTAGATGAAAAGATATTCCTTCCTCCTCTAGAATATCCTTTCTTCTCTGGCAAGTTTTGTTGTCCAAGTGAAAGGGCCAACAAAGCAGCAAGGTCTGTAGAATTTAATTTCCATGGATTATCAGAAGATGCAACTGCATATCTTACAGAAACTGTAGGGTGTTTCTTTTGTATTGGGGTGGAGCAAAAGAAAGGCTAGAAGGCATGACATGGAATGAACACTGAAAGAGACTGAAAAAGTCTTGGAGCAATTTAGCGTATTTGAAGATCATCTAGTCCAAGTGTTTGCAGGAAGAGTGGTTCACTTCAAAGATAAGTGAGATTGCTTACAGTCTCTGTCAAGTTGAGTGTCACTAAGTATGAAGATCTCACACTTCCCTGGAAAACCAGTTTTCATTTTTGACCACCCTTATATGCAATCTAAACTTCTGGCAGAAGAATTTAAAATACTGCTAGTAACTGTCAAAATGAAATAAACTCAATGAGAGGATACATTTTATTGTGTTTTATTGTATTTTGATGTATCATTAAACAAAAACATGGATAAAACTGAAACAGAACCTAACACAGTAGTAAGACAGAATAGCTGAGTTTGTTTGATGGCTTCTTGTGAATTCCAGACCCTTATTATCTGGTCTACATGATCTGGACTTTTTTTGCCAAACTAGTACTTCAGGTAATCTAGAGATGGTGTCCTGAGCCTGCCTCTTCTGTGTGAATACATCACAGCTTCACAAATATGTGGATGGAATATAAAAAGACAGAGAATTTAGCTAATTTATCCATTTTCCAATCCATGTATAATCTCACAGTGTAGATATTTTTATTTGTTAGATGTCTAATTTTAAGTACTTAAGTGCTTCGCTAGGTAAATGTGAGAAAAAGAGTTTGTTATACCTTCTCATAAAAATTCTCCCTGAGAAATGGATGCACAGCCACATTGGAACTGCAGTCAATGCAAAGGATTCTTATACATCACAGCCCTTTCTTCCATGGCATTTTTCTGTTTGAGGGTGTTTTACTGACCTCAACACAGAAATTATAGCATCTTCTAGTTTCTGAGTTTGGGAAAAGGCCTGTCATTCATGACCAGTTTACATGGATTGTTTCCAGCTGCCTGTTGCTGTATTTCAAGGTTCATAGAACACAGATCATTAGCTTAAATTAAAATTGCCTGTGTACATACAAAAAGCATAAAGACTAATGTGATTTTATATAACAATAAGAATAACATGCTTAAAATGTACCACACTTGAAATATAACAACACAATGTAACAGAAACAGTCCAAAGAAGCGGGAAATAGGAAACAAGGATTCCTTTATTCAACTCTGATTTAAAAAACATTTTTACAGAGATTTATTTAAATTCCTAAAGCTATATCTTAAACAAGAAACCTCTACTAAAACCTGATTTTGCATAATGCGATTTTTAATAATCATAAATATTTTAGCCTTTTACCTTTGTTGTTATTGCTCTTGTCATTAAGAAAATGATTTAAGATTATAGTTTACCATATTTGAGAAGAAGAGGTGATGTGATGTAGAGGAATGCAAATTATGGTAGGAACTTTAAAATAATTGTGACCTGCAGACTTGCAGAAAATTAGAAATTTTAATATAAAATCAGCAGTTGTTTTTCATTTACAAAGATGAAAATGCACAATGGACAGTCTCATTTCAACACTGCTCAATAATAAATCAACAGGCCAGACATGACTCAGAGTCTGCTTATAAATTAGTCTTTTGACATGGAACAAGGAGACTTAAGGAAAAGAAAAGGAGGAAAAAGAAGAGAAGTAGCAAAACCATGCCTCAAATGGCTTTCTGCTCTATTACTCTTAGACAATTACATGAAATATTAAACAGTGCAATTACTGACAAAAAGAGTGTGTTAAACAAACATGCTGTAATGGACCAAGTTATTGAAATCAATAGTAGATTAGCTATAAATTGATGTAAGATCATTGTAGATGCAACTTTGTTCCATAAGATACAACAGTGGGCCCGGAGATGATTCCCATTACACTTACAATCCCCAAATTGACAATTTTGAGATCATCAAAGTCTTCCTTATTCCTATCAATGGCAATAGCAGAAAAAAAGAAAGGCAGATTAAACCAAGATAACATAAGGACTTTACATGGGCAAAAATTAGTTGACACAGAAATAACACATTACACCTATAGTCAAGATACCCAGGTCTGTCTGTTTACCACCAAGGAAAATGAGTTTGATTTAGAGATCCCAATTAGGAGCTTATTTTACACCGGAGCCCAGGCCTGTTGTGCTTGACTTAACAGTTGATGTTGAAGAGAGGTCGGCAGTGTGCTGTCCTCTGCCCACCTCTGTTACATGCATATCTGAGCTGGCTCAGTTAAACTCAGAGATCTGGCAGATCTCAGCTTTTCTAAAAACTGAAAAACTAAAACAAAAAAACCAAAAACAAACACACAAAAAAACAGCAACAAAAAACCCAAAGAACAACAAAAAACCCCAAACAAAACAAAAAACACCCCCATCTTTTGAGGCGTATTTTATGTATAATGACAAAGCCTAATCTATACATCCAGAGCACTTTTACCTAATAAACGGTGTTCAGCCTAAGAAATTCAGCTGATGAATCTGGGACAAAGGTCTACCACATCAACCTGTGTAATACAAGTCTGCAAACAAAATGAAGCAGGAATTAATATGTGATTTCTGTGACTGTTAACATTCAGCAGTTGCCAGTTTAGTAGCAAGCCAGCGCCAAAGCCTAACCAGCTCTATGGTATTTTACAGCTGAAGATGCGACTGAGTTGCAAGCTAAATAGCTGTTTAAGAATCTTAAGAACCTTTTCTGAATCTTAAACTTATTTTCAGTGTCATACTAGGGAAAACTGCGAAGAGAAGTAAGAGAGCATGAGTTCCAGTAGTATAAAATTGAAACCAGTAATAATATTTTTTTAATATGTCAAGCTGAAGGAATAGGAGAGTTTAGAGATTTGGGTGTATTTTGGGGTGGCATCAACACCATTGTTAAGAAATATACATGTCCTGACTCCATTCCCTCATTATGACTAAATAATAGTGGCAAATGAAGTGTTAAAAATTTAAGGAGAAAGAGATAGGAGTGAAAAAAGGTATAATGGGCTCAATTAAGGATTCAGAAGCAACACAAATGAAATAATTTAAGTTTACTTTAGGAATTATGATTTTAACTGCTTTGTTAAGCCTCTGAGCATGGCCAGGATAAACAAAAAGCTTTAAATTTAGATTTAATTGGGAGCTCATTAAACTGTTATGTAGCAGATTCTGTCACTTGTGAAGTGTTTAATTTAACATCACATTTCTCAATCCAGTGTGAGCAGAAGGGACTTGTTTGGCTGGCACACAGAGTGAAGACCTGCATCTAGCATTGATGACCATAAACACTGTGCCAATGCAATCAGATGGCAACTGGTGGAAAAAAAATCAGTCCCACTCTACTATGTTCAAGATGTTTTCTTTTTGTGTGGGCTCTAATAGGCATGTTGCACCTATAGACTGAATTGACATATTCCTGTCTGTTTGCCTTGGATACCAGCATATTTCTGTGAATCAGAGAAATATTGTGCTAAACTAGTTCAAAATTGATATTGTTCAAAAAAGCTCTGCAGCTTCCAATATCAAAAATTTATGGGTAGAAGTAACATCTCTTATTTTTCTAGAAGAGTTTTTATGTCTCCTACCAGAAAGGTGAAAGGGCCTGCAGAGATGAACAGCTTAAGTTGCCTTTATGCAGTGTGGACAGTAACCCACAAATAACCCACAGGTGACAACAGTGACAATGGAGTAGGGTCAGGGGACAGGCAGTCCATCATTGTACTCTCTAATCCCAGCCTCTGAAACATGATCTAGAGGCAGACAAAATTTTCACCCTCTTTAAGGAATTATCAACTTTTTAGCTGCAACCCTGGACTTATGCCTGTCCCAAATTCCCAATCAAATGAGAATTTGAATACAAAGGAAATGAGAATTTGGGGCACAAAAATGCACAGACCAGGAGGAGCAGCCCTTACCCCAGAGAGCGTACCACCTATCTGGAATTTACATTGGAGGATAACACACAGGACAAAAAAAAACAAACCAATGAAGGGAAGTCTCAGACATGAATATCTAGTTCTAAGGAGCTTCTAAATTGAAATGTTTTCTGTTTAATAAAACAAATTTTCTTAAAGGAGAAATGTAGATCAGCAGTCACTCTGGAGAAAGTTCTGCTTTTCTCATTTCTCCTATCACAATCTGTTTTCTCTAGCTTTTCCTCATGAAGATAGACTTCATAATTTGCCCATATCCATGGTTGACACCTTCTGTTTTTCTCGTTGCCTCCCCACCATCTATCATATGGACTGCGTTCCTTTATAATCAAAATGTTTCTCACTTACAATGAACAACATCCAACAGCCCAACCCAAAAGAAGTCAACCAGAAAACACAAGAAGGTGCATTGAAGCAATCTATTTGGACTGGATAGCGGTGATAAAAAGACAACAGTTCAGCTTGTTGCCAGAGGCAAGTATCACTTTTTCTGGGTGGCTGAATAATTTGGTTTCAGCTGCATATGTGGGGGTTCTCCAGAATTATGGTTCTGGTGGCCAGCATGATGACTCGACAGGAAGAGCAGACGAATGAGCAGGCAGTACTACCACAGGTGAATGCAACGGCTTGGTGCTGTGCCTGCAGCTCTTCAGCTGAACAAGACCTGCAGCTGAACACTGCAGTGTCTGCATTCAGGCAGCTGGTCCCTGTGCTGAGAGTCCTGGTGCTGACTCTGCTGACACTGGGGAGTCTGCTTGGGGGAATCACCAGGGAGAAGACTGAGTGCTGGGAAACCAAGAAAGAGTCTGGAACTGGCAGCAAATAGCTGGAAATTCTTACAGGAATTATCTATTCAAGATAGGAAAGACTTAGATCAAAATTAGAGGCCTTTTATCTTATGTCTCTGCTTGTCCCTTGTCCCAGTAGATTTTTTCCTCTGGGGATCCCATTGTGAAGAAATGGGATAGCACTTGTCAATATAGAATGGGTATGAACAAAGCTAAGTACTGTTTATGCAATTTTTGTGTTGTAAAGAAGAAATAGCAGAAATTGCTAGTTAAATTATTTATTAATTTTAGCTTTTAGTATTAGTTTATCAATTACAATTGATAGAAAGCTGTTCATTAGATCTTATGAAAACTGAGACATGGTTGTTTTTTTTCATTTAGCATATTTACTTTAAGATTCCATGTTGCTGTTTTCTCCATTTCTCCATGTTGCCATTCCTCCATGATAGTCCCTAGGACCTTAATCTTTCTAGGCCACCGAAACAAATGTTTAAATACCTGACACAGACTGCTGTTCTTATCACTGAAAGTTATTTCTATCATCCAGATGACACCTGACCCAACAGCATTCTTGAAGTTTTCATACATTGATTTGCTCTATATTTTATTTTTTCAGTTGTCAAAATAAAAATAGGTTATCAAGCTAGAAATTTAAGACTTATCCAGGTTGTCACACTGAATGCTAAAGTTACTCTTTTGTGTGTTTCCCGGGTGAGTTTCAGACTGACAGGGATGAGAAGTCACTTTGTTGAAATAGTGAGACCTCCTCTCACCTCCTTAACACAATGAAGGTTCATCAAGTTAGAAAAAGCCACTTCAGAAGGGTTAGAAGGACAAAAAAAAACCAACACAAAAAAAGGAAGTAACTCATCAATTGACAGCAGGTTGAAGAACTTCTTCAGGTCAAATTGAATCTCTTCTTTTTGATGGGTAAAGTCATGAGAAACTTGTCATTCATACTCTTATACTAGCTAGGAAAATATTATGAAGCTATTTCTTCACAGAAAGCAGAAAGAAAAGTGTGACAGTCCATATCAAATATTCCTTTTTATCAAATATTAGAAAAATAATGATCAGCTTACACAAATGCATTTTTTTTCTAAGTGCAACATTTCTAATAGTGAACTGTAGCATTGTTAGAATAATTTATTTCAAGATAAAACTATTTCCTCAGAAATTAGTGGGACTCAGTTTAATGATTGCTCCATCAAAGGGCAGTTAGATATGAAGCAGACCCTGACTTGAAAGACTATGTCTTCTAGTGAGATTTCACAGCTGTGGATGCTTCTGTAGATACTACCTAGAGATACTGAGTACGGATTCATTTGGCTTGACTTCCAGGTAAGTCTAGGTTCCCGTGGTCCAGATCTCTGAAGACCATGAAGCAACATTAATCTCAATTATTTACCTGGGCTTTAATATCTGCCTTTAGGACCTACGTACTGTGAGCAACATCCAGTGAAGGTATTCAAGAAGAGGAGCCTCAGTATTTTCTTAACGGTGGGCCAAAGTCTTGAGTTTTTCTGTATGTTCTTAAATCATATTGGAAGATATTGATGAGGGGTTTCCATTTGGCTGTGTTCTACTGCTTCAAGTAGTCATTAGCAGGTGATTTGTACAAAAAAGAACCAGGCTTCCTGTATCAAGAATCTTTGTCAAACCTTTTGGACTCACGTAACCTTCTTCTGAGTTATGTTAGGACATAGAGCTTGTAGTATTTTCTTTCTTTCACCCAGGTGACTTGCTTCAATATCCAAAAGGACGACAAAATATTTCTTTCAAAGTTTTATTTAATACTTTAACAAATAGAGATACAAACCCATGGATTTTGGTCTTTATTAGTGATTTTGATAACTTCTAAGATTACCCCTGAGGTTTAACTTAAGAATACTTAAGAATACCACAGTCAGATAAAGCTCCATTGTACGATATTTGGCTGCTTATGCTACAGTTCAAAATGTTAATCAGCCTGTGCTTAATACACATTAATTCAGACTGTAAGGGCCACCAGACATCTTTCCCTGCATAATAAAGGCTAGAATCAGCTGAGGAGTTAAGACTTCCGTGCAGCAAATATTGCCATTTCTTACACCAGTGACTCGATTAGGTCAGTACAGATGCACAGGCAATGTCTAGAAAGGATAATGAACTCCATGAACTTCAAGACAGGCCCTTCTTCCCTGCTTCTCTATGACTTCTAGCTATTTCACAGTAAGTCATGCTGTATAGTAAATTTACAATAAGGATTTGACTATTTAATCTATACTAATATATTAAAGTCTCATGGTAGCATTATTTAACATTTCTTTTGAAATTACAGTAAAATAAGAGCATCTTTATTCCTTTAGTTCAACATTGGCAGTAAAAAAATGGGGATACATACCAAATCAGAAAGGAAGAGCCCACAAATATCATAATCCCAATGGAAAATGCAATGAAACATGAACTGTGCACTTTTTCCAACCCTCCTCTGTTTCCAGAGAAAGGATTTAGAAATCTCAAAGGGCAAGAAAAACTGTGGGAGTAATTACGCATCACCCTACAGAATTCACAGAGGAAATGCACTACATACAGATTTCAAGCATAGAATGGCTTGGCAGGGACCTTAAAGATCATCTCGTTCCAACTCTCCCTTGCCATGGGCAGAGGCATCTTCCAGTCGACCAGACTGCTCAAAGTCTCATTCAAAGGGAACTGAAATGAAAAACTTGACTTACTTGAATCCTACTAAAATTTTCTATGTCTTTTCTATCATTTTTTGGCTTCTTAGCATTATCTTACAGCTTTTTCATTATCATCAGCCATTACCCAGACAGCTACTGGGTTAAGACCTCCAAAGTACTACACATAACATCATTTCCTGCGTATACGAAATAATTACTTATATTTAAAGGAAAATATTATTAGAGTGATAATTTTTGCTGTCTCAATCCAAGTGTGTTTTACAGATCTGCTGCTTTGACTGAAATATTCAGCCATGAACTACAGTCTTTTTTCAGTACAATTCTATTTAGTGAATCAACATAAAATAACCAGACAACATCTTGTAGTGATTTAAAGAGCTTTTTGCAATAGCTGTTCTATAAAAATTTAATGAGTACACATGAAGTGATAGACGTTAATGTATTCTATAAAAGGCAGACAAATCTGCAGGTAATTTTTGCAGAACTTCTATGGAGTTTATTAAAAACAATATTTTACTGATGCTTATGAAACTAAACAGCTCCAACATCCTGCCAATATTTTACTGGCTAACAGCTTTCAAAAATTAATTTTTGAAAGGAACAGAGAGAGAGAGAGAAAAATGAAAACTCCATACATATTCTTTCAGTTACTATCACTTACAAAAGAATGAAAAGTATAGCTGAAAGTGTTGAGTGCTGTTCGTGTACACTGTTGCTGGTCACCCTCATTAAGCCCTAAGAGGGTGCTGGGAACCTCACAGAGTCCCCTGTGAACTTCCACAGAAGTCCTGCACCAGTTTATCCCCACCACTGAATCCACATGTAAGTTGCTTCAACAGCTGCAAGCTCATCAACCCACTTGCATTTCTATGTATGCCTTCCAGCAAACCAAGGAGTCTGACTAGTGCACAACTGCAGTGTCACAAAAGCATCCAAACTTTCTTACTCTTCAGATTCATGGTCATGAGATAATCGTAATATAAATAAGCAAACAAAACATGTAAAACCACACAAAACACACACACCAAAAAAAACCTAAATAGTCAAACTACCCCAGGTAAATATAAAAAAAGAAACAAAAAATCAAACACAAAAAAACCCCCAACACAACCCAAACAAAGAAACAAACAAAACAAATCTAACAACCTAAACAAACAAACCAACCTAAACAAAAAAATCCCAAAGCCCACAAAACAAAAGTCAACCAAAACCCCAGAACCCTAAATAACAGGGAAGGAACAAAAAGGAGAAGGCTGAGAAGCAGTTGAACCTACTTAAAATTATTTCTGCAATCCATGGTAATTATGCCACCCATAAACATTCTTCTTCTTGTGATTTTGGACAACACAAATCCAAACAGTTCTTTAAGTTCTATTTTAACAACTGAAATGCTCCATGACAACCAGATTTGCAACTCAGAAAATGCAGAAGGGAGGGTCAGATATCTTCCATGCCTAAACATATTCAATCTCTTAATTCTTCTTTTCTTTAGGTGGCTCTAATTCCCAAATTCTACTTTTGATATCTGCACAGTTTTAAATTTTTTTGCTGAGTCCCTCATGAGGCAAGTGGCTTGCACTGCATGTCACAAGGTGAGACCTTCTCCTGTTGCTGTGCAACCTCTTCTTTAGCATTCCAATTGCCTCCTCCTTTCCTTCTGTGGACAGAATAGCTTCCACCTTGGATGAAATGGATTTTAACTCCCACCATGACTGAAACGAATTTTAATTGGAGATGTATCCAGGCTTGGCCTTGCAAGCCAGTTTTGTGTCTTTACACCTAGTATTTCCTTAATAAATGAGACCAAGCAAAGAAGATGTGATTTACATTTACTAATGGCAACAGAGTTATTTAGGAAAAGTATCAGATTTTCACTTACATGTCCATCAGTTTCTCTAAGCAACAAATCTACATAAAAATCCATTGTGGATGTAGAACTCTGTAGGAGTGTGGCTATTCCTGCTGTGACATGTTTAGATTCTCTGGTACATGCAGAAATGAAGGTGGCTAAAGAAATCATGTTGCTTAGCTTGTCGAGGATTTTATTCCCCTAGAATAGAGTGCAACATGCACTAACTAGGACAAATGACTTAATCTTCTCATCACTTCATGTTATGAAATTACTTTTGGCTGAATGAACATAAAATGGGCTGTTCAAACCCCGCCAGTAAGCTTCTTTCAAAGTGACAAGGTTAAATTTACAGGCTGCATTGTCTTGCTTCATCAGTACATGATCAGGTCAATACTGAATACTATGTAATATGCTACAATCAAATCTATACATATATGTTTAAAAAAAGAAAAGAAACTGAATCTAATTAAATATTTGTCCTTAAATACTTTTTATTTTTCGGTCAATATTGAATTGCACATCTTTAAAATAATGCTTTCTTTTGTTGTCAGATGCACAGAAAATTGGAATGCAACTTGCACTCTGTAAAAAAAAAAGTTTCTTAATTCATATAATACACTATTGTCAAGGGACAGAGGACATTCATTCTAATTGCTTTCAAAAGACAATGAAATTAAATAATTTTATCCTTAAAACATGCTGCAGTAGCTAGAACAGGAAAAAGGAAAACTTATGGCACAGTTATACTTTGAATTAGAAAGCCCAAAAAAAAAGGAATTAGATTATTCAGGGCAAAGAACTCAGATGCCAGTTCTCTGATCATCATGCTGTGTTCTGATATAGATCCAAACAATTGCCTTATTTCATCTTTGATATTTCAGTCTGTTGTGCTTAGCAGGAAGCCACTGCAGTCACTAAGGCAAGGTAGGTCATCTTCAGCTATGTGTCAAACTGCATTCAAATAATCTCAGAGTATTCTAGTGACCAACAGTCACCAACTCGTCAACCTCCTGTATTGAACCTCCCTTTTCCCTAATATAACCCACATGCCAGAGTTGAGTTTGAATTCAGTATGATCATTTTGTTATTTCAGTTCTATCCAGGACATTTCATTTTGACTGTAATCTCTGGATTTTGGCACCAGCTCGGCCTTGTCCCTCACTAGTACTTTCCTGAAATGGAATAATTTAATTTTTACATTTAAACTTTTCCTGAACTTCTCCTTAAGGATGTCTTTCTGCCTTTTAAGTATACAAAATCATATCAGATCTTTCTCTTACATCAATTCTAGCTTTAAGAAGATAACCTCATATGTAAAAACTATGTCATCAACATATACACCAAAAATAGGAAGGAGTCCTATTCTATGTGCAAAGTCAACCTTTCATTGCATGCATGCTTTACTGATACATTTATATACAGCTATAAATGGACTGTAACAAGTCTCATTCACAGAATCACAGAATCACGGAATTGTTAGGGTTGGAAGAGACCTCTGGAGATGCAAAGCAGGGTCACCTAAAGCAGGTTACACCGGAATGCATCCAGGTGTGTTTGGAATGTCTCCAGAGAGGGAAATTCCATTACCTCCCTGGGCAGCCTGTTCCAGTGCTCTGCCACCCTCAGTGTAAAGAAGTTCCTCCTCATGTGTAGGTGGAACTTCTTGTATTTTAGTTTATTTTAGTGGCAGGCCATTGTTACCTGCCCTGCCACTGGGCACCACTGAAAAAAGCCTGGCGTGATCCTCTTCGCACCTGCCTCTGAGATATTTGTATACATTGATGAGATCCCCTCTCAGTGTTCTCAGACTAAACAGGCCCAGCTCCCACAGTCTTTCCTCATAAGACATGTTCCAGACCTCACACCATCTTTGATATGGCTCTTCACTGATCCATTTCCAAAATCACCTCATCATTCATGTACTGAGGAGCCCAGAATTGCACACAACACTCCAGATGTGCTTCACTAGGGCCAAGTAGAGGGGGAGGATCACTTCCCTCAACCTGCTGGCCACACTCTTCCTTATGCAGGCCAGGATACCCACAATTCATGTTAGTTTAAACAGATATGAAGCAAGTGAAATATTTAAAATTTTGATCCCATAAAAAATATTTTCTCCTGTCCCAGGGCCTTCAGAGTCAATAGTCAATAGTCAACTTTTTGCTAACTTTGAGGTATTATTGAGTAGATTTTTGTAATTTAATTTTTAGGCTTTTTCCTTTTTATTTTAGAAAGCACTGAGGTAACATACTTATTTTCTGAACTGTGTTGGAATACTTAAAAGGAGGGGAGGTTTTTCATAATGCTAAAATAGCTCCTTACAGTACTGTGAATTTCTTCTCTGATTATTGATCTGCTTTAAATTAACATTATCAGAAGTGTACAGAATGTGGGAATTCTAAAATTTAATTCTCCTCACTGTGGCCAAGTAGTTCTGGTGCTCTGGTATCTTCAGTTATAAATTCTGCAATATTCTGGTCTTGGTGTCACATCTAAAACTGTCTCAGATTAACTAGCTTGTAATATCAGGGAAGTGATTTATGAAATTTGATACCATTCCATTGGGCATCCTTAGTTAATCCTCAACTACCCTCAGATTTGATCAGATTTAGATCACTTAATTTTAATTTTGTCTGACTACTGAAATATATACATATCACATACACATGTATACAGATCATAAATGCTCCCAAAGAAACTTTGAATATTTTTCTTTTTAAAAATCATGAATAAGTACCAAGTAATGATTGTTTCCAGTCACTGTGCTGGGATGAATCCAAATCAGATCATAATTCTTTAATTATCCAGTCTTCCAGCTGTACCTTTTTCTTAATAAAGAACAAAAGAGAGTTTTCTTTTGCTGATAAAGCCAGTTGTATTCATTAGACAATAAATAATTAATGAATTGGACAAAATGAAAAATTGCCTTGTTTTGAAAAGGTGGACAAAACAAACAATGACCTACACACCTCTAGAAACTTTCTGTATACAGACTGCAAGTTTAAACTGGATGCAGTCAGATCAATACTTACAGACACTTTTTTGACAGATTTATTTTTGGGCCTTTTTTTCCCTTCTAAGAGTACATTCCCAGAAAAACATGGTGTTCTTTGACTATGAATGTGTATTGCCCAAGATCTAGGTGGAATTCTTTGACACTGAGAGTGAATTGCTCATTAACGCAAAACAAGGCTTTATAATTTTATTTGCGCAGCCTGGAACACCAAAGCACTTCACGAATGGACAGCCTGGCACTTCTTGTAGGGTAAAGTCATTTAATTCCACCGAGCTCCTGATATATTGGTAATGTCAGGCTGTCATGTCATAGAACCTTTTTTCATGTGGAATGGCTTCCAGCAAGCATTTCTATTGCTCCTGGTCAAACCCTGTGCAGCACTCTGCCATGAATAGCTTCATGCATCCTGCACATTTATTTTCTGAATTATAGGCCATACACTGGCCAGATTCACATTTCATTTTGATATCTTTTTTTTTTTTTGACCAAGGTTGAATTGCCATGACTGTAAACATTGTTATATAGCCTTTATAAATATGTTGAAGATGTATGATTCAGTATTATTATGTCTATTGACATAGGTTTTAATTCAAGTCTTTTACCGTACAGTACTTATGTCCAGCTGATCTTCCACAACTATTTCATTATAAAAAATATTGTAACACATTGGTTTATTTTTCATCTTATTGCCTTAGATGCCTCATTTGAAAATCAGCACCTGAAATATTGAGAATATGCAGAAAGATGTACTGGAAGAGTGCTCATTAGAGCACATCTGCTTTGCTTCTGAGGAGGGCAGCGGTCTCAGGCAGATTGTTTCATGTTTGTTTACACAAGAATGTTCTCTTTCTGGGCACTTCAAGGATATGAAATACACAATTCAGCACACTGAGACCAGCGGTATTCTTTCAACCCTGGAAGCAGGAAACAAAGGGCTTTTTTGGTGTGGGAGGAAGAAGAAACAAACAGAAAATTTGTCTCCCTAGTTTGTGTCTTTTTGCAAGAAAAAGTAATTGTGTTATGAAACAGGTAGTTATGTAAGGTTTTAGTAACACCCTTGCCTTACTCATTATAACCTGTTTCACCCTGTCTGTAGCAATATTCAGTGAGCATTCCTGCATGAAACATCATTGCTTGAGCACAGTATGAGAGGAACACAATGTAAAAATGTAGGATCATACAATTGTTTAGGTTGGAAAGGACCCTTAAGATCATCAAGTCTAACCTATAACCACCACGTCCAACACTAAACCATGTCCCTAAGTGCCACAACTACATGCCTTTTAAATACATCCAGGGATGGTGAATGAACCACTTCCCTGGGCAGCCTGTTCCAATGCTTGACCACCCTTCTCCATGAAGAGATGTTTCCTAATATTCAATTTACACCTCCCTTTGTGCAACTTGAGGCCATCTTCTTTTGTCCTGCTTGGAAGAAGAGGCTGACCCCCACCTCCTATTACCTCCTTTCAGGTAGTGGTAAGGTTCTCCTTGAACATCCTTTCTCCAGGTTAAACACCTCCAGCTGTCCCAGCTGCTCCTCATCAGACTCCAAACCCTTCCCCATTCCATTGCCCTTCTCTGGACACATCCCAGCTCCTCAACATCTTACTTGTAGTGAGGGGCCCAGAACTGAGCACAGGTTTCAAGGTGTGGCCCGACCAATGTCAAGTACAGAGGCACAGTCACTGCCCTAGTCCTGCTGGCCACACTATTCCTGACAGAGGTCAGCCTGCTTTTCCTTAATGCTTACAAAACAAAAAGCAAACATGCAATCAAGCAAGCAAGCAAGCCACCCACTTCTGACAACACAAAGTACTGACAGTAAATGTAAATTCCAAAACACGCTGGCTTAATGTATTGATACAGTCATGAGATAGGATGCAGACTTCTTGGGTGGAAAAAAAAGGCACAAGAAAGACAAAACTCAGTGAAGGCAACTTAAAATCCAATCCACCTATTTTTAGGAGCCCAACTTAGCCAGGAATTCTTATTTTCACAGGAATCTACTTGTTTATATTGACACTAAAGCAAATATTGGATTTTTTATGTGAAATAAAATATGCACGCCCATTAAACTGATTGGATAATGTCCCTTCTTCTATGTTTTCATGATTCATGAAGTACTACTCCACTTCTAGACGCTGCTGCTGCTGGCTGATGCCTCAGTTCTTTTATGTGCAAGGACTGACTGTGTTACTGATGAAACTGGCTACATAAAGGACTGTAGAGAAGGAGAGTGTGGGCTTTGCATAAACCTCTGAAATGATTGCTAAGAGGATTCTGAGGGCAAAGTCATTGCAAATAGATTCTTCTTGGTTCAAGTAAATGCTAGGAAAAATCTAGTCACCTTAAGAAAATGAGGCCAAGCTTGAAGGAAATGGGAAAATCAATTCTCAAGAATAAATTGTATTACCTTCTTCTACTGTTACAGTACACATGCATAGTGCAGATTTAGAAAGAATAATCAGAACAAATGGTAAGCAATATATGACTGTTTATTCCTGTAATAGGTGAAACAGAAAGTTTTTACAGTAACTTGTCTATTCCAAGCCGTATTGTTGTGAACTGAAAAGCTCTGCTCTACTCGTTGGCTTAATGCGGAATTAACCTCACCAAGAATTTTGCCTGTGGCACTTACATTGTAGCTATTATGTCTATTTTCACTCTGTCTGCAGAGAGAAATTCATACTCTAATGCTTTGAGTTTTGCTACATTCTTCATATCCCAGGAAATTCCAGAGTATTCCTCATGCCTCATCTTATGTTCAATATTTCAGAATTAAAATTGAGGAGGGGGGAGTGATTCTGTTTGTTTGGGGTTTTTTAATTGCAGTATCCACAGGTGCCATCTTCTCATGGCAGGAAATAACCATATCTGATATGCTTCTAGATAGAATAGTTGGGCTTAGGAACAGTGCTGAGGACCACTATCCTTGCCACAGATCGTCACACCACTGTCCTTCAGTCTGACTTCATTTCTGACTTAAAGGATCCAGTTGTGCAAATGTTAGCATCTGCTTGAAGACTAGTTTCTATTTTTCTAGACTCTGGAAAGACTTCCAGGGTTAATGCTAAAAAGGGCTCCAGAGCTCAAGCAAAAGCCCTGTCTGGCAGTATTCTACAAGCTGAACAGTGTTCCTGGTGAGAAAGTCTGGATCTGAGTCTAGTGTCAACACCCAGGCCAATATGTCAGGCTAGCTGGAGCTCAGCAGGCTTTAGCTTTCTAAAACTGGAAAGCATGCACTAAAGAGCCAGGAGGCAAAGCAACATGACTATCTACGCTTTAAGTGATACCCTAAAGCATGCTGTTCTTAGTCCCACTGATCACTCCCTCCGCATCACATGAAAAAACTCATAAACAAAACTGTGGGATTTCTGAGATATATTTTGGGGAAGGAATTGTATTTTTCCATCACATAGTGAAAAAGGACACTAGTTTGCAGAGCTGTCATGACAGTTTGTATATGGGCAGATATAAGGAAATTAAAGTTTGTCCAACTTCTCTGCTTGTTCATGTGTTAGTTTAGTGCGAAGCTAGAGAGGAATAACCTCTGAAACAGCACTCTGCAGGTCTAGGATCCCAGACATTGCCATATTATGGGAGATTTTGACCTTCATCTGATGTATCAAAGGTCAAATACTGTGAAAGATAACACATTATCTCCATGGCTTCACAGCACTTTACAGAAAAACAAAGACAGGTTCCTATCATAAGGATCTTGCTTCTAAATTAGCTACAATAAGCAACAGATAATAAGGAAAAGACAGAGGGATTTAAAAGTTAGTTGAGGTTGAAATGCTGAAATGATGAATGCAATATTCTGGATATTTACTGACAATCCATTTCTCATCCAGAATGAAAATTATAAATTTGGATGTCTTTTTTTTTTTCTAATGTATAATAGTTATGAAGATATGGACAGAGGAAGAAACTGACATGAAAAGAGGTGCTTTGGATTTAGAAGATGCTACATTTTTCCATAGTAAATTGTCCATGGTAAATCTAAACATTTGCTAAAGAATTTAGCATTCATTGCCAAGCATTCGTTCTAACACTGGAGCCATTATTTTTGGCCTTATTCACATCTCTTTTCATGCTCACCCTCTTTAGACATTTTTATTATTGAGTCTTATTAGCAGAAGTGCTCAGAGATAATTAAAAAAAAAATAAGTCTAATACAAACATGAAAATTAAAGGGATTCACTTCCTTATTCACAGATACATGTGTGCAGCTTTTTTCAACAGGAATAGTCAGGCAATTGGGGGAAAGAAAAACATTTTCTTTTTCATACAGTAAATTTTAACAAGAAATGACAACATAAGGAGTACTCAAAAGACTGGAATAGTTTTGCTATGAAAATAATAGAACCAAAATGTCCAGTGGGAAATTTTACCTTCTCTGCTGAAGAATAATTCTACAATTCCAGTGATATTTATGCTGCTACAGTGACTTAGTAGCTGTAGAAACATTTTTCTTCTCCGTATTTTAGTTATTAGATTTTGATTCCCTAATTTCATGTTATCGGAATTATGTAGTGACATCTTCTCCTTTCACAAACTCTAGAAATTCCCCATCAGTTGAAATACATGACTAGAGAACATCACATAATGGGGCTGATTTCATTTCACAGTTCATGCTGATATTTTGTCTACTCTACAAAAAAAAAATCATACTCTCTAGGAAACTTACAGACATGTTTAATGATGATTGCTACAGCTGGAATATAAATTTTAGAAGTTGTAGACTGTAAGAATCCAGGGCAAACTTTACTTCCAAGATTCTCTCAAAAGATTGATGACTCAATTCAGAATATTTCAAAACCATCTAAGTACAGTCTTTATGTTTGGAAATATCCACAACAAAAGCCATCAGCTCCTAATTTCTATCAATAACTTACCCTTCAAAGTCAGAATAATACAAATGTGAAGGCACTGCAAATTTTGTGTTAGACGAGATATAACACCAGCCTCTACAACCTACACATTCCTCTAGGAAAATGAGCAAATGTTTCAGGGAAGAGCTTCATTCAAAGTAGTGCAGCAGATGAAAGCTCTTTCATTAACGAGCGGGCAGTTTAAATCAACCCCTCATTGGTGAGTGACTAAAAGCTTGATTCGGAGCCCATTAAAGTAAATGTCAGTCTTCCCATCGACTTCAAGGGGTTTTAACTTACTACTGAAAATCAAAAGCTGCAGACATCTGCTGGTGTCTGTTCACAGGCCAAGATGAAATTAATTATTGTTGCTGGATTGGGTTTTGATGTTGTTTGTGGTGCAGGGAGAAATATGAGATAAAGCCCACCCTGTGCCAGTACAGAGGAGAGAAGAGTGGTGAGAAACACTGCCTACACAATTCAAGAAGGAAAGTTCTTTCTTCCCCTTACACCACAATGTTAATCATCCTACACTAGAATGTGAGAATTGTGATTTAATTCAAATATCATGATGTGCTATCATGACTCTAAGAATTTATTTGGCAAAAGCTATCTGGGTCCCCTAGGCTAATGGCATACATCAGAGAAGGAGTTACCAATTTACCATTGGGTTCTAAATAGACACATGAATCCTTATATTCCTAAATCAGTATGTAATTCATGTTGGATAGTTATGTCTTGAAACCTCTGAGTCCAACCAGATCTAGGCAAAGTTTCTAAAATTACCCTCCTACAGGTAATTTTTTGGGACATGGATTCAGTTACTGCAAGCTTCCCTGATTCTGGAAGACCTTTTAGTGCAGACTACCAGCTTAATTTCAGAAAATCCAACATTTTTTACACTAGTAGCTGTTCTAGTTACAGCAAACTACATGTATGAGAACAACTGAGAAATTAATATTTGGAATTGGTAGGATCCTGCCAAGGAGATAGATTTATCCGCAGAAAAGTACTGAATAAATCCTTAGAGGAAGCTATGGGGAAGGGGAATAATTCATTTTTGGAATGAAAAGTCGAAGTGTAGAGGTACAAAGAGTAAACAAGTAACAGGGCAGAATGGGAGATAAAACCAACCAATTAGCATTTCATCATCCATATATTATCTAGACAATAAAATTTATTTTGTAATTGTAGAGGCTATAAAATAAAATCAAAAGTAATACTCAAGCTATCTTTATATGTATCTAGCTACCAGGCAATTAGATTGGAAGAATATTTAATAGTTCCTAAAATATTTGCAGCAGTAAAGATCTCAATTCCTATAAGGGTGTGGGTTTGCAACAGTGGGAAATCAACCAGTTAGTGAATACTGAGCAACTTGAGAAGCATTTCCAATAATAAACACAATTAGCAATGTAGATGAGAAATCTATCTGATTTATGGGCTGCATATGCAATTATAACACATTAATACAGTGTTACCCACAGAGCAATCCAATACATTTGTTTACCCATGCTCCCAGATTAAGAAAGTAATGTTGTCAACCAACCAATTGTGGGCATTACATATCCAAGATTAATTACCGTCTGCATGGGACAGATGTTAAATCTTCAATTTCACAGCAAGGCATCTATAGCTTATTTCCCATGGACTGCTTCTTTCTCTGATCAATAAATGTATCAGCCTAGCTGTTCATCTTGCCACAGAGGTCAGAGGAATGACAGAGGTACATCTGGTTTTGTGTCAAATAAGGGCTGAGAAAATGAATCCTATCAAAGCAGATAAACAGCTCTGCTGCAATTGTCCTTCAGTCTCTTACTCCGCTGCTCATGATTAAGCTTTGGGAATTTGCTAGCAAAAAAACCCTCAAAATAAAAACCAAAACCCAAGACCAAACCACATAAACAACATTTTTGCATATTTTGAAACTAGAATTCATGTTCAATTTTCATGTGAGCTGGGCTCGATTCCCCACCACACCTTCAGCTAATTCAATCGTGCCAGTATAAGAGCAGATTTAGGCTAGGAATATGCACTCAAAAGCTCTATTTTTTATTGCTTTGTTAGTATTATAATTTCATTTTGTTAAAGTAATAAAATCAACAGTTGAATTAGTTGTCATTTTAGTGACCAGAAAGTGCTCTCTTTGAAAAAGACATAAGAAATAAATTTTAAATGCATAATGACTTCACAAAACAATGCAGAAGAATATTCTCAAATTAGGACTTGACCAAGAGTGATAAAACAGCAATCTTTCTATGACTAACCATATAGGTCCCTACTCTTTAGCTACTTCCCTACTTAGCTTAAAGCTCCCTGCAATCTCAGGAATCTCAGTTCATGCCACCTCAGTCACCCTTGACTGTTCTGAATTGTCTGCTCTGTGAAGATGGGAACTATAACATGCTCCTGGTTAGATGGACAGTTGTTTCTGTTCTGCTTAAGTTCCCTGGAAATGTCCAAAGACACAGAAAGAGTCAAGGCTACAACTTCCTTCAAGTGACAGCCTTGCTAAGTTCTCATTTGTGTGCCAGGTCGTCTAGGTCTTCTTCGATTGCTACTAACCTGAGGAAGTGACCCTTTCTATCCCCATCCCAGAGGAGTGCCCTAACTTCACCATGGAGTGCCCTGAACACAAAATACCTCCCTCTCTGCTGCTGAAGATCAGCCCCTGTGCAGTCAGGTGTGTAACAGTCAGAGTGAGAGAAAGACCTGACAAGAGCTGGGAAGGAAGGGCTTCTGGTCCCTGTCCTGAGGGGAGATTTTAATAAACCCAGCAAAACTCTAATAAAAGGTACACTTTGTTTGAAACCTTGCATCTCCCTCAACATGTGTGTGGGGTTGCTTTGACCAGGATAATAGATGACTAGATCCTCCTTTTACAGTCTGAATCCAGTCCCTGTGGATGTGTATAATGGTCTCAGTTCCTGGGTGACTGATTTGGCTTCTGGACAATTACGTAAAGACAACATGATATTGGCACACACCGTACTATTAAACCTGCTCTTAGTAAGCTTTAGTTATGTTTTCTCCCAAAAGAGTGGAGATACCAGACATTTCTGCACAGTTTCCTGAACTGCCAGAAGCCAATTAAACTGGATCTTCTTGTGCAGAGGGAGAGAGTAAATAAAGTGGTCTAGAGGCAGCTGAATAAGGCATTCAAATGTTTGTATTACATTTGGCTGAGCATGTTCCTGCCTGAGAGTCTGCATGTAACATTTCTGTGAGGCCTATGTTAGACATAAAACACAGACATTGTCTCTGGAGTTTTAAGTTCTACACAAGAATCTGGATGCAATATATGCCCTAAAACATTTCCCTAAATAAAAGCTGTGAACAATTTCTAAAGTCATAAAATTGTAGAATGGTTTGGGTTGAAAGGGACCTTTAAAGGCCATCCAGTCCAACCCCACTGCAGTGCTTAGGGACATCTTCAACAAGACCAGGTTGTTTGGAGCTTCATCCAATCTGTCCTTGAATGTTTCCAGGGACTTGGAATCTACCATTTCTCTGGACAGCCTGTTCCAGTGTCTCACCACCTGCATTGTAAACAGTTTCTTCTTTATATCTAGTCAGAATCTACTCTCCCTTCATTTAAAACTGTTACCCCTTGTCCTAAAACAACAGGCCCTGCTAAAAAGTCTGTCCTCATCTGTCTTTTAAGTCCCCTTTATATACTGAAACACAATAAAGTCTCTCCAAATCTTCTCCAGGTGGAGCAATCTCAATACTCTCAGCCTTTCCTCTTAGGAGAATTGTTCCATCCCTCTGCTCATTTTTATGGCCTTCCTCTGAACCTGCTGCACCTGGTCTGTGACTTTCTTGTTCAGAGGATCCCAAAGCTGGATGGGATGGGCTGGTGAGAACTCCAGGTGGGGTCTCACCAGAGCAGAGGGGCAGAATCACCTTCTGCAACGTCCTGCCCACGCTGCTGGTGATGCAGCCCAGGATACAATTGCTTTTCTGGGATGTAAGTGCACATTGCTGGGTCATGTCCAGTATTTCATCCACCAACCCCCAAGTCCTTCTCATCAGGGCCACTCTCAATACCCTTTATCTCCCAGCCTGCATTGATACCAGGAGTTGTCCTGACTCAGGCATTGAACACCTCAAGCCCCACTCCTCAAGCTTAAAAAACTATGCATAAAGGCAGAATTAAGGTTGCACAACTAAATTTTAATTTGAATTTTTATTCTTCATCATCTTATCAATATAGAATACTGGCACTGTTACTTGGTCAGAAAATGTAGTCCCCATTTTATAAAGGATAAATGTAATCTCCATCTTATAAATGGAGAACTAAAGATGAGCATAGACTCAGTAATTTGTCTAAGAATTGATTTCTTTACATGTGTTCTAACTCCTTCAAGTCCAGGGTGAATTTATTTCCACATGCTCTTTATTTTTTAAAAAAGTTTCAGACATATTACAGTAACAATTATGACCAAAGTTTTATTCTGTACTGAAGCCAAACATGCTGCTCTCAAGACATTACATCTTGTGGACATTGTGTCCAGGACACAATGATTTTGAGAATCTGGTTTATGATGGACCACTTTATCTGTTTCCATTGACAGTGCTCTCTAGAAAGATAAGTACACAGCTGTGCTGCTGGAGTTTTGTGCAAGAGGAACTCATTGACTTTGAACCTTTGTTCTTTCGGTTATATTTGTTTCAGTGGAATAAAGGATAAGCAAGGCTCTGAATCATTTTACACAATACATAGAAAACTTGAAAATTTTGTTTATACTCTTAGCCATGAACTATAGGGAAAACAGCATCATCCTCAGAAATACAGTTTCCATTAAAAATAAGCTATTATCACTGCTATTGTTGCAGCAACATTTAAAATGGGAACCAAGTCAAAAGTTAACATAGCTAATAAAGACCTATGGGGAATGGCAGGAATTGCTGTTTCTAGAGAGGTCTAAGTGGAAGAAACAAAGCAGGAAGTGAAGTTAGTCTAAGAGGGAGGCTCAGAGCAAGGCCAGGGACTGGCCAGCTGAAAGACACAGTACAGCACATTGAGAGAGAGACAGCAGCTGCAGTAAAGGCATTTCATATGCAGGGCAAAGGGGACTCACAACGGGGCATGGGAGAAGAGGTGTTTGTTTCATCAGGTTTCTTTCAAAATCCAGAGAACACCACGATCAAGCTGTGATACAGTTTCAATGGCTCAAATCTCCAGACTTCTTTTGCAATCATCCTTGTTTCATTGCTGGCAGGGTCCAGAAAATAGTTTTGGGAGCCCTGTATGCCAGGTAACTTGCTATCTAGTGGAACATAAAATGTTGACTTTTTTTCTTTAGACTTCTAAATCTAGAATTTTATTGTGTCTGCACTTCTCCAGTTAAAGGGGTCTCATTGGCAGAAAAACCTAGGACTGTAGTGAGAAAAGAAAGGCAGGAAGGCGTAATATGATTCTGTAGCTTAAAAATACTGACTTAGATAAAGGGGTTTAATAAACACCAAACAGGAGAAAAAGAAAGATGGAGCCAAAAAGGTCATCAAAAAGTAGAACAGGCTGCCCAGGGGAGTGGTGGAGTCACCATACCTGGAGGTATTTGAAAGACACGTAGATGTGGCACTGAGGGACACGCTTTAGTGGTGAACGTGGCGATGCATGTTTGGACTTGATGATCTTAAAGGACTTTTCCAATATAAACATTTCTATGATTCTGTGATTCTATGTACTCAGCTAGGCCAGTTAGTCTTAGATTCTGATGTCCATTTCTGCAGCTGCTTCTGTATATTGCTTATTGACCAATCATTTATTAAAATAAGGAAGGAGACTGCCTCCTGTGCACACTGATCTAACTATGAAGGTAAATGGAGTTTTAAGGATGCCTCACTAAGCAATATCTGCTGTCTCGCACCAGAGTAAAATCTCATGAAGTAAAGAGGTTTCCTGAAGTTGTTACTGAGATATTTAACTCTTTTACATTAGCTTGATATTCAGCTTTTTATTGGTGTCTTTGATAATTTCCAACTGATCTCCATGATACAATCCTTGTAAGAAAATAATAACCAAAAAAAAAGTAAACATAAAGAGGGAAAACTAATTGGTGGGTAATGACAAGTGACAGCTACAAAGTTGGTAGGCATATAGGATGGAGAAAAGGACAAACCCTGGGAAAAGGTTAGGTGACCTGTTTCACTGGATATTCAAATGTTTTGATGTCTGTTTTGTCTCAGAAAAGAGTGAAATATACTGAAATATCCTGTGGGAACAGCCATGGTACACATTGTTGGTACAGTCAGAGCTGTGGGCCAGAGGAATGCATGGAATTCCAACCTCTGACAGAGAAACCCCTGTTGCTGGTTTTCATTTAATACTTGGAGATATTCTCTTAAATAATAATAATTTTACAGATTCTCTATATTATCTGAACACTTAATCCAAAAAGGAATATATTCCCTGCAAAATTCACCCTAGACTTCACCACTGAGATATAGAGTACTTTGTAGTTGCAAAGATGGAACTTGTGATTCTCCCTCGGCAAACCACAGCCCCTCTTCTTCACCTCCTAAGGCACATACTTGAGATAAAAAAGATTTTTTTAAAACTTTCAGGGTGGTTTTCTGTGTAGAAGATTACTCCTCTTGTGTCCCTTGTTAACTGTTCCTGCTACTCTAGTCTCATACTCATGGTAATATCTCTACTTTTGTGGCTGTGCTTTGCCATGAATGTGGTTGATAAATGACTCATAACATTAATCTGCTTTATAATCTAATATGGTACTGTGTTGCACTGGAATATCAGGTGCATACTTTGTACCACATAATGAAACAGCAAAGGTACTGAAGCAGTAAAATTTTAATTTCGAAATGACATGTGTTTACAAAGTGTACAGACATCAGCCAGATAGCAATAATCAAAGGTAATGAAATCCTGCAGGTACCTTGTAGGAGCCCTCACCAGTGCAGTAACACCACAGCCCACAAAGGGGCACCCAGATGCTGCATTTAAATCCACAATCTTCCAGTGCCTTCCCATATGTATTTCCAGACATTGAACTTTAGAAGTTTCCAGACAGAAGTTTCCTCTCACCATGACACCACTTCCAAGTCTCAGTGAAATCCCAGCCTACTAAAACCTCTACAGTCAGTAGGGTTCATTTGAATACACATTTAATTAATCTCTCTTCATTTATCACCCTGACAACTATGATACAAGAGTAATTTACAGATATTGCATTTTACAAAACTACCAACATGTTTTAGACTAAAGAAACTGAGGCCAGGAACAACATTAAAAAACAGCCTCAGAGGAAAACTGCCAAATGCTTTTTTTGGCCAGAATGTTTATCATAAAAATAATATTCCACATGCTCAATTCTTACCAGTCAAATGCTCCTTGAATTCGCTCTAGATGCATTTGGCTATACCCTTCCATTTTCTGTTAAAGTCTATCCACACAGACATTGCAATTTTGCCCCTTTCCATTGCTGGGAGCTCAGATATGACTCAGCTTTTCCAACATCTCCGTGTTCCCAATTTGCCTGGTATATTGCACTGAATGTATCTATGTCAGTCCTTTTTTCATGTAAGTCTGTAACATCTCTGACCCACTGGAGAAACAGAGAAGGGATAGGGCCAATTTTGAGGCAGTCATGATGTCAGTTATTCTCAGGTGATAAGAAACCTGAAATGAAAGGGGATTTATAGCAATTGTATTCCACTAGAAAGAGCTGCATAATTAATATACAGCCATGATTTCTGCCCAGTGCATTTGCCAGACCACTGCTTTAAATACTAATAGTCTCTGAGAAACAGAGCTCTGCTTGTTGTATGGCTGAGAGGCAAAACCAGGAGAAATCAGACTAACTTAGCCAATGAAGGCAGTTGTCTTACTGAGAAACAGCTGACTGGCATGTCTACATGAGAATCCTGGTGGGCACCCTGTGTTCCAAGTGAGGGTATTCTACAATTCTAAGCAACATTAAAAACATCTTCTTGTCTACAGAGAACTTTTCACAATTGTGCCTTGCTAATTAAAGAGAAAAAGTGTGCAATGATTGGAAAGAGGGCATTAAGGCAGTGGCAAGGCATCAACTTCACTACAAATTCTGCCTGTCAGTTTTAACTCTGCCATTCTCTTCAGAAGAATGCCTAATACTGTATCTGCAATGACAGCATCGGATAATATGCGTTTGCAGAGGTTTGCAGCAGCTTACAAAGCTAGAAAATATGTCACATTTCCAATAAAAATCACACATTACATCAAATGGCAATAGCTTTGGCTCAAGAACAGTGGTTGGAGAAGGGTAGCCACATGGAAGTAGTGAGATTTAGGAGATTTTATTTGGAATACTGTGTTGCACACAGAGTAGTTATTATCTGAGAATCTGATCAATTTTATCTCTGTGTTTCAAAAATAAAATTGCACAGTAAAGTGAGCAATCCATGATACAGACTGCAGCTATAGATATCTCTTGTCCTCACTCATTGTCCTGTTCTTTTACAGACTATAATAACAAAGATGACAATACTGTATGTGGCCAGCAGCTTGGAGGAAATGTCTTTGGAAGTAGGGGGCTATTTGTCACCACCTGAACTTGTATTAAGCCATTTAGCATATGCTTGCTTAAAATCTTGCTGCAGAATGAGATATGAAGTGTCATGAACTCAGCTGTAAGATAATAGTACTCAGCCAAGCACATTTGTATCTTGATGTGTCTGGAACAATAGAAGGATTTATGATGTCCTACCCATTTACTGCACATTGCAGGCAGAGTTGTAGTTGTCCTGGATGGTTAGGGTTTGATTTAAGACAATGTTTCTATCAGCTTGGTTTTTGCTAATGGGGCATAAGTGTTCCATACAGCATTATATCTTCCCATGTTATAACCCGCCCTGGGCTAACTGTGTGCTGCAGTCACATCTTTTCCTACTTTTACATCATTTGCTATGAGAGAATAGAGTCATGTGTTTGATCACTCCCCATATTTACACATGAGGAAAATTATATTTCTCAGTAGCTTACCCAAAATATCACCATTTTCAAATCAATAATGATTGTCAAGAGGATTTCAGACTCCATTTTGACTCACTAGGACATTTGATGTATTACAATGATCATAGCTAAATATCCTTTGGCATCAGACAAAGGTCTCTTTTTTAATACTTGTTATAGTCTAATGCAGAAAAATCAAAAAATTAGATGACAAATGAACATTAGTGAAGTGAGTAATTAGAAGTATGGTTTATGGCCAACAGTAGTTAAATGGCTTCATCTTTATTAGAAGTATGGTTTATGGCCAATAGTAGTTAAATGACTTCATTTTTAAATATATATGATGAATCATATTAGCAGAATGGAGTGTAATGAAGGTAATGGATGCCTAATTCTCTTATGGAAATCTACAATGCCAGTTTCAGACAGAATCCTAATGACATAATTGTGCAGGAGGATTTTGCCTTGTTTGTTTTTCTGAAGCCAGACCTTTAAACAGCTTTAAACACTACATTCTTTGCTACATTCTTAATGGCTCTTGTTGTTTTGATTTTTTTTTTTTTTCCTAGGAGACAAGATGGCATAGAAGGAGCCATATGAAATCTTTCACTTCTAATACCTTATGGCAGTGATTTGGATTGTCCCCAGGTCAATAGCAGTCATGTATTTGTAACATTATTGAATGGCTTTTTCAACAGATTTCTCAGTTAATTTTTCTCATGGACTATAGTGTGTAGGACAGAACTAACAACAGGATTTGCATCTTCACTGGAGGCATGGAAAATACTGGAAGATGATGGATGAGGTGTGCTGGTGGGGATGGATTGCATTAAATTCAATAACTGCAGCAGCTGGTAGCAGCCTCCTAATGCTCTGCTATGGAGGGAAGTAGGATACTGTAGTTCTAATCTACTGTTGTGTTTTTCAAATGTGAGAAAACAAAACAATTGAATCAGACATATTATAGACTGGGATTTGCAGTCCATTCCTACTTCCTTTTTTCAAAGAATCTTAACAGGTTTTAATTCTATCCACCTCCTTCTTTAAATTGTTCTCCCATTAGCTGTCACTAGGGGTTAAATGATCAGAAACTAGACTTAAAAATCAAAAGTTCCTTTCTTTGATGACAGTTTCTCATTTTATCTGTGGCTAGTCTCTCGTTCCTCGTGCATGGAAATGTGTGCTTTGGCTTCTGCAGCACCTATTGTCTTAAATATCCACACTTCCTTGACACAGGGAGTAGAACACACAATTGAGGACAGCGCAGAAGTGCTCCCAGGTCCCCCAGTTTAAACTTAGACATGGTAAAAAAGAGAAAGAAAGAGCACTTACCTTTTACGCTGGAGTACACGTTGCGGGGCATGGATACTTTGGAAGTGGATTCCATTTGCTACACTAAAAATTAAATCAGAGTTCTAGGGTTTTTTTGCAACATAGGTTCTGCTACACTGCAACATGTTATCACATTTTCAAAGGCAATGACAACATGTTATGATCTTTTGGATACACCAACTTCCAGGATTCTCTTGCCGCAAGTTTACATTTCAGCAGAAACATGATCTAGACAAGTTGCCTGCCTCTTTCCCTCGTCCTTTCTATACAGACCTGCTTTAACAGTAAATAGTTGATGCAACAGCCTGAAGCAGCACACAGAACATCTTAGTAAAGGAAGAGACATTTGCTCCTCTCACTGTTCCAAGGGAGAAGAGCTCATTTATTCTTCCCATTTTTCAGATGCTTTCAGAAAAATGTCCCTGGCAAGGAGGTTTCTTGCAACTCCTGTTTTAATTCATCTCATAGAAAGTAAATTTGCAAAGTTGTTTTGCTGTCAGGGAAAAGGAGCAGGGCTACTGTGTGTTGGAGGGTCCAGAGGGAGAGCTAGAGAAAAAAATCATACCAGTCAAAGTCAATGCAAAACAGTACATTTCTTTTAATGTGTTTACCAAGAATCATTGTTCTACCATTTTTTCAGTCCTTTTCTGTGAAATATGCTTCACAAGGGACTGTTGGAGTGTACACAACCAAACAGACAAATGCAATGTTAAGGCAGATTGTTTAAAAAGAAATTAATAACAAATGTTAAACAACCGCAATATGATACTCTGGGGAATGTTCCGGGGGAACAAATGGCTTATGCAATTCAGGGTATGCAACTCTGGCCTGCACAGAGCATCAAATAGGGGTGAAGACAACCATATGATTTTAATTGAAAGATTATGTTTTTTACCAGTGCCTGTTTCCTTTGTTACATGATGCACCAAACCACTCCGGTCAACAGACTCAAGTGACTGAGCTGACATTTGAAAAAACACTGAAAATTTGACTGTTTTTTATTACCTCCTTTAATTTGCAGGGCTAGAAATGCCCACTAACATTGAGATGCGACAATATTCTCTAAATGATTTGGCATTCTGTCGGTTAATAAGTAAGATTGGAATAAATTGCTATTCTGTTGGTGAATTCAGTTGTGTACAAAGAAAATTAGGTTGCTGGTCTTTTACCAAAAAGTGAATGGAATAAGTTTAAAAAAATATTTGTAATCCCATAGATTACATTGTTTAAATAGTTTCTGGTGTCAAAAGGAAAATTATTTTTTGCACTCACCTCTCAGGTTTTATATACAGCTGCCAGTGAGGTTACAATTGTTACCAAGTACAGAAGTGATTATTCTTAACTTCCTCTTTAAATTCATACATGTTGCTGAACAATCATTGAACAGACTGTTATTTTCAGAGCTAAAACAATTTGAATGCTGTATTGATTTTTCAACAAAGTTTTATGTATCTCAAATTTTTTATACAACTTCCCAAGTTTTAATACATAAATTTAATCTACTATGTTCTGAATCTCAGTTTCTAAGCAGCAAGAAATCTAAGGGAAGATTACTTTTGCAGGCCAAATTTAGAAGTATAGATCCTGAGCAAATATAAACAATCCATACCAGTGGCTGAAATGAAGTTATTTAATTTATAGCACTTAAGGTAAAATTTAAAATAGACCAAAACAAAATTCCAAATATCCAGAGTTTGCATGTATTATTGTCTTCTTCAACTACAATTCCCAGCCACTCCAAACCACGACAATTATTTTAGAAAATAAAGCAGGACTAGGTCTGGAACAAAAATAAGTCTCTTTTTTTAAATTCAAAATTTGAAACTTAAGCTCAAAATTTCAAATCAAACCCAGTAGTTACTGCACCTGTCTGGCCCAGTGGTGGGGCAGAATGTATGGATGGCTCCTCTTTCCCATAACTTAATGTTGGCTTATTTTGATTAATTTGTCACACCTCAAAACATGACTTATTGTCTGTTACTTTGTGTGTGATATATTGCTACTTCATAAAGCTTTTGATGCAGCCCATCTTTCAACATGTTCCAGGAAGCAGAAGCTCCAGTATACACACAAGCATTGTTTATAGTGGTTCTGCATCATATTTAATGTCATGGGTGTATTGGTTATTCAGGTAACTCTGTTATCTAAGAGGCATTCATCTTTTTCCTTTCCTTTTCTCTCTTCATCAAAAGTTAAAAATAGGATTGGCTTTGATGCAGAACATTAATTTGAGGGAACTGATGTGAAGACCACAAACGAAACCTGTCATCTCCCACCTGCAGCTTTGTCAAATGTGAGGTGGTCTAATTTGCCAAGTTTCCCAGAGATGTCAGGCACAGCTGCTACTCATTTATGGTTTATAAAGGGACTTTAATCAAACCTATGTGGACTCTCAGGGCTTGCACCAATGGTAGGGATAGACTGAACTCACTGGACCCTTATTTATTAGTGCAAAGTTAAAAGGTTTTTGAAAAATAATATCTGGCTGCTGTAGTTGGGAAGGTAGGTAGGATTAAATATAAGTACAGTGAGGGCTGTACAATAAATATTTGTTCTAAAAGGAAAGTCAACAAAGATGTAGCTTCTGAAAGATAAATTCTGCAATGGTAAATGTCAAATATTGGGGCAATGTTAAGAAAGAGATTTAATATCCGATCTCTGTAGGAGGAGAGCCAGATAATGAAAGCATTGAGATTACACACAGGATTTTTCTCCACATAGTAATTTAAGAGGGATGACAAAAATCAAGGATGTTGATACAAAGAAAATTTAGAATCTGAAAGAATTGCAAGTTTTTCCAGCAATACAAAGTTTCCAATGAGCTTTAATAACAAAGAGTGTCTCTGAGGTGAGCCTGAAAGCTGAATGACAGGCTCCCATGAAAAATCAGCCTTCCCTTCAAAAATTTCAGTGAAAATCTCTTTTGCTAATTTTTATGTCAGTATTTCTTTTAATACTTCTAATTTCAATGAGAAATATCAGCTCGAAAGCTAAATGACTTCAAAACAGGAAGATCACACTTTGCTTATCTGGCAAAAACAATGAGAAATTTTAAGATAAGCTCCCACAAAGGCATCTCTTTGTCTTGAAGGGAGCTGCTAAAGCTTATATACAAAGGACATAGTGAGTGACATATGTTAGCATCTCACAGCTCAGCAATTAGCTGTAGTCAAAAATGTTGATAAGAGGCCAAAGGTAAGCAGCTGATGTGTAGTCCTATAAGAGCTGCAGGTTTAAAAATTAAAAAGAAAACAAGCAAAAAACCAAAACCAAAACCAAACAACCGAAAGAAAAAAAAAAAAGGGTGAGCTTGTCTAAATCAGCCACGATCTCATTATGATTGAGATAATAGTCAGATACAGGGCACTGTCATTATCAAAAAAAGAGCCACGATATATTTCACTGGCTGCTTGTAAGTAGGTAATGGATTATTTCTGTGGGTGACTGCAGTGGTCAGGGGATCACAGGCTAATCAGAAAAGGATGACTGTGCGCCAACAAACACTAATGAGCAGCTATTCTCATAATCAGTAGTTCAACTTGCAGCAGTCATGGAAAGGGCACAGCACAGCAGCACATGCTGATGGGACACATCCAAGTGTGGCACTGTAGGCTATTTGCCAGAATACAGGAATTTAAATTACAACATTGATAAAACTGAACCATCGGTGTGTGCTAAATATATTAATAAAGTCGTTGACCAATTTTGAAGCATCTAATATTGTTTTTGTGTATTCTGACAGTGATGGAAGGTAGTCAGTCAGTAGGTATCTCATCAAATGTATATGGGAAAGGGAACATGACTCAACAACTTTGGTCTTGAGCTGCTGCTATAACATTCAAACCCGCTTTGTACTCTTTGGCCACTATCATTTTGCTTCCTGCTATTTTTATTGCAATTTATGAATACAGAATATAAGTGATTAATCCAGGATTGAAATATTTCAGAAAACCTTGGTTAAGGGGGTAAACAAACTTTGGAGGAATGAAAACCTGGAAATATTATTTTATTGGGATGCTAGGAGAATACAAAAGTGAAAGGCCATAGAAAACTGGAAAAGGACCAAGAAAAAGATATGAAGTTTTCCACAGTGCCATGGTACTTGCAGACTGAGCACTTTTTCCAGGTCACCCTCAGAACATAGATAGTTACATTTCCTAAAATAAAAGAAGTATGAATAAAACATAAACACAGCTTTACAGCCATTTGTGTGTGTGTGTGTGTGTGTGTGTGTTTGTGTGTGTGTATTAGTCTTTTGCCTTCTGGTGAAATTATTCTCATCGCTAAGTTGAGGAAGTCAAGTCCTTCCCGTGCTGTATTTCAGTCATCTTATCATAACTGCTGACATTATTCTGGCTTAACTCCAAGACTGCCCTGTGCACGAGCCACAGCATCAGCTGACAGTCTGGCCTTATCCACTAGAGTTCAAAAGTTTTTTCTTTAGTCCAGCTTTAAAGACTTTCCTGGGTTTTTTTTTTCTTTTTTTCCTCCTTTCTTTTTTTTTTTTTTTTTTTTTCCCACTGCAGATTTCTTCCCAAGTACCTTCAACATCTGCTAATTTGTTCTTCCATTCTCAGCACTGGACGTCCACAGACTCTTATCCAAAAACTCCATTCCTTGAGCAAAGCTCAAAACAGCACCATATTCTTATAAATAGACCACCAGTTAGTCATCTGGTTTATTTCACATGAGCAGGAGAATCTAGGGAATAAAGTGAACTTTAGACCTGGAATCTGTACATCACAAAGGCCCAGTTCATCTTCCAACGTTTTATACCTAAAATGGAAAGACTTGCTAAATGTAACTTTTATCCTCTGGATGAGAATGCAGACTCATGTCCTCAAAATTCTGGAAGCAAGAGTTTTGTTTTTCTTTGAGAGTAAAGTATTCTAGAAACTGCTTTGTCTGAAAACTGATACTAAGGAACTTTAGCAGTAACAAAGCTGACCTACAGAGGAGTTTCTCAGCACTGCAATATCTACAAATAGATTTTACCTTTTTGAATCTAATGCATCAAAAAAAATGTAAAAAGAATAGCTTCTTGTCTTAGATCTTTAAATATCAATTATGGCAGGGTTCCCTTGAGGGAGGTGAGTTTATGTATGTTTAAAGTAGAGGTACTTGCCCTACACTGTGGTAGGGAGCAGTCCCATTTCTATAGGTACTACACTGGGAAAAGAAAAGCCCTTCTTTTTATTATGTTCTTTTTTTTTCACTTACAGTAGAGAACCAAAGCTGCTCTTTTTAACACCAAATATTTTTATTTGAATGGTGTCTGTCTGTGGACTTTTCTGACTATTGTCTGAACTGACATAAGAGCTTCAGGCTAATGCTCTGCTCATCACTGAGCTTAAACAATCTGTTCTCTCAAAGTCAGATAGCATCATTATTTACCTTTTAGAGTTTCTGTTCAGGGCTAAATATATCCAACCAGCCAGGCCGCCATAAAGACTGCGTCTGGAAAATAACATTAAAGCTGTTCAGGTAGTGAAAGCTTTGTGCAATATGCTTTAGTAAATGGATTAAATGGAAGGCAGGTAGCTTTTTTCTGAGTTCGTTCTCACAACAAACAGGAAAATGTAAGAGAACAGACCAAGTGCCCACTGTTCTCTTTGTCCATAGGCTGGTCAGGTTTCCTTATTTCATTTGTGGCCAATGCAGTGATTTTATGAGTCACTTAGACCCGTTTTGAAAAAGTAGAGTTGGCAGGATTAACTTCTCTGAAATATCCATTGCTTCAAATTGTACATAATGGCATTAGAATGTGTGCAACATTGTGTTAGCAGTAAAACTGTCACTGAGCACCTGGCCATTTCTTTTCATGGTGCAAAGACATACTGCACATATTTTAAACCCTGGATCTGTAAATAGGGTGCCACTAGAGAAAGAACAGACAGGTAATATTTTGCTGTACTTTTGGACTAGGTTAGGACACTGAGGGCTCCAAGGTCTGGCCCCATCTTATCTTGTCACATCATCTTCACATAGATGCGTCACACACATCTGCTGCATCTGTGTTCTCCCACCTCTAAAAAAGATACATCAATGCTTGTCTTCTTTGCAACAACATTTTGAGATACAGAAAACTAATATTGCAAAAGTACCTCTCATGGTTTAATCCCACATGGCAGCCCAGCCCTGCACAGCCACTTGCCTGAGCAAGATGGAGGAGAGAATCAGAAGAGTAAAAGTAAGAAAACTCATGGGTTGAGATAAAGAGATGTTAATGGTACATAAAAAGAAGGGTAAATAATAATAATAATAATAATAATAATAATAATAATAATAATAATAATAATAATAATAGTACGACACAAAATAAGGGACAGACAATGCAATTGCTCACCACTCACCAACTGATGCCCAGATAGTCCCTGAGCAGGGGCCTCTGGCCAGATTTCCCCCCAAATTATATCCTGAGCATGTGGTGACATGGTATAGAATATCCCTTTGCCCAGCTACGGTCAGATCTCCAGGCTGTCTCTCCCCCAGAATTTCTTGTGCCCCACCAGCCTTCTTCCTGGCAGGACATGAAAAGCTGAAATGTTCTTGACTTAGTATAAACATTACTTAGCAACAACTAAAAACATCCCTGTGTTACCAGCATTATTCCTCATACTGCCTCAAAAACACAGCACTATATTAGCTAATAGGAAGAAAATTAACTCTCTCACAGCTGAAATCAGGACAGAATTTAAAAGTCACAGAAAAAATATTCTATGTCAAATCATAATTCTTTTCTAAAATCCTTTCATTTGTAAGCATGGAAAATGTCCTCTTAACTTTCTCGGTCTCCTCTCTCCCTTCTTTACCATTCCCACTCTCAATATGTGTCACGCACAAATATTACAGAGTTCATGGGCAGACAAGAGCAACTCTATCATTTTTCAGTGCAAAAATGTAACAATGTGTGTATGGTGGGATCACAGGATAACTCATGTTAGAAGGGATCACTGGAGGTCCCCTGGTCCAGCCCCTGTGCAAGAGAGCTGAGCACACCCTGTGTGCCTTAGAGGACATCAGGGCTGGGGCAGAGCCACCTTGCTGAGCACATCTAGTACATAGTAGTAGGCTAGAAATAGTCGATTAAAAATCTGGCAAAAAAGCAAAACCAAAATCATCCTGCAATCTCATTATCTTTTGATATTTAATGGGAAAAGAAAAGCTTTAGCAAACTTGAAGCATTGTGTCTATATTACTGGTAGAAAAATATCATCCCCCCAATAAGGAGCCTGTGCTGATATTTAACAGAGGAACCCCTCTAAGTATTCATTGCCTAATCCAGCTCTTATTGAAGTCCCTGAGGAAATTCCTATCAGTGAGCAGGATCATTCCTATTTCTCTTTTTAACAGATTAGTGTGTGTTTACATGAAGGCCCTTTAGGCACCAATTAATCTCTATTCATATAGCAACTGCAGACCTTAAAAATCCCTGACACTCTCTTCTGTTGGTAATACAAAAGTTTGCCTTGGCAAGCAATGGGACTGAGAGCATCCATCTCTTTTCAGATATTAAAATTCCAGTATTTATTTGTTGAAATGTAGTTTTTAACTAACATGATTCTAAATATTAAAGAATTATAAACCAAATACAGGGTAATTTTAAGGTAGTACAGAGAAATCCCAGAATTTCTGGTCCTGCTCACAGCTTTGCTGAGAATCCTCAGAAAGGAATTTAGCAAGTATGTTCAACTTCACAGTTACGCTGTCAAATCATGTGAGCAGAAGGCAAACAGTCAAGAATTCCATAAGCCAAATGCTGCTGCAACTTTTCAGGAAGTTCTGAGCAGCAACAGAGGCAGATAAAGAAGAAAATCACAAAATAAAAGTGGTCAAAGCTCAGTTGCTTCACCTGGACACCCTTCAAAGAGAAGCTTCTGGACTTTTTTATCTCCTTTTCCATCCATACAGTTGCAGGCCTATAGAACGCCTACTCCACATAGGGGAATACATCAACATGATGGGAACCATGTGTTTTGTAGACTCCACAGGATGTGTCCTGTTTTTTCAGAAGGTCCAATTTACAGGATCATTGACTGCACAATACATGGTTTTGGTTTTGAAATCAGCCTGGGGCCTGTCTTAAGGACAGTGCAGAAGAGCATGGTGCACTCTGCAGCCCGGAGGTTGAAGGGAAAATAAACTGCTAGAGATCATTCCTTATTTTACTCAAGGGCCTCAAGAGCAGGAAAGAGGCAGAAATCTTCCTTTCATGCACCACCTAGAACAGGCAGCCAATGGTTTATACATATATATGTATATAAAAATATAAGATATAAAAAAACCCCACTCAAATATGTCGAGGAGCTTACTTTCCAGAAACCAGGAATTTAAATTATTATTTAGATGAAGGATGGGGGTGAACTGGGGTGGAGGGGGAAAGATAAAACCTTATCAGTGTATTCTCTATTCCTGCCTTTTATCTATGCTTAGTAAATCTAATCCTGCCGACTGATCTTCTCGTACATGTTATTGAACTGAGAACTTCTTTTTCTGTGGTATGTCTTTACCCTGTTCTTTTCTTATATAGATTTCAAGGCAAATGCAAATGTTACTGCAATATACAGAATTACTATGAATTACTACTAGTTTTATACTGCCTGTGCAAGTTCATCTGGTGGGAGACAAAGCTCTGGTACAGGATGTGGTGGCTTGAGCCTAAATGATACAGGTAAGTGGTGAATGAAAAATAAGGTAGGGAGAGAGAAAGCTTCATCAAATGAGAGTCGAAAAGAACTGCAAGTAGTAGCAATATGGTGAAAGCACTGCCATGAGGGAGGACAGTATGAGAGCATGGTTTATTTAGCATAGTAAAGAAAAAGCTGAAGGCAGTTTTGATTGTTGCCTAAAAATATACAAGCAGAGTGAGAGAAGCGAGAAAAGGAGAATAAATATCACCAAAGCAGAAGAGCTTCACTTTCTCACCAATACCAAGACAGGGGTAAACATATACAGTGTCCAAGAATAAATTCAGGGTAACATTTTTTTAAATTATAATGGCAAAATCCTGGAATCACAAAATGGATGAAAAAAAAATCTTCAGTGTTAATAAGATAGAATTTGTGGATGGTCTGATTGACAGAAACAAGGAAATATGTAATTCAAAATCTTCCTTTAGTCCCTCTAACTATGACCCATAGAGTTTTATGGAGGTGTGGGGAGTTACAAAGTTAGACAAACAAAATATCTGGTTTTGGACCACACTAAATTGGCAAAGAAACCAGGAGTAAGATTGAAAATTCCATTTAGATGTTGTATTATTTCCAACATTAGTACACTGCAGTTGGGTCATAGTTAATGACGCAGGAGCCATAGAGTTCCTGGGAAGCCATTTTGAGTATGAAGGTATTTATAAAAAAGGCAAAACTGTAAGCTGCCTAAGGAATTCAGAAGGTCAAAGCAAGTTTGAAGATCTGTTGTTAGTCACCTGGCCACTTCTGAGTGCCCTAGAAACATCAGATATTTTTATTAATGTGTTTGGTCTGGCTGGGATGGAGTTACCTTTCCCTATAGTGGCCCCTCACAAAGCTGTGCTCTGTGTTTGTAACTAGAATGATACTGATAACACACCAATGCTATGCCTTTAATTAGAAACAAATAAAAATCATGATAGATTTCCTGCAGATAATCAGTATTTTTCATTGACATCTGCTATCTATATGTTTGTTGAATTGGATCATGCATTGACCATGTCCCACGCATCAGGCAGACCAGGAGTCAGTGTACCCTCTTTTTCCAGGACTAGCAATGAATAGCCCACTCAGCTTGGGGTTTTGGGCTTCAGCTCAATTTCCCTGTTGTGCAGGAATCTTACATTTGAACTTCCTGTGCTTTAAGCAGGGGGTCTTTGAAATGAGTAACTAATATTCATTAAGCCAGACAGAGTGTGTATGACCATAATGCAGTGATTAAAACACCACTGTGTCAAGGGATGAGCCAAGCCTGTGTTTGAACCAGTGCTATAGCCTGTGACCATGATTGTCTGCAGTAAGGAGAAATTCTCACAGTCATTCTCTTTCTTACACCTTTATAAGAAAGTGCTGCAGCTCACACATATCAGTAAATCTTTTCTAACCCTCCTTGCACATGTGAAAGGAAAATGTGAGTTGATTGTAATTAAATAAAGAGGGTTTACATTTTCTCTTACCTCATAATTGTAAATACGTAATGTCTACAGCAGAGCATAAGCAAAGGTGAAGGAGAAGCACAGCATCAGGAGAGTGTATATCATGGGTCAGAAGATACCATGTCTTTCGTTCAAATGTTCAGGTCACTTGTGTTACCAGAGTAGCTTACCCTGGTTAACAGAAAAGTGCAGGGAAAGTTCTCTGGAGCTGCTAGAACTTTTGGCAAACACATATAACTGCTTTAGGTTACTGATATTATTAATTGTTTATGTCTGCAGAAATGAAATGATCCCTTAAAATCTTAAAGCAGGTATTGATATGTTTCATCCATATTAAAATTTATTTAATCTAAAATGCTTAATGGTTGGTATAAAAGGTGGTAGGTAGTTCTCATTTCAAACCATGGTCTTTGGTTGAAGTTGTCAGGGACTCTCATGTGGTTTTTTGCCCTGCACAAATCTTTTCAGCCAGTACGTGATAATTATCAGTATTTCTCACAAAAGTGGAATAAAAAAAACTTGGCTTAGTTTGAGCTTCAAAAGCCTCGGGCACTGTCTTTCATTTGCCAGCTTCTACCTATTATGTATTAGAAATATATGAAGGGCTCTAGGAGACAGGTGTACTTGGATTTATTTCAAAAGAGTATAATACATCTTTACAGAGGTCACTGAAGCTGGAAGTCAAAAAATATGGAGCGATAATGCGTTTTGTACCAGACTATGGATGCTAACAACCCTGCTTCCCATTGTGCTGTTAATTACCTACCAAGGTAGGAAGGGCACTCCTCCAATAGACATCGCTCCAAGTATACTCTAATAAAAGAAGAAAACAGATAACAGTCCACATGATAAAAATGAATCCTATTGCTTAATATTGCTGCCATGAACAACCAGATCAATCCCTATGAATTCATTGTTTATCTCATTTTTCCAAGAAGGAATTCCTAGTCCTGGTTTATTATGTATGGGAAGACCCTACTTTCCACACCATACTGCCTCAGTGTGCTGTTTCCACAGCCTTCAAGAGAAAGTTCCATAGGCAAAAGATTAAACAAAGGAGAGAGACCCTAACTATGCCCTTCCACTACAGTTTAAGTTACATGAAGGGAGAGATGTTCGAACAGACATCAGTGTCACAGGTGCTAGTTGTCTGATTTATTCCCTCTCAGAGGAATGTACAGGCATCTGTGTGCATAGTGACACCTTGCCAGCTGGCCAGGAGGCTGTCCTCTCAGCTGTCCTTCCAGACAGATGAATTGAGCAGTGCACATGGCTGCCTGCCAAAGGACAGACTTTCCAGGAGAAGGAGAGGGAAAAAACACTTCACGTATTTCTGACAGTAGTTTTACTTAAAATTTGTTTACAGAATTAAGTTTATTGGACCAGCTTATCACCAAAACCATCTTTCTGACACTGCAGTAAGTTACTTGGATTGTGCACCATAAACCAGAGCAATTCATATATGAATTTACATTCTCTCTGATGTTGCTGAGTGGAGTATATGTTTCTCAGTGTGGTCGTAACACAGTATGGGCAATATGATCTAACTTAATCTCCTTTTTTATAGTCCTAGATCACTCAGCCAAAATAAATTACCCTTACCTTCAGGTAACTAAATTGAATAGCTAGGTTTTATAGCCTAGTTTTTTAAAGCTTTTAAAGATCTGAGCACTCAAAACTGTGATAGTCACCCACTTGTGAAAGTGTGCCACAAAACCTCAGCTGGTTTTAGGGGACAGACAATTGTTAAAACCATCACAACTCACACGTTAGTACCAACCAATGAGCTGGCAGTGCTGACGTACTGGTTTTTAATGGTTTGTATAAAATAAACCCAAATGGGGTTCTTTACTCATTGACAGTTTGAGAATCCTATGTAATTTAACTATAAAGTGAGAATGAGTATGCTTAATTTGTTTGCAGAATGAAAACAAATGTTCTGGTGTGTAAGTAAAAGAATGGTAAAAACAATATTTGGCCAAGGTTGAATTGAGCTTAGTCACTACAAAAAGATAAATATTGCGTGAAACTATTGCACAAGATCTGTAAGCTTCTCAAGGTAGAAATATAACAATGGCATTCTGATACTGTGAGCAGTGTTAATGCTTTAAAAGAGCCTGGGAAGTTTTAATAGAACTGTATCTATTCACCCCTAGAATATGCAACTCTTTTTTCAGAAATGAATTAGCAGTGATTTTTTTTTCATGTTTATACTCTTATTAATTATCTCCTCAGATTTTTAGTTCATTCTGCCCACAGAACCTACACAGTTTGGCACAGAGCCTTTTACAATGCTGATCACATTGTTTGAATATAAGAAAAAACTACCTATGTTTTTTTAATGATAGACATGCCTGCAAATGTGAATTCTCATTGTTCATTCTCTTTACACCTCATGCCCTTTTACTCACATATTTAATATATTTCAGCTGAGTGAATTAAAAGCAGGATTAAAGAGAGTGAATTGTTGTTTCTGGCTCATCTGGGTTTATCTGGTGCATTCTAAGTAATATACCTGCTTTCTCTGGGGAGAGAAGAGTTTGTTTCCTAACCTTTCTGGAGCTCGACTTCATACAGGCAATAGCCATAAAATCATAAAATCATAGAATAGTTTGGGTTGGAAGAACCTTTAAAGGTCATCTGTTCCAACCTCCCATGCAATGAGCAGAGACATCTTCAACTAGATCAGATATTTAGGCATAAAACTGGTACAATACCCAGGCTACCTTTCAAGCTCTGTAGTGTACTCTGCCTTAAGTCCTATCCCAGGGAATTTGAAACTTCTCATTTTATGGTAGAGCAGCAAAGGAGTTGCTGGATTTTGTCTCTGCTGTCTATGTCTCAGGTAAAACAGGAAATGAAGCAGTGTATTACTCTTATATCTGCATCACTGAAGAGGAAGTAGTCTTGACAATTATGTGGTGTCTTAGCACATCTAAATTAGGTCTTAACGTTTGCAATTGTAGTGGTTTAAGTTTTTGTCCAAGGTTCCTTCTTACTAATTCTTTCCTGAGAATACCAGTTCTGTACCTGAGCCAAGTCAATGGCATGAGTTAGTGTATTCTAAACACTGAACAAAATCATATGGCTTAGTCTGAGTCACCCCCAAAGGATGTTTTTAAATATGTGAGTGGACTTTTCATTAAGGATGAGCAACAGTAACAGTAAAGAGTAAATGGGGGTTTGCTTTGCAAATACAAGTGAACAGCTGGGGGAGTGCAATCTTAAATCACCATAACTAGACACGCAAGGCCACAGTGTTCATGCCCAGAGCTCAAGTTCCCATTATTCATCCATTTGTTTCCCACCCCTATTAGAATTTGGACAGTGCTCATTCTGATTGAAATTGCAGGGGCTACTCAAAAGGCAACCTCTTCTATACATGTAAGTGTTTGTGATTGCTGGACTTTCAAAACTGTTTTCTTGCTTTAATTAAAAATATTAATCTGTTACATTTCACAGATGGACACTGGCAACAGGAGCTTCTGTCATTTTCCTCCTCATGTTAAATATTGATGTCAGGCTCTGTGATGCAAAGTAGCAAAACACTGAGTACAGAAGCCATCCAAACCTCATTTGGATTCCCAAAGGAATTTGACCCATCCTAGCAAGCACACTTTAGACTGATTATGTAGCTGTCAATTACATTGCTGTTCTGTGCACTGAGATTACTCAGGCTGTATTCTTTGTCACAACCAAAATAAACCTACTGCAGTGGATTGTTTTTTCCCTACTAAACAAATGCATATTGAACATGCATAAGTAAGCTTAAGCAGTGAATCTTTTTGCTCAGATTTGCCAGTGACATACCCAGTAAATGTCTGAAGTTCAAAGCTGACAACAAAGGTACAGATATAATTCTGCTTTGTGAGGTGAGGATTGTGACACCGTATAAACTTGGATTTATGAATTATGAAATGCAGTATTCATTATGTATATATTATAGGATTGCATGACATCAACAGCATTGGTCTCCATGACAATACCAGCAAAAGATGTTGGATGAAAAAATGGCTATGGAGAATGTGATTTAAATAAATATCACAATACTTCTGAGCCTTTTTTATTTAGCAGAATTTTTAACACATTTAAAGTAACCAAACTATTCTTTTCCTTCTTTGTCTAACTAGACACAGTTTTCTCAGAGTGAGATCAACTTTTTGCTACCTGTATGTAGAAGCCAAGGCTGATTAGATGCTCATGGGTGATGGGTCACATGTGGCCAAATGGATTTAGTGTATCCTGAATTCGGTTTACAAAACATTGTCACTCTAAAATGCAGTGCATCTAGTCGAAAGCAAACAATTATATCCCACCCTCGGAGTTCTTGAGTTTCCCTCTTGATTGCAAACACATCCTCAGGTGACCAGACAGACAGAGATAGACACTATGAAGGTAGGTGACAGCAGTATTCAGTGAGTCAGACAAGCACAAAATTCTCTGGGCACCCCTCTCTGAAAACTATACAATTGCATTTTCCTTGTGCTTGTCATGCCACTAATTAGGTGGGTCTTGAATGGGCTAGTATTTATGCTGTCAAGTGGACATGTAGGTATAAGTACACTGGGACTTTGTAAGGAGCTCATTAGCACCATTGCTGTACAATCCAGTAATATCCATAATTTCAAAGCAGACAACAAAGACAACTTCTTTGTCTTTGAATTTCAGTGCTTTCTTCTGGACCCACCCTTCATATTCCCTTTCAGGACCATAGGTTCTCTGGGCAGGAGATAAATTCAGTAATAAAAAAAAAACCCAAATAAAACCATACAGGATGGTCAGTGAGGGTGGGACCATGTAGTTTACATTAAAGAAGTTTGAAAGGAGTCGCACAGATCATTTTAGTCTAACCATGGCTTTTTTATATTTTATTAAATCAAATGCCTAATTCCAGCCTTAGATCTATTTTTACCTGTATGAACTATTCACTGGTAGCATGCTGTGGTGCTGCCACTCTCTGTCACCTCACCACTTCATATTTGTAAAGTGATGCAATAGTAATTTGGGGGCAGTATTAAACTCTTTTTATTAACTTAGTGTCTGATCTCTTTTTAGTCTTTAATATACACTCAATTCTCACACTGTCTGCTGAGAGATAAAAAGCTCTATCATTCTGCTAATTTATGGCATGACAATTTGAGCAGAAATTACATGCTGCGCTCTATGTAACTCCTGCCTTGGAATAGATGCTCCTTGTTCTGTCACTTCTCATCCCTTTTGCTCTCACCTTTCACAAGGGGTGATACCAAAAGAAGACCTCAGACTATAAGACTCAGATTTTAAGATTTCATCTTTCTATAAGCAAACTGTTAATCAGAAAATATTCTGTTCTGGTTTGCTCCTGTCACACTTGAACATCCGAACACTGCCTGACTGCAAATAAAGATATCCAATATGAAACTCCTATGTAAAGATCCCTAATGTAAGAGGTACCTGAATGCCGTAGCTGTATATATTTGTTTCAGCCAGGATACTCACTTTGGTTGTGTCTGTGCTGTGCTGGATAGGTAATTACTGCATTCATTCCTAGATCTAGTACAAAGAATAATCAGTCTTCTTTGTTCCTCATAGCTGGTGCTCCTAGATGACTTTAATCTGCTATGAGATGACAGTGATGTGACCTTCCATGGCATCCTTTGTCTAATAGTTCAGTAGCTGGAATATCAGTTTTGAGAAACATCACACTGAAACTTCTGATGACCCTTTTTGTTTCCCTTTCGAAAAAAACTTTCAAAATTTGTTATTTAATTGATGATTTGCTTTTGGCACAGCACTCTTGAAGAGTAGAACATTGCGTGTTTTAAAAATGTGACTTTTAATAATTTTTTCCAGATGATTCATTTATTTGGAATAAGCCATTTTAATGAATGGAATCCTAATCATATTAGGAAAATAACAGCTGCTCTTTATTCAGAAGGTGCTTCACTGATATCAAATATAAAACTAATACATGAAAATAATTTTTGTTTAAGAATAATGCATTTCAGGCACAGCTATCATCTCAAAGTAGCTCTAAGGCATTATTAGGGAACCTTATTCCTGGATTTCATTAACCAAATAAAACCTTTTCAGAAAGATTAATTTCAATAATTCTGTATTAATAAAGATGAAGACTCATCTTCTCCTCAAATAATCATGCCCAGTAGGTACCATTGCTACAGCACCTACAAAAGTCTTCTTACATTTAGAAAAAATGCTAAGTCAGGTTACATTTCTAAAGCATTGGCAATAAGGTTCTTTCCAGTTTCCCAGATGGTCAAGAGTTTTCAAAGTATCTTGGAGGTCTCTCTGATCTCAAAACAAAGTTGGTGGTTTGATATGGCAACCCGGATTGAAATATGTGATAAAACTCAGTAAACCAAAGAGAAAAGAAAACATTTTCTCAAATGTCTTGTGAGCAAACAACTTCCAGTGAACACTGGACTCAATATAATTTTCAAGTTTAATTCATTTTTCGTATGTTTTATCAGCTGTGTGTTTTAGAAAGTCAGAGTCAAATTGAAACCAGAATGCCAGGTGGTTGCAGAGAAAGATAGAAACACATTACAAAAGAAATACAATCAATTTTTCCTTAAACAGGGACATAGAATACATTAAGCATTTTGATTGGCCCATGTTTTAAAGATCTGAGAGATTTCTTTTTTTTATTGCCACAGTTGTGAAAAATACCTTTTGCAAATGATTGTGATTTTCATCACAAAAAATGAATAGCTAGCATATTGCATCAAAATATTGCCATTTCCAGAAAATATCTTTTAATATTTCATGTTCTTTTGAGAAAATTAATCTTTTTCTGAGGCTTCTTTTCATAGTTTGTTTTTAAATTACCATGGGATAACTACAGCTATACTTCTCAGATTTTTGCTTATGGGTTCAAAGATGTTCTGAAGCAGCTGTTTCTTCAACTTTTCCTAAAATGGAGAATATGCTGCATCATATCCAGGAAAAAAATTAAGTCTATGCTACCAATGTCCAAACTAGTTATTAACTCTCCAGTGCATCAGCTGAGGAGTTTAGGTGTTCTTAAATCTTCAGGAAATAATCCTTTTCCTCTCTTTTTGCAACATCAAAGCTTTCTTGGGCTCAATTTATGTGGAAACATCAAGACAGGGAAGCAGCTCTCCAACTGCATGCACGTTATTCCATGTCCCACAATATTTCAGAGGCAGACACACCAAAGACCCTTCCCACTCTCCCCTGTGCAAGAGGAGGTAGGATCATAGGCTGCTAACAAGGCAAAGAGCCATCTACTTTAAGCCCCTGTCTCTAAGCAGACTTAAAACTGACTCATCTACTTCAGGAGCTGCATAAAATATGCTGGAGGACATAAATAATTCGCACAGCTCAAAAATTAGATTTTTTACTGGCTTCTCTTCCCTACAGAGAAATGAACCCATCCTGATCAGCAGATACTCCCAGCCTGGGCTTAGAATCAGGTTTTAGTTTTCTTTACATCCACTGATAGACAAGGAGGTACCTGTCACTTATCTAACCAGAAAAAAAATAGACTTGCTAATTTTATTCAAAAGCAGAAGTGGAGAAATGAAACCAAAATATAGGAGTCTACATATGCAGTGAATATATTGAAGACTTTATTCAAAATGCAAAAAAAAAATCCCCAAACCTCTCTGTATTGAAAAACCTGTAAAAAGCAACCAGTATTTATAAGTCTGAATTAAAAAAAAATATTCTTTTAATCACAAGCACATGCCAGCACGCATACAGATAAGTCACAGGAGACAGGGAGGGTTCTGAGCTCACAGCCTTTCCCCAGTGGTTTGATATTTGCTAACTCTCTTCTTGCCCTCTTCTCAATACCCCAAAATCTTTTTCTCAGGCCCTGATCTAGAACTCACTTGGGAGCAGTGGAAGTTGTTTCATCACTTTTAGGGGCACTAGTCTGAGGGCTTCTTATTTCCCTGACTGCATCCCTTCTTCTCACTGCTGCAGTCTTTTTGCACCGTTGCAGTCCAGCTTTTACTGTTTAACTTACAATTCCGACAACTACTGATGTCAGCAATCTGAGTTTCAGCAAGAAATATGGACACATCATGCAGTGTTATATACAACTATTCCCTGAACTACATTAAAATAAAAATTTCCCTGATACCTGCACATTTGAAAAGTTACGTGTACACCTATTTTTCTAACACTAGCAGAATTAAGTTAGTGGAGAACCTCACACTTCCTTATTGTTAGCATCTCAGACTTTTAAAGAATATGAATTTGATCTGGTGGCATTATTATTTGCACGTAACTTTTCTGGGGACTCTCACATATTTTTTCTTCCAAATGTCAGACTCTAATCCAAATCAACCAGCAGAATAATGCAATGATCACTGACACCAATCAGTACAAATATTAGAGGACTCAGCTCTTAGGCTTCTCGAGTGACACCAAAATGTGTCAAAGATATAGTTGCCTGTCTGGAAAGACCTAATTTCTTGGTAGAAATGCCACAGATAACAAGAAGATAATGAAACTTAATAATGAAGAATATGGGGAAAAAACCCCTTGATTAATGCACAACATTTTTAGAAATGCTTTCAGAAACTAACTACTATATTTTCAAATTTTCATAGGCCAAACTCCTGGATAACCTAGTGGCTTGACTCTGCAACTGCTTCCATATATATGGTTCTTAATAGCACTTTCTGAATATATTTATGCAGCTTTAGGTATTGAAGTTAAAAACAGAATGAAAAAGGAATATGAATAATCTTTGAGCCTACACATGTAGGAAGCATCTTTAAAGAAATCTCAAGTTCAATGTCCAGAGTCTTTGATGCCAAAAAGATTTATGCTCTAAATAAAATTCAGTTAGTGTGTTGCATAAAATATTTTTGTAACATTTTTCTTCTAGAAAAGGAGTTAGTCTAGAAAAAAAGCATTTATTGTTTCTAGAATACAAATTGCTGTGATTTAATTATTCTATTAGATGAGAGAAATGTGTTTGATACATGTGTTAGGCAAAGATTTGGAGAGTCCATTCATGCATAGAAAATGGACACATCCCTTGAGAACAAATGCATCATTCTGTCCCATTCCTGGTTTAAAAAAAAAAAAAAGAAAGAAGAAAAAAAAAAAGAATGGCTTTTGCTGCGGCCTAATTAATAGAAAAGACGGCAGCAATGATACAGAAGTCCAACATTTCAGCACTTGCTCAGTTGAGGGAAACAGATGAGAAAGGGTACACTGCTTCTTAAAATATAAGGAGTAGGCAAAGACAGAAAAAAGGAAAAGAACCTGATTCAAAGTCAGAATGAACAATGAATTCATCAGGCTTTAGATCAGCAAAAGAAGAATGAATGAAGTGCAAACGCACACAATGCTTCAGCAGCATTCAAATCTGTGAGGGATGTGCACAGACACTACATGCAGAAATGAACACTTTTCTTCAAATACAAAAACTTATTTTGGTATCCTGTTTCAATCTACTCTTTTTCTCACAAATGTAAGAAACAAGTTATTCAGCTTAACAAGGATGAGTTAGCGTGAAAATATCTGCATATTCTTTTTGACTGGAAAGATTTCCAGGATAAATTAATGTCACATGACATTACCAGTGCAGAGCATTAAGAACATCTTTTTAAACTGCATTTCCAAGCTGATGTTTGCATACAATTTAGAATGGGAAAGTGCTTATGCAAAGACACATTGAAAAAGTCAAATACTTTCAAAAACTTATTTTCAGAGTAGATAATAAATGCAGAAATTTTCTATTACTACTCAGGAATCTGTAGTAAATGTAGTTTATCTGATTTCTTGTGTAGCAGAACTCCTCCTAGGTGATCTTCAACTCTTATTTTCATGCAAAAGTTTAGTTCTGATCTTATGAAAAATTTTAGAATAAAAAAAAATAAGAGGTCAATAGAATCTGGTATTAAGCAGTGACTAAGAACTCCCAGGACAATGTATTAGAGTTTTTCACATGAACCCATTTGCTTCTTTTATAACCTTCAGTCTATAGTTGATACCAAATTCCTATGTCAATTTTTGCATAGAAGTAAAAAAACTTTCTCTTAATGTACAATTTATAACATCTCCTTTCTTCCCCTAAATTAAACAGACTCTGTCTTCATAAGCTCTCTTTCTTTAATCACTTGTGAATGCTAGCCAAGTATTTTATAGTCTAACAGTGGTAATAAGCATTTAATTTCCAAATAAAAGCTTAGTCCCCTGTGTTTTCCAAACTACTAGTAGCATATATATATATATATATATATATATATGTATATATATACATATATAAAATAAAATATTTTTGCAAAAGAAAATACTGCAGAAAATAAGGTGATGTGTGTTAGATGTTGGTACACTTTGTGCTTCTGGATAGTTGGCGTGAGATTCATCTTTGTGTGACAAATCAGCTACTCCTTCCAATGTTTTTAATTTGGTTGAGACCATTTAAGTGCAAGACAGTATAAAAATACATGTGTTATACTCTCTCCAAACACCATGGCTGTAAAAATAATTTCAGATGTAATTTATAGCTCAGAAAACGTCAGAGTTATATTTGTAATGATCAGGCACTGGAAGAATATATTAGGACTGCCTCAGCCACAGCTGGGTTTGGGATCCCTTCTCTGCAGTCTTAGATGCAGTATAAGCAAATCCCATGTGATACTTCTGGTTCTGTTCAATCCAATATGCACTGCAATATCCAGCTGCTCCATAGGACCTTTAATTGCCCAGCAGTTCCACCAGACTAAAGTGACACTACCATTTAATCTAGTTTTAGTAAAGGACTGTGTAAATTTCAGAACTGTAACATGCAGGGTTTGTGCTGCTGCTCACCTCAATATGTAACTTTGATCAATTCAAGCATCTGAAAAAGGTATTTCAGAAATTCTGACCACAAAAAAATATAGCTGAAGGTAGGCAGCTATCTGCAGGGGTATGCCTGTTAACTTCTGCAGCTTTCTGGACCTCAGAGGTAGAACCAAGGCTGCAGTGGCCTGCAGGTTTTTCCAGTCGCTCAGATTTTGAAGCTTTCTCTAGAGCAGAGCAGACACTAACAAGAGCCCTCTGGAGGAACTACACCTCTAATTTAGAGCCATAAGTGGCTCCTATGTCCTGTGAAACAGTAGAAAATCTGGAACACGTTCAGGTGATGAAAACTGATGTCTTTTCTTCTGGGATAGCCTGTGTATTTTCATATGATGAGAGAGGTTTTTTTTTTTTAATAAAATCCCAGGAACACAGCAGCATCTTTATTTATCTAATGGGACATTAATACCACTTTGCCAGTGTTTGGATCCAGGTTCTGGAGCTAACCTGCCCAGACTGGAGTAGTTCTGGTAATGGGTCCTAGTTAGATCCTCACCTGTGGTGCCATCTTGCAAGCCACCATGGGTCACCCTGCCAGTGTGCTATTTGCCAAGGAAGGAAACTCAATAGGTCCTGAAGGCCATCAGAGGTCTGGGTCAGGCTTTATAATCTGCACAGTTTTATGCAGGAGAACCAGCTGGAACTGACACATCATGTCCGTACAGGCCGCACCTCTCAATACCTGAGAGCACTGACACCCAATCTTCTGGGGCTGTTTGTTGTTTTCTCTCTCCCTGTGTCTGTGTTGGACTTTGAGAGCATCATGTAGTCTTCCCTTTACCTTACACTCACTCTTGTGAGGAGTGGAGAGACCGGGAGTGCCATGGGAATACGAGTGTGTGCATCACGTCCCTGGGCAGCTCTGGGGGAGGAAATCCCCACCCAGGCTGGTTGCACAGGCAGGCACACCTGCCCACAACCCCCACCTGGCTGGGCAATTAACACCCAGATCTGGCAAATGGAGGCTTGGCCATGTGTCCCTACCACCCATCAAATATGTCTGCATTAAACAATTCACCCACCAGCTGCTCCCATTTAGTATTGCAGTGAGCTGGAAACACACAGCTCCACAGCAGAGTTAACTTTGCTTGACTTAATGCAGGTTATCGTAGAGCAAAATGGGGACTGACTCCCCCTGAAGCCTGTAGGACCTGCAAACAAATTTTCAGACTTGCCTTTCCTCTTCAGGAATACACCTTACACAGAGCATCCTGCACACACAACACATATAAATAATAACAAGAGTTTCCTCTGAAAATGCACTTCAGGATCATTCTGTATTGACAGAGTTCAACTGGAGTATTTTTCCTTATTTGCTGGGGAGATAGATGTATAGATACATTCAGGTTAAAAAAACAAAGGAAATTTCTAATAAAACAGCAACAAGAGCTGGTTTGTTTTCTCTTGCCTTTTTTTCCACTACCTGCTAATGGATGCCTTCTGCTCATTGTAGGTGTCATCGTGCTGATATATTATTTTCATATATTTCCACATTCCTTAAATCAATTCTAAGCAAAAGGCACTGAAACTAGGTTTGTCAAAACAAAACTACCCCTCAGAGCCAGTGAAGCATTGACATCACTCTAGGACGTGCCAAATACACTCATTTACTCAGAGCTCATTCTTGGATACTATCCTCTCTGGGAAGCAACTATACATCAAAAAATGCTTTGTAAAAAGCTCTACTCATGGCTCTATGACAGCTTCATTTTTAATATCTGTAAGGCACAACTTCTAAAGCAGGATTTCATGTAACAATGGATTTTACTTCCAAAAGCGTTGCTATGACCATGAATGTTTCTTAACCAGCACGCACAAAGTCACCAGCAAAAAAGCTGCAGTTGCACATAAATAACATCCTTTTCCCCTTGTTCTTTGAGAATTTTATTGGTGTGGTCTTACCTGCCAAACTAAGATGAGGAGACTCAGTGAAGACGGTCAGATGAAATAGAAGCAATTAAGAACAATTCAAGAACACTTTCAAGTCAGAGGCTGCCTCTTTACTTGTATCAGAATCCAGACCCTGTAAAGAAAATCTAGTTAATTAATGTTTCAGTGTGATCTCAGAGTGAGATCAGAGTATTAGCAAAAAAAATTTGTATTAATTCTTACATGTAAAGGTAAAAATGAAGGCCAAAAGTATAAACACACACCCCCAGAAATCAATTTTTCAGAAGATACTTTTACTGATTTTTAATGAATTAATTTCAGTGTATACACAGTGTTCTCCTTGCATCTTTTTTCCAAGTAAAATCTAAACTGGCTGTGTTTGGTGATTAAGTTCTTCTTTATAAGTAAGAATTTGTTACATCTGAAGCTGAAACTGACCATCAAAGTTGCCTGTTAATGAAGATAATATAAAAAACTATGAAGAAGGGGTAAAACTGAGCAAGAATGCAAAAACCAGAATCCCCTCACTAACGTCTTCAAACTGTTTGGATGTATATATAACGTATATTAGTAGTAAGCAAGTGGCAGCCAGAGGCCCCAGTGAGTTTGGAGCCCTCACTGTGCTGATTATTGTATGAACATAAACAGGAAATATTCCTTCCCTCAAAATCACTGCAGCCGAGACATCGGCAATGCACATCAGGGCTTGCAGGAAGCAGTGTGGAAGAAGGATGCTGAACCTGAGGGCAACTAATTGGAACACAAGATTGTGAAATCTATTGGCTGAACATTCAGCCGCAAGCTTTAGAGATTTTTTTTTATTCCATAAAACAAGTCGACAAGAGCTACAAATGAATCACTTGCAGCCTGTCTACTTAAGGACTCTCATTAACGACGGGTATCACAGTGAAGATAGATCTTAAGACAGAAAAGAAAGGAGACCAGGGTAATGGTCGTGTCTAATGACTTGGTTGTAAAGGTACAGAATCTAATAAAGCACAAGTTAATAAGCTCTCACTATGAGAGAGCTTAACATGACAGAAAGGCATGGTGATGACAGAATTTCTATAACCAGATTATATAAATAATGTGGGTTGGTAGGGAGAGCCGTGGACAGAACTCTGCATTAAATATTAAGCACTTGCATTACCTGAGCTAGACAATCCATTGCAGCAATCAGAAAATTGTTGAATACCCTTAATTTCATTGGTTAAGCTTTTAGAAGGGGAAAGAAAAAGCAACATATAAAGAGTTAAAAAATATTTATAGTGTCTGAGCTCTGGGCCCATTCCTGTGCTGCTGCTGCTCTGGTTAACTTTCTCAGTACATCAAGGGTTCTGGGCAGAGCCTACCACCCCGAATCATCCTTTCTGACAGGCAGGAGTTGTGTGAGAGGAGATAGACTTATCATTACAAAGTCAATGACCTAAATTTTCCCAAGACTTCTAGTAAAAACAGAACATGATAATCAAAGACTTTGCCTAGCTAGTAGCTAGTTATAGTTCACTATCTTTCTTAAAATGCCAACAGTGAGTAACCAACGGTGGAAAATCGCTTGGGGAGAACACTTTCATCCTTTCTCCAATAGAAATTTTGTCTGGGAGAAGGAGACTGTTACAGTTTGACCAAAAAAGGAATAAGCCTAGTTGCTGGTAAAACACTTTATAGGACATGTAAGCAAGACTTCAGGATTTTAGGACAGCAATTAATAAAGTCACTTGCTATATTATTTCAGCTAATGCATCCTATGATACATTTGCTGAGACTAAAACATTGTGTGAGTCACATTCATAAATATATAGCATAATGCCTAATGACTTTTATCACATTTCAAAGATTGAAGATTGTTTTCCTTTCTCTTTTTCTGGTTAGGACACTGATGTAACCATAGCCTAGAAAATATCTTCATTTCAAATTCCAGCCTAATAATTAATAAAAAAAAAAAAGGAGAAGAAGGAAATAATTAAAAGCAGGAAAAAAAAAAAAGATGAAGCAGAAGTAGAGTTCAGGGAACATTGGGCATTTCAAAACTGGTATTAAGCAAATTATTATGACTTGGAAAAGAAAGTACAAGAAATATTTGCATAGCCACCACTATTGGGGAATCTGAAAAATAGAAAACAACTCTTGCTAAAAGCAAGCTGATTTCCAGGGCAGGATAAAATGCTCTCCCCAACTTATCATGGCTGCTGGCCTGACCCTCCTCTTCTTCCACTTTTCAGCTCCTCTTGATCCCTCCTCACCCGCCAGCAATGGCAGATGGCGATGAGGAACTGAAACAGGCTGCAAGGAATAGGTGTGTTACCCAGGAAAGAAGCTCCAGGATGAGCTGCTGGAGGAAGGAGATTATCCAAGGTTTCTGTCATTGCTGGACCGTGCACAGCTGCACAGAGACCATGGCTCCCCTTGTTCCTCCTGGTATCCTTGATGGGAAGTGTTCTGGAAAGCGTCTCTCTGAAAACAGGCCTGCTGAAGACAAAAAACAGAGTAAACATGGCAGCAAGGAGTGATCACTCCATCTTTGCTCATCGTGCCTCTGACAGATTCACACAGACCTGACATGACAGTTGTCTATGACTTGCAGAGCTCCGCAGCCAAGGGGGAGGGGGAGTGAGGGCAAAGTGGGATAAATAATAATACATCCACAATAACAAGGCAGTGGTGTGGAAATCTGTCAAGAAATACACACTCCTGATAATAGGAAGAGAGCAAGGTCTGATCTTGTTTAATACAAGGCTGGAGTTAACACATTCTGCTACATGGGAAATTAACCAGCTCCTTTCTTCAGGAGCAGAGGTGCCCCTCCATCTGCACAATAGCTGTGCACAGCTTGGGGTCACTTGATCTTCCAGACACCCCGCTCTTCCTCAGCTGGGTTGTTATCATCCTCTGTTATTATCTTCATATTTCCCCTGGTTATTATCAGCATGTTACCTTTGCCTTTATGTAGACAATCTACCTGGCAATTTTCTCCTCTCCAGCTGGCTTCCGTGTTTCCTAGGTAAGAAAACTAATGTTCTTTGCTCCAGAGTGAATGTCCTATTCATTATTCTCAATGTACTGCGACACAGAAACACTGAATATCAAAAGCCTGCAGTAAATTCTCATCTATTTCTCAGTCATATAGAACAATTAAGCAAACAGCACAGATAGCAACCTGCCTTTTATCGTCCCTACTGAATTTAGGTTTGATTGTGCTACATTTAACAATTGCCCAGACCAGCAATGCAAATGAATGTGTGGATAAACACTGTTTAATATTGTACATTATGATGTGCCAGAGAGCACTTCCATTGTACTGTGCTCTTGATGGTAACCCAGATAAATCACTTTTCATACCCAAACAGGCTGAAGCAGAATGCAATTAGTGAAAGAATTGCTGCAAAGAAACTCTGTACTGATACCGTGATCAGCTGTCTGCATCCATACTGCTCCTGGACTGGCAGGGAAATGAACTCTTGCTAAGGGTTTGTATCTGACACATTCTCTGCTCTCAGTCAAGTCTCTGGAGGTACGGCTGCCTTGATGTCACAGTCTGGGTATCGTGTTTCCCCCAGAGTGCTTCTGAAAACTGTAGTCACCAGCATCTTGCAGAATCAGAGAATGGTCAGTGTTGGAAGGGACTACAGAGGGTCATCTAAGCCAACCTCCCTGCTCTGGCAGGCTCATCCCAGAGCACAAGGCACAGGATTGCATCCAGACAATTCTTTAATATCTCCAGTGAGGGGAACTACACAACAGTCTCAAAATCAATCTGAAAAAACTTAACGAAAGCAACAAATGAGTTTGACCTGGTTCAGAAGAAGTAACTGAGTGCTTCATCATTCTCAACAATCACACTGAGGTACACACTGGTCATTTAGTCTTTCAGTTAAGTAAAGGTTAAATTCCCTCTTGTCCTGTAAAATTGACCACTACCACAGTAAGTCTTTCACCTTTTTATGTAAATGCATCAAAATCTTTAGACCACAGCAAAAACACATGATCAGTAGCCAGCATTTCTCATGCTGAGAAATTTAGAGTTCTGCAAACTTTACCAAAATGGAGGTCAAGCTACCTCTAAAGTCAGAACATGCGAAAATCAAGTTACGACGACCGTAGATCAAAATCCAAATACAAAATGTCCACTTAAAAATAGTAATTAAAACCAATAAATAAAACAGCAATTAGGCTAGCATTATTTACATTATTTCTTCATTTAAAGAGTACAGAATTAAAAGAATTTAAATAAAAATTTTGTTGTCAATTTCCATTTGAAAAGGCTATTTAAGGAGGGTTTAATAACTTCAGTTTTTTAAAGTCATTTTTTACTCATGGTTAATTAAATGCACAAGGACTTCCACTGAGAATCAGGATGTTCTAAATAATGTAATAATAACTTGTGTAACCAATTACCATAAAATAAAACTGGATTATCCAATATGACCTGTCTGGCTTCAGTATTCATAAATTTAAATCCCTTTTAATTAAATCCTCAGGGTACTATATTTAACGTAAAACAACCATGACCTTCTTTACAATATAAATGTGGTAGCCATAGTGGGTCAGGAATGAATTTTGGTTCCACAACTGGGTGACTCATTCATCAGAAAATTTTCTGGGCTGTCATCCTATTTAAACAACATTATGAGCCAGTTTCTCAGCTGGTGTAAATAGGGTGTTGTAAATTGACTGTAATGGCACAAGGGCTTTATAACACTGCTCTTTATTTCTAAGCAACAGAAAACAGAGGAAAGTGTACATGCATTCTTTGATTTACTAATGAAGATGAGTTTTATTCTGAGAAAAATATATCACCTCTTCTCCCTCCCTCCTGTTCTTTTTAGTTTGGTTGTTGGTGTTTTTGTTGTTAGGGTTTTGGGGCTTTTTTTTTATTGTAGGGGTTGTAGGAGAGCTTGCTTCATTCTGTCTTTGGGTCTTGGATTTTGTTTTTCTGTTAATTAGTGTTGTGCTTTCCAGAACAGCATCAAGGCCAAGTGAGAAGTTGTTATCTAAAGGGCATGACAATAAACATATCAAATTGGGGAGTGATTTTTCTATGATGTTAGCAATCTACCCACACATGCTATAATAGTTTTTTCCCTTTTTCTGATTTTTTTCTGCCTATTTTTAAACCAGCTGAACTATCTTTTCTGCACAGTGAACCTGTAAGTATGTTATATCCTCATTTTGCTTTTTACATCATTTAAGTAGTTGTTATATTTATAAAACGCAGATTTTCTCAAAATATAAAAAGTCAGGACTTAAGTGCAGATGCACACTTAAGTGCAGACACCCAGACAATACTTAATACCCAGTCACAGAAAATCTCAAAATTAATTTATTGTATTTTTTCAAGTGACACTGATGAACCTTTCGAGGTGTCTAAAATATGCGGCAGTTAGTATAGGCAAAATGTGTTGCACACTAGATTAATAGACTGAATTTCATCTATACTACACTAACCTGAAAAAAAAAAAAAAAGGAGGCAGGACCATGAAATGATCAGAGAATGTTAGAAAGCTGATTGTGGATATCTCATTGCTCATTTTTCCTTGTCATTGCCCTTCAGAGGATGCCTACAAATGTTTAAATAATGACGTAAAGCCCTGACACCAAAAATGTAACAGAATTGTGTAAAAAGCTATTCAGATTTTTAACTTATGTGCTGTTTTCTTGTGAAGGCAAAGTATGTAAGGGATTCACTGATGAACAGATCAGGGAGTCCTGACCTCAACACTGGGCAGGTACAAAAAGCATTTATTGCAATGCAGCTAACATTCCATTTTGCTAATCAAAAAATGTCAACTATTCCACAAGACTTAAGACCTTTTCATTCACAAGGTCACTTGATTCCTTCTTCCTGGAGCACAAGCAATCTATCTGACTTAGAATTCATTCTTTAATCGGAAGATTTTATTGTTTGAAGAATATGGTCCCAGAATACATTCTGCATATTGTTATGGTTTAGCAGTGGTACTCCCCAATTTGGAGTTCCCACTCAGACTCAACTGGAAGGGACCCCTCCTCCCTGGAAGACAATCCTTTTCCCCTTTCCCCCACCCCAACAATGACAAGCCAGTACAGAATAACCTCCAAGTCTTAACCATGACCCCTCCTATCTACTGCAAGTATAAACTCTGTCCTGGCTGGAACCAGGACACATACATTACTTCTGTCATATCATAAAAAAAAAGGAAAAAAAAAATCCTTTTTTCTGCTTCTTTTAAAAACTAACACACAGAAATCTTATCTTTAGTGAACCTTACTCTTTTGGGATTGAGGTAATAGGACAAAAGAAAATTGAAGCAAACTGTTACCTACTGCTATGGACTGAGTAGGAATGCGTGCTGCAACTACGAAATTTCAAATATAAGGCAGACATATATAAGGAGAAAAAAAAATCATTCTAAAAAAGTTAAGGTTTGGTAACAGATGTATTTTTATTGTTTTTATATTCAGTCCTTTATGTTAATATATGAATATGCGCTGTGTGCACATCATGTAATCAACTCATAGGGTAAGCATTAAATTAGATCCTATTTTCATGCTCAGCACATTGATGAGGAGATGAACAAAACACATATCTCTGATTTCTAATTCTTGATTTCCAGTGGGGAGTTGTCCAGAAGTATTAAATCAAGAACCACTGAACCATTTCTATTTGTTATTATTGAATAGATTTTATCCTTTTCCTTCTCACTTTCTCACGCTTTCTTAGTTTTCTTTCTTCACCAACACTTTTCGTTAGCTAGCAAGTCTTCATATGCAAACAAAAGTAGAAATACATGTATGTATTGTATTTTTTCTGGTGACACCAGGAACCTTTGGATGATGATCTAACTAAATAATTGTAATGTGTGTGTGTGTGTGTTGTGCTCTCTTAATTTTCAATTATTTTTATTTTCAATTATTATTACAAATAATCTATCTTAAACAGGGAATAATATAGATCTTAAAGGAAATGAGGTTTCTTTTTTTTATTTTTTTTTTCTGTGTCTCCATCATTAATCCTTCCCTGGGTAACAGTATCCTCTTGCTAGGAAAATAAAACAAAATAAAAAAAAACATGAACTAAACCACAGGAACACTGCTTTACCATTCAAAGGTGTCAAAATACCACAGAAACTGAGACAATGTAATTTCTTGCTGTAGAGGTAACTGAAGTGGAGTCTTCTTTCTTTATATTAGTGTTTGATCCACTGGCTATTTTTCCAAATAAATTAGAACTGAACACATTTCAATCATCCTGGTTTGCTCTAGCTATTGTAAGCAGCAGCTGCATAACTCTTCTCAGCCACAGACAATTTCTGAGCCCTCTTCAGGGATAGTCTTAGGCAGGTTTTCAGACACAGCTCTTATATATCACTATAATGAAAGTGGCACTTTCTTTTTTACAGTCTGGTCTCCTGTTTGCTTCTAAATGCTCTCTTACATCACTGGATAGATTGGAAAAATTTTCTCATTCTAAGTACTTATCTTTGTCCCCAGTTAATATTATGGCAGGAGCTAACTCTATAAACAAAAATATTACAGTGATGACATTCCAAAATTTCAGCTGCAAATTGCCATCTCTACTGTCCTCCATATTTTTAGACCTTCAGATGAAGAAAATGGGTAAATTCTGATGGGAAAATATGAATAAATTTGCTGAAAGTATGTCCTTCCACTGACGATTTTCCATTTATCTTAGAAAAAACCCTGTTAGCTACAATTTCTTACGTTGCTTTTGCTTAGAAAATACAATAAATTTCATAACTTGATGTCAGGAATATGGCTAGCAATAGACCCCCTATTACCTCTGTCTTCAGCCCTATTCTTTAACTGCAAGATTACTGCAGGATTCTTTAATAATTAATTTTTCAAAAAATTCTCTTTTTTAAGGTCACACTGCAGTTCTTACCACAAGTTACCTTACACGTATAAGATACATAGGTACATGAGCACTTTCTAGGAAGGACAGTAGAACAATATCAAAGACTAATAAAAATCTATGATAAATAAATAGAAGAGATTAATAAAAATAGAGTGCAAAAGGCATATTATGCAGAATAATATTTAGATTAGATATGTAACTTAGTTTAAGTGTGTTATGGATAGAATGTCCCATGTCTGTCAGTCTGTCAAAAGTACAAACCAATTATCATAAATCAGACAAAGGCAAAACATGAAACAAAAAAAACCACAAAACAAAACAGAGCAACTCTCTTTTCTTTCATGCTTATTATATTTATACATTTATTAAGAAGTTATAAGCCATCTATATTCAGAAGCTTTTGCTTTTATTTAGTGGGAAAGATGAGAAAAGGAGTCTAAGTATGCAAAACCTGAAAAAAACATAGTTGCAATGAAGTTTCACACTCATGGTCTCCAAAGCACCATGTAGCTGTCATCATCACAGCTCATAAAAACTGCCTACATACAGTCACAAGTGCTCAGGGTTTACCAGAAGCCAAACAGGCAGATGGATCATTCTCTGTATATGTGTCTACATAGTTTTACTCTTGCTGCATACCACTGATCAACCTCCCTCCATCTGCAGGCTCCCTTCAACTGCATGTTTGTCCTTTTTGAACCCCATAGAAAGCTATTATAAATAGGAGAACAGAAGTGTGGGATGATGCAGTGTACATGTGCTCTGCATGCACTTGACCCAGCTCCAAAGAGCATGACACTGGATATATGTGCGTATTGTCATATAAATTTGTTCTTTAGTACATTGTAAGTCCCAGCTCATACATCCACCACACTGCCTGCATTTTGGTATGCCTTGAACTTCAAATTTGGAATGTGACAATTGACATGCTGATAAGGAAACTTGGTTGCAATATATGAATGTAAGAATATCCATATAAGGTCAAACCAACTGGGGCCTACTCCAGTAAATTGATCCTAACAATGGGCAAAAGTCTGGAGGACATGATACCCACAAACAACAACAATCTGTATCTCTCCTTATCATTCTCCATTCCTGCAGGTACTTCCATTTCAGAGATCTGCTGAGCCCGATGAAGGGCTTTTGTGTTTGGTAAACCTTGGTAGGTTTCTTCTGCGTAAGCTTGTTCAATCTCCCCTTATGTCCACAAAGAGGTTTTACATGCGAAATGTTCTTCAGCCAAATTTGTTCCTGTCTCGTGTCTTGTATAATCAACTATCAGTGATAACCTCTCCTCTTAAGAAAAGGTCAGTTCTGTGAGTTTCATTTGACTGTCTCTTGTTCTTAACTAGAAGAGACTGTGAACACTTTAATCTCCACCCACTGTCTTCATATCACTCAAGAGTTTTTTAAATTTCTATCACGTCCTTCCCCCATGTCAACCCTTTTCCAGACAGAAGACTTGTAGCACACACAAGAGCTCCTTGTATGAAAGCTGTTACAGACAGTTGATCATTCTTGCCACCTTTCTCTGATTTTGTCTAGTTCTCCTTCATGAATTTGAGATGAGAGGCTCAGGACTGCATAGAAATTTCCAGGGTATGTCTGAATCCATGACTTTATGTGGTGGAAATGATCTCTGTTTTGCTCTTACTTTCTTTATAGTTCCTAACTTTTGCTTTGTAATGGCTACTGAGCACCACCTGACATTTCAGTACAAACCTCTTCCTCAGTAACAAAAAATTTCTCCTGACGGGCAACAGTTATCTCAGTGCACTTTGTAAATGAAAGTAGAATTCTTTCCTTCTCTCATCCTTTTATATTTAACTATGCTGAATTTCATCTGCCCTTCTGTCTTTTTTTTTTTTTTGTTCTTTCATTTATTTCATAAAATCCTTCTGCAATTTTTTCTAGTCAGACCTCATCCTACCTTGAATAATTTAGCATCATTACCCAACTTTCTTACATCACTGCTCACCCTGTTATGCAGGTCACTGATAACCATATTAAGCAGAACAATCCCCTGCACATATTCCTGTGAAATTCTACTGCTCATCTTGCTTCACTGGGATAATTGACTATTTACTTCTACTCTCTGTTTCCTGTTTTATAACCAATTATTTATCTAAGTAATGGCAATTTTATGCCTTATGCATGGCTGCTTAATATCTAAATCCAAATAGATTACATCAATAAGATCTGCTTTATCCATATGTCTGCTGACCCTTTCAAAACCTCCAATAAATTTTCAAGACAATAGCTCCCTTTGCAAAAGCCATGCTGACGTTTCCAAGGTGAAGTACATCGATTCATATCTGCACCAATTCCATTCTTAATTATAGTTTCTCCTAATTTTCCTGCTGTACACACCAGATTTACAAGCCAGCACATCTGCAAGTGTTGTGCAGATATTTTTTCTTTAATTGTTGTTTTGCTTGCCATCCCCCAGTTTTCAGCCAAGCAGTTTTAAATTAAAGATCAGATGTCAGTGTTATTAATTCAACTACTTCATCTCTGAGTTTCTTTGGAAAGTCTAAACATTCCATGCTCCTTTCAGGTTGTTTCTCTTCACTTTGACAGTTAATTCCATAATCTCCACTTGTGTCTTAAATATATCTTCTGGAAATTCTCTGCAAAGAAAAGAGAGAATGAAGAATTTTGCATGCAGATAGAAGAGTCAGGAAAGTTGACTCCATCCAAGAAAAAGGAAGCTTATCAATTCTGTAAAGTCCTCTAAAAAAGCAGAAAGCTCAAAGGTGCTTAATTTTCCTTTTTAGACAGAAAGCTAAGACATTTAACTTTTCTTTTTAGCTTAGATACGTACTGGGGCTGCAAGAATGTAACCACAGTCTTTATAAGCAATTACAATTCTACATATGATATGGCTAAGATTTTTTTTTTTCCTTAAGGATTTTTGGGCATTTCAAGACTAAGAGATGATCTATTTGCTTGTCCTTCCCTTCTGTAGTTACCAGATATATAAGAAGTTTTAACTAGATGAGAAAAATTCTCATACCTAGATCTTGCTTTTAACATCCCCTCATTCTTTAAAATAGGCTATCTTAAAATACTGCTGCTAATTTTTGCTTGTTCCCCTTATGCAGCAGAACATAGTACAGCCTTATGCAGGCAACAAGTAACTCTAGAAAATGAAAAATTACTGGGGAAATAATAAAGATATGATAATTTATGGTATATGGCAACACTGACAATATGGAAAAATAATTGCATGCACATGCAGGCTACAGAAGTACCTCTTGACCTTCCTGCAGTAACTGCTTACCTTGAAAGCTTCTTCTGCCATGAAAGAGGTTGGTTTAAGGTAGTGTCTGACATTGCATTTGTAGTGGGGTAGGTGCTCAGCCAGTCAGGTATTGCAGCTCAGCTGATACCTTAATTTATTCAATTGCAGCAAACACTTATGATTTGAACTAGGAACACTGTGTCTCTGATTAAAAGAATATAGTTTGTAACTGTTTCTACTCCAAGCTGTAATACACTAGACAGTGAGCAAAGGCTTGTTCTCTCAAGGAAAAACTACTTGGTCAGCAGATGTTCTGCAAAGTGGAAGCTGGACAATATATGGTGTAAGGCCATGTGTTCTTACAGCAGTCATCTTGTTACTGCAGAGCTTTATACACTCTGCATTCTCTTCTCATTATAATCTTTATCCTATTTGACTATAAACTCAATAGGCTCTGTCAATATGACAAGCTGTCCAGTTTGCATCTCTCAGCTATTTGGATATTTGTTAATAATAATCATTTTTTTATTTCACATCCATTAGTCAGCATAAGTAATGTATGACTTCAGCCATCTTGTATGTCACAGTAATTTGGCTATTGGCAAAGTGTGAATTTTGATCATCTGGCTGAAACAACACATCTTTTTAAACATATTTTTCTAACCATTGCTAATCTAAACTTCCAGTTAAATACCACGCAATTAAAATTGTGTCTTATTTTAAATAAAACAATTGTAACCTCTTTTTCTTTATAGTCTCATGAGCTTTACAAAATTGAATTGAAAATTGCATAGTGTGTATTTCCACAAATTATTATGGTCTTACCTCTATATTTCTATGTTAATATGCACATTCTGGAAATTCAGGAGGTTTTTTTCAGCTCCTGAAAGGGACCTGTAAAGAAAAAACATGTTTTTCTGTTTGCACTGTGATTTCAAACTCTAGAGATGCTGTTCCAGCAACCTGGTCTAGTGGAAGTTGTCCCTGGGGGGACATGGCAGTGGGCTTGGATCTAGATGATTTTTAAGGCCCTTTCTGACCCAAACTGTTCTATGATTCTATGAAATTGCAGCAACTGAAAACATTTTTAAAACACAATAAATACCAAGTATGTTAACTTCCAGATTTTTATCTTTTTTATTGTTATCTGAGAGGCATGTTGAACTTCTTATTTTAAGGTGGGAAAATAAAGTTGTGTACCTTGGTACCTTGGTAAAGTGTATCTTTAACATCCACTGCTACTAAGCGTTGTGAAAGAAATGTTGACTAATTCCAACAGTTTCATTAAAGTAGAAACCAAAATACATTCTATAGAAGATATTTGAAATTATCATTTGTAAATTTTGATAGAAAACAAGTGAATTTGTTTCCTCTAATCCATCTTTCTTGGTTCACGGAGGTAGGGGAATAGCTGCTGGGTAAAACCAAAAAATTAAGAAAGAAGGATCATAATTGTTTCTAAGCTGCAATTTAGTCATTAAGTAACAGTACAGCTGCATTAATCAAACTTTAAAAATGTAGATTAAATGCCTAATTAACTTGAGAAAAGTAATTTAGTTTGGTTTATAATCAAACAAAGATCACTTTTCAGCACTCAAAAATTATTTTTGGTATAATTATTTTTGCTTAAGCATAATTTGAATTGCTGAGATGAAATTGCTAATTATCTAATTTGATATTGATTACATTGCTGTATTGTTTATTTTTACTTAAATATAAGCAATGTCTTGTTACTGGTGATAGTGACAATTGATGTATTATTACTCTTGTTCAAATGTTTTCATACAAATATAAATCACGGAGATAATTTTATGTATGTCAGTAATGTTCCTGTAAGCCGATGGACTAAGAAGCTTTAGTAACCTGTAAAGGTTGATTGGTCTTTGTGTTTCCTATATCAAAACCAAGATTTTAAAGTTTAGTTTTAGGCAATAATTTTCTTGGTTTTGTTAGAGTGTCTCAAGAAGATATTTTATGTATTTTTTGACTGAAGCAGTAACATCTAGACACAGTGTCTAGACATTAACTATAGAGCTAGGAATTATGTGATGTTTTGTTAGAAATTAATGATGTCCAAATTAAACAGAATGTTGCATTTCCTGCTTTTAAAGCACTTGATTACTGAACTACAACAGTTCAACATGCTAAGAGGATCCACCATTGGTCGTCAAAAAAAAAAAAAAAATTCCTCAGTATTAGACTTAGTGAAAGTGTCAGATCCTTAGTTTTTTCTCCCTAAGGACTAAACACAGTATGAAGAGCTTCAAAATGTGCAAAACAGTGCAGGAGATCTCTGTGAACAGATAGAACAGCTCTTTCCTGTGTTCTCTGCTAATTCTGCTCATGCAGTTTAGGAATAGCAATGCCTAAACAGGGTAGTGTGTTGTCCTGGCAATTTCAGTAGCACTTTGACATACATGTTACACTTGTGGCTATAGACTAATTGCTTCTGTCCATCAAACATTCCAGACAGTGTGTCTTTACAGAGGGACTGATGCAGCATCCTGCTATTGAAATCTCTGGTTGTTTCAGCTACAGTGATTATTCTGTTCATCATCTATATAGCAGCATTGTAAGAATGAAAAACCCAAGAGAAAGACAGCTAATACAATAATTTCCACAATTTTACCATAATCAAATTCCTATCACTCACTTCAGGAAATGCATCACTTAACATGCTAAAGGCCCTTGTGATAACTTCTCTTTCGTTAATAACAAACTGGAATTTCACCTAGAGTCCTGCAAGATAGTTTGTGAAACACACTTCATCCCAAGAGTCACACAAAAGGGTGCATCTGATGATACAGATTGTTGATGAAATCACTTACTTTCGAAAAGGAAAAATGAGCCATCCCTTAATCATGTTTTTTATCCAATAACTGACTAATATGAAATATATAAAGGCCTGAAACAAGGTGCTGAGTAGCGGGACAGGTATTCCTTCAGCTTCCTTTTTTGTCAAGCACCATATCTTGTCAATGGGGAGTTGAAGCTGAAATGCCATGTAAGGAAAATTGAAAGCAAGGCTCCACAGAGCAAAGCTCTGTGGGGAGTTCTAACCAATTGACAAAAGGAGCATCATATTCAGACCTCAAGAAAATAATTATGACTGTTGCTTCTGTGTTTTGTGCTAGGTTTGATAGTGGCAGCACTGAAAGAGCATTCTGCACTCAAGTAAAACTTTAGGCCTTTCAGCGAAATTCCTCTTGTGGTTCATAACAGGGCTAGAAAACAGTATTTTTAAAAATAATAAATTGAAATACATTCTGAAAACAAAATAGGGAAATTTTAAATCAGCTCCAGATTTCTGGAGTGTCTGCTCTGATTCTGCACTGCAATCAGAATATACAACACTTTGTATGAAACCTGGTTGCATGACAGACAGGTTCAGGACCCGCAGTCAGATTAATAAGCAAACTCATCCTTAATACACCACCGAATGACATCAGCAAAAGACAGGGATATGGTTATTGCAGCCAGGGAAAAGGATTTTTCCCCCCCAATAATAAAGGAGAAAGCTTGTCAAACCACAGTACTTCAGTAGAATGATGTCTATGGCAGACAAGGTAAGGACTCAAAGACCTATTTTTTATTTTGTAAACGCACACCAAAAAAAAAACCACCAAAAAACCAAAACAGAGCCAAGATGAAAAAGGCACTCAGAGTTCAACAGGAAACCTTTTAGCAGCTCTTGAACCAATCAATATTCCCATGCTACATGTTTTCTTTTGCATCCCATGTGTACTAATGACAGATTAATGAGCCACATAGGTAGAAGTGGGAGTTTGAAAGCCAGTTAGATGCTGTGAATTTTTTCAAACGTGTCAAAATAAGAAAAGTGACCGTACTAAATAACTCAGTGCTGATACACTGGAGAAAATGAGTGCTTAATAAAATTTGGTGCTTCTATTTGCCTCCTTGAAACATGGCAATGTAGCTGCTCCACACTGAGAAGCATAGAAGTACACATACAACACAGAGAAGAGTATATAAATCTTCAAAATCAGTATTTCATTTAAACTTCCAGTCATCTGCTTATGAAAGAATATTGAAAAATATACTAATATGAGTGCAAGAGGGTTTTTCTCAATATTTTTGTTACAGTAATATTTTGAAGACATGGATGGAACCTTCGTGGATGGGCCTTTTTAATAGTTATTTGTATGTAGAAAATCGTAGAAAACTGAATATGAGTATCCATCCAAAGAGAACACTTCTAGCTAAGCATCACAAGTCCCTGCTTCTCTAGCACTCATCCTTGGAAAGAAATTTTGTGAATCAAATGTGTTGGCTTTATGTTTGACCTACAGCCTTCCTGGCTCACTGACAGTAACCCTGCGGAGGTAGAAAAGGAAAGATGTGGAGGCAAATAATATTTGGCAGCCCATTTCTAGCTAATGTCAATTTTAATTTTGGCCTGAAGTGCAAAAGTGGAACTGCCAAGAGATTTTGAGTGAAGACGCAGGAAGAAAATATTTATTTTAGATTTTGTGAAATGGTAGATTTCTAGTATTGTCTTTGGAAAAAAAAAAATAGTTTGAAGCCCCAAATCATTTCTCAGAAGCACTTTACTGATCTCTGTTCTTATATCTGTTCAGTACAGATGGCTGCCTTTGCCAGAGAAATTTTTTTTACTTGGATGGGGACTGATTCCAGTTCAGGTAAAATAACACTGTAGAAAAACTAACTGTTACGATTCACCTCTCCAAAAGTAAAACATAGATGGAAATTTGCTATTGATCCTGGTAGCACTAGAAGTTCCCATGACACTGTTCTTTTGAAAGACAGGAAAAAAAGTACTCAAAAGACAGAAAAGTCAAAACACTCACTTTCCATATAAAGGTGAACAGACTAACCCATTACCCAGACAGTACAAATATGTGTTCTATTTAGCCATGGTTCATGCTTTTAAGAATCACCTGCTTGTATTTAACAAATTTGGGGGAACTATGAAAACAACAACATGGATATCTCTTCAATACTAACACATCATGAGGCGGAAATGTTCCAAAGGCAGCCTTGAATCACAGCAGGGTGGATTGGAGGAGGAGTGATGAGCTCCCACACTGCAATTTTAATTACTAGAAAATCAAAGTTGTACAACAGATGCTGGATTTTTCTCTCCAGATCAAAAGGACAGCAGCAAAGCGATCAGCTTTGTGCTAGACAAGGAAAGGACCTCCCCTGTGGAATTTATGATCTAAGAATACATCTGAAAATAACCATGACAGCAGCAGAAAAAACCACACGTGTTGAGCTTGCAGCTTCCTCCTATACTGCCTTGGTGAAAGGTGAAAAGGAGGCACACAGAATATTTCCAACAAGCTGCCCGTATATTTTGCAGGTTGATGTCATCTCCGGTATTGAATCCAATGCTGTTAGTTTGCTGACCTTCCAAAAGGAGAAAAAAAGAGTATGTCATTTATAATGACTATTGACTTTTTTACTAAAGGAAGTGTCCTCACTTATGATATCATTTAACCGAGTCACTATTTCAAAACAAAGTTCTTAGATCAGAAGTTTGATTTTTTTCCTTATTTAGAAAAAAAAATCTACCTTTCTGAGACCAACTCATAATAAAGCAAGAAATAGATTTATGATTTATTCCTAATATGTCTTAATGTTAGGAAGGATGAAGGGATATAACAGTCTTAAAAACCAACAGCAAATATGAGCTTAAAACTAATAAAAGGAAATATAAGGTGAGCCAACCACTGTAAATGTCACACATATTTATCTGCAAAGCTTTGCTGTCATTCAGTTTCTGAACAGTACCAGACAAATAAAACCAAGTATCCTTGATTGCCAGTGCTCCCTATGCTGAAGAAATATCACTCATTATTGACAGAAAAATCATTATTTCGTTCATGTTGACACCCCCCCCCCCCCCCCGCAAAAGAAACATTTTTGAATGGAAATTTTCTTGGTTTCATTTTGATTTTTTTTTCCAGGTTATACCAAGTGCATGGACATTTGTGATGGCAATTCAGTGATGTCTGGTATTGGCTTCTCCACCGGAAAAATGGCACAATCTCTTATAAAAAATATTATAATAGTTAAGGATTTTTAGAAATTGTAGTTATAAGTTTCAAAGGCATTTTCTACAGGTACTTTCTGTAGATGGGAAAGCTCTTTAGCCAGGGTATCCAGCTTAGAAATGTATTACACACCCCTGAGCCCTTCTGCCTTCATCCCAATGGAGAATCATTTCCCATAATATTAGAAGCATTTTACTGATAGGCCATGTATGCCAATAGTATGTCTTTAGGAACACCTTACGTGTAAGTATGCAAGATTTGAACCTTGAGTGCTGCGTTTTGGGTACCTCAATTCAAAAAGGAGATTGAAATGCTGGAGCATGTCTAGAGAAGGGCAAAGAAACTGGGAAAGGGTCTAGAAAACATTTCTTATGAGGAACAGTTGAGGGATCTGGGGTTTAGTCTGGACAAGGGGAATCCCAGGGGGGACCTCATTGCTCTCTACAACTAGCTGAAAGGAGGCTGTAGTGAGGTGGAGTTGGCCTCTTCTGCCACATCTGAAGTGAAAGGACGAGTGGAAATGGCCTTAAATTATGCTAGCAGAGCTTCAGATTAAATATTAGGAAAAAAATTCACTGAAAGAGTGGTTAGGCACTGGAATAAGTTGCCCAGGGAGGTGGTGGAGTCACCATCTCTGGAAGTGTTCAAGAGGTGTCTGGGTGTGGCCCCTGGAGATATGTTTTAGAGATGATTATGATGGTGCTGGGTTGATGGTTGGACTAGATGATCTTGAGGGTCTCTTCCAAACATGACGATTCTCTGATTATGTGATTCTGTGTTTTAGTTTTTTGATCACTACTGTAGACTCTTGAGTATAACATTTTTTATGTTCAGACTTGATCTCTGTCACCCAGCATCTACCTGGAGTGCAGCAGTCCTTCCATCCTTTTTTCACATCATCCACCTGGATCACAATGATTTTTTCATTGATTTTTCATTGATTAGATGAACTTGAAGGTCTCTTCCAACCTTGATGATTCTGTGATTATGTAAAGATGATTAAAGTATGTCTGCCCAGAAGGAAACATCAAAATTCGTACCTGCTCAGGAGTATACAAAGTAATTATCATCCAGAAATGACTTTAAAATTAAGAAAATATGTTGAATTTTTGAGCCTCAGGCTAAGTTTACTTATTCATTGTCTGAGACTGGATCTGAAGAAGTCTCCAACATTGATACAGACATTTTAAATATTTTGCTAGAGGCTAATTTTTAAATAACTGACTGACTAATTAGTAGCATCAAAGTGTAGAACTCTGTATCACCTTTAGTATCCACTTGCTGCCGTAAATAAAACTTTTCATATGCTGTGGCAGTATCTTCAGTGCTGGGTCACTCTTGACCGCTTTTTGAGTAAAGGCAAAGGACAGTTTTCAAAGCTGAAATTCTGTATAAAAGGGTGCAGCAGATGTAGTCTTCAGATTGCCTAAGTCCCTGTGATTAAATGGTTGTTTTCCTTCACCAGGCTGAGCATGAGAAAATGTTATTCTGCTCCAGCCTGAGTCCTTGGCAACATATGGAAATTATCTTAAGGAAAAAGGAGGTGAATATACAATTTCTGGCACCATCTTCTCTACTCCAAACACCTTCTGTCATCACCTCACCTCACCTCCTTTCCAGGATTTTTTTTATTCTCCCTGCCTCTGTTTATCTTTACTTTTGTCATAAGAGATTTTCTCTTGGAAGACTGTATTTGACTTTTCTGCTCTGCCAACTCTTTCTGCTAAAGCAAAAAGAAATCATTATGAAGTCAGGGTCAAACAAAGCAAAACAAATAATCTATAGCCTGTGCTTTGGCATGTCTGAAAAATAGGGATGACTCCACATTTTTTAATTCCTAGTAGGCTGTTCGATCTGCAGTGTTCCTGTGCTACACACATAGCATAAAAGAGAATCTCCCTTCCTGCTCTAGGTCTCTCAACCCTTCTCCTTCTTTCTACCAGGGACAGAAGAAAGGACAGCCTAGAGGAGGCAGACAGCACTCCTTCTTTTTTTGGGATTTCTTTGGCAGTTCAAAAGTCTGTCTGCCAGACTATATCTGAAGGCCTTCAATCTGCTAAGCTCTGCCTTGCATCACTGGGAGGCAAAGAAGAGACTGTCACTCAAATGACCCCTACCCCACACTTGCATAGCATCTTCTAGTTGCAAGGAAGTAGCATTATTTTAGTTAAATTAAAAAACCAAAAACCCGACCTCAAAAAAAAAAAAAATCAAAAAAACCCATCAAGGACGATTCTTGAAGTTCAGGCCCTGCAACCACCACTACTAAAACTCATTTATTCATCAGCAAAATGCAAGAGAAAAATGCAATTTAATGTCTTCATTACACCACAAAGCCAGACTAAACTCAGCATGGGAAAGGGCTTAAGACTGTCTATATCTTATGCTGAATTCAGTGATGTATATAATTAAAATAACCAACTAGCATAACTAAATATTCCAAGGATTTCCAACACCCCTATTAACTTGGTATATGAGTATATCACAGTCTTAAATGTATTTTCTTCCCAGTAGCACTGTCAGATAGGAAGGTATTGCTAATTCCACACATGGAAACTGAAACTCAGAGTGCTGAGATGGTGTTTGTCTGTGCATTGGCATACAAGCGTGGCAAGATCCATGAGTAATTAGGACACATGGCCTATAAAAATGTCATGAAACTTCCCGGGTTCAAATTCACATCTCTGACAGGCTCCAACCACCAGCTCAGATACAGCCAGTCTGGTACATCTGTGAGGTTTTGCTCTACATGGGTTTAGTGGCACTGCAAAACTTACACAAAAATAGGGAACCGAACTGAGGCTATGAAAATAGAGAGTCAATACCCTCAGTATCAGGCCACCCTTTCTTTTTAGATGTTGAATTATGCCAAGGACATATAACAAAAGGCCGATGCTTTGGAGCTGATATATGGGCTCATCACTGCTTAAGAGGAATAGGAATGACACAGCAGGTGTATGTTACAGAAATGCTACCTCCTTTATAAAACTAACAGAAATAGCATGAAACTTTAAATAGAATTTCTCAGTTAACCCTTGCTCTATGTAATCCACAAGTCATTTATACTAGTGAGAATGAACAAAAAAATGGACCAGAGTAGTAGCATTTTGTACTCACTTTACGACAGTGTGACTGACAAAATGAGACAGGAGGAGAAAGCAAATTAGACCCCCTGTGTTATATTATTTTCCATATTTGAATGCTAATGGCTTTCACATTTATTCAGTTCACAATGAGCAGGCACATAAAATACCGTCTGCCCTACACAGTCACTTATATTCCAAAAATGGTGTGTAGTCATTGTCAGTGAAATTTGGGCCACATCATTTTATCGATTTTCCAGCAGTCTAGCAAAATCAATGGACAACTCTGCTTAGTAATCAATGGTATTATCTGACCATTAGCTGGTATTAGAAGAGAGATCCAAATGTCTGACAGATATAGCTAATAGCACGCATGTCTCTTTAAAGCTGTGCAGGTCAAACCACATAAGTGATGTGAAGCAACTTTGTCTCATATGGAAAAGCTGCTAATGGAAAAGAAAATAACAGCAGGAAAAAAATGTTGCTATCACATCATTTCTTAAAGAAGGCAAATCACCAGAAGGCAAGTTGTCAGGGCTTTCTGTAAAGAGTAAGCATTCCCCAGTGTGAGAGGGACATGGACCTGTTGAAATGAGTCCAGAGGAGGGTCACGAAGATGAGGGCTGAAGTACCTTTACTGTGAGGACAGGCTGAGAGACTTGGGGCTGTTCAGCCTGGGAAAGGCTCCAGGGAGAGCTCACAGCACCTTCTTGTATGTAAAAGGTGGCTACAAGAGAGAAGGATAGGGACTTTTTACAAGGTCATGGAGTGATAGGACAAGGGGTAATTGCTTTAAACGGAAAGAGAGTAGGTTTAGATTAAATATTAGGAAGAAATTCTTTACTATGAGAATGGTAAGACAATGAAACAGGTTGCCCAGAGTTATGGATGCTCCATCCCTGGAAACGTTCAAGGCCAGCCTTGACGGGGCTTTGAGCAACCTGGTCTAGTGGAAGGTGTCCCTGCCCATGACAGCGGAGCTAGAAATGGGTGATCTTTAAGGTATCTTTCAATACAAACCACTCTGTAATTCTATGATATTAAACAGTCACACCAAAATCTGCAGCATTTCAGATTAGCTGTTGCTGTTGAAAATCTTACCCATTTCTGTCAGCAAGAGGAATGTGTGGGCCAAACCTTGAACCCCTTCATTAAGCCATAAATCTTGGCAACTTAATTTCATGCACTTCTGGTTAGTACTAAGAAAAAGAGCTAACCTAATTAATTAACCCTAACATTAACCCTAAAACCAGAGCTGATTCACCAGATGGACTTTGAAGTCACACCTTACATTGTAAAATGTATGTGTTTTCAGGGCTTGTGGTATTTTTAGCCACACTGCTTCCCTTGATCTGTGCTGACTTTTGAATTGTTCAGACACCATTTGATCAAGCTAAAAAAAAAAATAAAGAAAAAAGTGCATATGTGTGCTACAGTGACTTTAAGCAGAAACAGATAATTTCACTTGCCTCAAAGATAGAGATTTCCTGCACAACATCTCAGATTTAATGCTCAGTAGGACAAGAGAATATGAGGCACTCTCTAAACCAGGTAGATACCTGCTGAAACTGAAGCAACGTTTAAAGCTATCTCAGCTGACTTTATTTTATATTCTATTAATTTCTGCATGGGTGTGGCTGGGTGTCACTACAATACTGGTACCAGTGTCCATGTCAGTATGGTTGCTCTTTTGGGCAGAATTTTACTTAATGCCTTCAGGTTTTTTAAAGCATGAAAGCTATTTACTGCCATTCCAACATCTTTGGGTGCCCCTAGTCCCACCAAATTTTAAAATGGGGGGCCTAGTTCAATGGAACCAGATAATGACCTGATATGACAATTGTTAATATGAGGTGGGAGAGCTGTAAGACCCACCCTTGGTTTATCCCTAAACATTCAGCAATAGATTGTTCCTTTTGGAGAACTATATTTCTGCCTTTGGCCATGTCCTGATCTATTAATTACTGACAGTCCAAAGAGTTGTATTGAAAATATATCAGAATTCATAAATTAGATCTCTTCCAGTCAGCACACAAGAAAAAAAATTCAAGTGATCTGGATCTCATCTTGTACAACAGATAACAAAATGATAGCAACATGAGATATGTTCTGAGTAGCAATTTAGCAAACAAGTAATACCAGGGAGATCAGGAAAAAAATCTTTTTTTATTTGATTTCTACCTTCTTGAAGATTCCCATGAGTATTGGTCTGGAAGTGTGCTACCTTCAATCTGTCTTTTTATGCATAATTATCTACTCAGTGGATCTAGGCCTCCAAGGTAATGGTCCTAACATTCTCAGTCTTTGCTCCAACAAATAATTATTTCCCTAATAATAATAATTATATCATGCAAAGAGGAAGAGTTTTTATGAAATGAAATATTATATCTCCATTTGGTCAAAACTGCAAAAGACAAAAAGGGTAAAAGGAAAAGAAAAAAGTCCTCTAGATATGAAACATCCTTTTCTACAGTTTAATTTCTCAGGCACGGGCATACAGTCCTTCAAGAGTCCAGCTAAGTCTGGGAGGAACAGAGTTTTTACCTTTCATATCCATTGAAAATTTATAACTTTTTCCATTCATATAACTATATTTAATATGTAGTCTTTTCCCCAAATGAGTAAATATCACTTGATATATCTGAATAAATGGCAGGTATGTTCTGCTCATTAACTGAGTTGTGCATAACTGAATTATGAATTGTTAGGGACCAGCTAATGAATCTGAGAACTGTGTCTGCTCAGTATTTCATCAATTCTTTGCATAAAACACCAGTGTAGGAGTTTCATTAATGTCTCTTTAACTGCTTTTTAATTAGCAATGACGGCACTTTCCTATGATTTTTCAAAAGTTAATACAAATAATACAAAATGTTTTTTAGTAAAGAATAACAGTGATTTAGAAAGAAAATCCCCTTGTGCTATAAATATGGCCCTGAGAAATGATTGCCAGCTGGCTTTTTTAATGCTTATTTTAGACAGGAGAGATGATGACGGCTATAGTCACTCCAAGGAGACTGAATAGGTAGAAAACGCTGCTGGGACTTTTTCTCTCAAGCTCCCTTTTCATGCATGTCTTTTTCCTACACCCTTTTGGAGTCCATCAGACCACCACAGACAATTATTAATGGGTATCATGTGCTTTGCTCACTGAGGAGACTTAAAATGCCTGCTACAGATTTGTAAAGCCAATCTGCTGTATACGAAGGGCGAGGGAATATAGCTTTAACAGTGACTCAGTTAGCCCTTCTTTGAATTAGTGCTCATGACAGCTGAAAATTAACACAAACACATGTGCAGAGCCTTCTTTGAACATGTGAGCAAGCCTGGCAACTGGTAATTTTAGCCTCTGAAACACAGGGTTGATGGCCTTTACATAATTGGGCCCAAGAGACAAACTGGAAAATGTAGCTTGAGGCTCTTCCTCTGGGATTAAAGAAAACATCCACCCTGAGAGATTTAACCATAGCAAAAAAACCTTAAAATAAAATATATATATATATATATATCGAAGTCTAGCCTAAATATTTCCTAATTTAGTTTTCTGAAAAAATTAGACAACTTTGGAAACAAATAACATAAAGAAATAGCCATACTGCGGAATTTCAGGGATATTTCCCCTGATTTTAGGTAGAGTTTTGAACGATCTGCTGCACAAAGAGACTAATCTGACAGCTTGCATTTGCCTCAATGGTTTTATTAGGTCCTTCATGATCACCAGTACATAACCATAGCTGTACCATGAGCAGCAAGGGGAGGAGGTCCCTTCAAAACCCACATTGATGGGACATCTTTACTAGTAAAGCAATAGCAAGAGGCCATGAGTGTGCAACAAGGCGTAGATTTGATTGCTAAAAACCCACACTGTTGAAGAGCAGTGCAGTCAATGACATAACCCTTACAGTGTTCCTAAAAAGTTGTATGGAAGAAATTGCCATGATCAAAGAGGGGAACAGAATTCTGCCATGTGGACACAAATCATGTTGTGTTATTTTACAACAGGTTGACAGGATAGGGTCTGGCCTTTTATAGGCCTAATAACTGCTTTATTACAGTTGTTTTAACTAAAACATTAAAAGGAAATAACAGTTGTAGCAGAGAGAGACACCTTCAATCCAACTGGAGGAGGATGAATCAGTGGTGCCAACAACATCTATTATGTATTATCTGTTAGTGCCTTACACTCCTATCTATCTTCAGCTTAAGAGATTCAAATGCATGCAATTTGCATCCCTCAAGATGCCTTAGGTACCATATGGCTCCAGTGTCTCACCTTCCACCCCTCCTGCTGAAATTCAACCTACTGACTAACAAAGGATGCAAGATACACAGGAACAGAGTGGCAAAAATAAAGAAGAAAAGCAAAAGGAAAACCCCACCCTGGGCAGATGGCCTAATGTAACCTTTAGGTCAGCAGGAGAGTTCTGAACTGTGGTAAGCATTCCCATCACTGTTTATACATTTTATATTAGGCAGTCATTGGTAAAAGTAAAAATAATTCTGAGAGCAGGAATCTGGAATTCAGGCTTCCTGTCACCTCCTTGATGAATATCTTAGCAACTAGGCTGGTTTATTTTTAAAATTATTCCAATCCCTGACTTAGCTGGAGTAGAATACTTTGTGTACAATGTACTCCTGCAATGTTCTTCTGGCCAAACAACAGTCATCAGTCTTTAGTCATTAATCAAATTACTCATTTCATATCATGAGGTATTAACTTTGTCAATTCACTTCTCACACTTCTTTCTCTACCAGGCGAGTAACCAAAATCAAGGGTCCTTTTATGGTTTCTTGTCTTTCCAGACATTTCTTGGAACACCACAGGTGCTATAATAAGTAATGCTACCTTACTGTTTTAATGATGGGGACTTCTATAGCAAGTTGCTGAAGTAAAAGGTTGCTAAGCTGTTAAGTTAAGGAAGAAGGAGATATATACCATTAGGGAAAAAATATTCAAAACACTGGCAACATTGTGAAGAAAAATCCACCAGTTCACTGTGTGTCCGTTAAGATGATGGCATCAGCTATATGCATTTTTGTGTACGCTTTTCATTCTGTTTAAATATTCTTCTCAATATGTCCTTGCATTCAAGCTAAAATTAAAATTTTTTTACAGGCAATCTCATTCTACCTGCCAAATGATGGATCACTGAAAAGATGTTCTGATACAAAGTGGCCTCCTTCACCTACCGCTTCTCTCCAGTCCACTTAAGAAATTATGTTCTTCCTTCTCCCTGCAATGCCCTTCTTTTAATACCTTTCCTTTTATTTTCTGTAATGTTCCTCCTTTGTTCATCTATGGTGGTTCTGAATGCTAATGAGTCCACTTCTGATTTAACATTTTGTGAGGTCAGTTTGTGAAGAGACTAGAGCAGACATTGTATTTTGAATCTCAGCTTAATTAAAGGAGTCTTGAACAAGGACTCAAGGTCGCTTATTGGGGCAGAGAAAGAAAAGAAAATATTGGTTCAAAAACTTATAACCAGCAAATGAAATTAGGGTGAAAGTGACAAAAACGTTGCAGACAGCTTAGAGATCTTATAACTTAGGGAGACTAATTTCAGTGTTCATTAGTGCTTGCAAGGTACATATAGATGATGGTGATAGGAGAGTACCTATGAGCAGACATTTCCAAACATGTTGTCTAAATGGATGCTGGTTCAGAATCACAACTAATTTCTCTTAATTTAATAAAATACATATTTCTTTTTCAGTATGATAATACCCAAAGGAACCTACACTTTACCATAGAAATAATATTACCATAGAAATAGTACTACCATAAGAACCATGTATGTGTAAAAGTTAACCTTTCTGTATACACAAGGAAATCTCTGTGTCTAGGCCAAGCTGGGTGGTAAGAAAGGAAAGCATCTGCTTTTGTTCACCTTTTAGTTCTAGGGCTGTAGATAAATTGGCTGCAGGATACAAAGCAGAGATAAGTAAAAAATAACTGTAAGGTCTAGACTGGCTGAAACATCTCTAAAAAAACTTTGTGTTCAGTTGCAGCTTCAGAGGTTTTTGAGTTCTGTTTTGCATACTTATTTACTGTGTTCTGGTGAGAATGACCTCACATTTCAACTAGTATAGCTTGAGAGGTAAATATTTTTTCTTCTCTATAACTCGATAAAAAGAGGAATATTAATACAGTGAATATATTTCTATCGCAGACAGAAAAACACCCCCAAAATTCTCAAAATCCACCAACCAACAAAATAAAAAAATCTCCCAAACACCTAAACTTTAACAAAAAACCTTAATCTTTAAATTTTGATAAAGAATAAATCTTTTTTCAAGAATTCTGATCGCAAAAGTTTCTGCAGCCACTGGAGAATGATTTAGACACAGGTTACCATTAAATCAGCTCAGTCTCTCCTTAGAATCCATCAAATATGAGGAAACTCAAGTTTCTGTTGTGCCTTTATAGACATTGATCTCTTCAGAGAAAGAGTTACACTGGTTGATACTGGTGTTTATGTTGAATAGTTCTCCTTTGGACATAATCCTATGACAAATTTAGGACTCCCGGGCCTTTTTTATGTATCTGGGAATAAATTAAGAGAACAGAAAGAACTTCCTTAAACCATATCTGATAGCACAAACTCCCTGGAGAATCAGAGCAGCTATGACTGCTGCTGCTTCCCTCTCCTTCAAAGGAAAGTTAGGATTGGTAGACCCCCAAAATAAAATATTGTGTCCAGCCATGAAACAATAAATCCAGAAATCAAGAAGCCCATTCATCAAGCAGAGTTCTTACTGAGCATAAGTGCAGTTGTTCCACAGTCTGTACGTGTCCATGCACCCCTCCTGCCTACAATCAAGAAAACCAAAGAACCAAACACAGGACGCACAAAGCACCATTACACACTGAAGAGATAAACAGGTAATTTCAAATATTGACAGATAAAAATAAATCAAAGAGTGGCTCCACCTGGACAGTCAAGTCTCCTGAACAGGAACTTGAGACTTCTGCATGCAGTAGCCAGAGGCTTCCCAGCACCCTCATTTCTGAGTCAAAACAATCCCTCCAGATCTCTCATGTCAAAATGAAGTTGCTCTCACTACTGGGGATTGCTGCAGTCATTCCATAGATTTTATTGATTCTTACTGTCACCACAAATTTACAATACTCTCAACCACATTCTCTCAGATTACAAGATCTGAGATCAGTCTTGGGAAACAGATAAACAGCTCACTTTTCTCCAAATCCCATTTGACTAAGAGAAATCAGAAGAACTTAAGTTCAGTCTGACCTGAGATTTCACAGTGACAGAGAGAATCAGAGACCAATCTTCTCAATAGAAGAAAAACAAATTAAAAACCACAGGTTTGTCAAGTTACACATTTCCCTTGATTGAATTAAAAAAGTTTTGGTTTGAGTATTTTGAAAAGAAATGAGAGAGATAGTGACGAAACCTTCTACTTTATTGAAAAGGACAATATTTAAGGCATTAATTGCAGAAATTAAAGATTCCATTCCTTTGTCTGAATGAGGATACTGAAAGTCCCAGTCTCTGTGTAATTGGGCAGTGGCTCAGGGTGGGCAGCTTCAGATGTAGTTCTATCAATTGGCAATGGAGATGGAACTCCAGAGAAAATATTTTCTCATGTATGTATTCAAAGAAAAAGTCATGGGGTCATTCTCTTTTGCTCTTTGTCAGTGAATATTTTCATATTTTATATCTGGGAGTATTTCAAAGAGACCTGTTTTGCTCTGCTGCACAGCCTGATGAAGGGTGGTTAGAGAACCTGTCTCAGAATTTCATACCAATTGTCTATCTGCTTTGCTCAAACCAAGGCTTCCCAGTGCAGGTACAGTGCTCTAACTACCAGGCAACAGGTAGAACTGTCATATCTTCTCTTTAATGAGCATTTAAAATACTCTGTTCTGCGCTTCCAGACAAACAAACTGTCACTGAATGTCATTATAAGAATGTAATGAATGTATTTATATGCCTATGTATATATTCAGAAGGCACCTATCCTACTGAAGAAAAAGGCACTAATCTGCAGTTGCTGCCACTTGAGCTGTAAGGACATTTGCATTAACTGTTCTCTTTTTCTCACTGATATGTTAATCTCTCCGTTTATAGCACCAAGCATTGTGCTGAGCAGGGACAGTAACACAGTTCTGCCAGGTGGTACAGTTTTAGCCTTACCTATTAGCTTAACAAAGACCCTCTTTATGTACAGCTAAGATGCATGAAAAATATTAAAAGTCTTTGGATCCCATAATTTCATTCTTCTGATTACTATGGGGAGTTGAGGGAAGCATCTTATGCAAACTATATGTAAGTACAATTAAGTGGCTGCTAGGACATGCATAAAATACTTCTTCAAAACAAGAGAATGATCCCAAGAAAAATCTTGCTGCTCAGTCAGAAGCTGTTCATACACTGTGTTAGCTGGACACACAACAGGATAAATCTCAGCTCAGATCCCTGCCTTGTATCCAGAAAAAAAAGAGCCTTTTCTGGCATGTCTGCATGCCATGCTTCAGGGAGTTCCCAGCAATCCAGTGACCACAGCCCACAGATGCTGCTTTTGTCTTTTCAGTTTTCATTTTTACTCATTTTCTTTCAGAAGCTGAGCTACTGTAAATGTTATGAAGAGTTTAATAATGTATAAAGCATTTCTCAGAAACCACCAGCCAAGTACCATATATTAGAGACTCCCAGGGTTTTCATCTATAGCACAGAGCAAATGCTCAGGATGACGAAAACTGGACTCATTGGACTTATGTGCTTCACTATGATAGATTGATTTTCATATCAGCTATAGTTTGAAAGATGGAGGGGAAGCAAAACTTGGGAAAGAAAACTTGAAGAGTGAACTGCAGTTTTAATTTATTTCTATGTAATTCATTTTTGGCAGAGATCTAAATGATAACGTCATTATTTTTTTTCCCTTTCTAGATGCAGTACTGTGAGCAGACTTCTGATGCTGAAGGCACATCAATAGGTTATCATAAATAGCATTTATATATTGAGGAATTTGGGGTCAAACCTTTGATTCCTGCACCACTTGCACTTCTGCTTACACTTTCTTTTGTATTTCACTCTTTAAAACTTTGATCCTCCCTTCTTCCAGTTTTAGAGTTTGTTTTAGTGCTTGTTTTAGTGCTATTTACTGGAGTTCTGGAGATCCAGCTATCCTGAGATGCATGTAAATTTTACTAAAATCAATGGACCGCTCCACTATCTTTGATTTGGAATATTTTATACTTCACTTGTGTACAGAGAAACATAATTGTTAGCTAATAGCCCACAGCTCTGTTTTGCCTTACCAGCTCTTTGAGCTTGTCATTAAAAAAACTTGATTCTCTTAGGAAATAGTCCCAGTAGAGGACCCTTAATCCTCCTTCCCTAAGCAGAGACTCTCAGAAATCTCACTGCACTTCCTATCCTGTATGCATGCCTAGGATCCTTAAAATTTAATTATTTATGCAGCTACTGGACAGAATTCATTGAACACTGGCCATAAAAATATTCTCTAAGGAATCCTAAAGAGAGTTTTCTAATATTGAAGTTAGGTTATGTTTGGCTGGACTGAAAAAGAAATGAAAGCTTCAATCAGAACATACCAAGAACTCCAATTTTTGTTGCAGAAAGCTATGCATTCACCTTTTAAAACTCTGATGCTTTACGCAACGCTATACCCACTTCACCTTAAAAATCATTGTCTGAAGTGAAGCAGAATGTTGGAAATTACAGCTGAGAGGGTGAAGAAAGAGGCACTGAATATTTTTCATCATATTTATTAATCATAAGTTGAAAAAAGGGCTGAAGATTGGTGTCTGCTCAAGGAAGATGATGAGATGGGGAGTAAAGCATCTGTATTTAAATGTCTGCTTTACCAAAGCTCAGAAGAACTACTCGTGCAAATATACAGCTGGCATGTGGAGAGAAGAAGAAAATGGGTATTTTTCTACACTAAGACGCTGAAGAAACCCACTCATTCTTCTGACGCAGTGGGAGAGTGGGAGACATTCAGAAGCAAGGTGGACGTGGGACTGTGAACTTGTATTAAAATAGCAGTCATCATTAAGTTTTCCTCATGTTTTGTAATTAACACAATTAAAAAAACATAATCAAATGAAAGTGCCAATGCTTTGAAGTGCCTTATTATTCTCAGTGATTTGTTTATGAGGCTTTTTTTTCTCTTGAACTAATTTAGAGTAGGGATGCACTGACAAGGCTTCTTTATTGCTTCATTTTCAGTATATCAGTGTTGAATTTGCAATCCCACAGCTGGGTGCAATTCTCAGCAGTTCAGTCACATGAACAGAGTTGGGTACATTGAAAGTCAAAATCAATTCTTGGTTTCTTCTTCAATGTGGATATCTCATTAGCCAAAGAGGACTGTTTAGAAGCAATTAATCAGTGAAATTTACATTGCATACACTGCTTATGCTAATTTATAACAATACATAGATGCTATAACTCAGACAACAAAGGTTCTAGGCCGAAGAATGTATGAAGTACACAGGAGAGCAAGTGAAAACAAATGAAAGAATTTAGTCAGAGGTGAAAAATTCAGTAGAGAAAGGCATGATCTTTATTTTCTTAAAATTAAAAAATATTTCTGAGATGAATAAATTAGATAGATCTGAAGTAATGACAAGAATTTAGGAGCTTGTACAAAGCTAGGAGCTGATAAAAAAAATATTTACAATTCTCAGAGCTTTGATTTTGGTGGTTTCTCTACAGAACTCAACTACCTTTTCTTTAGGATTATCAGGGTTTTAATTTTCCATCCTTTGTGTTGAAAAATTTCTTCAGGCAGTGAACATGAGGCAGAGGTACCAAAAGCTGGGTGCTTATCCTTGGCTTTGCGACTGCCTCTTAGAACATCCCTTCACCCTTCTACCTTGATTCCCACCACCCTTTTCCTGCTGAGACTGAAAACTGTCTGGGAGACCAACAAATTCACAGCATCCTCTCCAGATCTAGTACATTCACGTTGGGACACATGGGCACAACTACACTACAAATAATAATGCCCCTTTCTCCCCAGCCAGCAGGGTCTTATCATGAAGCACTATGTTAAAAAACCACTGAGGGTCTTCACCAGGAAGAGCATTCATATTAGATTTTCCTTATTCCCAAATTAAATTAGCTGTATTTTATTTCATTTTAAGGTACTAAAGAGAAATTTTATTTGTGTAATGTTTCATGAGTATAGAATACCAGTAAATGAAACACATCCACTAAATGCTTTTTTTGGGGGGTGTATTGTTTAAAAAAGAAATACAGCTATACTGGTCACCCAGTTGCAGTAGGAAATGAAACTGCATCTATCATCAGCACAAAAGGAGAAAAAACCTACCTACTACTGTATTCCCCTGGAAGCATGAGTCACAGACCTATTGAGAACAAAATATGGATGTCAGATGGTAGCCCCTCAGACTGTCTGGCAACCTGCTTGCTGCTCAGAAAGAGGTAGCAGCTGCTTCGTATAAGGCTAATAAGGATGATAGAAAAGCCTATGCTGGCTTTCACAGATCCACACCTGAAGAAAATAGGCAAGGCAGGCTGTATTTGAACCTCAGGAAACAAGCAAATCCTAGTAAATGGGCTTGGAAGCAAGTATTGGGTAGTCTTCATTTACGGAGAATCAAGAAGGATTCAGTCTTCTGATTCATTTTTTGTTTTTTTCTAATTGAATTTGAAATCCTATAAAAAATGTAAATATTTAATGCTGTTTTACACTGTCCTACATTATATTTGGGTTCTTATACTGGGGATTCAAAATGAGTTAAGAGAATTCAGCTGCCCACTTTGATAATCCCACTCTTCTCAGTAGGCAGCTGGTGCTGGAATGCTGTGAAGAAGGGAGGGTCATATGCAGAAATCCACCAAGATACTGCAGGAACTTCCATATGAAAAACTGTCAGTTACTGGAGGCAGAAGGGCAGAAGATGGACCAAAAGTTCCCTGTTATTGTAGAACAGAGACTTCGTGGCTTTTGTAGTACTGAAAACATGGTTTTGAAGTACTGAAAACAAAAGGGGTTTGGGGTGGATTTTTTTATTTCAAAAAAAAAAAAAGGGGAAGAGGGGGCTTTCTTCAGCAGATAATTTCAGATACTGGATTAGTCAGAAACAGTGTCTACAGAAGTACAGGTGAGTGGAGCAGGAGTAAATGCAACCTGTGGCTGATAAATTGGATTAATTTTAAAGAAAACTACAGTTGTGGGAACATTAAAAACTTTTCCAAAAGGTGAACTTATTTCACAGATTACTTAACTGCAATAAAATGCAACTAAAAAAAAATCATATCGGTCTGAAATTAGAAATAAAAAAAAGCAGCCAAGGGCTTTTCAATTTTTTTATATTCAAAATGCTTTTCATTATGTTATTTTTGTTTTCAAGCCTTCTCCTCTTAAAACAAAACAAAAACAAGTGTTGCTCCCTGTCAAAAACCATGTTTTGTTTAAGCTAGAGTGTTTTCTTTTTAAAAAGCGCTTGATTCACTGAGAAACTAAAATAAATCTTGGATTGCCCCAAAAGGTGCTTTGATTTTCTTGTTTCCAGAACTTCTAGGAAAAAAAGAATGCTTTATTCATACAGCTGTAGTATGGCAGTGAGGCAGAGGGGAAGAAGTGGGTTGCTGATTAGAGGAAACATGCTGAAGTCTCTCTCAAGAGATGCTGCAGCCAATGTAGTTCAAGGTCTATTATGCCATAGCTGTTTCCTTTGTCCTTCCTTATAAAACAAAAGAATATGTTCCTCTTACTTATTTTTGCTCCCCCTGCACACAAGACAGCAGATCCTATACACGGAGAAGTGATGACAGACCTTTGTAAAGCAAGCACTTGGGTGTCTTGGGCCAGCCCTGACAGAAGCCTTCAGGTGTGTGCAAATAGAGATTTAAATAGATACTCCTGCTTGTAGGAAGTTTGTAATTCAGCAGGCTGAAATCAAATGAAGGAGTACCAGACCATCATTAAAATGGTTGAACATTTCTCACTCCTTCAGAAACCCAGATGTAAACTGTACCTGGCACAATACTTCTGTTCAGGCGCTAGTCTGACACCCAGAGAAGCTCTTTCTTTGAAGAACATTGTTTTCAAATAAAGATCCGGTCCAAAATACAAGATTCAATCCAGATTAAAAGATTCAACCAGTCATATTCCTTCCCATGACTTTAATTGCTTTCTGTTATTCATGACAGGCCTCTCAGTAAAATTTAAATCAGCATAAAAAGTGGAATATCTACAAATAGAAGTTTTAACATTCAAGTAGTCTACTGCAGGCTCCCCCTCCTGACCTCTGGGGAGCTGAAACCCTCCCTTCAGCTTCCAGCCTGTAAGGCAGACACAGTATTATAATTTCTTCCATTTTTTTTTCTGCTTCCCTTTTTGGTATTGGATGTTGTTTACAGCAGCTGTTATTAGGGGAAGTTTTAGACCAGCTTCTCCAGAGGGCTCCTCAACTGCCTCAAAAAATGTGACAGCAAATGCCTTGTTCAGGCCCAAATTGGGGCTTAAACTCCTTGTAAATGTGTACATTTGAGAATTTAAATAAAAGCAAGCATCTTGACAGTTCACCCACGACTGACAGAATATGTAGAAATTGTTAAAATAATTTTCTAAATCAAGTTATAAAAAGATATTCAATGAAACTCTGTCAAAATCTCATAAAAACAGGGGAGTGTCTTAAATGTCAAAAAGTATTTAAATGCTAATGAATGTCTGTTTCACATATAAATGAACAAGACAATTTAGGAAATAAAAATGATCTCCTTCCTCCATGCCCTATTGATTATGTGCCTGTAACACCTCAGTGAATAGGATACCACCCACTTCTTCGATTAGGCTTTTTACTCATTATGGATATTCTGAGATATCTTTCAAGCTTCAACAAGTGTGTTTCAAATATGCAAGAGCTGTGATGGCTGAAGGGCAAGCTTGTTATCTACTCAGATAATGAACAGAGTGCTAAACGCAGCCATTATATTAAATCCTGGAAGAAATTCAGTATTGTCATTCAAGTGATATGATGTACATTTCTTTTATAAAAAGCTTTCAACACCTCTCTAAATTAGTTAATGAAAAAGTGGAAAAAACCTGACAAATTATAGCAATAGCACAAAAGTAAAAATATGTCAGCCTCGATTTAAAATATCTGTAAAATGTTATTCACATTAATTCTTGTTTTAGGAACTTTCATGTTTAAAGGTATCGTACCTGGTTATCATACCTGAGTAGAGGGTCTTTTCCTTCCAATTCCCTATCTGGGAAACCAGGGAGGCTGAGGAACTCCGCTGTAGGTTTAATAAAAGAAAATTCTCCTGAGATTTTGTGGAAGAAAGGATTCATCCAGAAGTTTGTTCCAAAGCCATTATTGAAAAGAACTCTACAAATACTAGAACTTCCGGTCTCCAAAACACCAGGTTTTTCTGAAAATTACTGTGCTTAGATATGCATATATTTCTATGATAAATGCATTTTCTCAAGGCCAATTTAGTGTGTACATATCTTTCCAGTCCTAGCTTCTCTGGCTCCCAGGCTGCACCACATGTGAGATGGTTTGGAGGGACAAAACAAAGCTCTACAGAGGCCTCCATCTCCCCAGCAGATTGCTTTTATTGATGAAAATGGAAAACCCAGGGTCCAGTTCAACACTGAAGCATTACTCTCCTGCAGACTCTCACCCTTGTATTTCTGTGTGGTAAAACATGCAGCACACAGAGCGTTGTCTCAGACATTGTTGAAAAATGCTCTTTTGGAAAGAGCTGGATGGGGATTGCTGTCAGAGACCTCAATAATATTGACTGTTCTCCCCTTCTCTTTCAGAGATACATGTTGCCTGGGCTCTGAAGCTCCATTCTTTCATCTCATGGAAAAGCCAATGCTTCTCTCTCTTACAAGGAGACAATCTGAAAATGATAAAATCAGAAAGGCGAAATATATGAGTTCTAAACATTAAAGGATTTGGATTACCACTTACATAGGTGTAGTCATATTTTATATATATATATATATAATATGTTTATATAAATATATTTATATACTATGCAGTTTTTATATATATATATAAACTATATATATATAGTTTATATATATATGTTTTTATATATATATAAACTCAGAAGTTTATTGATTCACCAGTAACAATAATGTAAATGCACAAATCACATGCCGTGACTAAAAAACCGGATGCCCATGGAATCCTTACAAGTAAAAATGCAAAAGTTGATCATTTTTTTTCTCATTTGAAGATTTAAAATATATTCAGTCTTTTACTCCTCTAAAAAGACCATTTCTGCTGGTTACTGTCATATTTTCAAAGGTACTTAAGCTTCCAGCCCATGAAAAATTTATGCTGTAGGAGACTTGAATTTTAAAAAAATCAATAAATATCTAATTCTCAGAAATTACAGCTTCAGATAGGCCAAATATTGATAGGTATCTGCACAGAACTTGTGTCTTCAGCCCTGATATATAAATTTGCACTTCTAATTTTTAAAATATTTTCTATTCAACATGTGTAAAATTAATAGGCTTCCTTTCCCAACCTTAATTTTATACTTTGAAATAAAACAATAGTTGAAATTTAATATTTCATAGTTTTATAAAATCTTTTTGTAAAGAAAATATTTTTATTTCCATTGGGTAAAATAAAAATATGTCCCTATGTTTCTCAGCACAGCTGGTGGATCAAAGCTAAATTACCTAAACGATTTTGTGATTAAATGTACATTTGAGTAGTAGACCCTTTCTCCTCTAAACTTTTTCAGTAGGCAAAAGAGAGGCAGGTGTTTCAGTTGCTCAATTAATCACAGAATCACAGAATATGCTGAGTTGGAAGGGACCCAAAAAGAACATTGAGTCCAGCTCCTGGCCCTGCACAGCTCCACCCCCAAGAATCACACCCTGCTCCTGAGAGCACTATCCAAAGGCTTCTTGAGCTCCATCAGGCTGCTGCTGTGACCACTTCTCCAGGGAGCCAGTTCTAGTGCCCAAACAACAACTGGTTGAAAAACCTCTTCCTAATATCCAACCTAAACTTCATGCCATTCCCTCTGGTCCTTGCAGTTTTGATTCTTTTATGTTCTGAGGGTACTGTTTTCAACACAAAGTTATTAATGTATTTATTCTGGGGCAGCCTTGTATACAAAAAGCATCTTCTTTAATGCTTGGGACAGGGAAAGAAAGCGACTCATCAGGGATTATGCAGTTCTGGTAACTGCTAAAGAGCAATTCATAACTCCCAGGTAACATCAGAAGGAGCCAAATTTATCAATACAAATTAAATTCTTCAGAAATGTGTAATCAGCCAAAACAAAATATCCCTGTCCCATAAGAAAGCTGGGAACAGGGTGGCTTTCTATGGCTCTCATCTCTGATGTCTCATTCCACTAAAGGCCAGGATTTATGGGATTATGAAAAAACAAAGCTTTCCTGTGTTGCCCAAAAGTAAATTAATTAATTCATTTTCTGTACAGCCAAAATCTTCATTTTTGACACTTCATCCCACAAAAGAGACGAAATGCAGAACACAAAAACCCATGAAGATCATCAATTCTGAATTTCCAGCCAACAAAACCCACTGTGACTATTGTATCAGACAGCTGGCTTACAATTCCTAACATAGTAGCATAACATACTGCATCATATATAGGAATTACAGCAGCAGGTATCAGTGAGCAGTGAAGTTACTTTTTCATTGTTAAGTACGTACAGCTCTGTCTAGACATTCTCCTCCATCTGCCTAGATGTTTTCCTCCTTTTACAGGTTCTGCAATCTCTCTGCTTGAATGTCCTTAATATTATACAAGTTGCATTTAACAGTCAGAACTACGAAAGTGTACTTTTAAAAATGGAAACTGTTTGTCAAATAATATTTTTTCATCCTCCTTATTTTTGCTGTAGTTCCATACTAATTTAAACATTAATCCTTTAAAACTTAACATTTTTTTACCTCCTTTTGCAAAAGAAGCCCGTTTTTCTGAATGATAAAAAATACAAAGAAAACACCTTTTTATTTCTGAAACCCAAACATCTGAATCTCGGCAATAATTACTACATGGAAGTGCATACACCACAAAAGATCATTATCATCAGATCTAAAGTGAGTGAACATATGGTGGTAAGTCAAACAGCACAGAAGTAGTATAAGTAACAACACCAAGTCATTAGGTAAACAGGGAGGAAAGGAAGGTAACATTGCATGAAATAACTGGTGACAGGATAGCATTTGTTAGCAGAGTTTATATTTAATGATGTTTCTTTTCTATGGGGCAACCAAGGGTAACATATGATACCAGTGATGTGGATATAATTTGGGTACATTTCTCTAATTAAGTAAAATGCCCTTCAAAGCAAGGTAAGAAGATCACAAAAATCAAATGCTGCTCTTTAGATTCAGACTTAGAGTTCAGGACACAGAGAGGCACAGAGAAGGTTAATGTGCTGTCCTCCACGTCACCCCTCCCCTCTGTATCCAAGCAAATGGCCCACAGGACTGCAAAGAGGCAGCTTGTTGAACCATTGCTGCACTCACCCGGGACACCCAAGATCACAGAGTCATAGTAGCATGCTGCAGACTGATATTATAATTGACAGAGCTGCCCTAACACAAGTGCATTGCTCCAGGATTCTGGACACATTGCACTTGGGGAACTCAGGAGCTGGGCAATGCATTGCTGGAGTATAGGATGACATTACAGTGAAAGGATCCTGACGCATTAGAATATATCAAACACTTCGGATAGTAACCCTCTTAAATTTTAATCTGGCCCACGGTCAACTATGACTGCCAGCTCTGAGAAAGAGAAGGGGAAGGACTGATAACATTAGAAAGGGTGCTACTTAGAATTGTTTCTTCAGAGATAGAAATAGCATGAAGCTGATGGGAGCAGCTGCAGGGAGAAATAACATTCCCTAGAGAAATCTAACAGAAATAGCCTGTACAGTAGTTTCACCATGTCACAGAGTGAATGGTGACAGTGCACAGAGGGTATTTCTATGCAGAAAATTACTGAGAAGCAGTAAGAGCAGGAGACATGTTACAAGATCAACATGACAAAGTGAGCAATTAGGCTTTCATGAAACTGAGGACAGAATTTTTTTGCACCCTGTCATCAGCTCTCAGGGCTAAGGCTGATGCTTATGACCTTACAGAGGCTGATCACAACAGGCCATGCTGGGTCGGGACCTATTGAGTTGCTTCCTTCAGTGGAGGTGATGGAGTTCATTCCAAATGTAGCTACTCTGAGGCATTAAACAAATAAAACCTAGTATGCATTAAAATAACATGATTAAGGTTACAAAGGTTACAGAATCGAGCATTTAAAAGCTACTTCTGCAGCCTTAATTCAGTCCCCATTGTGTGTTTTTTCCTTCTTCCCATGACTACGCCTAAATATTTCTACACCATAAATTTGCCTTTTAGGAAACTTTGTTCACTCTATCACAACAGTGGGCAAGAGCTTGTAGGAAACATTACATGTACAGTATGGAAGAGCTTATAGAAGAACTATCTGTTCACCATTTGTTTGATCTTCATGGTTCAATGTGTGGTCCCAGGATATATTTGCTGAATGATATGCAAACTGCTCAGACTTAATCAGTGTCTTTTTGACTCACACCAATGTAACAGTACTTTAGATGTCTCAGTGAGGCACCCAAATTAGGAGGTTATGCTCTCCATGGCAATAGAAAGACTAACTCCAGCTACAGGGAGACAGAGGTGGTGATTTGCCATTTAGATCTTAACACAGAAAGCCTCCTCTGTAAGCAGATAAATAGACAGGGAAAAAATTGCCTTAACTTTAACTAAAATAATCTGAAATCACCGAGAAAGTAAGTCTACCACCACTCAAATGAGCATTGGTATATTCCCTTCTCTGTTTAGCTTTATTTTTGCCACAACTAGCACCAATATAAATGTTGCTCTATGTTTGCTGCTATCAGGAAACTCCATTATAAGCCAGTAAACAAGCTAGACATTACCCTAGTTATAACTTAATTGCATCCTCTGGGAAGGGGACTGTTATCAGGTCAGATTTTCTGAAGTCACAGTATTAACACATTTCTATCATTAAACCTTTCTCAACACAACCAGTGTTTGAACAGGAAACCCACGAGCAAAAGCCATAGGTACTGGTGAAAGCAGCCATGAAAATTCACTAAATCAGCATTTTTCCAACATGTGATTGAGTTCCTGACTGGACTTTTTTTCTGAGGTTTTATACTACTTTCTCTGACATTCTTGGGTAAAATCTCTCTCTTACCTACAAAAAAATTTCACAAGGTTGAACTGTGGCCAGCTGGACACAGCTGAATTTTTACCTCAGGCCAGTTGTGTGTTTGGGAGCAAGTCTGCTAACTCTGGTAACCAAAATGGCCTTAAATTTTGTTTAGTGCATGAACCCAAATAAACATTAGCTGAGAATTACTTACAGGCAGAAATATTTTGTCACAATAATTTTGTAACACAGCAAAAAACAAAACCACAGGAAACCCAAAAGCCAAAAAAGAGGACATGTTAATGGTTATAAACCAAAGCATCTTTGTCAATAGATTTTACCGAGTATCTACTTAAACCATTTTTTTCTTCTGATTTATAATAGTATGATATCATCCCTCTGGAAGAGCAGAGCTTGGAAACATATGTCTTAGGACCTTTATTCAAAGGAGCTTTTGCCTCCTTCCAGTGTAACTAAAGGCTCCAGGAATTAGGCATCTATTTTCAGCACTATGAAAGAAGATAATTAACCTCAAGAAGTTCAACAAGGCCAAATGCAAGGTGCTGCATGTGGGTCAGGGCAATATCCCATAGCAATACACACTGGTGGATGAAGTCTGAGAGCAGTCCTGGGAAGAAGGGCTTGGGCATGGGGGGATGAAGGGCTGGACATGAGCCAGCCATGTGCACTCACAGCCCAGAAAGCCAAACATGTCCCGGGCTGCATCACGAGAAGTGTGGGCAGCAGGTTGAGGGAGGGGATTCTGCCCCTCTGCTCTGCTCTGGGGAAACCCCACCTGGAGTTCTGCATCCAGCTCTGGGTCATTAGAACAAGCAAGACATGAACATGTTAGAGTATGTCCACAGGGGGATCATGGAGGTGATCACAGGAATGGAGCACTTCCTATGGAAACAGGCTGAGAGAGTTGGGACTGTTCAGCCTGGAGAAGAAAACAGTCTGGGCAGACCTTACTATGGCCTTTCTGTACCTGAAAGGGGCTTATAAGAAAAATGAGGACAAATTTTTAGCAAGGCCTGTAGTGATGGTTTTAAAGAGGGTAGATTTATACTGGACATCAGGAAAGAATTATCTGCTATGAGGGTAGCAATACATTGGCACAGGCTGCCCAGAGAGGTGGTAGATGCCCCAATTCTGGAATTGTTTAAGGCCAGGTTGAATGGATGTTTGAGCAACCTGATCAAGCAGGAGGTGTCCCTGCCCATGGCAGGGGTGTTGGACTAGATAATCTTTAAATGCCCTTTCCAACCCAAACTATTTTATGATTTTTAATAATAACTAAATTATTCAGCACGTCAAAACTTTATTTCTGTAAACACAACTCTCTCTCGTCTCCTTAACCATCTTTTTCCTTACAGGTAACAACCTTTGTCTACTCTATCATATTTAGAAACGTCTACTATATATTTCAGTTTTTATTAGGATTTATATTTTAGGGGTAATACCTCTCAGATTTACGCGGTGACCATTAAGGGAGGTGTTGCATTAACGTTGCTCCCTCCACAACTTTCTCATCTGGGCCAGCCATGGTCTTTGGGTCCTCAGTCCTGGCCCCCAGCTGCCATTAGGGTTAGAGTTCAGAGTTCCACAGGCCTATAGTTCCAGGGACACTGGGGCTGAAAAAGGCATACCAAGGCGAGTGTGGCATTTGCATCTACATCACTCCCTCCATATTTTCCTCATCTGGGCCACCCACAATGCTGGGGACCTCAAGCTCAGCCTTTAAGTACCCTTAGGATTAGGGTTCAGAGATCTACAAAAGGCCTACAGCTTTTAAACTTAAGAAAAAAAAAGTCAAATGCAGTAAACCCCAAAACTAATGAATGTTTGTGGGATTTCCGCTAAATAAAATGCCTTTTGCTTGTAAGACAAAGCATTTTCATGATTATTTCTTTACAAATTTTACCCTATATTATTCTTTATTTTTCCTTTTGGAAATTGCCTTGAGCTGTCAAAAAAATAGTAATTCCAGCGTATAAACAAATAAAGGAAATAAAGTAGAAAAAAAGAAGAAGCAGCAAGGAAAAGCAAAACATTAGACACTCACTTGCCTTCATGGCATTACAACTATGTAAATTGCAGGTTCTATTTCAGTCCTTCTTGCTCTATTTTCCTCCTTTGGCCTTGAATTTGGCCAAAATCCACAAATTTTCTAGGTCTTCTTCCATCCACACTGTGATGGGCTAATCCACCACCTCCAACCCCCTCCATCAGCAGCAGTAAGGACAATGCACAGATGTCACCCAATTTTTTTCATAGGTATCCTGCCCTGAAAACTTAATATCACAAAAAAATTACAGCAAAAGCATACAATATCTTGTTTGGATGAAAACCTGTAGTAACAGGTTTCGCAGCCTGATGGTAAATTGACGTCCTTCTGTATTTTTTGTTGTTGATGGCAGTGGTTAGTTTTCTTTTTTCTCTGCTCATTTTTCCTTCCTTTGACTTTAGGATCTTGAAGGTTTTGGCTGTGTTCTTCCACCTGAAGAAGGCTAGAGGTAGCCTCTTTTCTAGTTTTTCCTTACATCACCATGAAAGGTCATTTCAGGGGAAGAGCTGAGTGAATAATGGATTTGGGAGATTCACTGAATGACAGGGAAACAATTAAGTGAGGTAAAACTGAAAAATGCCCAAGCTATGTGATCAAATTAAGATTTTTTTTTATTGTTTAATTTAAATAAAGATATTTAGTTAATTTTCTTGTTATATAAGTCTTGTGCAAAATCATTTGAGTTTTATTTCAGCTCTTGTAAAAATGGAGCATGGAGTGGAGTATTGAAATTAAATGTTACAGATATTCCAAAAGATACTCCTCCATTTTTTTTCTAGCAAAATGTCCAAAGCACTTAGAAATTTAATCTAATTGTGATAACTGCTTCAGTACTGCATTTGAATTTATTAACAGTGTTAACATTTTAGATGTAAAATCAAACCACTGTTTAGCTGGCTCAAAGCTACCACTTTTTTTATGTGAAACATTTAGAAGGATTAGGATTTCATGCTTACCTGGAACAAAACCAGATATGAAAACTCTTTCTGAAGGGAAATATCTATGTCCCCATTGCTTTTCTGAGAGGAGACCTTGCTCTGACAGGGGCTGAGTTATTAACAGTTTATAACTCATGATGTGTTAACAGCAAGCATGCAGTTCCTCTCTGGCCATCTAATCCCTGTGAAGCGAGAAAAAAATCATCCTTATCTGGGTTTGCATAAATTCACATATTATTTTTAAATAAAGATAGAGATTTTATCTGATATCACTGAGTTTAACATTCTGACTTCAGTCTGAGAAAAACTGAACATTTTATGGCTGATTTTCAGTAACTTCTGCTTACACAGGCCAGGAGCTGACCCAGCTTTCAATTGCACCAAACAACTGTTTTGCCCCAAAATAGTAGTAATCATAATTTAATCATTTGAAAGTCAGTTTTTTAAAATGGTTTGACAGAAAAAAATCAGGATAAAAGGGTTAAACAACTAATGTTGGAGAATTCTGCCCTGTCAAGAGCCAGTTTGAAGAGATGGTTGACAATAAATCTCTTGTTTTTAAGCAAGTATCAGAAATTACTAAGAGCAGACAAGGGTTTGGTTGCTCTAGGTTGGATCTAACAGAGATGGGATTTTTGGGTTTTGTTTGCTCTACATGGGCTAGCATATTCGAGCACTCGAGGGCAGAGGAAGAAAGGTTTCAGAGCATTTTTTGATAGTCAAATAAATTGAATGTTGAGTCACTGCTATAATTAGAGAATTAAGATATTAGAGAAAAAAAAACATTAAAACCATTTAGGCTTGCATAAGTCTGGGAAGTTATACGCATTCTTCCTGCCTGTTGCAGTCTTATGTTTGTAAATTTTAAGCCTGCTGTATATGATGATGATAGAGAATCCTGCAATCGAGTCACTTTTTCAAGCAAGAAATGGTGTTTCAACTGCTTTGGTGCAAGATTTGGTTAAAAATGAAGAAAAGAAAAAAAGAAAATAATATAAAATTAATTATATCAATATGCCTAAAATTATCATGCAGAAAAAGGAGAAAGGTATATGAGGAAGCAAAGAAAAATTATAAAAGGGTGAACTAGCACAGTGAAAAAGAGCATAAACACAGAAACTGGAGGGTAGTCAGGGAACAGCAAATGCAAACTGTGAAAAGAGAAATTATGCTTAATTTCTGGACAGGCTTAGCAAAGTAATCTGTTAGTGAAGAATGGTGTTATTGATGTTAAGGGAAATGCATACTCACTGCAGAAATAAAAACTGAGAAACTGATCTGGGGTAAGAGGCACTGCTGTTTCTGTTTCATGAACTAGAAACAAATGTTCCCTTTTTGCCCCTATAGACTCTCACTGCCCTGATGGTCTTGATTCTCCTCTTCACACATAACCATGGCTAATTTATGCCTGTTTATCCTTGTACCAGCATTATTCATTAGCTAAAATGTGTCTTCTCTCTCTTCTCTCTGCTCTTACAATTTCAGAGGGTGAGCGTACTCCTTATCTGCCCCCAGCTCATAAAAGCAAAGTATATTTATTCCCAGGAACCCTTCTTAGCCCTTGTTCCAGTCTGAATTTATTTGTTTCACATGGTTGGCCAGAAGGGTGTTCCACAATCAGGATGGGCTCTCACAGGCTATATATGAATGGGAACGTAAGAAACAGGGTTTGAATTCACAGTTTTTCACACTCAGCCCAAAATCAAGTGCTTTATAGAATCACAGAATCATTTAAATTAAAAAAGACTTCTAAGACCACCAAGTCCAACTGTCAGTGTAGCACCACCACATTGACCACTAAACCCTGTCCCTGATTGGCACATCCACAAAATGTTTGAACACCTCTGGGAATGGCAATTTCACCCCCACCCTGACCATTCTTTCCCCGAAGAAATTTTTCCTAATATTTAATCTAAACCTACCTTGAAGGAAAGAATACAGAGGAACATAAGATAATAAAAATATAAAAGCAATACAAGGAAACACAACCAGATTACAGGATCATATTTGGTTACCTTCTTTCTGCATAATATTAATGAATCATAGTAATTGTGTAAACAACCAACATGTGCAGCAAGTAATTTTTTCCTATTAGTCCCTAAAGTAATAATATTCTTCTTATTTGTTATTGCCATCATCATTCATCTCTTTCATCCTGTATGATGTTTAACCCTCCCCTATACTGGCAATTCCTTCGTGTCATCATTGCATTTTAACAGATCAACCACATGCCATGAGCCAAGATTGCTAATGAAAATGTTAGATAAGTTTCTACTCTAGTTTTCAAGACAATTTTCTAACCAAGAATTACTTCAACACTTCACTTTTTCTCTTTTAAGTCTATTCCTTACCCATTTTAAAACTCCTGTGCTAATCACTGACTTCTCTATTTAGCTAATAATTTTCCTTGCAGAATTGTATCAGATGCTTTGTAAAAGTCTAAGTAGATTAGATGTATTTCATTTCCTTTGCCCAGAAAATCAAAGGAAAATAGAATCTTAATCCAGCCTGATCAAGTAAGCCTTTGTAAACCCATGTTGTATTCTATCACACATTTTTCCATGTCTTAAATTACCTTCAAAATCTAGACTCTAAAGAAATGAGGCCAGAAACACAAAAGAAAGTAATTTTTTGTTGAAGGGCTGTGTCATGGCTATGACACAACCATAGCTACATCATCTTTTTCCTTAACCTTACTGCATAAATGCCTCTGCTCTCTGTTTTATGAAAGCAGTAAAACTTCTGGTGCTTGTTTTAAATTAGTGATATTTTTGGCAATGTTACTTTATTAAAGTTTCTGACCTCAGCAACACTGCATTTTCTGAGCATGTTTTGCTAACTTCTAGCGTCTCATTTTGTACAGCAGAATTTAGAAGAAATTAATTAATCATCTCTAGTTGGCAGGATGCTCGAAGCCACAGGATGACTTTCTGGATTATTTGCATCTTCATTTGCTGAGCTACATACAAACAGAAGAAAACTCTACTTTTGGGAAGCTGGACCCTTAGAGTACATAAGGCTGCAGCTGTATTTCTAGACCCATTCTCATCTCTGGATAAAGAAGTTCAAAGATATCTAATGACCAGTTAAATATGTGGAATGAAGGATACTTCATTTCTTAGACACAGCAATATACTTACTAGAACTATCAAAGAAAGATAGAATCTCCTATTACCTCTTGCAAACCCTTTGGTCTCATTTCTCCTCCCCAAACATCTGCGAAGGTTCACCTTCTTCCTATAAACCTGCCTCCCACACTTGACTTCTTTTGAATTATCCCATTCTTCTTGCCACACCTAAAATTCACACCTACTTTCTGTTTACTTTTCCTTATTTATACTCTCATAATTTCTTTCAGCTGCTAAGAAGCCACTTTGCTTTCACATTGTATTTCCTGTAGCAGTGAAAAGCCTGAGGCAGGGCCACTCTTCTCACCTGACCACAGAGTAAGGTGTGCTTCACTTTCTATGCAAAATTGTATGGATAAATCAAGGCATGAAAAAGAAGAAAGTAATATAAGCAGAAGAAGCATTCTTCACATCATTAAATGCTCCATGGAAAAATCAGCCATGAGGAACTACGATGAGGAATGAATTAAATGAGTTTGTATAACAAGTTATAGACTTGATCTCCCTCCTGCAGAAAGGCAGTTTCACTTGTTGCAAAATGTGTTAGCAAATCAGTGTTTCCTAAAAGAGCAACTGTGCAACGAATCCCAAGATGATGCTGAACCGAGAAAGGCCCTGGCACAGGATCCAGAGAAATGCCAACTTATCCCACAGGTGAAAAGAGGGATGCTCTCCTAAACACTGGATAAAGCAAAATCTTCATATCCACAGTTTTCAGACAGAAGGTTCAACGTAAGAAATAATAAACTATCATTTGTCAGTTTAATATATTAAACATTTTGATATCACTAATTTGCTGCTGATGGTTGCTTCCACAGATTTTTGGCCAACATGTGCCAGTTTTCACTGTGCTAAGGTTTATTATGGGATTATTTATCCATCCTCTAGTACTCTGCTCTTCAATACTTACACCATCTCCTAGCTGGTTTTAATATGTGAGATGAAATATTAATCTTTAAAGCTGCTGTACAGGAAGTAGCTTTCAATCAAATAAACCTACATCACACAATCATCAAACTTTCTCTTTGAAACACAAATTCTCTATTATTCATTTAACAACAGTTATTTAAAAAAAAAACAAAAACCAAACTTCAATTTTTTTTTTCCTGTTAAGCAGGTTTCGCCAAATGAAACCATATTAGAAAATGAGATGAAAAGTGAAATGGATTGAGGGTATTTTACCAACATGGGGTATTACAATAATGAACTTGAATTTTTCACCGTAACCATAATAGCCTTGGTATTTAGGGGTCACAATTGAGTAAGTAGATTGTATTGGAATGAAACTATAGCTCGAAATTTCTGGGCTACCAAGAGTTTTGCAAAGCAAGCTATGGGAAGAATTTTTTTTAAATTTATTTTTTACTTGTTGTACATATTCTTCTAAATTCCTTTTGGTTGCTTTGAAAAAAATAAACCAGATTTTTTTAAAATTTATTTTTTACTTGTTGTACATATTCTTCTAAATTCCTTTTGGTTGCTTTGAAAAAAATAAACCAGATTTTTTTTAAAACAAAATGTTCTTTGCAAAACATTCCACATTTCTGGGTATTTTGTAAGCATTTTGTTTGAAACATTGTAGATTTTTCCAGTTCAAGAAAAAAATAGCTACCAAACAGATGCACTAGCTATTTCAAAATAATCCCTCCTGCTACACCAACAGAAAACTGCACTGTTGATTGCCACTGCTTAATATTGTTTCCCACACATTTTGAAAGCCATGATTTCCAGAGTGAAATATCCAGGACAGTTCACTGAAATGAGGCTTGGCATCCAGATTGCCTGCCTGGCTGTAATCACCCTTCGAGTTATTGAGCTTGTAAATCACATATCAAAACATGGGAACACATCAATTAATGTTCTACTGGAAACAAATCAAGGACAATCCTACAGTGTGACATTCTGCCAGTTTTTATTTTCAATAGACATGGGGAAGAAGCTGAAATGTTTGGTCACAGCCTCTATTTACCCAATCTGTCTTATATACTATTGCATAATGCTATCACAATATTAATATGCAAATTGCCACTCAAATAAAAGCCATGCTTTCCCTGCTGATTTTCAGCAGAGCTTCTGTTACAAAGGCAAATACTTAGCACTTATATTGCTTTTTCATCTTCAAAACTCCTTTAGTATATTTTAATTAATCCTTTTCCTTTCAATTTTCTGACCCTGCATTAGGTTTTCTGCCTCCTTTACCCCTGTACTCTCAAGGTTATGTCCTCCTCTTGATGTCTCCCATAGACTTTTCATGTTTTCAGAAATGATCTTCCTCTCATCTCTTTTTAGACCTAGAAAACAGACCTCAGGAGACTGTCCAGAAGAAAGGCCTAGTCAAGGGCAAAGGAAGTTTCCAAAGTGAAAAAGAAACGAACTCTATTTCCACGGAACACTGATCCCATCTAGGACAGCTGCTGCTTTTTCTTAGCAGGCACCTCAGTGTGGTCTCAGTCAGTCTCTGGAGGTGCAGCAGTGACTCCTCTGCAGGATACCATGCAAGCTGTGGCTCAGCTGGCCTCAAGGATGCTGTGCCTGGGCATTCAGACCAAGGCAGAAGATGAGGAAATAGCTGTAGCCTCTTACAGACAGCAACTTCTCCTCAAAGAGGATTTCTGCTGCAAAGTGTTGTGTGGGAGGCAGAACACTCTTAGGTCCTATGGGAATTTCCCAGCTCACAGGGAAAACACTGATTTGTGTTATAAAAGGAAAACTCTCAGTCCAGATTTCTCCTCTCAGACATTGAGACCACCCCTTTCTTTTTTTTATTGCTCTATTTTAATATTTAGTTAATTTATTATACCCTGAATTATTTTATTTACTGTGTTCTTTATGCAGATGTTTTGATGACAATTTCTAACACCAGGCTACTAACGCATAGAAGCAATTGAGGTGCTGTGTACCCTTCTGAAGATCAGTCACAAAATGGGCATCACTTCTGACCTACTTAAACTGTGAACCCAGGATTTCATCAGTACATAGGACAAACGCTTATCCGCTTCAAAAGGTTATATTTTACTCCCACAGCACAGATAGGTGCACATGGGACTTGGCAATGAGCTTCCAGAGAAAAGAAAAATTCTTGTGGTACTCCTGGAGTCAGTCATCTGCATTTCAAAGTGGACAAAAGGTTTTCTGTACTCAAGGGAGGGAGAACTGGACATTTAAAGTCTTTTTTTTATCATAGCTATTGATGGAAATAAGCTCAGATTATTATAGTTTTCATATGATACTTTAGATTTAGAATATGAAAAACGCTACACTGTAAAAGGAAATATTTCAGTTATTTCAGTGTATCATCTTGAAATATCAAAATAGATCTTACTTTTTTCCCCCCGGTAGTTTCAAGAGACAATAATTTTTAATTTATCAGTAATTTTATTCTTTATTTACAAATCTTTTATTTTCACTTTATCTTCTGATATGTGTAGGGAGTACATAGTAACCTATCCACATCTCCAATTACCAGGACATTCTACCTGTTTTTAGAATACTTCTTAACCAACAGCATGTGTTGTATGAAGACAGAATTTAGAGATGACTCAAAGATAACAGGCACTTGGTGTGTTAGCTGATATACTACATACTCTGCTTTATTCCTGCATTTCAAGTGCAGGATACACAGTCATGTGGTTAATTTACAATTCACATAAGATATTAAATTTATAATTAAGTCTTCCTACAGATGTATGTTTTTAAGCCTCTAAGTCCTAAGCCAGCATTGTTGGTAGCGTGTTTGTATCTAGTAAATCTGTGATCCTGGACACAGACATAGATCCCTGTTTGCTTGCACTGCATGCATTCTAACTTCACTGGACTTTTTAGATTGTGCCAAAAATCACTAACCAGGATTAAACTTGAAAGGATCAAGTGAGGGCAGATTGCTAGCTTAAGTAATTGATCATTTAAGTAGCTTGATATCTTGTGAAAACATTCATGTTCCTCTGCGTCATTACTTTTTGTTTATCTTGCACTGCTTAGGGTTTGGGGATTTATACCTATATATATATATATATACTATATATATATATATATATACACAGGTATATATAGTCAGATTGCCTTTGTTCTCCTTTTAAGGAAAAAAACCCCAACAAACAAAACAACCACTGAACTTACTTCCCTTCACACCCTCTTAAAAAAAAAAATCATAGTTACTATGGAAACAGCTATTAAACAGAGAGTAGCAGTAATTAATAACATCTGCAAGTGCAGTATGAAGTCTACAACACAATGAATTCCAGCATTTGGAGTGGTTTGTGCAGATATGCCCTTTGTTGCTTTGAATGGAATGGCAGCCTGCACAGACCCAATTACAAGAAGGGGCTTAACATTACCATAGTGATGTATCATGGCTTGTGAAATAGTTTGGACTGTAGAGGCATTAAGATATATAAATAAATGACATCATTATTGTATAGCTTAATGGTGCATGATTCTGGAAAGAATTAGACCCATATAGATGCTATGGGCAAATGCAAAAATTTTACTTTATCCTTTCAAATAGAACAACATAAAAATCTCGCTGCTGAAATGAGAGCAGAAGCTTGAAATGTAACTTTTACATCCATTCCTTCATTTGAATTATAGAGACATGGGCAGATCAGATGTGGAATTTACCTACAGATGCTTTTATCTTTTGACTTTTCACTTTAAAAATCAAATTGGAATTTTTTAAGAACAGCCAATTAAAGATTTTTAATAAATCATGAAAGAGATGAGAGAACTTATTTGTCTTCAGGCTTTATTGAAGAAGGAATATTATAAATATTTATTTGTTATTTTATTATTTCTTAAGGCTACTTGGCATAAAGTCTACCATCTATCCCACTAGCTTCTCTCATTAGGAAATATGAGTATACAAAAGATTCAAACTTTCCTTAAATAATTTTTGCAGCTGGTGTAAAATGTGTAGCAGAGGCTGTCTTGTCAGACTGAGGTATATTGTGTTGTATAGGAGGGAGTTCTGCTTTCACCCTGAACGCCAGTGTTGTGTCTTGTGCTCCTAAGCCAGAAGCTACGTGGCCTTTGTTACCTGAGCTAATAATCTCTGCTTAGGGGAGAAGCACATTAGAGGGGCCTGACCCCAGCTAACGGGGCCACCTGGCTCTGGTCCAGCACATGGCAAGGACAGCTCAGCCTGTGCTCTGCTCCCCTGGCATAATGAAAACTTGACTTCTTCTTGCCATTCTTTTTGCCGTCTTTTAAAGCTAAATGGACAGGTGCACATCAGTATGTGTAGACCATATCTCTCTTGGTGAGCTCACTCCCCTTTTGCTTCTTTGTTACCCCTCCTACTTACTGGCATCACTTTCTCATCAGCACACAGTTTTTCTTCCCTTCACTGTCTCACCTTCCTAATGAGTCAAATACAATCTTCCTACTAAACTTTAGCTTATCCTGTTGAACTTCCAAAAGTAGCATCTGTGGCTGGATGGCAGGACAGCACACATTATTTGCAGGAATATTTCAGTAAAATCTCAGCAATAACTTTGGAATGAAGCTTTGTAACCACCTGGTTAATTAGGTTAGATGGATTAAGTAAGTATGGGGTGTTGAGATGGCTTCATTCCATTTTGCTGATAGTGGTTTGCTATGATTATTCTGTTGCCATCACACAGAGTGCCTCTCCACTCCCTCCAGTGGGTCAATGTACCTTCTTTTAGCCCTGTAATGTTGCAAGAGACCATATTTCAGGAGAGTCCTATCCTTAAAGTTAGAAAAGCATTTACTAGTGTAAGAATGTATCTCACAAGGTGAAAAAATGGGGAAAATGGTCTGATTTATGAGGTTAAAGAAGAAATATACAATTGGTTTCAAGAAAGAACAGTATACGCTTCAAAACAGCGGAAGGGATGGAATAAACTAAGTTAAAATAGATTAGGGACTGGATAGAAAATAGACAAGGTTGTACAAAAATATTGTGTCAATCTCAAACATATAAAACATATGTTATTTGTGTAAGACTGCTCTTAGAAGTTATATTTCTATACAAGTTCAGAACATACCACAGCTTAAAATTTATAATTGAGGGTTTTTTCCAGCAAGATTACTGACATTTATGGTGTTCTGAGAAGAGTGTCACAACATCAATATGAGATTTACAATGAGCACTTTTACATTATACTGTGAAATATAACACAGTGATTCATGAACAAAAAAAATGTTAATTTCCCTTTGAAACTCAGAAACATATTAATGATAATACTAGAACAAACACAGAGACTTTCAAAACCAAACTACTATCTCCATATAGTGCTACAGTGTAAGTTCTGCTCAGCAATAACTAAAACATCCCTGTGTTATCAACACTGTTTTCAACATAATTCCAAAGCAAAGCCCCATACTAGCTACTCTGGAGAAAAACAACTCTACACCAAGCAAAACCAGTGCCATGGACGAAGTTTTAGACTGGCACTTTATTATAAAATATTTTTCTTGGTATTCACTGAGACAATGTTTATTGTTCTGGACTCCAAGTTTCAATATTAAACTATCCTAAAATTCTTGTTGGTTTAACTGCAGTGTCAAAAAACCCAAACATACAAAATAAACCTTCCAGTGTGAAAATGCACACAGCCCTGCTCTGGTGACTGGAATTAGAATGAATGCTTTCCTCAAATCTGACAGTAACAAGAAAAGCATAAACAGTCAGGTCAGATAGTGAAAGTTTTGCTACCGGATCCAGCACGCTTACTCAAATATGAACAAAAGCAAGGGTGAGAACAAAACAGCATTGATTATCTTGCTGCTGGATATGGGTCACAAAGTTTTTGCAATATAAGTTATATAAAATTCAAATATGTAAAACAATTCATCTCACTTGCAATGGGCTGGATCCTGCATTTCCATCTGGTGGAGACTTCAATAAGAGCATTTTTACTCCTGAAATTAGAAATTGAGATCAGCTTGCCTGCATTCTCCAGTCAGTCCTGCATCAGCAAACAGAATGAGAACTATTCAGCAAGATTACTCCCTCCTGCACTATGTAAAATACAGACATAAAAAAGATATTACATGCCAGGAAGAAAACAGTATTTTGGTATGTGGCATTGATTATCATAGAACTACAGACCCACAGAATCATTTAGGTTGGAAAATATTTTTAAGGTTACGTAGTTCAATCGCTAACCCAGCACAGCCAAGTCCACCACTAAACCATGTCCCTAAATGCCACATCCACACATCTTTTAAATACCTTCAGGTGTGGTGACTCAACGACTTCACTGGGCTGTCGGTTCCAGTGCTTGACAATCCTTTCCATGAGCAAATTTTTTCTAATATCCCATCTAAACCTTCCCTGGCGCAGCTTGAGGCCATTTCTGCTTGTTCTATTACTCATTACTCATGAAAAGAGACCGAGCACCACCTTTCTACAACCCCTTTTCAGGCAGTTGTAGAGTGATTAGACTCCCCTGAGCCTCCTTTTTCTCCTGGCTAAACACCCTCAGCTCCCTCAGCTGCTCCTCATCAGACTTGTGCTCTAGACCTTTCTCCAGGGTCATGCACACAGACCTTGTCACACTTTTTGCTGTATTTCAAGTAAGCACATTTTGACTGAACCCAGTAAAATCTGGGGGCTCTGTCTAGCAAAGCACGTGTTACACCAAGCACAAAGGAGGAATGTGTTCAGCACAATGCGAATCAGGGCCGGCAAGAATAAAGCCAGCACAGATTTATTGCCTATAACACCACCACAAAAGGCACTTACGGCATTTGGTAACTGTGTCCCATCTATTCACACAAGTGCTACAATCACTGCAGATGTTGTCTTAACCTGTCACTGGTTTCAAAAGTTTTCTGGCAATGCTGATTACTGAAGAATGAGTTTACATGCAAGCATAAAACCAGATTAATAAAACTTTGATTCTGGTGCTAACATAATAAATTTGAATTTTTAAAAAGTGGTTAAGAGACAGAGGGTCCTGCCCTTTTGTCTTTTATGCTAGATTTGCTACGGTGTAAATAATACATGAAAACATAAATTATATATCCAGAAATTGAAATAAAAGAGAAAGGCTTGATCATTAATTAATACTTGCTACTGATTAAATGAACTGAGAAGAAGCCTTTGATGCAAATTAAATTTTTTACTTTTGCAATAGGAATTTTTTTTCTGACATATGGACTACCATGGTCAGTTGAAAGATTCTCAGTACTTTCAGTAGAATCATAGGATAGAATCACAGAAACTTAAGTTGGAAACGACCTTTAAGATAAGAGTCCAACCATAAGCCTAACCCTGCCAATTCCACCAAGTAGCTTTCTGTATGATGCCTCATTATATCAATACCTTTTGCTCCCTTGCTCCTTCACAGAAAGGTCTTGGTCAGGTATGACAGGCAATAAATTTAGAAAGAGGTGAAGTAAGAATGATTTGCTTCCTTCATGTTTGTCATTCAAGTGCTTAAAGAAAAAGACTTGTCAGCTGTTAATAGATCTTTAGGAATCTCAATGTAGATAAATCATAAGAGCTCCTGCAATGTTACTGTGAAGTACAAGCCATGGATTTAAAACAGTGACTACATAAGGAAATAGTTTAATCAGCAAACGTAAAGAATTTGGTTGTTTAGGAGACTTTTATAAAATTTTAGAGACTTTTTAAAACTTCATGATTTGTGCTTCTTTTTTTCTGCATTGCGGGAGGGTGAAGACCTACCAAGAAATTTAACTTTGCTAGTTTTATGTTTCAAGTCAGTCACACTTTCTTGTTGAAGGTAGTGGGAGCTAGTTTGAGGCTTATTACTCATATCCACACACGGCTGTAGGATGAGGTCACCATTTCTAAACATTTCGCATCTTTATTAAATACCTGGAAAATTAATGAATTTTCAGGCCATAAATAATTAGGCCAACCAAAGACTGCACAATTAGTAAATAACAAATTGCTCACGGATTAAGTCCTCCTTTCTTTTTTTCCCCATGCTCCAGGCTGGCATTGGATTCCTGAGTTTCAGATTCAGAAAAAAAGGCAAAATGTGGAGGGCTGTGAGCCTTTGATTCAGGAGTCCTCTGCATGCCCTTGGAGGAAAGAAGCCTGAGGGCAAAAGGACTCAGAGATAAACCTCTCTCTAGGTTACAGTGAGAGACTGAACCACCCCCAGCATGCCTTGTTTCTATCTGGTAATACCTTGTATCCAGTTGGTAAATTGGGTTCTAACCCACCCCCTGCCTTTCCCATAAAAAGGGCCCTGGATCTGCCCTGAATCAGGGAGGTGCTGTCCCTGGGCTCCCCTTCACAGGGACTGCTGGACAATAAAGCTGTCTCTGTGGCACTGCCACACACGGCTCCTGTCTCTCTGTCCCAGAGTTTGCCTCGAGTGATCTCACACAGAGCTGAAACCACAAGAGCTGGAATCACTTGTAGCTGAGAAATCACTGCACTAGCTGAGATCACCGCTGTCCAGGGAGGCTGCCTTGGCCCCTAGAAGAGCTGTTCTTTGCAGGACACTCTTGCTAGGAAGGTCCTGGCTTTCCGGTGCTTGACCAGCATCAAAACTCTCTGTGATAGCAAAACTTCAAAACCTGACTTCCAGCCTCACTTAATTTTAAACTGTTACTTGTTTCCACCTTTTCTCAAAACTGGGCTGCAGTTCAAGTTTGCTTGTAAATCCTGTGAAGCTTGCAGGTTGATCTTGAATTGTCTACCACAGATCTTCCCAGAACACCACATAGCCCTTATCAAGCTCCGTTTTCCAGCCCTGGCTGCTCCTCTACACCTCATCCAGCTTGTTTGGAGCTAACCTGAGTATTTCTCCTCTATGCTGGAGCCACATATAGACAACTTCTCTTTCATCCCTGAGTTTCAGTGAGCTCCACAGGCATTCACTTACACGGTTCACAGTAGGAATACCTTGCAAAGGGTCTTGTTATATAGTTGTAAATAGCACAGTAGATTGGAAGCTTTGAACATTTCTCTATTAAATCATAGCAGTATTTTGTGTAGAATCTTTTCCACCTTTCAGCTATTGTTCTGTGTATTAGTACGGATGAAACAGTCACAATCCAGACCTTACAGCACTAGGTGGGGTGTCAACCCACCCATACATTGCACAGTTCCATTGCTAATCACGTGTTACTGTTGTTGGAACTACTAGCAGCTATAATTACTGCCCTAAGAAGCTCTATAAGCATCTGAAGTGTAGGCTTACAGAAAATTATACTAACGACGAAAGAAACATTCCTGTGTAAACCTGTACTAATCTATTATTTCACGATTTCACCCTCTGATCTTCTGATCTCCTTTACATTATATTGAAATGGTACATGTGAGTAAGGGTGGTCTTGCTTATTCTCACCTGCTGGAACCATTTCCTGTGTGTTTGCATAGTTACTTGTACCCTCTCTTTCCCAGACAAACACGTGAATACTTTTCTGCTTGCCCACTCCAGTGGGTTCTCCACTGGGAGAGCATCTCTTTCCCAGCTCAGTGCCCACAGCTTGCTGAACAGACCCTTGGGGGCAGCACTGCTGTGAGTTTTACACGAACACTTTCCTGCTGAGAAGAGAAGAAATGGGCATATGCTCGATCCTGCAGGTAGGGAAGAAGACAGGTGGGGCATTCCCTTTTATTCTGGAGGAGTGTTGCCAGTGCATTAGTGTGTTGCCCACTGTAAAACTGTAGGTGTTTTGGGGCACGACTAACTGAAGAACATCTGGTTCCTGGTAACTCAGCAGAATTTAGGCATGAACTTGAGCCAAACTTCAGAGTCCTATCAAGGAGCAGAATCAGTAATTTTGTCCAATATTCATGTTCATAACTGAATTAATGTTAACTTGATACTGATAATGCTACTCTTAGTGTGAGAGCCAAAGAATGAGGAGATGCCTTAAATTACACTCTAAGAAGTAAATTTTTCATGGTCTTGTGCAACCTGTTCTAGTTCACATTTCCACCCCCTTTCCTCTGTGCATTTCTCTAAACCTTTAATCCACTCTTTCTACCCCCGATCTCCTCACGGTACATCCCATGGGAAGCAGGACTCTTGTGCCACAGGACCATGACTCTGCTGTTACCCTGACATCTCTGTGCAGAAGCAGAGGTACTCAGGTGAGCAGCACTGCCCCTTCATGTGGCAGAACTGCAAGGCCTATGAAGACCTGCAAAAGCTGGGCTATAGATACTCTTCAGATGGTTTGAGTCTAAAGGCTGCAGAATCATTTTAGAAAATGCTATTTCAGACTTGCATCCAAACCCTGAATCCTACATACCTCTAGGTAGGTGGATAGGTGAAGACAACTGGGAGTTCTTCCCACCAGCTCCCAAGTGCCAGCTCCAATCCAGAAACAATGTAGATGAGTGACTGCATTCTTTACAGATTGCAACTGAAATATCATGCTGGCTTTGAGCCTGGGCAATGTGAACACTCAATTCTTCATTTGTGTATCTCAGTTTTGATCCCTTTGCCACCTTTAAAATAGAGGTGAGCACTTTCCTGTTTTATAGAAATGGTTGTGAGTTAATACATTCAAGATTATATGATCCTTAAATACAAAAGAACGTAACAACATGAATTGTCTGCTCTTTCATTTTCACCTGTTGAACCAAATAAATATATTCAAATATAAATATATAAGCCTGTAAAAAGAAAAAAAACCAAATAAAACCAACCCACAGATAGGAAAGAAAATCAAATTTGTCACTGAACTTTTAAACGCTTTAGCAAATAAGCTAAGAAATATTTCTCTGGGTTACTTTCTGCATTTTTACTGAGAACGTACAGTTGCCACAGAGACTGGTGTGCGTGAACATGGGTAAACGAAAGGAGGGGAGAGGGAATGCGTCCTCTGAATTTCCAGAGGGATCTGAAATGAATATCTGGGTTAGCGATGCGGCGGGGCGGGAGGTGAAGCCCGAGGACTCCCGGCCGCGCCCCGGGGCCGCTTCCCAGAGGCGCTCAGGACCCTGCGGGCCCGGGACGCTGCAAAGGGCGGGGGCGAGGGCGCGGGGGCCGGGCCGGCTCCGCGGGGAGAGCGGCATTTATAGACACATCCATAAAATAGCTATTTAAATCGCAGCCCAGGCTGGTGGCACACGGGCTGTGCGCGGCTGCTGCTGCTGCCGCCGCCGAGAAGGGAGGAGGGGGCTGGAATTGAAATAAGGCACGAAGCGGTTTTAAAAATAGCGTGCGGGCTGCGCGGAGCGGCGCGGGGCGGGGCGGGGCGGCGGCAGCGCGGCCCCGGGGCGGCCCGGCCCGGAGTTCCTGGGAGCCTTGTATGGAGCGCGGCCGCCGCAGGGCCCGGCGCCCGCCCCCGCTCCGCGCCCCGACTTTCCCCGCTGCCGGCAGGGAAGGCAGGAGCCGGCACCGATCTGCGCGACTCCAACTCTCTGCCCTGCTTCCCCTCCTCTTCTTTCGGGAGCCGCCACCCCGCCTGCCTCTCTCCTCCTCTTTCTGCTCGGCAATCAGTGGAATAAATCAGGGAAGGACGCGCGCGCACACACGCAGAGTAGGATCTGTTACAAAAGTAGCGCTGATGGCGGCGGATCAGATGAAGCTGGAGCTGCTGCTGGAGTAGCAGAGAGTGGAGTATCGCTCGCTCTCTCTCTTTTCTCTGTTTCGCCTCTTCCCCACTCCACCCACAGATCTCCATCGTTTCTCCTCCTCCTCCTCCTTCCCACCCTCGGCCGCGCTCCCGCTTCTCCGCGCATCTCTGGGCTGCGCCTCCTGCGAGGGGGCGGGTGGGGGGAGCGGAGGAGGCTTTAAAGAACCACGGCCCCCCCCGCACCGCCACACACACGATAATTGAATTTATTATTATTGCCGTCTCGCCGACTTGGGGAAGGGGGATCGATCTTCGATCAGGAAGATGGCTGCTGGCTGGCTGCTGGTCTTTAGCTTGACACTTTTCCAGTCCCTGGTGATGAACCACTCCTCGGAGGGACCCTTCCCCTCGGCCACCACGTAAGTCCCGGCGGGGTCTGGGGGTCCGGGGCTGGGGCATGGCGGGGGCGGGGGCGCTCCTCGGCGCCAGGGACAGCGACAATACAAAGGGAAATCAAGTTAGAGCGGGCGGAAAGTGGCGATCGGGGAAAATTGTAGGTTTTCGGCAGCTTTTGCTTAGAAAAGAGTCAGGATAGCAGAAGGTCCCGCCGGTGACGGCCGGCGGCGGGACTTTTGAGGTAAAGGCTTCGCCTGGGAATCCCTCTCCGGAGCGGCTCCCAAATATACCTCGTCAGGTCATCCTTGCCGAGAAGAAAGTTTCGAGTTACACAGAGTCCGCCTCTTCCTCCCGCCGAGGTTATTCCAGCCTGGATGAAGTTTCAACACTGTTTACAAAAAAAACCTGAAAACTTTCGCAATTTTATTGAAATCCACGCAGAAGGCGGATTTCGTTGCCTTTCCGCGGCCGGCGTGGGAAGCGGGCAGGGCGGGCATGGCCGGGAGCTCCGAGCCCGAGCCCCGGCTCCCTCCTGCCCGGCCGGGCTGCAGCGCGCCCGCGGGGGCTCGGGCTGCGGAGGGTCCGCGGGTGCGCACGCGTGGGTCCCGCCGGAGCGGCTTTCCCACGCTTAAAGCCGCACAGCTGAGGAACTGTTTTCTTCAGCCTCGGCCTTGCGGATCGTTACCTCTCAGAAATACCTTCTCGAGAGCTGAGGGATGCTCGCGGTGCACGCAGCTCGGCGCCTTGCCTGGCCCTGAGATAGAAATCTTTAAAGCACTGCAGAATTATTAGCACGAAAGTGTTGCCCAGAGCAGTGCAAAGATCAAATAATCATGATGCAATAAAAGAAAGGCAAAAGGAAGCCAATACATCATATTGAAGATTCGCCTACAGATAGGAAAAAAAACCCTAAAAAACAAAACCACGACAAAGCACTATGTGATCGTGTTTTCTTCCTTTTTCTTCTCTCTCACCTCATTATTTTTATATTCTTTTTGTTTGGTTGGTTTTTTGAAGCACTTACCTTAGTCCCCGAATCTGGGTTAAAGCTACCAGTAGGTAACTTTTAAGTGGATGACTCACTTTAATGCATTTTACATAAGAAAAACAGTGCTAACGGTAGTCTTTCCTTATTGTTTAACACTGGGTAGAATTTATTGGTGTCGTTCATCGTGGGCAGAAGGATGCGTTGCAGTAATTACCAGCAATGCATTTTCACCAATTAGTACTGCTGGTAGGTTGTTATAATTGGATTCAGTTCTGAGTATCGGTTCCATTATGAAAGACTCAAAGGGATGCTCGCACTGTTCAATGAAAGGAATACAAAGATAAGTGTAGAATAACCACTTAATATCCTCTAAGTTGAAAAAATACAGCCTTTCATTGTAGGCGAATTTACCTTTTAAAATATTCTTGTGTTGCAGTGTATAAAGATGTGCCATGGAGAAGCAAGTGTAGCAAAACACAAACCTAGGGCTTTTTAAATTCATTGTTTTCTTGTGTTTAAGCTCACGTATTTACAGTTTTTTGAGCTCCGGTATTTACGGTTTCTCACTGAGCTGATAGGGTTATCATACACAACTAATCACAATTTACCTTCTATGTGGATTTTTCTTAGTTTAAAAGAGAAAGAAGAATGGAACCCAGTGAAATTAAAAGAACACTATCTAGAAAGAATATGTATAATTTCAAATAGAAGTCCAGATCACTTTTTGACATAAGAATATGTGGTATTCTTTTAAAACTGGTTCTGTCTCCACATCTATTTTGCCAATTCCCTTCAGAATTCACCTTTATTGACAGTCATGATAATAGAAATTAAGACAGTGAAACATGTAACTTTAATTATAACTATACCTATGATAAAGTAATTCAGAATATTATGTTAGTCATCAACATTTCCATGTTCTACACAACCTACTTGCTGTTGGCCCTCTTTTTTTCTCATCCTCATTCCACTGAAATATCACAGAAACAATCTATAGCAACTGTCCATCCTTCATAGTACTGTTTTCCCTTTGAAATGGAACCAAAGTGCAGGCAAGGCTTAGTTTGTCTAGAAGGCAGGAAACAACAGGTTGATGCAGGGAGAGCTGCTTAGCAAAAAGTAATGATGTAACAGGTGAAGGAGAAGATTTTTCTGTTCTTTTTTAAGACTTGACAGCAGTGTTTCATTTCCTACTAAAAATTACAAATGGGGGAGAACAAAGAGAAGTGACGCAAATGCTCTTAATGTAAAAGATATTATATATTAAGGATATTAAAAATAGGAATAAAAAAAACACAGGAGAGGAGAATAAAGGAAAGAAAGGATATGAATAATTGAAGAACTGGAGGTTTGCTGATATTATGTACTTAGCTACCTGCTTTCTCCCCATTATTTTCAGCCTCTTTTTTCTCTTAGTTAAAAAGTTGGTCTGAGGAAGCAGGATTTCCCAGCTGTTGTGTGAAAAATGTGCATTTCAGAGCTATAGAGTATATGATTTCTTCAACAGCTGATTATTGTGCAATCACTTTTCCCTCAGTCATGTTTCTTCTGCATTAATAAATATTTTAACATGTGCTTTTACTAAAACATTCAGAAGTCCCTATCACCAATACAATAATATACAAGCATGTAGCATTCTTAGCAACAAATGCTGAATGTTTATGCAATGCCTGTTTTATAGAATCTCAGTAATTTGATTAGTTTTAATTCTCTGATAAGGCAAAAAAGCCCAGATATATTTATACAGCAAAATAAAGAGAATTTCAGGTGAAGGTTTGTGTTGTATGAAATGGTAGCATTAATTTTTCATTGAAAATCTTAGCAGGTGGTATTGCATTCCTTGCTTCCAGTGTTGAAATATTTCACTGCAAATATTGATGACTTTCCCTTAGTAAACTATTTAAGTATAGTAGTAATTGTGTCTTGATCTGAGCTATCAGGCTTAGCTGCTGATTGATGCAAATTGCATTCCATTTGAATGTATCATATTAATTGTGTCATGTATTAGGGATCTGTCTGTTGGTACAAGATACCATGTTCTTACTTTTAACATAGCAATTCCAAGTCCTTCAATTACACATGCAACACAACAGATACGTTTCACTTAGATGAGAATATTGTGTACAGTACTCCTGGCACTATAACCACACTACTGCTATCACAGTAACAAAGCACTTCTTTCTTTGTAGCCATATATACTCATGTCTGTACAGACCTCAGAAAAAAAAAATCTATTAAATATACAATGCTTGTATGTTTCCTGGTAATGATAGCAGAAAACTCCATTTATTTCTGTTCTTTTCTCTATACTGCATGAAGATAGTCTTGAGTTTAAGTATATCTTGTGATTCGTAAGTATCCTTTTGGCACAGCATGTGTTGATACTGTTGCTGGTAATGAGTAATGTACTTCATAAAGATACAACTTCTCCTTTCTGATAATAAACCTGTTTGTACTGATTAAACGAGAAAAAAAACCACAAACAAACGAAACATATTTTAATTTTTATAAACCTACAGATTAAGCCTTTCAAAATCAATGGGATTGTTTCTGTAATTACTACATCATTGTGGATATATCTTAATGTCTGTTCTTTTTATTCCCCCCCTCTAAGTTTCCTCTGGCACTCCTTTTCTCTTTCCTTTATTTTTTAACATTTTTTCCTCCTCAGTCACTTGTTCTGTATGTGTGTATTACATTATATATTATATTCAAGACAGATCTGCCACTTAAATAAATTGGTGTAAAACATCAGTGGACAAAGATAATATAAAAAAGATAAAAATAGTATACATATGAATATATATCTATATGTATGCAGACAGGACATTTTTAGAAAAGAAGTTGTGTATTCCCATTTTTTACTTGCATGATTCATCTTTACTGTTTTGGTGTCATTAGGACAACTCAGGGAAGTCTATATGAGTCATATGAATTAGGGATTTTACAACTGGGACATTCATATTTTTGGCTCCTGCACATGGACCTAACAAGTGTAGGTCCTGCTGAGAGTGCGGCTGGGCTTGGCATCACCTTCTGTATGGCACCAGTAACCAAAGGTAGAGAGATGACATTTATGATGTTTTCTTTTCATCTGTTTCTTCTGTCAGAGTTAGGGATTTTGACACCTCTCATATGCGTAAAATCCCATTTATAGCTTAAAGTCTGTGGTAGAAGAATGCCAGTTTAACTGCTGATGTTAATTAGAAAAGACGACTGTATTAATGGATTATAAAATATCAGGCTCTTCCTCATTTGAAAATTGTATTTTTCTCAACCTATTAAAAATATTCACTATTAGGAAAAAATAAAGTACTGAAGTGTACCTTCATATCAATGAATTTGAAAGAGAGCCAAAAGATGTAATCTACTTAGAATCAGGGAAGTGCAATATCACCTCTTAGTGTTTTCTCAGCAGCACATGTCTAAATGCTGAGCATTATGCAAGATGTCTAAACCCACTGATATTTTAAAGGGTGTTGCTCCATTCCATTCTTCTAGTGGAAACATACTTAGAATAAGTGTGAAACAGCTTGTTGATTGGTGGTGTTTATTTGGGTGTTTTGGTGGGATTTTTTAATTGTGTGGTGGTGGGGGGTGTTGTTATTTTTTTTTTTTTTGATGTCCCTGTACATGTGGTGATGATAAATGCAAATTATTTGGATCCACAAAGTATTTTTCTCTTTTACATATTTTATGATGTAAATTGTGAATGGGCAATTTTTTCATTTGTTTCCCTCCTAGGTATTTATGCTGAAGCCTCAGAATTTACAAATTCTATAGATTTACATTTTATTAAGTATGAAAATTCAGCTGAAAACATCAAAATAGATACTAATCATAAAATGAAATTTCATTGAAATAAATCAGCATTATAGAGGTTCTTGCCATCTTTCATTTTGCAGTGATGCTATTTTCAGAACTGCATTGCTCATACCCTGCAAAATGATTTTATCCAAGAATTCAGCTGCTAGAAAGAGAGCTGGAACTTGGCAGCACATTAGCCTGAAATATATTCATTGTTAAATAGAAGGCCTGTTGTACAGATCTTAAAAATATTTATCTAGCAGAGTATTTGAAACTGATGGAAGCATGGTCAAATTCTTATTGCTTTGATGTTTTGTAACAAAGAAAGAGCCCAGACTCTAGTTGCCCACTGGCAACTGAAATGTTTGTGCCTTGATCCTTTGTTGCCTTCTGCGAGAATCCTGTATCCAAGATAGTGTTACCTTCTTCACCAATGTTTGACTTAAACCTCTGTATGATAGGGATTGCAGTTTAGAAGCATTTTAGTAGAGAAGAATGACTCATTCTGTCTGTTGCTGATCATAGTTGAAGTAGAATTGAGCCCCAGACTGTTTTGTACTTCTTTGCAGCTGTACCTGGACTTTGCTTCCCTATGCTTGAGCTGCATATTGTGTTTAGAATGCTCATAAAGACCTTTGTGACAAAAGGTGATATTTTTAATGGCAGAAAATGTTGTTTTCTAGTGCCTTGTTGACAAATTTCCTTTAATAGATGAGAAGATTTACCACAAAACAGCACTGGAATAAAATTACTGGACCATAGCTACAATTTGGTAAAGGCAGATGCCATAATTAATTTATGTTTTTTAAAAATGCTGAATCAGACTTCTTGATAGAAAAAATGACAGCTCAGTGTCCTTAGTGTTCTGGTAAAAAAAAAACAAAAACAAAAAACTCCATAGCTAGCACCTTGACAATGCAGAGAAAATAAGAAATGCAAAACAATAACTGCATTTGTGTCCCCAGCCCTGGGCAGCGCATGTGTGTTCTCTCTTAGATCACTCTCAGCCCATTCCTGCATCAGCTTTTTCATTCCCCCTACAGCTGCTGCAGGATAGGTATCAGTGCATAACTAAATGATTTGCATTTGAGATTACAGCTCTGATTTATCTCTCTTGCTGAGTCTGTTAAAGAGCCTGATCCCACACAACTTTCCTCAAACATGCGTAGGGCAATGCTCTTTCCTTTAGGATCAGACCAAGAGCCAAATTTTGCATCAGTTGTCCCATTGCCTACTGCAGCAAATTGGTCATTGCTGTTAGGGGGAGTTATGATTCTTCTTGCCTTCCTGATTTCCAATAGTAAAAGAGAACTGGATTCAATATTGTTTGCAGAATATGATTTTTATGTCACACGGTACTGTGGAATGCACCCCACTAGTGCTGCAGGAGCAGCTCACACTTAAGTTGGAAATACGTAACACTGATAGTGAAATTACTGTCAACTGCACTTCTACTCCAGTAATGTCCATGGGTTGTATATTCTCAATTTAGGGCCAGACTATGCTGCTTGTACCCTGCAATGAATAATGTCCCATTGATACTATCAGAAGTATTTGTGCAAGAGTGAAGATTTTCAAAATACACTTCAGCACTTTTTAATAGCTAAAATTAATGGCATGTGCCTACAGCTATTCAGCTGAATCCCTCCTGAAGAGGGATTTTTCTTTTCCTTCTCTACTGCTTTCCAAACTATTTTTTGACCTACTCTGCTTCTAAGCAAACTCAGTGCTTCACATCTTCCTTCCTTTCATCCTTCCTTCCAGACTTAGTAAGTTTTCAGGGTGAAATGTAAGATAGACTCTCTCTTTCATAGCCACCCTGTGACAAGAATATGGCTCACTGTTTGAGAATGTTACAATAATGATGGCAGGGATAGGACCATGGTTTTTGCTTGTGTCCCTGCTTACAAGACCTTTCTCTTCATGCCAACAGCAAAATGATGACAAGGAGTGAATTTCTGTTCCTTGTATCATTTTTTCCTATTTATTTACAAAGTTTCTAACACGTTTATGAAAATGGTTGACATTATTTTGCATCAACAAATCAGCAAGCTTTAGCAGATAATTACAGTAATTCAAAATCAGACTTTTTTTTTAATCTGAGGCAGGCCTGAAATAACCATGGAATGTGAATGTGAAGTTGTAATATTGCTGAGTATTATAAAAAGTGATTTATTTTATTTTCACCCTCTTTAAATTACATTCTCACTGCCTCTCATTTTAGGGGTGGGTAGGGTAAGAACTACAGTCTGATTTTGCTACAGATATTCTGCATAGTGATTTAAGAATTTTTTATTTTTTCTGAAATTTCCTTTGTTTCTCCAGGACCATGAATGTTCAGCCAGAAATGCAGAAATTAGAAGATTTTTTTAAAAAAATATGTCCTATGGACCATATGAACTAAGAATAATTTTTGCATAGCCTTTATTAGATGTGACATGGAGGTAGTGTAACATTGGATTACTGGTCCTTTTTTCAGCATAAAATGCTTCAGTTGAAATCTGTGAGCAAAGTCTCTCAGATTTATTCATTATAACTAAATCTGATTCACTTTTGACCTCATTTGAGAAGTAAGAAAGAACACAAAGGAGTTGCTGAGTCCACAGTCTAGTTTTTGTAGCAATCAGGTGATAAATTATGTTAATTTTTATTTAAAAGAGAAGAGCTAGACTTGGTTCATCCAAACAGTATTTGAGCTGAAGTGCTCCTATTGTCCCTGTGCAGGTTCCCACCAGACTGGTCTAGAAGCTTAAAAGGTTTCCCAGTGATATCTCTCATGCCCTTATCTTTACTGGGTTTTTTATTATATTGTGATAACATGGAATAAATATGCTTACATGTAGGCATAAAAATAAAGTTACAAAAGTTCTGTGGCTAAGGGTGGTGGCTGTTCTAAAACCTAAATCATGTCATGCCACTTTTCTCAATTGTCACTATTAATGCCGTGCTGCATTTTTCTTTATACACGAAGGTGGTCTTAAACAAGTAAGTAAAAGGGAAGTTTTGTTCATTCTTGAAATGAGCAGAAATTTGCCACACTAGGTATATGTTGATTCCTGATTAGAATTTCAGAGCTTTTCTATAGGAGAGAACTTAGTCACAGGAGCTGTTCTGTCAAAGATTATTGAAGTCTGAAATGGATGAATTGTGTTATCAACACTGCAGGAAGGAGAGGAGTAGTGAAAAAGAGATGACAGGAAGTGTGAATTACAAAGTTAGGGTTCTTTCTATTCCTCCCCTGACTCTTACAGGTCACTCCTGCACATGTAGATCCAGTGTCCCATGAGACCAGTCAAAATGTCGAGGGATAAGTACAACAGTCCACTAAAAGGCAAATTTTAATTAATTATGTTCTGATGTGGACTAGAGGCGATAAAAATGGTTTAGTTTGTAAATGAGTAAATGAAGTCCCACAGTAATAATTTTCCCCCAGTGTGGATTGGGATAGCCTATTTGGTAGAAGTCTTGTGGATCCTAAATACAACCCAGTACTGGGAGGCAATGCTCTTTATTTGGGGAATACTCTGCCCTTAAAACTATGTTTTTTGAGATTAATCCAGAAATGTGGTGGTTTCTTATGCTGATATTAATGCAGAAGTTAATTTTTTTGCAGTACATGGCACTTTTCTTTCAATTTATTTAAGTAGAAAAAAATATAATGCATAATATACTATTCATTGGTAAGTAGAGTAATTTCTGCATATATTATTGAACATCCATTTTTTCTGTTAGCCTCACTTGTAATTTTATTATTTCTTATGTATAGGTGTAAAAAGTTCTTTAGATTTTTTCAAAGACAGGTCAAAGTGAAGAATAATTCATGTAGGGATGGAAACTAAGTGTAGTGAGCAATGAACCTTCTTGCAGCCTCATCATCTGTGGAAAGTATCCTGCATTAGGTTGGTTAGCTGTGTGTTTCTTAATGCACAAAGTATTTCAATATTTCTTGATCTGAGACTTTTTTCAGAAATTAATTCAATGGCACCAGTTTTGAAAAAAAAAAAAAAAGGCACTAGACTCTGTAATTTACTTTAATCACAAATATTCTTATTTTGTTTTCTATGATGTACATCCTGAATTGTGTGTGCCATGGCTGAGCTTTTTATCAGTAAATGCCTCTCTTTATTATTATCTGCCTCGCTTTAAGTACCTTGCCTTTTTTCTCAAATTTTGTACCTTAGTTTTCAATATTAATTTCTCTCAGTAAAGTAGGAAACTCCAGTATCTTACCATTTAGTCAGGCAAGGGTTTATTGTCAAGATTAATTTGTTAGCCAATGCCTCTAAAGCCTTCTGTAGTTGAAAAGTGTTGTTAAGCTGTTAAGCCTAATTTATTAAGATGTGTGTTTGCTATATTCCTACTTTACCTCACAAACTTGCATGACCAAGTCTTTCCCAGAGGGATGATACCTCTGGTTTACCTGGTTCTCAAAGTGGTTTCTTAATAGAATCTTTACAGAAAAGGTACCATCATATCTGCTTCTTTTGGCAACTTGTGGTCTGGGGATCTGGAAGAAGTTAATCCCCATGATCTGTACTTCTTGGACGTACACAGATTGCAAAACATAAGCTTACCAGCATTTTTAGAAACTAACAGGAGTCAGCAAAAATCTGCAGACAGTATCGTGAAGAGAAGCCAGTATGTGACTCATGCCTACACTGCGCTCGTTGCACTCCTTGCCAGTCGTGCCAATTCCTTTTCCAGTGTGGAAAGCACTGGGAGCTGTGGATCCCAGGATCTTCTGAAATTTGTACTCTGAATATTTTGTACTTTGAAAAAGAGACAGTGGTTAGATAGAAAACCAGCCAAGGGCTCATGGCATGAGTTCATTAGCGTGATCTGTTGCTTCTTTTGCACACAGGCTACTGCTGGTTTTATTCCATTTCTAAAATGGGAATGACACCCAAATTGTCATCCTGCTTGAATCAATGTGTTTAATAATGCAAGGTGTCCTGTTTCTGTAAGAAATATGTTAAGAAAAGTACATATTTTTTTCTGTTTACAGACTAGTAGCATGCCCACGAGGATCACCAGCAATCACTAATTACATGACAATCACCAATACTCTTCAGATTTCAAGCAGGACTGACATAGTTTTCATAGCAATTATTTTTGTTTGCTACAGACAGCAACAATAGAAGTGTAGTCCCTAATTTTTTTTTGTTGTTGTTGTTTATCAAGGCACTCTTTTTGCCTTAGCATCTTCTTGATTAGATTTTTTAGCTGTTGTGAACATATTTTAGATTATGTGGTAGATATATAAGCTGGGAGAGAATCACTAATATGTGCAGGAACATGTGTTAAGGAGATTTCAGTGTAATATACACATGGGGAAAAGGTTTGTGGTAATTGAAGGCAGAATGTGGTCTCTTTTGACTGATTAGAAATACATGAGGGATCTGTGCATGACTAAGAGTATGTCTAAGACACACTCTAAATGTCTTTGGAAATGGTTGGGTACCCAATTTCATCCTTCTTTGCACCAGTGTAATTTCAGCATAATGAGTATCAGTCCTGTATCATTTAAATCCTGAGTGCAAGAATGAGTCCGCATAAAATAATTTCTGATTAAACACATACAGGTTTCATTGCAACAGAATGAGTCATCACTGTCAAGGCCTGATTGTGGAAATTACATAAAACAAAATGTAATACATGATTGTATTAGGCTTTGCAGAGGGGAATAGTAAGATATCTCAAGGAAACCATGTGTGATATCAGATGTGGTCATTTGTCTTCCTTTTAAATTATAAGCTCTGACACCACTTCATTGTCTGTGCCCCACTGAACAAGTGTCCATGTAAAAAAGAAGTTCTTAATGTGCTGGAAGGCACTGAAAAATGTTCCCCCAGATTAGGAACAAATACGATTTTATTACATAAAACTGTGGAGTTGTAAGGAAGAAATACTTTCCTTTTCAAAGTACTGCGACATCTAGTAGTGTGCAGGTTAACTCTAAGTGGCTTTCATAAATGTACATTTTTGTAGTTTTATTTTTGGTTTTGGTTTTTTTCTTCTTAAGCAATTAGTTCTAGAGCTTAATTTGGAATGGTAGAAATGATAGAAGTAATTTAATTTAACCCCTCATTATGCACAACCGAGTAATTCATTCATCTTTGGGTATGAAGTCTTGAGTTTTCTGGCAATTACAATTAAAATCAGCAAGAAATTTACAGACAAACTTTGTTTTTTTTTTCAGTGAAGATGGATTTACTCTGAAAGATTTTATTGATGCTTTATGGGGACATGAGGTAAAATTCTGATATGATAGCTGTTTTGCTAATAGAAGCAAAAGCCACTGTCTTTACTCATCTTATATATATATGTTCCTTGTATAGATACACTCCTCCAGTCTGCAAAATTAGGATTAAAAACACCCATCACTTCCTTGCATGGATGGTGAGAGTTTCAGTTAACAACTGACCATAAAGAATTTTGCAGTGAATGTATGGAACAATAATTTGCTTGCAGGTATTTTGCTGATAGCATTTTTTCCTTTCATAGTTCCATTTATTGGTAGAATAAAGTACTTTTATGGCCTGCGAGGTAGTCTTGCACAAACACGCTCAGTTATTCTTGTAGGTATCCATGCTTCTACAAACACTTTATGTATTCATTAGTGATGCTTTCAGTGTTGCAAATACAGGTTAAACATTGATGATTAAATCTTTTGTTCCACACATCGCATTAACTGGGGCTCTATTTCTTTTTAGTGAATAGGATTCTACTCAACAATTGTCCCATTATTCTCTGTGGGAATATTGTGTTTATAGAATAAAATGATGATCAATGTTTTAAGAAATTCTTTAGAAAAACTTTTTAAAAAAGTTAAAAGTAAGTTACGCTGTTGTAAAGCTTAAACACTTGAAAACTAAGAATAGCAAGATAAGAAACTGCCTTAAGCCTTAAATTGTTTTCCTTATAATATATTTATTGTGATCCTGTCTTCAGTTACAAAACCAAAATTTTTTTCTGCTAGAAACACCTTTCATTGAGAATGTTACTCAAAATGCAACCCCACTCTAGGAGTGGTGTATTTCGTAGATAACTTTGGTAAAGCTGCAAATGAGATGCTTTGTCTCTAGCAATGTAAAACGACTAGTAGTTGCCATTACATGGAGAGAGTGTAGAAGCATCTGCCTTTGGGGATTAAAAATAATTTATTAGCCGAAATTAATCTCTGAACCCAAAGGCTATGATAAAGATATCCTATTCAAAGAGGTACTTTGAGATGTTTGGATTTTTTGTATTGCTAGGATCTCGTTTCAGTGCAGAAAGAGAGATCCCTGGTTGATGCCACGTTTTTTATGCTATGCAACTTCAGTAATTGGTACTACAGTCTCTCCCTGGGCAGGAATTATTTTCTAGCTGGGATTTTTCCTGAAAATTAACAAACAGGAAATATTAGCAATATACCAGAGAAATACTGGCTGTTCTAGTTACCCACACGGTTGAAAAAAAATCAAGCTTCTTGTATGTCTGTCCCTGTATTAATTGTGTGGTGATTTTGTAAGCAGCCATACCCAAACTTAACAGATTTCAATACTTCACATTTTAGATTTCTGGTGTACCAGATATAAATTTCCTACACTGATACTTAGGGATGTGTATTTGGATAGAAATTACTCAAGGCTTTCTTAATGGCCAAAATGGTAACCTGCACACCAGGATCATCTGCACTATCACTCAAAAACTGCATAAAATAAAGAAATTCTTCATTACTTATCATGAAACTTTACTACAATGTCTGCAAAGTAATAAATTAAACCATTTTTTACTTAAAAAATCCCCAAAAAAACAAAGGAAAAAACCCAACAAAAAACCCCGCAAAACTTGCAGTATTTTAAATGTGTTTTACTTCAAAGTACTTAAACTAAGTATTTGGTAGGCAAATCTAGGCTGCATGAAGTACACAGTTTCGTTTGTTGCTGTGAAATAGAGCTTCTAATTCAACAGTAATTTAGACAGATTCAGTTTGTGGTTTGTTACTATGCAATTTGACACAAACACACATTCTCCATGCAACGTTTCTTTCACCTGGGAAAATTGGATAATGAACTAATGAAGGTTTTCTTGGCTGATAATGCTGTCTGTTTTCAGAGCGCAGCAATTACACAATCATTTTAGCACTCAATGTCTATCTAAACAAAATCAATGCAAAAATAAGGGCTATTTACAGTGAAGTGTTGTTATTTTACGTTGTTTGGGTAGTTCTCTGAGAGTCTGAAATGTTACTGAAATGATACAGTTAAAAAAAAATCTCAGGAGCTTTAAAGCCATCAGTCTAATGGCCACCTGATTTTTCTATCAGCTCAAATAATTCGCCACTACTTGTCTGCCTCCATACAAATGTAATGTTTATCATTGCTGCTTACCTTATCTTTTTAGAAGAAAAGCTCAATTCTATAAGTCTCAAAACTAGACTTGATTTGAATTTACATGGCTTCAAAGTTGTAAGTTGGGACTGTATTAAAGCTTCCAAACCATTTATTTACAATAATACAGGAGTTTTGCGGTCTGTTTTTTTTTGCTCTTATCCAGTTATCTTCTTCATCAGTGAGTTCTTCAAAAGGGCATGGAGAATTGCTTGTACAATTTTTTGTAATAGGCTGTGAAAGTGCTGATTTTGCTATAACATATCAAAGCAGAATAAAGCTGAATTCTTATTGCTATTAAAATTATGGTAAAGATGAAGGCATATTCAGGATATCAGCTACTTCACAGACTTTAGCCTGCAAATTAAGGTAAGGAAAATTCAGATTAAATATACAAAATGTCTTGATATTACAACTAAGTATCTTGTGGATCCATTCTCTGAAAGCTGTAATGGTGCTTCTGAAATGTTTAGCTTCTAAATTTGTACTGAGGAGAAATCAGAGCAAAATCTCTCTTCTGTATTACTTGGGAGCTGGACAGTACTTTCTCCATTTCCCAACTTATTTATTTTCAACTGTTATATTTTTAAAAAAGGAAAAAAAAACCAAAAGCCTTTTCATTTTTTTAGTTCACTTAAAAGGTACAAGTATGGAATGGTGTCATAATATGAGATGAAATAAAATATTTCTACTGTAGGCTTTCGTATATTTTGATAAAGTACTGAATTAGCTACTTGATCTGAAGAAATTATAAAACATATTCCCTGGAAACATTTCAGGTCAGTTTGGACAGGGCTCTGCGCAACCTGATCTAGTTAAAGATGTTCCTGCCCATTGTAGGGAGTTAGACTAGATAACCTTTAAGTGTTCCTTCTGACCCAAATTATTCTGTGATTCTATCTGTTTTTACATTATTACTGAATTCTTCTCTTAGTAGAAGATTTGTGAATTGTTTTAAAGGCTTCTAGATGTTATCTTTGTTGCCAGTCTACTCCAGAGAACCATGGTGATTTTGACTAGCTTTCACTTTTGTCTTAGGTAACACCTTTTAATGATATTAAGCTTGACATTTTCTGTTCTCATGCAGTGGAACAAAATAATGCTAAAGCTCCATGGAAATGATCTGTAATCTCTGTTTTCTGAGTGATGGTAAAATAATTTCAAAAATTCATAGAAATTATGTACAGAATATAATCTGTTGCATCATTTTTTATATCTCTGATGCATTTCTGAATCTATTTTCTAATACGGCTGAATCTGTTGTGTACGATTCAGTCTGACCTATGTGAATGAAGTATGTCAGGCTAGGTGACTGAGTTCTCCTGGGTACACATCTCAAACAGCAGCACTGCCTGCATCATGTACATGTGTCTCTGCTCTTATTAACACAGTGCTTGAAATCTCCAAACAAGGAACAGTTCCCATATCACTACAGATTCTGTGTGATGGAAACTTGAGAATGAAGCAGAGATCCTTAGGCAGAAGGTTTGTCAGGGAAACAGCATCCCTAGTATTGATAAAGCAATATACTTCATGTCTCCTAAGGGTTTTCCCCTAATAATACCTGTAGGGGAATAAGTAATGGCAGGGGTAATGTTATGTATACTAATGTATGTGCACCTCTAAGATGATGCAGACAGTCAAATCTTTCTATATTGTTTTTTTTCTTATGTGTTCATTGCAGTTATCAATATAGGAGAGACATGGCTTAGTACCCAGGAGAATGGTATAATGTCTGTCATAGATGACACCATTAGTGACAGGTAGGACAGAGCAGTAGTTTGCCCAATATTTACTACAATGCTCTTAGTGCTTTGTAAATGGATTTTGTCACCCGTTAGGACTTCATAAAACTTCATAAAACTCTCTCTTAGCATTCTTATCCTACAGTTGCTTTTTCATGTGAATATTTCTGAACTTCAGGCTGTGCGACAGATAGGAAAAAAATTGTAGGACTGGGCACAGCTAATTTGTTAAAGGAGATACGTTATTTTTTACAGTACATCTAGTATGGACCTGTTTTGTCTTCAGACGATCATCAGGGGAAGAGATTTAAATTTCTGTATCTCAGCTTCAGTGAATTTTTGACAGCTATTCAGGCTCAAGTCCTATGTATGAGTACACTGAGATCCATTGGTTTGGGTGGGAGTAGCATGTGACATGTTGTAATTGTTGATCCATGTTTTGCTGTATTTCTCTGTGCTGGCAATGTTATTGAAACTATACAGCAATATTATACTTTCCCATTATGAAGTATGGGATAACTAGTAGGATATTCTTAACTACAGAATTACAAAAGGTTGAATATTAATCTACATGACCTCCAGAAAAGCACAAAGAAAAGCTTTTCAAAAATAAAGACTGTACTTTAAACCTAAATTTATAAAGTCCTTTTATAAGCAGCTAGTGACTGTGTGACTTTAGGTATATGGCATCGTTATCTCTGCCTCTGCTAATTGGTCTGCACCACACATCATTGCCACTCTGCACCATGCCAGGCACAACCCCTAGCTCTGAATCTGACTTCCCCCGAGTACTGAATCATTTAACCCTCTGTCTTTTAGACTATGGGGGAAATGCATGGATGAAGCTGCCAAAACTCATGTTGACACCAGCAAAACCATAATTTTACCCTATACAGTTTGAAATTATTCCTGTGACAGTAAGGTACACGGAACTACTGTATGTCTGTGTGGCTCATGCACAGATTTCCTCTGCGAGCCTTTAGCTCTTTATTGTGCTGAGTGTACGTTCATTATCTTCCATGTGTTTTTATATTCATTTGCCTCTTGCCTCTGTGTAATTACAGTTAATATCTATGTAAACATTAGTTATGTACACTCAGCAGATAAGTGTAACTACTGACTAGTGGTTAAAACTAGCTGGTAGGCAAATAATTAGGGTTACTTTTGAGAAGATTCAGAAATATTTTGCAGTTGCTGCCTATGCTCTGTGCCAAACTGAAACATCCACATTTATAAGTATTTAACATTTTTCATGAGGACTGAGCATTTTCTCTCACTCATACACCCACATCATTAATTTTTAACAAATAAATATGGATTTCATATGGGGAAAAAAAGGCTTTTCAGTTTTCTGAGAAAATTTCTTCTCAGTGTTCTGAGAAAATAATAGTTACTGAAGCGTAAATTAAGCTTGGCCAGCAATAGATATAGTTTGTTGAACACTGGGGAATATTTAAAGGCCATTTGGTTTCCTTTTCCCAATAAAAAGAATGCAGGCTGAATCAGATATTGTTTAACAGGTTACCTGGATTGTTATGAGTCAGGGAAGGTGGAGTTACATTTGGTTTCTTTGTTTAGGAATTGCCATGTAGGATTTAGAAAGGGATATATGTGTAAAAATAGCATGATTTTCTCTACTTCCCAGCAGTACTATTTCTTTATCCCTAATCTGTATAAACCCAAATATTTCTGTTTACTGGGAGATCAGAAATTTGAAAGAAGTGGTGCATCTCAGGTGGGAGGAAGGTAATATCCATCTGTTGAAAGCAAGTTCCTTCTACAGCTAAAACTTGCTACATTTGAAATTCAGTACTGTTTCTCTCTTACAACAAAGAAAGGGATCTGGAGCCTTTGCAATAGGATTGTTTCATTAATTGGTTACACAGTGTTATTTAAGGAAACTTATGTGATTTTTCTTCTGTTATGTTCACATATATACCTGTGATTCATCAATTTAGAAAGAAGTGCTGTCAGATTAGCCGAGGAAGAACATCCTGGATTCAGACAGATGCCAGTCAAATCTGGAAAGCCCATTTCCAGTGACATTGCTAAGCACAGGGATGGATACTCGCTGGAGTTCACTTTGGAATGCAAATGTGGCTGCAGAGGCCTCAGGCTTTTGGCTAAGGAGCGTCAGGGAAAGGGATCCACCTGAGGAGCCCAGGTTTGACACAGTTGGATTGCATCCAGCTTGGAGTATCACTGTGCATTCCGGTAGAAGCTGGAGCTGCTGATAACTAATGAGGTCTGTACCCTGTTCAGAGTGCTTGCTGACAGCATGTCACAGAGCAGCACTGTAATATAAATAATAATATTTTGCTCTGTTTTCTTTATTGCTCTTTGTTGCTTATATTTTTAGCTGCTTGCTGCAAGAGAATGGTCTCTGGATTGCTTGCTCTGGTGCACACACTTTCACTGGCTGTCTCTCTCTGTCTCTTGACAGGTGTAAGGAGGATCCTAAATATAGAAGCCACCCGTCAGTTGGCTTCAGCAATCAGCAAGCACTGATTTAGTATTTCTCTTAACCAGCTAAGCTCCAGAAGGGTGTTTCTTTTAAACCTTTACCAATTTATTCCTCTGCAAGCTTTCTTCAAAATTATTAACAAACCAGGTTGTCCTACAGCATGAAGAATACTATTAACAGGCATGTTTCAGAAATGATGGTTGTCAAGAATGGCTCTTGCAATGGAAAGGAGAAAAAAAAATCTTTTTCTTTTTAAAGAAAAACTGTTTTAGCAGTTTAGTTAATGATGCAGTATCTCATAGGGGAAAACACTGAGCCTCAATGTAAGTACCATCTCCAGTTTTTAGATTAGCACACTTTCAGCCATAAGTAGTTGCACACTTTCCTATTAATTTTTTCCTTATAAGAAGAAACTTTAATGCAAATATGCTATTTAGCTGGGATTTACTTTGCTATACACAGAAATCTGGCATGTGGTGAGAAATGGAGGTGTCCTGGTGCTGCATATTTATAGTGCTCAATAAAAGTATTTTTAACACAGAATAATATTTTTCTTTATGTTCATTTCTTTATTCTGCAGTTAGGGTCACCACAAAAATACTGATTCTTAAAAATTCATTTGCCATATTAAATAGATTACCACTGCAAAAAGTTCTAATTAGAATATTTGGGGGAAAAAAGATCTTCAACACTGCTTTAAAGACAACTTAAACATTTTTTGTTAGTTTGTAGGCAGGCATCTCAAATTCTTTCTCTTCCTTGTGACCAGTTTCCATTAATATTCATAGAAATTTTTCACAGCCTACAGAGAAGAGGAGATACTAAAATTCAGTATCTAATTGTGACAAGTGAGTTGCATGTGATGAAGACCCTTTTTGACACTGATGTGCTTTGATTTTTTATGTTTTATGACTGTGATACACTTCTATTATTCTAACACAATTCTAATATTCTAGTGTAGTAAAAACTGCGTTAAACATGGACTCAAAAGAAGTCAATGCCTTTATGTAGCTCAGAAAGGCAGTAGTACTTTTTTTTGTGGTCGTTGTAGTGGTTACATGTGGTCTGTCTGGTTGTGAAAAATTCTGGAGCAAGATATAGCATGTGTTTGTTATGCTTATGTAAGGTTTTATTTTTGGCAGCCAGTGCTCCCTATACCCAGCCATGAGAAACAACCTGTTTCTCTATTTTTTTTTTTTTTAACTGTTCTATAAATTGGTATAATTTATTGGAAGCTTCTGCCATGTCTGGATCATCTGCTTTAGTCCTTGGTGGAGTGTGATTCTAACCCCAGAAAGAAGTAAGAGGGCTGCTAGGTGAAAAGAGGGCAAGACTGGCCCTGAGAAAAGGAAAAATGATTTAAGATAGAAGATGTTTCCAATAAAAGGATGCTTTTGCATATTTGGCACGAGATTCTGGGATAAGTCTAACTCTCTTAATACAGATAGTCTCAAGCTTTATACCTGAAAATCCAACCTGAATCTAATGTGCCTTCTGGGTGGAAGCTCTTTTATGTTTCACAGATCAGAATTTGAACCCACTGAAGCCTAGTAGTTTTGCTTATGAGCTTGAGTATTTGCATTCAAGAAAAACTGATTATTCTTCAGTGTGAACTCACGTAATCTGACTGTGACTTCTCAAAGGAGCAGAGTTTCCATAAGCTGATAATGCAGCTACCAGAGCTGTTACAGTTTTAGCTGCAACCAGCAGTTACATATGTAGGCAAAAATATCTTTGCTGTGGTATGAGCCACCAGGTTGAAAGGCAGAACTTCTTCTTTAAAAATCCTTGTGCATCTAATACCTAGAAGTTTATTCTCTCCTCAGGCTTCCAAATTTATTTTTCACTGTAGGATGATGTTTTCTTTACCTTCCTAGAGACCTGGCTAGATTCTTTCTGCCTTTGGCACATCATTTAATGAATACAGTGAGAAGAACTTTTCTGCTGAATTTTATCTTACCAGCCTGGTGTTTACTAGACAGAAAAGGTGGTAGTCTCCTCTCATGAGCATTGTCACAACATATAGGAGTAATGTTGTGGCTGTGTGTCTACGTGGTTCTTCTTTGCCCTTTATCCAGGGCAGAAATCACATCCTCTAGTTTCACCTTTGTGTTTTCATACTCTAGATACATTTTGTAAATAGAACAAAAATTGAGTTGAATGGTTTTTCATCAACCCCCCAGGAACATTAAATCAGGTCCATATCAGAATTATGTGAAAATATTTCCATTCTGTGTCATATATCATGAAAAGCAAAAAAACAGTGTTTGTTCAGGAAAACAGCTCCTAGTAAAAGATAAGGAAAAAAACCAAAATAATTTAATTTGTAAGAGTTAGGAAACCATCTTTTTAATAAAAACACTTTATCTACATGTCTTTCTTTCTTTCTTTCTTTCTTTCTTTCTTTCTTTCTTTCTTTCTTTCTTTCTTTCTTTCTTTCTTTCTTTCTTTCTTTCTTTCTTTCTTTCTTTCTTTCTTTCTTTCTTTCTTTCTTTCTTTCTTTTCTTTCTTTTCTTTTATCTATATACTGGGTTGAAGTTGGAGATAAGAAACAGTGCCTATAACTGGATTAAGGATCTAAGAGGGTTACAAAGAGGATGTAAGGGTACTTTGTGAGCAGAATGACTAAGATTGTTAATAAAAATAGACCAACTGGTCATGTTACATGCTTGGTCATATTGTGCTTGAAGTGCAAATACATGGAACGAAAAGAATCACTGGCATTCTGTGGCATTAGGTTGGGATGGTTTGCAGTACTGATAGTGACACAAATGTATGTTTGTCCAAATAAAGAGAGGAGGAACTCTAGAAACAGTGGATAATCTGTTAAGCTGAGCTAGTTTCTGAAGAGACACTCACTTTTGTATATACACATTTTTGGTACAAGGATGGTTTTCTCCACTTTTCTATGCTGGTCATTAGAACATGGCCAGGGCAGTTGAGGGTATTATGCACAAGCCTCAGGCTTTTTCAGACAGCAGAGTTACAGATTGGAAGTATAAATCTTGACAAAAGCACAGTCAGTTATGATTTTCCCACAGAGGGAAGGAGCCCTTCACTGTTTTCAAAACAGACCTGTGACTAACAGCTAGCTGAATAAATAAGGGAGATCTTGTATCTTACATGATACAATAGAATAAGAATTATATAAGAATAAGAATTATCCTCCCAAGCTGCATGGCAGTTCCTTAAGCAAACAAAGTGTTTGCTTTTCAAAGGGCTGGATAGTTTTTAAAAGGTTTGTTCTACTCTCATTTAATAGTACTTGTATTACTAGAATTTGCATTTAAGAAATTTTACACCTTCCAACTGGGGGAACATCAAGTATTTTATTTGTTAGCATGAAAGTAATATATGTCCTTATTGCTGAATTCTAGTCACTGCTTTTAAAAGTCGTGGTGAACAAAATCATCCTCTTGTGAGGCACCATACTTCTAGTGCAGTAGTATTTTGGGTCTGTATCCCATAAAATAGAATTCTTCATGGCAAGAGTTCCATGGAAGGGGCCACATTCAGTGCTGCCAAAGTAAAAGGTTCAGAGAACAGATGGGCAGGATGGTGGTTTTAAGAAGCAAGGAAGAACTGTGATCCTCATGTCTGAGTGCAAACCTACGCTGTGGCAATTACATAGTATCATTTTTTCTGTAATTTCTGGTTTAGGATTTACAGGCTCTCAGAACCTGTAGGTCAGACATATGCCTCCCATTTTCCTGTCCTTCAGGAAAAAAAAAGGATTTTTTAAAACTTGTGTTTCTAAATGTTTTTCTTTGTGTTGAAGATTGAGACTAGTTTAGCTGTTAGGAACACTGATGAAAAAACCCACCCTAGGTCTCTTCTGACACTTCCCTTTGTTCTTTCTTGTAAAGATATTTTTCATACACAAAACTTTTTCCATTCCAGGCTAAAACTCAAATACCTCTCATAAAAAAATGAAAGAGTTGGTACTTCAAGTAAACAGGTCTTGCAAATTGAAATTATAATCTCTATTAAGAGAAAGCAGCAAAAAACTGTGTTTATATAATGTAATTATGTGTTCTTTTAAAAAGTAATTTATAGATCCAGAGCCTTGAGTATTTAACTGCAAATTTATTTAGAACACTTCGCTTAATCCATGACAGTGATGTACAGTGCACAGCATTTTTCACCAGAAGATGGTCAGAGGGCAGGATCTACCCAATCAGGGACTTTGATCATAGTCCCTGACTCTGGCAAAGAGTGGCTGGGTATAGCTCTCAGGAGCTGGAGAGCCAGTGCTGATCCAACAGCTGTGCCAGCTGTCAGTGCTATGGAAGGCGTAGGTTGCAAAAGGCAGAGCAAGTCTGGTACAGGTTCATGGCTTTCTCCTGTGAGTCTACATTCATATAGGCCAGGAGAGCTCAAATGCAGTGTAAACTACGCTCTCCCCAGCAAAACATTACAGGAAGAACTTTTCAAGCAAACCTTTTAAAAAACTATCCAGTTAAGTCTTTTCCAGGGAAAGACTTAACTAGAAATGCAGGCATCAGTTGTAATTGACACCTGTGTGCCTCTGTCCTAGGGAAACTACTCAAGGCAGTGTATGATGTTAAACTGAAGTGTCACCATCAGCACAGCTGTAAACCCATCAGCTATAGACACAAATGCAGGACAGCTGAAATATATGTGTATAAACCTTCTGGGCCCTGCTTCCATCAGGGAAACGAAATTGAGAACCAGACAATACTTTTGTCCTTAATAGCCACACACCTTAAGCTATTGATAGCCTTTATACTTATTGCCTTGTTTGCAATCTTCTCTGACCACAATCATCCCATCTCCAGTTCAAGAATTAATCCCTTGGTGGCTGAAACACTGGAGTGGCAAATCCTCAAGTAGCATGATCCTCTTAAGGGAAAAGTACATATGCCAGAACTGCGGTTCTGCAGTGCTTATTAGGACACTTACAGACACTCCCACCTGTGGCTCGTCTAAACACATGGTTTTTTACATGCCTTGTAACTGTAGGGGTAGGATGGGGAGGATTAAAGGGACACTTGCTAGGAGAGTTGCCACCTGGCAATGCAACAGCTTAACCATCCCAAGTTTGCAATTAGTCTTTGTGAGGAGAGGTTTGTAAGATCTTATGAATCAATTGTGCTCAAACTAATCTTGGGTTGCTTGATTAAGAAATTTAATCTAGATTTCTGAAATTGCTAAGAACCTAATGATAACAATATAACTTCTGTAATTCAACTATTTATATGCTTTTTTCACGTTAACAAGTAAGATTCTTAAAACTAATCACACAGCAGCACAAATGCTTCTTATGTGTGTCCTTCGTGGAAGATTTTTTTGTCCATACATCATATTGTTACAGCAGGAAACAGACAGTAAGTGTATTTCTCCCAGGCTTACAGGCCATGTAAGGACTGCCTGGAACTGCAGCCCTGGCACTCCAGAACTGTGTAGCTCTCAAAGGACAGCTGAAAAAGGGTGGCAAGACAGAACAGCTTTGTGTTCACTGCACTTTATGTGTTAGCTTTTGGTGTTGCACATTCAACTTTTTAAAGAGGTGTCAAAGATTTTTCTATTCCTAGTTCCAGCAAGAGCCCCAAAGAGGATCTCTTCTGAAGCTGTTGATACAGTGTGGCTTAGGGTGACATGCCAAAACAGCACTTCATAAGCAGTCACCACGTTTTTAATGGTTTTCATCAGGAGACATTTGCTGCTTGTCGAAGTGTCAGTCTGACGACTAGAAGGACTGAAGTGCACACTGAGAACAGCAGCATGGGCTGGGCTTCCTCAGCTGTTTCCATCCATGCTTTCTAGCACTGACAAAAGTATTAATTTTAGTGACCCCCCAGTCCCACTGTAATTCTTAAATCTTTCAAGAACAGAGTGTCAGTTCTGGACACAGTGCAAGTGTTGTTGATGTTGCTGGAGAGCAATCCCGGGGCAGCTGTGAGAGTCAACTGCAGTGTCTGACGTGCACGTGGCCACCTCTGAAGGATGGCTGGAGGCATTCCAAAATACTTGCTGGAAGGTGTCACTAGCTGTCTCTCTCTTTCTTTTCTCTTCTTTTTAATGTGCTTTGTCACCTCTTGTAGATGTGAGCTATCTCAAATCAGCCAGACTGTGACTGTTTCTGCAGTACTTGTGCTATTCCTCTCAACAATGCTCCTTTCTCCTGCTCAAGGAATATAAAGCAGTGCAGGCGTGAGAGGGGATGAACCTTGGCTGCATCCTCGGTGCATTTGTTATGCAACTTAGCCAGTAAAGGAAGCTGGCAGATGCAGTTCGTTCCCAAACTGGCATGTGACGTACAAAGTTGAATCTCACAGCAACTGCTCTCATCCAGTTATGACATGGAGCATTGTGACAAAAAAAGTCATGCACTCCTTTTGTGCTGTAAGGACATATTTGTTCTATCTCTGCAAGGAAGGGGTAATGACAGCTGCCTGAATCTGCAGAGATCCAAGCGCTTCCTCTGTAGCCTTAGACTGGAACTTGGTTTCCTTGAGTTTCTCTTCTGAATTTCAAAGAGTAAAAATACAGGGATGCTAAATTAATTTCAGATTGTAATACACAAAGATTTTAAAGTACTAGGCACTATTTAAATGTTTCGTAGACTATATGTCTATATAGTCTATGTATAGCCTGTATATATATAAATATTAGTCTTCAATTCCGTTATAACTAACATTAAAAAACTACAACACAAAATATATTTATATGACACAAGCTTTCCTTTGCAGTGGGGAAAATTACTTGCAGTGTGATTCAGGTGTTACTAAACATAGAGATTCCCATACAAATGGCCACTTTTTCTTTGAAACCTCTCCTTGTCTTTCAGCAACTGGAAAGATTAAGCACCTTTTCTCCACAGATAAATAAAAGCGAGAGGAATCACTCTGTTCCATTTACACTGGAAGGCAGTTGATCATAAAACTAGTGTTCTGGTACCTAGTTCTGGATTTATTCACTCTCAGCTTGTCATCTTCCTCAGGCATGCAGTGGTACTGGCAATTCTTCTTCGACTGTTCTGTTGCTGCTAAATTCGTGACAGTTCCCTGTGGATCAAGACTGATAGGTGGCTGTGGAGTTCAGTCAAGAGAATGAGGCCATTTTTTAACAAAGTATTGTAAATATAATGAGGTTAGTGGCAAACTATTAAGGAAGCAACTCATCTGATATGCTTGCAGTTTGAGCCTGGATCTAGTAATTAATTTACATATAAAAGGTTTTCTTTTGGAAATAAAATCCAATACAAAAAATGTGCCAGGAGTTTTGTCAGACTAAAATCCTACCTCAGCCTGAGCAGCTCAATAGACTAATTGAAGACTTAACCATTACACAGAAGCAATTCAGATTTTTTGTGGTACAGAATTCAAGAAAGTTTTTTATACGAATTTTCTACCGTGGTAAAGACTATAAAAATAATATTTTTCGAGTGACTGAACCATAAATGCAACTCAGCTTTTTATTTGTTTAATATGTATTTTCTTTTTCTGAATTTAACTCTAAGGAGCACATTTATGACACAGATTTTAGTAATCAGTAAGATTTTAAAAACAGTAGAGATTATAGCTGCACGTCTGACAGTTGTGTCTCAAATTTACAATAAGGGGGGAGAAGAGAGAAAGTAAAGGCAGGAGACAGCACATTATCACAGCAGTCGAGGCATACAAAAGGATTCAAATTCTGTACTTAGAAAACATAAAATAGGATAAAAAACCCCTCAAAGAGTATAGGGCCTGCAGTAGCAAAACTTAGAAAAGACTTTGTCAAACAGCATCCTGAAAAACTAAATTCCAATTTATGCAAATTCTAATTATTTGGATTTTAATGTGTATCTTTAAGACCATGGGTTAAAGCAAAGCAAGAAATTAATTCCTCACTTCCCATGGGCAGGCAGGTGTTCAGCCATCCCCAGGAAAGCAGTGCTCCATCATGGTCAGTGGTCACTTGGCATAACAAACGTCTTGACTTCAAATGTCTCCTCCTTTCTGCTTCTTCCGCCCTCTTTTTGTGCTGAGCATGACACCTTATGGTCTGGGATACCCCGTGGGTCCATGGCAGTCACCTGTCCCAGCCCTGTCCCCTCCCAAAAACCTGTGCACCCCCAGCGTCCTCTGGTGGTGGGGTGAGAAGCTGAAAGCCTTGATGCTGTGCATCAGTAATGATAACAAAACTAACATACTCAGCTGGCAGGTGACTATTTTCTCCTTGGGCCCTGTCTTCTGTGTGAGTTCAACTGGATAAGAGCCAGTTGAAGGTGGAGATTTGTGTTGCATGTATTTCACAACAGAATCTGTACTACCATCACAATGACCCTGTAACAATTTTCTTGGAGGATGGGACAAAATTCACTCTGATGTATTTATGGTCTGACAATGAAGTTCATAATCGTATGACCTGAATTTTCTCTTTTCCTGGAAAAATTATAAAGAACTTAAAATTATTGTACCATCAGGCTGTTAAGACTTTCAGCTGGAAGTATGGTGACCTAGAGCACAGATTAGTGCGGCTGCCTATTTTCACTTTCTGGTTCAAGTGACACCTTGCACAGGAATTTCTATAGTCAGCACATGACCCCTCCTCCAGCTCTGGGGCTACGTTTCATTAGAGAATTTCCTGACCAGCTGAAGGACATAATTCAGTAAGGACTCAGACTCAAAGGATGAAGGAGCAGTGATTATCCACATGGAGTAGGCATTTTATTTCCATTCAACCTCTTTAAATAAGATCAGTTTCTCAAGCCAATCTTGTGTTAAAGAGGCTGAAATAGAAGAGGCCAATAATCTGTCCTGATTGTTCTTCTGGCTGTTGGAGCCTGAGCACCACAATGCCCCTATTTATTCTTTTTTTTTTTTCTGTCTCTATTTTATTAGCAGGTTTTCTTTTATTTATCACTGAGCCTTGCAGAAGCTGCTTATATGTGTCGTTTTCAGAATGATGATACAAGTTTGCAGTGTCCTGGGAATCAGAAAGATCTAATTTGTGTGTCTTGACTTTGACCACAGGCCTTTATACAAGACAAGCATTACATGCGTAAGACACAAAGCTTTATGTGTCAGACTCTCTAAGAAACAAAAGTTAATTCTGGGAATCAGAAATTACTGGGTCTTCACAGTAAACACAAAACTTTTCCCGACAGAAAAACTGAATCAGTCCCATGTCATGTTGCACAGTCATAGACAGAAATAAGCAGAAGCAATTTGTCCTTTATTTTCTGACAAATTATGAAATTGGTATCTTTTGTATCAACTGGCACAGGAATTAAACTGCTGTGTAATAGTAAGTTGAAAAGAATTGCTTTGTTGTCCAAAGAATTTTGATAAGAATTTTTTTATCTTCAGCTATCCCTTCCAATTCAATTTTCAGGTTTCCTTCCATAGTGAAAAAAACCCCCAGCTAAACAAAAATTGTCAGTCCAAGCTGACACTTGAAGGTGAATAGATACTTGTTTGAAAATAATAAATAGAGTAAGATATTTTTTTTTTATCAGACGTTTCAAAAATACTAAACTGCTCTTTGGATTGATATGTTTTGCTTTACATTGTATATAGTAGACCATAACTGGGACTGACAAAAAAACCCAAAACAATGAGGCTGAAAAGGAATAAACAGAAACTTTGACAAGAAATTTAAAGTTTAAAAACATGTCAGGTTTTTTTTAACATTTTTTATAGCTAAGACATGATATTTTTCATAATTCTTCATTATCTTTAATTGATAAATATTATTTGTAAATGAAGAACTTTTAAACCTAAATAACTGTTAGAAATTTCTCTGTGCAAAGGCTTTAATGAAATTAGTGTCCAGATATTGCATCTTTTTTAAGAGTGCTAATGAATTTTTTTGACATTTTTGCAAGCAAACCTGATTTATCACTTCTAGAAAAATTCCTGTTCTAAGGCAGAAATGTAAAGAGCAATTGCCTATATGCAGTACAGAGCACGTTGCTCTTCTGAATGTGTTGAAGATGGAAGATATGGCTATTTCATAGGACATGGAGGTATATCCTCCCTTGGAACCACAACCCTATTAGTCCTTGTGCTAAATCCCTGCTGCTTCCATCCAGTAGCAGAGGTAACTGGGAAGTCTGCATTAACCCCATCAGTCCCATACCAGAATGGATGCCCTAGACCTGGAGAACATAGCATGATTCTCTCAATAAATAGACTAAGGGGTGAACAGCACTGTGATCTGAATGTCCCTTTGCCTCTAGGCCACAGGTTATGGGATATTGACAGGGCCAATATTAGAGTCGAAGTGTCATGTCTTCACTGATAAAGAAGCTGCTGGTTTCTGAGCTGGTTAAACTACAGGCCTTTTGGAACTGATGCCAGAAAGACAAAATTTAATTGCTAGAGGTGGTGTTCACACTTATTCTCCTGTGACAGATAAAACATTGGCACAGGTTCTAGAAAGACAGAAAAAAAATCCTATTGCTCTTGAAGTTTTATTCTGCACTCAATAGTATTTCAGTCTTGGGGCTCTGGCTTGCCAAGACACTTGACCACACTGCAGAAGTGTGAGTGTATGTGCCAGGCAATTTTCTTGAAGGTCATCTTCTTAAATACGGTATTTAATAAAAGTTTTACACCTCTGCTGCAACATCAAGATTCTCTAAATCTCTCTGTGGCTGCCTGAAGCCTAAATATCAACAGGTACTATGCAAGCAACATATGGTGAGGTTCCAGTGGAGTAATTTGTTAGCAGAGTGGTTATCTTGCTTGAGGTTCAGATTTCTGGCAGGATAGTTTCTTTTTTCTTTTTTTTCTCGCTTGGAACTCTATTGTAGTCACCAAAGAAAAAGGCTTAGAGTTTCTATTTAACATTAAAAGTGCATAAAATATCCTTGGTAAGCCAGGCATCACTTCTTAAGGTTGATAATGCTTCTAATAATTAACAAAGCTGTGAGCCTGCAGGCCATACTTGATCTGAGCTAACCCTTTGCAAGCATTAAGCTTTGTGTGGTTTTAATTTTTTTTCCTAACTGCTCAACATCTGCATTGTTACTGATATCTGTTTGATTCTTTTTGTCTTGATAGATGTCCAAAATCCTCTGCTGAGAGGGTGAAATGCTGTGAGACAATTGTATTGCCAGAGCTGTTCAGGTGTTGCCGTGTAAGGACACGGTCTGTCAGCAGGGATTGCGTGTCACATGCTTGACACATGGCATTTCTGTTTTGCACCTGAGGTGTGAAAAGCTGACAGAAACATGAGAGTTTTGCATATGACCGAGGTGTTCCTTAGGCTGTGACTGTGTGTGTGGGCAAACACAAGCTCACTATGCTGGAACAGCAAGCTCCCTGGCAGCCAGAGTGTGCAGAGCCCAGGCAGCAGCAGTGCGGGACTGCCTCATCAGCCATGTGGGGAGGCAGGCTGTGACAGCCTGGCCATCAGGCAGGGCAGACACAGGTTTTAGGGTGGAAACGGCTCTTCTCCAGCCAGCTGGAAGCAGAATTTCCCAAGAAGATTCACATTTTTACTGATGACTTGTTGCTACAGAGATGATCTTTGTACTCCCTGGTTTTGCTGTCAGATAGTGTGGTTTATGGCTTTCCACGTTAATGCAGAAGAAATAATTATTTCCAATAAAATTCAGTATATGCTGCTGTAGCATATTGTAGAACCCCAGAACAATATCTGTCCAAGTCAGCAAGCTGCTTTTTACTACCAGTGTGTGCCAGGTTCCTCCAAGCCTCCTTCTCCTGGCTTGTCTCTCATTTATTTCTGTGGCTTATCTTCAAATTCTTTGTAATACTTGGGTCCTCATTCATATAAGTAGTCAACCTTCCTGTACACACCTTATATGCTTCATTATCTTAATTTGATAATCTTGTAAGATGTCAGTCTTTTCATTAGTACTTTGCCAACACAAAGTTTAAGTTCCTCATCCTTTTAAGGTCTCCACATACAAATCAGCTATGGGTTCTCCACAGTACTAGATGTGGAAGATAATGATAATGCTTAAAATCCCTGCACTGATTTAAAGGACCCTCCTAGCCATGGAAAATCCTTGTTCTTTTCAGGAGGCAAATTAAAAGAATCATAATAAATTAAGTTTTTAAGTTCATCCCTATCTGGCAAAGCTTTATCAGCTGTACTACAAATGCAACCTATTCTGGCTTTTTGGAGCCCTGCTCTGATTTCTTAAATAGATACAAATTTTATAATAGTGTGTTAGAGACTGCCTTAGCAATATTTTTATAGCAGAGGTAATTTTATGTGTGCTTCAACACTGTTTGTAAAGCTAGTACTTTTAAAGCAGTTAGAGCTCTTCCCTTTTCTTCATTAAGCTGGTATATCACAGCTCAAACTGTGCCCTTAGATGACTCTTTAGCTAATCAGAATAATCTGTATCTGCATAAGAAATTGCTGGCTGAAACAGCAGCAAAAATCTATTTACCAGTCTGCATTGCAAGTCTCTAGTTCTTGCCATGTAGCTCTTCTTTGCACTGGATTTCTAATGCCTTGAGTGGAACTAGTGTATCGGATGACTAGGAAATTCACAGTGGGATGATAAATAGATACATGCACTGCAGTGTAGAAATTTGGGCGTTTTTATTAGCTAGTGCAGGGAAGCTGATGTTGTCACTGTTTCTTCTTTGCTCTATTAATTGTAGATTTGGTCTGTAGCTCTGTATTGGGTTCCATGTGGGAAGGTGCAAGTTATTTTTTCTAAATACCTTTTGTGGTTTCCGTGAAGATACATGAGGCTTCTTATACAGAACAGTTTACAGGATTAAGGACTAAGTTAAGGACAGGCAAATATTAAAATGGGTTTTTAATAGTCTAATACAAAAATATTACGCCCTTATTCTCTTGCTAGAGTGACATATTGGAAAGTATGTCTCTCTAAATCTCCCCCTCTCCTCCCATACTAATTCATGTGGATTTACTTACAGCAGTGGTTTGACACATATTAAAAAGTAATAAAGACATGAGTTTGCTAAGTGCATTCTATGAGAACAGAGAAAAACTCTTCTATTAACAACAGAGAGTGAGAAGTAGTGGAACTACACCCATTAACTACTCATATTTATTTCTAAACAACTTCCAGAATAACTGTGAATTTGAGATGTGTAAATATTGCATTCTTCTGTTATTGCTAAAATGTATTGGGAGTTAATCCTTTGATGTATTCACAAATCATTGCAAAAGACTTCTCTGTAAAGTTGTGTTTATATGTAAAGTTGTGTATGTGTATGTATATACAGATGCATACACAGAAGTAGGCACCCATTCAAAGAACTAGGAGGTTTGTTTAAAACTCCTGTGAAAATACTAACATTTCTTATGTAGTTTTTTTTGCTACTGAAAATTAGGAATAGTTTTTAATTTTTCTGCATATAATTGCACCACATTTAAAAAACCCTTGAAAAACAGCTGTAAGAACTATTTTATGATTATGTAATGAGCGCTGTCTGCTGAATTCTTATATCCATCCAGTGGCCACTGTCCTGCATGAACACTTGAGTGCAAATATCCATCACTATGATTTGTCTTAAAGCACACAGTACTGAAACAGAAGCTCATCAAATTCGCCTAAAGAATTTCAAACAGGAGCTGCAATTACTGTTGTTTGGTTGCTTCCAGCATGTCAAGCTCCATTATCATGGATGCCTTTACTTCATGCAGTAAGGTGTTCATTCTGTCGCAAGGAATCCTGATTGTTTAGTGCTAACACCCAAAGAGTATGTTGAGTATTTTGGGTATGTGCTGTGATTTTCCTTGAGCTGCTTCCTTATTTAGTGATGCAATTTTAATGTGTATCATTAGTTAGAGTGGCCTTTTATTTAAAGTAATTGATTATATAGCGTCATGGAAGCAATCATGATTGTGAAGACAGCAGATAACTATTAAAAGTGGACAGTAACTGAAAGTATTTTATAGCTTTCCATCTTTTGGAAACAGAGGTATGTGAAAAAAGTACAGACAACAGAGAAATTATATGTTTGCTTTGAACAACATCTTTGTGTTTCTCTATTACCAGGTTTGTTGTTTAGTTTTGGGGATTTTTTGTTAATCTTACTCCTTTCACTTTGTTTAAAACATTGTTAGGGAGAATGAAAATGTTTAGGTTTTGCCTGGAATGCATATGTATGTTTGCTTTAACCTTTTCAAAATTATTTTTTAAAAAATAAAGTAACTTGCTGAAATACCTACTGGTAACTCCTCTTTTCCCTCTTTAGATAAGCTTCAATGAGTACAGTGAAAGAATCCTATTATTTAAGCCCTTAAACAGTGAAATTATTTGCAGTAAGAGTTTTACTGAATTAATAGAATTTTGCTGAAAGGAATCTGTCATAGCATCCATTTTTTCTTTGCTTAAGGCTAAGGTGGCGTTGCACAAGTCTTAAAAAATACAAAGTCTACCATGTGCATGTCTTGTAAATAATGGGAACCTGGGTACATGGCTGATTAAGTGGTTAAACTATTGAGTAGACTGTGCACAGTCACAGAAATGACTATCAAAGGATTAACAGGAGTCTACACAAACCACCTGTAACACAAAATACCTATAGCAGAAGATGTGCAGACCAAGAAACATCTCAATATGAATGTGAAAGCACATAGCACAAATGAAACTTGTGCTGTTTGCTAGTAACTGGAGCTTGGGAGTGTTTAGCATATGGCTAAACCAGTGAACTAAGTGGTATCTATATGATAGAGGCTGAGGGCATGAGCCAATGCATGCAGACCTTTATAGTTTTGTGTAAAATAGAGCCATAGTTTGGATTCTTTGGATTCAGGCTACAAGACAGCCAACCCCAGCACTTCTCCAACTGTTAGCCTTTGTAGCATGGTGCCATGAATAAAAAAAGAGCCCTACATGAGAAATACAGTGTTAAATTTTCTGACTGTGTAAGGTGAGTGGTATTTCCCTAGAGGAGGTGTGAGTAGACACAGCTCTGGAAGAATTAGCTGTGACCATTACATGAGATCCTCTAGCCTGAAGTGCCTGAATGTGATGTGGGGAAAGGAGAGAAACATTTGTCACTGAATTGTCCTGTGCTTGTGGGAGAGGCAAGCTTGGAAAGGAGCAGGGAGCATCTTGTTTTATCCATTATCAGATAGCTTTAGAAAGAAATAATGACTTAGCATTTAAATATAGCCACATACAAAGCTATTTGTTGGCTTTTCTTTTGAAATTTTAAATGGCTTGTTGGTTAATGTCAGTTTTTCACAATGGAGTAGTAGGACTTGGCTTTTGGTATTGCCATGTCACACTTGATGTGGAAGCTGCTGAACCAAATCAGCCTACATCAGCATAAAGGGACTGCAAAATAATGTAGCATGAGATAACTTCTTTTACTGCATCAACTGAGTGCTGACTTGAGTGGATGTGGAGAGATACAACTGCTCTGAATGGCTTTGCTGGTTGCTTTGCTCTGTATATCAGGGGATTGGAGAGATTAGGGGTTTGCAGGGCTAAGATACTTCTGTTCCCACTTTCTTGTCCAGCACTCAAGTGAATCCATGACTGGGATGGTGATTCTTTTCATGGTTCTTGCATGGTTTCCTTTATGATTTGGCAGGTCAGTTGTAATTTGTTTAGCCTTTCAGGAAATACCTACTTGGAACTTGTAGTGTTGACAAAAGGCCAATAAGCATAACAAAGAGGGTGGTCCCTTTCACTTGTCCAGATGACTGATAACAAATAAAAGGTCAACTTCACATTTCATAGGTCACTTACTTTTTTCTTGTGGAACGAAGTCACTTTTCCTCCTCGACACCCCTGCCAATGACTGTGTGAATGATGATGTGACTCTCCTTGCGCTGACATGCTTTTTGGATTGGCATTTGAAAGGATGGGGCAAAAGTCAACAGTCAAAGGCATAAATGTACATTTGCTAAAAGCGACATAATTTTAGGTGGAGCAAGAGACCATTTCAGGGTATCCCTTTAGAAGCAGAGTAGAGAGAATGCTGCAATTTCATTATGAGAGTGAATAGTGACAGGTTTTAGAGTTTGCTAGTCCAGAACATGCTACTTGATTGTTTTGTATATAGCATTGTCAAGAATATGGTAACTGAGCTGCCAATACCTTGCTTTCATAGGAAAGCTGATAGCCATTAGATACTTTTAGAGCACATTTTCAATGTCTTGTTGTATACTATAAAAAGAGAGTGTGTGCGGAGAAAACCCTTGTATTGTGAGTTTGTATACATGCACCTTTCTTCTCAGCTAACAGTACTTAGGGCACAGATACCCAAGTCTGACCCCATCACTAAGAATTTTGTTACTTTTGTGCTTAAATCTATTACTCTCTTTTCCTTTGGCCTTTTCATGTTTTGCCTCCATTTATTTCATCAAAAACTGCTATTAACTGTCTCAAGAAAGGATTTCTACAGAGTTGGAGAACATGAAAATAGACTTGTATTGCGTGTACAATAATGCTTCTCTTGACATCTGATACTAGTGTTGTTTCTGTACTGGAAACGATGAGAAGCTAGTGTTTTATAATGAGTTTTTATCATAAACCACAGTTTATAAATGTCTGGTTTTGTTGTTGCAATGTAAAAGTAATTTATTCAGAGAAACAGGAGAACTATAAAAGATTTATACACCATTAGGAGTGTAACTTGACTAGAAATGTCAACATTTTTCTCCCCAAATACTCTTCTGTGAAAGTACTCTCCTCTTTCCCTTTGAGGACATACAGTAGCCTACATAAATCAAAGTATTAAGTTGATGAAATATTAAACACAAATTCTAAACTTTCATTAAAGTGGTCTGTTACCTTTGTAAGACTGAAAGCTATCTCATCCCTCTTATCTAAAGTATCATTAGTTGTACTGCAGGCAACAGATCTCACATAGCACTGCACTGTTTTCTAAATGAAAAGAGGTTATGTTTCAGCAACGTGCTTAGGAAGGGGAATAAATTGATAAAATTTTGATTGTGCTACTTTGTTGTGTGCTAAGGGCCTTTTAAACACCAGTTGGTCTCAGAATGCTTTCAGGATAGCCTTCTGCAATCATGAGCGCTAGTACACAAAAAGGACATGCCAATCCTGCAAATGGAGGCTGATCAGATGTCTCTCTTTACATTCCTCTGTAGCCACACAGATCGGGTGGTTGTGGATGTGGCAGAGTGGCCCATTCTCCAACTCTCACTTGAATTTGAGAGGGGGATTTTGTTAAGAGGCAGGTTGACAATTTAATATAGGAATGGATTTTCGTGTAAAACAACCATAGGGATTTAGACACTTGTGAAAGCACCTGCACTGTGTACCCCATGATACAGTCCTTAGGCACAGCTCAGAAAGCCCTGTTCAGGAGCTCCACTTACCCACACAGTGGCAAGAGGCAGAAACTTCTAAATAGGAAATTTGGAAAACCTACAGCAAGAATCTAAAGTAGATCACACAAATGTCCCTTCAACTGTCTTTAATGTAATGTGGGTTGGGTGCACAGATTCCTCAGACACTGAAATATATCTCAACCTTGTACTAGGAAAACATTCAGAGATGTCATCTGTGCTCCATAGCACTAAGCATTGTGTAAAGTTACAGTACAGATACAGCCTCTATCTATAGGGTTAATCATGTAACAGAACACTAAAGGTGTGTCAGTCAGACAAACCTCTCTTAGTTCTTGCCAGATTAACATACCTTGTCTGCACACAAAGCACCTGCCTGTTACTGCTGCTTAACTTTCAGACAATAAAATCAGTGAGGGGGTTGGTTGCCTTTAGTACCCCCTGAAGCTGGGCCAGTACTTAAAGGTCCATTCTCAGCTCTCTCAAATAACCCAGTTAAAGTCAAGGTAAAATAAAAATATTCTGAATATTAAGCATAAATACATTTCAAACCCTTTGAATCTGAGGCCTGACTGATGATTTCTGTGCAATCTAACTAGAGTCTTCAACAAAATTCAGCTAATTGTGTTAGTGCTTGGTTGCACACAGTTTTATTTGAGTTACACATGTTATGTAAAGTGTTCAGGTACTACGAATTCATGAAAAATACCTCTGTGTGAGACAGTATTTTGAAATAAGCAAATGGCACACACCTTACCATGCTGTGAGTTTTATTTTAACATGCATGTAATGGAGGAGGTAAGAAAGAACTTTGATATAGAAACTGCTAGGCTAACACGTCAGAAGCGGAGAAAAGTAAAAAGAAAATTATGAGAAATATGCTTATGGAGAAGATAACTGTACAGATTGTGACACTGTGAATGAGTATCTGGCAAAGGTATGGATGGCTCTGCTGTTTCAGAGCTATCTTCATGGCGAACACAGTTTTACAAAAGTTCTTCCTTCCCTCCCATCTGGAGAATGTTACATATTCAGAGCTCTTGAGGCATTCAGTGTATCCTTGGAATCTGGTATGTTGTCACAGCAAAATTGTATTATAGTTCTGACAACAAAGAGAAATACAGAAACTGCACCTAGCTTGAAAGACTCCTTCATATTCCTCTAATGATATCGACAGTTTTTGCAGTAAGCAATTTGGAAACTGCCTAGGGTAGCATTTTATAAATAAAATTTAAAAAGAAGTTGAAATGCACTCATTCACAGAGATCTATCTAAATTAAACAATTCAATCTTTTAGTTTGTGCTTTTCGTAATGTAGGAGCTGTCCCTTCATTTCCACTTTCTGCCCCTGCCATCTATTATTCCCATCTACTTACTGACGCCCAGCCAGGCCTAAATAAATGCAGCATGACCCCCCAGAGTTGACATTTTCCCTGCTTGTCATGCTCTTTCTTATTTTCCTTTCTGTTGCCTGAATACTCTGTATCTGTGTCTTTTAAATATTCTGTAGCTGCTTCTGATAACCCGGGTTGGAACCAAGGCATCTCTTTACTTGTCACAGTGCAGATTGCAGCATGGGAGAGGCAGCCTGCGATGGAGAGTGGCTTGTGTTCTTTGCAGGATCAGATTCAAATTACTGTTGTTGTTTCTATTTGTAAACTCTTATATCTCTTTTCCTTCCTTCCTTCCTTCCTTCCTTCCTTCCTTCCTTCCTTCCTTCCTTCCTTCCTTCCTTCCTTCCTTCCTTCCTTCCTTCCTTCCTTCCTTCCTTCCTTCCTTCCTTCCTTCCTTCCTTCCTTCCTTCCTTCCTTCCTTCCTTCCTATTGTTTACTGAATTGTTGTTAGTGCACTTCCTTCAGAACAGCTAACACCACTTTTCGGGATTAGCACTTTCCTTGATCAAATACTATTTATGACTCTGTAACTTAAAACCCCAGTGCTTTTTACTGGGAATTGGAAACAGAGAACAAGGTGCTTGGAAAAGAAAAAAGAATGCACCTTCCTGACATATCTGTTTTGCATAACACAAAAGAGCATTACCTAAGCAATTGGCTTTTATTCCTTTGGTCTCTGTAATGACTGCTAGAGATACTGATTTAATCAACCAACCATGCAAGTGCAATGATTGTGAACCAGATCGTTGTGAAGCAAACAAATGTTTCACAGTAAATTGCCAAGGGATACCAGCTACTCTGCTCTGGTTTTGCTCAAATAGATTGTCTTTTAAGCAGCTGCCTCATGAAAAGCCTTTGTTATGTATGGACCTTTAATCAAAATGTCACTAAATCCTGCATTCTGGGATGCTTCATTTGAAACACATCCAATGCTCTTATTTATTAAATTGTCCAGTGTCGAATCCAGCCACCATTATCCCTAGTAAGCAAAGATGGATGAGGGAGTGACAAAAAGCTTGTGTCACAGCTGAGATCAGTTGTGTGTGTGTGATGTCTTGATCTGTTTGTACAACCCTCTTGGGGACCATCGGGCAATTAAGTTCACCCATTTCAAACACGGCCTTCTCTGTACACTCTGATTTGATGAGAGAATGGGCAATTCCCAGTAATGACTACTACATCAATTATATTGCATTGTATTGATGCTTAATAAGAGAATGTGTTGAAACTGGGGAAGGGGACAACTGGAAAGAGGGGAGGGTTGGCCCCCAAGTAAATGTCAGAGACCTTTCCTTAATAGCCTGCCTTTTTAATGTGCATTGAATGCACTGACAAGCACTGTGGCCTCCTGACCTTCAAGCATTTACCCCAGCCTGAGAAAGGAGAGCGAAGCCTCTTTGAGAAGGAATTGTTTTAGAGCTGAATTACATTTAGTGTCATTCTTGTTCAGCTTTCCTGTGAAGTGACCCTTACAGCCCTTTAGCCCCGCGTGCACAGTTGGAAACCATTTCTGTGCCTGAGCTTTCGGAATCAAACACTTGCAGTCTCTTCAAACATCCTTTCAAAAGTGAAACCCAAACATCACGAATATGAACTCTTAGTTTTCTGAGGTTTATGTAAGTAATCTGAGAGCTATCTGTAAGAGTTCTTTAAAAGGAAAAGAATTAAGCCAAGGATTTTGTATCGCTCAAATAATGACATTAAACACTATCCTTCAATCTCCAGTTTCTTTAGATTTAAGAAAAGTACTATAAATCACAAATGGAGGATTACAACAGAAATATAAGACCTGCACAGTTGTTTATGACTGAACTGGCCTGCAACACCTGACACCAGCCATTTCTAAAGGTTAATTTTCTAAAGCGGAAGATTGCAATGTGGTTTTGGCTGCTGCTGGTTCTTTACAAAGTAATTGCATTGGATTTTTCTGGTAGTTTACAGTATGCTAGCACTTCTGATACACAGCTGCTCAGTCTTAATACCCTGGAGAAACAGCCATGGGTTTAATTCATCTAAGATTCTCCTGCACCAGCCTGTTCAGGTGTTGTCCTGATCCTGTGATCAGGAGTCCTGACCTCCTGTTTTCAAGACAGCAAACTGCAGAGTGTGTGGGGGAACACGCTGACAACCTCTTGAACAGGAGGAAAAGAATGCATTGATTATTTCTCATATACCATTATCCTTTTCACACAGCCATTAATATGCATCTGCATCCCAGGAACAACAACGCGCCAGCTGCGCCTTTAGCAAAAACTCCGTGTAATTCAGTGCGACTTTGTGAAATGGAAAGAATTTAAAGACAGTGTAGCTATGCTAATTTTGATGTTAATTTCTGTAGGAACTTAATATTCTGTGCCATTCTTTTGCCTGTGCAATAATCTCTGCTTTGCATCTTCTGTCATGTTATTTTACTTTTTGTTTTAAATGGCAGCACTGAATGCAGATTGTGCCTATCGTTCAGAATATGGAGTCAATTTAGGCCTTTCCAAAAAAAAAGTCTCTTCATTATTCTAAATGCTACTACTACACATGCCACAGCAGTGGCACATTAGGGTGGTGGCAGCTTTGCACATTGGAAGTCATGCTTTGAAAGAAAGAATATATTTGCAAAGGAAACAGCTGATTAATTTGGACTACACTGTAAAACAAAAATTTTTTAAAAGAATTTAATAATTTATAAGAATATAATAAATTAGAAGAAGAGTCAGGTGTTTTTTTTTTCTCAAACTACATCGGGTTTATCAGAAGGTGACATTCTGATTTCTGATATAATAGATATTTTATTTATGAAGCCTTGACATTATTAAACAAGAGGGATCAACACCACAGAAAAATGAATTTGAAAGGAGGTTATAAAATTTGAAGCGTGGTAGCAAACAGCCCATAGTTGTGTAAAAAACCTCTACACTTTTATCAATCTTTATTCCTTTTTTCAGTGCTTAAATGATCATAGAATATTCTCAATTTGAATTTCATATTAAATAACCATTGTAAATAATGTATCTTTTTAATAATTTTAACAATTTCATACAGAATTATAGGGAAGATTCTTGATATACAATCAAGGCCTACCTTCCAGAGCACAAAAACACCTGGTTGTCTTTAAGCATTTCTCAATTTTTACATTTAACTTTTACACTTAGGCAAGTGGCAAAGCCAGAAAAGGTAGACTTGCTGTCCATGATCTGAGAGCAGACTCCCAATTCTGCTGTATACTTACATTTTGTGATCACTGTGAATTACACAGAGGGAATTACTCACCTGCTCCTGAACCTTGCTGCAGCAAAGGACAGGCTGGGTACTTCAGTGTTTTGCTGGTGCCAGTGTCAGTCCTGGGTGCTGGACTTTTGCTGCTACAGCCAAAACCTACATCAGACAATCAGATAAAAATAGAGAAATTAGTAACTCAGCTCCCTGATGATGCTGTCATTGCCTTAGTTGCACTTGCCTAATATATTCTATGAGAGGCAAAGTACTTTAATACTATTTTTTTCCCACTAAAACACCCAAAAAATTTAAAAAAGCCAAACAAACTTGATTTTTAATAAGGGTGCTGATTTATACCTCAATTCCCTGAAAGTCTGTGAGAAACACTGATTGAAGACTGCATCCATGTGTTGCTAAACTCAAGGGAAGCTTTGCTGTTCACTTCCTCAGAAGTGTAGGTGATGACATAATGAGGTGAACGTGCGGTCATTTCTCTCAAAGCTTCTCTTGGCATTCTTGTAAGTATAACTTAAACCAAAATAGCTGTTCAAACTAACTGCAGGCTTTCAGGAGCTAATCATATGTGTCTTATGGTGGTGGCCCGTACAATTTGTTCAATATGAAGAACAGACAGGTCCAGTCCATATGTGCAGCTTCTGCATTATATATGTGTGAAAACAAGATACTGAAGTGGTTAGGGCATAAATCGGGATGAAATACTCAGTTGAATCTGTGCACATACATGATTATGAATATATTTTGTTTGTATGAATCTCAGTTTTTTCCTTTAATCTCTTCTTTACTGGTATCCAATATACCATATTTTAATTTCCTTATAATTTTTTCATATGTTAAAATATAATGCTTATTAGTGTGAGGAAGAAGTAATTTCAGTATAAATTACGGTAAAAGTATGAGTATGATATGTTAAACACAACTGATAAAGTAATTGTTTGCCTGAAATGTCTTAGCAAAATTGTGCACTTTGTAAAATTCCATTACAACTGAGATTTATTTTTTCAATCATTTTTTAAGATATTCTTTTCTATTCTCCAAAGGCATTATGCTATTAACAGATTTGCCATATAATACAGAGCCATCAAAAATAGCAGCGTTTACATCTTAATTTGCATAAGGACCAGCTTCTAATCCAGGTTCCATTGTTACAGTACTGGAATAACTGCAGTGATGTATGTGAGATTCACTTTCAGTCTCCTTCTTATCACATTGCATGTATAATTTTAGTGGTGTATCTGTGTTTGTACTGGAGAAATTAAACTTAGATCAGATTGAATTAAAGATTGTCCAGTTGCAATGGACACTCTTTAAATACTAGTTATCAGAGGTGAAGCAAAGAGAAGATGAGAGGCATATTACCTGCTGTTTTAGGGGATCTCTGGTGGGTGCAAGTACACCCAGGTCCCTCCAGCAGTGCCTGCTCCTCCATGAGATCTGTATCCTCAACCATATGTCAGACCACTGAAATTTAAAACAAAATGTTTGCTTTTTATGTGGTACAGGTTAGAAAAAAATTAGGGATTCTTCATTCTGAATTTATATGTATCAGTCACAAAAATGGTAACTAGATTTGGAAAGTTTGATTGCTTTTTCAGTGCTAAGCAATGAAATATACATTGAATATAACAATGAAGTATACATTACTTCATGTATATCTTATTGTAAAAGCCTTTAATGAAACATATCTGAGCTCTACTGGCAGTCATTTGAGCTGAAAATTTGTTATGTCTTCTCTGTTGAACTGTTTTAGCAGTATAATCTTTGATAATTAAAACGTAATCATTTTTAAGGAGTCCTTTTTACAGTTTATAGCAATTTTGCAGATGACTCTGTCAGGCTTACATTAAAGATTGAGCTTAAATTATTAAATGATATTTTGTGCAACAGTAATTTCCATGAAAGGATATTTTTCATGTTATTTGCTAGGAAGCTTTAGACTGTAAAAAAACACTTTTGGCAAAGCAAACGGAAATATTTGTGAAGCAGAAGCTATAATTATGAACATGTGTAGTTAAACACCTCTTAGGCACTTGGATCATACTGTACAAGGTTATAAAATAATAGGACCATGATCTGATCCTAGCTCTTGAAAGAGGACACCATATTTAAGGAATTACTTGATCACTTCTGCTTAACATCTGGAAGCTTTGAAGAATCTGCTACACAGTTGTTAAAATGTAAAATGAAGTTACAGATGAAGAGTTGAAACATGAGGACATGTTATTTCAGTGGGAGTGAGCAGAAGTCAGTGGGTCCAGCCTCTGGGTCAGAGGGTGCTGTTTCCTGATCCATCTGTGAAGCCTTCTGATTGAGGTATTTAGGCATGGTTTTGTTGGAAGGTGAGAGCAAACCAGCCATCCAAGCTGTGCTCCAAAAGAGATGTTGGGGTGAAGGAGTTGGTTTGGCCTAGAAGTCCTTGGTGAGAATGGGGAAAGGTTTCTGCTTCTCTGGGCACTGGGACAAAGGCTAAGCAGCTCATGGTGCCATTCACAGTTGACCATTTCCATCCTGGAACCCACCAGTGGGACTCAGTATTGAGAACTAAATAGTGTTAGGACATAGAAGAGGGTATGACAGATCTGCCCTTTGTGTGCCATGGACCATTGACTTGCCACTGACTGTTATGGAAGTCAGTGGTGGAACTTAAATCTCCTGAGCTGCTGGCCCAATCAAAGGGCTATTCCTGCTCCTTCTGTCTGTATCTATGCTGAATCTCTGGATTGCTTGTTCCCAATTTAACTGTAATACAGGGGGTGTCCTTGAAAGAGAGTGAATGCTCCTGAGAGCTTGTTCTATGACAACTATGATGGAGATGAAATATTTTCATTTGGAGAAGGAGTGTTTGGGGAAAAAAATGGAAAATTGTTATACCTTCTGTGACTGAATGGCCTAGCCATGTAAATTAAAAGCTTAAACCCCCCAGGTTTTAACACTAAAATGTCTATTACTAAGATTCAAGTGTATCCTGAAGAGATTTCCATCTACATTGATATTTTCTGTCTACAGAATGACAGATATGACAGAGAAATTATGTCTTTCTTCCCAAATGTTTCCATTTGAGAAATGTAAAATAACGATTCCAAGCAAAGGTTTTACTGTTTAAAAACAGGAAGGAACAAGAGGGGCCATCTGGCCTTGACCATTGGGGCTGTCTTATCTCTGGAAGGTCCTTGCAGACTACATGGCCAGCAGCTTGTCACATTTGGGAAGATAAGATGGTCAAAGAGGACAAAGAAACAAAGTACTATTTTTTCTTCTTGCCAACAGAGGAAACATATTTGCCTGGGGAGCAGAAGATTTCATGCGTCCATTTTTATGCACAGAGATCACATAGTTTCCCTGTTTTCCTCACTCAGTGCAGCCGAATGTCATGAATTAATCTTTGCTTTGCTTTTATTACACAAATGCTCTTACAAACATATATACAAAATTGTGTGATAAATCTTTAACAGATAGTTAGCACTTGATATACATTCCTGTATCATTATTGCACTGGAATAAAAGGGGGTCTCCAACACTTACACCCCTTTACACTTAAATTTCTGAATCCTTACTTTCCTTTCAAACTGTTATTTACTATGTATAGTACTTAAAAGTACCTTCCCATAGTGCAGTTACAATTTTTCAAATAACAGAAGAAATAAGTATTGGAGGACTGTACATCACCCTGAGGTGTTCATAACCATAGACGTCATAGAATGAGGTGAGCCTGTCTTTGGATGAGGAAATTAAATCCCCTCTGTGGAATCTAATTAGACTTTTACAAATACTACAGTAAGATCTGGAAAATTCACAAAGGCTTAGATGGACTATTTTGCCTTCATTTGTTTTTATGTCACACCCGAATTATTTAACCCTCTTTTATTCATTTTCTGGATACGGAGACCATGGACATTCAAGAACTTGATCTGATAACAGTGGGATTTTAGTGATCTTTGCATCAGTTTCCCCATATCCAGCCCCTTTCTTTCTGTTTTAGAATTAGTGGAATTTTTGGTGCATTATGAAATTTTCTTCAGTATTTCACAAAATCTGCCTTTATTTCTCCTTCAAAAGTCTGGTAGTCTATATATCTATCCATCTGTCCCCACACTTGAAAGATGACTACTGTAGCTTATAGGTCATGAAAAAAATATAGTGGTATTTAAAATCACTAGTTGTGCAGTAAGAAGTGTAAATGCAGCAACATGGGTAATTTCTGTGTAAAAGGTTAGTAATTCTATTGTAACTTCCATTCACATGCCTTCTATAATTACTATACGAATTTCTATTTGCCCTTTGGTGTTGCCTAGGAGTGACAAAGAATGGTTGTGAATCCTGCTGCTATGATAATTTTGTAGCCTTTCCCCCCTCCTTCACTAACAGCAAATCTTCTAAAAAACATCTAAACCTGAAAGTGAAGGTTTTTTTCTGAGCAAGAAAATAAAGTGGGGTTAGCCTGAAAGAAATATAGCAAGGCTTACTCTCCCAGTTTCCAAAATCAATCTCATTTATCTTAATTTCCTAAACACCACTTTCCAATTGAATCAGGAGCAGTGTGTTAAGTTTTGGGGTTTTTTTCCTTTTTGATAATCAGAGAAATATTGGCCTGTTTTGAAAACACTTCTTCCTCTCACTACTGACATCTTCATTACTTAATGATGTCAACTATTGTTGCTATTTTTATATAAAGGAACTGTAAAGAAACTTGAGCTGAATGTAATCTTAACTGTAGAGAACTGGATGTGGATCTCCAACATACCAAGTGACTTCAATTGTCAGGGTTAAGGTTTATCCTTGCCTCTTTAGATTATAAGACATTATCCAGGTCAGCTAATGGACCTGAAATTAGTTTGAATGGTCTACAAAGATATAGCATATCATTACATGAATCTACTTTCCTCAAAGTCAGCAGAAAAATACTGCATCAGTTTCATCAGGGGAAAAAGGTTATAGCCAGGTTATTCTGCATTGAGATATCTTGGTTTCTTTTTACCATTGTAATTGAGCAGTGCTCTGTTCTGAAAGTACAGGTTTAACATAAAAAAGGGCTTTTATGAAATTAAAAGAAAGATTTCTTAGTCTAGCACCTGCTATATTTAGTTCTGCCTGGAGTGTGGCTAAGGGTGTACCTGTGAAAATCCTCTGACTTTAGGAAATATAATTGTCCTGCTTTAAAAAAATGAGAAAAAATATAATAAGAAAAAGAAGAAAAAAAATCTTCCTGTGCTGTCAAAATAACTGTTTTGCTAGGCTGGCTGATAACGTAATGTGGATGGATGGCTCTATAGTGTTTTGGCTATTTCTTCATCAATCTGATCATAGCCCAGGTGACAGGAGCAGGGTTGTGCCTGCTAATCCCCCAGTAAATGACCCATGTCTGTCTGTCTTTAATCAGACAGCTCCCTCCATCATTCAGATCACTTGGAAGTTGCTGTGGGAAGGCATGTGCACACTCCTTTTGTCTCATCACTGCTTCACACAGGAACAACCTGTGTGTGGGAGAAGGGGGTTAAAATCAATTGTCCTGCAGACCATAATCACCTTTCAGTAGAACATCCATTGCAATGTTTGTGCCAAACTAATAACGATAGGAACAAACCAGCCTTTTGTACAGGCTTTCTGTTGGTGCCCTTTGCAGAAAAAAAAATGACTGCTGCTTCTTTAAGTCATGGGAGCTGCCCTCTGCTGTGACAGCTTTCCAATTGTTAAATAAACTCTGACCATGAGCAGCTGTCAGACAGATATTGCACTGCAGGCTTCAGTTAAAAGGAGCACCAGACAAGCATTTCAGTGCCTACAGGCTATTATTTAATTTTTGTTTTAAAGACACACTTTAAAAAACCCCAAAACACAATGAGATAATGTGAGTCCTTAACTGAAAAAAAAAAAAAAAGTTTTATTTTATATACTCTATGCAATTTTCCTGTGAAAGTTATAAAATGTGAGTATGTCCATTTCTGAAAAAAACGCCTATGACCATGAAATGTCTCAAATGTACCCTTTTGTCTGGTAGCAAGGTAGGAAACTGAGATGCAGAAATGCTGACGTTAGACTTTATAAATAATACTAATCATATTCAAATTCTTGTGGGAAGGCAAGAGGACTTATACTGAGCTTCCTCAAAGTCATAGAATGTCATTTTATCATTTTTACTTTTGATAGTAATTTAGTACAACACTTCTGAAGTTTTTTCTTTTTACCATCTGAGCAACTTGAGCTGGTTGAAGATATCCTTGCTCATTGCAGGGGGGATTGGACTGGATGACCTTTAAAGGTCCCTTCCAACCCAAACTATTGTATGATTCCATAATTCTGTGATGATGTTGCACCCTGGTGTATAGGAAAGCAAAAAAAGAACAGTTTCACTACAGAGAGTCTAACAGGCTAACACCAGTATGCAAGAAAAGAATCTTTTAAGGTGTATATATAGTGAGTATATTGGAAGGAGCTTTATTATTTACATTATAATTACAGTTAGGGAGGGAGATTGCCATTAAGTTAGGAAGAAGGTGGAAGTTTAGAAACTGATACTCTCTACCCTTACCTGAGTAAAAGTAAAGCTGGAGAACTTGGGCTAGGAATCAAAGTTGTCCAGAGCTCCACTAGAAGATATGTAGAAGATAGGTCCAGCTCACCTGGCTGAGGAGAGAGTGGGTCAGCTCTGGACATGCCTTTTCCCATTGACTGAAGCAGAAGCCTTGTTCAAACACAAATTAAAACAGAACTAAACCAAACCCAAAATAAAACTAAACTAGTCATGGCAACTAACTCCAGAAGGCACAGTGTGGGCTAATCATGTGGAGGCAGGAGTTCTAGAAAATAGGTAAGAAGTATTTATTGAAAAATCAATATCTTTTCATGTTAAAGAGAAGAAATGATTCATATTTCATTCACAAGTAATAGTATTAATAAGTAATTATTGGTATTAAGTGTAACTTCTTCTAAAATTTCAAATTCAAGTAAGTAACCAGCTAATTGACTGACTAGTTAACTAATATATGTTTTCAGCATTTCAGTTTTCTTTAAGGACAGAGAGGAATATATCCAGTAAAAATATAAAGCAGTAGGAAATGGAAAAAGTCAATTTAAAAATCAATCCTCTCTGATTTTTCTATCGACTCCTGTTAGAAATAACACCCACAATTTCTATAACTGAAATGGATCATAAAAAAATCTCAGGGTGTTCAATTATTTATTTTATGCTTTTGAAAACACTTTTGGGTAATGGGTTTCACTTTTTTGCCTTTCATATGCCTCATTCTTTCACACAGGAAAACAGAAACCATTCAAAAATGGAAAGTGATTGCATTTTCTTGTTTGTGCTCGTCCTTGTGCTTATGAGTCAATACTCTTTGCACAGATACAAATGATGGTCCTAAATCCATGGTAATTAAAATGCACCATGGTTTTAAACAAACTGATTTCTACACAGAAATAAATGTTTATATAATACAGAGTTTTGTGGAGACTTGAACCAGAAAATTAACTTGTTTTATCTCAGTTTTTGGAAAGCAAACTGTAGAAGGGAAGATTTGGGAGCACTACACCAACAATGGAATCAATTGCTATAGTCATGCAAATGTGATTTTCATGTGTGAAGGAAGCATGAGGAAGGGTACTTCCATAAAAATAACCAATTTACAACTCCATAATAGAAGAGGGTGTTCTTTGGAGATATTGGTTGTGGATTAACAGAAAATGTATTTATTAATGGCCATGCAAAGAAAGTAAAATCAGTCTTCCATCTTCTTTCCTAGTCTTCCAGATTTTCCAAAGCAAAAAGGGAATCTCCCTTTTTCCCATCTTTATTAATGAATTAATCTATGCAGTTATTCCTTGGGTATCAGATTAAGGCTGGGAAAGGGCTAAGATAAATATGTTTATGTGTTTCAGGTTTCAGAGCAGAAAGCTCTTTGGAGCTGAAACTTTCTGGCTAGACAAGCAACACAACTTTCTTCTAACATGGACTTTACTGGGATAAACTTTCACCATGGCTCCTTTCCTGCCACAGAATGTGACATGGCACAGAAACTGTGTGGATGCATGCTTTTCCAGAGAGTCAGGTTTACTGGGCACGGGGAGCAGAGCAGGCAAAGCAGCAAATCAGTTGTTCCCTGGTGATAGCAGCTGGGAGCAAATGTGTCTTTTTGAAACAGCTCCTGGCCACTGCTGCCTGTTCTGCTGTTGCTTCCTTGAAGGGAGGCTAAAGATCAGAAAATTTAGTGTGGTTTGTAAACCTGCTTCCAGCTGCTATTTTTCTCTGTCATTACTATCTGTTGGGAGAAGGACCTTGGGGTGCTTGGGAGAGGCATTTTTTGGGAGTGAGCTGCAGGGCAGGCATGTTGTCTTGGCTGGTAGTGTGCCAGCTCTATTGTGGGGATCTTTGCTGCAGCTTGGCTACATAGACACCATGTCACTCTTGGGTTTACAGCGGGCATAGCCTGGTGGCCACCACAGACAACTTTATGAACAGATTCAGGTCAACAAGGCTGGGTAGAGGATCTATTGAAGAAAAACCTCAAAGACAAGTCTTGTCTGTTTTGTATTCAACTTTATCTTTTATTTTTCCATTTTCTGTGCTATATGCTTGTATGTCATTTCCACTTGTCAGTGGTCTGATTGGATTCTTCTGTTTTCTTTTTTGTTTTCTGCAGGATAAAAGCATGGGTGGATAAGATGCAAGAAGATCTCGTGACGCTCGCACGAACAGCAAGTGGAGTGGACTGGCTTGCTCAAGTAAGAAGTTGTGTCCTAGACTGCTCTAACTAGAAAGTGAAGTGAAGGGCTTGCATCTTCTAGGCTTTACAATCATTGCATCCCAACATACAAAAATGATTTTTGGGACTTAAACTCTGCAGTACTTACTGAGAGAGAAATGAATAACAGGCATCCGTCAATTCACTCTCAGTGTTGCAGCATTTCCTCATTGATCATATTTAATCAGTTTTGCAGAATCAGACATAAGGCTTGCCATTGTTGCAACACTTCCACCTGAAGCAAGCACATTTATGTTCTATGTTTGTCAAATATGGTATCCAGGAAGCAACCATTCAGAGTGGTGGAGAATTCTGCTCTCTATTAACGAGGGAACCTATCTTTCTGATACATATTTCCTGAAATGAGGCAGCTTTTGGTTAGCAGAAATGTAGATGAGAATGAAATCTACTTTTATTCAGCTGTTAAAATTTAACACAAAGTTTGTTTTAGAGAAGAATTTACAAGTTTTTTATCGAGATTATTTTTGTGTTATTGTTCTATTCATAGATGGTGACACATCTGACATTGCAGAAAAATGAAGGCACAGTTCAGAAAATTTCAGGATTATGCTGCCTTTACAATTTTGTGTGTATACATCACAATCCAGTGTACAACCATATGACCATACATTTCCCTCTCCCTATCCTTGCACAAGTGCTGTGGCTCTTTCTGTGAACTGATGGATGTCTGAGTTGATGTGAGGGAAATTTTGGAGCTACATCAGGAAACTAAGTCATTGTTAGCCAACAAAAGGTGCTGGGGAACTGAACGTGGAACCTTGAGATTTGGTTTTCAGAAATCATAATCTCCCCAAATGATCCATGATAGCAGGGGTTTTGAAGACATTAAGAGACACACAGTAAAAATTAAGTGTGAAATTATCAGATTTAGCATTGTGTATTAATGTATTCCTTTGACCTTAATGACCCTTTGCCCAGACATTCATGTCTTGTGTGTATCCTGTCCCAGAAGGACATTTTGTCTCTACTGACTATAAGAGGAGGTTAGAAGATTAGCTCAGATGAGATCACCACTGTCCTATAAAAGCAAGGACTGTGTCACTGCATGTATATGGTGAACATAAATGAAGATTGCAGAGTTTATTTTAGTTCTGGCCTTTCCTAATATTTGACTGCTTCAAATTGCATCATAATTTAAGGCAGATACTTTAGATGCACATTTTAATCTTTGAAAACCCTAAACAAACTGAAAACAAAATTTTGATATCCTAACACAAATCATCAAATTTGTAAAAGCATGGGTTTCCAACACAGAAATGTCTAGCACTTGAGCTTCCTGAGGAAATGTAAGGTTTGGAAGCATGGAAAACTGATTGGGGTTTTTGTAGGTGGATTTCACACCTATCTGCTGACAGAGAACAACAAGACTTGCAAATCATCAGTCTCCAGGTTCTGGTGGGGAGTTTCTGCTACGAGTCCTTTCTGCTTATCTAATTTAGGTGTGATCTGATCAATTCTGCCCTTGCTGTGTCTCTTTTTGCCTACTATTCAGCATCTTACCACTAATTCGCCATTTAACTTTCCATTCCTCTCCTGCGGTGTTGCTTGGCTATCTTTCATTTCTCCTCAACCGATGCTATTTTTCCATCTCAGTTCCTTCCTTTGCTGCTTGGCCAGTCTGCTTTTCTGTTTCACAGTAGATTCTTGTTTCTATTTTAGGATCTCTCTCCTCAGCTTTTTCCAGATCAGCACCTCTCTCTGAACTCTTTCGTTTTTCTTAGCATTTCCAAAATATTCTGTCCAGGTGTGTGTGGCCAGCCTGTCACAATACTCTTATCTCTTCTGTTCCACAGGAATTCCTCTTCCCCTGTCTTAAATTTCCCTCCATCACTAATTCGCAGTTCCAGATCTGTAGTTTTCTCCTGTATGATTTTTCTATTTCTCCTTCCCTTCCAGTCTCTCCTCTCCTTATTCTTTGCTTGCCATTTTCCAGTCTGTTATCTCCTGTTTCCATATCTCAATCTCTTGCCTTTTCTTCTTCATTCAGTTTTCCTCTCCTCCTTCTCCCACTGTGCAGACCTGGGAGACCACAGCAAGTCTGATCTTTAACAGCAAAGGAGCTGGGAAATTCTCTATGAGTGATGGTGTCTGGGTTGGAATACACCTGTGTTCTCAGAAATTTAGCTGGTGAAATCTCTTCAGTGATCTGCAGGTCCTTTTCAGGCTAAAATTTTTTAACACTAAAGACTAAAATATATCTTTAAATAAAGTGTTGAGGTTTTAATCTATAATGAATAGACTATAGGAAAATTAGTTACAGAGGATTTCTAACTTGAGCAAAACTATGAGTTAATGTCTCAACAATTTTGCTACACCTTCCCATGCAAGGACCTCATAGTAAAATAGATAATAAAAAGCCAAGAGATTGATGTTGTCATTCTTTTTTTTCCCTGAAGAAAATAATAGTTTATGTAGTTAATATTTGGCAAATTTGCAAGCTGTTAAAGCAGTCTGATAATAAAAACTGCTGGGTAAACATAATAAACTCTAGTACTACCAGCTTTGCCACAATGACATTCATGTGGATAAAATCAAAAACATGAATGTGTGAATACTGTAGGTAAGTTTCTTTTAAAAAGCCAGAACTTATAATAGACTTCAAGCAAATATTATCTCAGAGTATCCACAAGATGGTTGATATGTGCTGGTAATCCTAGGATTAGAAGCACGAAAGGGGGATGTTTCCATGTAAAATATCCTAGTATATCAAAGCTATTTTTTTGACCTAAGTTGCGTGATGTATTTCTGTAGACATGAGGTTTTAATTAGCTCTCTTGGCTGCAAGGGAAAACACAAAGCCCTGCAAGGTGTAAGCCTCCCACTCTCTTGTTTACAGGCTATTGTCACTTTCCCATTTCTGAATAACATACTTTTCTTTTCCTGCTTACTGCCTATTAACATTTAGTCAGATCTCTTCTGGAATGAACCACAGTTTTGGAAAAATGGAGACTACAAGACATGAAAAACAGCATGCCTGCATGCTTGTCACTTCTATTCACAGAATTTGCCTTCAGTTGCTCACACTTTAAAAATGCTTACAGTCAGATTGAATTTTCAGCTTTTTTTTCTGATTTATTTCTTCTTCCAGCCACAGAATGTTTTGGACCAAACCTGTAGTCTTCATGTAAACTTCAAAAAATAAATAATTTGTTTTGGTTTTCTGTCGCTTGTCTCTCTAAAAGCAGAATGATTAATACAAAAAAGAAGGAGCAGATTGCTCCTATTATAAAATAGTAAACATGACTTTCTGTCAAAAGCTGTAATAATCAGATTGGTAGGAGAAATGTCTTCCCTTGTTCTAGGGAAAATTAATTTTCAATTGGCCAAGTGTGAGGTTAAAGCTCTTAGCAAGAACATGTAACAGAATATAACCATTTCACAGCCTGGTCACCCTCTCCCTGGACTCAGGGGAAGAATTCCCACTGATTCAGCTGAAGTTGAAAAGTGTCTGCTTTGTGCAATTATGTCTTCTATGTAGATATCTAAAGTGACCAAGATAGTTCTTGAAGTAACACAATTAATATGTTCTCACCTAGAATGAATCAATTCTTCATAAACCAGGGCTTTTTCAATTAGCTGCTGTGCCGTGCAAGTTTATGGTGCTCCCATAACTTGCTGAAGGTATCTCAGGGCTCATCAGTGCTATTTGTGCTTGGATGTGCCTTGGATATTTGGGAGTCTTTGTGCTCCAGGGAATTACATTACACAATGGTCTCTTCTGGAGAACTATAAAATATTTTTTTCTGACCGTGAGGGAGAAGGATAGGAGCACTGCCTTAATTCTCAATTATTTTGATTTTAGACTGGGAGGGCTTTTGACTTGAGGGAATGTAAAACTTAGAGTGTAATATGTACTTACAAAGGAATAAAAAAAATTAAAATGCACACGATGATTAAAGTCAAGTGAGGCATGCGTTAGGTGGATAGCAGTCCTGTTGAGATCAGTACCTTGGTAAAAGGCTAATTTATTCTGCAGTGTGGACATGGATAACCAGGGAATACATTTTCTGTATTTAAGGTGTTTGCATTCAACATGTACTGAATTTCATGGAGCCATATTTAAGGAGAGGAATTTCCTCAAAAGAGGATTCCCTTTTCTTAGTTCATTGACAATTTTCTTACAGTGATTTGGAATCACAATCTTGTCCTAGTAACTAACCACTCTTTCTCTTGCTTTTGCATATATAATATAGCCATTGTAAACCATTGTAACTCTCATCAATCACAACTTTTGAAAATATCTGTATAGCGAGAATACACAATAATATATTAATGTATATTCTGTGTAGTGTTTAAAAAGACAAAATATTTGGAAGTTTATTCGTTTGTTAGTGATTCTGCCTCTGAAAATATGAATATGTTTATATGTATATGAATTTATACGTATATGAATTGTGCTGATGCACAATTCATATACCTTTTCTCTTGTTAGCAATGATGACAGCAATATAATGACTGCACTAAGAAAAATTGCAAAAGAAAGCTAAAAAAATAAATTAAAAATTTAGGAGTTATACATTGAGGCTGCACTTATCCATAGCCTTAACCAGGCAAAGCAGTATAACTGGAGTGGAAGAAACAAGGAGATGGAGAGGCAGGCGAGAGCTGTTCATTGTGATGCCCAAAGGAAACACAGTGGGATTGGGGTGTCCTGCACAGGTCCAGGAGCTGGGCTTGATGACACTTGTGGGTCCCTTCCAAGACAGCATATTCTCTGGTTCTGTGATACTTTCTGGGAATGGTCTCAAAATAGTCTTCCAAAAATAGTTTTAAAGCACATATTTAAGTCTTGCTTTTTTGGACATTACTAGGAGTTTAGGTGAGATCTGGGAGAACTCCAACTTGGATGTAATACCAATGTAATATCCCCATTACAGTAATGCAAAGATTGTTTCAACAAGGCAGGAAGTCGGGATTCAAGATGCCAAAATACTCAGCTGGTTAAAAACTGGCAGAGCTCCACTGACTGCAGTGGATTACACTAATTTACATTTGCTAAGAATCATGACTAACAACATTTAGTTTACAAGTCAAGCAGGTAAAAAGTATTTAAAGAATAAACAAACAAACAGATTTTTACACAAAAAGCAGAGGCTATATCTTAATTTTATTGCTGCTGTAGTTGCCCAGCTGACAAAGGTACTGTTTAGTCCTTCCTAAGGATTTTTTTCCCCTAGAAGAGCAGAGGGAATGTTCATAAGGAGATGCTGTATGTACAACTTGAGACTTGAAAGCAGGAATACAGGATACACAGGAAAATCTTGTCCAGTGTGTTTCTTTAACTGTCTCTCAACAAAGCACAACATAGTATATTCTTTTTAGTGTTATCAATATTATGTTTTAAAAAACCTCACAAAACAACAAAAACAACAAATAGTCACGTAATTGTCGTTTCAATTTAAGAAGGCACATGTAACTTTGTCTTGCCCGTGAACTCTCTGTGCAGTCAGGCATTATGAAGCTGCTCTGGTGTGAATGATATGTAGTTTCTACAGAGCAAATAGACTGTTAGGAAAAAAATAAGAAGGAATAGACAGCTGCTTAATAGAATTTTAAAATCCATGTAGCAAAATAAATACTGAGGCTGGTCTCACTAGCTGCATTTCTCAGTAGGCATTTTGTCTTTGAAAAGACAAAAAATATGTACAAATTTCAAAGTCACGTTCTGGTCTAAAACCAGATAACTCAGCACACAGGAAAAAAAGGTGGAGGGCCTACTGAACTACAAAATTCAAGTGTTCCATTTTGATGGAAGTATGCACAACTTCCATTTTTACATAGACTATTCACAGCAAAGACTCATGACTAAGCTAATTGACAGCTCATTTAATCTAATAAACTACAACAAGTATGCTTCTGGATTCCAGCTCCTAAAATACCTCTAGGGCCAGGAGAGAGAGAAGGAGGGGAACCCTGCAGTTCCCAGAAAGGAAGACCTTGGAGCAGAGACTATGCCTTGTAGCAATGCATGAACTTGTCTGTTCCAAACTGATTGAAGAGAATCCTCTTTTACAGAAACACTGCATTAAAAAAATGTGGGTCTGTGTAAAGAGCTTTGATGTGACAAACACACTGGAGCTTCACTATGACTGTTACAGCAAAAAAATGCCATCTTGTGCAGTGAAACCTTTTCAGGCAACAGCATAATTGAACGAAGCAGCAGATAGAGAGGCAGTTCCAAGGAACTCTACTCTCTGAATCTGTTTCCTTTTTGATACATCTCTGCAAAAACAACCCATGCATGATGTTCATAAGGCATGCTGTTATTACAGTTCCAGGAGCTGTAGACTGAACCCATATAGGCTGACTTGGCCTTTAAATGGTATTCCTACAGAGATAAAAATACTGTTTCTTCCTACAAAATAAAAAGAGAGCCAGCTAGGTATGGGTATATGACACATGATGATGAGTTCCATTCACAAAATGAGTCCACCAGCAATTGTTAGAAGATTTTTATTTATTTTGTCTTTTGAAAGTTGTTTTATAATAATTAGCTCTTCCTTAGTGAACAGCCCAGCCGAGATTCTGCAGGAGCACATTTCATCCCTTGCTCAGTGTGAGGTCTGGGTGCCTAATGCACAGATGGTGCCAGTCTGCTCAAGCTCTCACATTGGCAGCAGCTTCCCAGGCCACACTTTCAGCTTTCCAGGTCTTGGATCAGTCTCTAGAGTTTAACTGAGATGAGTTACTTGTAAGAGAGCCTGGTCTCTGATTTGAACTGCCCTGGAGTATGGATGTTCAGGAAAGCTTCCTTCTGCCAGAAGGAATTATAACCCAGAGTAACTTTCTGTTGGATTCTACAGATTTAACTGTCTTAGAAGCTCTGTTCTAGAAGCTCTACAGACAGAGACACACCACTGACTTAGACTTATAGAGGATGTCATGTAGTGCTTGCCTTGTTCTCTTCATTATCTGTATAGAGGTCTGTGCAAGGGGAGACTTCAACAGCTTACTTGAAACTCATGTTAAACTTGTATCTGGATGATCTTACCTATTGTCATAGGAGTCTGCAATTCTTACTTAAAAAGGTGATTTGTCAGGCAGTTTAGCAGTAAATATTTTCATTCTTACTATTTTTCTCAATGATTGGCATGATATTTATATGGTTCTTTCTTTACAATCATAAAGTAAATTGAATGAATTAGAAAAGGCTTTTTGGAAATTTGAAATTATGTTTTGAAAGTATTAAACAGATACATGGAGTTGAAACTTCTATTTATTTTTACCAGATTTATTATTTATTTATTTATTTATTTATTTATTTTTAAATACTGTATATATCAAGTTGGATTCAGTTTGTATATGCTTTAGCCAAAGGCAAAGAATTTTTTACTTCATGCTATTCTCTGATGAACTAGCAGATGGACCTAGGGGATATATGGAAACATTCCAAAATATGCTACATTCACCCTTGTTAAGGTTGAAGCAGTGGAGAGTTTTATGATTAAGAAAAATGTGAAGAAGAAATGCAAGAACTAGATTTTTTAAAAAGATAGTTGATTTTAAGAATAACAACCCAAATGAATACATTTGGTTGACATTTCTCAGGAGGTCCTGGATGTGGACTTTCTAAGCCACATTCTATTTCATTTGAATGTTGTGATTGCCATAGGTTCTGAGTACTCTGTCCCTATTTTGACCCTGGATTTTAAGATGCTTCTGACATAAAAAATAATATTATTATTGGTGGTAATTATGTTGGTGATAATTATATTGATATATTATATTGATGCACAGTCCATCCTTCTTTATCTCTGAAAATAGAAGATGTAACTAATACCATAACACTTATAGACACAACTGGTGTAACTGTGAAGCTGTTTCCTGTATGTCCTGGGTGTACCCTCCAGTGGTCTAAGAAAGGAAGGCAAGTGTTTAAATGAGTTAAATTTGGGAAAAAAGGAAAATTTTCTATGCATTCAAATTGTGAGGTTCACTATGACTGATCTCGAAAATCAGAAATTTTCACCTTTTGTCTCCTTTTGTCTCTTTTTGTTGTCCTCAATGAAACAAAATACTAAGCAATTTTTTTTTTTAAACATAGAGAAGGCTTTTACCCACATAAAACAAAACTACAGTTTTATGTAATCTTGAAATGAAAATTTTAAAAAGTCAAATATTTTGAAGTTGTTGAAGCATTTTTATCCTTGTTGGGTCACCGGTTTTATATGTGCTGAAAATTCCTTGAGTTCATGCCATATTTATGGGTGGTTCTGGTAGTCTACAACTGCACTTTTCAACAAAAGTGTAGTTTTGTTATGTTGCTTTCTAAGGAAAAGAAGGAGAAAAAATTGAAAACAAGGGAGCAACTCTTTTTTTTTTTTTAATTATCTTATAATGTGTAATAAAGTAGATATCAGAAAATTTGGCTGAGCGGAGTACATAAGGCCAGCCTCTGAAATACTTGCATTTTTTCTAAGAATAAATAGGCTATTGCGCACTTGTCATACTTGTCTTTTCCCTCATTCTTAAGGCAAGGATACCAGTCTGCTGTATCTGAGAGGGGTGTGGTGAAGGGAAGGGAGGTCGAGATTACTTTTAAAATGGTATTAGGAAGGGGTTGGTACAGTGAAACATGGCCATTTTAGGTATTTATTGAGGAGCGAGAGTCCATTTACCAGAATTATAATAATGTATGAGATGGGTTAGCCTGGTGAGGGACTCCCAGAGTTATTAACACCTTTTTTAACAATGCAGTATTTATAAAGATATGTCCCATTTGGGGTATACCACTGCCACTGCTATGTTCTGTGTACAACCAAATACTAAAGCTGCAGGACCTAAAAATAGAATTCTCCAAACTAAATTCTGTTGAATTTACGCATTACTGACCAATGTCGAGATATCAGGAAAATAAAATCACTTTTAAAAATGCAAGCTGGTAGATTTGAACACTTATCTGCAAGTTTTCTTTGTAATCCAAATGGAAATTAAGAGATTGTCAAAACAAAGGGAGCCTCATTTGCTATTTGCAGATGCCACTCTCTGTCTGCTCCCTTAGCAATAAACTGACATTTTGAAGTTTTCCTTCTTCCAGCAAACAAAACCAGCTGTAAGTCACTAAGGATAGGTGGCTGCATTAACAAAGCTTGCTCAAGCTCAAGGGAAGAGATGGCCTAATATTACCATAGCTTTAATTACTATCTGATGATCTGGATAATCTTTGATCAAAGCACTGTTCTTGATTAATTTATAATGTTCCATTGGCTTTAACAATAATAAATTCTGTCCTATTGGTACTTATATTCAGATGGTTTTTGTGGAAGCTGAGAAAAAATTAAACATTTTCCTTAAAAAAAAAAAAATCCCTCACTAAGCCCAACAAAACCCCAAACACTAGAGCTAATCAGTTTCCAAGTCCTGTGGTTAATAAAATGCCAAAAAACCCTGTATGAGTTCCCTGAGATTTAAAATTACTTTTGGGGAGAGAGTCAGTAGATGATAAATTGCATTAAGAGCAGCTAAGGCAGGCCAAAATTTCCTATGAATAATTGAGTTTGAGAAATTACATAAGTACTCATGAATTGGGATTTTTGAGTTCTTACTCAGTCTCAGCTAAAACTGAGTTAAAAATGCTCTGAAACCAATAAATTATTTCATCTTGTTATTTAATACTGTATTTCTATCACTAGGAAGCAAAATTGAATACCTTAAAATACGTTTTTCCTGATAAAGGGGGATGTAAAATCTGCTTTTCATGTTTGTAAAGTAGCAGAAGTACAAAGCTGAGCTCCTGTTTTATCAAGGTTTAAATACAAAGTGGCAATTACAAAAATTACTTCTTAATTTGAAAGTCCTCTGGACTACTCTGTTAATTATCAACAGTCAAAAGGGGCTGATGATTCCTACAAAGTGTGCCTGATTATGTGCTTCCCTTTGAGTAGGCACCTGAGTGAGCCCATTGACGCTGGCACTGCTTATCCTCTCTCTGGTGTTAACTGAGGCATATGTGTTCCCACCTTCGTGCAGAATTCAGTCTGAGTGTTTTACTTAAGAATGAACTTGCTCTGATAATTTTTTCCCTAACATGCACGTCACTACTATGATATTTCAGGGTTTTCAACACATCAGCCCTGTCACTTGTCATCCCAGACCTTTAGAGCAGTCAGTGATCAGGCAAGTGATTCTGAAAAGCAGCAGCTACAGTAAACTATTGGGGTGGTTTCTTCCTTTGTGTTGTTGCCATGAATTTCAAGAATGAAGGCATCTGTGAGTTGCTAGGGAGCAGCTGTAATCTTATTTATACATTATGTGGAACAGAGAGTAAGACATAAAATACTCAGACTGATTTCTTTGAACATACAGAATGCTTCCTAGAAATGAGCATTTCTCTGTGTTTCAAAATGAATTGCTTCTGATTCAAAGAAAAGATGTGTCTTGTGAGAAAGAAAAATTGTCTGGCATGTATTGGAAACAGGAAGTATTAATATAACTTTGGAAATAGGATACATTAGTAAGAAGATGGAATTTTCTTACCTAGGCAGATCATATTGTTTGTGGTTACTAAAATTTTCAGTTAAAGGAGAGTTTCTACAGTAATAAAAAGTTAGCAATAATAGTATAATAATATAATAAATATAATATAATATAGTAGATGTTAAATAAAATTAGAAAGTGTTTATTTTCTGTTTTCTGACTTTTCCTGTCCCCAAGATCTCATCATATGTTTGGATGTCTGTCAAATGACCTCTCCTCTCTGCTTTTCTCTCTGATATGAGATCATGACATTGGTAAAAACAAAAACTAAAATAGTAAATATATGTGTGTTATTAGTTGTTATTTTGTTAGCTAAACAAAGTTTTTAAAACAAACTTTGATTCTGTAAAACATAGACTATTATTAATAAAATTATAATTTCATTGTTTTTTTTTAAATTTTAACATTACCCAAAATTTCAGTACAAAATGAATTTTTTTTTTTTTCAGCTGAGGACTGAGTTGAAATGGAGCTGATGGCCCATCAGGCAGAGATTCCTGGTGAGGCAGGTCTTGATCACTGAAGCCTGGTAGTGCCACAAGTGATAAAAAGCAAGAAATTGGATGGACTGGGGGAATTGGCTATGGGAGGCCCTTTCCAGAAGTGGGGAGTGGGCAGAAAGAAAATACTTTACTAAACCTTTATTTAAGTTTCACTCTGTTCAGAAGGATTTTTACAATTTATTAAATAAGTTAATTACTTTAGTACACAATCTTGTAAAACCTAGGTCAAGATTTCACAAGTACTCGTAGTAGTTTGGTGTGGTTGCTATCAGAAAAGGTGTAGGAGAACCCACCACAAAGTTGTGGCTGATTTTACTGCAAGCTCAGCACTATCTTTGAGCAGTAGTTTTTGCCATCATGGTAGTCTCCAGCTGGTCTAGGCTGATGATAAAGCATTTGGTGATAAAGCACTGATTGTTGACAGAGATGTCTTAGCCTAGCTGAGTTAAGTGGTCTTGAAAGGAGTATTGAAATAATAAAAACATCCATAGATTTACCTTGTAACGATAAGTATGACCGAAATTGTTGAGCTATTTGATTTCTCTTTTCCATAGCAGGAAAAATTACAGTGATTTTGGTTAACTTTGAAATTCTGGGTTTCAACTTCTGAAGATATTGGCTGGTATGATTTTTATGTCCATGGAAGTATTTGGTGATGGAAATGAGATTGGCATGTTCGTGTCCTATGTTTGGGCCCTCAGCCAAGTTACCATTGCCTGAAGGAAAGGCTCTGTTGTTTTTTTAAACTGGGAGACTGACACATTCAAAGCAAACAAACAGAGAGGCAAAGGAGGTCTACTGCAGTTGAAAATAATTTGTTTTCTGAGTGTGATACAGCTTGAAGGCCATTTAAATAAATTTTCAGTGCTAGGGCCAGCCCCAATGCCTGCCACAATATAGCAAGAGCCATGTAATAACATCTTTCATTCTCTCTCAATTTGTGCAGTAGTGTTAGACTTGCCCTGGCGAGCTTTATAGGAAGCAAGGAGAACGTCTCTTTGTGTGAGATTTATAAACATGTCCTTGAAGGCTGAACAGAGAGAGGCACATTCTGCTGAGGAGCTGGCAGTTTTTTGAATCTTTGTCACATTCAACTGTTGTTGTGTTGTTTCACCTTAATGTGACTCTTTCCATCATGTTCTCTCCCCTAAAACCTTGCAGTTCATTATGTGCAATTTTAATACAGTCTTTCCTGAATAAAGACGTGCATGGCTATTGATTTCAGAAAAGAATTAAAGTATTTTTGTGCTATGACCTTACTGGTTTTGCTTAGTCATGCAATGAGGCTTTATTCTGTGAGAAGTGACAGGATTTTATTGGCAATTTGGAGAGCTTTTAGCAAAATGTTAGTGATTAAAGTACAAAAATAAAGATTTTTGATGTAAAAACCTACAGAAACTTGCATTCATTTAGTTAAAACAATTTAATAAATTGTATTCAAATTAGCTCTTAACAAACCATGGAGCCTGCCAAATTGTATTTTGAAAGACACATGAGAACACCTTTGCCAGTAAGACCCTTTATGACTATTTGAGATGACCATTTGCTAATTTTGTTAGGCTGCAAAAGAGGCCTAGAGAGGAGGCCTGGAGAAGGAAAAGTTTGTCCCAGGGTGCCAAATCCTGAAGTATGTATCATTTCCCTGTGTAGTATTGTGCTGAACTGCTGCAGTGCTACGGTGAATTAAAGAAAAGGGTAGTAGGCAACAAATAAATTATGTACTCACCTCGTAAATAATTAATGAATATTAGACTGTTCCTTGGTAGTTGAGACAGGTCTCACACTTCAGGAAAATAAAGAAGTGTGTGAAGTTCCAAGTAATTTCCAATGCTGTTTGTTGAGGAGCTTGTGGGATAAATCTTCCACTGGCAGTAGAAGCAGGGTAGATCAGTACTTGGAGCCCTGCCATGGGGTAAAACAAAGAAGGGGAAAAGGAAAGTCACTGACTCAGATCTATCTGGGATCTTGTGTGAATCTCAAAGGGGTTTCTTTTGGGGTGTGTGTGTGGGTTTTTTGTTGTTGTTGTTGTTGTTGTTTTTGCTGGGAGTTGTTTTGAATTTTATTTTTTTGAAATCACTGTCAAATACAAGTTGTGAAGCCAGCCTTGGAGTCAGGCTTTCTTGGTGGTAGGACTCGCAATGCCTGTTATAAAGGTTTTAATAGTGCTCCTGTCTCTTGTGGTGATGATCTCCTTGTTATGTGATTCAGACTTTTGAACTTTTCTGATAGCTGGTGCTGGAGAAGAAAGATGAAAATGTTTATTTTTTTCCTACGAATGTCCCACTGTACAGCACTTCGTAGTCTGCAGCTTTGAAACCATTCAAGCTTGGGGATATGGGAATAACTTCCCTATAAAAATTGGGTATGTGAAAAATGTGAGTGCTTTCAGACTGGGGTCTATAGGATCATATGTTTGCTGGAAGAACAAATTAAATACTGGCATAAAAGTGCAAATTTTCAGTCCAGGTCGTCAATCCCTTACCAGTATGGTTTACTGTAACTTGCTCTACGTTGAGCACAGGACAAGAAGGACAAAGACCTGGAGTAAGTCCAGCAGGACACAAAGATGATTAGAGAGATGGAACGTCTCTCCTCTGAGGAAAGACTGAGACAGTTAAGATTGTTCATCCTGGAGGACTTTGGGGAGACCTTATGGCAGCCTTCCAGTACCATAAAATGGCTACAAGTTGGAAAGGGACTTTTTACAAGGGCATGTAGTGACAGGACAAGGGAGTAGGACTTTAAACTGAAAATCAATAGGTTTAGATTGGGTAATAAGAAGACATTTTTTACTGTGAGGGTGGTGAGACACTAGCAAAGGGTGCTCAGGGAAACTGTGGATGCTTCATTTCTGGAAGTGTTCAAGAAAAGCTTGGATGGGGCTCTGAGCAACTCGGTCTAGTGAAAGTTGTCCTTGCCTGTGGCTGTGAGGTTGGTACCAGATGATCATTAAGGTTCCTTCCAACTCAGGTCATTCTGTGATTCTGTGATTAAGTCAAGTAATTCATATGGTCTTTTTAGCTGGTGGGGTGCAAAGCCATGGCTGTGTGAATGCAGTACATCATAACCTTCTACTGAGGCTGTTTGATCATAGCCTGTTAGAAACAAAATTTCACTAGGTGATTAAAAATACCAGGGAATCAGCACTACAGCACTTGCCCTTCTATATCTGGTCAGTGCAATCTCCAAGTCATCCCTGTCATCCGTCTGCTTCAAACCTGCATTACTTGAGCACATATTTCACTGTGCCTCTATGTGAATTTTCTTTTCTTGTGGCTCTCTTAGTGTTTGTTTATAATGTTGAGTGAAAAGATTAATTATGAAATGGCATTTTTGCAATGAACTACTGCTTTCTCCAAATTTTAGATTTTTTGCCTAATTGAAACTCCAAAGGAAAGTGGCTTATACTGAATTTTTCTTATTGCTTTCACCATTAAGTGAGATGCCGCTGAGTAGCAAATGAAGAGCAATTGTGTAAAAATATCTGGAAAAAAACCAGATTAGAAATAATCGAACAAAGAAAACCAAACATTCAAACATTTTCACAAGTAAAATATATGAATGCTTTAAAATGATTTTTAAAATTTTTATTTTCAGGCTTCTCTGAAAGTTATTTTACATTTTTTAGACCATTTGCAAAATCTTGTTCCTATTCTTCTGTAACTTTAGTAACTTTTGATTAAGGTGTACTTCATGCGGTCACAAATGAAGTTTGAAGAGTTTGCCCTTACCTTTCTTTCAAAGCCCAAGACATCAACACCTGCTATATTGCAGTGTCTGTTCTTTGTTTGACCAGGGTAATTTGCTGACAATGTGAAAACCTGAAAGTTTTACAAGATTTGATGGCCATTCCAATTTAGATGTTCCTCTGAAATTTCCAGTCTTGATTCAAACCATCTGGATCTATAAAACTGATTTCTACTCTTGCCTTGTCTGTAGGACTGGTCACTACAGTCAATTTAACTCCAAATAGTTTGACCACAAATTTAATGTGTTTCAGAGAAATATGAAAGAAATTCTGAAGTGATCAGTTGTGGAATAAGATGTCTTTCTTCCAAATTTTTTTGATTAACAATTGGCATATAGGCCAGTTCTACTATTAAGATATGTCCTAAAAAATGCCCCCACCAAAATACCCTCCCCCCAGAAAACAAACCCAAAAAACCCACAAAACCCTCAAAAAGAGATTTTTTGGGTTTAACCAGAGATAAACTTTTTGTGTGGCTATCTTGAAAATCAAGCACCTCAAAATATCCAAACTACAATTTGAATTGATTAGAATCTAACATCTGTTGCAGTAGTTTTATGCTCACGATACACTGATTTTTTAAACATAATTGTCACTATATGAGGAATAAAGCTTATTCCAATTGCTCAGTTACTGGTGGAAAGGAATGACTGTACTTATGAAGGAAAATAAACAACAAACCAAGGCCCAACATAAGTTTTGTAAAATTCATAAGTGATGAAAAGCTATGGCAGCTTATGGGACATGCCTGATAAAAATTTGTAGCTGTAACTGTAGCTGTCAGAAAAGTTTTTTGGTACTTATCAGCTACTAGCACCAGAGACACATTGTGGTGAGTTTCTTTAGGGTCTCCACAGCATTAACCCGAGAAGCCTGGCGGGGCTGGTAGGCTGGGAGTGCTCGGCAGTTTTTGGCTCTTGTGCTGGATGGCAGCCAGTGCATTAGAGCTGGACCCGTTCCTGCCTGTGCCTGGAACGACTCCCTGGGAGACAGCACAGCCCTCACCAGGCAATGCTACAGAGGCAAAGTACTTGAGTAAACTCAGGCCATCTGTTGACTGCATAAATTAGTTTTCCCCATTTGCCCATCTAGCTATAAGGTATCAACCTTTTTTTTTTTTTTTTTTTTCCCTCCAAATAATGTATTTTTTCTTTATTCAGTTCTAGTAGGATAGAGATAGGCAACTTAGTAGGATAGAGATAGGCAACTGCAATTTTTACATCTTTGTTCTTCCTTCCTTCTTATGGTTACATGCATTTCACTGTTGTGTCTTTGATTAACAAATAAAATGATCTTCATATACACGTTCTGCTTTGGAAACAGCTAATGGCTCCTCAGAGATAATCTTTATTCATGATAGAGGATTTCATTTCCCCTCGTCCCCCTCATCTTTTTTCCCCATTTCCCCTTTTGTTTTTGCTTTTCCCTTTTTTCCTCTTATTTTTATCATCTTCTTCTCTTTCTCTTTCCTTACGAATACTAATACTATCACATGAATAAATAGATAAGGGACTAAACTGATTAAATTATCATAACTTAAATGAATTCATTCAATTGGTATGTTTGTGTTTCAGCTTTCAAGGAAGAATTCAATTCAGCAAATAACTATTTTATTTGTAATTCAGTGATTTTAAAGGATCTCCGTTTTACTGCTTTCTTAGAGCTCTGTGGGAATCAGATTTATTGGGCATTTTGCAGTTGGTTAGTTTATCACTAAAACTGGTCAATTTTGAAGATTTATTAAATTATTTTAAGCATCAGCTTCTACCTCTCAGACAAAAAGGTGAAGTACTCCTTTCACAGGGCCCATTTGGATTTTCCTAGCAGTAGTCTTTCTGAAGCTCCAGTAAGAACAGAGGACGTCTTGATGCCTCTTCTCTCAAGCCACTTGGCTTATTTTGAATGTCTACTGTCATTTTGATTTATTTCCATTTTTTTCTTTTGCAGATTTATACGAAAAACACAGCACTGTATACTGTAGAAGCAAACAACCCTCGTCAGCTAGTGGAAATTGCAGCCAGAGACATTGAAAAACTTCTAAGTAACAGGTCTAAAGCCTTGGTGGTGAGTACTAATGGGTTAAGCTTTCTATTTAGCATTTTAAAATATCTTTATTTACTAGTGAAAGATGCTTTCATTGTTATTTTTACTGCCTATACACTCAGAGGCAGTGTCAGTGTGATGTGTATAAGACATGACATGTAGAAAGATGGCTCCTGACTTCATGGTAAAAATGAGCTCGTTTGTTGGCATAGGGCAGATGTTCATAATATTGACCGACAGATAGGAACCATGGCCAAGTAAGAAATCAAGTTATAAATAGATTGGAAAATGTTCCTCTGGGTGACGCACATGAATGTTTATGCCTTGAAGATCACTGTACTCTATAGCCAGTAATGAGCTTGGGGAAGCAAGAAGCAGGGCTTTTTTTTTCTGATTTGCTAATTTAATCTGTATTTCAATCATATTTTGTGTGGAGGCCATGCTTCATTGTGACCTCACAATTCTTTTTGCTTTAAATAAGTATCTGTTTCTTTAAAGAGCTTTTGCCAGCAGTCCCTTTCTCTTCTATCCTGTGAGACACCAGACCTGGGTAATTGCTTTGTGTGGTTCCTACTCACATCACTCTCACTAGTATAAGAGTTTAAAGTGCTTTTCGAAGATACTGACCAAACATGCATGGAGGGAGGTGAATGAATTAATAAACATACTTGATTCAGAGTAGAGCTATTAGAAATAGGTTTAAAGGATGGAAAAGCAGACTGGATTTCCTTGAGCAATTACATATCCACACAGGCTTGCAGATAAGTTTGGATGTGTCATTTAAAGTGAAAGAAGAGGGATTCATTCACCTGACTGTAGACATCTACTCAGCTGGTTGCCCTAAGCTCCTTTTTTTGTTCAGTGGAATAAAACAGGCACTTCTCATTCAGGACTGACCTGACATTTTCTGCATAAGACTTTAAGATGGGATGAACTATAGCCAAGAAGAACTCTCTTTCTCAGCTGGAGAAGCCTCAAATGTAAATGTCTATATTGGAAGTGTGTAAAGTTGGGGGAGATGAGGCCCACCCAAAGAGTCCTTTTATCAGTGCAGTTTCAAGCAGCTGAAGAATCAGCCTGAGTGTGAAACTACTGCTCCTGTCCTGGGGACTCACTTTCTTGTAGGCAATGAAATTTTGCACAGTCTGTTGTCTGTCTGTATAGGTAGCACGAGAGATACCCTGCCTTTGGTTCTTAGCAGGAGTTAATTCTTCCAGTTCCCATCGTTTACCTAATATACAATGTACATCAGTGTTATCTGGGCCAAAGCTTCTCTAATTCATTCAAATGACTGCAAAATAGAGTTGATTTTTTTTCTTGTTTTCCTGTTTTACCTCAGTGGGCGTGTGTTTATGTGGCATTCTGTGGACTTTGTATTACCATTGCAAAATACTGTAAGTCATTTGCAGACCTTTGTGAATACACAATTTTCCCCACCATTTTCCCTTCAACACATATAAGTTTGATATTTTTAAGTTATTACAGACAAATCTTATATTTTCTCAAGACTCAAGATTAATGCAGGGATTTTTATATGTGTTTGTGGTAGTTTGATCTTAAAATTTTAATAAAACTAAATAAGTATCTCATGCTTCCTTTAAGAAATATTCCATAACAAGAAAGGTGCTACCTCCCTTTAGGCAAGCACATGGTCACATTTTGAAAAGGGCAATATGATTCAGTTTCCCGAGGTAAAAGAAGACTAAAGTAGGAGCAGGATGGTCCTTTGGTCCGGTAGCTCCTAACAGCTCAGGTATTTATACTGACTTTTCTATTTGAAGTTATTCCAGATGTATACCAGAACTTTCAATGACTTTTGATTTTAAACCTTCCTACATTTTTTTTTTTATACACAGGAGACACTCATTATCCCCTGCACCTGATCTATTGATTGCTACTAAAAGGATTTCTTCACCTTCCATATATATTTCTCTTTCTGCTTTTTTCAAAGCCCACCTTTATGCTGTCAGTTTATAAACTTTATGTAATGATGCTGAATTATTTATCTTGAATTTCAGTCTTCTAAAGTCTGATGGGTCACATTTTATCTGAAATCAGGAGTGGAGTTGAACATAACTGTTACTAATGACTGCACAGAGGGTTTTACCATTAGGGCTAATATGACTCAAAGTGTTGATTAAGACCTGAATCCTGAAAAGAGTGTGGTACAAGAGCATCAGACATCTTGCAGTGATGCCATGAGGAAGGTGCCAGTGAATTGCATTAATGGTGTTATTGTTCAGAGACTAGCACACCTCAGGGATGCCATGGTTTCCTCTAGGCATGAGACACAAAAAACCTTTGGGCAAGGTTATAATAAGCAAATATTAGTGATGACTTTTCTGACAATAAGTTGCCTTCCCTTGAGCCATGAGAGCACCTTTAAATGAGAAGTATCTCTTGCATTCTGAATTATTTGTGTTTTCATGTAACTTTTGCTAGAAAACTCTCTAGCTATGAGAGTAAAATTACCAGGTAAATGGTTGTGAGCTTCTGTTTGACAGAAGCTTAAAACTGGTGGTTGAAATAGGTACCTAGCTGAGGAAGGAGAAGGGGAAAGCCCTGACCTGATCTCACAGGGCTTTCCTAGATTATTGGTACTAGGAAATGTTAGGCATAAACAGAAAAGTTAGGATGAAAAGAAAAAGGAAAATTTTCTAGCAAAGTACAGGGGAGGAAGAGAGTAGTATGAGTAGTAAGGAGGGAGACAGGCAACAGCCTTCTAGTGAAGGATGTCAAAGACTGTCTTGCAATGGAGCCTGTTGTTGAAATAGTGAACGTTTCTTTTATAGCTTACTGCTGTTTACTATTGTGTATTTGCCTAAACCTACTGAACATCCCCTATTTCAATATGATGGAATTCTCATATGTATATAGTCCTGCAAGGAACAAGGAGTTGAACTCCTTGGATCCCTATGGGTCCCTTCAAACTCAAAATATTCTATGATTCTACAATTTCATGATACTATGGAGAAGTCAATATTCTGTCTCTGTGTACCTTACTAAATAGTGGGGTACAGATGAGCTGTGCTACCACTGCAACCTGCAGCCCCAGGTGTGTACTGGCTGATGGGTGGAGGTTTCATTGAAAAGGTATCCTGCAATGACTATTGGCAAAACTCACAAAGCTTTTCTGAGGATCCCAACAAATAGTATGCCTAGCCCACTGGGCTGTCTGGCATCTGAATTGTTCATTTTGGCTAGACTTAGCCTCTGTTTTAGCATTCCTACCGCATTTATGAGTGCAATAGGTTTCTGGAGCTATGTAGATCATGCAAATAGATCATAATCTTTTCGTTTAAATGGAAAATTTGGAAGATACTAATACTTATTTGTTGAGTATCATTAGAAATACTAAAGAGAGTACCTGACACTGTACTGATGCCATGATGATTTTTTGCCTTTTCTTTTATACCCCTTTTATATACCTTTTATAGATTTTTGTATTCTTAGTGTTTTTTTAGCCTACATTCTTGGACTTATTATGTTAAGCTGGGAGACTGAACATCTTAGAAGCCTCGTAGTGAGGGATTAGAAGGCCCCAGACACCAAGGTCCTCTCCAGAAGACATTTTGTAATCTAAGATAAAACCATCCAGGGGAAGGTTCCTTGGGGAGGGGGGCTCACTTGAGCCTCTCATTGGGGAATCCTTGATAGATATGCTAATTGTAAGACCTATAATGTTATTATAGGTCTTGTGAGTGTGCATTGTGGGTGTGCATTGCGGTGTGCATTTCGGCACATTTGACCTGGATGTGGTGAACCTAAGGATTCTTAAAATGAATACAGAAGTAAAATCCCTTTTTCCTTTTTCCCTTCTAATCATGTTTGATTCTTGATTTTAAGACCAGGAAAAGGCATCAGTTCTATATTTATAAAATATGGTTTGAGGAGTTACAAATATTTCCTCATTGACTATATAAAATTAAGCCCTTTTGAAGTCATTAATGTACAAGATAGATTAATAATTTTTTTTTATTGCTCATATAAAATACTGTATTAATCTTAAGATTTGCAAAAATCCTATTTTTTTTTTTTTGTCATACTTTAAAATTAGTAAGGTATATTTTAAATACTCAGTGCTCTGCCAAAGCACAGTTCTGGAGTTTTGTTTTCTGTTTATACATTGAGTCATGAGGGGAATGAAGTATAATTTTGTTTATTTAACACATTCAACATATAAAAAGTAATATTTGGTCCAGAGATGCACACCAAATTTAAACAGCAACTTCACTCCTGTGCAGTATGAAGTTGGTAGCTGTGGTACCCTTGGCCTTCCTGCCCCCATTACTCAGTACATGTCAGGGAGCACCCTGAATCTTCCACAGCAGGCAAGTCTGCAGTTTTACCACTTCTCCTTTTTGCTCATATATTTGAATTGAAGCTAGTAAGCAATTTGTATCTCTTAGGTAGAAAAAAATTAAAGAAAGAAAATGAAGAATGAAGGATACCTAGTAACAGTTTTTTGAGCCCAGACTGCAGAAGTTTTAGGAAAAAGGATCAAAACATCCTATTTCTTGCTTAGCTAAGACCCCATTCTGCATTCTGAAATCATTTAATGTTTGGCTGTTTGGGTAACAGTTTGAGATTAATCCCATTTATCCTCCTATCCAAAATTAGAATATATGCATATTTCCCTGCAAGTCTTTTCGACAATAAAATACCTCTTTCTGGAAAGCCTCAGTGTCAAGATCTAACTGTCAGGACTATGTTGTACACTCACGGTGCATTTATTAGCATTACTGCCCACACCGTAAGGCAACAGCATAGCCATTTGTGTAAAGCAAACACTCAAGCTCCACTAAAATACATTTCACCGGAGAATGAGAGACAGTCATATTTTCACTGCCAAACTCCTGCCTATGATTTATTTGTTTTGCTTTGGGGTCATTTGAGTCTGCTTTTAACTAACTCATGTTAAGGTTGCTCAAGGGAAGGCTCTAGTCAGTACCCTTGGCTTCTTGAGCTGTGTGCAGATAAAGATGAATTACATGCACATTTGAACCTTATTGTCTAGATTTCTTCAGACATCTCAACCAGAGGCATAATATCTTCATTCTAGCCTCCTTGCTTTGATTTTTTTAAGAAAACTGAGGAAGCTGAGTTTCCATGGAAACTGAGGCACAGATTGTGTGCTGGGAGACAGGTTCCCTTTACGTGCTCTTGGGAAATGTCCAAGGTTCACAACTGTGTCTCTGAATGAGGAGCTCAGAATGTTTATCTGCTGTTTTAGATGCAATTTCAACACAGCTGTGCAAGTGTGTCCAGATCTCTCAGTATTTCCCAGCCCGCCTGAAATAAGTCTTCAGTGTCTCACAATAAAACCAGGAAGCTTAAATAAACATGTGTTATAACATATTTTGAGATTCCCAGGCAGAGATCCTGTGCACTTTAAATAGGGCTGGGAATTTTTTTGTAGCCTGAAAGACCTATAAAACTAAAATAAATTTTGTAGGTGTGCTTGATACTACTTTTGAAAGGTATCCTTACTCTATCCTGAGTTTTGTTTTGGTATCTAAAACCAATCTAACATCCTCAAAACCACTCTGGGACACATACCTTCTGGTCTGCTAATCTTAAATTGCCTATAGTAACAAGATAGCTTTCCATTCTTTAAAAACACTCTCTAGATAAATTTGAGTTGTCTACTCATTTAGCAAAACTTTGGACATCATCTCTTTCTTTTGGGCTGTGTTACAACTCAGCCACCAGTCTCCTGAGTTCCACTAGGAATTCCAAGAGGCCTAAATAGTCACATCTCAGAGCTGAGTCCTCCATTCCGGCATTCCGGCATAAAGTTTAGAGCTAATCACTCTGTGATGCCTTGGGCCAGGTCTCTAAACTGAAAATATCAGTGAATACATGTGGATACATTTCTGGGTATGGACATACTTTAACTGGTGTGTTGAAATTGCTTCCAAACTATATTCCAGTATCTCTTCAATTCCAAATGATAAATCCATTTGCTTTTATTCTCAGCTTGTGAGGGCTAAAGTCCTTGCCTGAAAATAAGGTAATTCCCAGTGGTGTAGTTTGGATTATCTTAAAGTTGAGGGTAATTTGTGCTTCTGACTTCCCTCAATACTTTGCAAATAATGACACAATAAACACTGTGATTTTGTCAGTAGGAGACACTGATGAACTAGGTCTTAAGCTGATGGAGGAATCTGATGTTTCCTGTTAGTTTTTATGCATGGGTGTGATATCCCATAGAATACACAGAGAAAGGCAGAGTTTTACCCTTGAGTTGTGGTCGTATCAGAGGTTAATCAGGATAAAATATCTTTGCCTTCCTCTTTCGTAGATAATCTTAAAAATGTAATCCTTGTTGAAAACTGATTCAGTACAAAAAGAAGCATCACCTGTGTCTTGGTAGATATGCTGCTATTCAGTTTTTTTATTTTCAAGTGTTTCTATTCCTTTGACTCTGCCAGTTACAGGCAATGCTAGACAACTTTATTGCAAAGAGCTTAAGTTGGAGAAATTCAGAGAAGGAAAATAGCTTGAACTGTGGTTAGTCTTCCAGAAAACAACACTTTCTGACATTTTGTTAGTATTTTTTTGTTAGTTCTATGGAAAGCTGAACATCATAAAGGAGCTGGCAATGGACTGTGTGGGCTGGGTTGTTTGCCAAAATAATTTCAGGTATGACTTCTAAGAAGAGGAGCTCTACAAAGTTGGAAAAGAACAAATTAACTGGAGTAAATTACCAGTCAAAAAAATGAAGAAAGTTTTGTCTATTCATGTTTTTGTGTCATGAACACAGGTTTTACATTAATTTCACTCTAACATGTTAATTTTCTCCTTGAAATTGTTTGGTTGTGCCTGTTTCTTCTCTTTCTTATTTCAAAATATTGTATTTTATTAACTTTAAATTTGAAGGTGACGGTGGCTGTTTAGCTATAGTAAAAGATTGCAAATGTCTTTAATTGCAATGATCCTCCCAGAAAAATGCTTACACTTTGGAAAAATACAACTGAAATACACTGTCCTCTGTGTAAGGACTGTAAGATCATACATGCATGCCATATGTTTTTACATGACAATATGTCTTGGTCCTTTAACTCTTTTCTGTTAGGTATGTGGCAGAATTTTACAGTGTTAGGACTCCAGATCTATTCACATGTTTACCCTAAGTAACTCACCAAGGTGGAAAATTTTTAAATTTTATTTCTGGATGCTTCCTGTGAGTATTTAAAATAGACATTTTCATCTCCTGGTTGCAGCATTAGATTTAGATTTCAGTCCATGGCTAGAGCTGGTCTAAATAGCTTCTTCAGATATGGCAGGAACTTTGCAGGTGAGTTTAAGACTAATGCTTTCCTATTTTTGAAACTACTCTCACTGGAAATTTACACACTAGGAGAAAAACTTTTACATATGCTCTTTTAGACCAGTACTGAGTCTATTAGCCTGTATGAACATTGTTTAAATCTCCAGATGTAAATGTAGTCTATTTTGAAAGTCAGCTGTAGTTGCTGAAGCAAATGTGTTTTGGAATGACAGCTAGTGAGACGCAACACTTGTGAAGTCAAACATTTGTCAACTTGTCCACATGTCAGATGTTTGAATTTGCTTTTGCTTGTCTTGCCTGGAGTCTTATTTTATTAACCGAAATCCAGGTTGTGAGGATGCAACATTATGCCTCAGAGGATAGATTCACATAACTCACGTACCTTGCAAGGCATCATAAAAGTCTGGAAAAATAAATCAGAGGGCTTGCAGTGAAAGTTCTTATCAATATTGCCCGTTTCCATGCTTTTCTTTCCACGGTTGACTTGGTTTGCCTTCTGCAGATCTTGTATTCTTGTTGACAGATGAGGGGGTCATCCCTCCAACTTGCCATGTCCTCATAGATAGCTACAGTCATCTTTTTGATTTTTGTGGCCCTGAACTGTACATAATGCTGCAATGGCATCAAGTCTGCAAGCTTGGAGAGACACCTGCTGAATCTCCATCCTGCCAGCACAGTGCATTGCACTTGGAGCTTTAACTGAGACAAAGAAAGCTAAAAAGAGCTTGAGACAAAAATATTATTTGATGATCAGCTTCACAATTTGACATTTCTTCTTCCTTACCCAGTAAATTGTCACTGTTAGCATAGTTTTGTTGCATTCACATTTCATATGGAGAAAAATAAGGAGCATTGACAGATGTAGCAGTTCTTTCCTGTTTAGATCCCTTTAGATATTCATTTGACTAAAGTCACTTACAAAGTAAATGGCCATGGTTAATTTTGCAGAAGTTTTTTGCAGAATTTTTTTACACCCTGTGAGAGATTCTTCATGGGCTTGTTACCATCAGGTTTCTTTGTCCAGCTTTATGGATACTGAAATTTAATTTGTGAAAGATGTTCTGCAGGTGCATGGCCTCATTAATGCCAGCATCACCCTAAGCTGCAGGTTTGATTTAGCAGCTGTGAAAGGTGAAATACTACTCAACTAAGTCTTGGTTTCTTTTGGTTTTAAAGTTACTTTTTCAGCTTTGGAAGCTCAGTATTTAAAATAAAACAATGCAACCCAAACCTCTGTAGTTCTTTTTCTTGGATTAGTTCCAGTTTTTGTCTCAAGGGCTTTGTTAGTCTTCTTACCCTCAGGCAGCTTCTTCTCCTGAAGTTATCTTTGTTTTCCTTGTATGAGCTTCTGCCTGATAAGTGAAGAGAATTGTTTTCTTCCTTATTTCTTGGTCTGATGACTTCCATTCAGATCATGCCCAGGAAACTGATTTATGTTTTTGTTTGGTTGGTATTTTGTTTGTTTTCTCTGTGTGTGTGTAAACTGTTTTTTCTTCGTGGCTAGTTGAAAATTTTACAGAAGAATGATTTTCCCTGGTACACCACATTTTTCAAATAATAATATTTCATAGTAGTAGTTTAATTTGCAAGTGTTGGCTTCCGTACCCATGTGCTGTCTAGTTAACCCACTCAAGACTCCTTATTTTTTCTTCAGTTACTATATATAAGTTTTCAAGCACAATAAAATCAAATTTAAAAAAATTAAAATCCTCTGTGAAATGAAAACTCCACTAATTTGCTGAAAGCTCTATTAAATACTATGGAGAACAACGAAGTGTAAGTGTTGTTTTCAGAGATGCAAACTTGCATTATACATAAACTATGGTTGTATATTGTACACAATCCCAAGCCTGCATTATGCCATTGTGAGACTTTATTTTACCCAAGACTGGGTTAAATTTTGGACTCTTTATCCTCCCTGGTCTTTCAGAATCTTTGCTTTAAGAGCATTGATACCCGACTGTATGCATGATTCTAGTATTTGTCTCAGTGGAATTCTTTGTACTCTTTTCTTGTCTTTTTCCACATTCTCCATATTAAAAATTCAGATTAGATTGTGTTGCTGCAGCATCACACTAACTCATGTTGAATTGTTTACCCCATTTGACTTTAAATGCTTTCCAGGGTACCTGTGTCTGAGTCAGTGTTTTTTAAATATGAAATCTGTACATTCCTAGGTTAGAGAGTTTTAGTTAGTTCTCAAAACATTTGCATTGTAATTCTGTTCAATTTTCACTTCAGAGGGCAGAATTAAAGCAGCAACAGAGAATTAAAGCTATATTGTTTAAAATGCAATCCTTCCTAATTGTTATGTACATGCCATGATAAAATGCTCAGCTATTTTTTCCTGCCTTTTTCTTGATCAAATTTTCAGTGAGATTGAGCTGAGCACAATAATTGTTACTGTGGTGCCAGAGTAAGATTAAATTTTAAAATGCCAGTTTTGACTGATGAAGTATGTAAAAGCATCAGACTTTCAACTTCAGTAGAACTCTTACTGCAATAAAAAACTGTTGAAATAGATAATGGGCATCAGAATCTGTCCTTTGCACAAGCAAAAGGTAAATCCCCACTTTTGGGTTGGTTGCTGGTCATATGATTTAATAAATTGGCATTCAAGAATGAGTAGTTGAACAGTATGTTTTTTTCAAACAGACTTCCTAATTTTTTTCTTCCTTTCTGTAAAGGATGGTGTTTTCTGAGTGTTATGGTACCTATCCGCAGCATGGCCATAATGCTTATTCTATAGCTGCAGTATCCTTAAATGCACTGTTAGGTCTGGATAATAGTATGTGTTCAGTAATGTAACAAATTTCCTGGAATATTTGAGTTTTACTTCACACCTTTTGGTAGCACACTTTGTGCCGGTATTTTAGGTACGTGGTTAATTGGACCCCTCGGGAAGGAGTGCAGGTAAAGCTGGGACTCTTCCAAGTAGGCTTTAAAGGGATCAGATCAGCTGTTCCCAATCCTTGGAAACAGCTTGCTGCAGAGTTAGTTAAGAAGAAATACTGAACTTCATGAAAGTATGAAGCAGTTTCAGGGAGTGTGTTCACCTGACATCTTTCTTTCATTCTTTTCTTCCTTATAACTTTAAGGTGTCCACCTGTCACCTTTGTCACATCTTTTGGGCTTTGTAGTGAAATTTCCATGTTAAAACTTTCCTTAAGAGAGCTCCTGTCAGCTTTCTTTGCAAAGTTTGACTTTTTCTAGTACAAAAGGCAAAATTCTAGAGGAACCCAGCAAGTTCTTTGTATCAGAAGTCTCAGTGGCAAAACTTAAAAAGCAGAATATGCTGAAGGAAAGCATAAACTGTTTTTTGCTATTTTCTCAAAGTCTTAACTTTCTGTGATCCAGCTGTGAATTTGCAGATAAACAAATGTTCACCTTCAAAAAGCTTTATTAATCACTAGAGGCTGAGGTACTCCACGTGTTTTATGTTAATCCTTTTGTTGGATTAAAAGATTCCCTTTGATGGGGAAGCTTCAAGAAACAAGGCGATGACACATTTTATGATGTGTCAATGTGATGAAGATATGGTTTCTTCAAAGTCCAAGGACTATCCAGTAACATTTTTCACCCCCTTTTTGAAGCTGCTTGACAGATACAAATTCATGCTCTTCAACTAGATTCCTAAAGGGATCGGATTTATTATATATTGGGATTTGATTTATGAATTCCTATGGAGGTGGAAGGGATCCTCAGTAGCTTCTCTACAAATGTGCTTACTTGTCTCTTCCTACTATAGTGGGATAGGAGACTCTGCATGAGCTCCAAAGACTGAAAAGTCTCCCATGGATGCTTCATTTTAACACAGCTGACTGTTTTGTGGAGTCACCTAGGTCCAAATTCCACCTTTGGCATTTGGACATATGAGGAGCACAGCTGAAGGACAGATATATATGTGCGCTAAGCACAAGATGTCTTGCATAGATGAAACTGAAATCCTCTGTCTGGAGCATTGCATTTGGGTCAGTGTTGAAAGATGACACTTTAATTTCTCTAGGATCAGAGACTGAAGTCTTCTACTTAGGATTGGTAGCTACAGAGATCTGTGTTTCATTTTGTTTTGTTTTGTAGTTGTTTTGTTGTCATTTTGGTCAGAGGTTTTTTTGGTAGTTTTTCTTTTTTATATGTTTGAAAGAGGATTCCACAACTTAAATGGCTGTCTAAGAAATCAGGGATCTGAGATGAAATTTATCTTCAGTCTGAGATAATTTATGTTTGTCTCCTACTTCCTAAAAGATTTTTCTGATGACTTAATTACAAGCTAGACGGAATGAAAATTCCCTACTTGTCCTTGGTTATTCCTTCGTCCTACCAGTGCTGAGCCAGTGTGAGGAATGGAGGATTCACTGAACTAGGAGGCAGGGTAGCACAGGAGGGCTTGGATCTTAGTTTCTGTGACACTCAGTTATGAGAGTAAAATAGTTTCCCTTTGGTCTTTTAGTGCTTCAAACATCATCACCATCTTCTTTATATTGCAAGACATTTCAAAAAAGTGTGGCAGTGGGTCAGGAGGCGTGCAAGGCAGAGCACCTCAGCGTTAAGCACTGCAGATGGGTATTTGGAGCATAAGTAACTGCTCTTGAACTTCTGCTATTGCTCAAAAGTCAGGCATATATTACCTAGGAAAGCCTCTGCTCAGATTCTTTGAACCTTTGATACTAGATTTTCCCCAAGTAATGTTTTTTTTTTAGGCTACCTTCTCCTTAGACTTGTTCTGGTCTTAATTTCTGGGGTTTTTTTAACATTTTATTATTTCCCATTATAAATGATGTCTTTTATATCTTCCACACTGTATTTACAAAATTCTGCTAATATTTTGCAAACACAAAGCCGGTCAGTTTCTTATTTAAATTTGAAGGACATGGTCTTTGTCAAACAAAACCACCATTAGTAGGAGGTGTAGAGCACTAGTTCTCAAGGGAAGGGAATGAATCCCCAAGTATGTTTCAAACGTTTGCATTAGAGTGTGACTGTCATTTAATATTATTTTTTTTTAATTGTTTAAAAATCAATATTGACTTGGAAGTGGTCTCACAAACAGAAATCATTTAGAAGCCACTGCTGTTAGGTGATTACAGAATATAGCACAGAAACAAAGTGTGATGACATGTAGTTTAGCTGTGAGAATATACAAATTTTGTAATTTTGTATAATAGTTCTTTTATGATCCATGTCTTGAATAAAAAAACAGTTTGAATTTCTAGTGGGGTTTTGGGTGTTTTGGTTGGTTTGTTTACTTCTTTTTCTTTTTCTTTTTCTTTTTCTTTTTCTTTTTCTTTTTCTTTTTCTTTTTCTTTTTTTCTTTTTCTTTTTCTTTTCTTTTTCTTTTTCCTTTTGTTTTTCCTTTTCTTTTTGTTTTCCTGCTGGTGTCCATTTTCTTCCTTACAAGCTGAAAGAAATACATTGTCTAAGGTTTTATCACCTTGCCTATGTTTAGTGACATCATTAACATATTTCAGGCCTTTCTTCTTTAATAACAACAGAAGTTCAGTCAGTCTTTAGGTTCAGTATACCCTGAAAAAAATAGTGCTTTTTTATAGAATTGTTAGGGGATTTAATTTATTTTCAATTCACTATTTCTTATTAAAACTTCAATCGCCCTCCACTTGATTGTAATTAAAACTGCCCCTAGGCAATAAATTTTGTTCTATGCAAATATGACAGATATAATTATGGAAAATCTAATTGTTCACATATTGCTCCTATTCATGTGGAGTTAAAATAAGTGATGAAGTAATTAGATTTTTTTCCCTTTAAATATCAGAACAGAAAAGAACAACAGAATTTGTACTTTCCTGTGAACCTGGGTTCATAATGCACACTCCTGATTCTGTGAATTCTGAAATTATCTTCAGACCAAAGACAGGAAATTCTTGATTTGTGTCCTCTTGAATTAGTACAGGGAAAATGTTTCTGTGCAGTGCATCTGGTGTTTGGCAGGTCCTGTGAGGTTCAGTCCTGGAGGTTGGCAGGTCTGGTGGTGTACCCCTCTAGATTCTTCTATTAACATTTTCATTACATCCAGTTATGGCATTTCTGAGGAAAAATGTATCTTTCTTTACATTTAGTTAACAAGCCTGAAGTTCATCAGTGGTTATGTTTCAAGAGTATTTTTTTATTTTTGTGGTGCAACCTGTTGCAGATGTCAGCAGGTTGCGCTTCACTATGAAGGGGATATTTTCCCCACCAAGAAGCTAGCAAGGAACACTTGCCAAAACAGAAAAGGTCATGGAGATTCTTTAGGTCTTGCCCTCTTGCACAGAAACCCCTTACATAATGTTTCAGCTTCAACTGCTACTTGCACGCTGGCAATGGCCGTGTTCCTCCTCCTTTGCTCGTTATGCCATCTCCAAGTTGGTTTGTGTTACAGCAGCAGTGACTCACTAATGCTCAGTCCAGGGGAAAGTACTAAACAGACAGCCTCTGTTGCTAAATTCAGCGGCTATTCCCCGAGTACCTTGTCTGAGTCAGAGACCGTGGAGCAGTGATTTTGTTTTTGCTGGATGTGTTTGGGCAGATGGTGCAAGAGTGGGCGGCCGTAACGCTCTCATTGCTGAGCAGGCAGTGAGCAATCCCCCTTGACGTTTGTTGTGTCATTTTTTTATTCTCTCCCCCCCCCTTTTTTTTTTTTTATTTTGTAAAGGTTTACATGTGTTCTGGAGTTGTCAGGGTATATTTATGTTCTACCAGTTCTTTAAAAAAATTAATGTGAGTGAACAGAAAATGCTGGAGGAGCATGTTTAACTGCTCCCAAGGTGATAAAAGCAGATTGAGTTGAAATCCTAGGGGTGAGTATTTTCAGGTCGATTTCAAATAGAATCAGCCTTTAGCAGCATAGAATATACTGACGTGTGTAAACCATGTGGTCCCACCAGGCATTTCCTCAGCATTACCAATTCCTCTTCTCTTCCACAGTATTAATGACATGCCTGACTTCCCACCAGGTCAACAGAGCTGTCCTTCCCTCCTGGCCCCTCAACTCTCCTTCCTCCCCCCACTTTTCTTCCCAAAGCCTGAATGCATCTTAAGGATATTCCTTTCATAACCAGTGGAGGAGAATGGAAGTCTAAGGACATGGCATTTTGCAATTTTAGGAGCAGAATTTCATCTCATGACACATTTCATGGGCTTCAGTTCCATGTAAAAAGATGGAATCATACCTGAATGTAATTAGGGATAAATATGTGCCTGTAATGAAAGTAAAACAACTTCAAATTTAAGGTTATAATCCGAAAGTTTCCATTAAGAATTTATTGCTATTTTTTTCTCCCAAAGTAGAAGTCCAGATGGTGTAATTTTACCCTCAGTTATTGTTTTCTAAATCTTCTAATTTTTCTATATATTTTCCTTGTACTCTGTATATTACAACCTCAACTCTTTCATTTTCAATATGCATCTTAATTTTAGGCTTTCATTTTCTAAAGCTAGTGCTTGCTACAGCCAGCCTTTTGCTTTACTAAGAATATAGTAAAGAGGTGACTACAGGGGATGAAAAGAGGATGCAGTCTGGCTTTCTACAGTGATATCAAAGGCGTTTATATGGAATGGAACTAGTGCTACCATAGTCTTGTCAGATTGTGTGGATCTAAACTGAACTAGTGGTTCAGAATTTTTATATATATCACAGAATCACAGAATCAGCTGAGTTGGAAGGGACCCAAAAGGATCAAGTCCAGCTCCCAGCCCTGCACAGGACCCCCAAGAGTCTCACTATGTGCCTTAGAGTATTCAAATGCTTCTTGAGCTCTGCCAGGCTGGGGCTGTGACACGCTCACATTCTTTAGAGCAGGTTTGAGCTTTGGAGGCTTGCAAAAGTTGCTATAAAAAAAGCTCATCAGCTTTGTGCTTCTCTTAGCTTCATCACAACACAATACTGTGCTTGTTTTTTTTTTTCTGTTTGGTCGGGATTTTTTTTTTGATCTCAGTATTTTGTAACACTGTGCACAGTTTCATGAATTATTAGTAAAATTCATGGTTATGATGTTTAATTGAAATACTTCTGTTAAGATATCTTCACTGTGGTCTCAGCTGCAACTACATCTGTGTCAACTATTGGCCATGGATTAGAATTTCCAGGAAGGACACAAAGGTGGCAGAGATGTGGGAACAAGATGTGCTTTTGCAGAATGCTTGACTACATGCTCTGATTTATTATTTAGCTGTGAGCTGTGTTCAGTTCAGCAGGGGAGCTTTTCTTCCTGCAGTTCCATTGAGATCTTTGTGTGTCAAGTTACTCTTGTGCAGTGACTTGGACATGGTTCCTACTCATATGCTGCTACTGCTTCAACAGAATATATTTTCAGTGGCCTCAAGGCCTAGAAAAGACTGTTCTACATTTTGTTTCTATGCTCTCTGATATCTAGTATGTTCACACAAACATTAAATTGCTGATATTTTCTTTACTGATAACCATTGGTCAGCTTGAAAGCTACAAAATTCCATTCTGTTTTGTAGAAGTAAATTACTGGCAGTAAATAACAATATAATTAGAAGTTCATTTATCATGTCAGGGTAAACTCCTGTCCTTTCAAATTGCATCTAATCTCAGGAAAGTTTTCTGGTACATTTTTGATGTATTTTAGTAAGGGTCAGGCAGGTGAGTGGAGAAGGTAATAGATGTTGATGGAAGCAACTTTTCATTTGTTTCCTCTAAGCAGAGTGTTTGCATCAAGCAGTGATATATAACAACATATACTAGATGGATTTCTGCATCTGTGAAAGTCACCAATATTATGAATGAAAATAAATAATATTAATCTTGCTGACTTTGTAAGGAACTTAATGCAAGGGAAAATGCATACATAGAAAAAAAAACTGTATACATAGAAATGCAAAGTTTAAGAAGTACTGAAGTTAAACAGTTTTTGATCTGCAGTGCGAATCATTAAAATATATACATAAAAGTCTGGCTCTGATATTTTCCCAAGCTGTTTTTTTATCTTCATCTGTAATGGCTGTGATAAAAATGGAGCACTACAGTAAAAGACATTGGAAAACTTTTGTGATCAGCAAATAAATTCCATTGGCAACTGCTTAGAAACTGTCTCTAGCTGCTTTCTCAGCCCCATGAGCAGTTTTGTGAGAAAGCATTTCACAGCAACCCACGGCATATTGAAGGTAGGGGACTCAGATTATCTGACAGAGAGGAAGATTACAGATACGTTTCAATTTCTCACATTTCTCAAAATGAATCCTGATATGCCGCCTATGTCAGTACTTGTGCTCCTGCTGAACCATTGCTATGTCATGGAGTCCAAGTGTGACGCATCTGTTGCCTCTGCAATACATTTTTGAGCTGCATGAAAGAAAGTATAAATCCCTGATACAGGACATGCCAGTAACAGGTTCATTTTTACAGCACTGCCCATAAGATATCCCTGAAGTCACTATGTTTTCGCTATCTCTTAAATGCTAAATACAAAATGATAAAAAAGCCTGTTTCATGATTCATTTTGCTTACATTGAGCTCCATAAGAGAAACTTGTGTCCTTTAAGCTAGGAGTCTACCCTAGGCTTCCTCTGTGCCTGTTGGAAAACAGGCTCTGCCACAATGGAGTGGAGGATTAATTTCACTCTCTTTCAGCCCCTTTGGTGCTATTTCTTCTTTTGCAGCAGAGGAAAATGTATGATCCTTTTAAATTTCTTCACAGCTTGGCTCTTCTTGCTCATCTACCTTGTGGATTATTTTTTTTTAATGCCATCTGTGACCTGCAACCCTTTTGCACCCCTTACAAACCCTTACTCTCTTTGAAAAGTGCCAGCTCATATGTTCAAATATAAATACAAATTCTTTCATTTATTTGATAGATTTTCCAAATTTTCAAACATTTGCAACCTGGTATTAGTTTTCATTTGCATCTTGATAGGTAGTAGGCATCATTTACATCTATATAACCCCCCTATGCTCAGTAGGTTTTCCACAATTATATTTTCCCCTATCAATTCAAAATGAAAGCTGTAAAGTCCTTCCCGTCAGAGATCAATTCTGTCACTGGCAGAACCAAAGCTAGCATTCTTTTTTGTCCTCACCTCTTGACTAATAAACATGGTGCCAATTACAACAGATTTTTCATCTGCTGTAGGTTTAACTTGAATGCGCTTCTTATGTGTAGGTGTGGCTAAAGGCATTTTTATGACAACATCTTTGGACTTCTTGGGAGGTGTTTTGGTATATATTTATATGAAATCAACCATTTGAGGTGAATTTAGAAGACTGAAAAAGATAGATCAGTTATCTTCATTGTAAGCTGCCAAAATCATACAATATGTCATGGCATTGTTTGGGTTGGAAGGGACCCTAAAGATCATCTAGTTCCAAAACTCCTGCCATGGGCAGGGACATTCCACTAAATCAAGTAACATGGATTTTATTTGGCCATCCCCATCACATTGTTTTCCAGAGATTTTCATGGAAGAACGTTTGCCTGCAGAGTCTAAAAAGAAGGGCCAGAAGCTGTTTAGCAAGATGAAACTGTCACATATGCAAGAAGTTACAGAATGGGATTTTTAAAGCACTGAAGACAATTAGACCCTGAGTGCCCTCCTTTTCAGTTGGAGGATGGCATCCAGCTCTTACATTTGTGCATATATCACCAGATGTTAATCTTCAGAATCACTAATCTTGAAAATCCAACCCAAGCTACTTCCCAGGAAGAAGATGTAGTCACAAAACAGGGAGAGCTTATTCCCATTTTGAAAATAATAATGGTTTTCAGGAATTTGCAGTTGCATGTTAATTAAGTGCATGGAGCCATTGGATGTATTGTAATCCACTGGTACTACCTGTGGCATGTGTTACCATTTGAGAGGCAGGGTTACCTCCTGATGAGGATTTTGGTTTTCAATCCCTCCTGAAGCTTGCAATCCACCATGTGGATGGTGCAGGGAAGCATCCTGAACAGATGTTCTGGTCTGAAAAGGCAGCAAACGCACACAGAAACACAAACAAGGAGTTTTCAGCAGGGATTTCAGCTTTTTGAACTGGAATGGATGAAAATATCCATGGGGCAAGCACAGTAACAACTGCTTCACATTGAACAACAACAACAACAAAAAAAAAAAATCTTGTCTGGATCTGCCTGCTTTATAGGAACTTAGCTAATAGCAAATTAGGCTCTTTAAATGTACCATGGACAATCTAGCTGTGGCAGGGATGCAGGAAATCAGAGAAAGCTGCACAGCCATACACTAATTGATGTGCATGTCAGACCCTGGGGACTCGCTCTTGAGGCCACATTCTGGAAGCTGAAAGATGTATCCATGCTTATTGTGGGTGTCCTCAGATGAAGGTGGTATTTTAGTGAAAAAGAAAAAAATATCAGTGTGTAAAGGACAGGCTTAGTAAGTAGCAAATGAGTTGTAAATTAGTTGACATTTTGATGTTTTTGCCCTTCTCCCTCCCAGTCAGCCAGGCTGTCACCTCTATCTCCCCGTGTGGCCCTGAGAGCTGGACGTGCTGTGCTGTGGCACCTGTAGGTTGGTCAGATTGCCCCAAATTAGCCTAAGGGGCATCATGCCATCTTTTTTTGGAGAGAGGGGAGGTGGGATTGATCTCCATGTTCAAAATCAGAGCACAGCAAGTATTTCTAGCCGTTTTTTCTCCTTGTTATTTTTCTCTCTGTTTTTCCTTCTTTTTCTCCTCTGTCTTGGAGGGTTTTTTTGGGTGTATTTTTTTTATCCTATGGTGGCTCTGACAACACTCAAATGGATATTATCCAGCCTGAGGACTGTATTTCTGTCCTACACCATTTGTATTTTTCAGATTGCTCAAAATAACTTTAGAGAGTGGATATGGGGAAAATTAGCTAATATTGTCATTTGGATGTTTCTCTTTATTTTAGGGAATGGAAAGAGAAATGGCATGTTCCCCTAAATGTGCACATGGATTATATTTTTTATGTGTGTGTCTAGTATGAACTTATATAATGAGGTATTGTTGAAGAGGAACAATACTCACTCCTGTAAATGATTTCTGTGGTTTCTGAAAGCCCCTATTACTACAAGCTGCTAATTGATTAAAAAATACAAAAACAAAGTTGTTATCACTGCAGCAATTTATGCTCACTTTTGGCAATCTTATATAAAAGTAAAAACCTCGAATGTCGTTTAATTGAAGCAAAGATCTGGGAATAAAACAGACCTTTACAACAACACCAGAGACCTTCAGGTAATTTGTTTACCTTCTGTTCATGGAAGTCAAGGAGCAGCATAATCATTAAAAGGATGAAGTGCATTCAGACAACTGAAACAACAGTAAGATGCTAATTAAAGAAATTACAGAAAAGTAACATGCTGTGTTCTTTTGTTCTATAGAGGAATTCAACGTGTAGTATTTTTTTTCAAAAGTAAAAGTCACATAAGATATTTATTTTATTAACATAGGAGTAAAGTAAATAGAGAATCCTGTGGCAGAATGGCAGAACACCTAACTCTTACATAATGGTGGTTTTATATATGAATCTCAAATTAAATATAATTAAAATTTGTCTCAAGGTTCTGCAAACTACCACAAAGGTAGAGAAAATAAGCAGAAGAGGAGCCAGAAACATGGACTGAAAACAAATAAAAACTACAAAAGAATGTTGGCAGCAGTCGTGGATTTGGGTAGAAACAACAGTTAATTGGTGTGCAAAGAGAGAAAGATGAGACTTGAAGTAGGAAAGATCAATCCAAAAAGATGAAAGAAAAAGAAGAAAACACATAGAAATTGATTATTTTGTCCATGTTCATAGTTCTCTTGATTCTCATGTTCTGTCTTTTATAACTGATCAGTAACTGATTCTTTATTAACTTTTGATTGCAGGCTTAAAGATTTCATGAATAGCTTTGAGACCTTGAATTTAGCAGACTTGGGGCTGTGTACATAAATCTTAGTGAGATGGGCTTGAGATGGGTGAGAACAGACTATAAAGTAATTTCTTTGTGGCAAGGTGGAGGGTTGGTGGTGGTTTACCTGCAGATTAGCAACCAAGGGATTTCTGAAGACTGCAGATCAGAGAATGCACATCAGCAAACAGTTGAAAATCTGGTATTGACAAACTGGAGCCTGAAAAAACTGCTTTGCACACCAGAAAGACAGGGGGCCCCATGCCATGCTGGTTGACTTGACTGATGTAGTCTTCATGGAGGAAGATGGACGATGGATCAGGGAATTACATGGTTTCTGTTGGCATAGAGTAGATATTCTCTGTATTGGTGTTTCTTAGTTAGAAATTGAGGAATAAACTCAGTTTTATACCCTGTAGGTTATGGATTTTTTATTTAGTTCACCATAATTTGATAAGACTAAACACTAAATCTAACTGAGTATATTCTGAATACAGACCAAAACCTTAATCTGTCATGCAGAATAAGTGGCATGGTGGTACTTAGTTGATGGAACAGTAAATCTCATTAACTTTAACAGTGAGTGAGACTTTAGCATGTTAATTAGTTTTTGATCCCTTTAACAACAGACATCAAACACCCAGCAAGCTCTTTCTTTCAGTAAACATATTTTGAAGAGGAAGGATATTTTGAAGAGGTAAGAACTAGCAAGAACTGGAAGTTTTATTTGTCATCTACTAGGCAGGACTTTGATATACTCTTCTCTACTGCACCTTAGATGACGGCTGTGGTACCAGAAACCAAAATAATGCTTTAAATCCTCTCTTGGCTTATCTGGATTTTGTGATTTACTAAAAGCTAGTAACTCATTCAAACCCGAGAAAGTCACTACTAGAAAAAGCAATAAAATATTAAACATCATAGTTTCTTATTGATTTCTGAAGCAAGGACTGATGCTGTAAGACTTCAGTTCCTACTGAAATGTTACTGTGATTTGGTATTTCATAAGAGTGGGCATACTGGTTGCTCAAGGGAGAATGTGTTGTAGGGAAGCATAATTATTCCAGCTCATTTCTTGCATTCTTTTTTTTTTTTGGTTTGTTTGTTCGTTTGTTTTTTTGTTTGGTTTGGTTTGGTTTGGTTTGTTTTTTTTCTGAATTCAGGGAAACAAAAGGTCTTGCTCGGTTCAGAGCTGAAGTTAAAAATCTGTCAGAAAATTTAAAATACAGAAACAAAGAAATATGTTAGCAGTATTATGAAGACACAAATCATCAAAGGTTGTTAGTGGAAATTCCAGCAAGGACTTTATATATATCCTGTTTTAATGTCCATTTAATGCCCACATAGTGAGATTTGTACTTCAGTGTTTTCCTTATGGTTAACTGAATGACCCTTCTCAGTATGGTCTGGGATTTAAAGTGCATATGCCAAATGTAGAGCCTCATTTCGTAGGGAGATTGGGACTGTTTGCTTACACTTTCTCATGAAGAAATTCTGTTTTCTGTTATATAGTTGTCTACTTGTGAGCTAGTTTTATACACAGACTTTGCAAGCAGTACAGAGAGATAGCGTTTTCTAGAACATGATACATTTGGTCCAGTTTAGATACTTACCTATAGAGGACATAAAGTCAGGACTGCCTCAAGTGTCAATCTGTGGTGAGATGAAAATCACGTTCCCTTTTTGTGTCCTCCCTTTATCCATTCTCTCCTCCACTAGCAGACTGTAAATCAGGAAGATGGGGAGGTATTGATGGGACACTACTGCAACCCGAAAGTTCAGGACCTGACTCTAGTTTCCTCTCCTTTTCTTTGTCCACATAGAGGAGATGTTATAGGAACAATAAATGAGCCAGCAGGTCAGCCTAAGTGTCTTTCCATACTAAAACTCCTCATGAGAGTTTATGGGGAAAGGGATGATTTATCAGGTACTGCAAGTCATATTTTATTTTTTTAGGACTATGGGAACCTACCTTGTCTGTTTGGTACTGCTTTTTAATGCAGTGGGTACTACTTTATCAAGGGTGAAATATGAAGGGTCAGAGTGGGGGTCTTGGCAAAGGAATACTGATAAAAATGTGATTGATTTGCTTAGACTGCTGTGTTAGGCATGTGCTCATGTTGTATCTTCTAAACCCACTATATTGGTTTGGTTTGGTCCTCGTGTCCAGTCTGATTAGATGCCATCTGAGGAAATTTCAGTTTTTGGGGTTTTTTAGGGCAAACCCTATTTTATCATAGGAGCATAGAACCATAGAGTTATTTAGGTTGGAAGGAACCTTTAAAGGTCATCCAGTCCAAGCCCTTTGTAATGGGCAGGGACATCTTCAACTAGATCAGGTTGCTCAGAGAGCCCTGTTCAACCTGACCTTGAATGTCCTAGGGCTGAGCCATCAACCACCTGTCTGGGCAATCTGTGATAGTGTTTTACTGCCATCATTGTAAAAGTTTTCTGTCTTATATCTAGTCTAATCTACCCTCTTTCAGCTTTAGACAGTCACCTCTTTGTCTAATTGCAATATGCCCTGCTATAAACCTTCCCTCCATCTTTAATTACTGTTTTTACATGTTTATGTACTGAAAGATCACAATACGACGTCCCCAGAGTCTTCTCTTCTCCAGGCTGAACAGCCACAACACTCTCAGCCTTTCCTCATAGGAGAGGTGCTTCAGCCCTCTGATCATTTTTGTGACCCTCCTCTGGACCCACTCCAACTGGTCCACATCATTATGTTGTGTGCTGCACAGCCAGACACAGCACTCCAGGTGGAGTGTCTCCAGAGGGGAGTAGAGGGGAAGAATCACCTCTCTTGACTGCCGGCCTCACTGCTTTTATCTTCTCTTATTCTGCCCTAAATAATGCCATCATAGCGTACCACGGCATGGCTGCAGGGTTCAAAACATTTTCTGTTGGAGGAAGTAGCTCTTTTACTGAAGTCCCTAAACTAGTATTTTTGTTCTCAAAGTGAAAGACCTATCTATAAACCTGATGCATTTTATTTCCCATCATAAGACAGAGAATGTACTCTTGTGTGTTCCTGGAATTTGTATTGCAATTTTCTATTAATAAGGATGATCCTGATAAATATTAATCTCCTTTAGACTTCACCTTTCATCTACCGTTCCCACTGCTGATGGTAAGAACAGTCCAGTGGGTCTGGAGCAGTAAAGGTTCCTACAGCATTATGAGAAAATAGTCAGACTTGCCTTGGACATTTAGCTGTGTATTAAAAGAGTGAGTAGAGTAGAACTGATTAAGTAAGTAAAATATGTGTACAGAGCCAGAGTCGCAGAAGAGCATTAAACTTCAGTCCTGAGCAAACGTCATTAAATGCTGTGTCTTTATGTGAATCAGCCCTGACGAGATATTCCCCCTGCTGTCTGCGACTTGTCACTTGTGCCACTGAGAGTCTTTGTCCTTTCATCAGTTAAACAGACTGAAGTGTCGCCTTTGGAAGATAATTACAGGTTCTCAACAGAAACGGCAGAGTTAAACCCTGCTAGATGGTACTTGTCTCGCTGGAGAGAGCACAAAAAACACACACAGGCCATGGTATTCTCTGCACAAGGGCCCCTCCCTGGGATAATGATACAGCTCCATGTAGGAATGATGGATCTGGTTAGGAACCTGGTGTGGGATGTGCAGTTTTACCTTACTGGCTGTGTGAGCCTTTCCAGGGAGCAGCAGGATTGAAAAGGAAATGCTGAACAACAGGCAGCCTGTACCAGCTCCTCCTTTTGGGGGGGATCTTTGCATTCCAAAAAACTGATGAAAAGGGATTTGTTGGCTTGGAGATATTTTGGGAAGTATCCGAAAGTGCTACATTCTCCACTACTCTTTCAGAAAGCTGCTCTGAGAGATACAAGACCTCTCTTGCTGGAGGTCCTTTGTAAATTCTCATGTTTAATTAACGTGGTAAGGTTTACATTGCCGCTTAATTGGTCTTGCCATTGAGAGATGTCTGCTTGGTGGCTAGAACAGTGTGTAGTGCTTGTGTCTGAGTGCATGACATTGTTAAAGCCTGATTTGTTATTGTTAGCATGATTATACTGCAGGGATAGGGTTACTGAACCAAATCTTCAGCTGATGAATATCAGGATAAGTTCAAATGAAATTAACTGAACTTTCTGGACTTGATCCATAAATTGCAGGGGATATTAAAGTCCATGGCAGAGGACTTACTTATTTCAAAGTTTCATGGAAGTCCTTCTCTATTTATTATTATTACACCAGAAATTGGATCCTCAAATAAAAAAAAAACCTGCAAATACTCAATTTTTGAATTGATGACTAAATTTTGTTTTATGTTTTCAGTATTTCTTACAATATTCTGAGTAGAAGATACAGAATAGTGTTGAAAACCTGTTGTTGCCACAAATGCAGAGAGGTAGAGAAATTGTCAAGCTGCAAGTGCATAGCTTTCATTCTGTAAAATTCTCTTTAGGATTCAGCATTTGTCTACAGATTAATATATATCAATCATTTACCAACTTTGTTTGCTTTCAGAAAGCATACATGAATTTAATATTAAAGAGGAATGAATCAGTACAGAAATTATGAGTATACAAATAGAAAATTTGAGAACTAATGATTAGCATATTTTTTTTCCAAAGAATCTGTTATGCAGGAAGGACAAGAAAAAAACAACCTGAGAAATGAAATCAAAAGAATCACTGCCAGGATGAGTTGGTTGAACATTTCTGATACGAATGCTGGCGAAGGAGTTTTCGGTTCTGGAGAGACAGACGAGAAGTTCCCTTCGTGAGAATATGTCAGAGGGCAGCAAATTAAAAAGCAATCTTATTAGTTCGACAAGTTGTCAATTTTCACAGACTCTTTCTTGAGGCAGGGAGCATTGATAGGCTTTGTGTGTGGAAGACAGATGTTCTATTTACAGTCTTATACACAAGATAATAAAAGTTCCCTGTCTTGCCAACCTGTGTTTAAGCAAATCCAAAGAGAGATAATAATGTGTTGCTGCTGGTTCTTTTGTACCAGATGTGGGAAGACACAAGAAAGGGGAATCTAATAATAGTTGCAAAGGCCTTTGTGCTATGTATCTCTGTTTGTGCTATAGAAAGTTTGGCTTCTCTTGTTTATTTTGTGCTGTTACCTATCTCACTAATGCCTATTTTGACAGAAGTGTGATAAAAATATTCATAATGGACAACTACAGGGGAGTATGTGTCAGGAGAAGAAGACTGGGCTGCAAGAACAATCTCTATCCTAATCTTCTCATGAATTGTTTAGCAAGGTTTTTCAACTAACAAGGTGTCAGGTCAACCAAAATAACAAAAGTGCATATGATGATAGGAGGGGAGAGAACAGGCAGCATTTAGAGCCAGACAATGCTAATTGGTTTGAAATGGCAATGGAATATTTGTATTCAGTAAAGGATCAATGCCATTACAGATCCATACCTAATGCTAGCTCCACTCGACCCTTGAATCTAATTACATTAGAATATTTTTGGTTGAATCCATATCTGTTCCTCCAGGATTAGGATCTATTTCTGTAGATTTACATTTTTGTTGGAGCCGAAACAACAGGTCCAGGCTCTCATCTGGATGCATGCTGCAGCTCCCAAGAGCAGCGGTTTTGCAAGATGCACATCTCAGGTTTTTAAGACTTTGGTGTAAAGACATGATTGTACGAAGTAATTGTTGCTTGGGGCTGAAATGTTAATATTAAATGAGTTCTTAAATCAGCAAAAAGTCTAAGATTCCTCAATTCAGTACTACATTAAGCTTCCTGTCAAAAAAGAGGAATAGGCACCAAAGCACTGTTCCAAGTAATGTGAAAAAAAACCTTTCAGAATTGAAGAATAAAATTAATTGGAAATCACTGGCCATATGAGAGGTCATCTGATGTTTATTCAGGCCTTTGAATTTCTTGCCTTTTGTGTATCTTCTCTGGACTTCAGACTGTCATGTCAACTCAAGGACACAGGAGGTAGATACAAAAAAAAAAAAAAAAAGATTGAAAAGTTGCAGACACAATGCTCTGCTACTGGAATTCCTATGAGGTTGGAGGAATCCAACAAAAGGAAAAATAGAAGCCAAATCTATAGGGTTTCTTTTCATCGCAGCAGAAGAATAAAAAAAAATGAAAGGAGAAGGAGGTCTCCAACACCATATTATCAAAGACCTTCACAATGCATTAGCACACGGCGCTGTGCCCCTGAACTTTTGGGGACATTCTGCAGTAAATTTCTCAACACTACTTAAATCTTGTGTGTCAAAAGCAATTTGAGAACTTTAAGTTTGTCAACTGGCTATGTGACTTCAGACTTGGTAGTGAAAGAAACCAAAAATGCAGAGTTTCTGCAAACCTTACTATGTCTTGAAAAAATTTATATTTCATAAAATCACACTAAAAAGTCAGTCTTTTGCCATATTGATTAAGTCAATCTTCTTTTAGAATTAAAAAAAAAAAAATCAGTTGCATACATAGATTTAGATCAAATATGCACCCTAAAATCTCTGTTGATGAGTTAAATTGGGCTGTCTCATATGCAAAGCATTCAGTGGGAAAGATTAGATCCTGTGGCCTTTCCTACAGGCATGATTTTAATACTCAAAATAAATTCTTTCTCTTTGATTAACTTACTTAGAAATTCCGACTGATCAATTAGGAGTTTAGGAAGAAGTAATTTTGCAGTCAGCAGTAGCTCTTAATTAATTCTGCATCAGCGTCTGTCGATTTATATTACTAACAAAATGTAAAAATTGTTTCTCAATATCTGCCTTGACACATTAATTATGTGTTGGCTTCTTCGGGGTTTTTTGTTTGTTTATTTTGAGCTTTTTTTGAAAGCTATTGATTCATTGATCATGACCACAGCAGCATTTAAGGTGAACAAACAAATCCTGACTTTAAGCATCAGCTTCCATCTGTGTCTTGCCATATAAATTTTTTCTTTATGGCAGGCACTCTCTTAAACCAGTTCTCTTGGTTCTCTGGAAATCACTTACCGATTTCATTCTCCAAGTTAGCTACTTTACTTCACACAAATCCTTGCTCACAGCAGATTAGTGAAACTTGTGAATCTTGAACTCTCCTTGGGGCTCTGTAGGGAAATGTGTTACTTTAGGTAGAATATCTTTTGCCTAATTACCGCCAGATATAATTGGCACTTACCTTGCTCTGCTTGTCTTTATTTATTTTTTCTCTCTCCCCCTTAACCTGCTGCCTCATTATATTTCTGTTTCCCAGCACAGAAAATCCTGCCTTTCTCTTTTATGCTGCTTATCCTAGCCTGAGTCCTCACAGTCAGAAGGAATCTCCAGAGGTTTCCCTCCATCTGCCTCCATCAGCAGTTCCAAACCTTCCGTCTGGCTTATCTTCTTATCTTTTCCCTTTTTTTCCTAGACTTCTGTTCCCCTCTTTCTTCTCCTAGAGATTTCCATCCTTTGTACTCACAGAGTCAGAATCATTACTCCCATGGCACTGTTGCCCCTTCAGTCCTACTTTTTTTCTCTGCGCTACTCCCAGGTGGCAGCTCAAGAGTGAGAATGCTACGTATTTCTCTAAATGCTGCTTTGAAATGTAGACCTCATTGGCTCCTTTCCTTGGGGGTGAATAATGCATAGATTAAATATTTCTGCCATATGCCAGCATGTCTATGTTGCAGTGACTATCAAATCATAGAAATCTTAGTTGGAAGGGACCTCTGGAAGTCATCTAATCCAGTCTCCTGCTCAAAGCAGGATTGTTGCCAGTACTACAAACAGATCAGCCATGTCTCAAAAGCCTCCAAGGATGGAGATCCAATAGCTTTTTTGAGCCTAGATTCAGAGCTGCACTAACCTCTTAATGACCTGCTTCCCCCTAATGTTTATCTTGAATTTGCCAGGCTGCAGTTTGTGTTTACTGGCCCCTGTTTTATTGTCTGCCAACACAGCAAATGGTTGTAGGATTTTACTAGACCACACTTTAGCCTCTCCTTTGCTGGCCTGAAAAACCTCACTCTCTCCTTCTAGGTCAAGAAGGTGATTGTAGCCAGGTGGGTGTTGGTTTCTTTCTCCAGGTGGCAGCTGACAGAATGAGAGGACACAGTCTTAAGATGTGCCATGGGAGATATAGGTTGGATATTTGGAGAAAAATTTTCACAGAAAGAGTGGCAAAGTACTGGAATTGTCTGCCCGGGGAGGTGGTGGAATCACTGTTCCTGGATGTGTTTAAAGGAAGATTGGATGTGGCACTTGGTGCCATGATTTAGTTGAGGTGTTGGGGCATGGGTTGGACTGGATGTTTTTAGAGGTCTCTTCCAACCTGATGGTTCTGTGATTCTGCCATGTGCTCTGGCCCTGTGACCATCCTGGTAGCCCTCTTTTGAACCCTTTCCAACCTGATTGGACTGGGAAGTGTGAAAGGTGGACACAGTATTTCAGATGCTAAGCAGCTCCTTTGTTGAGCAAAGGAGGATAAAAGCATCCTTACATCTACTGTCCACATTGCTTCTGGTGCAGTCGACAGCCAAGCTGCTTTCCATGCAGTGAGAGCCAAGTGCTGGTGTGTTTTTGGTATGTCCTCTGCCCTAAGTCCTTTCCTGCAGGGTGCTCATAGCCAGTAACTTCCCACCTGGTCCTCCTGCATGGGAACATCCCATTTTAGGTGCAGACTTTTGACCTTCTCCTTGTTGATCCAGAAGAAGTTTCTGTTGATTCAGTTCTCAAGTATCTTTGGTTTGAAGCTCTGTCATTCAGCATGTCAGCCATTCTGCCAAATTTGGTGTCACCTTTGGATTTGCTGAGGATGTATTCAGTCTCATCATCCAGTCTGTCAGTGAAGGCATTGAACAACATTGGGCTCACTATTGACCACTTATGTGCTCTGCTTGTTACCAGCCATCAGCCAGATGGCAAACATCGATTCTTGCCTTTCAGCGCTGCAGCCCCTCTTTTTACTGTCCAGCAATACAATACAACCTTGCTTCTCTTCTTCATGCTCATTTTTTGTTTTTAGGAAGGAGGAAGTTCATAATCCCCATGGAGAAGGGAAGGCCAAAGAAGTTTTGAAGAGAAGTTGTGAGAGACAGAAAGCAGAGTCCCAAATCTTGTCTTTCAACCTATAATAAGAACAAAGAGTGGACAATTTTTTTCCCCCAAGGAGCTCATAACTACAAGGTTTTGTTGTTTTGTTGGTTTTTTTTATTGATCTAGAGACATTTTTCAAGGTAGCATGGGCTTCATTTCCACAGCGGATCAAGCTGTTATTAGCCCAAAGCACTGTAAAAATCTTGCTAAGTATAAATTGTTTTTTGACAGAATAAAAAAGTAAAAAATATCCTCAAAGGGGCTTCAGTAGATATGTGGGAATTCATAGAGAATTGAATATGAATTATTTGGTCTTCTTCATTCATGATCACTAATTCATAGTTTTTGTTTAATTCACTGAGTCAAGTAGCAAACTTTGTAAGAAAAGGACTCTGTATTCTTTTGCTGTCCCTGGAAAAGCAGACTAGAATAGTGTAAATTTTTTTATCCCTGCATCCAAATGATTCTCCACATTTGGTTTCAGTTCCTAAGCTTTAGATTCCAAAACCTCTTCCAAAATCTTGTGCATTCATCAAGAATATACTTTTCTTGTTCAAAGTCCACTTTTTTTTCTTGTAATTAACAAAACTTTCAGTCCTTGACTTTTTTTTCTGGGATACATGTGTTGTGAATTGTTTAATGCCTTTTAACCCCTTTCATGAAGTTGAGGAATTCGTTATGCCACATTCCTCAGGTGTAAAGGGATTGTGCTACTGTGAGAGGCTGCTCATTCTGGAGAGCACATTAAGTCAAATTCTGTGATTTTTTTGTGTATCTCTCATGAAGAGTTTGATGGGAAGAGAGTTATTCTTGTTTCACAGTGGTCTGTGATCTCACAGGGTTGTGATCTGACTACCCTCCCCAGAGAAGGTGGGCTGTATTCTTTGGAACCACTGTATTTCTAGGACCGCATTGCATGAGATAATATCTCACACTTAAAATAAAGCCACAGTAATCCAGTAGAATGGGATCCTCTTGCTAATGTAGTGTCAATCAATTTTGCTAAGCTTCAGTGCTTGTTTACTCTTCCAGTTGTAAGCTAATACCCAGCAGATTTTGTTACTTGAATTATTGATAAAGCATTTTGTTCCATGTAGGAACGCAAGCCCAGTTTTCAATTGCAAAGGTAAGAGAATACCTTGTGCTCATTCAACGTGTTTCTGTGACTGTGTAGTTTGGAACTTAATCACAAAATACAATTGCTTTTACATCAGCTTTGCAAAAAATTATTAATGAATGAGATCATTAAATATTAAATTAACGGAAGCTTTTATTTTGCACCTTACTCAAAAGCTTTTCTGTCCATGGTTTATGACAGCTAGCCATGCTGCAGAAGGAACAATTACAATTTTCAAGATGAAAAGTATAGCATCTCACAAACTCTAGTCCTTTTTGTTTCAGTACAGAATTGAACTTATCATTGCTGCCAAAAAGCAAATAAGAATAAATTTTACATTTGATTTCATCCTGAAAAGGCAAAACTCACTGGTTTTGAGTCTAAATCAGACCTTTATGATGGCATGGTCCCAGCCCAGCTCATAGAAGAAGCTTTAGGGTCTCCCTTAATGTTTTTCAAATGAAGTTTACAGCCAGAGGCCAAGAGTATCCTGTGGACTATGTCCCAGCTTCAGGCTATGCTGCGGAATTATGCCGAAAGAATAAACATGACTCTCCAGCGAGAGCTTCTGGAACTGAATTAAAGTGAATGAGAAATAAAGAAACTGAATTTGTTTTTACATATAATTAAAGTGGAATTACTATGGCTATTTTACAGAAAATACTTTTAGTGAAATAATTTTGAAATTTGGCACTTTTTCATATGTGGTTTGTGTTTTCTTCAGAATATGTATATTTGTCATTCCCAGTTTGTTCATGAGAATAAGGTCTTGTGAAGTGTTTGTTTACTGAAGCAATAGATTGAGGAAAAGAGAAGGATGGTAGAAATCTGTAAAAATTACATTCTATTTCTAAAATACATTGATACCCTTAATCTTGTAGGTGGACTTGGGGATCTGTTCATGCAGATCTTTCAAGTGCATTCTCTTCCAGTGAATAACGTGGCAAGGACAATGTGCTGTGTGTCAGGACTCTGCCCTGCGCAGCGCTGCAGTGGTTGAGCCACGCCTGATGCCAGAGACAGCAGGAGAAGGATTCATTTGCTGGGGGATTAATGTTCCCAGACTGTTGTTGTGAGGAAAGTGACGGGGCTGCCCTGTGAAGATGGGTGAGAGCAGAAAGCAGGAGACAGTTTTATGAGGCTTCTGGTCGCTGTATGAGATCTGAAATGTCAGAAAACGTGAAGGCCATCCTAGCAGGCAAAGGCAGGCAGCCGTGCACTTGGTTTACTCATCCCTTCTTGTTGTAGTCTGAGCTGCTTAGACACAAATTAGATAATGGAGGAAAAGGAAACTTATTTTTCTTCTAAGTGCTAATGCCTGGTGAACTTGTCAGAAAGGGCTCTTACTGATGGCACAGGATTCACCTAGATGGAGAATGTGGTTGTGGATTTCAGATGAAGGCATTCATTTATTTCTTTGTTTTAGAAAATGTGTTTACAATTCCAAATATATATTTTTGGCTTAGGCACATGAAAAATTGTAAAAAATTATTTTCTTCCCACTAACTTATAATAGCATCTTAGTGAGTACACATAATTTTGTGCCTTTTTCTTTAGTTTGCATGTTTCCCTAAAACCAGAGTGAATGCACGAAATACTTAGCAGCTATCCCTGTGTCAACCTGTGCTGGAACTTTCCAGAACTCACAGGCAAGAACCTGTGAACAGAGTTTGCAAAGGCAAAATCCCTCTGAAGTGTGGGTCCTGCAAGAACATGGAATGAACCCCCCTCTGAGGCTCATAGCTCAGGAACAGCTCTGCTACTGCCAGAAAACTCCCTTCTTATGTATTGATCTAATTAATTTGTACACATTTTGTTATGTGTTGCCCTCATAATCATCTTGCCACTCTACATATAATACTCAGTATTGGATGGGGACTGAAAAGTCTGATCTTTGTGTTGCGTCTTTGCTGTTCCCTGCTTCTGGGGATGTTATCATTTCAGGAGGGCCAAGAAACTCAAATAACCATTTAAAGAGGGTTCTTGTTTCAATGTTTTTGTTTTACCTTTTGCATATTTTACATTAAAAAAACATTAGAACAATTTTAAATCATCTGCCTAATTCTGCCTTTTTTCTCTGATTTTGATGTATTTTATCTTACTTTGATTTTCCGATATGTTTGTTAACAAAATGCTCAATTATTTTTTTGAGGCAAACGTAGGTAAATACTGACATCAATTAAAATGCTTGCATAACTGTGAGATACAATCTGAGTTAGATTTTTGCCTTTTAGCTTTTTTGAAACCAGGAAACCTTGATTAGGGGTAGCAGTAGCCAGCTGGGTTTGTGGCAGGTGATTTCTTGGCTTGCTGTGGTTTTCAGTGTCATTCTGTGGTGGGTAAACCCAGGGAGACTAAGGAGGTTATCCCCAGGAATCTGTGTGTACTCACTAGTAGGAGGAATATACTATTTCCCAGGCTTATGTTTTATAGAGGTAATTGCCTTAAAAGACTCACAAAGTAAAGAATAACAATAATAAAAAAATCAAAAAGCCATGTTAACCATGCCTACTTTAATTCTCTTGGGATGGATGTTAAGCATAATGTAACTTACCCACTTTAAAAATACCCTGGAGTCAATTTTCCTTTCCATGTCTGTGTAAACAAGCTCTAGATCTGTCTTTACAATTTTGGTTTCACCTTAGCTCCAAAAGTGAACAAGATTTTTTTGGGGAGAGAGAGGACTTGATGTAGATACATACCTACAGGGTGCTGCACTCTCCCTCACCATCTGAAAAGTTAAAAATTTAAAGTTTTTTGCCATTTAAAGCTGGTATTTTCTGAACAGATGGTGAGACTTCAGCCCTGGGTAACCCTGACCCATGTGGAAAATCAAAATTCAAATGCTGGATCTGAAGCTTGCTGGGAAAATTCACATACACAAAGGAGAACACTCATGGAGTTTACCATATTCCCCTTAAATGACTTATATAACAGTTTTGGGCATTCTCATATTTTAATAATGAGATGAGAGGAACTTTTTCAGGAACATGATCTTCCAACCACCTGGTATTTATATTCTGGTTTAACCACTGAGCTTTCTATCAAGCTCTTCCAGAGAGCAAAGTTTATATTTACTTGTGCAGCAATAAAGGAATAATGTTTGTAGTGAACTTTCAGGAGTGACTCACTGAGCTCACAAAAACACAGAGAGTTTATCTGACAGGCATTTATTGGGAAAAGAAACAACTACTGTGTCAAGTCAAATCTACAAATGTACATCAAAAAGCATCTATTCTCCTCCATGAGGATTTTTTGGTGAGTTTTGTTGATGCTTTTGTTGTTTCGTTTGTTGGGTTTTTTGATTTGGTTTCAGGTTTTTGTTTTTTTTTTTTTTTTTTTTTTAATTTTTGGTGGGGTTTGTTTGTTTGTTTGTTTGTTTGTTTGTTTTAATCCAGAGGAATTGAGGGATTGAAGATTTGAGGTTTATGCGAAACATATTAGTTCCTTTGCTGCCCAGAACAGATCTGTCTGTTAGAGATAAGAGCAATCTTGGTTAGAAACTACCATGCAGTGGAAGAACAATATTAGAAAAATGAGCTTTCTCCAGTGGCATTCAGTTCTGTTTGAAATTTAGAAATAAGAAGGTGTGGGTTTATTTTTTTTTTGTAAGGGGAAGGTTTTGCCAAGTCTTAAGACAGCATGAGATTTGTGCAATCTTGGAATTACATATATTCATTGGTTTGGGGCATTACCAGTGCACAAAACATGCAAAACACTAATTGAGCTTGTGGGAATGCTCTCATTTTTAGTTAATTCTTCAAGAATGCAGCACTGAGTGGTTAGGAGTATTTAGTATGTGTCTCTGTGAAGAATCTTGCCCAGGAGAAACCATCTGACACACATGGTATTTATAGCCATGGCTTTAACATAGTCTACGGAATTTTTAAAATAAATATTTATAATTTTACAGCTTTTTTCTTACTGTTGGCTTTCACTTGGGTCCTGGACTTGAAAATAATCAAGTGTACTTCATGCTAATTTTATGCCTATGAACAGTCCTAACAAATTCTATGTGAAACTGTAATAACATACCAAAAAAATGGAAGCCTGAGCTTTTGTTGGATGGGGACCTGTGTGAGAAAATGGAACAACGGCCCCATGTTTAGAGCTTTAGTCTCAGACGTAAGGAATGCTGGTTGGAGGTTTTGCTTTGCTGCAGATTTCTTTTGTGGTTTCAATCCAGCTATTTTCAGGGTTGTCTAAGTGGCTGTTTCTCTAAATTAGTCACATGCACTTCCCTCTTCAGAAGAGAGGTAGGTATTTCCAGGTATTTTTGTAGAGGAAACATGGATAACTAGTTCAGGCAAGATATCTAATATTTTAGTAGGTTGTCGCCCTGCTTTTCACAGTGTTCTATGTTTTTACTTTTGTAGAGAAGTTCTCATGCATTTCCTATAAACATAGCTCTTATTTTTCTAACCAGCTAAAATTGTTTATTGAACTTTTACATTGTTAATCATTCCTTTCTCCAAGGCGGAGAAAGGTGATAGACTGTGTTCCTATCCTGTAAAATGCTAGAGGTGTTAACCTCATCTACCAATGTATGATTGTTTTAAAAAAGGTATAAAAGTGTGATAATAAAGGTGGGCAGAGCCCTTTTCGCTCTGCTCGGTGGTCCTGACCTGCTGCCAACCTGCTGTTTGAGTCTGCGTGTTCGTGTCCAACACTGCGACAGTAGGTGGTGTTAAATACCTTCTGCCTGGTCTTAGAACACATCCTCTTTGTCACATTCCTCATTTTCAGCAGTGTTCACAGGTGAGAGGCTGGGACAATCTGTGTGGCGCACATGTAACTCCAATGCACTGAGCTTTGTCCGGCTTCTCCTCGCTAATGCCATGGGATGCAGCAGTATAGTGTTACTTGCACAGAAATCCCAGGAAGATGTGATTTGAAGGTTGATCTCATGCTGACTTTCTAGTCTTAAAGATGTTTCTGGGACAAGCCATGTCAAGTGTATCTAGAAACTTTATTTCTGTATTAACAGAATTTACTCTGAAGGGTAAATACACTTATGCGTTACTTTGCAAAGATGTGGTGAAGAGTAGGGATTCAGCATTGTCACACGGGACATACCTTGCCTGGGCATGGGTGCATGATGTGACACTCCTAACCTGTGTATCCTGTTCCCTTTCCTAGGAGTCTGCAGGTGATGAAATGACAACATAGGTAGACCTGGCTCCAGGACAGGTTGGGACATGGACCAAAGCATTTGTAAATGTTCCTTGTCAGCAGCTTAGCTACAGCTTCAATTACTATGATGATAGGCCATATGTATCACAAGATTCAGCAAGACTAAAGTTGACCAACCTGTATACTTTTGTGGCTTGTATTTATTACTACAGTGTTTGGATGTAAAAAAAAAAAATTGGAGAAGTCAAAACATGTGGTCTCAGATGAACTGTGTTTCCTAAATAAAACACACTGCCTTCTATAATACAGGCCATTCCCATGACCTTCTGATTGCTAAATAATTAGTAAAATTGCAGCAACTTAACATTATCTTCTATAAAATACCATTGCAGCAATTTTGACACAATGAGCCTTGGCCTGTGTAAGAGTGTTGGCTGAATTCTCTAACGTGAATTCTAAAATTAGAATTGTGGAAGTCCACAAGCTCTGTGTATGGTAGCAATGTACCATACTGTTTCAGGAAGGAACTAAGACAAACCAAATAGCTGCCATTCAAAGTAAATCTTGGTGATTTTGGACAAAAGCCACAGTGAGTTTGGATTGCTTGTTATTTTTTTGAGGAAGTTTTAGAAAAATGCATTAATATGCACAATATAAATCCAACCCCACAGGTCACAGAGAGTTTGCAATTTGCAAGTGTTTTAGGAATAGTTGTTAAAGATGGGAGAGGAGGAGGGGTAGGAAGTGTCAGTAGGAGAGAAATAGTGCTACAGTGCTAATGAGCAGATGCTCTGCTGTGTATTGAGAGACCTCCTTGCAATTAAAAAATAGTTGTAGGTAGGAGGAGATCATTCAGCTGTCTGTGTGCTGTCAGTTGTACCTTGACCAGCTTTCTGTATGTCAAATGCATTTTGATTGAAGCAGGAAAAGACTTTTAGCTGCAGAGTTTTCTGCAGTGAAAAAGTGAGACCAGGGTGCAAAGGGAACTTCAGAACTCTGTGAGGAGAAGGCAGATGTCGCAGTGTCGGACACGAACACGCAGATTCAAACAGCAGGTAGCAGCAGGTCAGCCACCGAGCAGAGCGAAAAGGGCCCTGCCCACCTTTATTATCACACTTTTATACCTCTTCTAAGACAATCATACATTGGTAGATGAGGTTAACACCTCTAGCATTTTACAGGATAGGAACACAGTCTATCACCTTTCTCCGCCTTGGAGAAAGAATGAACAACAATGTAAAAGTTCAGTAAACATTCTTAGCCGGTTAGGAAAACAAGAGCTATGTTTATAGAAAGAGCATGAGAACTTCTACTACAAAAGTAAAAACATGGAGCACTGTGAAAACCAGGGCGACAGGCAGGTGTGATTCATGTGCTGCTACTGGTTTTCTCCCAAAGTCCTGGCTCATCTCTGCGTAGGGGAAGATGAATGTTCCCTGGAGGAGGGCAGAGGGGCAATTTCTCTTCAGGCAGTGAGTTGCAGGGGAAAACAGAGTAGCCAACATTGGATTTCCTAGCCCTTATCAAGGAGTTCAAAGAGGAGAAATAAGGAGCAAGAATCAACAGTAGAGGTTCTTCTGTGGCTGGTTTACTTCCTTCCACTGTGGTCAGGGCAATGTGCAAGGGCAGGGGGCTGGTCCCACCAGCATAGGAGGGGTCAGCATTCTCAATTCACTCAGAGCAGGAGCATATCTCAAGCACTCATGTACCTTTTGGAACAGGGAAAGTGAGTGGAAAAGAAGCAGATTCCAGAATTATTGTCTTAAACTCCAACTTTGTGTGTAATCCCATCATGTTTATTAGAGAATCACTTCAAGGTTTAGGCAGGAGGTGCATTTTGCAGGGGCAGAGTAAGTACGAGTAACTCAGTTGCTGCAGGCATTGTTTGATCCAACATGCACACTTTTCCCCTCCCTTTCCCTTACCTTTCTACCTTTCTTTTTTCTTCCACAGGTTAGGGGGCTTATAGCATAATTAGAAATTGAATTATTTATGAGGACTCATTAAAATGGGTGGCTTGCAGATTAATCAAAGACAGGAGACATATGATATGAAACTGCCTTTTCCTCTGCTGCTTTCACTCATAGTGGCTGCAGGGAAGCCTATATAAACCATCCCTAGTTCTGTAACAAAAAAATGAATGCTCTGCAATATTACCTCTATGTGTGTGTAAATATCCATATGAGTGTTGGGGGGAAATTGAAAATATGTGGGAGATTACCCAAGAAAAGGGTATTTTGAGGAGACAAAGGGAAGGGGTAGGTCATGACTCATCGTGCAGCTTTGGAAACCGGAAAATGTAATTTCTCTGCCAACCGGAGGAGTTTATGAGCCTAATGAAATTTAAAATCAGTGGGAGCTCATTGAATAGCAGTAAGACATATAGTATTCTACTAATGGAGAGTGTGGCTAAAAATAACATAGGAGGCCTTTATTTATATCCTGCTGTAATACTAAGGGCATATCTCTGAGTAGATAAGAACTATCCCTCTAATAAATGCAATTCAAGACAAACCAAGTTGAGTCTTTTAACTGCCCTCCTATTTTTGTCTTTATAAGACTGACTTATCTGAATGTGTTCTGAGAAGTACATATTGATGTCATTGAAATAATCTGTTTAATGCTGGCTTCTTGCTTGTTTCCAGATACACTTCAGCTGTTGCTGCTAGTCCTTTCAGAGCTTGTTTTTTAAAGTGTGAGAAATCATTGGTTTTTTGCCATGATGGCTGGTGAATTCAGGTCATCTAAATTAGTGAAGTTAAGTGGTCCCTACCTATTTTTAGAGGTGCTCGTGTCCTTAGTCATAGCTTTACTGGATTTGGGTATAGGGTGAAAGGATGAAAACGGAGCTAGAATTAACTTTTTCTTTCAATTTATGGACTAAACAGCTTCCATACCTTTTTCTTTTGTTTTGTGCATTTTCATACTCTGTCCCTGTTAAGGGAGGGTTAATAATAATAATAATAATAATAATAATAATAATAATAATAATAATAATAATAATAATAATAATAATTATTATTATTATTATTATTATTATTATTATTATTATTATTACAAATCTACACATAAAAGAGCATAGGGAGGAGCTGGAGTCCTTTCCATAAGGTTCTCCCTCTTGTTCAGATTGTCCATAGTAAGTTTGGTCATCCTGGCAAATAATTACAGTCCATCCTCTATGGAACCAAGTACACCTGCCAGCTTGGTGTTTGGAGTCAGCATGAAAATGGACCATACATGATATCATCTAGAAGAGACATAATTGCTCCAGTGCTTGTAGTTCAGGCTTCCCTCACTCCTCTTTGAATGTGCATGGATCCATAGGCATGTAAAGGCTGGCCAGAAGGTACACAACTGCCCCTGTTTCTTTAATCAGTTTTTAAACTCCTCATTGAGCCATGACTGATACAAGCTGTAAACCTCTAAACTTCTATCCATTTCAAATGTACTTTTGTTACTATGCTGTCAGAAGTGTATGAATGTACATGAAGAAACTCCAGCATGGGGCTTTAAGCCCATGCTAGCTGAGAGGTAATATTATTTCGTACCATAAGGATAGAGACACATCATCACATTAATATGAATTGTTCAAATTCAAGATTATGATGCACAAGTGAAATAATTTCTGATGGTCTTTTCTCGCATGCTCATGGTTTACAATGAATTACAGTGAACACTCCCATGGTAATTAATGTTTTAGTCTATATTAATGAATAATTTCCACAGTGAACTAAAATGTCACTTCCTGCTCAAGTGGTGTAGTACTCATTTTCGTCAGTAAGATGTTCCCATAGTATTCACAAGCTGTGAATCATCTAATCAACACTTTCAAGAAAGTCTTGTGCTTTAGAGTGTTTATGATCTTTAGGTGTCTCACATGCAGCAGCATTAAAACAACCTGATTTTCAAAAAGAGTTGGAGAACTCTATTGACAGCCACATACCTGCGCAAGGTGTACCACTTTGGTTATCCCTGAACTAGAGTTCTGCAAACAACCACTTAAAAATGCAAAACTAAATAAACTAATTAGAGCCTCTTCTATTTACATGTTATTTAGCTAGTGCCAGCTCAGACCACAGCCATCTTATGGGGTCACTAATATCCATTTAATGTATTAATGCTGTATAAATGTAATAGCGTTATTTCTATCTGTAAAGATATTGGGCCACATTACAAGTAGGCAGGGTATTTGTTTTGCACTTTCCTTGATAGTTTTTTTCCCCAAGATTTTACATTTATGTTCTTGAAATGGCATCTTATATGCTATTTTTTTAAAGAAAAAGCTAGTTAAATAAAACCTGTTGTCCCTGTTTGTAGTTTAATAGTGAGAAAAAATGAAAAGAAGTTACAGAAGGAAAAGGTATAAAGAAAAAGGAGAAGGGAAAAAAATACAAGGAAATCCAGCAGGATATTCTAAGAATTGGTTGGTAATTTGGGGATGGCTGTTGAAGGTATTTTGGAGGTTTTTTTAACAAAAATGTCTATCTGTTTAGAATAATTGTCATGTCTTTATTCTAGTACTGTTCCGATTTTGATACTGAGCTGTGTAAAATATCTTGTCCAAAGTAGCAAGCCTTTAAATATGTCACTCTTGCTGGTAAGCAAAGTAATAAATTTATACATGCTTAAAAAGGCTTTCTAGCTTTTGTTTACAAGCTAGTTCATCCTCTCCAGGCTTTGTGCCAGAACTGTGCTAGTAACAAGTGGATGACTAGTAGTGGATATTAGGAAGGGTGCTTAGCCCTGCTTAATGGGATGCAATCCCTGCAGTCCTCAGGGACAGCCACAACATGAATTGCATTGCTCTTTTAGAGTTTGGGATATGGCCTACAATGACTTTTGCCATATCTCCTCCTAGTTATGTGCTGGTTTTCCATGTGAAACAAAACCAGCTGCTTCTTTGCCCTGTTTTTCATGCTCAGAATCATTTTTTTTTTGGAATAGGGAGCTTAGGGGTTTACAAATGAAAAGGCACTTGCTGAAAATGAAGCAAGAGGACTTTGTTACTTTACTGCTGTGTAAATGGAAGGATTTGAACATCTCTGGTACTTATTGCTGTTTTTCTGGTCTAGCAATAATATATAATTCATGAAATCTTGTCCTCATTACAGATAATGCCAACATGTCTGTGTTCTACTCTTATATTTTTAAATTATTCCTACAATCTGTCAAATCCATTTAGGTACATCCCACATTTGCTTTTATTTATCTGCAAAGTGCAGCCTCTTTATTCATTACAGTTTGTCTGCCAGCATGGATGGAAACCTTCCCAAGGCGTATATGAATTTAAATGGCAACAGAATGACTGTCACTAGATATGTGTTTTTAGTGTCAAGGCTATGGTAATGTATATCATTAGTTGTTAAACATAGTCTGCTGTTGGCTTGGTGCCAGAGCGCTGTTATGTGCAATGCCAAGCCTTGCTGGGAACCTACCATGTTCTCTAGTTCAGTTGCATATTTTCTCAGTTGTAGCTGCAGAAAAGAGACACCAAATGTAGTGACACAAAATAACTTCTGAACCATGGAAATGCTGTATTCCATTGTGACATGGAAACCACTCTCATTTTGGGCTGCTTTTTGTCTTCCTTTTGTCCTCATTTGTCCTTAGTTACCCATCCTCAGTGAGTAAATGGGAGTAAAATCATCCCTGAGTGTTTTTCTCAGATCCTTGCTGATTGTGAATGTCCGTGATGGTGGCTTCTTGGCAGTTACTTCCCACAGTCACAGGAGGAATATGCTATGGGAATTCAGGGCAGTGAGGAAAGTTATACCTCAGGTAGGTATCTCTTGATGTGGGGTATTTCCTACAAGATGAGGAGATAAAAAAGTTTCTATTCCCTTGATCTGTGTTGTTTGTCCACCTTGCTGCTCCATCCAGCTCTGACAAATGTACAGGATAAGGGACATCATTGAATGCTCTTCCCACCCTTGCTGCAGAGGATGGGTAAGCAGATTCAAAGAAAAGCCATTTTATGAAAATTGTTGGCATAATTTGTTCCCTTAATGGTGACACTTTAGAAATAAGACTAAATAGTCATTCATTTCCAGTCTTCTTCCCATTTTGGGGGACATCTCCATCTCTTTCTATAGGTGAGGTTACAACCTGGCTCCTTCTGGTCTACCAGTGTTGCCTACCCTGAAGTGAAAGACTTTGAAAGGAAAATTTGAATATTGTTTCCACATGTAAACATGTAGTAATGCATGTAGTGACAGCTTGTAGTACCATAATGTCAGTTGGTTTTTGATGTTGGAGTATTCAGTCATTCCTGAAACTAAAACTTGTGTGCATGTGTATATATATGTGTCTATGTGTTTGTGTATATATCTATAAACATATATATGTGTTCACACATGCACACATTTATTTATGGCTGCTATGAAACCAAATTAAACAAAATGAACCAGAAAGTAATCTAAAATTAATCTGAAGCATATTACATGCAGGCAGAGATGGGACACCTTGGTCTGTTCAGCCTCAGTAAAACAAAGTAATAGGGGATGTTATATATACTAAATATACTATTTTCTCTGATTTTCCTTATTCTGTTTCATGAAACATTTTTCATATAGACTCACTTATTTGGATGCTCTGTAATTAGATTTAATTAAAAATACTATAAAAGGGAGCTAACCTTTATATTTAAACATATTTTATGAGTTTGTTGTGTTGTCAGATAGTGCAGTCATGATGTAAGATAAAAGACTGGTATGCAGTAAGAAGGAGTGACACTTGTTCACAAAGGCAAGGGTTTAATGAGACAAAAAAATCAGCGAAAGAAGAAATATTTTTGTATGATGATTTAGTTTAGTCATCTGAGTCTCTGAATGAAAATATTAGAGAAATCAAGAAAATTTAAGAGATCTGGTATAAGCCACAGAAAGGGAAAAGGCAGTTTAGTAGCAAGTTGCAGTCTGAGTGGTGTTGCAGGTGAGTGCAAATGGGAAATAGGACTGCAGGGAGGGGGTGAGCTTGTTGGAATAATACATAATAATACAGGAATGAAAATCCAATTTTTTTTCTCAGATTGGAGTACTTAGATTTAGTTCACTCTACAGACAAATGATAATCTCTATCTCCGTTTCTGTAGAATTATTTTTGTCTGACCCTGAGCTTAGAGCAGACAGAAAATAAAAAGAATAATTGCTAGTTGGCATAAGTAAAATTAATTTGCTTTGTTGGTTATTTCTTAATAACTCTTTTTAATTATAGGTTGCCTTTATCATACTGTTTGCTCAGAAAACCCCAAAATCATCCTGTATTTTTCATGCTGTTGCCAGTTTTAATAATTGATTTTTCAATTGTAAATTGGACTATTTTGCTAGTGGGGTTTGTTTTTTGTTGTGGTTTTTGGGGTTTTTTGTCCCTGTCTCTATAAAAAGAACCATATTTTTTCTGAGGGTGTGTTGGACATTTATTCTGGAAAAGTGAAAAGAGATGTAGATGCTATAAATTCCATAGCCCTCACAAATTAAGTGTACAAGGCTGAGTGTCAGCTACAGTTGAATGGCATTAGAACTTTCATTAGTAATCACTGCAGAATGGTCATAGATTTTTTGGTGACCAGGGAGAACTTTATACAAAAATAATCTCTGAAACAGCTCCAAATAAAGCTTAACAGATTTCATAGGCTGGTTTTGATTTCCATATTGAAATTGAAATAAATATTTTCTGATGTTGTGAACAGAAGAAAAAAAAAATAGTACAAAATTGTTTATAACTCAGTAAACTCAGTTTTAGGTTCCAGACTGAAGCTTCAAACAACTCCAACATAGCACAGGTGTCTCTTTGGGGACATGCCTGTTGTTTGTTTTTTCAGGCTTTATTGGGCTGCCCCACAGCAGCTTTCTTCTGCAGACTCAGCAGCTTTGCTCCTTTGGTTCATCCTTAATTTAATTTATATTGATCAAAAAAGCATTTTGTTTTTAAGAGAAAAGGTTGAGCTCATCACAAACTATTCCACTGCGCCATTGCAGCACTTGTGCCAAGTGCTGGTGGGGTTCTGTCCTTCAGGGAAGGCCCTTTCCATGTGGTCCCTGATTCTGTGCTCAGGAAGGAGATGGGTGCATTGCAGAGCTGAAAGCAAGGTTGGAGTCAGAGGTGGCCCATCTAATTGGGCTACCAAAGAAGGGTTTCATGAAAGTGGGCTACTTGGGGATGATGGAAACTGCAGAGTGGTTCTGTAGGAGAAAAGAGGGAGTGGCCATGAGGTTATGATGCTCAGTTGCAAACATCTCTCCCTGCTTTTGCCTATCTGGATGCTGATCACTTCACACACGGCAATCAGTGCTCAGAAGGTTCATGTTATCAGTGTCCCTGCACCCTTGCTGGCAGTGCTGTCAAAGGTTAAAAAATGTTTGCTCATGCGTGGTGACAAAAAACCTCATGTTTATTTGTTGCCCGTTACAAGATTCAAGAACTCCTCACTCTTCCAGAGTTTTCCTGTTTGACTTTGGGCAAGCCCTTTTCATTTGCTCTGTGTTTGGAATTTCATAAGCTCAAAGAATAATAACATTTTCCTGCCTCCTGGGATTGGTTAGTGGGGCATTGCTGCTGAATAGTCCATGTCAATACTTACACAGGAATACCCAATATCTTTTGGAATTAGGCCAAGGTTTTAACGCAATGTTAATTTGGTGCAATGAGTTCCAACAGCTAATTATGTGTTGAGTGAAAGTGTATTATGCATCAGAGGTATTCACTGGGGGAGGTTGTAAAGTGACACATTTAGACTTAGGTTTGCATTTTAGGGCTTTTGTGTATTTGCCTGTGAAACCTTAATTTTTCAGTGACATCTGTTTGGTGTGTTTGTTTTCAGATTATCATCTTTAATATTTTTTGAAGCCTTTGTGATTTTTCAGAATGAAAAGAGTAAAGTAACATGCTATGGCCTCTCACTAAGAATTTCTTTTTTTATTGAGATTTTCTTCCCCAGGAAATAATTTTTTTATTTCCCAAGGTTTTCCCACACTACCTGAAGGCATCTGGACCTTGTATATAGGGAATTCACCACGACTTTGCTAAGGAATTTGGCATTCACGACCTAAGTTTTGTCTCTTTCAATGTAACCAACATCCATTAGAGCCATGGAAATGGGCATCCAGAGGGGTATCACAGAAGTACAGGATGGTTGAGAGTGGAAGTGACCTCTGGAGAGCTTCTGGTCCAACCTCCCTGATCAAGCAGGGCCACCTAGAGCCAGGTGACTGAATATATGGACAGATGTTTTCTGAATATTTCCAACGATGGAGACTCCACAGCCTTTCCTGGCATAGATGGTTATTTTCAATAATCAAAGAAAAGCAAGTTATGAAAGGCTTTTAAGGAGGTTCCCTGTCTCTTTTTACACTGGATAATAAACCAAAAAATTGTGGGATATTTTCTGGTCTAAAGATTTTCTTTTCACCTGTATGTTTAATGTAGTTCTTAGGTTAAAAATGGGTTCTAGTTTTGCTGCTTGGGCCCTTGAATTTGTGTCTATGAATCTCTTGATCAAATCTCTTGAATTTGTGCCTATGACTGTTCCCATGCACAAGAAGATAACTAGAAAGTGCCTTTGTTTGAGGTAGACCTTAGCAGGATGGAGCAGTCATGGGACATGTGGGTTTGTCCTTCTAAGGATCTCTGAGCAAGCTGGATACCAAGTGAGCAGGGAGGCAAACTCAGTGCATGCAAGCACAGTTCATAGGTAAAGTGTTCAGCTCTCTAGACATGACAGTGCAGCCAATGTAACAAGGAAATTTTATTGCATCTCCTTCAAGAGCTCTTTGGTTGCCCATCTCTTTTTGTTTGTATATGGAATGACTTTTGGCAGAAATGTTAGGTAGGCCAGATCTCCTGTCCCATCCTCATAGTTCAGATTTGCAAAGTTACAATGAAAGCAGAACCTGAATTGGGGGTGGATTGGGTTTCATCCAGGAGTTTTATATGGATTTATAAATATATGCATAGAACTAGAATCTTCCAAGTTTAAAGTAAACAAACTAGAAAAATCTCCACTTTCTTCTTTCTTACACTGCTTTTTGCCAAGTGCAGGCTGATTTAGCTATAACGCATAAATAATAAGCCATATATCAGGAAAAGTTTTTTTTCTAAGCAAAAAAGAAAACAGAAAAAGAAGATTTGTGATCTTTGATTTTTATTTTAATTTGTCAGGGTAAGGATGAATGACATGACACAAACAGCTTCAAATGAATCAAAGCAAAACACAGATTACATTTTCATCACTCAACAAATGTTTTGCTGCACTTTGTATCTTCTGTGATGCATGCACATCAGTTTACATTGTAAATTCTGTAGGGTGTGTGACTCCATCATCTCTGTTGATACATGTTCTTAAACAAATCAAATTACATTGTCTGCTTGGTATAATCACAGAAGGAACAGCAAAATACAGATCCATTTTTCCTAAAGGAGGAGAGAGATAAAACTGTAAAGCTGACTGTCACCTAACTGTCTATGGCCTATGTCCTTCTCGAAGTTGATAAGAAATCAAGATCTTTATTTGTATATTTATGTCACAAATTTTCTGAACCTTTAAAAGTTTCTGTGAATGAAAATTAAAGAAAGTTTCAGAACGTCAAATGTGTTTTGTATATTTGATGTTTAAAGTCAAATAAAATAGAATGGAACTTTTATAAAGCAGTAAAAGAAGGCAGGACAAGTGAAGTTAATCACTTTCATATTTCCATATTTTCACTAAGACGAAATCACCATTTACAAAAACACCCAACCCCCCCAAAAAAAAACCCAAAGCCAAAAAACCAACAAACAAAAAAACCCCAAAACCCAACCAGTTTTGTCAAATATTTTTTTTTTCCACTGGGAAATACCTTGGTCAGAGTTCTCACCATCCTCACCATGATGGGCTCACTCAAGACAGCTGAAGTGGCAAAGTGGAATTCACTACAGAGGAAATAAAGGACTTGCACTTTTCTTCTACAAGATATAAAATCAGAATTGAAATAGATTCTCACAGTTCAAAATAATTTTAAAAATTTCAAATTTTATATTGAATTGTGATTTCACAGACCTGTTGTTTGACTTAGAGGCTTGACATTTTATTCTTTCATTCTAGGAGTATTTAAGTATGATGTTGGTTGCCAGAATTCCAATATTAAACATATTTACTTCTAAAAATAAGTCACGTTACTTACTGAAGTGGCTGAAGGGAAAAAGATATGACATGCAATAATTTACCATATAGTAATAACATCTTTATTGCATTTTATTGTGGTTATGGTGTTAACTTCTGTGGCAGCTAACAGTGTCACTTCTAGTTTTCGACAGTAAATTAGTAATTGGAGCCTACAAAGCCCTTTTGGGCATATAACACATTTTCCAGATTCCAAAATATTAGGACAAAACCCAGTAATCAGCTAAAGCCAGTTTATGGAATTATTATGCTTTTTAATAATTATTTCATTTTATTTTATTTTACTTTTTGCTAGAATTCTTTAATGACTTTTATTGATAGCCTCATTAAAAAGGTGAAATTACCTTAAATTTTATTACTGAGAAAGCTTGAAAGACTCTTCTGACCTAGGAAAGACTAATACTTCACTGAAAGAAAAATCTACTGCAAGAGCTAAAGGGCATCTGATTTAAAATTTAACTAGAGAGGAACAATTTCACATTGGAGAAGCACATCTAAAATGTACTAACAGCAAGAGCTTCACAGAACTAGAGGTGTCTCCTCTTGAAACAGCTTTTAAAAATTCTCGGTGAAAGATGGCTGGCTACATTTTAGACTTTATTTAAAAGTATTATGAGGTCTCCAAGGTCTGGCATGTTCATCCTTTCACTTGTATGAGGCCTAAGCGCAGTAACTGTTAAAGGTGTTTAAATTTCATAGTTTTGTTTAGCCTTTGAAAGCCCAGTACTAGTAGAAATATTTGTATAGAACCTATCTAGTTAGCAATTAAAGCCTTTTTCCTTCTCACTACATCATTTGATTTAAGCCTTAAAGTCTTTGCAGTTCAAATGCTGCAGCAGCCTGCAGAGGAACTGAGATATGAAAGGACCTGCACACAGACTCAGGTAGCTTCATCCCTGAGCACTGACTTGCAGAGTAGATGAACAGAAAAAAAAAAAATCCCACCCAGCAACTGGACCCATCCACACGTAAAAAGTCAGTATTTTTCAGATTTAACTACAGCAGTTTTAACTATACTATCCAGTTTTACATTTGAGAATAAATAGCTTCCAACCAATTTAATTTGAGGGAAGCATTATGTGGACACATCCAGAGTTCAGAGAAAAAACTGACAGCCAGAAGTGACCTATCTGAAATTAATTAGTACTCTCATTCTGTCTCACAATAGATATGTGTCCATCAAAAAAAAAATTGCCAGGTCCAATTATCACTAATTGGCAGTTAATCTGAGAGGGAAATACAAGTACTTAGGGGCCAACCCTGCACTTACTGATGAAGGACAAAAATACTAAAAAAATACTAGAAATGAGACAGAAGAGTAATATAAATGTATCTCTATATTGGCTCCAGGCAACTGGTTGTGGATCTGATGGGGTGAATTAAGGGTTACTGTATTACTAACAGATCAGGCCAAAAATTGATGTGCAGGAAATTGAAGACCTTAAACACTGAAGCTATGTGTGAAACTCCTTGGGAAATGGGTTAACAAAAGGAATGCACTTTATTTAGCACTTAAACCTTCCCATAGTGATACAGTTTGTAAACTGTTAAAAAAGAGATGCAGTTCCAATGGTGTGTACAGGAATGTTATAGACTTTGTGAAAGGGGCTAAGAAATATCTTTTTCCCCCCCTGCAAGAAATCTGTTCCTTCTTGTACCCAGCAAAAGAAGCCACAGAATAATTGCAAATGGGCTGGATAGTGACTTTGCACTATAGATCTTCATTCATTGTACAAGAAATGAATGTCTCTGTGTAAAAAAGGGCATGGGTGATGTTTTATATTTCATTCCTCATTTTCCTTTTTCCTCTGGCAGAACTATTTAATTGGTGGTTAGTGAAACCCTCTGCACTTTAGAACTTCACCTCTTTTAATTGAAACAGATACTATGACTGCTCAGAACTACAGCTGGTTCTTCTATCTGCAAATCTATTCTGTTTTTCACTTGATATTGAGTAACCATTTTCCCTTCTTATCATCAACATGAAAAAAAAAATTCATTGTTTCTGTGAAAGCTCCATTTATTGCCCCTGGCGTGCTTTGTGCATTACCACATTGACAATTGACAAAATGTTTTTCCTAAAGAAAAAGGAGGACTATTTCATTGTCTTTTATTCTCTGGACACTACTGGCTTTTAGTATTTGGCCTAGAGTACATCTTCTAGAGTCATTGAAGAAGTAAACCAAAAAGCTGTACATGGGCAGAAGTGAGGAGAAACATTGTGAATCATAGAATGGTTTGGGTTGGAAGGGACCTCGAAGTTCATCTAGTTCCAACCCCCTTGCCATGGCAGGGTCATCTTTCACTAGACCACATTTCTCAAAGCCTCATCCTGTACTTCAAAGGAATTTCCAAACTTATAAGTTATTTGGTCTATAGAGTCAATTGTTCTAATAATTATACTGATAATTGGATAAAAGTGCATGGATTTCGTTGGTTTGGGGTTTTTTGTGTATTGTTTCAGTTTAGTTTGGGGTTTTTTTTTCTGGATTTAAAATATGTTGGCATCTTCCCCCACTTCATTTTGCACCTCTCTTGATCTTTGCAGTACATGCTGATCCAAGCAGGCAGATCCCTTCCAATTGCTTGCTTGAGTGGTCACATCCATCTAGCATCTGTGCAAACTGTGCAGACCGGCCTGGTTGTTCCCCTGGGAGAAGCAGGAGGCATCACCTGAAGCTATCAGACACAGACTGAGCTGGAGGAAGGAGATAGGACCCGTCATAGAGCTGTGCTGGCTCTCATGGCTGCAGGTCCTAGAAGGACCTTTAGGTTACAGTAAAAGTGCTCAGCCACTTTATAAAGCAAAACGCGTGAAAGGTTTTGAGAGCACCACATGAGGCTCAGGCTATGCTTCAATGGCAAATTATTGACAGTTTCAGTAAATGCTGTAAATTGAATTCTTGCCTATAAATAAAGTCTAATGACAAAAGGAAATGGGCCAGAGTCATTGCTTTTGTACATTTGTGCAAGTTTTCTAATTCATTGAAATTAGCCTTTTTTATAACAAGAGTAGATTCGACCAGGTATGTTAAACTGTGAGTAAGCGTCTAATGAAGTACCACAGGACCAATATTAATTTTGGCCTGGATTAACATCATCTTTAATGATTTGGAAGAAGGAGACAGGCAGCATGTTCATTAAATTTGCATGTGATACAAAGGTTGGTATCAAATACTATTGAAGGTACAAAACTGCTGTGGGGCTGAAAGAGACTTCACTGAACACACCCAATAAAATAAACAAACAAAAAAAAAGAAACCAAAGAAACAACAACAACAACAACAAAAAAAAAACCCAAAAATAAAACCTCAAAAAAATCAAAAAGAAGAGACTCAGCTCAGCAAAATGTAGGTTGATAAATATAATGATTAATATTGTGATTTAAAATGCAGGAAGGAGAACTCCTGGTAATGAGGAGGGAGACAAAGATTTCTCATCTAACAAAAATAATCATAAACAAACTAAAAATCATGTTTACACTCTTATTAGTGGAATCGCACCACTGATTTCTTTAAACAGGGACACATGTTTGGTAGGAAATTTAAATTTGGGAGATTGGAAAAAAATCAAAAGAACACTTACAAATACATCAATACCATTAAATGAAAGGGGTTGATTTCAGAGCAAAGGTTTAAAAAATGTGTACAAATTAGCAGAGGTAAGATATGTTTTCAGGGAGGAGTTAAGGTGTTGGGATGTTGAGGTGCACATGTGAAAATGGCTGATGTGTGTTTAGGGTAACACCACTGGAGCAGGGGGAATGGAATCACAGCACCAAAGATTCAAATCGAGCATGAGGAAAATAGCTTGGAAGTAAAATGTGTTCACCTGGAAAATAATTTCCTCAAGGGTGGTTGGGATTTAACATTTCTGTGCATTTTAGACTCTCTATTATGTCTTTCTTCCCAAACTGCTGTGAGATAGGCAAGTGCTCTTTATTATCCCCATTTACCTGATGGGGTGTTGAGGATGCTTCTAGACACTGCCACCGAGCTGTCATGGGATGTTGCAGCTGGCAACAAGACCTGTGTCAGGGAACATTTCCCTGCAAGAGAGAAAAGCAAATGTGCCTTCAACTTGGTTGGTGTTTTCTTTGGGTTTTTTTTTTTTTTTTTTCAATATGAAGCCTCAAATTACAGCTATTTGTGTTTATTGCATCAGCCTCAAACTGTAAGTGCTGTAATTTTTCTTTTTTTAATCTTCTTTTCTAACATTGAGGATCTGATGACTACATTTTACCCTGAATGAGGCAGGTATCTCAAAGTACTAAATGTTTTAAAAGACGGCTTTGCCTCAAGTATGCCCTTGTAGTGTCCAATTTTGCTCTTTCTTTTGAATAATCACATTTATTGGAAAGAAGCAGGAATTTTTATTTTCTTTAATCTTATTGAAATTAAGAATAAATGCTTCAGAAGAAAACTACCAGTGTTTCTTTTATTCCAGAGCAATTTCAGGATGATGGATATTATTGCAAGAAATATTTCTTCATTATTATGTTCTGTTTGGTGATGGCCTCATCAGCTGCTGTAGTGAATTTAGTGAGTCTTTTTAATTTGTCTGCGTTTTTCAGTTCAGTTAATTTTCTTGTTAAGTTTTCAGTGGTGAACATGTCTAGGAAGGTTTGATGGAAGTTAAAGATAAAATGCCTTCTTTAGATACCCAGCTCGAATACATTAGCAAATCAAAACAGCAGCTATTACTCATCGTCTTTAAGGTTTTTCAAATAAATTTTCTTTTTCTTTGCCATCACATGCTCCTTAAAACCTAAAAGTTGTTTTCTAACCTCTTTAAGCTGTAATTATGGTATGAGGAATGAGAACTCTGGGAACATTTATTTGTATAGGCATGTAACAACTGAGTGTCAGCAATGTGTGGTACCAGTAGAAGGGTCATTTCTGAGATACTGTAATTGATTCAACATTGTAATTGACTTAATCACTTTCACTTAATCACAGAGTCACAGGAGAGTTAGGGCTGGAAGGGGCATGTGGAGATCATCCAGTCCAACCAACTCCCCGCTAAAGCAGGTTCACCTAGAGCAGGTTCCACAGTGTTGTGCTCAGGTGGGTTTTTAATATCTCCAGAGGAGACTCCACAACCTCTCTGGGCAGCCTGTTCCAGGGCTCTGCCACTTGGAGTAAAGAATGTTTTCCCTATGTTGAGGTGAAACTTCCTGTGTTCAGCTGGTGCCTGTTGTCTTGTCCTGTTGCTGGACACCACTGAATAGTGTGGACCCATCCTCTTGACAGCCCTGCGCCTCTTTTCAGCCCTTTGCTCCACTTCAGGTGGTCTCTTCTGGCTTCAAACTCTGTAGTAAGAGTTTGGAAACTCTGTAGTAAGAGTAAGGAAAGGATTATTATCAATCTACTGGTCTGTATGAAGTGCTCTGTCTTTAGTTTCTACAAAGTGCCTCTTTATTATAATTTCTAAATACTCATGCCTAGCTGTAACTGTGGATGCACAAAGGATCTCAGCACAGAAACTGCTTGAGGTCAACTCTGAAATGAAATCTAAGATGACAATGAACTCTTTAAAATAGTCACTCTATCAGTTACTCCATATGCCTGCTGTGAAGTGATAGCGATGTTGAGTGCAGGTACAGGGAGAAAAATGTGTCTAGGAGAAGTTTATTGAGTCTATCAAGAAAGGAAAACCTGTATATCAATAATAAAATAAGCAGAAAAGAAGCATTCCAAACAAATCCCATTATGATATGTCCATAATATAATTAACCTGTGCTTCAGGATTAATGCTTTAATTTTATACTGAAATAGCAGTCAGAGTTTTCATTCTAAATTCGAAGCATTTGGAAATATCTTCTCTACCTTTTGATTTGTATCCATTTGCTGTTTTTTATTTTAAAACACGTAACTTGAGCTCTGAGAAGTTAATAATCCTGAAAGTAGATTATATATGCTTTTGATAACACTTCATTGCACCTATCCTAGCAAGCAAGACTTAATGCTTGAATAAGTCAGCTTCCATCAATCTGTAATGGGTATTTTCAGAAATCGTATTGAGTGGGCATTATAAGACATGACTTCTCTGCAATGGAAATTTCCACTTACTTAAATTTTAAATAAATAACCCTGGTATTAATTACCTTTAATTGAAGATTAAACCAGAAGATTCTCATTTTGCCAAGGAAATAGTGTATTTAAACAAAACTGTTATTTAGGATGGGAAGTGTCTCATGTCTCCTAGCTCTGTGATAGTTGCTTATCCAGGTATGGTTTTCATAGTGAATAGCGCTATTATGTGTTTAAAAAAACACATCTGTCACGGGTTGTCTAAGCTAGATCAGAGACAAAATGGGTTACATATTACAGGCACAATTCTTTCAAGAGAAGAAGAGGTTTTAATCTGCAAATCCAGCATAATTCCTATTCCCAGGCCAATTTCTGCTTTGCTCACTATGGCAAATAGTGTAAATTGGTTTAAATAGGTGCTGGAATTGAAGTGACAAGAGTAATTTATACTACCTGAGGTTCTGTTCCCTGCTTTAAAGGATAAGACACAGTGTTAAAGCCTATGCAGACTGCTCTAATTGGTCAGGCTGGAGGGATGTTCAGCAAGTTTCCCTGGGTCCTGCAGCTCATTTTGCAGAGTCTGCAGGCAGAGTTCTGCAGGACAGCTGGGATACCATTTACCTTCACCATGGTCTCTGTACCTAATTCCATTCCAGACTGGACACAGAGTTCATGCTGGTTTTGTTTCTACCACTGTATTATTAAATATTGAATGTGCTCTTTGCACTCACAAGTATCTTTAGTGCTCAGAAGTGTGTGAACAATTTGAGATACAGCAGTATCTACCTTAAATCCATTTTATAGATAATGTTCAGTGGTCCTGAAACATGCACAATTTGCACAAACTGCAGCTAACAATGTTTGATCCACGAGCTATGCTTGTAGCAAACTGTACCTCGGTCTCAAATATGGGATATCAGAGAGTGCCAAATGAATGCAAGTTTACGTTGGTTTATATGACCCTCACTATTCAAGCAAATATTTTAGAGCAATGCAAATTTTTTCTACTGTAGAATTCTTAGTCAGGGCAGAAGAGTGGCCAAGGAAATTAACAAACTATTTGTTCTTCTTTTTATTCTTGAGAGAGGAGCAGCAATGTGTCACTCGAGCGCTCTTTCCTCCCGTGTCTTTCCCAGTAAATTACATAGTTTCTCTTGCATGCCACATGCATCATTAAACATTCTGTATATCTCCCAATCTTCTCCATCCTAACATGGAGGAAGTCAGTAATAAGATTACTCTTTGTCACTAAGAATTACTTGCATAGCTATAAGGGAGGAACATAATACATGTACATGCTCCACAGGAGTCAAAGGATAAGCTGAGCGCTACTGAATTAAGAGCATCTATCTGTACACTCAGTTTTCTCGTGCCTTTTCATGTATTCCTGCAATGCTGTTATATTCAGGAATTTAAATGCTAATCCAGGGATCAAAAGAATTGTAGTTAGCAATCAGCACTTAAACAACAATAACAATGAGAATGGTGGCTGTATAATTTGCACTTAGAGGACTTCGTTCACACATGCTTGAAGAGTCAATGTTTTCTCTTCTGAGGTACCCCTACTCTTAACTAGAACTGTGAGTTAGAGGAAATAGCTGGCTGGACTTGCCTGAGAACATCAGGATACGATTGATCCTGCAGGCAAACACCCTTGTACGGTTGAACTCAAGGAGGAGGAGCTAGTATTCCTGTGCTGGGGAAACGTGTGCTGAAGGAGTACCATGGAGACCTTCTCTTTGCAACTCTGTTCTTCTGTGCTGCCGGGTCTTTCCAGGGTTATGGTCTCTAGGAGTTCTGTGTTGGTGACAGCCCATATTTTGGGCACACATTGCCAAAAGCAAAATACAAGACGGTTTAAAGAGTCAAGTGCAGTTGGGTGAGAAGGAATCTGTATTCTGGATTCATTTTTCTTGCACTGCACCACATACTTTTTCATAAGTAGTACCACTGAACTATGTAGGTACACATGAACAACACATGATGCCACTCATATGTTAACAATCAGTTAACTATTTTACTTCATTGTGTGTTTCTAGACATTAGACAAGAATTAAAGCTTTGGCAGTCAAAGTGGTGAGTACTTACTTTACAGTGACCTAGATAAGCAAGATATGTCTGGGAAATGCTAAAAAGCGTTTTACCTCTCTGCTTTCTTTCTGCATGGCTGATTTATCATTTAATACAGCAAACTGCTATGCAGCTATCCTTTCTTTTCATGATCCTGGGTTCCACCTAAAAAGCCCTGCTTTTCAGCTGGGCTTGTTAGCACAAGCAGTGTTTAGCATTAATAGCTATTCCTGTGCTTAGTTGATCCTCTAGCTTGAGCATGGCTGTTATGGACAGCATCTATTCTGAGTTTGACCTGTCCTCTGAATGAAAGTCCCACAGCCCAGAAAAATAGATTTGGAAATAAAACAAGCTTCCTAATCTTGACAAACTAGTGTCAAGTTTCCAGGTGCCGGAGATAACAATTTTCAGTCCCTCTAATAAACCAAGGTGCTAAAACAGTGAGAGGTTAGGGCTGAGCAGAGAAGGGTTCCTCAGTTCTGAAGTTTATGTTGCACTTCAGGAATTCTTCAGTGTGCAAAATGTGATGAAATGTGTAAAAATGAGCATGTGGGGTTTATTTTCCCTTCTATTCAATCCTTAAAGGTAGCCAGCTGATAAGGAAATTCAGTCCTCAAGAACATTCATGGTCTCTCAAGTATATTAAGTTCATTTACTTGGTGAAATATTTTGACAATGTAGGTGTGTCTAAAACCTTTTTCTCTTTACTATTCAAGTAAAGCCATCTACAGCCAAGAACTTCTGCTGAAGGGAGTTTTCTAGATTTATTTCAGAAAAAAAAAAAGAAATTTTGTCTATTTTTTGCTAAGAAAAATAGCTTGAAAGAGAAAGGTGTCTTTCATATAAAATGAAATCATAGGAAACTCTCCACAGAGGTGCAAGGTAAGGTGTGAGTTTTCTCTCATGCTGAGAAAAGATGGAGCTTGGCTTCATGTTCTGTGTAAGTGCTTAATTCCTAGTACCAAGTGATGCTGTGTGTTTAAGAGGAGTGGGAAGGATACCCCTGTGCCTTGCCCTGGGCTTCTAGGTAGTTGTTAGGCTCCCTTTGGGAATGCAAATGGGTGAAAGTACTTGTGAGGATGATGAGGAAGTACTTAGCATCTGGATTCTACTCGGGCTTACACGTAATGTCAGCGCCAAGCTACTTAGCATTGTGAAAAGCAAGGTATTTCCTGATATGTCCAGAAGATAAACTTGAAGAGTTTCTTGATCTCTTGATTTCACACATCTGTAAAAGCAAGGTGGCAACAGAAAATAGATTCCAGGAAACTGAGGCTTCATTTCCATCCTTTTCTAGGTACTCCCCTCTTCCTTGACTCTGTTTCCTTCCCTATTGAATTTGACTGTTAGTATCTACGTCATGAAGGATTTCCAAGCCCAAAGTAATTAAGTCTGAAAAGCGTGTTGAGACGTTCAGATGGAAAGCACTGTCTCACTGCACTGGCATAATTATACACTGCATAACTGATCCAAGTACCAAGGAAAAGTGGAACACGAAAGAACAGCTAAATTTATCCTAGAAAATGGGTTCAGCAGTTCAGCATTTAGATTTAGATCAGTAGAGCAGCCTCACTGCTGTTTAAAGCAACACAATCAGCTAATTTTGGCTGATGTAGGATCAGTTGTTGTGAAGTGCCTTCTAATATGTGTTGATTTAGCTGTTAATTAAGAGGATTTTTATAATAAAATTAACTTATACTTTTGTTTTTAAAATGCTCTCTGGATAAAATATTTATTGCTTGATTTTAATTCTTAAACACTTTCTTTTCATTAAATTTACTGTATTTTTTGTTTTATAACCCATACTTAGATCAATTGATAAAGAATTTTTAGGATATTGAAGTGAGAAATTTTGCACAAATTTTTCACACTGAAAAGGAAAACTGAGTGAAAAACAAAATTCATGTGGTGTTGTGCAAAGTGTCTCATTGAGATACAGGTACAATATTTAATCCCTTAACCTTTTTCACCAATAAGATATAAAACAAATACCAGCATAACTTGCCAGTAATGTAATCTGGTGTGTAAAATGGCTAACGTGCTACTCCCCAGATACTGAGAGTTGTGCTTGTGCAAATTAAAATTTTACAACTCACACTCATGCATTTGCAATCAACTGTGTTAGCTGAGAGAGGTATTTTTGTGTTGTTTTGCGATGCCACAAGCTTAAAAAGTCCAGTAGCTTTTACAACTGTTTTTTGGGGGATTTTTAAGTACACAAACTCTTTAATAAAAGAGATGATATAGGTATGTGTCTGCAATTTATCCTGATGTTGCAGGTGTGCTGCAGTATCGTGTTCATCAAAGTAGTGCTGCAAAGAACCTGTGACTTAAAAAAGAGAATTATGAAAGCATCCACCCAACCCTGTCCCCAGGAACACATCCAGGACCAAATTTTCAGTTAGAGTTAATTGAGCTAACAGTATTGCCAGCAGTGAAGGTGGAAATTTATATTGGTTTATTTACTGCTTAGTTAAAGTGTGAGTATCATATTTTTCCAACTCTTTCACAGCAGAAGCAAGCAGAAGGGTCTGTCCTCAGCTGGTGGCTCTGTATCTAGAGGGCTAGGTGACATAGCTCTGCCAGACAGCTGGGGAACATCCAAATCAAAGTGTCCAGCCTGGGAAAGAAATGACATAATGTATGCAAACTCTGCTGCCCAGGATGCTCTCCTGTTATTGGCTTATGCACAGGGGGAAAAATCATCCCAAGGTGCAACATTAAACTCAGTGTTCTCAGTTCTGCTGCTTAAAATGTACATACTCTTTATTGCTTGCACTGATCATTAAAAATACTATATAGTTAATAGCAGTAAAAGTATAATTCATATCATAATTCATTAATGATGTTCAGAATTCTTATTATGGTCCTAAGGCCCAAAGGGCCTGGGTGATGTAGTGGTTGTTGAGTTGTAAGCGCTAAAATAAATGCTTCAATTACTGCTGGGTAATGAAAGGATAACTGGACAAGTTTTGCTCTTTCACTGGTGTATGCTTGTTGTATGAGGGATAAACTCAGAGAAGTGCTACTGCTGCTTATTCATGATGCAGAAATCAGAATCTTCTTTTCCTGCCAGATACAGAGAAATCAGGCATAAATGTTGGAGTGCTTACCTAAAAATTGCTGTCAAATAAAATCTGCAGTGAGACTCTGATAGTAATAAAACCTCCTAGAGAAGAGAAAAATTCATAAAAGAGAAGAATAGTAAAATTGAAGATAAAATTATAAACTAGGATTTTTAAGTTGTTCCTGGTGTTTCTTAATGGAATGGGAACTAAAAGATTTTAATTTCTATATATAAAAACCAGAAATTATTCTAGATTATATTTTCATTTATGGCATCATTCATATAATAAATGGTATTATAATTTTAAATTGCAACTTAATGTCTAAAATTGAAAATTACATTTTACTTTTCAAGATAAAGGCATTACAGCTGAGTTGCTCTGTTTAAGTGAAAAATTCTAATTGAAACTATGTCTTTGAGCAATTTGTAAGACCATATTCAATTAGAGCCAATTGGTCAGCATGCTTAAAATGGATTTAAAAAAATCAAATACATAGCAATAGTTTGGCTTCATTTCACTGCTTACAGAGTGATTGTGTGTATACACAATACTTTGCTAATGTTACTTTGCAGTGTTACTGCTTGTTTCTTTGAGTGTTTTATTTATTAGTGATCTGGTTATTTTATGATAATGATTTGTTTATTTATTTATTAGTGATTTTCTTAGCAATTTGAATTGCTCTGATTTTGGTCTTTATTTCTCCCTTTCCAGTAGCAGTGTCCAGGCTGCTTTTCCACTCCCCTCCAGCACCAGGAGAGGCAGCTGGCTCTCTGCTAGCCTTGACAGTGTGAGGACAGGGGGTGCGATTTGGCCACAGGTTTTCATACACACAGAGAATGGTTTGGGTTGGGAGGGACTTGAAAGATCTGACAGCTTCCACTAGACCAGGTTGGTCAGACCCTCATCCAGCCTGGCCTTGAACACTTCCAGGGCTGGAGCACCCACATCATCTCTGAGCAACCTGTTTCAGTGTCTCATCAGCCTGAGGTTTTGCTGAAACATCCTGGATCAGAGGTGTTACTTTACATTTAAAAACTGCTTAATGCAGAAATTTGGGTTTGAGGGAACGGTAAGAGACTTTGTGATTCATTCTGGTTCCATCGGTGGCGATGGAGCCGGTCGCCCTGGCATTCCTGGGCATAGGGTCACCCAGAGGCCCGGGCAGGGCACGGACCAGGGATATTCAGTTTTGCTGTGGTCTGGTTAGTGGTAGTTCTATTATTATCAATTTTAATTTATTCTAATTATACTCAGTACTGTTTTACTTTTTATGTTAATATATTTTCATCATTATTATTTTAATTTGTTTTCAATGTCTCTGGCTGTTCTGGTGGTGTCAGGGACTCCGCGGGCGCTGCCGGCAGGTGGTGCTGGCGGAGCGCGGCCCCGGCGCCTCCCGTCCCCGCATCCCCGCCCTGCCCCGCATCCCCGCCCGGCCCCGCATCCCCGCCCGGCCCTGCATCCCCGCCCTGCCCCGCATCCCCGCCCGGCCCCGCATCCCAGCCCGTCCCCGCATCCCCGCCCTGCCCCGCATCCCCGCCCTGCCCCGCATCCCCGCCCGTCCCCGCATCCCCGCCCGTCCCCGCATCCCCGCCCGGCCCCGCATCCGCGCCCGTCCCCGCATCCCCGCCCGGCCCCGCATCCCCTCTCGGCCCCGAATCCCCTCTCGGCCCCGCATCCCCGCCGGGCCACGCATTCCCGCCCGTTCCCGCATCCCAGCCCGTCCCCGCATCCCTGCCTGGCCCCGCATCCCCGCCCGGCCCCGCATCCCCGCCCGGCCCCGCATCCCCCCCCGGCCCCGCATCCCCGCCCGGCCCCGCATCCCCACCCGTTCCAACATCCCCTCCCGTCTCCGCATCCCAGCGTGGCCCCGGCGTCGCGCGGCCCAGCATCCCTGCCCGGCCACGCATCCCCGCCCGGCCCCGCATCCCCGCCCGGCCCCACATCCCTGCCCATCTCCACATCCCCGCTCGTCCCCGCATCCCCTCCCGTCCCCGCATCCCAGCCCGTCTCCGCATCCCCGCTCGGCCCTGCATCCCCGCCCGTCCCGTATTCCCTCCCGTCCCGCATCCCCGCCCGGCCCCGCGCGCGGCTTCCCAGAGCGGCATTCCCGGCGTGAGCGAGCCCCGTACACCGCTGGCGGCTCAGAAAGGGGATGTGTTTTCCCTGGAGGAGCGGCCCGTGCGAGCCCGCGGCGCCGGTCCCGGTGCGTGCGGTACCCACCAGCCCCTGCCAAGAGCGCTGAAGGCCGAATGATCCCAGGCTGCTGATGCATCACACACCGAGCTGGCGCAGGAGCCGCGCACACAGCTCAAATGAAGGTGTTTGCCCAGTTGCATAAACTAAGGAGAGCAGATGTTGTCCAGCAGATGAATAAACCAATGTCGGTGGGGACAGTGGGAAGTTGTCTCAGGATACTGCCCGAGTCTGGCTTTTGTCAGGGTTTGGGTTTTTCCTTTGTTTTACTGGGAAGCAGGAAGTTTGAGTTTGATTTTAGGCACTGAAATTGAGCCAATTGTCAGTCACCCACAGAAAGTCTGGACCAGTTGCAGGTTTGTGACTAACGTATGAGATTATGAATAATCAATGGTAGCTGGTGAATCACAGTGGAACATGCAGCTATGAATAATGTAACCAGGAGATATAATGTAGAGGGCAATAATAATAAAAAGACTGTAATCAAAGCTCTACAAAATTCCTGCAAAAGTCCTGCAGAAGAAATGGCATCCTGATGTAGCAAAGATGAGGGTAGAGGGGGGAGAACTAGGAAAGGATGATATCAGAGAAACTGGTAAAAATACTCTCAGGACACCCTTTGACTGCAAGTGATGCATTTGAAAGATGAAGTCTGAAGATGGATTCTTGAGACTGTCTAACAAGAAATTATTAGAAGAATTAGAGATGTTATGGTGAGCATATCGCAAGGAGCAAATCTGATTACATCTGGCTGGTCACCTCGTTAATGAACTGCACTTAGCTCACATAATGTGTTTTATTTTTATGTTCAAAACTGAGCATCCAGAGCCTTTGAAGCACCCTCCTGTAGCCTACATCCTTGATAAACCGAGCAAGGTTAGACAAGAAGATATTTATTCAGTGTCAGAGACAGTTAGGAAACTAGACAATTCTTAGGGTGTTATTTCCAGTCACAGACCCTGAAAAGATTGGCATATGATAATGTCATGAGACAGCCAGGTTGGGAGTTGCACTGGTTTGAGGTCAGGTCTCTCAGCTGGTGAGAGATGACTCTTCCTCTAGCTTTGTCCTCCAGAGTGAGAGTCATTTCTTCCTCTGGGCTTTGTTTTCATTCTTTAGGTACAAATATGTATTTCTAGGTGTGAGCCTATCTAGCAAAGACAATTCTGAAAGCAGTATTTTGATCCAAAAATACATTATGGAGAAAAAGCTATGATGAAGAAACACTTCAGAATCTATACTTTTATTTTCTTATTTGCTTGCTGCTTGAAAATAAGGACAGAATCATACTAAGCACATTATGTCCTTGCATCTGAGGAATAGGGGGATTAAACATGTGCTGGACATATGTCCCAAAACACATAAATTTCATAAATTACCATGATATTTTAATTTTGTATTTAATATACATATTTATGATCCACATGTATTTCACTATGTGTGTGCTACAGCCATGGAATGGTTTTTCAGCACTTGAATTAATTTGTTTTCTGATTCATGTAATAAGAGGTGTTTGGCCTTCACTCTGAGTCCTCTTTCAACTCACAGTCCAAAGTCTCACATAAGTTGAGGAGCAATGACTCAGTGTGTCTCAAAAATAAGCCTTTTCCTGGAAAATTCGTGAAGAGCTTAGAGTGGAAGGTTTTATATTTTAATGAGATGAGTCAGAAACATTTAATTAAGAATCTCTTTTAAAGCATATTTTAGATAGGAAATAGTCCAAATAATAGAAACAGATTTCGCTTTGCATTTGAGGTATTTCTATGCTGGATATCATGGAATTATAATGTTAAAAACTGGACTCAGTTTTCTGCTGCTAAATCAATGATCAGTCTTAAAAGATGCAATGTAACAAATGGCAGGAAGGATAAAGTTGGCAAAATCAGCATCTGTTATCTGTTAGCTAATCTCATGATTTATAAAAACAAACATCTAGTTAAGTCTTCAATAGAAATGTATAAAATCTCTGTTAATTAATGGAGACATTGTGGTTTGAGGCAAATTTCTATCATTGTTAGCATACTGTGTGAGAACCTGATAGAGCAGAGCAGCCCCTCTGTTGGTGGGAAATAATGTACATAATCGAAATCAGCCTTAGCAGAGAGCCTTAAACCACAAGAAAATAAGAGTCCTAAAAGAGGAGCTAATAGACAGAATATTATCCAGAGGCTACCAGGGGTATTATACACAATATTGAGCATGCTGAGAATTAATGGCAAATGCATACAGGCTGGCTGAAATACTAATTATTATCTTGTATGTATATTTACATTTCCTTCCCACTCTGCAGTGCTGAGACTCTAAGGTGACTGAGGACATCAGTGCAGTTCTGAAATAATAACTTTCTTGTTTCACCACGGAGATCTGACTAATAAAGGTAGTTTAAACCATGGGCATTGAAAAGGCCAATGGATTTTCCTGGGCAAGCAGAGCTCTATTGCCACAATGCAGTTGCAGATCATTGACTCTTCCCTGTTCCTTACTGCACCTCTTTTTGAGATTCCTGGGTCCATTCCTGCTGGAGAAATGCTTCTTTGCACACTTGCCATCCTGTGTCTTTTAGGTTTCTGAGAACCATGGTGAGAATGTCTCATATCACAAAGTAACAAGTACCTATATTTTATTTCAAAGGTGCTTGCACTTGAGAAGAGGATAAAGGGTTGGAGGAGGGAATAATCAACTTATTGTGTAAAAAATTAAGGGATCCATATTTTAGGGAAAACAGTGATGTGCTAATTACAAGATTTCATTGGTCCCAAACTAAACACACTGTGTAGCTTAGCATCATGCTCCCACTACAGCTTTACTAGTCAATTCTTTTCAGAATCTCTGATAAAATGCTGCATAAGAGCAAGGGGAAGCCAAAGCAAAACCCAAAGAGTTACATTTGGAATGTGGGCTTAGCAGTGCTTAATGGGAAGGGTCTGACAGCTTCTTGTTGTCCTGAACTTACCCCATTGGTCTTGACTTTGAATTCATCTTTTTTGATCTGTGTCAAAAATTCTCAGTCAATAAAGCAGGAGGCATTTATTTTTTTTGCTGTTACTCATATTTTTCTCAATTTTTCTTGCACTAGTCTTCAGGCTCATGGCAATGATTTAGGAATGCTGAGGTCTGAATTTATTTATGTGACATCATACTTATATATTGCTAGTTACTCTGTCCCTAGAAGTGAGGCAAGGAGGCAGAATATGGGTCTCGTTTTGCTGTCAGTGTATTTATTTTGACTGCTGCCACCTGGCTGCACAGAAGATAAAACTAATGCCTGCTGAGAAAAGAGTTTAAGTTCTTCATTGTAAGGCATAATTGCCCCATGTCTTCCTAGCTAAGGCCTTTAGACAAGAGATTTCATCAGGGTGTTTTTGTGCGCGTGGAATTTTGTGCATGGAAAAGATTTTGAGGGCATGAATACAGATACTTTTTGGCATACATAATTTTCATCAGAATTGTTTTACCGTGTTTTACCCCACTGAACGATGGGTATACAGAGTATGCCTGTATCTCTCAAAACAAACTGGAGCAGTCCCACAGCCCATCCCTCAATAGCTTCGCTCCAAGGGTCAAAAGCAGATATGCCAGAAATGGTATGGAACCAGGAGAGACATAGTGGTACTTCCTCAAAATGCTATCCGCGCCTCCAGCAATTTGCAGTCCAGGAATTTCTCTGATCACAGATGGTTTTAATTGTATTAATAACCCTCTGTAGATTTTCTTCCCATGTCTGGTCTGTTCTAAACAGATGTAAACTTTTCATTCTCTCAGTAATCTGTGCAAGTTCTGCTGCCAGTCTGGTGTCTGAAGCATCTTCTTTCTTTTGAATCATCCCAATTTAAGCTTGTAGTGAAAGAACAGTCTCTGGGGTCATCCTCTCTGTCCCAGCCATGTTTTTATAGGCTTCAATCATGTGTTTAATCAGTTGCCTTTTCCAATTTGATAACAATACACACAAAATTAATTTTATATCAGCATCCAAAAAATTATCTTTTGTACTGTGACAGCTTGAAGTTGTTAACTTGGACATTCCTTGGTTTCTGTTCCTAAGCACAGGGTGCTAAAGCTCACTGAAGTGTCATGGGATGTCCAGTTTTAGTTTGAAACCAGGTTTGTGTGCATGCCTTTATGAAATGTCTGTAAGAGATTGTAAATCAATTTAAAATTAAATTATAGCATGAGCTGTGCGATCCATATTAAAATATAATAGATGTTTCAGTAATAAATGTAAGTTTAGAAATAGATCTGGGAGACTATTTGGGAGATGCTTAATGATAAAGTGGGTTTCAGGGGAAATGGGAAGATATGAAAATGAGACTTGTTAAACAAGCCAAGTCCCTAAACAACTTCACATTCAACATGGCCACTAATTAATGGGCTGAGTTGTAATTAACAGTCCAGGATTCTTCATCAGCTGAAAAGTAATGCTCCTCTGTTTGAATATGTCTTATGTCTTTGGATAACTGTACTAGTAATGATTAGCTCTGAAAATGCATGACTGAGGGAAAAATAATGATATAAAATTTGGATGGAAGGCAGCTGAAACTAAAAGCCATGATGCACGATTTCAAAAACTAATCTCCAGACTAATTACAGTATTTGGTTTAGTGGGGATGAGGGTGACAGTCAAAGCATGTACTCAGATCTCATCACAACTGTGTGAAGAATGAAGCTTCTCCAGGTTCTGTATTATGCTTTAAAAAACATCCTGCTGTAAAGACCCAAAGCTTATCAATGATGCTGATTTCTCTGTAGTTTATTACCACTTTTATCAATAGGTTCAATATGGTCTTTTCCTTATTTAAAACCTTGTAGCACAACCTTTCCAAAGGATGCACTGAACCTGAACAGTTCTAAAAACACACCAGGTATTTGTGCTACCCACGTCCCTGATTATGGTCAAACACTCATGTTGATCACCACAATACATGCCACAAGCTAAATTTCCTAACTGTTGGAGTTACTTTCCATTTTAATATGTGATAGACCAAAGATAGAAAAACAGTTCTAGGATGGTGGTATCCTTAAGCACACTCCTGGAAGTGGTAATAAGCCTTGCTACGAGTTTAGTATTCTCTCCCTGCCATGGTGCTGTTGATGATGTTGTAATCTGAGGTTGCCCATATTGTTATCATGGAGTTGGATTTGTTGCATACAGTATGCTGGTCTGCCCCTTGAAAGAAGAAGGAATTTTGCAGTGAAAATAAGCTGTTACTGTCAGCAAAAATCACTGTGTGAGCATTAGAGAGCACCTGAGGAACGTTTAATGGCTTGGCAATTCTAAGCTTTGTGTCACTGTCAATGAAAATGGGAAAATTAATTTAATTGGGACAATATTTCATTTAGAGTTAAGCTTAATAGGCGATTTCTTGTCACTATGAGTGTATCTTATTTGCTGGGCTTGTGTTTTCAGTGTTTTATGAGCCTTACATCACCTGACTTTACTGAGAAGAAACTACATTTAAGTTCTACCTACTTAGCTTAGATTTCTCTACCAAATTTAAGAAATTGTGATAAAAGACTGAGGAGGGGAGAGGCTAATTAAAAGTCAGCACTTGTTTTGTTTTTGTTTTTTTTTAAAATCAGCAAGAAGTATAATTAATACTAATACTAGGTAAATTTGTTATATTAATATGCCTTGCTTGTAAAGGGAACAACATGGAAAATCTTGTCTTCTATAAAGAAAGTGAATGAGCAGTGTATCCCATTACAACAGGCTGTAAAGAGTATCAAAAGCCAGAGGAAGTTTAGTAACAAATTAAGGAGAAACTGGAATTTTTTAATAGGATAATAAAGGAATAGAAAGGAATAGCTTGGAGTCCAAATCTGGAAAATAAATTTGTTTTTTTCAGAATATTAGGGATCTTTGTTTTTGTTTTTAATTATCACGGATACGCAGTGTGTCTGGTTTTATCATATCTTCATAAAAATGCTGTGGTGAGGGGGAAATTTTATTTATAATGAGTGCTTTATCACCTAAGCCACAATATCAATTTATGCTTGCTTCTGTTTGCATAATATTATATGAGTGTCTGATTAAGCCTCTATTAAGCCTATTTCATAAGGCTTAATATATCTGCAGTGTAGGTTCTGCCTCTGAATTAAGGTTATTTTCACAGCACCTATCCTCATTTTCATGGGATTAATCTCATTTGATAAGTGATGTTGGCAAATACATTTATGTTTAAACTGCATAAATAACTGGTTCTAAACACTCAAAAAAAATTTAGTTTTATACAAGGTAATTTTAATCTTACTCCAGTTCTTTGGATGGGAAGAACTCAGTATTAAAGCTCTCTGTCTCCTCAAAGTCCATAAAAGTTGAATTAAAAAATGCACAGAAAATTCCAAACCTGATTCTTCAACAGAGTTGCTTCACAGCAGCTGCTCTACAGCTAACACAAACTAAAGTCGCCAGTTTACACCTTTGGGAAAATTGGCTATTCAGAGAGAAGCTTTTCATTCTGTTCTTGTCTTGTATTGATGGAAAAATAAAAGTAAACTAGACAATAAAATTATGGAAGTAGTGGGATGCTATGTTATGGTGACTTTGCAGGTACAGGTGCACTCTGGTCCTCTTTATTTGATCATGTTGCCTAAAGGCTGAACATCATCCTCGGTAGCATAACCCCTTATCAAGGGCAGGGTTTGAAACAAGGGAACTGCTCCTTTGCTGTCAATTGTGTACAGAGATGGATTATTCATGGTAATTTTTTTTTAAGACATAAAAATAAAATACAGGAAGAAAAACTTGGTTGGCTTATCTCTTAACAAATTCCTCCGCCACAAGGTTTGCTACCTAGGTACTTGCAAAATTTGGAGAATTCATGGGGCTCACCTTTAGAATAAAGCATCTTCCATACTCAAACAGTATTGCCAATTTCTGTACTTTTCAATGCTGCTGGAAAACAATTATTCAAAAGAATAATTCTACCATAAAACTTGTTGTTAAAGCAATAATCGTATTTACTTTTCCCAATGCTGTCATTCTGCCAATAGAGCTAGGGATATATGAAAAAGGAAAACAAGCACAGGAATGCCATGTGGTGGATAAAACAGGTTTTGATGAAAGCCACTTTATTTCCATGCTTCTTGAGTTCTGGAACAATGCTGTTAATTATCTTGGCTAATTTCCTCCCTTAGTATTTCAGTTTTGTATTTTGTGCATCATAAACTATGCTGAATGTTCCTGTAGTACTGAAACACTGTTCAGCTTAATTTCATGTTCGGAGTTATTCTCCTATGCCTTGCCGAGGTCTGGCTCTGAGTAACTGTCTAATTAAAATATTTGTGTGTCAAACCATCTGCATGCATAACATGTATTTTTTGATGCTGACCCTCTCCTGGTCTCACTCATATGAAAAATAAGGAAATGTAGAATTCAGCAGAATACCAAACATAATAGTTTGGTGTCAGTTGTGACACTTGAATATGGGAGAATAGGTGCTCATAGGCAAGTCAGAAGATACTGCTGTCATGGCTTGATGCTCTACAAGTGACACTGCTGTTAAGAAAGGGTTCATAAGTCTGAGGAGGAAAGCACACTCCTATGTGGAATTTACCTGGACTACCAGAGAATAAGGTTATTACCCTTATCTGGAATAAATGATACTGAATAAAATTGCAACTGTGATAAAATTGGAAGTTACATTTTTTCTAAAGCTGCATCATTTTCATTTAGTCATCAGATGAATTTTTTTATAAAAATCCAAATGATTTTGGCTCTAGCAAGTATATGCTTAAAAACTCATTAATTTTATATAAAGGAGATGGATTTGCAGATGATTTGTACAATTTACTCTGGCTTTCTCTAGTCATGTATTTTTCCTCTGTTTTTAAAAACTGTTTTCCTTAACATCACTCTTACCAGAAAAAAGGAATGCTCAATCAAAAAATACGAAAACCTGGAAATGGTTTGCCCTGTGTTTTTCTTTGCTTTTTATGGCTTTTTTTAAAATGTGAAGAACCAATATTTATTAGGACTGGTGATCTACCTGGAAGTAAGACTGAGGAACTATTTCTTGGCTCTAATGTTACACAGGTGTCAGTGTTTATGTAAGCTTGATAAATATCACTATTTTATATATCCCAGAGAAAATACTTCATTGATTTCATATGACACATAGTTAAGAGAGAAATGCAGTGAATGACATATGGAGATCTCTCTATATATTTAATAGGCAATATCTTTGTCAGTTGAATAGTTTTCAACTTTGATTGTACTCAAAAGCTTTAGACATTTAAAGTTATATTAGTTAAATACATCTTTGCCTTTCTAAGAAACGTGGAATAACTTAGGACACATGGAATTCATGAAGATATCTGATCCCTAACCCAGTCTTCCCTAACCCAGGGGTTATGAATATGAAATAGAGATATGGCTAAATAAAGAATTTCACTTTTTTTTTTCCTGTCAATCAGATTCCTGGTCCATCATCAGGTGATAATGGATGAAGAATGGAGTGTTAATCTCTTTAACAGTTGGATAAATTTGTTTCATTCCCAGTGAGCCCCATGTCCATGTTCAGATCTATAGTTTGAAAGCACATGTAAATGAGGTAGTGGCTTGTTGAAATGGAAGCAGTTATAAATCTTTATCTTCCTATGTGTTACTCTCTGTCCCTGTGTCCCTTATTATTGTATTAAATTAGAAAATTTGGCATGGAATATTCTGATCCAAGTATAATTACATCACTTAAAAGTATTTTAAGATTTCTTTAAACTTTTTGCAGACTTCTTAGTTATAATATTATATTAATAATTATATAATAATTATATATAATTAATAATTATATTAATAATTATATGAATAAGTATATCAATATTAGAATAGTTTGTTGTTTGGCTAACTGCTGCACAAAAATCCGTAATTACTAGCAATTAAGAAAATCAACAAAACTTTGATTTTAAAATGGGTTTTTCTTTTTTTTATCAGTTGTTCTTCTGATTATTATATAATGAGATATATTATGGATGAATGTATTTTGAAACACAAAATTATTAAATAATGAGATCATAGATTAACAACTTTTAGAGTGACTGGGAAAAATCTCATTGCCTAAATAATGCATCAGAATATCAAGTCCAAGGGCAATGCGAAGTGACACCTTTTGAAGTTAGTATTGTACATAAGAGGGTATTTTATTATCTTTTATAATGCATTTGTTATTCCATCCCAAAATACATGTAGACATGCATATTTAAAAATAACTTCCATTCCTAACATTTTTATGTATTAGTGTACTTTTACTATGTTTACTTCACTAAGAACCATTTTTTTTTTCTTCAGTATGAATATCTCCATGTCTAGGAACAGGTAAAAATCAGAGTGAAAGAAGCCAAGGCTGTGATAAAATCTTGTGATAGAAACAATTTCAGTTTCAGATTGAAGTCAGTTTACACCTGGCACTGCTTTAGTGAGGCAGAAAGAAGCTTCCAGGATATAATGAGATTTTATCTATTGCTTGCTTTCCATTATTAGTTCATCTACAATATTGTAGAAATGTCCCCCCCTCTTCCCCCTAGGAAACCCTTAACACACAAACCTTATACAGCCGAAAACAAATGAATGTAAGATAAAAAAATAAAGTGGAAGATACAGAAATTTGTATGGGAGCATGCAACTGGTTAGTATCTTGTGTTAGCTGAGGTATTTCTTTTGTGATCAATACAGTTTTCGAATGTTTAGTGCTAGTCCAGGAAAATGAGGTTGTTTAAGCACATGAATAAAGCTACTCATATCAACAGAAACACTCATATTACACAATTAAATACGGCATTAAGGGGCTTTTCCATCAAGAGCCAGAGAACACAGATTTTTGTGTTTGATGCTGGTCGTGGCCAATATGGTAACAGTGTCCATCTCCCAGCTTACCCTCATATTGGACCTACATTTTGTAAACACCTTCTGTCGAATGCAATACCAATACAACCTACCAAGCTGTTAATTTCAGCCATGTCCCCTAGGAATTCTGGATTTTCACTGTTTTTCTCTGAAGTGGAAGTGGGTCTCTTTTGTCATGGTAAATCTTGGATAATTTTGTCACATTGAGGATGCAGAGCAGTGAGTAGAGCAGATGGCCTTGTGATGAATAAATAGTAGTAGCATGATGGATAAGAAGTTGCTCTGAGATGGAGACATTTTCAGATCTATGTAAAATATTGTCTAGGGACCTGGGGCCAGGTAGGTCCAGTTTTATGGTTCTATTCCTCCCAAACTGGATTAAAACTTCTTCCATGTACTGAAGAAAACAAAAAAAAAAAAAAAAAAAAGGAAAAAAGGAAAACAAAAAAGTGTACTTAAAACCAGTTAGTGGCTACAAACATTTCCCTAATGCCATAATCTTTGCCACTTCACAATTTGGTTCATAGGTGGGGATTTTCAGACTAAACTGTTATGTCCTTTCAAAGATTCTGCTCATGCAGGATTCCTTGTCTACTGCTTTTCTGAAGGAAAAAGGTGTGAAAAGATGGAAACAGTATCCATTTATTGAGGGGTTTTCTACCACCATTTATAGTTAAAATTGTTTGCAATTGCCTAATGCAAGAATCCCTTTTTATCTATGTTAATCTCTAATTCCTCCTGTACACTCTCTCCAAATAATCCAAAAGGCTTCTACATTTGAAAAAGTCAAACTTCATGTGGGTAAATAGAAAAAAAAAACCCTCTATTTTCAGTAGGACTAAAAAGGTTGTCACAGCTCCTGCCCTGCCTGTTATGCTCCTACAAGCAAGTCCTTTCTTCCATGCTTGGTTGCAATTCCTTTGGCATCTCTTTGGTTTGTTGATGGTCTGTTAGTCCCTTCTGGTTCCTAAGAAGTATGTTTTGTCTCAGAGGCCTGGCAGGCTGCTCCCTACTCCTCAGTGAAGTTTCTCAGTCTTTCTGGAGCCTTCATGACCACTGTTTAATGCTGTTTCTCTCTTGCCTGCTTCACGTGATAGTTTGCCATTGAAGAGTGCTCAGTTTGAGCATCTCTCCTCCTGAGCCTGCTCAGCTGATCCAGAAGAGATGAAGTGGCCACCTTCCTCTCTGGAGGTTGCATCCCACCGCATCTTGTCAGAGGAGGTTAAGGCGCAAACCCAAGAATTCCCTGACACTTGAAGGTGCTACATTGAAGTGCTTCTGGAGTTTATTATGTTGAGGCAGATGGAAAGCAATGAGATGTTGGATTTGAGGATGGCAAAGCTTCCTCTGGGGACTGCAGAAGGTTCAGAGATACAACCATTCCCCATTTTCTTTCCCTTTTCCTTTCCTATGCCTTCTTGAAGGTATTTGCTGTATGAGCAACCATATTTTTTTTCAAAGCAGTGCAGATCTTATTGTGATTTTAAGTCCACCAGTGTACATCAAAGATATCCAAAGAAAGATAATATTTTTAGCAGTGCAGAATCTAAGTAGGCTAAGTCTAACTCTTATTTTTAGGCTTACAGGCCAAGATCTGTAGATGATACCAAATGGTTCCGCTCCATTGACTTCAGTGAATGTCAGAGTCCATAAACTCCTAAGTGAAATCAATGGAGCCATAGTAGGTTATACTCAGGAGAACTCACTCAGCAAGTTTAAATGTACTCAGTGGCCTTTTACTGCTGAATGTTTAAACTTCCTGTGTGAATTTGTTATCAGACTCCTGCCTCATGCATTTTTGTAAAACGCTTGCTGATACAAATGAGGACACAGTGAGGTTATTGCAGAGATGGGTTTTGTTTTCTGGTGCATGCTAATGGCTATGTGATTATTGGATATGCAGTGTAACCCTTATGCAGAAAATGCAGTCATTTTATTGACTGAAATCAGCTCTAGAATAATTAAATTCTATTTATTTCTTTTCCTTATTTCCTGTGGTACTGATTTTACCCCACATATAAAATTAGTGAATATTGGAAATTGAGAGTATATTATTTGAAAACCTTCCTCCTTCTCTCTTTCAGTTTGGTCACTCAGCTTTTTAAGCTTTTCCTGTTTTTTAGTCTGCAGTGCTGAATTATATCTATCTATCCATCCAACCCTCCTGAACTTTTCCTTGCTACTTCAATTTTATATTGCTGAAATTTTGTTCTTGCTCTCTTTTGAACTTCCTCCATCATTCACTTTGCTTTTCTTCTCTCTAACAGAAGTACTTTTATCAGTTTGGGGAACAAGGAAGTAGGAAATACTCTCCTCAGTTACTCATAGTTCTGGTGATATTTTATTACCATAACAGGAATGGGGAAGGAAGGTGGGAGAAAGGACTGTCATGACCCCGTAGTCCCTTTCAAATGTGACCATCTGCAGAGTTTATTTAGAACAACAGCAAAAGAATACTGTGTTGAAAAAGAATTTCAGAAAATTAGTTTCTTGATGGAGCAAAAAAAGGACACGAGCCTAAGAGTGAGACTATTCACAGAATAATGAACTTTAGCAATTAAAGTAAATACAGTAGAACATATTCTTATCAGATCATTGACCTTTACAGGTCTTTCAAAAATGTCCGTAGCTTAGAGGAAAAGAAAGATGGTATGGTTTACAAAGTATCTCCAATCAGAATATTTCTTTACAGTCCTGTGTTTGACATTCTTAAACCTTGACAGCTCCTTTAAGAGTGTTTTGTATCAACACTGTAAGAGTGACTTGGAGAAATTTTTATGACAGTTTGAAATGGGACATTTGGGGCTAAATGCAGTCAGAATGTTTCAGTAAATCTGTCTGACACTTCTGACATTGAGATTGGTAGTAAGTGGTAATTATGGGATCCTTTTGTGCTTATGAAATAGTAAAAGAATTCTTTCAGTGTTTCTATAAAAATAACAATTAATGCACTTATAAATTTAAATTCACTTTACACAAGATATATTTTCGTTTTGCATTTCATTTTCTTATGTCTGTGTTCAGATAGGGAGTGTGACTTCCCTAGAAGATGAAAGCTTTTTTATAATCACTGTAGCAATGAAGCAAAAATGCTTTTCTAGATTCAGAGTAAATCAAGGTACCTGTTCAAAGTTTTTACACTTTAATACAAGAAACAAACATGAGGACATTACAAGTCCATAATGCCATCAATTCCAAAACTTAGGAAACAGTGAAGATTAAATGTAGACTATGGATTACTCTGTTACAAAGAAGTCTTTTGTTTGAATCCACTAGACTGCTTTCACTGAAAATGGAGTAAGATAAAGCATGATGTAATTGCAACTAAAAGTTGTATTTAATTTTTTCATATGTAAGCCATTATTTGAAATATTTAAAATATTTATTTCAAGAGGAGGGGAAAATGCTCAAAAATAAAGCTGCTTTCATGGTACAAACATACACACATATGCAACTTCCTTGACATCTGCCATCCTCTGCCTTTTTGCTGAAGCTCTCTGTGACACAATGAATTCCAGAAAGAAAATCTTATCAGGGAGAAAGACTAAACATGTTGGAGGAGAAAATGGGAATGATGCTAACAAAGTCTGAGAGAAGTCAGCTTTTGATTGCTCAGTATGCCCTAAGACATGACTGATAAGGCAAATACTAAACCTGTAGAAATTCCTGTTCATCTAGATGAAATCTGTAAATCTCAGAATTTTTTAAAATTTGGTACATAGTAGCCAGGTTACAAGCAAATGTTACAGGTTTTGTTGAAAAGTCAAAGCATGACTTGTTCAGAGAAATCAGTGAATTAAAGACTAATTAAATGAATAACAAAATAATAAGAATAAATTAATCCATAAAGACTAACTCCTATAGTAAAAGGGATATTATCAGAAAGATAATGTACCTATCTTGCCCTTCACACTTCTTTTTGATATTTTGAGTGAAAGAGGTAAATGAATGACCCAAATACTGAGCCTAAAGTCACCTATGCATTAGGATGTTGTCAGTTACAAAAAGAAGTGAAAGCATGAATATTTCATATCTCTTTGGCATTCAGCCTGTTTTGCATAGATGGCAGCTGGAGGTTCAAAACAGAGCATTATTGCTTCACCACTGTCACCATGGTTTAGCAGGTAAATAATGCATGAGCTAAGAAGAGTTGACAAGGCAGACGGTAATGATATATTGGTTCAAGAGTCTGTCACCTCAAAAAGCACTTAGAAATGATTCACATCAGACTTATTATTTATTTCATATGACTGTTAGCACAATATTCATAGATACAGTCTGTAATTAACCTACAGAATTAACAGCTGAAGGATATGGAAGGCGAGTAGCCTAGCAAAGTCTCAGAAGAACCCCAATGTTAGTACATATGCGGCAACACTTGTAAGCTTTCCAGCTTAAAATTGTGGTGTTAATCTGCACCCTTAGTTGTGCCAGATCTTGGTTTTATCTCTAGGAAAACAGAAGTTTCTTCATATCAGTTAGGCAGTGTCAAACTAAGCAGGGAACATTCTGAGGTATGTTATGCAAAAACAGGGCTGGTAGTCTGTATTCTCAGCATTTTTTGCATAACCTGGCATCTGATTAAAATGATAACAAAAAATAATAACACTACCTTGTACAGCAGTAAGCATAAGAAACAGTTTTCCAGTAAGAATGGCCAGTCCTCATCTACAGAAATGAGAATAATGGCTGCTGTACAGTGGGTGTGGAGCAGTCGAGGGTCACAAGCTCTAATGACAGGCTCATGTTCATCCTGTTTGTCAAAAGTATTAAGATGTTTTTGTGGCTTAATTAAAAAACCCAAACAATACACACCCATCCTACCCCTGTCCATTGCTCACAGACTGCATAACCCATAAAGGTTAATTTGTCACACTAGTGCTTTGTTTCCCATTTTGTTTATGAGATCACTCTCTGTAGTGACATCTGCATACATTAACTAGCCCGACACATTTTGTGTTATCTGGCAGCTTCTTTAATTACTGGTCAGGCATCACTTTTTAATATTGCAGCCGAGCAGAAATGTATTTGTTCCAGTAGCATTTTTAACAGGAGCCTGTAATATCCGAGCGTCCCTGGAGAGCCCTCCAAGCCAGGGCTCGCCAATAAACCGCAGCCGCTTCGCTGCAGCCCGAGGTATCGACAGATGCTTCCAACTGGATGCTTAATACGTGCTACCTGCTGTGAATAGAAAATGACTAAGGACTGGTGGGACATTCTTTAGGCACAAATAAGCTGTGCTGATTTCCTTCACACCTTGTAATGGGAGATTTGTGATGTGATTTTCTCTTATCTACCTCAAGCGTGGTTTTTATTTTCCTTGAGAAGTGCAACATAAAGCAATGCCTTACCAGGATTACAGTACTAAGCATGTTCAGTGCAATTAATTCATTATTCTGATAGCAATTTCCAGCTTTCCAGCTAGATCATGTCCTTAATCCAAAGAAAGAGAAAGTGTCAATACTGTCAGTAGGAATGTGGCAGGGCCAAACAAGATGTGAGCAGCACAACAGAGTGGATTGAACCAGTCATGTTTATAGTAAATAGTGTACGCAGTAGTTGGAATAAAATAAGACAGTATTCTACCATGCAGCCAATGGATATGTGAAATAGTTCTTTATGATTATAAAACTCCACTGGTGAATATCCAGGGGACTGGAGGTCCAGCATGTGCAATAAATACAGAACAAACATACTTTTCCATCTCAAAAGAACTGACATTATAGTAAGGAAACGTGGTATCTCATCCTGATTTCAAGACCTGTTTCCTACAAAGCAATAGGATTGTGCTTAAGTGTGTGCCTAAGCCACCTCTGGAAAGTCAGAAACATACACTTTGCTAAATAGTGTCACATTTAAAAGAAAAGTAAAAAAAAACCCAAAAAACCAAAAAAACCACTTCATTCATGAAGAACTTGGCATGGGAGCTTCAAACTGCAGAACCCAATGCAGAGGGTAAGGGGATGTGTCCTCTCCACATTTTTCTTCCAATGTGGAAGATTCCAATCCAATCCAAGATTCCAAAAAAGAGATTCCAATCTCTTTTTATTTATTGCTTGAGTTAGAAGGAGACTCAGTTCTGTGACTTTCCCTATTATTGAATACAGAATCCTTCCTGTCAAATTTGAGGTGCTTGGGCTGGTCTGGCAGAGGTTGGTCCCCCTCTGTTGTATGAGTTAATATCACTGCACATTCTAAATAACTTGTGGCCACGTTGGCAGACTCTGAAAGTAATTTTTAGCTGCTTTTTACTGTGATGAGTATACAATGCCATTGTCAAGACACTGATTTATTATCCAGCTTAATGGCTGTTTCTAGTGGGACTTGTAGTTTGCTGCCAAGAGTTATGGAATCAATATGTTCCAACAGAATAAAAAGTTAGAATTAGGCTCAGATATATATTTAGCTAAAAACTGAGCATGATTCTTCTGAATTTTTTGAAATCTATAATAAACAGAACTGGATCTGTTTGTGTAATATGGATTGATTCTGGTTTGTATGTAGAAGCTTGTAGAAACTGCTGTTTGAGACACTGCAATAATGATTAATTTCCTGAAATATTTGTTTTATGTATGTGCACTGTAGAGAAGATTGAGAACAGGTTAAATGCAGGGTGCAGATAGTACTTGCTAATTCAGTTGACTATAGTCATATCATGTTTTATTTGCTATTTCTAATAAATCAGCCTTCAACTTGTGCTTTCCTTGTGAAACAGTCCTTTCTTTTCTGATTTCCACATCAGATGCTTCTAGAGCAGAACTGTTAGATGAAGAAACAATGACAGGATAAGAATAGACTGTGGTAGAGAGCCTGACTATGTTAAAGCAAAGATTAGTACATAGAAGACATGTAAAGGCGTTGTTGTTGTTACATCTGAGGCTTACAACACTCTGCTGTACCAGATGGACTTGAAAATTAAATTCTTCAGTGAAAAAAACTTGAGGAAAGAAAACAGTAAAAAAATACTGTGTGAAATATCATAATTATAATATTGATAAATAACAGCGTGTATAGTTATGATAGATATTCTTTGCTTCCAAACAAAGATGAACTCAGCTTCTCTCAGCTGAAATTTGTTCCAGGCACTCTCAAGTGGCAGGTAACTCCATTCTCTTTTTTTTTTTTTTCTGCTATTTCTCAGGGAGATTATTCTGTGTTGATTTTTTTTTTTTTTTAAATTTCCTTACAAATAAATACAGCAAACTCATGCAACTGGGTCTTTTTTGGCTGCATTACCATTTAGAATGGAAATATTTTTTTTTCCGTGGCCAAGTCTAGTTTTTTGCAATCTCTTCTGCTTTGATTCCTACTAGGAAGATTTTTAACACAATGAGGATTTGGCAGGAGTAAGATTGACTTGGTGCCTTTTCTGAGATTCAAAGGAGGAGCAGCTTCCTTTACCTGAAGAATTAGTAGTGCAATTAATCAGCAGGATTCCTAACGCAATTAGTAATCTTAGTGCAGGTCTGGGATATTTCTCCTCTAGAATGTTTGTGAAGATTTAGAAAGGGGAAACTTCTGTTCTTGATGCATTTCAGTGTCAGCTAATTTGCATAATTTGACAATGTCATGACTGAAGATGTTTGTGAATACAGCAATTTTCACAGGTGCCAAGAGTCTTCTCCTGGTTTGCTTTGACTTGACACCTTTCTGTCTTTAAAAGTTGAATTTGGGTGGATGGCAGCTGACTGTGCCACTGAGGGTCTTTTAGAAGAATTAGAAATGGAAAAATAGAACAGGAGCTTCACATGTCTAAATTAGACAAGTTGGTGATTGGGTTACAAGAGTTCTGACCAATGCTTTGGTATTTCCATTTTGCTTGTTATTACTGTGAATATAGTGAGGGACAGAGAAGCACAATTAATTAGGGCTCTGACTATCAGCTTCAGCAGCAGTGCTGCTTGTTAGAGCTACATGAAAACAAAACAAAGCAACAAAAGACAATACCAAGCATTTTGAAATAAGCAAACAGTGTGATAGAAGTAAGATTCCACTGACAATGTGTGCAAATCTTAAGGGAAAGTCAACATTTAATTGGTCATCAAGGAAAGAAATATTCCTTTGCTATGTCCTGATGAATTGGGACCTTTGTTGTAATATGGGAGCTATACTGGAGATCTCTGAGTGCCAAGCTAAGGCATATCTGAACCATAATGCAGCAGCAGCCAATTCTGGGTGAGGCAATGGCTGTTCTCCGAAGAATCCTGTCTCTGACTGTGATTGATACCAATTTTTTTTCAGAGGAAATCTCATAGGCAGTTATGGAATACTGAGATGATAAGGTAATTTTTGTTGCTGATTTGTACCATGAGTTGGAAAATGTTTAAAAAGCTAAATTCTCAGAGGACTTGAACATATATATTAAATGCACTGTAAAATGGACAGGTCTCCCTAAAAGCAGATATTTTTCTGAAGTAATGCCTTTTTTTGGAAGTTACTTTTCATCATGTTTGATGGTTCAAACTGGTCATAGTAACCAGGCTGGAAGGGTGTCTTAGGGATCCTCTGGTAAAGAAGAAGGACTTGAAATCCACAGAGGGAGAAGATTGACAAGAATGTCTCTCTCCATGCATTTGAGTGGCATGGCCTGGCATGAAGAGGCCAGTGTGTCAGTTCAGCCTGCAAGCAGCATCCAGAAATGAGGATTTGCCTCTTCAGAGTGATGCCTTTGGCTCCCCACATGCAGATGATGGCTGCTCAGTAGCTGAACTACACAGTGGAGGTGCCCTGGGTGGCTGTGACACGTGCCACATTAAAAGCAGCAATTTCTTCAATCACTTTCCCTTTAAAGTGTCAAATGCTTTAACATGTTAATAGTTAAGCACTGATTAGAGGCAATGATTGAATGTCCTGGACAGCTAGAAGTCACAAGGCAAAGTTAAAAAAATTGTTTAACTGTACTGTTGAGGTCAATTATTAGGTAAAACTTACTTCTGAGCAGTTTACTGTCATTAAATGTTTCAAATAACTCCACAGAGTCTGTTTGAAAGGCCACTGCTGCCAGTCAATAGTTGCATGCATGAAGCTGAGAACATACTGGAAGGGTGAAATAGCCTAATACATTCAGATGAAGAGGAAAAAAGCTGGATTGCCCAGATAAGACAAACTAGATGAGAAAACTGTCATGTAAAGAAAAGACTTTACTTTTCTCCCTTTATAGAAGTTGCACAATGTAATACAGATAATTTACATTTTCCTGGAGATGAATGCAATGAATATTTTCAGCAATGCTTTTCATGAATATGGAAAACTGGCTGTACTTTTATTGCTATATTCATAAAATATGCATCTGGTGAGTTCCTGTTTTCACAGCATGAAATATGGATTGAAATTTTTAATTTCTTCATTTATTTTCTAGAGGCTTTTTTCTTTTAATAAGGTGTTTTAATGTACTGATTTAGAATGTGAATCCTGTCATGATTAGTTATGTAATAAGTCGCCTTTGGAAGAAGCACTGGCTTCTTTTACTGCCTCTCACTGCCAGTTCTCTTACGAACTGAGAGCAAGATGCATAAACTCTTATGCAGGCTGGGGAATTGAGCTATTGAATCCCTCTTTCCTCATAGCTTGATATTATCCTCCCGTCTCCCAGAAAACATTTTCCAGACTACTAAATTTTCCAAATCCTAGGTAAATGTAAGCCTTGGGACATAGAAGAGAGGTTTCTTTGATGAAACAATAGGGGAAAGTGGTTGTCTTTTGAAATGCCACGAAGTTTGGATGCATCAAGAGAGCAGTTTCCCCTCAGCTCTACTCCTGACCTGCATTTGTTAGAGCTTCAGGAGAAACCTATGTGTAAGAAAAGAACAACAATTGCATTCATTTTCTTACATAGAAAAAAAAATGAAACATGTAAAAAGATTAGTTCAGTATCATTGCCAGTAAGATTTGTCTAATCTCATACAAAAAATCCAGCCATGTACCTGAAAGGTGATATAAATATTTTTTTATTGTTTAATATTTTACTAATATATTGATATTTATTAATATATCATCAAACCGTTTTATATAATGGAACAGTTCTATTGAATTAGAAGAGGTATGTACTCAGAATAACATTTTCCAGGAAGATTTCTTCATTCCCTTTTAAAAATCATTGCTTTGAAAGAAAGAAGCTTGTTAAAGATGTGTATCTTTAGAAATGCTCCAGTGCCTGTTTCCCTTTGGTGTGTAGCTGGAGCCGTACTCAGGTATGCAACCTGTGTCTATTCATCGTGATATTGAAATGAACTGATGAAATTACCTCAAATAAATTTCAAACACAAATTCTACAGAAAATTGAAGGAATTTGACCAAAAAAATTTAATTGGGATAAGCAGCTGTCACATATCTGTTCCTACAATGGAACATGTATGTCTGGTCACAGACATGCTCTGAAAACCTCTATCTGAAAACTTGTGTTTTTTCTTCTGATTATTCAAATTTTCACGTATCAAACTTATCTTAATTTTGTTTCTAAGTGGAAGATATTGTCATATTGAAACTTACTAGTAAATCTGCATTTGCTCCTTCTACAGTGTTAGATTTTTGATAGTGTATGTAATTAAACTGTCTATTTAAAGGGTCCAGAATCAAATAATCTTAATTCAACAGAACAGGATATTTTGAGAATGATGGTAAGAAGAAAATGATCTTCTAAAATGCTGTTATGGAAGGTGTCATAGAAGGTGCATGCACATAAAGCACATATGGCAAGCGTGCTTTTCTTGAATTTTGAAAAAATTCATGGTGTTTATTGAAATGCAAATTCTTTCATTTTCTCTATTCAAAAATTTTCACAGAAAGAGGAAAAGGATAAATAAAAATAATAAAATAAAATAAATAAAAATAAAAAAATAAAAAGAATAAAATTTCCAGTAAGAGAAACTGTGTTTAGAAATTGGGAAAAATAATTGTAAGATGAAGGATAGTCAAGAGGAACAGGTTACCCAGACACATTTTCAAATCTCCATACTGGAGGTAAAAGAAAAAACAAGTGGGTATAAGCCTAAGCCATATGATCTAACTCTGAAGTGACCCTGCTTTGAATGAGCACTGTTATTTTGTGATTCCTGAAATCAGTCTGAAAATGTCTGAGTGTAATGTGCCTCTCTGCTTACCAAAAAGATTATTATATTAAAACAAACAAAATAGCACCTTCAGGAGAAATTTTTCTAAATCCTGAAGAGGAACCATTATCCAGTATGCGAGAAAAGCTGTCAAAACACACAGACAGGAGTAAGAAAATAAATAAATGTTATTGTTACCACAATAGGCCTTTGCTTTTCAGAATTAAGCACAAGGTAGACTGCAACTTTCTTAGATGTCAGTTGAAGACAAGAATGAGGAAGGATAAAGTCTATAGATTGCATTAACAGAGAAGATACGATGTGTTGACAATACATCAATAGTTATATTAGACCTTAAAAACAACAAAGGAAATGTTCAGAGGATAACTCACTTTAGTGAAAGAAAGTGACAAATGGTCTCAGCTTAATGACTAATATCAAACATTGTTAGGGAAAGTAAATTCTAAAGGCTCAGGTCAATATTACCTCTTAGACTCACAAAGCAGAAAATATACAATCAAAGTAGAAAATACACAATCAAACTGTCAGAAGAACTCAAATCTCTCAAAATACAGGCAATTCACAAAAGAAGACGAGCAAGCTAGATAGAGAAGATCTTTTTTATTGGACAAAGGCACCTGAGAGGGAGGAGGGCACTGGGTGCAGTGTGTAACAGTAGGAACAGTAGTAGTGCACTGGTTGTGTATTACAGTTACAAGTGGAGTAACATTAATTGTCTTCCTGTGTGAAGTGACCACTTTTGTGAAATGTCCTTCTCACTGAGACACCAAGAATTTTGTTGCCTTGGTTGAAATGAGACTAAATTTTCACTTCACTTCTGTTCCTTTGACAGGTGCTATTTGCTTTTTTTTTTTTTTTTTGAGAAATAGTTCAGGGTCAATTGTATTTCTAGATTTATAGGTTTTCAGTGGAAAAACACATAATAAAGCATATGCAATGCAAATTTGCTTTGATTTAAGATGCTCTTTTTTACTGAAACAGGTCTCATAAGTATGTTGGGAGTGGAGAAACACAGAAGTAAACCACGTTGTCACTAGCAAAAGAAAACCCCACACTTGGCTTTGTTCCTAACTGGAATTTTTACAGGATATTTCTCTTTGAATCAGAGCTGTAGCAGCCACTGTAGAGTGCACTGGCTCACAGCATGGATAGGTTCATTAGTTCCAGCATCTTTGCTTTGAGCTGTTAGGAACAAGAAAACAAAAGCCAATCTGCTTGTTTGCTATTTCATATTCATGTACTTTCTCCTTTTTAATTCCTTGACTGACAGCCTGAGTGTACATTGTCCAATGCCTTCACGTCAAGCCCGTGACCTCAATTCACCTGTCATTCACTTCCATCATGTCAGCTGAGCCTTTTTGTGGATGTCCATTATTCACACACTATATTGTTTTATGATGAATTACCCTCTTGGGAACTTTAGGACATCTTAATCCCAATCTGACAGAACTCTCTGCCATAAATAATTGACAAGTCCGTATGCTAAATGTGAGTACATCAGAGGATGTGGATTTTTGACAGCTTTTACTGGATAAAAAGAAACAAGAGAGCATGCCTTCAGCTGTGTTGAGCAGCTTCCATCTCTCATTATCGTTGGATGCTTTTCTACCAAGAGATTGCATGCAGCAGGAGAGGGAAATTCATTATGATTTTTATCCTTAGTTGTTTTCCTGATAAACAAAATATTTCATTAACAAAAACAATTATGGAGAATGTATTATAATTTAATCTCACTTTAAATCTGTCCTCTTTCTCCATCCATGCATGCTAAGAAAAGAGAACTTTGTTTCAGAAAACCCAGCAGCATTTAAATATGCATTTCCAGTGACAGCCACATGTGCCCGTGTGCTGCCTGGCATTTAAAGCAAGGAGAATTCCTGGTGTTCATCAAGCTGTGCAGGGGTGGAGCATAAAGCAGGTGATGGACTCTTTCCCTTCTTGTACTGACAGCCTTGGCCTGGCTGGAATTGCAGTGTATAGGGAGCTGACAACTTGCTGCCAATTACTTTCTTGTGGAAGGGACTGGAATGAGCAGAGTCGAGCCCTTATTCACTATGTCTGTGCTCTGCCAGGCAGCATTAGAGGGGTGATAAAATGCAGTCTTGGTGATATTTCCACCTTTCACACTTCACTGGAGTTTGCCAGGTGTTTTTTGCACTTGTTATAGCCCTGAGATGACTGTCGAGACTTGGCAAGAACCACAGGTCTATTCCTGTGGGTGTCTGAGTTATAGGGCTGGCAGGTACCCCAGGGGATTTAGCTGCAGGATTTTTTCTATTTGTTGTTTCTGGAAAAGAAAATTGTGTGCCCTGTGTTTGCTGGACATCCAGGAGTCATCCCTCAACAATTGGCAAGTTCAAAGTGAGCCCACACTTATTCTAGAAAATTGCAGAATTTAGAAAACCTAATAGATAAAATATCAAAATGCTCTGAGAACAGATATAACAGGAAAACTCTTTTCCTTTTTTTTTTCCTTTTTTTTTTCCTTTTTTTTTTTCCCCACAGTGTTTCAGTGTGTCATGTAGGTGGAGGAGAAAATAAACTAATATAATTAATTGCTTGTTCTGTAGGATAGCTGCTTCAGATCATCTTTTTAAGTCAATTGGAAGCAAATGTCATTATTGCTGCCAGAGTGTATCCTTAAGCTGTTCTTAGCCACACCTGAAAGCACTAAAACTTTAGACACACGTGTTCTTCCTGTGGAAACTGGTGAAGAATGTCTCTTCTGATTTCATATAAACTGGGGTGAATGGAAGTTCATATTTATTTCTGTTCCACATGCCAGAGGGAAAAAAGCTCTGATTTAGCTGTATTACAGTGAAGGGTGTAGAAGCATCCATGTGAAATATATTATATTGCTTAATCTGGCCAACACACAGAACAGCTTTCAGAGGCAGGTGAGTCTTCCTGTCAGATTCATACTTGCCACTTTTTCCTTTTCCTTTCTCTAATGCTTATTTGGGCCAATAATTGTACTGTGGATATAAGGAACTAGTTTTTAACAACACTGTTGCCCTTTTCAAGAAAAGTTTCTCATTCATAAAGATGGCTTTTTTAAAATTGAAATGAAAACAGCAAAACAAACAAACAATAAACTCCAACCAAAAACCAAAAACACAAACAAAAACTCCCACAAAGAACTGTTGAGAAAACCCTGAGCCCCTTGGATTATAGTTGATATTTAATTGTGGATGTGTAAAATACATACAAAATAAAGTATGTATATAGCATATACAGTAGTACTATATAAAAATAATTCTTTTGGTGTTTGCTAATAGTTATAAAGCTCACTATGGGTGTTCTTTTAAAGTATATTAAAATTTCAGTTAAAAGATTGTAGATAAATATGCTTGCTAAGCAGGCAGTTGTATTTCTATTAAGTAAATTAGTGGAAATAAATGAAAGATAAAATTATTAAAGCTGATTTTTTTTTAAGCTGGAGTCTAAGGTTTAATGTCATATTGCACTATTTCTTGCATAAGATGCATTATCACATTTTAGCTGAAGATGTCAAACCTTGCAGAAGAAGCAAATTCCCATCTTCTGAACTGTCAGACAGTGCTTGAATTAAGCTACAAAGCAACTCTTCTCCAAATAAAAACATGTTAGCTGGCTCTTGTCCCATTTGAGATCTAAGGCTCCAATTGACAATGTAAAGCAAGGATGTTGCCAGGTTCTGTATGATTTGGCTTTATAGGTTAGACAATTGCAGGTGAAAATTTCTGTGTGTATGTGTGAGAAAGAGTTAGAAAATAGTTTGAATAATAAATGAGAATGGGTTCAAGAAGAGCTTTGTTTTCAGGATGCCCTTAATTAGGAGGCTAAGTAAGAGTAATTATGCTGGGAATAATATAACTGAAGCATTCCTTTATTTCTTTGAAATAATAATCAGATTTATTTTATCAGAAATTGCGTCATTTAAAAATGTCACTCATATTTCAGAAAGGGATTTTCATTACTAGATTAAGTAATAGATTCATAGATTAATTTTCATAATGGATTTGAAAAAATGAAGAGTAGAAATAGAACTGAAAAGTTTTGGAACTATGTACTATTTGCAGAACTTTATACATGGTGCTGTGCAAGAATGTGAAAATATGTGTCTTAATGTGCATTTGGAAACTGGTCTTTTGAAGGATCAAACACTACTTTAAAAATTACAGGCAAAAATAAGAAGAAAAATTGGTGATATGGTTTCAGTCAAGGTAACACAAGATCAGAAATGTTTCTGTGGTAATTATTTTAGATTTGAAACTAGATAATAGAATAATACTAATAATATTAATAATACTAATTAGTTAGTTACTTGCATTTATTATGTTCTCAGGAAGATCTTTTCCTAAAAACTGTTGAAGACCAAAAAGAGTTTCAGCTCCAAATGTGTGAATATCCATTGCAAGACCTATTTGGCACAAGAGGGGAATATACACTAGTGCAATTCATGAATTACAGGAGATGATTTTTAGTTTTTAATTATTGCCTCCAACATGTCCGAGGCACACAGATCTCCCATGGAAAGCACTGCTGCATTAATGTAGCCTTTTCTGCTGCCCCCTCCAACCTTCCCTGTGACATCTGAGCAAAGTCTGACCTTACCATTGTATTGTAAGGTGGCATTTCAGTCTTCACTTCATAATTAAAAGAGAGTGATTAATAATCATAATGAGATTTATTTTAATTTGCAGTTCTGGAAAGTCACATTATATGATTAAGAATACATCATTTAGGTTTTATTAATTTAATTGCAATTGCAACAGAACTGCAAAAAACACAAACCTTTATTGGTAGTATAAAATCAAAGCAACAGAAACTTAGGAGCCTGTATGTAAGCACTTGTCACTGTAGAAAAAAAAAAGCCTTACAAAACCTCCTTGTCTCTCCAAAAAGAACAAAGAAACAAAAAGGCAGCTTCAAGACAAAAAAAGTAGATGCCTTAATAAAAAAGAGGCTTCAAATGTGTTTGGGTTTCAAGTTTTAGCTTTTAATTAGCTTGTATGTTTTTTCACACTAAATTATTTAGAGGTTGTTTTATATTTTGTATCAATTTAAGTGGAGACAGAATTAAATAGAGCATATATAATGAGATTTAAATAACTGAAGAAAATCAATTCAGCTCAGTCGGTGCTATTAGCTAAGCTACACTTCAAGATGTGCTCTAATATTGTGTTTGAACAGTTATTCTTTAGGGATTCCTATTCTGTGCTGGTATCCAAAGGCTTTGGCTGCATAAAAAGTTTGCTTTGTGTTGCTACATGCCAATTCTGCAGTGATTGCTGTGGAGCCTGCACAGAAATGGGTCCCCTGACTCATAATGAGGCTGAGCACACGTGCTGTAGGAACAGATAATAGGTTTCTTTATAACACAGAATGGCTTTGTTAACATATACTAATAAGGAGTATTTCTAATATGCATAAAAGTACTTACTTGTTTGTAAGGCAATACTATATTTCATAAAGCTGTTTTAAGCACTGATTCAGGGTACTTTGGAGAGCTGGTAAGTTCTCAAACCCAGAAATATTAGCATACATATATTGTCTGAGATAGAAATGGCATTGTATACACATGAACACATATTGTTTATTGAGTCTTTGTGACAGACATTAAATCCTTGTATGTTGTGGGATGATAGAGTTCTAAATGCAGAATATGAAATTATAGTTGGCAAGGGAGCAAAACTGAATAATAAGCGTGTAAATGTGTAAATGAGATGACACTGAGACCTCCATGTGCCTTGTCTTTTGCTGTAAGTTGCTAGATGCTGTGGATTTATCCCTAAAATACTAATACAGTATCTTGCATAGAAGATCAGAGAAATTATGCTGTTTGAAAATCTGATCTTTTTTCCTGGCCATAAATTGGGCTGCTTTGTCTCAGGCAAGAGAGAAGACAGTGTTGCAAGAGGATAATGCAGAGCAATTAATTTTGATCATAGTTATATAGAGGAATAGTTCTGTAGGGGATAAATTTCTGCGGTCTCTTCTGCCACCAACCTTCTTAGGTCGGGCTCTTAAATGATGTTTCATTGAACATCAGATCTGGGCTCATCTCATTTATTTTAAGGTATTAAGAAATGTTTACATCCCTCTTTAAAACCATGGAGATTCTGCTTAGGCCAGATTTTTGGTAAAGAGTATGTTTGGATCAGAATTAAATTGTCTGTGGAGGCCATATAGTTCTAATAAATCCCACTGATTTTTGAAAGCTACCTGGATCTCTAGGGCAGGTAGGGCATGACTGTCTTGTGCTGCAGCTTCTCAGATTTGTCTTCTATCCTCCTCACAGATAGTCTACCTAGGAATTGCACCAGTAACATACTTTGCTTAGGATTCATGGTATCATCTGAGCAGTGCTATTTCCATAAATTAAAGACCAAAACAAAGAAAGCAACTGATGAACAACAACAACAGCAAAACCCAAACAAGCCTAGATCTGTTTAATCTGTTTAATAAGCTGCTACTGACTGAGCAGATTTTGGTACAGTTTTGTGGATTCCAAATCTGACAACCTGATTGTTCAAAAATAAGGAAGAACAGTGTTTTTATGACACTGGCAAATGTGCTATACCTAGAAACTGCATATCTGAGAAACAAACATTTCAAGTATTTTTAGGAAACGTAACCTCCTATTCCAAACTGGAATATGTTTTCTGAGACTTTTTACTAGTTTTGTAGTAAGAGAGGGAGGGTGATACTAAAACATGTATAGACAATTCAAGTATATATTGAAGATTCAGCTCTTAGCCCACTGCAAATGTTATTGCTCAAGGAAAGCATAAATAGTTCTTTGTATGTAAAACCAAGTACACAAATATCTATCTAATACAAATTCCTTTCTGGTTGCACATGAAATACATGAGATGATTCGCCAGAAGTCCTTCCACTGAAATGAGCTTGATTATAGTGAAACTTTATACAACCTTGGAAAACATTTGGTTTAACGAGTCTTTTCTTTTATTTACGTGCTGTGAAGTAAAATCCTTGTTTGGTGTATTCACTATTCTGGATTGACAGGAACTGTTAGGAAGCCTTCTGCAAACATTGCAAGGTATTGCCTGAAGTGGGAGGAAAGTGTTTCTTTAACTTCTAATTTAAAATCTACTGAACTAGCTTTGCTCATACTTGACAAAAAAAAATAGGCAGAACTGTGTATGGGAAATGCTGGTGCAAATCATAGAAGAGGCAAGGAGGGCTTTAGGAAGAGATTTTTCTTCAACACTAAAACCCCATTTTCTCAGCTTTCTCATAAAATGTCTCATCGCTTATATGAGTTTAAAGGTATTCTAAATTCAGATGTCAGAAGGGTATTTGTTTTGTGTTGTTTTGGGTTTTTTTTTTCTTTTTTTCTCTGTAAGTATGGCATCAAAAAGTTTGCTATAACTAGAATGAGCAGTTTTACTATTTTGACAACCATAGCTATAATCACTGCAGACAGCTCAGCTTGGAATACTCCATCACCTTATACACAAATATGTCTAAACCTATCTGATAATAGTAGGCTAAAAACTATACACAAAATTACCTGTGCAAGAAAATCACAAAAGACAATGACTAGTGATTCAAGGAGTAAAGAGATATTACTCTTAGAATATCATGATCTTTTGAAGGCAGGAATTCAATAGGATCAATGTAAGCAGTCTTCAAATTTCTTTACTTTAGATAAGGTCAGGTTTTTTGCTTGAATTTTTTTTTAAGTTAGATTTTTTAGGTTTTTTTTTTAATTTTTCAGTTTGACTTTTGAAGTTTTTATTGACTCTTTTTTGTCTTTTTCCTTTATATTTTGTTAAGGCTAAAAGCACAAGAATTAAAAATGGTGCAAACCAATAAACTATCTAATCATCTGAACAGTTCAACAGCTAAAAAACTCCATTATGCTACTGTAAAAGAGCATAATCTGTCTGGATTATACACTCTGGCCCAAAATGATACATCAAACTATTTATATAGTAAATGTTTTTATTTCTGTTTTTTTTTTTTCATTAGTTAGTATATATATTTTTATGTGAAGAAGCACTTGGAGCAAGATACATGTACTTTACATAAACATTTCAGAAAATGAGCTTATGTTTTTATGATGCATTTCTTACTTTATTATGTAAATACAATATAAGAATGTTTTCTACAATCTCAGCAGAACATAAGTAGTATAATTCAGTGCTACATTCTGCAGTTTATTGAGCATACAGTACCTGTAAAACTCCAGGACAGAGAGTGCAAGTAAATCTTCCTTTCACACTATTTTTACACTGCACAGAACATCAGTGACTTTGTTTCCAGTTATATTGCTAATTAATTGCTGTGATCTTTCCAGAAACTGAGTACTTATGTGAGCAACCTCTTTAGTTTTTGTTGGCTAACAACATACTTGGTGGATTGAGATCCACAGCAGCTTTGCATTTAAGGAGCTTCTCTTCGAATTGTAGTTATAAAAAAAACCAGGAGCTGGCAGAAATTGCCACTTTTTTCATTTTACCTTTCTGGGCACTCCAGAGGGTGGCTGCCAGCTTTCCCGTGGAGAGTTTGTGTCAGTGGCTTTGTTACTACCACCCCCAGCTGAGTTAACAAAGATGGGATGGGTGGAATCCAGAAGCCGGGAAGTGTTTGCTGTATTGCCCTGTGGCTTCTTGCATGCCATCATCACATATCTGCCTGTGCCTGCTAATATTTCCAGTTCCAAAGAGATTTTTTTTTATTAAAAAGCCATATCCCTCAAACTTATCCTATGGTTTGGTAAGCTTGTGATTTTAAAAATTCTGAAGTTTTGTTGGAATTTTTTTCTTTGTGATGTTGTTTTAAGGTTTGGGCTTGGCTTTGGTTTTGGGCTTTTTTTTTTTATTTACCCCACACAGTATTAGCTGGGTTATATATCTGAGGGGGTTTTTTTTCAGTTTTTTATTCTTTTTTTTCTTTTTTTTTTTTTTCCTGTGGAGTAAGAAGATTAGTAACACAGATAAAAATAAGTCCAAGATCTAAGGTTTGGAGAAGGGTATTGCTAAAGGTGTTACTTGGCAAATGACCAATGATGGAATGAAAAACTTCTTGAAAATGCAGTTTAAAGAATTAATTTATTAAATAAAGTTAATTTTCCTTATTTTTCATTTTCTCTTTAACCTGACACAACTGAGCCGTGTAACTGTTCAGCCAACAAGGAGTGTCAAGCAGTCTGGTTTTGTAAACCAGAGCTCTAAGTAGTGATACTGTCATCAGGCAGTGTGGTGGAAGGGATTCCTGTTGTCCCTTCTCACCTGGGTCTCCAAGTTTCTGCACTGTAACCATTCCTTACACCCTTCATTCAACTTTGCTAAAACTACCTGACCACAGACGACAGGTGAAGACTTCCCTGTGTGGTTGAACTTAGCTGTAATCTCATTTAATAAGGCTTTAAGGTCAGGGTTTATATGCTTGAAACTTCTGTTGTATATGTGAATGTATTTTGTTGTCATTTATGTCATTTACCATACTGATCGATGATGAGCCAAAAGTCATTGTCTGATGCAACATGAAGCTGAATTTTTAGTCTTTACTAATGCAGTGTACACATCAAAATCTATAGATTTGAAAGATACACTGAAATCTGTAGTCTGTTTCATGTAGAAATGTATGATGATTTTTTCCTTGGCATTGAGTCACTTTTCAGCTCAGATAGTAGAGGTTCAGCATTTCAATGCTGCCAGTGACCTAAAAAAGGGCACAAAGTGTCTGCCTTCTCAAATCTTAGTGTTTCATGTGACAGGGAAGTGCCCAGAAGAATCTGCCTTTCCACTTACAAAACTTACCTGTTTTCCAGTATTCCTTGAGAATATAGCCCAAATGCAATTCTATGAAATCCTAAAAGAACATCCTGCTATGTTTAAAAAACTCTAAACCTTGAGGAATCTGCCAGTCCCTTGAGTATCAGCTCAGGTATCTTAATTTAATATTCAGACTGGTTTCTGAAAATCGTCTCAGCTATCTAACATGGCAGTTTAACAGGACAGTGGAAGAGATTCTTCTTGGGCAGAGTTTTTAAGCACAACTCAGATCAGGTGCAGTCAGCTGTATCAAACACCCAGGCTGGCATGGTGCTGCCAGATTTTGCTTTACTTGTACTGTGACATTCTTGACATGTGTGTTTATTTTATCTCTTTTTTTTTTTTTTTAATAGTTATACCTTAGCTGTTTCTTATTTCTTTGTGCTATTCACAGTTTTATTCTGATGATGATTTTCAGTAAGTAGCTGTAGCTGGAATAAAAGAAAACACGCTTTTTGGAGGGTGCTAAGTTTGTTGGCATGGTTCAGTATATTACTTGTATAGAAAAGAAGCTTGCAAGAATGAAAAATAAAATAACACCAGATGTAAAACTGACATTAGGAAGATGCTTAGACAGTTTTGAGATGGGATAATGCTTCTTGATTGTGTTCTTTGAGCTAGAAGGTGGCAATTAGATTTTCATACGGAGAAAAGTGTGAGACATCCTAATTAAACACCTTTTGGTGGAAGTCATCATACATAAACCCAAACCTCTTGTAGTAGTTCTCAAATGTCACTTGTGAGTGTTACACTAAAAACAATCAATTGTTTTTTGGTTTTTTTTTCCTTTCTGTAAAAATTGGAAGGAAATTATTGTTTGAATGTTGATTCAAATATGCACATTAGTCATTAAGACAGACAATCCAATACATTTCTTCAGCATGGTTTTAGGTGATGTACATAATCACATAGAAAGGAGGAAAAATAACTGAAAGAAAAATACTATGTATTCACCCAGGGGATAAATCTTATGGACCTCAGTGTTACTAGGACCTACCACAATGTTTTGTGTGACTTTAGTCACATTATGTCACCCTTCTGCTTTACTTTCCTGTATGCATTAAATACAATTAACCACATTTACTTCACAATGGGTGTGAAACGTTATTAAATTGTATAGCTATGAAAATATGCATTAGTTTTAAAGGTGGAGGTTTTACAATGAAAAACAGTATTTTTTTCACATATAACTCTGCTTTAAAGGTCCTACAGTGCAGAAATATGATTAATGGTGAATGGTATACCTTAAACAGGTTGTATTTTCTTTATAATCACAAGAATTCCCTGAAAGAGACTGTTCTGCCTGGAAAAAAGAGGTCATAAATTGTCCAATATATGGCATGTACATGACAAAAATGCTGAAGAGAAATCATGACCAACACAATGCATGTAAATGTAGAACATACCATTTTCAGCATTCTCACCTTATATTTTTGCCTACTTTTAAGGTGTTTTTACATTACAGTCTGAAAGAATGTTCTGTTGGAGGGTAGTAACTAGTAAATCCCATGTCCTTTATGGAAAAGGTATGACTAACAAAGGACCTGAATTGTTTTTAAAAACTTCACATGGCTGCACTTGAACATTAAAACTTGAGCCTGTCCAGTAGGGAGAGAATGTTGGAAGTGCAACACTTCTTTTAAAATGTATTTGGGAAAGTTTAGAAGCAGCATTTTATTACAGTCCATGTGATAAGAAAGAAATGAAGGGGCTTGGGGTGTCCTGTTACCCCGGGTCACAGCCAGGCGTAGCAGCAGGGTTGTGTTCCCAGCATTGCTGTCGTGGCTGACACAAGGTCTCCGGGAAAATAAAAATCCTTGTTACACTTTGCCAAGGGAAGGTCATTTTCCTTTGTACTCAGTTTTCTCCAGGACTCACAGTTAAACACTTTTTTATTTCTTTTGACTAGAATTACTTCCATTAGGGAAATGTTGCCTGAAAATAGCATGCAGTATTAATGTATCATTTGTTTCTGCTGTTGCCAACAGTAACATATTTCCTTGGCTCTCACCCCCTGACTGCTGATGAGATCAAGTTGATTATTCAGCAGCTATAGCCCACCACCTGCTCTTTTTGCCTGACATGCAAAGCTGCTGAGACACTATCTTCCCTTGTTAAAACTAGATTTGTTATTCAGCTATAGTTTTAAACAAATATATAAAAATATATTTAAGAGGTGGATTCATTTTTGAACAGACTTTTAAGAAGCCAAATCTGTCATTCTATTTTATACATCTGAGAACTGAGATGAACATGATATTTTTCTAAAATTCACACTTTGATTCCACCATTCAAGCTCTACATTTTATTATTAATAAAATTGCATTGTTCATAGGCCCATTTCTGGAAATGCTGCTGCAGGCTTCAGTGCTGTCTTGATTTTATTATAAATCATTAACTACTTGGGAATTTATCATTATAGTTTAGGTTATTAATGTGTCTTAATGAAATAAAACGTTTCTGTCCTATTCTGCAGAGGAAGAGATGATAAATGAGCTCTGTTCTCTGCTGTTATTTCTGGAAAATCTGGATTTTGCTCTTCTTTCTATAAATACCTATCCAAATCTGAGAAAGCTTAATGCTGTTTCTGGTGACATGGCCAAAAGAGATATTTGTTTATCAATTCAGCAGAGATTTTAAATCTCCAGCTTTATGATCTTCTTTTGGGATTACAACAGCATTACATCTAAACATCTTTAGGAGCACACAAAGTGTGAGTAAATCTAGAACTCACTACACTTCTCTATATTTAGTTTTCCTACCTAGCTGAACTCCGCTTTTGTGATTTTAGCAGAAGCTATAATTTTAAACCAAAATACTGCAAACAGTGTTTTGAATATTCAATATGTTTAATATTGTTGAGTAATATTGAGACTAAAATGGTAATATTTGATATATTGTTACTAAACTCATATGAAACTTTAGCATTCTGTGAAATTTTTTGTTCTGTTTGATTATATGATGAGACAAAGTGCAACTGCTGATGAATCCCCTATTCGATTAAAGTTAACTAACTTCAGGGTTTTTCTTGCATAAGGGATGCCAGTCTGTCAATGTTTTCTTCTTCTTGTACTTTGCAAGGAGTATTTATTTGATTTGTTCTTTTTCCCTACTTTTTCCTTTAAAATAAGGCAGCCGCATGTGCATATTTCTGCTTTTTATGTCTGCTCCCATGTGGATATTACTGAGATTTCAATGAATCTCCTAACATGTATAAATTGGTGGGTTGTATTTTGTGTTTCTTTTTTCTTTTTGTTTGTTTGTTTAAAGTGGATACTTACTGAGGAAGTATTAAAGGAGTTGTGAAGCAAGCTGAACTGCATCAAGTTAATGTTTTTCAAGTCAGAGGAAAATTAAATTACCTTTTCAACATTTTAGAACACTTTTTTTGAAGTGAGTTAATTTTGGTATTTCTAAAAATAAATACATGTCATTCTGGTTTCTCCTTGAGTTGATAGAAAGTATGTAAAAAAAACCAGGGTAACAAGGCATGCCTACTCAATACACATGTCATTTTCTAATCACGCCTGTGAAGTTACTAGCTCAGCTGTCAAGCTCAAAAGCGTTTCCTAAGGCAGGCAGTGAGCTGGAGCTGGTGGTGTTATGCAATTTGAGATTTGTTGGAGCAGTTGGCAGTTTCAGTCTAATGGTTTCAGCATGTGTCCTTCACTTTGAGCCTGTTTAAAAATATAACACTAATGTGATTTACATTTAAGGAATATGAATTATTAGAGTAAAAATGTAATATGTTGTAAGGGGTTTAAACCTCTGCAAATGAGAAGGATAAATTATGTCTTAAAAGAAGTGGTCTTTCCTATTTTTATACACCACTCTAGTAAGATTTCACTGCTAGATGTCAAGATGCATTTGATAGAATATCTTACTCCTCTAATAGTTTTTCTTTGTGCCTTTCTCTACAGTATTATTGTACTCCCTTGTCTACTGAAACATTTTTGGCAGTATCAAGCTGTCATAATATTGCCCAGCTCCCCAAATCTCCTGCTTGCACACATCCTAGAAATATACTCTGGCTTGGGAACTGAACTTCCTTCCTCCCTCCCTCTCCCCAAAAATGTGGAAATTCTGCTTCTCTACCTTCTGATGCAGATTTACTACATTCCTTTTTGCTGTTTAATAAAAGTTAAACATAATTAATTTGTACACTCATGCTGTACCATATTAAGTGTGTAAGATATTTCACACAAATAATATTTCATGCCTCATGGATGGGCCTCAGTGCTCCAGTCACAGAAGACAATTTTATGCTCCCTACATTCTTCATTGTGGCTGTATTTGATCTGTTCTTTTCTCTGGTACTCAGGACTCCTCCAGGAATGCCTTTGGACCTGTGGTTCATTTTTGCTTTTGAATGCTCATGTAAGGTTCCATTTCATCTGATACCAATGGTCTTACTAGTTCTAGTTAGGATTATGGACATTAGAGACAAAGCTGAGGTGAAACCAGTACGTTTTCAGACAGCTATAAACTAGTACTTGACATCATCCGCCCCTGCAACTTCTGGAGGCTGTGCACTCACCTAAGTACATATCAAGCTATAACATTTTTCCATAAGTTTAAATGTATGAGGTTTAGCTTATTTATTTATTTACTTAGTTAGTTATTTATTTTCTGGTGATAAATTTCAGTGGTGTATGTATCTCCAGCTCTATGAGATTTGTTTTCAGGATGGAAACAAAAAGTGTTTGATGGAATCTCTACATTTGACTACTTCTGAAGGATTTTAGATTCTTTGTAAAAATTGAGAATCCTAATACAGTATAATATATTTGAAAGAGTCTTTCACCACTCTTTTAGGACTTGAAGTACTGACACGATGCCACTTTTTCCTTCTCTTTTTGTTAACTTGCTAGTGTTAGGAAATTCTTAAATACATTAAAAGAAAAGAACAAATAGAAGACAAGAGCTATTTCTAGTTCATATTTTAGAGAAGGGCTGCTTTTATGTAATGGAGAAGTGTTACTTTGACAAATGTTCCTTGGGTTTTATCCTTTTTTACTTTTCTTATATGACACTTTTGTCAGTGACAGGTGATTGCACGTGATGCTTTAGATGTCAAAAGCACATGTGGGATGCATTTATTTAGGGCATCCTTATTTCAGTTTTTCCCGTTAAAATAAATGTGATTAGTTATGTCAGAAAGCATTAACTTCACCTGAAATATTGTAATCTCAAGTACTCTAGTTGAGGTTTGATTTCCCATTGATTTCTGATCTTATTTAGACCAGTGGGTTGATATGCTTTGGAACTAGAAAACCATGAGAAGAGTAACAGTTCTCTGAAGATAATGAACCTTACTTTTCCTTGTTTCATTTAAGTAAACAATAGGAAAAATGGTTGTCTTGTATCATAGAGAGTTATTTTCACTATAGCTATTAACAGATACAGAAATCCTTTAAAGGCCTGTATTCTAAATATGTGGAGGGTAATAATAATTTTTTTCCATTAGGTTTCTTTGTAGCCAACATGACACCCTTGTTTTGGATATAAGGTCATTTTGTTAGAAAAACTGATTAGAAGGTCTGAAATAGAATGACATTTCATATGAATAAAGCAAAAATGGCTTGAAACACATTAGAAAAGCAGAAAAAATGTGGAAAGTAATTTTCTGCTTACTGTTTAATTAAAGTTGAGTTTTGTGATCTACAGCTGAATTAGAAAAAAAAAAACATATAGCATTTTAGTTTGCTGTTAATTGTTTATAAAGTGGAAGACTGAGGTGTTACTTTGAACTGTTGTCCAGAGTGTAATGACATTAGCTTTTTGAAAAATTGTGCTAATTCCCGATTGTCTCAAATTATATATATGTTAAGGCCAGTAATTTTACATGAAGAGTGCTTGAGTAAGTATCCAATATCAGCATATCAGCAATATCAGTACCCTAGGATACCCTTTTTCCATATGAGTATGATTCAAATGCTGCCTTAGATGAAAAAATGAAATTGTCCCCAGAGAGTAGCTGAGGAGTACAACACACAAATTCTGTATAGAATATAGGAGAGCAATTATAAACAGTCTTTCTGTGACCTTATATGCTTCAGATACCCTCATTAACAGAGCACAGATCACATTACCATCATGTGGCACAGCAGATGTCAGAGTAAAGAGAAGCTGTGACTCTGCAGTGTAAACACCTAAAATATAACCAAGCTGCAGATCAGCAAAAAACTAAAACCTATATTTGGTCACTATATATATTTTTAAAAATCTTATAAATATGTTTAAAATTCTGGTTACACTTATGCTGAAGATGATGGCATTTACATAATGGAATACAGCAAAGCTTAGGAAAAAGAGTCCTTATTTGACATAGGGAAATATGAATTATCGTGGAAAATTTTGTGCTTCAGTGTTAGGAATCACAATATTTTTAAAAGCAAACAAATTTACTTGAAAGGGAAAATATTAAAACTTGTCATTACAATTTAAATTAGCAAAATTAGGCATGTCTTTGGTTCAATCTAAGACATTGTTTTATGGTTGGGACTGTCTTATCCACACTGACATACCTCAGCTTTATCAAATCTAGATAGAGCTTTTGTGGTGATAGTTATTATCAGTGCCCACTTGTAAGGAAGATCATATAAGAAATATCTTTATAAATAACATATAAAAGGGTAGTCAGCCTCTAATAACTCCTCCTGTGCCCCTCTGGAAGTATGGAAATAAGACAAAAAAATAAATCCAGGTATATTTATATGAGGGTTATGGCTTGCTATCATTATCACCTCTATACTCACTTTTGGGTTACTCACCTTCCAGTTCACAGTTGTTTGTTGAACTCAACAGTCTCCATGTGACAAACTGGGTGACCTTTTTATACAATAGGGTACAATTACTAAATAGAGTTATTAATGGATATTTGGATAATTCATTACCAAGAATTCCTGTGAAAATATAATATATGCTAGGCATGTAAAGACACTAGAATTAAGGTAGAAGAGAATAGTTATTTGGTTTAATATAGAATGTAACAGATTACTGAAATGACAATGTAATCCTTTAGAATTTGCCAGTCTGTATTAAACCTGTAGTGAAATAACAGTATCAGTCTTGCACTGACACTTCAGACACCATATCTGAGTCTTACAAAATCTCTTTCTCATCTTGTAATTCATATCCAATTCATAATCAACTGTGGAAGAAAACTACTTGTATTTCAGACACATATATGAAAAGTATGTATAAAACCACTTTTACACATACTCCCTGTGGCTTTTGTGCTGTTCATGCAAGAGCAGTTTTGAATATTTGGATAATGTTTTACAATCAGGACTTGAAGGTCATTGTGTATTCTATGTTCTTTATAAGCTTGATATTGATGTCATTTCCCTGGGTATTTATTTTCTTAAAATAACCTACAAAATACATGGATTTTGTGTTTTAGAATGTTTGTGAGGCTACGGATATCTATTAACTCTAAGATTACACATTTTATAATGGTTTAATAGATCAAGAAGTAGTTGAATGTAATTTTCAAATAAAATATTTAAAGGAGAGAGGGAAGCACAAAAAAAAAAAATTTCATTGTACTGAATATAATTTTAATTGTGCCATTTGCTGACAGAATCCTGTCCTGGCTAGGAGGAGATAAAAATATGACATATACATAAAAAAAATGAAGGCTGGAAGATGAATAGGCCTTCTAGGGAGTTGATCTTTACAGATCAGATAAAGATTCTTGCAGTCTGCGCTGCATCAAAGGCTGCCTTTCATAGACAGCAATGTGAACTTGGAAACTGGGGACAAGACCTTTGAAAATGAAGGGTTTTGGGATTGACAAGCAGCTGGGCTTTGGACCTCTTTTTGTTAGTTTTTTTTTGTTTTTCTGTTATTTGTGTGTGCATTTGTATGTGTATAATATTTTATAATCCCTTTTAAAGTTAAGGAAAGGTTCATAGGGGGGTGGAGTGAATTAACCCTTGCACATTATCTAGCTTTTCAATAGCTGTTTTCCTTTAAAGGTAACCCTTGTCTTTGAAAGATATAAGGAAACCTAGGGGAAGGTAACCTTCCTTTCAAAGTTTGATTAAAAATACTTATTAGTGGGTAGTTACTGCTTTTCAAGGGATAACTATATTTTATTGATGAGGTAAGTATTCTGGAAATTCCTGAAATAATCACGCTGCACCTTATTTAGAAAAAAAAAAATATAAAGTGAGTAGTTCTCATTAATAATTAAAAAAAAGTTTAAATTAAAAAAATAATTGCTTAATCTAGGAAAATTTATTTTAAAAATTGCTTGTTTAATCAAAGTGTTTCCAAGCGCCTTAAATTTGATATCAGTTACTGTGTCAATCTCACTGGCTAAATCTGGCATCAGCTCTTTTGATCCCTTGCTTGGAAACACAATCTCACAGCTGTCGGGCATCCTCCAAATGAATAGATGCTACAGCATTCTGTTAGCCTTTGCAGCCCTCTTTCCCTGGTCTTGGTTTCTCAATTTATTTACTACTTCAGAGTAAATCTGTGTTCTCCAGCAGACTGCATGAAGTAGAGTTTTTTAATATATCGAAGTAAGCCAGAACATTTCTGTTACATGTTAGTTTTGTTTCTTTTTTCCCTTTTCAGTGTTGTTCTGTTTTTCATACTCTGTTTCCAAAAAGTTGATGTTTAATAGAGATCCAATCAAGGCATGAAAACGTCTCGCAGCTTTCATCTATACAGCACACAATACAGAGGCATGGTGGAAGAAATTATTAAAAGCTAATACACACGAATATTGTTCTAAACCATTTCTTCTTATTTTCTTACACATAAAAATTTAAATCTTGGGATTTTAGTATTTGTTGGAGAAATCTGTAGGGAGCTGCAGTGGGTCATGGTGTTAAAGAAGCTGTTGCCTTATTAAACTTTCATTGTAATGAGAGGGAAAATGGGAAGCACCAGGTGTCAGCCGGCTGTTGTGCAGCTTCTCTGTCAGCATTCTCCAGAGACTCCTCCATCAAAATGGGGAAGGCCAGACATGACATTTGCATACCTCAAAAGGAAGCAGGCATGATTTCTTTGAGAGATGAAAAATTAGTCTCTCCATGTGTCACAGTAAAAGGCACAGGTAACTTGAGTTTGCTTAACTGTCTGGCTATTTTTGGCCAAAGAGTGTTGACATAGGGTATTAGGAGGTACAATCTAAATATACATTCCAGCTAAAGTATTTATTATTTAGTAGTATTTAGTACATTGCAGATAATTTTTTAAAAAATTGATCAAATAACTGTAACAACAACAAAAAAATAGTGATTTTTGGACAGTAGAGAAAAATGCAGAGATTCTTCATGTAAACAATGATGAAGAAATCAAAAAGGTGTCTCAGCCTGTTGCTGGAGCCTGTATGCATGGGCCTGTCTTGTTGTCATGTATACTCCTATTATGGTGTGGGGTTTGGGGTTCTAGGAGTCAAGGAGAAGCTGTTTTCTCTTTGGTTATTACGGTTTCTAAGAAGTTTGCTTGGACTTTCATATGAGCTTGATTACCTTTGACAGAGCTCTGTACACATTCCAAATTACAGCCTCCCATTTTGGAGGCTATTTTAAGGTGTAACGTGTTGTAGATATTGCACATAGGGTTATTTTAGAAGGTTACTTGTGCAGTTAGGGTGGGTTCTAATTGAAACCTGACTGAAAAATTCTAAAGGAGAATAAGAATACAATATCTATTTTGTGAGGGATATTCTTTTTTTTCTCCTTCATTTGAGAAAACTACCCTAAACAACATTTTTTTTTTTAATTTGCTTTAAGCATTTTCACTCTATAGTGCAGATTAGCTAAGAAATCTACCAGTGGAGCTGAGGAATTTCAAGCATGGCTGCAGTTCTTTCCATGGAAAATTAGTAGTATTAATGATGAGTATATATTTATCCCCATAATCCATCTATCAGTTTGTGCATTTGGGTTCTGCTGTCTTTTGTGGCTCTCAGAGTACCTTAAGACAATGGAGCAGAGTGTGAAGGAAATCTGAGGGCAGTGTTAACTGCAGCTATTTACACGTGTAGTAAGTGTTATATCTTGCTTTGCTACAATCTGGTGAAATATGACTTAATCATCTTGAATATATCAGAGGATATACAAATTTAGATGCAGAAGGGGCTATATTGAGTGAATAAATTAGATGGACAATGTTGTTCTAGTATATTACCAAAAAAATGAAAATACTGTAGATGTTTGTCCAGGGCAGGCAAGAGAGAGTTGGACTGTGCTTTTTCCCAATATAATGTATGAAATTATATCGTAGTTTTTCTTTGGTTAATGTGGTACTTGGTTACTGTTGAGGTACGTCCAGTGGACAATGCCTGTAGCGTGCTGATATGTTTCTGTTAGCTAAGAATCATTTGAATTGACAATAAAACTATTAAGTAGGGATACATCTTATGGCAGTAGAGCACACAGTTTTGTTGAGATTGTTCTGGTTTTAAAGAATGATTTCAAACCTAAAAATAAGGAAAAGATCCTAAGTTCTGATTTGTGAAATGTATCAATCATCCTGGTGGCTGTTAGAGTGAGGAGAGGGGTTGCCCTTGGGATGAGGCAGCACAGGGGGTTGCAATCTGGGACAGGTCTGAGGTGATGTTCTGACAGCACCAAGTCTGCAATTCCATCTTACATGGACTTTCTGGTCATATTCCTTTTGGTTGTTAGCAGGAACTGACAAGGTGACTCAACTGCAAATGTGACTTGGACATCAGTTCATTTTGTGTAGGGATTGGTCTGAATATTAAAAGGGTCATCAGACTTATTGTTACACAGTAAGCATTTTCATCCCTACTTATCTGGTGGATATAGTCAGGCTGTGTCTGTTAGAAAGGGACCATGACTCCCAAAAAACAGTTGCTAAAATTTTTATTGGACTGTAAAATAATTGAGTTCTCAAAGTAAGTCATTCAACAATTAGGACTTGGCTGAGTCCACACACATTCACATCAGGTAGCTGCTTCTTCAGAGTGAGCTGGCTTGCTTTAGGGATGGGTGCTTGCCTTCAGGAATGGGGGATTGTATATAGCTTAGCTGGAGAACATGCATTACCTTGGCAACTTCTATAAATTCTAATAAATTGTAACTTCTAAAATTGTAATAAACTTCTAAGAATTGTGTCCAAACAGCTTTTTTTAGAAGACTTCAAATTTTCTGTGAGGAGGAACGCATCATCCAATCTAATGGATGTATCTGTACAAGAGATTGAGCTGAAAGAGCAAATTCCTGTACACTAAGATTTGCTTCCTGTCAGGCTAAGTGAAAAGACTGGATTTTATTCAAAGTATTAAATATGGGGAAAATGCCCTCTAGGAACATGCTTGTTACTCTCCAGCTGCTAATTCAATCCATGAGATCAGACTCCAGCTAGTCCCAAATTACTGACTTTTTATGCATCCCTAATAATCACAGGGCTGTCAGTAATTTCTATAATTGAAGCTAAATGATATAATGGAGAAATAAATGTCCATAACATGGTGCTTTAATATTCTAATATGTACTTGTTATTGGATGGTAGATTAAATTAATGCACATAAGAAGACGTAGTTTGTGTAAGGAGAATTTTCATCAGCATGTTGATGGATTTTGAACTTAACTAGAACTTATTAAAATATATTGGAATGAAGGTTAAGTTTTCTAATGCATTAGTACTTAAATATCAAATAATACAAAAAATAGCATTTTTTAGATGAGATGGTTCACCTTTACTCAAATATATATAATTTTCAATGCAAAAAAAGCATAGATATAAAAAATTTAGAGAGAGAAAACGTGTACATGAGAAAAGTAAAAGAGAAAGACTTTTCTATGTAAAGAATTAGTAAATACTAAAATTCATGTCCTCTCTCTCTTTGTTCTTCAGCGCCTTGCTAAAGAAGCAGAGAAGTACCAAGCATCACATCAGTGGAGGGATGAGTTTGGGGTAAGCTTCAGTTTTTCTCCTTTTAACCTTCTATGATTTTTCCTCTTTGAAATGTTAACTTTAGTCTTACAAATATGCTGTTAAATATCTACTACAGAAGGGGTTACTGACTATGAATAGGCATTTTATTTAATTCAGTAAACAGAGTCTCAGTCAGGGTGTCTAGAGAATAAAGTGAACTTTTCCCTTCAGAAGCTCATAGGGAGCTTCAGAGACCCAGGGATGTAGCTCTGAGTTGTACACAAGACATCTGTTTGTTTTGACAGACAGGGAATGATTACAGAGAAGACATCTGAGTGATGGTTGCTATCAGCTAAAAGTGTGCTTATTCCAAACACTGAACAGAATCACAGAAAAGATTTTTACAAGTTGTCTTTTCCTTATGTGAAGGAAAAAAATAAAAGCAAGAAATAACTTAATAGAGAAGGCTTTGGTTATCTTCATGACTTGGGAGCCATAGACTATTTTTTAGAATACCTTTCTATATTTAAATAACTGCCTCTCTTCTTTCAGTATTCTAATACTGCTGAAAGAGGCCCTAATGTCATCAAACATGAAATTATCTTCTTTAGTCATTTTAGGCTTTACTGAAAAATAAGTGACATGATTTTTAAGTCTACAACATAGATTTTTTATTACCAATCTGGCCAAATTAATACTGTGCTGCATGATTATAAGCCTCTTAATTTTAGGCTATAGTTCCCTGCTAAGTGTCAAAGTTATTTATTATGCTTTATTCTGTGTTCCTTCAGAAATTGAAGTAGATGGTACTTTTACATGGTGGTGCTACAAACCTAGACTGTGTTTGCACATCCACGAGAATCACAGTGGTGCACAGTTAAATGCACAATGGTTTTCTAAGAACGTTGTCGTGCTTTAACCCCAGCTGACAAGTAAGCACTGCACAGGCACCTGCTCACTCCCACTGAATTGGGATGGGGGAGAGAATCGCAAGAGTAAAAATGAGAAAACTCATGGGTTGAGATAAAGACAGTTTCATAAGTAAAGCAAAAGTTGCATGCAGAAGCAAAGCAAAACAAGGAATTCCTTCAGCACTTCCCATGGACAGGCAGGTGTTCATGCATCCCCAGGGAAGCAGGGCTCCTTTGCCCTTAATAATGACTTGTGAAGACAAACACCATCACTCCAAAAGTCCACCCTTTTCCTACTTCTTCCCCCAGCATTATAGGCTGAGCAAGGTGCCCTATGGTGTGGGATGTCCCTTGGGTCAGCTGGGGTCAGCTGTGCACCCCCAGCCTCCTCACTGGACGGGCAGAGTGAGAAGCAGAAAAGGCCTTGGCTGTGCAAAAGTACTGCTCAGCAATTAAAAAAAAAAAAAAAAAACCAAAACAAAACAAAAAAACCACACCAGAATTATTAACATTGTTTCCAGCACAAACCCAAAATATAGCCCATGCTAGCTACAATGAAGAAAAAGGATTCTAACTCAGTCAAAACCAGCACAAATGTTCATTCTGATCCAGTGTTACTCAGGCACTTGGAGATCTGAAAATAGACAAGAAAGCCCCAAGGTCAGGCTGTGTAATTCAGATAGGAGTGACAGGCTTTAGGAGTACAGACAGCCTGGGTACAGCCTGAATGCTTTTAAGTGTGCTCTCTGCACAGGCACAGTTTCTAATACACGGTGAAACACAGAATGCATATTCCATGGAGATGCTATAACAAGAATGCAGCAGCGACCTTTTCTGCTAATCTGCCTCTCTTGTGACTAGAAAACAAAATCTGCAGGCTTGATGGACTCAGTGCAGAACTGTGTGAATACAGTCATGATCTCATTCGAATAATTTTTCTTCTACAGTACATTCTGGCATCATGTCAACACCACCTCAGCTTTTGTTTTCCTTTTTAACCTTTTTCTCACAGTAGAAGTCAGTCACACCAAAGAGGCTTCATGTTTTGTGTGAATTCATTGCCAAGGAGACATCTCAAAATAATTTGGAAATGTGATTTTATATTAATGTTGTAGTTCAGGCAAAGACTATGGTCACTATTGAAAAAAAAAAAAAAGTGGTTGGATTTATAATAAAGTAACTGCAAACTGGGATTGTACTTTACTGTTTTGAATTTGGATCAGAACAGTGTGCACCATATAATAACCTTGACATTAGGTTATGCAATTAAATTTCAAATAAATGTATTAAGCCTCTTATAATTCAATTTGTTCCATTTTTGCCAGAAGTAATCTTTCTTCTCTTCTGGCCTACTGTTTTAGAAAATGCCTGCTCAAATTAGTTTGCACACAGATCTTTCTGATAAACTTAATTTTCACTGGAAGATTCATTCTCCTAATGGCTGTGATGGAAAATGGAAGATAGACTGTAAAACTTTCTGCAGTCGAGGGTTCTTAAAGTACTTCTGATAGCATTATGGATGGTCTATATCATGCTGCATGAAGTTCATTTCTCATCCAGGATTTGGTTTTGGGTGATGAAAGCCCTTCCTGCAGCATTGCACATGAGTCACTGCAGAAAGAAACTCATGGGACAAGCTATTTCTGCTTCTAATGAGCTTGTGATCAGCAATGTCCTTGACAGTCAGACTGCAGCCCAACAATAACCTATGGAGTTTTAAGGAGAAAATATCACGAGCATTCCTTCTGGGGAAGTGTATATGGGCTGACTTGAGTGGAGCACAAGCAAAAAAGGAAGGGCAAGGAAGGCTGACTGTGAGATCAAGATCTGTAGAGAGCTACAAGGAATGTATCAGTCAAAAGACCACCAGGGTGCCTGTTCTAATACCTTATTCTAAATATGAGTGGGTTTTGCAAAAGAAACATGCATGCATTAAAGATTTTATTTTCAGATTAATGTCACAGTATAATAAAAATTCAGCATCTTAGATATGGTCTTTTGAAATAAGCTAGTTCAGGGAAAAAAACACATATTTACTTGCACAGACTCTTTTTTCTTTTTTTTAATTTCACCTAATGATTTAGTGTAAAAGCTGTCCGAAATGTCTAAAGAACAAAATTTGCTTGTCCTTTAGAAAAATAGTTAGGAGACTAAACTATTTACAGACATACAAATCCACATCTACTAAAATCCCTTTTCTGTACTTTTTCTAATTGAATGAGTGTATAATGTCTTCCAGTGTTTTAAGTACTATAATATATTAAATTCCAACTACTTCAAGCAGACCAAACAGTGAAAAAGAAAACAAAAAAACTTAAATTTTAATCTTTCATAAATCACAGAATCACAGCATGGTTTAGATTGGAAGGGACCTTAAAGCTTATCTTGTTCTGACCCCCCTGCCATGGGCAGGGACACCTTCCACTAGACCAGATTTCTCAGAGCCCCATTCAACCTGGCCTTGAACACATCCAGGGAGCTTCTCTGGGAAACCTGTGGCAGTGCCTCACCACCTCCACAGGAAAGAATTTCTTCCTAATGTCTAATGAAAAGATACATTCTCTCAGTTTCATAGAATCATAGACTGTGCTGAGTGTGAAGGGACCCATCAGGATCATCAAGTCCAACTCCTGGCCCTGCACAGGACACCCCAAGAATCACACCATGTGCCTGAGAGTGTTGTCCAAACACTTCTTGATCTCTGTCAGGCTTGGTGCTGTGACCACTTTCCTGGGGAGCCTGTTCCAGTGCCCAGCCACCCTCGGGGGGACAAACCTGTTCATATCCAACCTAAATCTCCCCCAACCCAGCTTCAGGCTGTTTCCTTGGGTCCTGTCACTCATCACGAGAGTGAACAGATCAGTACCCGACCCTCTGCTGCCCCTCATGAGGCATTGAAGACCACACTGAGGTCTCCCCTCAGACTCTTTTTCTCCAGGCTAAACAAACCAAGTGACCTCAACTGCTCCTCATAAGGATTCCCCTCGCCTTCTTTTGGACACTCTCTAATAGCTGAATGTCTTTTTTATATTGTGGTGCCCAAAACTGCACACAGCACTCGAGATGAGGCCACTCCAGAGCAGAGCAGGACAATCCCCTCCCTTGCCTGGCTGGCAATGATGTCCCCCAGGACAGGGTTGGCCCTCCTGATTGCCAGGGCACTGCTGACTCGTGTTCAACCAGGACCCCCAGGTCCCTTTCACACCTGTTCTCCAGCCTCTTATTTCCCCCTCTATAACACATCCAGGGTTGCTCCATCCCAGGTGCAGAATCCAGCACTTGCCCTTGTTAAACTTGAGCAGGTTGATGGTTGCCCATCTCTCCAATGTGTCGAGGTCTTTCTGCAGGACCTCTCTGCCTTTGGGGAAGTTAACAACTCCTTCCCAGTTTAGTGTCATCAGCAAACTTCCTTAATGTTCCTTTGAGTCCTGCATCCAAGCAACTGATGAAGGTATTGAAGAGAACAGGGGTGAGGATGGAACACTGCAGAACCCTACCAGTGACAGGACACCGGCCTGATATCCTCCCATTCACTATAACCTTTGTGCCTGACCTGTGAGCCCATTGCTCATGCACAGTGTAACTCATTTATCCAGCTGTGAGCTGGACATTTTGAAAATCTAAAATGATTTAAGAGCATGTATCTTACATATTTACCATTAGTTTTAGCTAAGTGACAGAAAAAAAGATCATAATGGATATGGGTATTTTTCACTGATAATTAAATATCAAAATAATTTTGGAAATTACTAATTAATTTACTAAGTTACAAAGACATTCAAAGCAATATTAATTAAGAATAATAATTAAGAATACCAAATCTCTTCTAAGTAAAAAAGGGAAAAAAATAAATATTGGATTGTGATGTGTTATTTCCTGAGGAAGCACGAAGTTGGTTAAAATAGCTGAACTGCAGTTTACTTGTATGGCCTAAAAATAATACTTACCTGTTAGAAAACTATTAGGTCTTAAGAGAATATTTGTGAAGTTTATGAAGGCAAAACAAAAGTGCTTAAGTTCAGGCAAATAAAGAAATCCCATTCTTTGTTTCCTACTCCATTGGAGCTGCCCAATTCCCCAGCTGCCTGTACAGCTGGAGGAATTAAGCCTGCTTGAATGTTTTAGATTAAAGCAGTTACAACTCAGAGGTAAAAACCAATATATCTAAATGAAGCAGCTTTGTCAGTTTGAAATTTCCTGTACACTACAAATTGAAAGAGGGATGGTTTTGACACATGTGAGGGTCCAATTATTTTTCTGGCAGAGAGACTCATGAAAAAAATGTATGCAAACTGAAAGAAGGAAGGGAGAATTCTGCATTAAGTAATTGCTGTTATTCCCCAAATGAATCTTCTACAATTACATTTGATACCACACTTGATTGCCTTGCAATGGTTGGTTAACTAAAGCAATTTTGTTTCCAGTTGGGTGGCTGTATTAATTGTACTTACACATGTATAAACATAAGGGATATCTCATTGGTATTTTAAAAGGGGAGTCTGTATGGATAGCCTATTAACATCCACTTATTTATACGGAGACTGAAACTCAGGCTTTTAAGAATTAATTATCACATAAAAATGCCACATGAAAAATTCTTTCAGTATGCTTTATCTTTTAACCAGTAGTGTCATTTTATATTCTTCTGTGTAAATGATGTTTTTCTACATCTTAGTAATTTTGAGACAGCATTTCCTCTGGTGATAATATGTAGGCTGGTGTTCATGTACCAACTGGGCTAAAAATAATGACAAAAGGTCATGGGAGTATTACTTTGGAATTATGGTTTGTTTATTTTTTTCCAGTAAAAATTTTGGCTGCATAAAACTGTAGTGAAAAGTTGCTCAGCAAAGAAACAGAAGATGAAAAGGATAACTAAGATAAAATAAGTTTTCTATCACCAGAGTTGATCCAAGCAGTGACCTGCAAGAGCAGAGCAGTAGTAGGTATCTCTGTTGTATCTTGCAGTTTGAAGATTTTCAGGACTGTCTGTAATTTATTGTGGCTATTACAACACTGCTAAAACACTGTATCTTAAAAGCCTGGAAAACAAACAAACAAACCATGGAACTTTCAGCTTTGACACAATTTCATTATAAAGAGGCAGTTTACTAAATGTATTTAGTCTCTTGAAAGAAGGAAAACTCTGTGAAGGAAACAAACTAGAATCCTTTTTCCCTCATCTCTTCAGAGAGAGGATACAGCTCTCTCATGGCTTGTACCTCTGATAATCCTCTTCTGTGCATAGAGCATCTGTGAGAAATGATACAGTTGAGATTTGGCACCAGACCTCCAGCACAGAGAATTGGTCCTCACAGGTGCAAAGTAGGTGTGGGAGCCTTTCCTAGTAAGTCATACACACTTTATAATTTTGTGAAAGTTATAACACTAAACACAGGCGAAGTGTGAAAGCTGTCTGTGTCTTCACACAATGTTTTGATCCAAAACTACGTGAAATAAATCTTCAATTAATTTTGATTCGTTTTGGATAATGCCTCACACTTCTAAGGTCTTTGTGACTTGAAGAAAACATCCAAGTCATCGATTTAAATTGGCAGATTTAAATTGACAGATGGTCAATGTTTTAAGGAGGATATTTTATTCTCTGAAGGGCTGTGTGCCACCTCTTCTGTGACCTGTAGCCTTCATTTGTGTATAATTTAAATTAAATGTGCCCTATCTTACTAAAAGGAATTAAATAACATTTTTTTGCCAGTGATTGCACTTGGACATCTTTCTACTCAGGGGATGAAGCTCTGTGTGAGTGCACTGGGAGTAGTAGGAAGGTGAGGTGAAAAGGAAATAAGGATAAATTATATTTACTGAAATTGTTTGGGTTTAAGGGTCGCTCTGATGTTTATTTGAAGTGTATCAAATCACTTATACCTGTTCATGTCATGAAAGCTCACTGTGAATGTTGTAGGATGTATTGGTTTTGAAAACAAACCAGTGGGAAATCGCAAGTTAGGATTAAAATTTAATGGGAAAATAATTAAAAATAAGTGAAATAATACAAGGAACAAAGCACTGACAAAGTCAGATACAACCTGACACCCTATTGGGGTGGTGGTAGCAGTCCAGATGAAGTAGCTCAGTTGACATGGTGACCCTATGGAAGGTCTGGTCTCCAGCTGAAGGTCCAGTGGTAGCTCTTATCCTCCAGGAATCCAGTAGAGTGGGCTCCCTCTGGCAGTTCCAAGGCTGAGTTATATCCAGGTGGGAAATGCTCGGCTCCTCCCTCCTGGGCGGAGCATCTCACAATAGGATGAGATAAGTCCATGAGTCATGCAGTGGTTTCTTGCTGGCCCCTTGTCTGTTATCAGGGGTGGGTGATAGCAGGAGATAACAGCTAATGGCCCACAGCTGGTGGTAATAGAATATATTGTAACCTAGGACACGGGAACATGTATTTCTGCAGTTTTCTACAAGGTTTGTCAAAGTGAGACAGGAGACACAATAGTTACAGCCTTTGGAACATGCTCACCTCAGCTTCCCAGGATCTCCATCATTAGTAAGGAGAGTTTCGTCTTGGCGGAGAAGTCCTCTGTGAACGTGTCCATGCTGAAGCCTGTTGGGAGATGTGGCATAAGCTTCACCAGATTAGTGTGGAACTTGTCTGGCGTTCACTCCTGGGAACAAGATCCCACTGTTTACTTGTCTGTTCCCAACATCCTGCCCCCTAATGTTTGGATTCTTATTTCAAAAAGTCTTGGTGTACCTTCTGGTTTGCCAATATCTAGCAGGCACTAGTTAGATAAAAGAAAAACATCTTTAAGACAATTAAAAAAAAAAATCCAGGTCATTAGAAACCTTTTTTAAGAGTAGTGTTGCTTGCTATCTTGCCTGGAGTTTTGTAACTTCCTAGAGTCTCTCAGGTGTGTCTTTCAGTCTAGAAATCATTGATTTTCCTCTAAAATATGGGCTGCCATAGGAGAGCTCTTCCATGCTTTATTTCAATTATGTATCTGATATGATCCTATATGAGAATTACGCCAATGAGTGTTAGTGTGATTAATCATACTGATAATCCTTTTTTTTTTTTTTTCCCCCCCACATTTCAGGAATTTTAAACCAATTAGGAAGCTGATGAGGAAGACAGTGGTAGCAATACAATCAGAATTAAGATTATATGTAAGCAGGGATTTAAAATGTGTAGCTATAGAGGAGCTAGCTTTTGGTCTTTTCACATTGGTTATTTACCATCTCTTAATGAGCTTACCTTCAGTAAAAGAGTGTAACTTTATAATGTAAATCATTGCAAAGATCTCATCTGTGCAGTGAAGTGCTCCACTGGTTGGAAACTTGCCAAAAAAGCTTTTAGAGTAAAGCAAAGAAACACCTTCAATCATTGTTGAGGGCTTTCAAGCATTCCATTTTATCTGAAAAATCAAATATGTTAAAGACATCTAATACACTTTTTACTTATTGACCAGACAACTCATTTTAAAAATGTGCAGCTTCTGAAAAAGAGGTGGAGGGAAGGATCTAGGTAAGAAGAAAAGAAAGGTGTGATTTCTATTATCAAGCCGCCATACGTATGCATTATCACCTTCATTTTGAATGAGGCTTTAATGTGCTTTCAGAACAAACATCTTATTAAAAGCAAGATATACTATTGTACTCAATTTATTAACACCCTGTAGGTTCTTCACTTTAAAACTGAGAAGTACAATATGCTAAGAAAAGCTTTTGCAGGCTGCTATTGTGCACATTTTCTAAGAGTTCATTGAATTTTTTGGCACAGATAAAGCTAGCTGGTTTTTTGATTTTACCTTCCACCCTCAAATTCAGTTGCTCATGTAAATCTGGGACAAGTAATTCATAGCACTTTACTACCTTTGGTGAATCAGAAATGGACTTCAAGGATGCTGTTTATTTTGTCTGTAAGCTTTTTTGTCAAATGTTTTCATTTCAAAACTAACAATACATTTTTCTGTGATTTATCCTTATCAGCATAACTAGGATCTGACTAGTTTTTTCAGTTTCCAAGGAAAACCTATTTCCCTGTTGCTTGTCACATATTATTCTATCCCTTTTTATACTGAATTTAGGAAACGAGCCAATATTTTGGAGAAAAACCAACTTAACTTATTTGTCAATATTTACTAATTGGAAGAGAGAGAAATATTTTTTAATTAAAACTAAAAAAAATGATATAATTGAATATGCACAAAAAGTTAATCAATGGCATAAGACTCAAATATAGCTTCTCATAATGAAGGCAGACTTCTAAATTTGAGAAATTCAGAAAATATTGCAAAGGTTTGGTTCTTCAGAGAAGGAATTCCATTCATAATAGCAAACCTTGGCAATTGTTTTTAAGGAAATTAAACTCAAATATGTTGGAAATATTTCCTACCAGAAAAAGCAAATACTGTGAATATGTAGATATGGACTTCTACATGTATTATTTAATACTAAAAACAGAGCTTTTCTGAAAGTCTGAGATGAATGGATTGAATTATTGGAGGTGGAGATATTTGTGGGTTTCTTCACTCCACTTGCTTGTGTTTTTTTCCAAATGACAAAACCACAGGTGTCATGCAGGCCCTGGTATCTTACCTGCTTTTGTAATAGGATTCCTGTAAGATACTAGATGAAGTTTTGGCATATCTTTATCAAATCTCATTACCTTTAGGGAAGGACCTAAAAGGGGAGTTGGAAAGTTTCCATATTTAAAAGTTTGTAGACTCCTACACTCCCAAGAAGCCTTGCTCCTAGAAAAGAGGCTTGTGCAATGGATGAGAACAGAAAATGTTTGATGTCTGCACTTTTTTGCAGTTGAAATACAATAGAAATTTTAATAGGTGTTTCATTTTGCATAGACTTTCAAGTGCTCTGAGAGTGCAAGACAATTCTACCATTAAGAGCTGCATTTTGCTCAAGGGATTTGGGAATTCTTAGCTTTCCATCTCCTGAGTATAGTGTAATTCTCATTAGAATTTAAACAAAAGGTGAAAGTGTGTCTCTTGTATGTCCTGCAAATGATGATGTGTGATTGAAGTAGTGTCAGATATTTCTGTAGACTTGGCCACAAAGCAAGAAATGTGCATAACACAGAGCAGAGGAATTCTTCAAAATTAGCAATATCCTAACATGTCCTAGCATCATGTAAAGAAATGCTTAAAAATTCTACCTGATTTGACCAAAAATGTATCTTTTAAGCATTTGCTTTCTTTTTTCCCCAGTTACTTCTTTCTATCAACTATAAGCAAATAAAACTCTATAAATAAATAGACAACTCTAGGTTTCATTGGAAGGATATGAGAATTTATCAAGTTTTGAGGACTCTGGGCCACCTCTGTGACTGTGATTCATGTGTTTGTAGAACACATTATCATTCTGTTTTAATTTTCCCATATTTTAGTCACAAATTATATTGCGTTGAAATACTGTGAAATGTAACTTTTTTGAAAATGTGAGAGTAAATATAAAAATGACCAGACTAGATCCTTGCTTTTAAAAATGGGTCAATAATCCCTGATGAATTATTAATTCAGGTAGGATTGTCTTAGTCCTTTGAGCATTACTACTTCTCAGGAGGGTAACTTCAGATTTGCATTTCTTAAGAGTTACACATGAGTACAGTAGAACTAAAAAGTTTGACTCTATTGATATTTTTCTGTGCTTGCACAAAATTCTAGTGTTTTCACCTAATAAAACTTCTTGTGCTTTGTCCCTTTTTCTGAGATTTTTTCCACATAAAAATTTAAAGAAAACTTCCAGCAAAAGTTTTCTGTCAGACTGAATGTTCTCCATATAGGCAAGTTTATTTTAATCTAATTTCCTATGGGCATCATAGTTTAAATGACCTCTAGACCTAAAGTATTCTAAAATGCTCGTAGACCATCTTGCCATAGCACTTCCCCACCTTACCAATAGATCATTTCAGTTTTATTTTACCAGTATTTGCAGATATTTTGTCCTAAATCTGTGTTGCTGTGAAAAAGGGTAGTTTGTTTTTTTGTTTGTTTAGGGTTTTTGTTGTTGTTGTTGTTTTTGTTTTTGTTTTTGCTTTTGGTGAGAGATACCAGCAAGAAAAAAAAAAAAACCCAGAAGCTGGATTAAGACTGAATTTTTTTCAAAACCCTAATGTTAATATATTTATTAATCCCAAGTGAAGATTGCCATTTCTTCTGCTGGCAGTTGACTTAACTTATTTTCCTTATTACAGGGATCATGCCACATGGGAAATTTAATTCCAAATACTTCCAGTCTCTCTCAGTCTCTCGTGGTTTGGGTCTACATTAATTACATAGGGGCACGTAAGAGTACGTGAGCATGCAAAACCTGTTGAGGTGATGTTGGAGGCATGTAGGAAGCCAAACAGAGTATTACCTCCTACAGACCTGCCAGCACAGTCAGTTGAGAATGGTTCCTGTGCTTGCTGTGCCACAGAATGTGTCTGGGCATTGCTTAGGTGTCTTGGGGGCATCTGTAACAAGCACAGTACGGATGAAAGCAGAGTGTGTTCAGGATTGATCTGTGTTTTATTTTGAAACATAGACATCTTACTCTCTGTGAAGAATAAAGCATGCTCGATCCTAAAAAGTCATGTGGTTACACATCAGTAAGCATATCCTGTGTCAAGAATAACCACCAAGAGAAAATATTGTTCAAGAGAAAAAAAAAAATATTTATAGCAATAGATACATAGCAGCTACAGATAAATTTACCTTGAAAATTGGAAAGAAAAATCCATCAGTTTAGTAAGTTCTTCAGACATTCCACCAAGAGCAGTAGGAAAAATTTCCCTCTATTTCTGTGAAAATATTTACAATATTATGAATTATACCGTGATTGTGAACTATGAATGTTGCTTTTATGAAAAATAACTCTGACATGGACAAGACAGGATATCCTTTACACATTCACATCAGTAGTTTTTGCTGACAAGGGAACAGTTCACTGAACTACTTACATGTACTAGTAAGAGTAGAGCACTGCAAATCCATAAATCTAACTGAACTTGTATATATTTGTCAAGAAGAGGATGCGCTTAATTCGTTCAGCTCCTTGTGTCATCTCTATACTGATAAGAAAATTTTAAGATAAATGCAACTGAATTCATCAAACCTTTTTATCTGTAGATGAGGTCTGAAATATTGTATTTTCAGAAGCTTTAAATGTTTTAATATGAAACAGAGCAAATAGTCTTCTTCATTACTTCAAGATAATGAATTAAAGCTTACAGATTTCTGAGATATTAAACATGCTTTTCCCTATTGCTCAGTGTTTATAAACAACATTAAGGTGATACTTTGAGAATCAGACAAATTTTAAGATTGTGCTGGTCCTACTTAAATGGCTGGGAGTTATTTTTATACACATATAAATTGTATAAATTTTCCTCTGTGTTTATACTTACACATGTATTTATACATGGATCTACATGCATATATGCTCAAAGAGATCACCTAATAGTGTTTGTGTATTTATGTCTATGTACAGGAACACACATTTAGCTGAATCTCTTGGAGGTCTACAAGGAACTAAAGCTGTTGTGTTCAGATAGTCTGAGAACATGAGTGGTTAAAATAGTATGTGCCCATACTTTTGAAATTTTACCTCTTTCATGTTTTAAACTCCAGGAATATCTTATATTCGGTGTGAGCAGCATCTTTGTGTCTTACTGCAGGAAGGAAGTCCTGGCCCTTGGAGTCAATTTGCACAGCTGGCAAATGCTCGGTCAGTGCAGGAATGCATGGTTTACTTATTCCTGTGATTTTCAGTTCACTGTGTCCCAATAAAACACAAGACTGTGCTGGTCTCACAAGGATAGTGGGGTTTGACGCAATGCCGATAAAGTGTTAGATCACTGGACAAGTGTTTGGAGGTATTTGTAGTACAATACCTGCTGAAATAGCTTTGGAGGACTTTTCTAGGCAAAAAGTAGCTAAGTTAGGATGGCTTCTGCTCATACAGTTTTCTGGAGCTCTAAGAGTTGTCAGTCCATCACGTTCAGTAAACTTCCTAAAGTGAAACCAAAAGAAAACAACCTCTAGCAAGGTGGATTGCAAAGTTTGTAACGTGAACTGTGTAAAATGAGGAGGGGGAAGGGAAGGGAAGGGAAGGGAAGGGAAGGGAAGGGAAGGGAAGGGAAGGGAAGGGAAGGGAAGGGAAGGGAGGGAAGGGAAGGGAAGGGAAGGGAAGGGAAGGGAAGGGAAGGGAAGGGAAGGGAAGGGAAGGGAAGGGAAGGGAAGGGAAGGGAAGGGAAGGGAAAGAGGCCCAGGAAGTTTTGGCTGTTGCCAAAGAGGTCATTGATGGGAGAAGTTTGGAATGACTGCTTTGCTGCAGTAGTGTCCTGCCTTTCTCTGCAGTTTTCATTGCTATGTCTCCTCTGGATGTGAACACGGCATCACTCTTGACAAGACACTTCACCCTTTTTTGCAGCATTCCTTCTTCTTTCCTTTTCAGCCTAAGTTTCTCATCTTCCATTATCTCTCTTTAAACACTTGTAGTTTCTCCCTCTTGTGCCTTCTGCCATCTCAGTTCACGCTTCTGTACTGTGTAATGGTGCTGTGGACAGCTGAGCTGAAATAGTCTCAAGCAACACAGCATAAATTTCAGGGGAAAAAATGATGCATTTCTTCAAATGAAAATCAGTTTAATATATACTTTCCAATTTGCTTCATACTCTCTTCTTCACTGTGATCTTCCAGTGTTAAGCTCTTTTTCCAGTAGCCTTCTTGGTTAGATTTGCAGAAGGCTTTCTGACTGTCTTTTTTGACAAATACCTGCCTTAATTTCTTTTTTTTTTTTTTTAACAAGAGAGAGCTATTTTGCTTGTTCAAAATTTCTCACATTGGCTCTTTCTTCACATCTTCACACTTCTGTTATATATCTGTCTGTCCACTCTGAATTCTAAAAAAGAGATGAATTCCAAAGAAGCTCTGATTTGTAAAGAATTTGAAAGTGAATAATACAGTGTAAGGGCCTAAACTTACACGTTAGCATAGATTATGATGGGAATGCTAAAATGCTGTGAACTTCAATAAGTCTCTGCCTAGAATAAGATTCATCTATGTAAAATTTAAAATACTTTTTGAATTGTGTGCAGTTTTTGAACCAGAAGGATGTGCAAATCCATAACTAGACGATTCCTTCTCTGAGTTGTTAAAGCCCAGGACTTCTCCCAAGGAGTAATTGCTGTTCTCTCCATCCCACTGACAGCCAGCAGCCACCAGTCTGGCTTTCAAAGGTTTCTTTCCATTTCTTTGCAGTTTGTGGCATAAGCATCAAATACCTGATAAGTGAAAAACCCCTGTTGTGATCCATGTAAGGAAACACAAACCTCTTTTCATTTAGTGCAGTCATTAAGATCGAGAAGGAGAAACATAATGGCAAGATGTTGACACCACTCTTAAATCCTATTTCTCTCGTGCATGGCTTCCCACATACCAGTGTAACATCACTAATTAAGAAGAAAAGTAATTTTGTTCTAATTATTTGTGATGTGAGCCTTTTGCTTGTAGTGATTAACTGGAAAAGTCTCCATCATGTTATGTTAAATAGTAAAAGGAATATTTTCCAGCTGCTGGCTTGTCTCATGCCACTGAACTACTCCTGAAATAACGTGTGCTCCTGAAGCTTTGCTTTATCGCAGTGATTGAGTGCAAGACGTGCACAAAACATCTGCCAAAGCTGAATAATTAAATTATGATTCCTTCTGTTCTTTATTAATTAGGTGAGCTTGGGATAATTCTTAGAGCCTGGTAACTGCTTTCCAGAGTTGTTTTCTCAGAGATAGAGAAAAATAATTTAAATTAAAGTCTTAAGAAAGATTTGTCTTTATAAGAGGCCCATTAAAGTAATTAACAGTCAATATGCCAGGTGTTTGTTATGTGGGTAAACCAAAGCAATCTGAAAAGAAAACATGGCCTGACATATTTTGAACTTCATTATGTTTGGTAAAGCTACTTGTCACATTTAGGAGGAAATGGAGAGATTTGGTAGGGTTTTTTCCTAATATTCATGCAAATTATGTAAGGCAAGCTATAGGAATTGTTTTTGGTTTTTGGGTGGTTTGTGGACACACCTAAAGTGATTGAATAAGCTCGATGAAGAATTGATCCAGAGAGAGAAAGAAAAGAGTGTTTTAAAAAATATATGTTGGAGATCATTAACTTTACAGGTCAGTGTCAGCATTGTAAAATGTGGTCCAAAGTTTGGATCATACTTTCATAATTTATATGTGAAAATTTTAGTTTTCCTGTGTTACACAGTATTGTAGTACCCTGTAGAAATATCTTAAAGTCATCCTATATTTTAGTTTTTTATATGTGAATAAAAGAGTCAAGAAAGAGCTGTATAAGGCTCTCTGCTGATGCAGTTTAAAGAAAATTATGCAAATTGTTGATATTTTTCTATTCCAGTGAGATTCTTAAAAGACATTAATGTTATCTGGGTATTTTTGCTTAGACTTTAGTTAGAGTGACTGTGCAGTATGTTTCTTGTGATACACGATTTTTTTTGTGAAGATAAGCCTTGGAATATACATAATTCACACACTCTTATGGATCACCAAGAAGCTACCCTCTTGAGTTTTTACTCCATTTTAGTGTCATATGCCTAAAATTTGATTCCTTTTTGTTACAGCTGATTGCAGCATTGATAAACATGGTCCTATTTGTTGGTTGTAATGGATAGAACACAGTGGCAATGTAACAAATGTACACAGTTTTTTTGGGGAGAAATTCTACTAAATGTTTGCCTACTGCATGGTAGAAAATAGTTTTTTGCAGATTTGTTGGAGTTGGAGGACTGGCATATTTTCTATATTTGGTTATGATAGTGCAAGCGGTTCATTACATCCCAGAACTTACATAAGTGTGAATTCAGAATGCCCATTTCTTGTGAGTCCAAAGTAAACTTATGTCCAAATTGTTTAACTAGGTTCCTGTACTCTACTGATCACAGTATTTACAATCGAGATCATGTGCAATCAGTTTAGACATTTTTTTAAAATTTATTTTGTTTTTATATTCTTTCATCAACTAAAGAAAGTAGTGCCAAATAATTATAATAAACATATTTTGCTGCTTTAATTAAACTGATCAGATAGTGTGATATAGAGGTTAATTAGCTGCTAACAAATTAATTTCGTTTTCCCACCTGGAAATCTGCTTTGTATTCACTTGCATTTTGCCTTATAAAAAGAAGCCATTCGCAGTTGCTTATACTTTGAGGAAGTTACTGTGATGAGGAAATTAGCAGTTTCCTGGACCTTTTGGAAGAATTTATTTACCAAAATTAAAATGGATTTAAAATATTTTTGTTTCTCAGGGTTGTCTCTGTCTTCCTTGCTTTTGGCTTAGAGGACTGGAGGAAGAATAGAGAGGATGGTTATTTCTATCCCTTTACATATGTAGCTGGTTCTTTTAAATTTGGTAACTCCAGAAGAGTCTTCTTATGATTTTCTTTCCTGGTCGTTTGTCACACATGCAAGTACATAAAATCCTAGGTTTTACTGTGGATCAAAATATCATTCTTGAGGATTATTTTTCAGCTTGACTGACTAAAATGACAGTCAGTCTGTGAAATTGGCAACTATACTAGGGCATAATACCAATATGGTTTTGCAACTCTAAATTTTCAGTAACTAAATTTTCATTCCTGCATAAAGTATTTGGCCTTTGATACTTTGCAATGAATAAAAAAAAATACTTAAGTGTTTGTCACATTTGATTTGCTTTGTTCACCAGTTGCACTAAAAAACTAAAGTAAATTTTAAAAAGTCCTCAAAATTAAAAAAAAATCATAAAAAAGTAGACTATCCTTACCAGTAGGGAAAATGCCAAAAATCCATTGTTATATTAACAATTATCTGCATATTGAACAGAGATTGCTGTTTGACTGCACGCCATTGAGCCAGAGGATGTCTTTATGCAGAAGTTATTCATGGGGTGTGTTGTATTCTTTCAGAAGAACAGACAGCTCTGTAGATTTTGATTGAGGTGTGTTTTTGTCTGACTTGTATTTCTCATCATCTTATCACCTATTATATTTAGCCTCACACATTCAACAACTTTTGACTTTTAATTCTACAGTCAAAGTGCAATTAGTACTTGAAATGTATTCTTAACCTTTTTCATGAAGTTAAGTATCATCCTGGCAGCCTAAGTAGTCCAATGGCAGTTTCTAACAGTTATTCTTACAGGGAAAAATACCTCAAAATTGGGGAATTTTGTTTGACATGGAGAAATGTTGCCTATTCTTTAAAGTTTCTGCAATGAACTCTAGAGATATGAAAACATAAGTACTCTTTCTAGTGTTTGTAATCCTTCTTTTTGAGGTTATGCGGGTAACCCTAATACTCTTCACTACTTCCCTTTTTTCTAAGTAAATGTATAATGTAGCATAATATGAACACTGAGGCAAAAGAAAAAAAAAATCCTACTTATTGTACCCTGTGAAAAATAGCAGGGCTTCCTCCTGAGATTTGAATGTGATTTAAAAAACTTCTTACTCAGCTTTACTAATTATAATTTGCACAAGACAAATTAAATCAAGCGTGGATAAATTCAGCACGTAATCAGATATTGTCACAGGGAGCAGGAGGACACGAGGAAAGGTGTCACTGTGAAGGTCAGGCCAGTGAGTGGAGCAAGGAGTGGATGGGTGGCAGCCCCATCTTTGCACAGAGTAAGCTGAGACCTGCCCTGGTCACAGGGCTGGTGAGTGGGCAGACCCCAGCCTGGGGTATATGAGATGTCAGATACCTAGACAAGATTTATCTTGGAATCTCAGATATTTCCAAACTTTTAGATTCTTCCAAGTTTAGACTTCAATGAACTCTTTGAAGATCTCAGTTTTTAACTCAGATACCTAAAATCTGACCACCGTCAGCACTGCTGTCTTTGGATCTAGACTCAGATCAAAATTCTTCAGAATCGATGTCAAGGGCTTGAAAGTATATCTTTCATATAATGTATTTTTATCTGGATTCTGTGTGTGTGCATTACACTTATCTGTTTATACAGATGCCTTATATAAGCCTTATATATAAGGCTTCTATGTTTTAGTCTCACTTTGAAGCATTCAGATAATTGATAAATTACTCATTTTATTTATCACTCTGATGCACCTGTGAATGATCAAGTGACCACCTCATGAAAATTGTCTATAAATTTGAAGGTTTGCAGATTGACAATTTCCGTGGAGGAATAACCTGTAAATAAATGCTGAAAAAGTTGATCTTTCTCACCATTTAAAAGAAAGAATATTCTATGACAAAGAGTGTGCAGCACCTTTAATTCTCCTTTATGTTATTTGCTGTAATCTTCACCTTCAACTTTTCATTTCAATTATTAGTCTCAGTGGAATCTTGAGAAAAGCCCTTTACATGAATCTGATAAAAAAGGCTTATCGTAAATTATAGTGCAGACCTGGAAGGTTTTAATTAGTGTATGAAATTTAATATTCTGACAAAGCAGTTATTTAATCAAATTATGTGTGGGGGAAAAATGTCTAACCCAAGTGACTCATTTGTCCATATTATGGGTAATATAGTGACATATTTCTTGATCAAGTGTTATTTCAATGTTTGATTTTTTATTTTAATAGTTTGATTTTTAAAATAGCTTGTTTCTATGTCCAGTTTCGAGATAATGTTTTAAATGACCTTTGTAACCGGTTTCTTACAGCCCATGTTCAGGCACTGTAATTGCATGCATACACTGTAATTATAATTGCGACTGGTTTACGATATTGCCTGAAATTTTGTTCACTTTAAAGACAAGTGATAAATCAGTATTTTTGCACATGGATACTGAAGGGGAACAAAAAAGCTATTCGCTGCTAATCCCCTTATTTTATATGTGTCATTTCACTTATATAAAATCACAAAGCTGTAACAGAAGAGATGGTAGTAGTTGATATTCTTTCATTTTTTTCCATATTTGCAAGCTTTTATTCCCTAATGTTATCCTCTTTAAAAATAAATGTAATATTTTTATGTGTGATAGGCCATATTTATCTTTCTTTTCTTAAAGGTCTAATTGTGACTTAAACTGCATGTCAGACTGTATAAAGGATTAAACTAAAACTCCCTGGATTATTTGTCATAGGATTTATTAGGAAAGGTTTAAACCTTAATTACCCCAAAGGTATTAGAGTGAACTTTTTTTAACACACTTCTTTATCCTTTAAGGAGATACAAGGAATTTTTTTTTTTTTATTAAAATGGATATTTTGCCAACACTTAGTGAAATGCTTCTTTAGCGTTTGTAGGCATTTACACTAATTTCCTTTGGTCTGCCTATAAAGAGTGAAATGGACCAGTATTATTAATATTTTAATCACTTCATGCTAAGCAAAAGGACTACCAGTTCTTTTACTTAATGTGACTGTGTTTTCCAAGTGTGTGGGATTAATATGATTTTAAAATGTTCTCCAAATTTGTATCTATAATTCTAAGAATTTATTTTTAAACTGGAGAGTCAAGATCAGACTTGTGTTTGCAGTATGGTTTGGTTTTTCTCAGATTTTGATTTCTTTCTCTACCTCTTACCTGCAAACTAAAAGAATCCTCACTACCTGCAGATTACCTGAAACATAGAGCAGCTTTTATACATTGCCTCACTTTGGGTGCTTTAGCACTTTTTGGGTAAGTGCTTAGAAGTCATGGGAAGTATCCTGTTTTGAAACAAAATCCAAATAAACATATTTGTCTGTATTTTCAGACTTTAAAATATGTACTACTAATTATGCGGTAATATATATTGCAATATAACCTGCTACACTGGTTATAGGTTTGCCTCCAGTGGTTTCCTGAAGAAAACCTTTGAGTTTTGGAGACCTTTAACAAACACTCTTCTGTTTTCTTTTCTGAGGGAGCTCATTATCTTCTAGTATCTCTGTAATAGCTAAAAGTATAATTTTTTTACTTTCACATTTTACCTACAATTGTTTTGGAAATGCATCTTTTAGGGAAGAAAGGATAATTGTGATATCTGTCAAAATTAATACACTATATTAATTTCTTATGATATGAAAAGCTGAAGAAAACGCTTTTTCTTCTCCTCCCCCTTTCTTTATTTTATTTTTTTAAAATAGTCTATTTATTTTCTTGTAGTTCATTATAGAATCTCATAAAGTTTTAGAATTCACTTTAGGCCAATCTCCCCTGTAGGCCTAACACCATTTTAGGCTGCATCACAGGATCTGGATTCAGTAGAGCCTCTAGGAAGCCCATGGTTAGACCTGAGGGTTTATGTAATCTTAACCACAGCTTCAGGGAATGCAACATTTCTGAAAAGACTGCATTGGATGTTTGTAGAAAAAGACTTCAAAAAAACAATCCTTAGACTAGTTGGTGGAGCACATATTGCATGAAAAGTTCTTGGAATTCTAGCATAAGGTTAAGAGAGGAGGTTTACCTGCAGACACTACTACATGACAGGAGCTTTCATTCTGGCACTGGGTAAAGGAGGATGCATATCTCTTACCAGCAAAATGACATAGATATACTATTACAATTTTTGCTGTATGTAATTATCTGTAATTTCCAATGTCCTGTTGCAATGTGATCCCTTCTCGTTGTTCTTGAAAGAACTTGATTGGAAAAAGCATTATTTCCTGAGATGAAAAGCCAGCTTCAGCTTCATTCATATAATCCTGAGTTGAGTTTAGGCATTTACTTGTTGAATCAATGGACTCTGTCTGTAAATTTGCTCTTTAGAGAAGCCAAATCTGAGTGTAAGTTAATGCTGGTGTGAGCTTAAATTTCATCTGCAGATATTCCGAAAAATGATGTTTTCCCAGGCTTTTCTTCTACATTTTTCTTCAAATCTCTAGACACAGAGATTATGGAGACCATCAACTTGGGATTTTGTGTGGTGAAATTTAAGAATTTATTAATATTACTCAATTGTAATGTTTCCCATTGGAATTTTTGTCTACCCTGAGCTAGAAAACAGAGAACTATTGAAATGAAAAGCAGTGTAAAGACAGTGGAACAATCTCACTCCAGCAGATAATACTAGCAGTGAAAGTGTGGAAGAAAAATTACAATAGAAAAGAAAATAGAGTTAAAAATAGAACATTTATGACCTGGTCCTTAATGTAATTTTCATATGGCTTGCCTATGTCTTTCTCAGATACTAAACCTTTTTGCTTTGAAAGGGGAATTAAAGATGTTGAAAACTACCCTTCACCTTCCCAGCTGCAGGGATTTTTTACAATCATATGCTGATACTACACTAAAGTTTTTTATTTATGCATATGCTCTCCTAAAGTCTTTCTTTCATTAGTTTAACTTCAGGACTATATTACCAAATCCCTTCAATGGTGAACAGAAATAACAGTGAGTCTTTACCTCCTCTTGCTCACAGCATTACTGGTTAAAGAACAAAAATAAATATCTGGGATATTTACACTGTACCTTCATTTTGCTGACCAAGTTTGCAGTATTACTTGGTGGCAAAAGTGTACAACAGTGGGAAGATTCAAATTCTTTGTGTCAAGAAGTTAATAAATAACTAAACTACTCACTTGAGAGCCAGCAACAAAGCAATTTGTTCTTGTCAACTACAAGTGGTTAAATTATGAAAAATTGTCCTCTAAAGATCTGAGTGATCCATGAATCTAATTTGTGAACCGTACAGCATTCAGTGTGTTGTAGCACTGGTTATCTCATATTTTCTGTATTAAGAATAGTGAGATATGTCCAATGTCAGTGTCAGTTTATGCATTATATAGGTAATATTTCCAGGCAGGGTAATGGACTACAAGATATGAATAGCCTGACAAAAAATATCTAAGTCATTTGGGCAGGGAGTGTTTATTTTCATGAACTGGTAAATATATCATGTTCCTGAAACATCATTCTAATAGGTGATTTAAAAAATACTGTTCAGTACAGCAGAGATAAATAATAAAGCTATGCCAGCTTTGAGAAATTTAAACAAATAAGTATAAAAGACAAGGAAAATGTAATTGTGAAAACCAAGAATCATTTTGTTTGAGTAGATAAAGAGAGTTGTGTCTATTGATGACTATGTTAAAAATCCTATACAATAATGATTTGATGAAAGGGTAAACAAGAGCAGTGGAGAGGGGCTCAGGAAATAAACTCATATCTAGGTGAGAGTCAATACAAGAGAGGGCCTAATAGAAATTGTGTTTCATGAAAATGTTTCTTTTAAAAATGAAAGCAGTAAACAAAAAAATATATCCAGTTAATTATGTCTGTATTGCTTTTCCTGCTCTTATTTTTACTGACAAAAACCTTCTAGGGATGAGACTGTGAGGTAACTGCTCTAATACAACCTGGCATAAAGAGTTGTGGTGAACAATTTTTTTTTCTTTTTTTTTTTCTTTTTTTTTCTTTTTTTTCACCTAACAGGTGACCTTGTGATGAAAAGACTTGTGTTAACATTTCTGGATAGTACCAGTTAGAGCAGCATCCTTTGCAGTTTCAAATGTTGCCTCCTAAAGAATCAGAGAGGCTTTTGAACCGATCACATTTTTTACAGAGCAGCTATTTTGTACATAGCTATTTGCAAAGTGAGGATGAGCCAAAGAAAATAGAATCTTTTGCTCCTTCGGACTTACTCAAAGGCTTCCACAAGCATTTTATGGACTTTTCTTTACAACAATCAAGTGAAGAAGCAATTTCTCCTGTGTCTGTACTGACATGAGATCTATCTTTGTTGTCCAGATACCCATACAAAACCAACTGACGTATGGAAAGAAGAGTGTCTTTACAGAAAAGTGGAAAAGTTCATTTTGAGGGAAAATGATGAGTTTATATTAATAGCATTTACCTCAAAATGGCATTTAGCTAATCTGTAATATACTTCATGTTTGACTCTCTAAAAGGTCACAAAGGAGAATAGATTATATCATTATTTATGGAGTGAGTAAAATTATGGTTTGTAAAGATGAACTGCATTACCTTGGAATACATGTCATATATTTTAGTGACAGTAAAAATTGTCATTGGCTTATCCACTTGAAAAATGATTACTGAAAGCATTTTTTCCTGTTGGTATTTATAAAAGAAAACACTTTGTTGTCTTCAACTTTTTATTTAGATACATAAAAGGTGGTACCATAAACTGAAAAAAAAAAAATTGAGACAATTTTTGGAGGTCAACAGCAATCACCTATTTTAAGCACACTGCTGGATATGAAGAAATGTAACTTCTCCTTTTCTTTCCTTCAAAATCTGTAATGGTACTTAAAAATACTATGATCATACGTGTCTCTATTTTATACAGAAATGCAAAACAAAAGTATTCCATAGGACATACCTCAATTTTCAAACTGCTGTAGAAGTTAGCACTGAATGGAATTTCTGACTGATTTTGGAATGTGAACTAGAAGCCTTCTTCTTCTTTGCTTTGCTTGAATTACATGGTACAGTGTTTCCACAGAGCTGCCAGGGTCTGCTCTACTCTCCAACAGCCAGACTCTCCTGTGTTGTATTTTCACAGATTTTATTTTCGCAGTGGGAGGTGAATAAAACAATAACCATGTGTGCAGCAAATACTTACTCCACTTAGCAAAGCCCGTGCCTCGGTGTATCTATTGCCTGCTGGATGTCATGGTGCATAAATCCCCTAATTGCACAGTGAAAGTCACATGTCTGTGACAGAAACAGCTTATGGAAGCCTTTAATGAGCTCTGGAGTTTGTCCAATGTTATCTGTACTTTTCTAGCTGTGTTTTGAGTGACTTATGTAGCCTCCCACAGAAGAGCCATTAAATGAATGAAGTTAAGCACGAGCAAGGGAAATTGTGCATGCAGCAGAGAGCAAGCAAAGATCAGAGTCTGTCATGTTTCAAAGAGAATACATAAAGAACTGTGGGTTTATTTCAAAATGTATCTTACAATAGTAGAGATTATTGCTACATAAATTTATTCTCCTTTTTCAAACTAACAGAATTACTTTTCTTTCTCTTACAGAATAATGATATAATCTATTACAATGCAAAAGACGATCAGAATGATGTAAGTAATATGTTTCATTTAATTTCATTGCCGGTAATCTCAGAAAATTAGGGTATTGAAAGTATTAATGAAACTCTAAGACTATAATTTAAAGATTTGGCAGAAGCAAAAAAGCAAAAAGCTTAAAATGTTTTCAAAAGTTTCCTCAAGAGCCAGACAATATTTTATGTTCTAATTCTCAAAGTCTGTCTCCTCTCATAGAGTTTGAATTACTGGTCAGGCACAAAATGTGCTGGAGAATGAAGATCCTGACAGCAGTATAATTCACTTTTTGAAATGTAATAAAATCATAATTATAGGATTGGAGAATCAAGATGATAAATGTAAATAATTCACTTTACTCTGAAGGAACCATTTTCTGGCCTCATTTTCCAAGACCATATTATGTTGTTTTGTACTATTTGTAATACATTTTTTACATGAGCAGAAAGAAGATGTGAAATGTTACTGAATAATTATTTTCATTCACTTTGTGATCATTTATATGACTGTAATAAGATTTGGGAATATTGAAAATCCAATCACAAGAGTTAGGGTAAATGTATGATACTTCAATTCCTGATTTACTAAAACTCTTACTTTAAAAGGTTTGAAGTCTCCTATCTGCCATTAATTGTTAAAAATCTTAATGTGCTCTGGAGGCAATGCAAGTTATCCTTACCTTCACTGGAGATAATACAACTGCTTGTCTTCATTATAGATTTAATTTATAAAACCATAGAAAAATGTTGTAAATGTATTAATCAGAGTTGCCAGCGTGCTTCATTCGCACTTTTTAATTGTGTACTTTAGAGATTGATGGCATCACTATTGTAATTGATGCTTCTGCTGTAAGGCAATTAAAGAAGGTACATATATCATGTCAAGCAGAACTTTTTCATATGGTTGTATAGAGATATGAGTACTTGATTTCAGATACAACAAACTACTGAGTTGTAAAGTTTGCATGATTTAAGTAAATTTCATTAGAAGTAACCTAAATTTGAAATATATTGTTCTATTCTCATTAATTTTACTGGGATGGCAGGTGCTAATCTTCTCTGGAAACAGAATTTCAAAGATTAAATATTGGATTTTTAGTCTAAGTATACCAGATAATGATGGTAGATTGTGGTGTGAAATTAGAGACTGTGATGTATCTGGTATGATTGGGTAGTATTGGGAAAGGTCTTGAGATTACTACTTCTGCAACCTAAATCCAAATCTGTTAGGCAAGATAGGAAAGGAAATACAATTTCAGATTTAATTGTCTTTGTTTTTTATCATTTTCTTCAGGATATTCTTTTCCCTTCAAGAAAAGAAGTACACACACCCACCTTAAAACAAATTTTGTTAGATGATATATTGTTTTATTTCTGTTTTAGTTTTAATTTCTTTTTATGTCCTTTTGAACTATTAGAATGAAGTTTATAATAATGTTTATTGTCAAGGCGTGATAAGGATACAATGATCCTTTTTTAGTCATAGTGATTTTTTTTGAGAAGACCTTCATCCAGATCTCAACTATGCATGCAAACACCACAGACTCTTCTTCCCTCTTCCAGCCTGGAGAAAAAAATGCTTGAGATAGCTTTTTTCTTTCAATATTGAGAAATTTTAATGGAATCATCTCTGAAGCACTGGTTAGTAAAACAGCGTTTGCCATCCATTTCTTTCTGTCTCTAAGAAGTCCAGACTTTCTTTCCTCTTCCATGCTGTGAGCCTTCATTTATTCACAGGAAATGATATTGTGTTTATCTTTGAGTACAATCAAGAATAATTAGTGGCAGAAATTAATTTATTAAAATTAGACGTCTAAACTAATCTCTGTGAGTATCTCTGGAGAGCTGTTCAGTTTGTTTTGAGACGGGTGTCTAAGATCATCTGAACTAAATCAGTTCTAGGTGTGTGTTTCTCTGTGTTGACCACATTCCTGTAACAGATCATTCTAGATCTTAACTTTTGGATGTTGAAGAATTAGAAGAAATTAATCTCACAGTTCTGACCTGACAGTTTTTGTTTATCTCCACTCATCCTTTGAATATTACAGAGCTTTTACAGAAGAGCAATCCTCTTAAAGTCTGTGTATTTTTTTGGTGTATGTTTATACACTGCAGAAAGCACCATTTGCTTTCCTTCTTCCCATTTCCACACCACATTCAGGAAATCCTTCTCTCATTTTTCATCTGCTGTCATGATGGGCCTTTTCAAACCTAATGACTGGGTTTGCTTGTACTAAAAAAAAATAAAAGAGCACGTGAAGGCAAATCATTCTCTGGCCTTTGGATTTCTCAGTCTGTCAGATAAAATGATCAATTTGTAACCCCATAGTCCATCAATCAGTAATAGACCTTTTGTACTCTTTATCCTACAACGGCAATTATATTCTGCTTGCTTATTTCCCCCTCCCCCCAGCACTCTATGTAATGTGTGAGCACTTGATGATAATTAATGAGTTTTATCCTCACAATAAGGTAGGAGGTATTATATTCCCATTTTTTATATCTCATAAGAAGATAATGGCCAAACTTGTAATTTAATACAGGTCTCCCAGGTTTTCATCCACTGTCCTTTTCCCAAGAACCCTTTCAGTTTGATATATTGCAGCCTGTTTGTGCACTTTAATTTGCAGGTGTCAACAGCTTGTTGTATTTGGACAAATGCTGCAGTGCTTATATAGAGTTTACACAACTTATACAACTGAATAGTCCCACATTAAGCTGCTCTTAGAGACAGGTATAAAAAGACTTCTAGAGACTGGAAGTGTGATGCCAGATTTCTGCAAGCCCAGCAGCTGCCAGTTGCTGGATTGAAAAGTGAAACTGAGTGTAATGGCTGGCCCAGACACTACATGGAAAGCTGGGACAGTGACTGTTTTTGCATGTCATCCAACAGATACAGGTTTCCTCTGGCTTTTCAAGGTTTTGAAACCTGCTTCTGATAAGACAGAACTTTTATAGGTAAAAGCTCCCTTTTATCTGCATGTGTAAAAGTAGTTCTATCTCAGTGCTTTCACTGTGTCTGAATGCAAGCATGCAAATAACCAAATCAATATTACCATCTGGGTTTAGCTAACAGTAGGCTTCAAAGCATCAGGTTTTTCCTGAGCTAAAGCTACTGACTTTTCAGTATTTCATAGACAGTGAAGGACAGGCACTCCCAATAACAAATTTATCTCAAATAATTTAGAATGAGCTTAAGTGCTAAACTGTAGAGGATGTAGTCTCCTTTTGCAGCAGGGCAGCCTAGCAAGAGTAACCAGCTAACTTCCCTAGCTCCCTCAGGTCTCTTATTCCCTCTGCTTTCATTGTATGACAACCAATATGGTTTGGCATTACAGTCACAACTATGATGTGTTGTGTTTCTTTTCATCTTCTCTTTGTCCATTCCTGCTTTGATACTGAAGAAATTTTTTAAATAAGTCATAAAAGATTTTCTCCAGCTATTCTCAGGTATGGTAAGTGGGCAAAGTCTAGGTCATAGGTATTGGAAAATCTAGATAGATAACTCCACAGTAACTGTGAGTTGCACACCCCTGCAAGAAGGTGCCAACAGGTAGGTGTTGTACATACAGCATATCTATTTAGATCTTATTTTTATGACTGCTGCTCTTCAAGTGTATAAGTTCCAGCTACTTTTAGATTTATTTTCTTCTCTCTCTGAAATACCAAGGTTTTTAACCTGGCCAAGGTGTGGCATGTACCAGATTAAGTAATATTTACATGGATCTACATACCTAGTTCTCATATTTTCTGTTTGTCACATCTCTTGATGGTATGTAGTAGAATTAGGCATGTGACAATTTCACTGCCTAAAACATAATTTACCAATTGTTATAGACAAAATTTTGTACATTCTTGGAGAATTATGATACTGAAATGGGCTAATGACTAAATTTGTAGACAGATTTAAATACTAATTGAGTGGTATTTGATAGAGATATCTTGAACTTGAACTCTTTGGGAACCTGGGCTGCATCTGTCCCAGTTACTTTGATTCTTAGCAATATGGCATGGATTCCATTGAGTTCTTGTTTGTTTTGGTTTCTTACTGTAATGGGTATTAGCTGCACACAAAAATGCCTTATTCTAGCCATTTTTTTGATGAAGACAGAGGAAACATTTTGACAGGGTAGTTTGCTCTTAGACTTACATAGACCATAAGAGGGAAAGAAATTTGTACTAGTATAAATTATATCTTTCATTATGAATGACTGTCAGAGTAGGACTGTTGATAGACCCATGTAGGGAACATTTTGATAACTTTAGACAAATTTCATTAGAACAAAAATTTCTAATCTGTATTAAATATCATATTTTACAACTATATTCTCATTTTTATTAAATATATATCTTGAATATTATTCTATATCTTTTGGTAGTGGAATGTATTGCTTGGAATTAATAATTAATCTAATGTTTTATGAAATGAAGAGGGAAAATTTGTAGATTTACACAGACTCCCTAACTCATTCCATTTTCAGAAAGAACTTCCTAGTTGCTGTACTTTTTGCTTCCTGAGAGTATTCCAAGCCTCTTTCCTGTGCTTCTCAAATATGCAACATATTCATAGATGTTCCTCCTATAAGTTACCGTATTCTAGATAGCAAAGAACATATATATTTTGTACATATATTGAAGAAATTTAATTTGAATTAACGTGTTTTAAAATTAACTGCCATAAAGAGGTAGATCCATATATATATATATATTTTTTTTAATGCATCAATTTACTTGTACTTTAGGGAGCTTTTTCTTGTGCATTGCAATAAAAAGAATACTTATGACAAAAATACACACTTCTTGCTGTAGTGAAGGTTCTGTTACAGAAATGAATTCTGTTATAATACAACACACAGTGTTTTATTTTCATATAAAGGGAGGAGTGTGTAAGCAGGAAGACCATATTTTTAGGTTTTTATCTTTCATCTGTTGTTCATTATTCTTTATATACAAGAGCACTTACTAATTTTAGTAATATGGTATTTTGACTTCCAGATCTTTTAGGAAAATTCAAGTGTTCTTGCTGTGCACATTTCTCTCTCACATCAGGAATCCTGTGTTATCTAACAGGGTGATTTGGATGCCATTCTTTGGAAATCATTGTAACTGATAGTTGAGGGCATGATTGATGTTGTCTACTTTAGTAACAAGACTTTTTGCATTGTTTGAAAGGGAATGTGTTTCTTTTACCAAGTATCACTGGGAAGCATGTCAGGTCTTTCCATTTCAAGGTCTTACAGGTAAGCTTGAGTACAGCCCACGGGGAAAAAAAGGCATTCCTTTGAGCTTCCTATTGCAATTATAATGATCTATTGCCACAGGAAGCAAGGGGTTTTTTTTTGTTTTTTTTTTTTTCAGTATTATGATTAAAAAGGTAGGTGTCAGGTTTGTATTCCTTTATTCAAATTTGTGCAAGTCTTCTCTTCTCCCAAATGAATATATGTTTGAGCTTGAAATGAAAAATACATGATAATGAAATAAATGATTGCCCCAAAGCTATCTCCTACCTGTGAAACTGAGTTATGAAATAATAATGGCAAGAGTGATAACTGTAGGTGCCAGTGTCCTAAAAAACATGAGAATGTTCATAATGCAGAGAATCCTACCTTGGAGGCAAATTTGCACAAAGAAGCAGTGCTTGAAGTCTCCCATGGAAGCTGAGTTTATGCCACATCAAAGATCAGAATTCAGCCCTAAAGCTAGTGATTCGTCAATTTAATGGAAAATTTATTGCTTCAGGATATTTCCTAGTAATATCAAATGCATGGCTGATAACAATTGCAGTGAATGCAGTGTAATTGTATATTGGTAAATAAAAGCAGCACCAAAGGCTGAACTTGTCATAGGATGTTTATAGCACTTGGAACAGTGAGTTTTAGCAAGCATTTTATTGCCTGATTACAGACACCAATGTTGTACGAGTGTTCTGATGTATCACTTTGAAGTGTGTGGGTCACATTGAGACTTTTAAGTTGAACAAAACAAAACAAATTACTCAACCTGATATTTTTGTATGAATGGTTGAAGGTGGATGTAGGCTTTGAAAATTGCAAATCAGATCAAGAATCCTGGAAAGGAGCACTTAATATATGTTAATACTTAAAGGGAGTTCTCTGTGGTGATGTGGTGTTTAGTGTAGTGTAGGTGATGAAATGCAGGTCCTGTCCCTGCCCTGCCCCTGACTGCAAACAGGAGCGTTTCTGAACCAGCTGATGCAATCTGCAAAGGGCCAGATCACATTCCCTGGCCTTTCCATAGAGCCATTCTCAACATATTCTGTCCTGATTGTTTTTTGGAGAATAAATGGGGAAAAAAAACAGATTGAAGAAGACAATCATATCTATTATCAGCAGAGTTGAAATATTCCCGATTTTTTAGTGTTAGTGTGTAAAACAGTACATTAAAGGTATTCTTGAAGCTCTTTTTATGGTGTGTATTGAAAATAAATTTTAATCCAGTGGGTAATCACATTGTCCAGATCGAAAAACTTTTGAAGTCAAACTTCAACTGTCCTTTTGTGTAAGTATTTTAATTTGCTGACTTAAAAAACTTTCAAAATCTACATGTTGATCTGTTTGTTCTTCATTTTGGTTGTACTTTCTTGTTGTTTGTGTGTTTGTTCTCTTCTGACATGTTTCTTTACTTGGGCAGATTATCCTTCTCAAATTTCCCTTAGTTCATGTGAATGTTATTCTTCTTCATTACTGCATTGTTACGATTTCACCATGCTAGCATTTTTAAAAATCATATAAATAGTCTTACACATTGTTATGGCAGTTTACTTAAATTATTATATGGTATTTAGTCTGCTGGAAAAGTCTGTGGTCCATAGGTCAGCGCATGGTTTAGTGTTACCTACAGCCTTTATCTAACTAGATACAGCTGTCATTTAATTAGTGAAAAGCTGCATTAAATTTGTGTGACCATGAATTAGCGAGTGATGTTTATACAGTGTTTCCAGCCCCATAAGTGGGGGGACAAATAGATTAGGAGGTCTTCTGGAGGTCATGTAGTCCAGCCTCCCTCCCAAAGCAGGTTTGTACTGTTATTATTCCTGTTATTGACACAGAAGATGGTACAAATTAAGAAGAAGGAGGAATAACAAATTAGTATGCTGCAGGTTGTACAAAATCTGGACCTAACCAGTATGACTGAAGATAAGAATGCACCGTGAAACAGAATCAGCTGATGGTTTAGCAAAGCGTGGCAAAGACAACTGCATCAGGTGAAAAAAATCAAATTAATTAAATGTTCACATTCAGTTGGTATTATAAATAATACCCAATGAAGCATTAAGATGATTTAACAGTTCTTGTTCTCTAGGGATATGATCTTTAATCAGATGTGGAGATGGTAAAAGGTAGACAGGGTAATTTATTCCAATAAGAGTAGAACAGTTCCTGGTTTGGAATTTAATTGGGTGATGTATGAAAAGTCTAAATTCTCTAGAGTGCTTTTTGGTCTTGAAATTTAGATGACTAAGTATTTTATGAGACTTTTTTCAACAATGGATATTTTTATTTTATTTTATTACATATGTTTGAGTACTCTAATGAGATGTGAAAGATCAGTGAAGGAGGCTGAATTTTGAAAGATTTTTTCGTTTGTTTGTTTAATAATTAACTGGGTTCTTCTGAACCCCTAGTAGCATTTCAATCAGTTCAAGTGAGATTTGCTTTTCTTGTAATATGACCCTGTATTCTCCCTGTTGTCTAATGATTCTGTCTTACCCGGTGAAGCCACTGTTACAGTCAGTGCTGAAGCAGGCGGTTCGGTGTGACACCTGATAATTCAAGGGCAGGTCATAAACCCCTGAGTTCTCCCACACCATCACCCCATTTAGAAGAGGACTGGGATGGGACATTCAGGTGGGATTACATGTCATGATTTCTGATCTCATGACCAAGGCGTATAACCCAGGAGGGATATGGAGATGTTGCCTGAAACTTCAGGAATGGAAGGGCTGGCGTTAGGGACCACTGAGGCTTGCCAGACATATGTGTGTCCATGGGACCAGACGAGATGGATCCAGGGGTGCCGATGTCATGAGGCAGCTTTCCATCATCCTTGAAACGCTGTGGGCATTGGACAGGTTTTTGAAGACTTTGGGGTGGGGAAATCACATTTATCTTTAGGAAGATAAATAAGGCTTATACTTCTTATGTGCTTAAATATTTAAACAGACATTTCATTTTACCTGTCATTGTAGTTCAAGAGAAAATAGGACAGGACAGAAATGAATTTTTGCATACTGATATTAGCACAGCAGACACTGTGCAGATTTTTAGTGAAGGTCAGATATAATCTGTAATAATTGAAAGAAGAAATTTTCATTAATTCCTTTATTACTATCTTTTAATCTTAAGGCTGGGTTTTTTTTAACTTATTGAAAAATGATATCTTAAGAATGTTCCTCTTTATCAGAAATTAAGAAAATTATATATAATTACCTGAAGTATGGTATTTAAGGCACCCTCATAGATGTAATGTCAACTCTTTTGAACAGAAGAGGGATTCCAGAAGCTTGGATTTCTGTTTTCAAAATCTTTCCACCCAAAGAAATAGGGAAAATCCAGACATTTTCATCTGTTTCTCTAGAATATAATTCACTGAAATTCTACAAGATTTTCACAAGATTATGGAATAGTTTTGATTGGAAGGAACTTTTAAAGTTAATCTACTTCATCTACTAGTTCAACTAGATCAGGTTGCTCAGACCTCAAACCAACCCGATCTTGAATGTTTCCAGGGATGGAGGCATCTACCACTTCTCTGGGCAACCTGTCCCAGAGTTTTACTACCCTCATCTCTAAATGCTTCTTCCTCATATATAGTCGGAATCTACCCTCTTTTAGTTGTATACCATTACTCTTTGTCTTCTTTCAAGAGGTCCTGCTAAAAAGTCTGTCCCCAGATTTCCAGAACCTTACATTTGATAAATTAATTACATCAGAGATTAATTCATTCATGAAACCAAAGTCATGATGCTTAGAATTGTGTGAATAGGTCAGGATAAAAATAAAAAGAAAACGCTATAATGTTTAAAATATATAATAATTTTGTTCATATCTAAAAGTTCTCATCAGAAGCTGTGAACCATAAGGGTCAGATAAATGAATGCATAACCTCCCATAAAATATCACATAGTTTTGTATACAGTAGACAGGAACAAGCCTGTAAGTAGCTGCAGAGAAATTATCATAGCCAAAAGACAGCTACATTCATAAAAATAGCGTAAGAGGCAAATAAATACTTTTAAATTATTTTGACTCTGTGTTTGGTACACACTGACATTACCCAGATGGCAGAACACTGGAAATAAAATGAATCCTATAAGAGAATTTATTCTTTTTCAAATATCGCTACTCAACCCAGAGTTCCGTTTGTTTTATCATTGACTTACAGTAACCAATTGTTGCATTAGAAGCATATGGAAACATTAAAAGCACTGAAAGCAACTCGTATTTATATAAAATAGATATTTTATATATCTTGAAAATGACACACTGACAGATACAAATATTAAACTATTTCCCTACTAAATTCCCTCATATTTCCCTTTCTGAAGCTACCCAGACCCTATTTATATTTTTTAAAATATATATTTTCTTATATATGCAAATATGCATATGTGCATATTCTTATGTTTAACACCTCCCTGTTTTATAAAAGAAAAATAAGAATATTTTGGTTCTGAGCCAACTGTTTTCTTCTTTTATTTGTAACTCTTTTAATTGTTTTGTCCCTAGCAGTAGACAGAAGGATGTCACTTAAAATCATCATGTTGCGAAGTCAAGGCCACAGTCCCCCACTGACACAGAGTGAAAACAATAGAAACTCTCCACAGTTTTGTCACAACCACCTGAACACACTCAGCAGTCTTCCCGCAGCTGGAAAATCACATCTAGTGAAAAGGAAATAAAAAATGTTATCAGAAGGCAATGCACTCATTACATTATCTGAAATGCAGTGGAAGTGCTGTGGCTATTTGAAATGCATTCTACCTGCTCTTCAAAATAATCTCCTCACCCTTAGAAGAGCTGTTCCCAGCCCTTGCTTGATGCAGGCATATGCTGAGCTGTGTACTTCAAGCAACATCCCATTTTACTCTCTCTGTTAAGTGCAGCTGTAACTTTTTAATGGGACCACGAGCATTTGCGGAGGGGCTGTGTATGTAGTTCTACTGGGTTATTTTCCTCAGGGAGGAAAAAAACAAGCAAAAGGAAAAAACCTGACTAAAACAGAACAAGAAAAAAAGAGTGCAGAACTGAGCATAGGAGGAATTGTATGCTTATGATGTATGTGGCTGTTCATTTGCACAGAGTAGGTCTGGGAGGGAATTAAAAGAAGTAAGCCTCAATTATTTAAAAATTTACATTTATAAATTTAAGCAGATGTTCAGAAATAAAAACCAGGCTGAAACCTAGAGATGAAAATATAAAACTTTCAGAATTCTGAAAGGTAAGACAGGAAGGAATCACAGAGCAAGAGTTTTGATGTCCCTAAAACCACAGCAATTATAATTCCATGTCTAAATTCATTCTCTAAAATGGCATTGGTAGGGACAGAGAGGTTTTATGCGAAACACAGTCCCTAGATATGAAGGCAGTGGAAAATATTATCAACCAATTCCTGCCTGTTTTACATAAATATGAAAGCACACAGATGCCATTATTTCTGGCTGGATATCGGTTCAGGAATTGAAAGAAATCTACTTTTATTCTTTCATCATGATGCTAAATCTGTTATGATGCTTTGAGCAACTTCTACACTGTTCCTGAAATGAATCTGCTTTCAGAAGGAAACTGAAGATTGCTTCACTTTGGTGGTGGGCTTTTTTGTGTTTCATGGATGATTTTTTATAAAAATAGTATCAGCTATCTGGTTGTGAGTTTTCAACACCTGAAAAAAGAAAAAAAAGTTCTATATTATTGGAAACACCTCCTCATTTCCACAATAACCAGTATTTTTCAACTAAATGAAAATTTATAAGTAGAGATAGAAAATCCACTCATCTTCTTGCAGCTGTGATGATGCAAAGTAACTCAATTCTGTGGAAAGGAATCAGAATAAGTTTGGCTGCAGTGAAACAGGCAGCTAAACTATGTCACAATTTCTTGAAACGATCTTTATCAATTTTATTTGGATGGATATTTTCTTTTCTAGAGTCATCTTTCACTGATAATTCTTGGCATTAGGCTTCTAGTCACCTCATATAGATACATTACTTTATGTTCAGAAAGCTCTCTAGAGAGAAGTTGCATTATTTTTGGTATGTATTTGGCTTATAAAGAAGATGCAGAAGGTACCCTCCAGTTTATTGTAGACCATACCAAAAGTCATCTATTTAGAAATGATCACAAAAAACAGCTGCAAAAAAACCCTCTTTTCCTGAGTTTTATCTGCTATATCAATTTCCTTTTGTTCTGATGGTGAGCAGAAGACACATGAAAAAAAAACAAACAACTTTATTTTTTAACAAAAAAACCCCAAAAAGCCTTAAAATTGGACAAATGTGAACTGAAAAGAGAAATGAATTTTATCTACCTCTCAAGGGAGAAAAAAATTGGTCTGGAGATTCATTGCAGCGAAATGAGTGAGTTATTTTGCTGACTGTCAGTGGTAGGTAACAATGTAATGCAATAACTGAGGGCCAGGTTTGAATAGATGGAAAATTAATCTTTAGCCACTATCTCCTGTGGGATTTTTCTGTGCCAGTATTGATTGCATTTCAGCTCCTGACTTGAGAGAGAACTTGGTTGGAGTTGGATTTTAATTACATTCGCATGCTAGATCACTTCCTTCAAAATATGTGTTTTGCTATGTTTTCTGAAAACAAAGTTTAAAGGGGTATAAAACGACACCACAATCTGTCAGGCTTTTCACAGAAACGCCAGATTAAAATAATTAATAACATTGAGGTTTTCCTTTTCAATCATTCCTTTTTTCTTTTTTTTTTTCCCCTACCTTAGATGTAAGCTACTTGAAATTCATAGATTTGCAAATGAAAACCAAATAGATTCATTTCAATATAAGGATCCACTATAAATTTGGATGTGTAAGGCCTGTTACAGCATTTATTGGTCTTGCTGGTCAGGAGGTAGTGGTCCAAGTGAGTTCAGCACTAATTTCCAATAATGGTTCTGATACTTACCCGTTATGTTCAGACAACTTTAGAATTACAAAACAAATTGTTCCTGTTTAAGGGTAAATTTGAAATTTTTAAAGGATTTTGTCATTTTTGTCTTTGGTTTTTGGGGCAGATTGATGTGCTGTTGCAGTATCAGAGCTGTACATCGCAAAATACTCCCAGGAAAGTCAACAAGAGCAGTGTGAAAGCATCAACATTACTTTATGTAGTTTTAGATCCACTGCCCTGCATTGATAAACTTGAGAAGAGTTTTTAGATTAATGGTTTTAGTTGCGTGTCATGGAATATTGGTAGGAATAACAACAGACTTGGTCAGTCTTTTTCGGGGGACCTATGCTAGTGTGTAGTATTAGAAATGTGAGAAGTAGATTTTATGTTGAGATTTTAAGGCATTCAGGTCTTAATTAATTAAATGTTTTCAATTTCAACAAAGTTTAATCAGATTTTGGCAGCAGACATGAAGCTTCTTTCATAGCATATGAGTGAATGGAAAGACTGAAAGGTTGTATTTATTAATTGGAATGAAATTGAAACATCAAGCAGAAGAAATATGATCATTTTATGTTCTAGTGCTTCAGGAATTTCAAGCAAAAATCTAAATATATTGTAATACGAAAACTTCTGCGCAAGACCTGCTAGGATGGACTGTATGGCATATTGTGTGGTTCTTTGTTTTTTGTAGGGCCAGAAGTTGAATTTTGATGAACTTCAACTAGTCAGTCCCTTCCAGCTCAGGATATTCTATGATTCTATGTTCACGCCCTTTCTCTTTTACCATACCCATTCCCTCCCAAATATTTCTTCTGGAAATTTAATTGAAAGAAATCTTTTGACATTTACTCATTCTGGTATTTTAGTGTTGTGATGTGGCCTGATGATTCCCAGTTCTTTTCTGAAGTGTTCTGTGAAAGCATTGAAGGTTTGTAGTCGTTGCTACTAATTTCAGAAATAAGAGTGTTAGAAATTGTTTTTTAATCAAATAACTTTCCAACAGAAGAAAAATTTTGTCACATGAGTGATTGATTGTTGAGATTATATTTGCATAATTAGACAAACTCATTACTTTGAGCAGCATGAAGCTAAAAGATAACTCCTGAAAAGAACTCCAGAACCTGCGTAATGTTTAGCATTGACGTTTTGGGATATAAAAAAAAAACTTCTATGGGATAATACAGAAACAAAAAGCCCCCAAGCAAACAACACAACAAAAACCTATGAAGAATTGAACCAAATTACATTGTCTGAAGCTGTCATAATGCTGTGTCATTTCAAATCATACAATGCATACCCTATTACTGATCCTGGCTCTAGTCTGCACCCTTCAAAGTAAGTTACAATGGTTGTGGGGGTTTGACCTTGTCTGGCTACCAGTTGCCCACAAAGTCACATTCCCCTCTATCACCACCCTCCTCCAGCAGTGGAGGGGTGGAAAATATGACCATAAAGGACTCATGGATTGAGATAAAGACAGTTTAATTAAGAAAAGCAAAGTCCAAACGTTGAAGCAATGTAAATCAAAAAGATTTATTCTTTACTTCCCATCTGCAGATGATGTCCAAACACTTTCTGGGCAGTAGGATCTTAGGACGCACAGCAGTTGCCCTACAAATGTTCCACCTTAATGACAAATTCGCCCTCTCTCCTAATTTCTCTGAGCTTTTAACACTGAGCAGAACATCATTAGAAAGGAGTATCTCTTTGATCAGCTTGGGTCAGCTGTCCTGGTTATGTCCCCTCCCAAACTCTTGCCCATCGCCAGAATGGGATTAAATACTAAGTAACAAATTGAACTTCTTAGCATAAGATACATTAGCTAAACTGCATAAAAACAGTCTAAATGAATACCCACCTTCTTTTCTTCCCAAAGTTTAGTAGATTTGTGAGATTCATCTCACCTAATACTAGACAGCAGTATTGCTGACTTCTATGTCTAGGTGATTTGCCCTAGAGCTACTTTTACAATCGATCAAAAGTAGGAGGCACTTCTAAAGCATGATTCATGTCATGGGAAAAAGGTATCTAATTAAGGTAAGATGAATTGCACTCTAAACATGCCCATTTCTCTTCATTGGCCACGAAGGCAGCCTACAGTGATGAGCAGAACACTGCTGGGTTGTTGAAATTGCTGGCTGTCACTGGTTAGATGAGTTCTGCCCTTTGTGTTTCCAGAGGAAACCATCTCTTTAAAACCCACCCATGATTGCTGCTTACCTCAGGCAACATTTGAACCTATACTTAGTATAACATTTGTCTGTAACCTTGCAATGAAGCAGATGAGAAAATATAGGCAGTTTCATTACATGACATTGTGGATAAGCTAAAATTTATCTGTCTATACATTGATAGAGGATAATAAACAGAATGGCACCAGCACACACATGCCCAACTGACCAGCAGGTGCTTCATTGTCAGCACTATTTATCAAGCATAGCAATTTTCAAAAACTGATGACTCTATAAAATTAAAAATATCCTTGTAATTGCCTACAAGTGCTGGCCTGAGTAATCATTCAGTATCAGAGTTGCTATATAATTGCTTTAAGAGGCAGTTGACCCATGCCACGGGGCCTCCTGTTCCAGCTGCAGCTGAGAGAGGTGAAGACAGTCCCACCTCTTCTTTCGCCTTCTCTACCTCCTTGGTTCCACACTTCATGCAGTTTTTGTAGCTGAGTTAGAAATAGTCTCTGCTTTTCAAAATGTTTAAGAGCTAGTCCAAATTGACTGGGTGAATTAGAAGGAATCAAGAAATGTGTATCAGGGTGCAGACAGGTGAGAGAGGATGGGAACCCAAAGCTGACAGGTGGTGGTGAGCATCTGAGTGTTTGGGGACCTTTTTCCTTGGGCAGGTTTAGCCACCACATGAGATTTTACTGAGACATGGTTAAAATAAACCGATGAACAAAACCAAACTCAATCAGAAGTTCTAAGAAGGCTTAATTTCCTTACTTTGTCTGGATGTACACCACAGTTTCAGAAAAATCTGTATATGAAATGTATATTGGTGGTATAATTTTTAGATTTGTGATTTGCTATATAATCTGCAGAAGGAAAAAACCCCTGTATTTAAGATGTTGTGCAGATTATTACATGTAATAAAAGGTAATTTATTTGCGCTGTGTTATGGGTGTAAAAATTCCATGCAGTTAGGAAATTTAGGTGTGTAAGGCGTTAGGATCTTACTTTTCTTTTGAAGATCTTCATTTCATTGAATTGCACTGGATTATTCAAAATTAGAAGAAAACTATACACAATTATTCTTTGACCTAGAGCAACTAATTGTGTTTATACACAAATGCAAAATATTAGTAATGAAAAAAAAGCTATGTTTTTTTTTTTATGTAAAAAGAACAAATGTGAGTAATATTGTTTTTAGCACACTTTGTAATATTTTGCCCTTTACATGTTTTTCTTTAAAAAGCCTGAAAAGAATGTAACTGAATCTGGCAGCCAGAGAATCAGACCAGTGTTTGAAGACGATCCTGTTTTCCGACGGCAAACGTCTTACCAACACGCAGCAGTCCACATACCAACAGATATTTATGAAGGCTGTAAGTAACATGAAAACAAAGTGATTTTATATTTTAATACTAAGGTCATTATTTGTGTCCCATTCTTAAAACAATTTTTGTCTCCATTTTTAGTACTGGTTTGCTGTTATAGTCACTTTTACTTCTTTCAGTGCTGTTTCAGAGATGTGTTGTATTAGGGATATGATTCATTTTATGAATTGTTAGGTGCCACAGTTAAAGAGATTCATTGGGTTTGGATCTGAGTGTCACAGATGTAACTGGAGGTGAAACAAAACTCTTCCATATTCTGACTTTCTGATCCATTCTTTCTCCATGCTGTTCACATTTAATACAAACAATCCTTGACAGCTCTTCTTTACACACTATTTGGCCTCAGGCAGAGATGTGTTCTGAAAACGTTTTTGAGTATCCCAAAAACAGGTACAGTTCAGGGAAATAACATGCTGTGTGAGGTGGTAGTACCAATATTGCATCCAGTGCATTTCTAGAATTGCAGTAACAGCCTTTAACAGGGAATGTACATAAAGTCTTTCTAAACTATGAAAAAAAAAATATATATGCATATACTATTGAGGATTCTTTAATTATATTTCAAAATTAAGTATTTATATTTCAAGATGGAAATGAGCCCCTGTGCTCATCATCAAGCAAAAATCTTAATACAATAAAAAGACATTTCGGGATTCAAAGGGGCTGCATATTTTTTAAAAGGCGGGAAGAAAAATTAAATAGGATTTTTATTTTTAAGTTTTGATTTTTTTTTATTTAGGGTCCTAATTTTAAGTATGCAGTCTTTTTCCTCTGTTAAAGCCTCATCAAGAGGAAAGAGACCCTAGTGTGACCTGAGCTTTTTAAAATTCATGGCCACAGTTGAGTGCAGCTTCCATAAATGGCACAGGGATGAAAATGGAAATGTCAATATGATGGGGGAAAGAATCATAGTAGCTCATATTCGTATATGGTGAGCTTGACTGACAGACCTAGAAGATTATTCTGGGATTCTGGCTTTAATGAGTGCTAAAGTGCACCTTAATTGCAGGATTACAGAGAAGTGACAGGCCATTTCCTCTGCTTTTTTTGAAGAGAATTGATACTTCACTGATAAAATGTTGTAAAAACTCGTCTCCAATTATTAGGATATTTGTAAACCCTGTGTGAATTTGATATAAGATTTTCATCATAGCAGTACATAAAATGTTTTCTTGTTGTGTTGAATTTAACATTTTAAATGGAATTCCTAAGGACATATATGCCTTAAAAATGTATACTATGTAATGTTACTGCACAGCCCATAAACCTGAAAAGGAAGACAGATTATGATTTCCACATGAAAGGTACAACTTTAGTATCTAATAAAATGATAATAACAGACAGAAATGTACATTTCTGGAGAGAGGTAACTGCATGTACAATATATACAGCTTGTGATTCTTTGCATCTGGTTTTTATATTAATTACCAGAGAAGTGGAAGCCTAGAAAATTACCAGGAAGTCTGTAATTCTATGTCAGAAAAATCATGTTGTTGTGTGTCTGGGTAACTTTTGGTTACAGATGGAATTTTCAGAGATAACAGCTTGAGAATACCTAAAAGTGTCAGATTTCATATCAATAAACACAAAATGTTCACCAGGTTTTATTTTATAGTTACAAAGTTCATGTGTCATCTGAAACACAGTGAGCAATTGTGAGGTAGTCATTCACCAACAGATTCCCCAAAGTAGAATTTAGTGTTGTTCTTTTCACATTATGATCTACAAGCAATTTTTATAACCCTAGAAAGACTGATAACATACCTTAAACACTGCTGTCGTTTTTCTGCCCGTTCACGGGAGCTAACCTGTCATTTCTTGGTAGAGGTTTCAGTGTCCACTATAACAGGGTGCAGCTGTACATTTGAAAATAGTATCTGCAATTCCTTGTCTAAATCCCAATCTGTTAGGAAGCATTTGCAACACAAGTATTACAACAAATCCTGAGAAACAGTGGATGAGACACAGTTCACAAGTTTTACTGCTTGAAAGCCAATTTTTTTGACTGAATTACGCTTTGTCAAGCAGTTTTCATTCTTTCTCCTTTTTTGTATATGCTTTGCAGAATGCCAAGAGAAAGAAAGAATTACTCTTTGGATCTCACAGAGCAGTTTTCAATGACTAGATATTTGACTTGCCTATTCCTCCTTAAGATTGGTTTTCACTTCTCTTGCCTCTTATAGCAGCAGGCTGTTGTTTCTAGGGGAGAGGGACAATTACTGTTAGAGCCACATGTGATCTGAATTTTCATGAGGGCCTCTCAATCACGCTTTTTCGTGTTCATTAATTATTTTCTGTATGAAACTGGGAATTTGACTCTTAACCATAGAATTATAGAATCATTAAGGTTGGAAAAGTCTTTTAAGATAATCAATATATTGTTCATTCAAGTCTTTCCTATTTAGGTTTCTTTTTTATTATAGTTATTGTTTATGATCATTTATTATTTTTAAAATTGAATCAAATAATGAATTTCTATCCACTTAGATTTTTGAAAATGGGAAACTGTTTTGTCTAGTAATTCTGTAATGGTGTACAACCTATTTAAACTTGAAATCTAGCGTGTTCTATAAAAGAATATCCTTCTCTTCCTATATATATGGTGATTTGCTTTGTTTTAATTACAGTGATGAGCTTCTTGTGAAGTAGCTCCTTGTATTTCACTATAAAAATATATGATACATCATTACAAAACATCCATTTACTACATCCAGGGTATTCTTTTGTGACTTACTTGATTGTAGAAATAAACATTATGAAAGTTGGTTGTTTTTTGATCTTTTTCTTTCCCTCGATCTGGTGCCAAAACATGTGCAGAGACAGGAGAAAATCTAGGGAGTTAATTTACTTGCCTGTTTCTGAGGATTGGCGAGAGAAGGCAATCCCCATAAAATAGCCCCAAATCAGACTTTTAATTCAGTATTTTTCAAGAGGCCCATTTAGGTTTTGAAATAAAATCAATCTGCAGCTGAAAACAGAACAAACCCTCAGGTCCTCTTTCTACCACATGCACTGGGAACTAGTCATGCATCTCCTGTTAGTAATAGCTGAAGTTTTATTTCTAAATCCTCATTAAAACTGTACCCTGCTTATCCCTAAGCAGAATATAGGAACTGCAGACCAGGAGTGAGAGGAAATCTCTGGCACAAGGAAAGCGAGGTTAATCTTCCCAGTGGATACCACCACATGCCCTCACTGTCTGACTTCCACTCTCTCCATCTGCTGCAGTGATTCCTCTAGGTGTATGTCTGTGCTGGTGTTATGGTTTGAGGCAAGGTGTTAGGCAAAACACACAAACCAGGTTTGCTTTTTTCTGTGTGGTTATTCCTGCTTTACTCCCTTTAAATCAGAAATGGAAATACTGCTTCCACTTGGCACTACTTGATTAGCATGGAAGAGTTGATTAAAGTGTCAGGTTGAATGTAATGTGTCGTGAACATAGCAACATAACTTTGCAAGTTATGTTGCAACTTTGACAGCAAGCAGCCAAAAAAAGGGCTTCCCTGCTCTGAAGCCATTAAACCAGGCATAAATATTGAGTTACAAGTAATTGATGGTTCATATACCTTACTAATCATAAAATATAAATGCTGTTTCTTCATACTCGCCTTTCATGGCAGTCAAATTTTTTCTGCTTTTTAAAGTCTTGTGTTTATTATATATTATTTGATAGCAAGTTTGGCAGTGGACATAAATTTTGCCTTTCTAGTAGCGCATCATATATGTAAATAGTCAGTTATTGGCAAAATATTTTGACATTATAGTACTCCAGTATATCACTTGAGGGCAATAAAAACTTTAAGAAATCATTAAAAAAATTCAAGTTAAATGCTACAATGATTTTTTTCTTGACCAGAATATTATTTCCTTGATGAATTTTTAAAATGTTGTACAGTTTCTGAGTATCTTGTGTATGTCAGGCTGAGAGCTTGAAAAAATATTCTTTGGGAACTGCAGTCTAGTGGAACGTGCTCCTGCACATGGCGGGGGTGTTGGAACTAGACAATCTTCAAGGTCGCTTCCAACCAAGTCCGTTCTATGATTATGTGAATAAAAACCTTAGAAATGATGGGAAATGAAACCAGGACAGTGACAATATTCCTCAAAAAAAACCCCAAAAAACCAAAAAAACAAACAAACAAAAAAAACCCCAAAACAACCCAATTCAAATAAACTAGGAAAAAGTGTCTTATCATTTTATCATTTATTCATTGAAGGTCTTATGTGTGGATAATAAATACGTTTTATTAAGGAATCTAGATATGATAGTCTTGAGTAAATATTTTGGCACTCTCCATGCACTTAAATATCTAAAGACACAATGAAAAGTTTGTGTGCTTTTTTTGTATTTAGTTTAAATAGCAGTTACAGACAGGCAAGACACTTTTATTACTTAAATTAATTGATTCATCATATTATAAGATTAGTGCTTCTGGTATATTTTTTGTGATAGCTTTACAACTGAAGCTATTCAGAACTCTTTTTCTCCTGGTTTATTGTAAGGGATAAATGAATAATGCAGGTTTACTACATCGGAGATTGAAAATCGATTGTTTCAAGTCTCTGATTTTGTGTGTGTTCACACCTTTAAATTTGGAAATAGATACTATATATGTCTTGTGCAGATGGCATGTAAGATTACTCTAACTTCTTCCTTTTTTTTTTTTTTGGTATTTTCTCCTATTTTAATCAGTGAGTTATTTGTGAAAACATGTAATGAGTGAAGTAGACCTTTACATGAATTTCAGTGACAGCCTGTTTTAAATACCAAAGACTATGGCTTGGGGTAAGTATAAAGCAAATGTTAGTTGCAGATAAGTCCCTAAGTACTGCCTGGTTGGTTCAGTATTAAACCTGGAAGGAAAATACTGATGCAGAAACTTAAGTAAAGAACTCTAGGGTCAGTATTGCTTTTTATGCTCTGACAATTACAGTTGGGTTTTTTTACCCCCAAGTAGCTTGCTAAAACTCCCTGAATTAAATTCTGATTTAAATAAACAGCAAAAAGAAATAGCTTTTCTAGCTTGATGAAAAAGTGTGTTTCTGTCAAAATCATGAAGCCCAAACAACTTGAACAGTATCCTCCATGGCAAGGAAGTACTTATATTTTATACTGGGATTAGTACCATTAGTTTAATTGGATTGATGGTCTAGCATATTCACTTGGCATCAAATTGGCCATGACTTCTGTCTAAAGTTATCAAAATTTCAGATAATAAGGCAGAGTAAGGAAAGACTTTTTTGTAGCCAAGGGTAATCCTTTCCTACTTGAAAAACTAAACTGATTAGGTACATGTTATTTTGAAAATACAGGTGTAGTAAGGAATTATCAATGCAGATTTAAAGCAATCTGCCTAATAATGATGCATCACAAAATGATACAATACCATACTTTCAAGCTGAATATTTGAGAATCCATTTTGGCCTAGACAGTTTATCCAAGACTAACTAATTGTTAAAAGTGACATAAGGTTCTTAATGGGAAAAGAAATAATGGCAAACCTGAAATAAAACACGCCTCTGTTGTAATTCCAGGCACTCTTCTAGACTTGCATTGTCTGACATTAAGATGTTTAAATAGAATTTTCAGATGTTTCTGCAAAATAAGAAAGCAAAATTTTTATTTTCAGAAGTAAATTTAGAACCTAAATACCTTAGGTTTTCATAGAGATGCCGTTGTCTAAACAAAAATTTCTACTGAAAGTGGGTTTTCTGAAATATTCTACCTCTGAACTGAAAAATGTTTATTTGAAATGGATCAAGGGTTAGCTATTTACAATCAATATGATTGATTTTATTTATTTGTGTGTATTAGTGTGAGAGCCAACTGAAAGACGGCATCATGAGATTATTGATACATGACACTCAGCTTGTTTAGTGGAATTTTTTTTTAAATTTTTTTGAAAAATAAGTTTTTATCTAGAAACATTGGGAGGAACTTCTATAATATAATAAATTACACCCCAAATATTTGGGCTAGTGTTTGAATTGTACTAGGCTTTGTTATTTGTCTCAACCTGGAAAGAACAGATATTAATTTTTACATTTCTATTTGTTATTTTGCGTTGAAGAATTTTCTCAGCTATCGGTTTAAGTACTTTTACAGCTTAGAACTATATTTTAAATATTTTACATCTATTCTAATCATTTAACCTGTGAAAATTCGATACTAAATTCAAGCAAACAGTCACAACTCACTAGCAAATCATGACGGAAATTTTCTCTTTATCTTGGTGAAGCCTTTTATCCTATACAGTAATTTGTTACAGGGTTGAATAGTTATAGGGTTTACTTTGTGATTCTTAGGAAAGAAATTTTCTTCGTATTGTTGTGGTGATCTTCCCTTACCAGGTGCTATTTTTACTTCCAAATTGTTTTATTTTGGTATAGATCTAATTTTGGCAGAGACAGTATTTTCATTTCCACTGCCAACTTTCTTTCATGGGTAAGCATATTAACACTGAATATCTGTACCCATGCAGACATTCTAGTTTTCTCTCTTTCAGTTTTAACTATGCTTCCAGAGAATTCCAAACTTCATGGTTATCATCTGTACTTCATTACAGTAATGCACTGAATAGGTCTGTCTCCTGATCTATTAGATTCATATTTGTCAGATGCAGAAATTTAGCTTCTAATTGATGTCATTTTAAAAATCTATTTTCCAGCCTGCTATACCTTTATTGAATAAATATTTAAAGATATATTTAATTACAAAAGAACCCCTATATTTCTAAAACATAACTACATCAGGGTGTTGTACTGACACAGAATTCCCCATGAAAACCACATTCCACAAAAAAAAAAAAAAAATCACATTTTAGTATGTTAACACTTATTTCTTTTTAAATGGAATAAAATATATCAAGAATTCATTTTTTCTATGTTAAGTCCAGGAAATGGTTCATTAGGTTCCTTTTTTGCTGTTAGTATTGCTCACGCTCTTTTTAAAAAAGAACCAAACCTAAGAAAATATTGAGTTTGGGTTTTCAATAAAACAACACAGGTGTTAGGCATGGCCCTAACCCATGGCTGTGGGCCTTTTTTACAGTGACCCTGTTGGACACCATTAGCTACCAAATTTTCTGTATTATGTCTTTTCTGTTCTTATAACCAGAAGTTCGTCTGCGTGGACCTTTGACATTATACAGCCTTCTTAAATACTCAAAGGATATGACCTCCTACTAGTTTAGAATTCTTAATATCACAGTGAGCTGTGAAAAGCCATACCAGAAGCCAAATTTGGGATACCTGGTTAAGCTGTTTGGCTTCAACAAAATAGAATATCGTACAATGAGGAGATTTTCCTCCCCTTTGATTTTGAAAACTCTGGAGCTTAAACAGGAAGATGCTAAATCACATTTGTGTTCCTATTTACTTTCTTTTCCCAAACTGTATAACTTTAATTTGCATAGTTTTTAAAAAAATAAAAGTGTGAAAAATACTTTTCTAATAATGGAATGCTGATTATTATTAGCATTCCGCGTAGCTGCCTCTCACTGCAGATTTCTTGTCCAGCCATGTGCTGTGCACCCAGAATTATCTTGGGCTTTATAGCAGGTCCTGAGATTCCAGTGTCTGTTAGGCTGCTTGACTGAGTAATAAATGGTAAATCTGTACATACTGCCAAAATCTGTTTTGGAGAACAGATGATTGCTGCTGCTCCTCAAATCCCTTTCCATTTCTTTTGCTGTATTTTCTCTCTTATGCACAGCTTGGAATAGCAATTATTATTGAACCCTCTTGTACTAAGAGAGAAAAGTTGGCTCTGCAGTAAGATTGGCAATGTTTTTATGGCAAAAATAGCTAATGGTGGCCTTTGTATTTTTGCAATACAGACTGCTAAGCAGAACACCGAATGCCAATAGATCTTCATTATTTGACATGTTAAAAATATAAGACAATTTTAATGCCCACTAGTAAATGTTTAGGTGTGTTTCAGTTTGTTAAACAAGTAGATATGATGATTTAAGTTAACTACTAGGAAAAAAAAAAAAGTGCTAAATTCCTTGAAGTAATTTATATCTAACAAGAGTATAATTTGTGTGAATCGTGTGAAAACAAAGATGTTCTGTCTAAATAACCTTAAAACCTACTATAAATGGAAGTGTGAGAGGTTTGGACTATTCCTTGGTTGTCCTAAGAGTCTGCCAATTCTTTTTTCTTCTCTCCTCAAACAATTTTCCCTTATTTTGTTTTCACTTGTTCCTTTCATTTCAGTGTGTTGAGATTTAGAGCGAGGAAAGAGGAAGGAAGGGAGAAGGGAAGGGAAACTATGGACTTCCCCCTTTTCCTTGTGTCTCTGGTCTGACACAAGCTGCCAGCTCTGCTCTGGGCTGTGCAGGTGACACCCTCTGTGACCCTGTGCAAAGCTGGAGAAGAGCCAATGTGACTGTGCAGGCAACTTCTGCCTCCACCTCCGTGCCCCTTAGACATCTGATAGTGTTGTCTGGGCTGAAAGTGGACGTGCAGAGCACAGACTTGTGCAAGTCCTTAAAGATGAGGACAAAGTGATTTAAAGCCAGTAATATAATATAAACTGCATAAAATAACTTGCATGTATTGCCAAGAACAAGTGCCTGATGCATACAGACATATCTTCTATGACACAAAAAAAATCTATTAGAATAACAAGAGTTTGTTTATTCTTTACTCGACCCACACAGATTATGAGGAATTGAAATAAAATATCTTCAGACTGTCATTTTTTTCACTTGGGCACTGTGAAATATTTTGTAAGGAAACATCCCTCTACTCATTAAATTTTTAAAACTGTCTTGTTGTTTTGTCTAGGTTTTAATATCTACGAGGTCTAATATGCTTATTATCAATAGAGTTCGCAAAGATTTCCCCCTGGAAAGAAATCTTGTTTTCAGCTTTGCAATATTGCAAAAGAAATTTGTTTTTCTTAAAACTAATTATTTAATAATTGGTCCTCATATTTCAGAATGTCTTGTATTTCCAGCCTGTAATAACAGAGCTGTGAATTTTGCTATGTTTATGGCAGCCTAGCTCTGACTTATAATTTTTTTTAACCTCTACTGGTTAAAAATTATATTCCTGTGTTATTGCACTTTACAAGACTTACATGATGAATCCTTATAAATCTACACTCTGAAAATACTTAATTGATTTGATTCTTTGAGAAGAAAGTGAAATAAAGTTGTTAAATTTTAGGTGGACAGGACATAAAAGTTAAGATTCAAAGTATTTTATTCTGCAAAACACTAACCATGATAGATGATATATTAAAAGGAAAAGTAATAAATCTGAATACTATTGGAAATACCCATATTGATAAATTTATCATGGTTGATTACCAAGAAACTCCCTGCAAAGTCATAAGTAGCTTAATGGATTGAAATGTAACTTCTATACCTTAATTTTAGAATGTGCAATATCATATTATCCAGCACTGTAGTTGGTACTATTTTTAAAGTAGTATCAAAAATGGTACATTCAATTTTAAAGTGAGGAAGACAGATAATGAAAAGGAAAGGTTAGAAAAAATATTATGTAGTCATATGTGGATTTGAATACACTTAGAGAGTGGCTTTTTGTGGATATGTTGAAAATTTGCAGTCTTGAATAGTTGTAACAACATACAGAATATAATTTAAGGATATGACCATTTCTTACTACAGACTCACTTTATTGCATATTGGATTTTCCTACTTTTTCAAATTGCCTCTCCAGCAGTTTTTCACGTGCCTGTTGGATAATAAAGAACTTTTGCCGTACTTCTGCTTAAGATAATAGACATCATGCAGCCTTGGCATCCTGTCATCACCAGTGTATCCTTTCCCCCTTGAGTGCCTTCTTCCTTCATGCTGTCTCTTTCATATTTCTATAGTAGTTGGTTGCTTTACATAACACAGATGTTTGAAAATAGATATAAACAATTTAAAAACAGCATTAATTTCCGCCTTTATCTACACAAAGATTATTCATTTTTATCTTATTAGGATAATTTCCAATAGAAAAAATGTATTGGGACAAAACCCTGAACATTACCCAGTGGATATGTTTTCTTGGATTTGCGCTGAATTCTGGGTTAGTTGAATGAAATTGAGTAAGCAATGTATGTTTTAAAGTACATTTGTGCTCGAAGGACCTACTTCTTAGCAGGACTTCCAAGTTCACGCAGGAAATTTCATTGAGACCATTACCTACACTTGCCATTGGAGCCTGTCAGACCTCCTTCAAGTAAATATTCAATTTTTCAATAAAAACATTTAACCTAAGCATCTGTTGTAAAATTAGACCAGGACTTGTCCATTAGTCAATGTGATAAGATTAGTTACTTCTAACAAGGTCACACATCTCATTGCAAGTCAACTTTCAGGTAACAAGTTGTTTATTTAAATTATTTTTGGTGTTGCAGTTAGACACACCACTTTTTAAAACAAATATCTGTATAACTGTTCAGTCTGTAGAAGTATTTCATGGTAAGTTATTTACATTTTTTAACCTTTTGGTCTGTTCCTGTGAAAGGCTCTATGTCCTTGGTATCCATTTATTTTCAGTAGTATTTGAAGTCACTCAGGCCCATTTAGGTCAGCACCTTATTGTATGTTGTTGAAAACCAATAAATAGTTGCTGACTAGGAAAAGAGTAGAAAAGAGGGGAAAAAACAAATGTAGACCTTTACCTTCTCAGTTGGCAGCTGAAAATCAAAAGCAGACATGGATAGCTCAGCATGATGGGTATGGCAACTGACAGACTGTTCAGAGCTGAGGGAAAGATGATAATGAAATCTTAAATTACAAAACCTTCCAAAAACAAGCTGACAACATGGCTCAAATTAAAAAGCAAAACCAGCTACATAGGGCTTGACAAAGACAAAGAAGAAATAGAAATTGGGAATGCCAAAAGGCAATTATATCTTTAGAGCCTTTCAATTCAAGCACTCATAGTTTACCCTGTGAACTTGTTTCCAGAGAAGCCTGGAGTTTGCTGTTATCTTTGGAGGTCCAAAGAGATGGTATTGTCAGTAGGTATGTTCTGTTTTGCATGTACAGAGCAGGATGGAAGGAGATTTTGGTAGCAACACCACCTGTCACAGATGTTTTCAGATAAGGTGTCTTTGCCCATGGCATGGAGGTTGGAACTAAATAGTCTGTAATGTCGCTTCCAACCCAAACCATTCTATGACTGTATGATGCTATGATACTGTCTATATTCCTATGGTTCTTTATGGAAGAACAGTACTTGTATTCCTTGTTAGAAATGACCAAATAGGATTATATGACTCTCGTTTGCAGTTAAAATGAGTTTTTGGGAAAATAGAAAATAAATGGAGTAAGAAGAGTGTAACAGCACCTACTGAGCTGGGAGGGTGGTGCTAGGAGATGTTTTATTTAGTATTTCCTAGTAATCTTTCTTCTGGGAATGAAAGGAGGCTTAGTTGTTTGGGCTGTTATTTTGCTTTATTTGAAATAAAAATCTCGGGAACCAGCATTTTACTATGAATCTGACTGAAATTTCAGCACGGTCAGCCTGAACATATCAAATACATACCTCGTACATTGCTTCAGTGTCATTTAGTTGAATACAAATAGAAGTGCTCAACTCCTTAGACAACATCCTGAATATCAAATACCTTTGGTTTCATTCCTAATTTGCAGAGGCTCACTAAATCTCTCAGATTGTTGCGTATCTTGCTGATCTTTACTGATTTTTCAGCTTTCTAGTCAAGTGACATGTTGCTTCACCTTCTTACATAGTATCTGGCTTGATCTGAGTTTGCATTTTGACAGGATCTTGTTCAGCAGTAATTGCAGGCCAAGGTAATAGTTGACCTTAACATGTTCTCAACCTGGATATAACACTAAATCTGATTTTTAAAGGAAACCTAAAGATGTAGAAACAGTGAGATTACTAATTACCTCAAATTCCTTTTAGCTTTTTGGAATCAGTGTAATGATTTTATTTAGACGAGTATTACACCTGAAACATCTAAATAATAAAAATAGCATGCTAATATTTTTATACTATTTATACGTATTAACTACTTTACCTATGAATATATAGGAATATGAATATTATGAGAACTTTAAGATAGTCACATTACTAGTTAAAATTATAGAAAAAATAAAATTAAACATCCTAAATTAGTGTTAAAATTACACATTATGTTAAGTTTTGGATGCCTTGTGATAGTAAAATAATAGGGAAATCAAGTGAATTCCTGTTCTCAACTTATATGGGAGAAGGAATTGTGTCCTGGAGATTCCATTGGTTCTAGCTTGAATGTAACAGCATGGACAGTGAATAAATGAGATTTCATGCCTGCTCTATACCTAGAAAAAATCAGCCCATAGATAGTGTCCCTGATTAATTATTTTCTTTATTGACCTTAAATTTGATTTCCTGCAGTTGTCACCAGCATGAGAAATGTATATGACTAAACAAGGAAAATCTTTCTGCTTTGCATATCTTAATGCAATGTGAAAACTATATTTTGACATATAGGCTGGAGAGTTGCAACATGTATTATTAGGTCAACAAATGTAGATGATTGTCGACTTGATCTTAGTCATAGGGTTTGTATCTGAAATGATAAATATTTTTCGCTTACATGCAGAGAAAATGGTGTGATTGAGAATGAAAGAGAGTTTGCCCAGATTCTTGAGCAAATGTGTTTGCCGGTGAAAAAAGATGTGGTATATATCACTTTGTTTTTACAATGTTGTCAAGTTTAATGAATTGGAGCTCTGGCTTTTCCTGGGATCTGTCATGCTTTTGTTCTTTATATAATAACTTCCAAAAAAACCACTGTAACTCTTAACTTAAGACAAGACATTTGATTAAGTTGTATGTAAGAGTGCCTATTTGTGGCATATTTATAATTTCATCATCTATAATGTATTTTTTTCCTCTTATCTACTCTCTGTATGTACTTGTGCTAAGTTCAGCTTGTTCTCTGTGTTCTGAAAAATGGTTTTGAAAAAAGGAAAAAATGGAAAATGAATGGCTGATTTCAGAAGTGGGAAAGTTTTCACAGTTTGAGTTGTTTTCCTGTTTTGTTTTTTTTTTAAGCTTAAGTGTTTCTAGTAATCCTTGAGAAATGTGAATCTCAATTACATCTGCCCTCAGCAAGCTCCATGATGCTGAGGAGTCACTGCTCATCTTTTGTTTATCTTTAAAATAAAAGTGGTTGTCCCTTTACCTTATGGTTGTCCCTTATCTTGTGAAAGCCTGCCATGAAATAAAAAAAGTTATCTGACATTAAGTAGCATAGTTTCTTAGATTAAATAATTGTAATACAGAATTAATTACTTGGTTAAGAATTTTGGTAATGCAGAAGGCATCCAGGTTGTCTCCAACAAATTGGAAATTGAGTCACCTGGCTGACAGGTTGCAAGCCTGACTGTAGTAAAAATCTTGGTCACCAGCAAAAAAACCTCTGTGCACTGTTTTTTGGTTGTTGGTTTGGGGTTCTCTGTTTGTTTGTTTGTTTGTTTCATTTTTGTTTTGTTTTATTGGGGTTTTTTGTGAGGAGATTCTTAGCAAATAGTGTCTTGTCTCTTAGACAGTGTTTTCTGTACATGGGTGTCTGATATTGTGCTGGTCTAATAGAAAGTCAGAGGATAATAGCCTCTTGCCACTAGTTTAAGTGAAAGGTGAAATGGAAACGTTTATTTTCCAGATGAGACATTGATTTAGTAACAGCTTTCTATTACTGCAAATTACTGATATAGAAGTTAGCATTTCCCCCTCTTTGAAGCAGCCTGGTGTGTTCAGAATGAGTTACATGCTCCAGCAGCTAAAAGCTGTTTGACTCCAATAACAGACTTTTTATCCAAAATATGGACCACACTTACAGGGAATATAAAATCACAGTTATTATTGTAGAAGATTGTCTTTCTCCCCCCCATCCCCCCACCTTTTCCTTTTCTTTGATATGCAGGGAACATGTACACTCTGGAAATGATAAGAAAACAGATCTGTTTCCTTGTGATTTTCCAGTATCTCATCTCTTGTTATTATTGCTTGCTTTGTCAAGAGTTTTGTTGCACACTTAGCAAAACTTTGTTCCTTCATTTTAGATATAATAAAATTGTTTTTCTTCTTTTTACAATGTTTATTTTAAGGTGTTTTCAACTGTTCTTTCCCTGTGGAGTCATCTTATCTGTAGAAGCTGAGAAATTGGGAAAGCAATGTCAAAATGAGACTATTTCTCACAGACTGGTGACTTCCTGAGGTTTCTAGGATTGTTTGAAACAACAATATCAAAGTGTGGTAAAATACACAGTGCATAAATATACATAAAAATACATTAAATGGATCTGAAATTCTAAGGAATATATGAAAAATAATCCATCATATATTGCCTGCATTAAATAATATTATATAGTAATTAAGTTAGTACGATATAATGTATATTGATTGAACATAATCCAGCAAGTAACTTCTTTAGTTCAATCTCTGAGAGCTTCTTTGCACATTTTGGAAGCAGAGCGAAAATAAATCAGAAACAATAAAAGCATGTTCTAGATCTTATAAACCTTATCTTCTGTGTGCTGGTAATCAGCCTTTGTCGGATCCAGCTCAAAGTTAGAGCAGAATCCTTACATAAAATAAGAAAATGGAGAAGGGGCAGTGGTGAATTGGGCAGATGAGTTGTGGGTGGTTTGTTTGTTTGCCTGATTCCTAAACCAATGTAGACTCTTGATGTAGAAGATAACGTGTTCATTAACTTTTTAAATTATCTAGTCTTGAAAAGTGGGAAACACCTTTTTTTATCGACTTAAATTAGTAAGTGTATTTGTCCACATAGATCCCTTTAAGGTAACTGAACACAAAGCTCTGAAAGGCTAAAGATTCACCTACTCCTTATAGCAATGGCAGAGAGACTTTCTATGGTGCAAAATGCTTTAGGAGAGATTCTCCAAATACATTTTTATGTATCTTCTATAGAGAAAATATTTTCTAAGCAAAAACTTTTGGAGCGTTACCGTCTATGCTGGATTTTGGACTTTTATGTCACAGCTAGTCAGCTTAGAAATATTTAACTTTTAGAATTTTCTATTCTAATCATTCCCTCATACCATTCCTTGAATACATTTTCATAATGCATTTTGCTGAAACACCAGGAACTTCTGTAGAACTACATAAATTAATGATAATAAGAGAATTAAAATTCTATACAGTACACAAGTCAAACTTCTTGGTGCTCTTTTTAAATAGTTAGTTTGCATAAATTTATTCAGGTTTATAGAAGTGCAGGTGTGTGCATTTTGATATTAGTTATTCTATATTTTTGTGTAACATTTAAAAGAATAAGACAAATATAAGACCTTGTGTTTTTTAATCCGACTGAGTACTTTATTTGGAAACAAAGCATGCATTTTCTGTTTTTAAAGGAATGTTTGTGGCTAACGCTATCAGAAAATTTATGCACCCACAAAAATATGTGGAGAAATTGCATCCTTCAAAATAAAAATCATGCAGTTAATCTCCCAGACCCTTAGCAATGCATCAGAAATCATTCCTCAAGTGCACTTCAAGAGTATGGATTTGTCTCCTCTTTGTAAATTAGTAATGGGATTTCAAGTATCAGAAGTCTGTTTTCATCATGTGGCAGGTTTTGAAGGACTTCTCTCCTAGTGTGGTTTTCTTTTTGAGACTTGGTCTGACAAAACCTCTTTTGATCTCTGATCTCCCCAAAAAGGACACAAGAAGAGCAGAATCTGGTTTAAGCTAATATGTAAAATCCATTAAAAGATGATTCATTCCTGCATTAGCTAGTTCTATGCTGTCATTTTACAGTACCTCCAAATGCAGTCCTAGATGATATCTAGGAAGATAGAATTTTTTTTTTTTTTTTAAATTTAGCTGCCAGAAAATATTTTTTAAAATTACATAATAATAAATAGACAATAGCGGAGAGATTCCTCTCAGAAAAATAAAAGAATCAAGGACTAGTTTCTCTTTTCACAGTATAAGGGTTCTTGAAAAGTATAATGAACTGTTTGCTTTGATGAATGAAAAAATGTACTAAAATCCTATTTTAAAAGAGAAAAGAAAAAAAAAGACACCTCCTTGAGTTGCAAGAACATGTTTGTAAAGTTAATGATAAATGCATTAGTTGAGTTCTCTCAAAAGCCTTGATTAACTGTTAATTTAACTATCCATATCCCTTTCATGTCACCCATAAAAGAGTACTTCTGTAATGGTCTCTTTCTAGTCATTCTTTTGAAATATCATAGAGAACTCATTAAATATTGAAACAAAACTTGAATAATCTTTCTAAGGCAGCATAGATTTAGAAGCTCCCTCTAGCAATATTCATATTTTAGAAAAAGTTACACCCTGATCCAGGGCATCTTTAAATCTGATATGATGCAGCAGTCCTTTAAGATTTATCACTTTACCTGTACCTTACCCTAATATGGTAATACTCTATGCATGCTTTTATTTATCAGTTAAGGAATATTGTACATCATGAAGAGAAGATTCAGGTTTCTGCTGATATTTGTGTCCCTAAATCCCTCAAAGGAACGCTTCCTGTGTGTTGAAGGTAGACAGAAACACCACATATAAAAATCTGTGTGTTTATATATTTGAGAGAAAATTCAGTTTTCCAGCTGCAGAGGCTGTTTCATCCCTGATGATTTCACAGTGCCCACTAATTCACTTGCAGTCTATTATTGATTACTGCACTTAGCATCATGTTTTTGAAAGAACCAATTTATAGAGAGTGCTCCTTAGGAATAAGGATGTTTAGTTTCTCAAAAGGAAAAAAGAAGATACTTTTAAATTATGCCATTTCAGCATATTAAAAAAAAAATCCTAATTTTGATCAAAAGAAGTTGTATGACAGATCCATTGCCAGGAACTGAATGTGAATGTAGATGCCATTGAGAGGATGATTGGTCTCAATGATTTCATTTTCAGGCCTCTGAAAATTATGCTTTCAGTGATTATAAGAAGAGTCCTACAACAGACGAAATCCAAAACCTGTTCATGATACAAATAGGGATAAATACAAAGAGAAATCTGTGCCACAACAGGGAAGAGTTCTAAAAAACTTGTGAATTTTTATGCTTTACATATTGTTGCAACAAATCTTTTTAAAATCAAATGAAAAATTAAAGAAAATGCCCAAAATTCAGAATACCATCTTACAAATGTGTTAATTGCAGAAAAAAAAAGGAAAAAGAAACAAAAAAACCCCAAAAACCCAAAGAAACAAAAAAACCCCAAAACAAACAAAAAAACAACAAACAGAAAAAAAACCCCATGAAAATAAAGAACCCAAAGAGATCCTTTTTTTCCTGCCCCAAACCACTTAATTTGGGTGGGTTTAGTAGTAGAAACATTATTTTTACATCTTCTGAAGTTTAGGGTACTGGGATGGGTTTCAGGATGTTTGGGGTGTTGACCTCTTTGTTCAATGCAGATCCTTTGGTCAAGGTGAGCTGTCTGACTGCTGCATTTCCAGTTCATCAGACTGGATCAGTGCAATGATCCTGTGCAGGATGAGCTGCAGTGAGCTGCAGTTGCCCAATGCTGCGTCTCAGCTAATGGGGTGAGACTCTGCCTGCTTCCATACCACTTGTATTTCTGACTGAATGATTGCCTGCTGCTGATGTGATGTATGTTGAACTCCTTTCTCCTCTCTCTTTGCTTGTTTGTTTGGGGTTTTTGGTATGATCCCTGTACATGTACTCACCAGCCCTACTTGTGGTACAAGCATCGTCTTTCAACATCGGTAGCTGTGCAATGACACTGATACTGAAGTACATCTGGCCCTTTCTGCTTCTGATTTTTTAAACTGTCAGAACGTGCACCTTCTAAGAGAATATTCAGTTAGATATAATCCCATTTCTACTACCCATGTCTTTGACATTATTCTCTCCACAGGTCTTCCAGTCCATCACTCTTCATCGATAGGGCTTTTTAGATTTTATGTCATAGTATAAACTTTAAAAATACTGAAATGGTGCTTAAAATTGATGGTTTACAAGATTCACTTGTAATGTCTTCTTAAACCCATATTCACTTTACCAGTGCAGTTTCCTGATTAGTCATTATCCAGCCTACATTTGTTGAATCCATCTTCACACTTTGCCTTAACTGATGGTTGTTCTGTGTACACAACTTTGAATGTTTTGCTGACAGCCTGATAGATTATTTGAATTGTCTTCTTCCTCCCCATCCCTCACACATCAAATAAATACATATTTCGAATTAATATATTTTCCCTTCCTCTTTCTTTTTTTCCTCTTTCTCTGCTTATTCTAACAGCATGCTTTAAAGATGCCTTGATAAGTCACTACTTCCTCCTGTTTCTTCCAAAGTGTAATTCCTGTATTCATGTAGCACTATGGTACTATGGTTAGAAATCCTTCCTGTAAATTCACAATGCCTTTCTTTCAGAATTTAATGGTAAAGATTAACCATTCCCTTGGTCGTTATGCAGTATGTTTTTACTTCTACTCAGTGTTGTGTTTTCTATTTCTACATCCTCATTTACAGTATTTGAGAATCTGTATCAATGTATTCCTGAAAAGGAAAAACAAAAAAGAGAAGTTGCTGTAGGAAATAGAGCTACTAGTAGAAATGAAAACTTCAGTTGTAATGCATTTGCCAGCTTTTATTTTTACCCTGACTTAATAGCCTTTGACACAACAATCACACCCAAATATTTTCTTCCCTGTGCCAAGCAACTGCATTGTTTGATCTCCCTTCAGGAAGCCCTGAGAGGACTTGCAAATAAGGGTAACACCTTTGAAACACACTTGAAAGAAGGCAAGCTCTGGTCAGAATATCAAATCCTTCTATTGAATGGAGTTGTCTGAATGCATACTCTGCACTATAAAAATAAAGTAATCCATCTATTAAATGGAGCTGTCTGAACACATGTTTTCCACTATAAAAATAAGGTAATCTACCTTTGCAGGGAGCACTAAGCACCACTGCACTCACGGCAGGGGAAAATATATGTAGGATATTTAGGTAGGTATATATTGAGAGTTACTTTCTGATAGCTTGTCTTTGCCAAAGTGCTAACTAAGCGTTGTGTTAAAGCATCAATTTATCCACCGAGAGGCAATTTAGCAGTGTGCATTTCTTAGGCAGTGTATTATTTAATATCATATAAAGCTGCATATATGCTTAACCTATTGATGGCTTTGTTCTTTCTGCTTTCTATGCTTTAGTACCCAGTAGGACACTTCATAATTTCAAACTCCGATTTTTTAAATTTTTTTTTTAAATTATCTCCCTTGATTTTTTTTGTTTGTTTTTGATTTGGGTTTTTGTTGGTTTGGTTGGTTGGTTTTTGTTTTTGTTTAAAAACAACCAGAAAACCAGCAGTTTCAGAATGGTCAATAAAGGACAACTGTCCTTCTCTTTAGGAGGTAGAATATATTCTCTTTCTCAGTGAGCAGAGGGGAGTCATCTTTCATTAGCTGGATTATTGGAAACACCCAGGTCTTGCTCTGGGATATAATTTTGATCAGGCACAATATTGCTGTACCAAACACCACACTGCATAAGGAGTAGTGTTTGGAACACGAGCATATTTACGATTTTGTGTATTCTACTTGGATAAGATGCATTTTTCTACAATTTAAAAATGAAAAAAACTGCTTGAATTTTCCTGAAGGCAATGTATTTCACTGCCTACTTAAAATAATTGTTGTTGGGATGGTTCATAAAACACTTAACTACATTGTAGTGTCCTCATCTGAAGGTACTGTTTAAATAGCTTTGCACATTGAACACTTCATGCTGATAATTGTTTTTTCCTACTATTTCTACATCACAGTCAATCTACTATTTTCACTGCTACTAGGTCAATAGTTATTGATCACTTGTTCATTCAGCATAATTGTTTAGTGCTACTATGAATGAAGGTACAAATTGATAATGGAGAATAATTCCATTTTATTTTAATACTTTTTCTAGGAAGGTGGAACCAAGCACACAATCATTTCAGAGGCTTAAAGGATTTTGATACTTAAGGTGTGATACTTTTACTATAGCTATGAGGTGGCAACTTAGATTTCTTGTTTCAAAAACCAAATGCTTAAAGCTTCTATTAAAAAGTGATTGATATATGTAGAAATAATACATGTGCTTTGCTGGAAGGGACAGAATGCACAGTCAAGGCCAGTTTCCATAGCTCTATGTCACCCATGCTGATGTCACCAAGGGAAGAAGTTGTCCAGTTCAAGCATCCACATCCTAAAAACCATCTACTCTTTTGATGCTGTGAGATACAGGTCATAAACTATATTCCAATTGCCTTCCACTTGTAGTAAACTTAAGAACTAAGTAGAAAATCAATGCCACCATTAAAGTCTTTCACAGGAAAAAATGCAGGAGAGATTAAGAGCATTTTATTCCCACACTAGCAGTACATTTGCTAAGTCAAAATGTGAAATGGAAAGTAAAACTTATTTATTTAAAAAAAAAAACAAAAAAACAACCAAAACCAAAAAAATACCTTTTAAGAACTGGAAGTAGCTACTGGAAGACTCCCAGGAAAGAGTTCAAAGTAAGGCAAGCATAAATTCCCCTAACATACTTCCAGTGTGCTGACCTTTGTGATGCTCCCTGATGAGGGTTAATGTCTTTGTATTTCATATTCCTTTTTTTTTGTTTCTCCCCTCTGTCAATAGGTTTTTGAAGCCACATTGTCTCTGTCTCTTCAGAATAAGATTAGTATTGCAAAAATCAATAAACATTTTTATTTTTTGTCATTTAAGATACAATGCTGCTACGTTATAACTTTTTTATTATTTTGCTCTAGTCATAATTTTAGTTATGTTTCATGTTCTCCATATTCAATTAGTTATCCTCTACTGAGAGCTCTGCTTCTTCCAGAATTTGTTCAAAATACTGTAATTATGACACACACTTTCACATTTTCTTATCTGTAGCCAAAGCAAAATTCCTGTGGATATGACACAGCAGATGTGTTGACTATACTACTGTTGTGTTTGATACTCTGTTTCTTTTTAAAATTGCTTCAATTATATAATTCCTTCTCTGTGGTTTTTTCATGAAGTGTGGTGACAAGCATCTCACATCTCTTCCCCTTTAGCTGAAAAATTGTTTGAAGTTTGACCCTACTTTCCTCACAGATTTTTTTGAAACTCTTGAGAGCTTTACTCACCCACATGGTTTTCGTGCTTATTGTGGTTGGACATCACCAAACTGTTATTACTCTGTTTTCTGGGCCTTTTTTTTTGGGGTTTTTTTTGGGCAAGATTCCTTTCTGAGGATTACCTGAGCCTTCACTTCTTTGAACATCTTTTGTCACCTGTGACACTTGCTTCAGAACAATGTGAAGGAGGTTTAAGCTTAATTATTTATTCCAGCATGAAAAACTGTCAGTAACCTCTGTCTTGCTGTTGTTAGGGTCTTCTCCAATTTTCTGTATTTTAGTTCCCAGGAGACAGGATGCCTGTATGATTTGTGGACCTTATAATGTGCCTATTTTCCTTAGTACGGTTTTCTAAAGACTTCTAGTGATGTTAGTGTGATTTTCCAGAATTCTCTTTCCCATTCTTTCAACTAAATATGTGCATATATATCATCCTGACATCTCTCTAAAATATTGAAAGAAGTACTGTCTTAGGCAGTCTCAGTGGAATTACAGTATCATCCATCCCTTTTGAATTAGCTGCCCATTTTTCTCCAGTTTCCTTCATTTGCTGCTGCTTGTTTTTTCTTTTTGTCTTTGAAGACATCAGATTTATACTGTTGCTTTTTCACTTGCTGGTCTTTCTCTGCTTGTTTTTGCAATTCATTTATTCTCCTGATTGCCAATGCATCCCTCGGTTCTTTGATTTAGCTGCTCCAGTACAAGCAGCTTTATGTCCAGTCTTGTTCTTCTTTCCTTCCATCACACCTTTGATTCCAACCTGACGTTAATTGCTGTTCTCGCTGACATTTCCAATCCAAAAATTGGTTTTCTCAGCCAGGAGTTCTACCTTTTGCATACCTTATGCCTATATATATACCTATATACATACACCTATATATATATATAGGTATATACATATAGGTTACACATATGTAGGTAGCTTCAATCAGAAACAAACTCAGAAGAAAACCATTTGGGTTTGAGTTTTCAGTAATTGAAATTCTGTGAATGTAGACAGCTGGTACGAGAGGTGATTCCTTGTTTTATTTTCTCAACAGAGATGTGCACAGAGTTTTTATGAAGAAAGCTCTGCTTACAGTAACTGGAAATGCAGTGGCTTAGAGGCACCAGCATTTTAAATTTATGAAAGAACAGAAACTACCTTTTGTGCTTTAATGCATAGGTTACAGCAATGACAGCCACATTGTAATAAACAGCATACTTTGTTCACTGCAAGTAAGCAGCAAATTGGGTCAGATAGCCTTCTGGTGCTAGCTGCAGCACAGAAATGAATGTTTTCAGGTTCCACTATGAATGGATCATTTGAACCATACAGAGGGCTTCCCAATGTGTAAAATCAGTGAAATGTACCTTCCAACATGATAACAGTGCTCCATTAGGAATAAAAGCAGCTGAAAATTTGTACACTAGTCTATTCGTCATCTTTTTTAGAGGAAGAAATGAAATAGAAAAGCATCTTCTAGAGATCCCATTAGGCCAAGTCCCCCCCCCCCCCTTTTTTTTTTCTTTGCTTCGTCTTTCTCATTTTGATAAATTTCTGATTATATTCTGAAATAATAGTGATTGAAGTAGCTGCACTGTTATGTTTCTTGGGAAAAATTCTGCTCTTGATGTGTCTATGCAGATACAGGATTTAGGATGTACATTCCTGCACCTAAGGCTTATGTTACCGCATAATATCAATTTGAGGAGCAGTGTGTAGCTGGAGAAGTACAAATGAGAGAGTGCTTTGGGGGATTGGGACCAGTTGTCCCAGTACTTTTACAGTGAGGTTAACTTTGTTGTGAAATAAAGAAAATTTGCTTTATTATGTCATTTCATAGTGTATAAGTATGAAATAAAATTATTTGGAAATTTTGCATATATGTCGCCAATCATGATGATAGAACTACTTAACTCTTAAATTAGGGTAGCTCTCTCTGGGTCTTCTTTGTTTTTCTTTTCTTTTTTCCCCCCCAGTAAGTATGATTTTAGTGTAGCCCAGTGAGTCATTATTGAATTATTTTTCATTGTGAATAATTATTTTCTACATGTTTTTGAATACATTTTCTAGGGGAAATATTGATTATATTAACTGCTATGATTAATTGTGGGATTGACTGTATTTGTACAGATAACTTCTGGCTGAAGAAAGGCATTTTTGACTACCAACAAGACTGAAATGTGTTGTTCTAGACAATTAATTGCTCCCTAATGCTCTGCTGTTCTGAGATTTCATGTGATCTGGAAGAGTTACCTGCTTGTTCCTTTAGTCTTCCAATTTTATAAAATTCTTTCTTTCTTTTAGTTCACTTCTACTAATTTTATTTTTCTGATCCATTATTGTGACTATTACTCAAGAGATCAGTGGGTTGATCTCAAGGTGCTGTGTGCTACTAAGAGTCATACTGTGGGAGTGAAATGATTTGAGATCAAATTTGTTGATGTTAGAAAATATGTTTTGTTGTGTGTGTTTTTTTTTTTAATTAAAATATAATTTGTTTATCTTTCAGTAAATACATACCAAAAGTTTTGTATTTGACTTGTTTTAAAATGTTGGACTCTGTGTTATGGTTATTATGAAACTCTGATGTGGTCTTTCAATATTAACTTGCAGAAATTTTGGTGATGTATTTACTTTATTGAGAAAAGAGTGATGAAAAAAGGAGTTAAGCTTTAAGCTAGAGCTTCTCCACTGTAGCAACCTCTAACTGCCGGTTGTTATTTGTTTACCAGTATTGTATGGCTAAAAATTAAGTTTCGCAATAATGGTATCTATCCAGGCTGAGATTTTTGCTATCCTTCAAAGCTGTCACCACATAGGTCATAACCCAGAGAGGATGGCACCTGCTTCATCCTTCTTACACCCAGTGCTGCTTGCAGATGGGCTGTGCACTGCTACACTTTTTTAATTGTTTTAGTCTGAAGTGGAATTGAGAAAATTTGTGGGGGCAGATACAGTGTTTTAAGGCTCAGATCTGGAAACCAGTTGTAATCAGCCTTTTCAGGTCACAAGAAGAATGTGTTTCACTGAGGGTAAATGGAAGTGAAGTGGTGTGGAGATGAAGTCCTAGGGAAGAAGCATTAATTCTTAAGTTATTTTTGGAGAAATATTTCCTGACCATTATGGAAAGTTTTGCTTCTGTAAAGGCTTCATAAATAAGTGAAAAAAGTTAATTGTCCTACTTGTACCATAAAACAGGTGTGCAGCTTTCTCTTTCTCTCTCTCTGTGTGTGTTTGTGTGACTAGGTTACACTACTATGAAATTTTAGTTTATTTTTCTTCCCATCAAAATCAGTGGGATAACTGGAAGAGGGGACAATGTTTGGTGTACAAAGATTGAAAGGTATCTAAGAGTGCTCTGAATTTAGCACTGTTAGAGACACTGAACAAAGTCATCGCTGGGTTTTGGATTGTCCTCCTGAGTGGTTAACAATAACGTCAAAACCAAGCGTTTAAAGTGCTTTTAGCAGTAGAAAGGCTATAATGTGGAAAAAGGCAGTGGAGTATCAAAATGATGACTTCAATATAAAAATGAACATGATACCTATGAAAGTGATATGGAAGTGGAAAGCTGTTACTTTGAACAGATCAATACAAAAACATTCAATAGAAGCTGACAAGAGAAGTGAAAGCTGTTTACTAGAATAAGATGAATATAAAACAGAGACCAATAAAATCTGACCCATAAGTGAAAGTTGGCTGAATGTATATGATTTATATATAAACAAATGCAATGCAAACTGCTTTAAAAAAAAAAATAGGGGGTTCTTGCAAGAATAAAATTATTATGAGAATATGTACAATAATTAAAACAGAAATCATTGCATTGGAAAGATTAGGGCATGTGATAATGGAAATAAGAATAATGCTGTGTTAGTGTACTTGTTTATTTTATTATTATTTTAATTTGCTTAAATTACTGAAATTGAAATATGCTGTTAGTTGGTCACCTTGTGGCAAACTTTTAGTTCTTTTTTCTTTCTTTAGTAGCTTTTGTAAAATACTGCAAGTCACAGGAATGCTCTGAGGAAGTGAAGGATGTATTTTGGTGTAGACTTGTAAAGAATATTGTATGCATCCTTTGAAGGGTTACATCCAAATTCATATTCTCCACATCATCTCTTTTCAGTGGCTTATACTTTATTTTTTGCGGGATTATTGAAGAAAGTCACATCTGCTGTATTCAAGAAATTTTAGGCTAAACTTCAAGCCAACATGGGTTTTGAAAGATGAAGGCACAGCTTGAGAGTTTAAAATCTGTCTTAGACAGTTCTTTCAGTTGTGTTATTTATAAATTACTGAATCCTTTGTCTTGCAAGAATGCACTCTTTGATAGCACTAACTAGAGAGTGGGAAACACAAGAGAAAGCTTTCTGGGACTTTTGTTTCAGTAGAGTTGAAGAAAATGAAGATGTCCCATGTTATTAAAGTCACAAGACAATATTGACTAAAATGAGTGTCTGCCTTTCTTCCACCAATCTATCTGCTGCTCCAGAGGCTTATGTAAGGATGATCTAGAAATTTCCTGTTAGAAAATACAGTATCACTCTCTGTGATACCCTCTGTTTGGAGAGGGGTTGTTGTCTGGGGTTTTCGGAGCAATGACTGTAATGACACAATTTGTTTCAGGAGATGTGTGTCAGTTGTTTATGACATTGATAAGTAATTTATTTGCTACTCATGTCTCAAGCTCACTTCTCTGAAAGTTGGCTTGACTTCTTAACACTTGTATTGACTACTGAAAAATAATTCAAATATCATCAGTACGTGCAGATATGGAAAAGGAAAAAAAGTAACACAGTAAACTGTTGAACTCTCAATAAGGGATTGATTGTCACTGAGCTAAATTCATCTTTTATTTCTGAAGATCAAAATTGTAATAGTGCTGAGATTTCTTTGCTACTTGCTCAGATAAGTTATTTGATTTATGTTCTCTCATGAATGATGCATTAGCATTTTTCATGCATTGTGGTAGTTAAACTTTTAAAAGACAGAAATATTGCTTGAGTGTTTCAGAGCTGGGGGTCATCTTGAAGTCACTGAGCTAAAAGATGAGGCAGATGAGCCCCATCCCTGGAAGTGTCCAAGGCCGGGTTGGATGGGGATTTGAGCAACCTGCTCCAGTGAAGTGTCCTTGCCCATGGCAGGGGAACCACGTGATCTTCAAGGTCCCCATGCAACCCAAACCATTCTATGATTCCATGATTATGTAGCAGTCTAAAGAAGAGCAAACCAGAGTTCCTGCATTAGAATTTTGTCCCGTTTTTCTATTAAACATACTCTGAAGACCTAGCAAATCATAATTAAAAGGCTAGCAATGCTGACATAGTGGCTGACAAGGTTGGTATTCAATTTTGCTGCTCACATTGGAGGGAAAACTCTCCCACCTAGCATCCCAATAGGCATTAATATCAGGGAGACTATTCACATCACTAAATCTGTGTTTTTATGTTGCTGATACTCTGCTGATTCAGTTTTTACTAGAAGATCCTGCTGAAGAATGCATTATTTGCAATATTTAGGGTAATACAATGCTAATTAAATCAGTGAATATAGTCACTGGATGAAACGGTGAATTATGTTCTGATTTCAAACCCAGAAAATTCTGAAAAGTAAAATGGTAAGCCTATTTTTTTTGCACTTTTTCAGACACAACAAGTAAATATTCCAGTTGTTTGTTTTGGGCTTTTTTAATTTTGTTTTTAAATTAGTGCTGTTATTTTCATTTTATTTTATCCTTAGCACAGTCTTGTTAGATGCAAACACTGAAAGCTCTAGGCAGATGAAGCAAGATCATGAGCAAAATATAAATTGCTGGAATGCTAATGAAAGCCTAGAGTAGGGCTGAATGCAACCTGAGGCAAAATTAAGTAGCTGTTTATCTCAGCTTCTTCCCACTCCAGTGTGAGAACTGTATTTTTAGTCTCATCCATAGATTGAACAGATTACTCACTGCTTTTGAACATATGTGATATGTATATGTACACAAATATAACCATGTATTTACAAAATTATGTAACATATAATCCAGAAGATATTGAATATTTAAAATGTATTTAGCTGCAAATTATGTGTATATGCTTTTTAAATAATTTTATATGTCTTTTCTTGATTGATGATGGAAAATAGTACAAAATAAATAGTTTTTAAAGATTTTTTTTTTTTGTGCACCTCTGCAAGTAACTCAGTTTCAGTTGATTGGATGGAGTTACTGTTTTATTTCCCATTTCCCTTCAGAATAATCAGAGCTAATTTTTTAGGAAATTTCATGGAACACTTTCTGCTTGCCTTGCAAACATTATTTTTGACTTACTGTCTCAAAAAATTGCATTTTTTCCTTCCAATTATAAATTTCCCAAAGAAATTATTTTCATTTTTTGGTATATCAGTACATATCTGCACAGAACACACCTTTTCAGCTAATTTTTCACGAATGTCTCTTCATTTCTGCACCAGGTTCATTCTGCACCACTTTTCCTTCCATTTATAGTCAGTAAATTTTCCTTCAGTTTTCAAAACTAGTCTTTATTTTATCGGGCTGTCACAGAAAACAGGGAAAGAGAGGTCAGAAGCAGAGGGATGTTGAGTAGCTGCTTTTGCTTTTCCAAAACCGGGAGGACAGTAGGGAATTGAAGGGTAGGGCAGAACTCTGCAATAACTTCTTTATTGCTACTGATAGAATTCTTCCCTTAATCCCCTGCTCATGTTTGTCTACATACATTGGGTCTCAATTATCATTTTAAAATTTTCAAGACGTGAAAGATTTCTACTTATTCGATTAGATCATACTTAACAATACGAAATAATAATACATTAATAATGAACTAATTAATTGTGACAAATTGCATAGCTGCAGCATTTGTCTGCTCCATTCCCTTGCCTTAGGGGTTCTACTCTTCTCAGTGCATGATGGATAACTTGTCTGCTTTTTTGGTTTGTTGTATGTTGTCACAAAGTGCGAACTGGATGCCTTTGACAGTATTTTATGCTTTGCTGTGGCATAAGCTGTCAACAAGGGAGACAAGGGATAGATACCCAATGATTACTCACTAGGTCATGCACCTGAAATCTCATCTTGTGAGAAAAAATGTCTTTGGCTACGAAAATAATTGTCTTTGGTTACTCCTACAATGTTTCTTTAAATTTTGTCCCTGAAGTAAATTTGTTGGAGCTTATTATCCAGAACATTTCATCTTGCCAGTTTTTTGTCTCTCTCTTGTACATAACTAAAGGAATAAAACAAAGTTTTTTTCCTGCAAAAATATGTATATCTTATTTTAATACAAAGAAATATTTTTGACATTTAATATTTTTTTATTTCTTGAATTCAAAAGAAATTGTTTGGATTTTTTTGCGGTTTTTGTTGTTGTTGTTGTTTTGGTTTGGTTTTGTTTTTTTGTTTTTTTTTTTTACATTCTGCCAATGATAGGAAGCCTGACGATCTAAAATAAAAAACTGCTACATAGGTTGACATCATAAAGTGAATTTTGTTTGACAGCTCTACAGGCATCAGTTGATGCTTCAATTTTTGGATTGAGGCTGTGAAAAAAAATGCATAAATGAATTTGTTTACATATGACATGAGTTTACAATTGCAAAGTGCTAGCCAGATGTTGATTCATAAACAATATGGAACTGTATACGTCATAAAGCTGCTTTTGTGCCACAGTGCCAGATTATATCAAGAAATCATTCAAAAGACTTCTAAGACATTAAAGAACTTTACATTTCAGTACTGAATCTGATGCTGACATTGGGAATAAATAAATTGTTCCTGTTCTATAGTTGAGGAAGGTGTTCAGTAAGATCGTGATGCACCGAAGATTTTCCTGAAAGTCAATATTAGAATCAAAGTTAAAAGCATGTACATCAAATTGATTTAGCACCAAAGCCTTCAGTATTCGTATGTCAGTTTCCATAAACCAAGGATCCAGCTCTGGTTTCTTTACTACTTACTGGTGATGTCTCATTTTCTGAGCCACTGCTATATGCATAAAAAATTTAGAAGAAATGAATAAAGTAAACTTTAACTATTATGTAGAATGTTCTTGGGTACTTAAAGTGCCTTAATTCTACTGCAAGTTGTAATGAAGAAACAAATACTTATAAAAATCAGAGTTTCATTGCCATATTATATACTGGAATAACACTGGCTTTAGTGAAAATATGTCCACTTGCAACAGGTGGGAAGCTGGCCATTAGTCCACAGAATATTTGTGTCAAGGAAGCAGTTAGTTTTCAGACAAGAAGTTCATCGTTAAATGTGTTACAGTTCGTTGGCATGTCTGTAAAAATATGTCTTTTGTTTATTTTTTATTATTCTCAGGCCCATCTTGTTAAATAAGTTGTGTCCTCTCCCTGCAGTTATAAAAAAAAATATTTCTATGTTCCAAATACATCTGCTGCTACAGATAAATGAAAATTGTGAGGTGACAGTGTGCTTGAGACAGAATGACGCTCCTGAGTATGAAGTTAAGTGTTGCCAGTTGACTGTGAACTTCTTTGCCACTGGAGAGCAAGTTGCTCTCACTCTCAGCTGCCTAATTTATTTGACCATTACTGCTTCATGAGAGATGGATCTGTCTATGTTAGGATTTTAGTTCAGGTCAGAAATGCCCTTTGGAAGAAAACAGTTTGGCCCAAGTTACTGCAGCTGGCATTGCTGAGCCATCTCAGAGTGGCAGCTGGATTTCCCTCCGATGCAGCCTGACCAGAGGGTGCACTCTCACAGTGCCCCTGGCCCACATCTGCTGTTGGTGGGCATTCAGGCTACAGCACAGATCAGATGTAGTAAAAAATAAAATCTCCAAATCCTGTGTATGAATATCACAATCCCAGTAGCAACTTTTTCAATATACATACCTGATGCCATTGCCCTGCACTTCTGGCTGAAACAGGTGAAGCTGCTGAAACTAGTATGCTGTTAGAAAAGCAAAGTAATGAGTTTCTTACAAGAAGCTTTCTGTTGCTTCATTGGTTCTTTTGGTTGCTTTTCTTGTTTGTTTGTTTTTTTCTGAAAGTTATATGAAGAAGAAAAAAGAAACAACTTTGGGTCTTTCCTTTTAATTTTTTGAAACAATCACTGCAATGTGTTGTTAGCAGATTGGGCCATTATTTCCCTGGAGTACATCCTGAATTGATGCATCTCTATTGATGCAGAGCACAGTGAGATTTAGCATGTGCTGAGCTGCTGGCAATCAGTTTTGCTTCTTTCATTTATCAAATACAAAATTTATATACATGTAGAAATGCCTGTAAGAATGAGGCTGAAGTTTTCTTTGTTTCACTATGTCATATGACTCCTCCACTTTGTTTTAAATCCAGATTCATACTTTTATATCCTCCTCCTTATCCTGGGAAATATGGCACTCTGTATTTTTACTCCTTGACTTCAGTTGAAAATAGCTGCTTAAAATACTGTGTGACTTCAGGGTTTCGTATAATAAATTCTTAAGTAATTTGTTTCCGTGTGCATTTTTTCACTTCATAGAAATTGCTCCAGCTGTGTCTGTATTTCCTTAATACATTTTTCTCTCCCTAGTATTGGAAACAATCCATATAGAAGCCTTTAGAAACTTCAAATTCAGCATCTTCTCTCATTTTAAGAGCTCTGTTTATGCAGTATTTACTCATTCAGGAAGGATTATGAGCCTTAGTTAAATATGGGAGGCTAAAGTAACTAAAATGCAGTGTACTTTAGGCCATTAGGGTAGGTATTTATAAGAAGATAAAATTTCTTCTTAAACAATAAAGTAGATGTAAGATTAGATGTCTTTCTTCATCCCATCCCAGTTTTCTGCAACTTTACTGCCTTGTCCTGTGGTTTTATATTCACAAAGTAAATTAAAAACAAAGAGACCTTCAGCAAGCATAATTGCAAAAAATTATTTTTGTCTGGACATTGTAGAACAAAGAACTGCTATACTGAGTGATTAAAGCAGTGAATAGAGAAAACTCAGATTAATATATACTCATGAGAGTACCCATGACATGGAAGCAGACAAAAACAACTACAAAGAAGCTTAATTTTACTATGTTCTCAAAGAACCTTTTGAGTTTTTTTATTATTTCAAAGGCGTTTGGATTCTTATGAAGTGATTTATAAGGATTTTTTTTTTTCATTTGCTTAAAATGTCTAAAGCAATAAGCCCAACTCCTAATATTGTCATCTGATTATTGCATCAGACTGCCAAAACACTATGTACAGAGAGAGAGGCTGAACACTGCAGGGTTACAGTGTTCTGAAGATGAAGGATGAAATCAGTTCCCTGGGAAGTAAAATTTTTGTCATTAACTTCAGGGAGGCCAGGATTCACTCCAAGAATGGAACACAGCTTGGCATCTCAGAAGAACAGGACTGGGAGTCTGTGTATCCTTCGTCATAGAGTAAATGCTGTAGATGAAATAAAGTTAATGTGTTTTTCCTCTTGTAAAGGTACACGGAAAGCCTTTATAGCAAGAAATAGAACTGTCTTCAGAGTGAGAAGCACCTCTGTTTATACAGGCAGCAAGCTTTCAACTTTGTGGTACTTTATAGCCCCATGATCTTTAAGAGAGAGGAATTTTATTCATATTCCCTCTATATAATCTGGAGAACAACAGCAAACCACACATTTAACAGTCAAGGTACAATACCTATGATGATGCTAGGGCCAAGAATAACAGTTTCTATTCTGTTTTTCTGTTCTGAGAATGCATGATGCGGTTGCACGTGGTACAGATTTCCCTCTGTTGGAGAGAGGGGGACTTTTCCTTGGGTAGTTGAATTTCAGAAAATATCAGTCCACTTCCTCTTTGGACCAACCTTTGGCCAATAACAAGAAGAAGAGCAACAAAACAAAATGTTTGTGGAAATTTCATTGTTTTTCATTTGTAAGGCTCATCCATGAGCAGGTTGGAATATTGATGAGGAGCAGGAGCTGCCACATCTTTACCAGCTCAAGTGATGAAACAGACCTTGTCCCATCATCGTTTTTTTTTAAGTTTCCTGCTTGTGCACTGTATTCCACTCACACTTGGTGTGTCTTAGATTTCTGTTGCCAGAGATATATTTAAATAAAATAAACCAGCCTGCTATTCCTTAATATTTCATATATATGGGAATTAGATTAGAATCCATTAACCAAATCCTCTGTATTACTTTAATATTTCTTAAAATATGTGTTCCCCATATGTTACCTAGATAAGAAAATAATTTTTACAATACAAAAATTATCAATAAATAATTTGAATATTCTATATTATATAAAATATACATATGTATGTACTCAGTTTAGAAATATATATGAATTCAATATAAATATCCATAGTTTATTTGCAAGCATTTAATGTTCATTAATTAATGATGAATAAGTGGTTTTACTTCCAATTCTTGCTCTGCCATTAACTCTGTATAGAATGCATTTTTGTGGTTACTAAATTTAAGCTTCTAAATGAACATTTTCTTTATTTGTAACAAACGGTGACATATCAGAGTAGGGCAGCTTTTTGATTGACAGATCCAATTCTTAATCTAGCTAGCCCATGTCATTCTTTTATTAAACTGATCAAGCTTGATCTTAAAAGGTCGGGGCTGCTTGCTGGTATCTGGTAGCAAAAGGCCATTCTAGGACCTTCTGCTCTAAAAGAGACCTTCTAATTGCCTGTTCTAATTTATTCTTAAATACTTTCTACCCATTTGTTATTGTGCCAGTGCCGTCCTTACTCTTACATCCCATTTTTGAGGGTGTACTTGCTTTGTGACTTGTTTTTTAGGTTGCATTACTGAACCCCTGTCTGCTTTCAGAAGGCAGATTTTCTATTCTTCACAGTCCATCTTAGTGACCATTTTCAGAATATTGTCCACTTTCAGTTCATCTCCTTGTCATGATGGACAAAACAAACTTATAGAATCCCAAGCAATATGATGAGTAATCTTTATTTAATTGTACTAACACATCTTTATTTTTACTGGAGATACATGTGCTTTCCAATTTAATGGCGGGGAGAGGATAGAAGGAAGTGTTGATGGACATTATGTATGTTGTAAGAATAACTGTAAGAACTTTCAGACGTGAGCATCCAGTTCTGAATTAACTGTTTTTAGACAACAATTAAAACAAAATATGATGGAAAACAGCAAAATAGTTAAAAAAAGCAGAAAGGATAAGGTAAGAAAGAAAGCATTTTTGCATGAATTGGTCTGTTCCCAGCTCTTTTCCTTTTCACTTAACCCAGCCATTGCTTGGGATTTACTGATCTTTTAAGGTGCTGTAGAGACTGGAAAGTTATTGAAGTGGTGATACTCTGGCAGAATGAAGACAGAGTTTAATAAGTTATTCCAGAACGGCATTTCCAGACAGTCTTTTGATTGGTTTTATTTGGTTTTGTTAACACCTAATTAATTTTTTTTTAGAGAGAGAAATCTTCATTAACGATCAAGCATATCTCTATAGTTACTTTAATTTGAACGTCACTGTGATATCCTTTGAAATGCTAACAAAAAAATAGAGCAAAGTGAAGGAAGAGCAGAGTTAATATGTGAAATATGTAGGGTTTTTTTGATATTTAATCCCTTATATTTCCATAAAAATGCAACACACTCATCTCTTTGGATTTTTTATTGTGGTTTTTTGGGGAGTTTTTTGGGGTTTTGGGTTTTTTTTAAAGAAATAATTATTTATAGATAGAGGCCCTACCTTGAAGTAATCTGTAAAACTAATAGTGGATAATATAATTATGATTTTTATAATAATAAAAATAAAGAATCAGCATGTTAGACTGTGCATATGTCTACAAAATCTGAAATTCCTCTAGAACCACTCTAATGAACAGTGTCTTTCATACATTTTGTCTTCTATCTTCCCAGAAAATAACCTTCAGTACTGTATGGTTTCCATTGGGTATTCCATTCTGGAATACATCCTGGTATGTTTTGAGATGAGTAAGCAAGGCAGCAACATGTAAGATGCACAAATGCTGTTGTCAGCAATGGGTTTCAGTTCATAATATGGGTGTCTTTTATGTTTTGTAGAGATAAACAACTTGTTAAAAAATTATGAGTGTATACTAAAGTGTCTGTGACTCTGCATTGTATTAACTCCTTTTTGTTGAGTTGTAATAGAAGCTTAGTTCCCTTTCCTGTTCTTGACATTTTTATTCTCATTTCCTTCTCCTGGGCGTTACTTATTTTAATGAGATTTTACTGTGCCTGTCTGGCTATCAGCATGTGGCAGCTAAGCCAGGCAGCAGACAACATATAGCATTCCCAATTAATTTACTTGATTTGACGCAGACACAACATTATTCTAGACTTCAGTGACTTCATGGAATTATTTATAGAAGTGTCTGGGACATAATGTCAAATATCTAATGAGGAGTGGAGAAGTTGTTCATTTAAAGAAAAATGTACATGACATTTTACCATTTATGCTTTTAATTGAGAGTGTGAAATGTCTACTCTATAGAAATTGAAATTATTTGATTCAATAATTGCTCCATATGCTAAAAATTGTATTTTAATACTTTGGTTTTATTCACCATTAAATGTATGTTACCCGAACAGTTCTGATTGTCCACTAATTTTAAATTATGAGATATGTTAGGAAACGGAAATGCTTCTTTCAAAGCAAGATTTTGTAGCAAATATGAAGATATGTAAGATGTACAAGATCCAGCAGAGCATCACATAAAGTAATGACCTATCCAATTGTAAATGCCACTATATGACAACTGTTGTTTGTTAAATTCAAAGACCTATTTTTGCTTTTCCTCCCTTGCTTTGAATGAAAAGGATACATTGCTTTGGCATTTGCCTGGTTTTGATAAGAGTCTTAAAGAGAGGGTGGATAAAATACCACCCAGTTTCCTTATCTCTCAAAATTTTCCTATTACTCCCCTTTAACTGTTTTCTAATCAGCTGTAAAGTTTCTTTGGATGCTGTTTTGAGTTGGACACTTTCCTATGGTTTTCTATGGAAAGCATAAATATCTAAATTCAGGTTTCCAATGCCACTCAAAGGACCAGTTGCCTTGGGGAAAATGTTCACTTTGAAGCCACTAGAATCTTTCCTTTGATTTGGCCATTTTTCTATTACAAGGGAGAAAAAGCTGGCTTATAACACACATCTAAATTCAAAGGGTTGAAGTTCAAGTTACTACTGGAACAGTTCTTCAGATTATTATATTTGGGATGTGTGTGTAATGTATATACATGTATATATATATATATAATATATATATATATATATATATATATATATATAATGCATGTGTGTGTGTATGTATATACATGTATATGTATATACTAATACAGACACAAATATGGATAAGCCAGTGCAAAAATCTAATTTAAAAGTACCTTAAAATAAAATGTCCATTCCTTCCTAGTCCCATGTAAGAGAAGACAGGAGTGCAACTTTCCAGTGACAGTGAAGAGTGGATGAAATTCTGTGTAATTTAACATAAACATGAAGGAATGTAACCTTAAAAAAAAAATACTGAAACACACAAGTCATAAAGAAAACTGGTTTATACCTTCAGTAGAGTTTCTCTATTATCTGATGAGCATGGCTACAGATGGAAGTGTCTGTGTCTGTGCACATATATGCAAAAATGTGCGCTTGAAAAAGTATTGCCCCTCTGTGCCCACTTTTAAATACCATAATATTTGATTGAAAATATATATTGAAATCATAACAATTACTACTCAGTGTTATCTTTAAAGAAATCAATGGAACAACTTCATTAAGCAGGATATGGAAGGGTAATACATTCCAGACATTAAAAGAAGATTAATGAACTGCTAAGGAGCTCCCTTCTGTTCTCCCCAGTGTCTCTGTAGCTGCCACATCAGGGAACAGCAGCTCACATATTTTCAGATATAGGAAATAGCTCTCAGGCTTTTCAAATAAAGTTGTTCTCTGTCTTCTATGCAGGCCAGAGTCTCTACATTGAATAAATCATCAGAAGCGTATTCCAGTTCTTTTAAAGAGAGCACAGCAGTGCTCCCTATTTTTTATTGATTGCATTTGCAGGGGAAAATTGAATCCATTCCTTGTCAAGGCCCCTAAACCTCATATCATAAAGAAGAAGGAAAAAATGAAAAGATGGATGGAGTTCAGTGGATTTAGCCAGAAAGAATGATGTTTCATATTGTGTGATGATGAATTTTATTTTTTCATCTTGCTTGTATCTTGTGAAAGGTAGCAGTTGAAGTACTCTGAAGTAGTAATCTTCAAAGCCTTCTTTTAGCAGAATTGAAAATAAGCTTATTGGAGAGTTTTCTTCAGCTAGAGTTTCTGCCAATTATCAGTCAAACGCTCTCTCCTGTATGTAAGTTAACTCAAAAGAAAGACAAGTAGATAAACAGAAGTGTGACTATAACACCTCTAAACATTTTATTTTAGTAAAATGCATTTCTTTTTTAAACAGAAAATATATTTTCACTATAGAAATGAGGTTAATATAAACTATCTCTCCAATTAAGGCATTCTGACAGATGCTATGGTCTCTACTATGAGCTAGTGAAAGTACCACAGCTTTGATTTTTATGTGCCAGTTGAGAATCAGGATATTTTATAAGGAATCATTTGAAGAATAGTCTTTGCTGATTAAGAGTTGGTCTGCTTGCTTTTCTTTGGAAATTTTCAAATACATTGTTGTAGGCTTTAAATCAGAACTCAGAGGTATTGGTTTGAAGTTCCCTATCACCAGTGATATTGCATTCCAAAAAAAGGGGAAAAAAAGAAGAGGATTTGATTTACAGCTTTGCTTTTTAAAGTGCAGGGTTTATGCTTTAGCAGAAGGAAAACATGAATAGATGTTGTGGAAAAACACTTAGTAAAATAAATTATTCAAACTAAAATTCCCAGAACCCTTTTCCTCATTTACTAATGACTGGATTAGTTAACACAGATGTGGGTGCATTCTGTATCAAATATACTTTTAGATAGAATGAAAAAACCCAACTGACTAACCAAACTAAATAAAACCCCAAAAAACTGAATGAACAGATCTAGTTTGAATTACAAATAGGAAACTGCTCCAGGAATGATTGCTTTAATGATCATACAATCATTTATTTGTGTATCAGTCCCACCAAATAAACTGTGTCACTGCTCCAAGCACAATTTTTTTGTCATAATGAGAAAGTGAATTAAGAGGAAGGCGATATATGTTGAACCTGTCATGTATGCTGTTACAGTTTAATACTGAAATGAGACTTGGGCACTTAACTGTGAATTTCTGGGGTGCAGGAATATCTGTTTTTCAGTGCCTGAGAACAAATTTATTACAAACTGTTAGTAGCCTTTTCCCAGATTTATTTGTTTCCTTCTGTTAAGATGCTCTGTTCTGGTTGCTTTTCTTGAATTCCACATTATTTATTTTTTAAATTCCAGCTTCGTATCTTGGGCCATTTGAGGGTTTTGGAGTTTCCCCTTTGCTGCAAATTCTTGGATTTTTTTAGGCTGTTGTATTTTTCTCTGGGAGAAAGTTACAGAGGGGAAGGAAGGGGAAAGTGGGACATAAATAATATAATAAAACTCTTAGATCTGACTGTAAAGCATCTCTTCCCCACAAATATTACAAACAATATCTAGTAATCCTTCTCTCTTACTTTATAGCCTAATCTCAACAAGTCTAATAAAGTGCTAAAATTATCAGTTCCAGTGTATGGATTAGGCACTTCAGTATTTAGTTATTTGTTTTATTTGTAGACTGTCTCTTTTTTTCTGTATGTGTGTATTTTAGATACATACTTGCATATATATGACTGTGTATGTGCAGAGGTGTATGTATACATATGTAACTCTTTGCAACACATTTTTGGGTGATATTACAATCATAGAATCATAAAATATGCTAAGTGGTGATGCCTTGGGGTGGCTACCTAAGAATGTAGAAAGGACCCATCAGGATCATTAAGCCCAGCTCCTGGCCCTGCACTGGACACCTCAGTCACACCACGTGCCTTTAGAGCATTGTCCAGATCCTTCCTGAACTCTGTCAGCCTTGGTGCTGTGATCACATCCCTGGGGAGCTGTTCCAGTGCTCAGCCACCCTCTGGATAAAGAACCTTTCCCTGATAGCCAACCTAAACCTTCCCTGACATATCTCCCTGCTTTTTTCTCGAGTCCTGTCTCTGGCCGCAAGAGTGAAGAAAGCGATTGGTACCTGCCCCTCTTAATTGGAAAGAGTAACATGAAAAGACACAAAATCGAGCCAAAAATGTGTTGTCTACCTAAGTGACAGAGCTTCTAATGACTTTATGGAGCCACTTCTGGAAGCAGGATTTGACACAAAGTCAAGATTAGAAAGTCTGAACATAATGCTTAATTGCACAGCAGGTCAAACAGGATCTAAAAGACATAATTGAATAATAACCATTTTAATATTATAATTAACATCTTATGGTACCTCAGGGAAATGTTCTTCTTTAAGTAAACATATATTTATTTATAATTATCTACTTTACAGAAAGAGAGGTATATAATACGAGCTTATTGCTTACAGGAAATCTCAAGAGTTGGAAATTTAATTTGATATTTCTTCAAAAAGCTATCTCTTGAGAGAGTAATATCTTAAAACTACTCTGAAAAAAACAGATAAACCTTTCTGCAAAATACATGATGTAGCAATTTTCTCCTTAACCTTTAAAAACAAGCCTATAAAATTTAATGTTGTGATCTCATTTCTCTAGTACCTTTTAAAAGCCTCACTTTGGAAATAGGCTGTAAACTGTTAACTTTCAATCCATCCTTATTTTTATCTTTTTTTTTATTGTATCAGGGGGCTAGAATGTGGACTTACATAACAAATTTTGCACTGTAATGCCACTCAGGTCCCTTAAATTTGAACTGAATTTATTTCAGCTGGACTTGCCCACTTGCAGGACAAAGTGAATTTTCTTTCCTGTGTACTATACCATAATGTAAGAAGGATCTCTATGCCAGTGGCAATATTCGTTGGATTTATACCTTCATCTTTAGCTCTTTTCAAAATTTTTTTTCCTTCTAGTTCCCTTTCCACGCTTGACTTGCTGGTCTAGGTGCTTCCATTTAAGAAACATTGCTTACAAGCCCATTAGGAAACACCAAAGAAAGAATTAGTGACTAAACCATCATAAAACCTTTGCTTTTCATAATTACCCGTGCATTTGAAATTGCCTAAAATTAACATGATTTGGGGTGGTGGGGGGAGGAGAATTAACGAAATATTTACAACTGATTGAGGTGAAAAGCATAATTTATCATAAGCTATATCCTAAGGTGTTTTGTATCACAATAAAATGTCATTGATTACTGACTCTAGTCCATTGACTCTTTAGTGTAGCAGTGTTCATCATTTAATGTTCAATTTTAAAGTTTCTCAATTTATCTATTTCTCAAAAAGGTATAGAACATGTAAAAATATTCCATATTTGTTTCATTATATGAAGTACTTGATTGATTAAAACAAGTATTGGTAGAGGACAACTTCATGAATGTAAGTTTCTGTCTAACTGGCAAAATAGTGTTTAGCTGAAATGTGAATTTTCTTCTATTTAAGTTAATTGTGGAGCTGACCCAACTCGTAAATGTTAACATTCACTTTGCTGTCCAGACTCTAAGGACCCAGATCTATGAACATTGAGATCTGTTTAGTGTGTGATAATGAGCACTGCTGTTCATGCAGCCCCACCTTAATACTAGAAATAACTCATCTATGTCTTTTTCCCATATAATCCATTTTGAAAGGGACCTCTTTGTTATATTTATATTATACCTACTTTTGTTGATGTCATTCTAGTTGTTCTTACTGCAGTCTGTTGTGACTAGTAAGCATCAACTTTATATGCTTGCATTTATTTTTCTATAAACAATCTTTTCTATGATTGGGAAGTGCAATTAGAGTGACATCTCAGAAACTAAGTATTCATAGAAGATATTGTTTGTGCAAATACACCAAGAGTCATGGCATGCAAATAATGCAACCGGAGGAAAAGAGCATGAGGAATTTAAAGAAAATGCCCAAGGAAAAGAAGTGTATTCCCCAAAATTTAATTTCTGGATTAGTTAAATTAAATCTTACGGCTTTCTCAATATTCCAGTTTGCTTTTTGTAGCCATTGCTTCCCATGTTAGGATGTGGCTTTCTAACAACAAATTTGTTTTGTCTTTGACAGCAACGATAGTGTTAAATGAACTCAACTGGACTGCAGCACTGGATGATGTGTTCAAGCGGAACAGAGAAGAGGACCCCACTTTATTATGGCAGGTTTTTGGCAGTGCCACTGGGCTCGCAAGGTATTATCCAGGTAACTGAACTGTCCTAGACAACTGTCCTATGCCATAGCTTGCATTAAAAATGTTCTGAATTACCTACAATCCATAAAATTTAACTAAAAATTGCTTTTTAACAATAGGTGCAGTTTCTTTATATCAGAATTAACTCAAGGACTGTGAAATTATTCTGACATAAAGCTAGTATGAGGGGGAAGGAACTGGGAATGAAATATGTAACTAGTATTTTTTTTTCAGTAAGAGGAACAGAAGGTTATGTCCTTTGAAAAGCTGAAAAGTTTAATTTTATTTTTTTCCATTGTTTTCCATTTCTTGTGTAACTAACACTTGAATGTTTGCAAGTGAGATGTTTGTGCTTGTCTAGTTTTAAAGATAGCAACCTGGGAAGTAGACATATAATCATGTTTAACGTCAGTAAATACAATGCACCATGCTATGCTCATGTCCCTCAGAATCCACAACCTCTGACAGGTACATCTTTGCTATTAGAACTAAGGTCAATACAACTTGATTACTTCAACCAGCATCTGTTCCACCAGTCAAAGAATCCCATCATTTGATCACACTAATTAATTTAAATAGATGCATATTTTACTGCATTTACATCATGAATAGTCTGAGTTAGATCTTTGTTGCTTGCTATCTAATGGAAAGCCTTGTTTTAAGGCAAGGCCTGTGCTGCCGCTGCTAAGTGATGCTTTTATCAATGCATGAATAATGTGTCCACTACACACAAGTGTGAAGCGTGTTGACTCATGCCTACAACTGCCTAAGGAAGAATTTTGAGAACCTTTCTCTTCTGTTTAAACAAGATTGTTTGTGTTTCTGAGGGTGCAGGGGATTATTCTAAAGCTGTTTCTGTATCATTAGCACAACTGCTAGCACAGACAGAAAAACTGCCTCAGGCTAGTTTACAGGAAGAATATTTCATAGCACTTGAATCCTGTTTGTTTTGTCATGCTGGATGATCATGAAATAAATACAGGGAGATGTTGCAGAAAAAAGATAATATTGAAAATGCTAATTTAATATTTCTTTCATTTTCCAAATCTTTCAATTCTGTGGGGATGTATCATCATATGTGGAGTCACCATTTGTCATGGCTTACTATGTAATGTTTCTCAAGTACTAAAAAAAGAAGTGTTTCTTAAATGCATCTCTCTGCCAATCTATAGGAAATAATATTTCACTTGAAAATTATTCCCATATATTGAAAAATATATTCTTATATCTAGCTAACCTGTCTACTCCAGTTGTTCACCAACACAACACAAGAGCCTCAAAATCTTGATGTACTCTTCCTTAGAACAGCTGTATAAAATGGGAGAAGCTTGTTTTCTGTTTTGCAGGTGCAGATGTTACTTGTATACACTTCATCTAAACACAAATTCAGTATAAAACCCACATACTCACACCTGCTATTTACTGCATAGCCAAGTATTTAACAGCTGTCCAATCTCGTCAGAACGCCACATCATAAATTCCTGATTAATTCCCCAATTCTTAAATTCTGTACACACATATACAGCATGGAGCAGTCTGATACTCTATAAGTCCTATGTGTAGTTTTGTGCATCTGCTTCCCATTGTAGCTCAAATTGGAAAGCCCTTTACATTTTAGATTTTTTAGAATAAGTCTTTGTGCAAGGTTCTTCATCTGTCTCTTTTTGTAAACTTTTTCTCAGTTTGCTGACACAGCAGATGTTCTGAAAATTAATTCGGGTTTTCATACACCAAAGTGGATGTTTTTCACATTCGCATTTTGAAAATGATATCATAAATTATAAAAAATTGCTTCATTATAATGGCATTTGGTAAGCCTGTTTCAAAGTTATGGATTTTTCCATAGTGATGATATTTGTGAAAGAATTTGGAAATATCAAAACACAAATTTTAAATGCATAGTGAAGTCTGCTCATTATTACCTGACACATACTCACCCAGTCGTTCCTCCCATGCTAAAAAAAGTTCAGTTCCTCTAAGGGAAGGCTCTAAGGGTGTTTTCAAACAGAGTTTTCATGTAACAATGTTTTTATCTGATATTATCCCACTGCTTTGAGCCATGGGAGAAGGGTATATCACTTCTGTTCTAAGGAAGCTCTTGGACTGTTCTTGTCACCATAGTACCCAACAGCATGAAAGGATCTTTCTATGAGCAAACTCCTGCATAGAAAGTATGTGTAGAACTTAGCTATCAGCATCCCAGTCTTCCCCTATTGCTTGTGGATACATTCTTCTCCCTAGACCAGGGATGATGAGACCATAGTATTGCCTTTATCTTATCCCAAGTTCCCACTACAGTCCAAATTCCAATGAGTAGCCATATCTGGGGAGGGATGGGCTCTGGTGGGCGTGGGTGGATTGCTGTGCAAGGGTTCTTAGATGATTTCAGCAACATTTAAGCCATTAACCATTTCAGTTTCTCACATTACTATCAATATTCTCATTAGTTTCAATGACTGCATATTTTTGAAGAGAAATGCTAAGCTCTACTACTCTACTGGCAGTCATCCACTTTGATATGAAGGTGCCCAGAGCAATGTTGAGATTTCTATTAGCTATTCTATGAGCTCTGAACAGCTCAAGAGTAAGTAAAGAGTAATCTAATAAAAGAGCTCCAAAAAATAAGGATATAAATTGCATGAAACTTTTAAGAAGGATGTAATATATGCTCATTCTTCTGTTTAAAGGTGCAAATCACAAATTAGACTTTCAACCATTGTAAGAACAGCCCTCAGTAATCACAGGCCTCTATGATCAAAAGGAAATTCTGGAATAAGGATACCTTGTTCCTAGTGGAGAAAGATCGAGTTAGGGAACATTTAAGCAACTGAACTCAATACTACATAAGTTTGCCAGAGACACTAAACTGGGAGGAGCTGTTGACTCCCTCAAGGGCAGAGAGGCCAGTTTAATGTAGAATAAACAGCTGCACAAAATTTGAATATTTTATGATAACTTTTTTTTTTTTTTACATTTAATGATTATTAAATATAGTTAAAATATGTCAAATTGTTATAACAAGTGAACAGACTAACTGGTAATATCGTCAAGTCATTGAAATTAAAAAAAATATGATAAATTTAATCATTTTAAATAAATTAATATTTAAATAAATTTAAGATTACTTTAAAATATTAGAAATTTCCGGTCTTTGTCCTGCAAGCAAATAGTTTTCCAGAATTTATGTATAACTCAAGAGTTAGAGCCAGCTTTCAAAATTGCTGTGAAAGAAAGATGAAATGTATTTTGTGGGGCTTTTTTAAGCAAACACTATTGAAATTCAGTATTATGGAAACAGTAAACAAAACCAGAGGAATTTCATAGAACTGTGAGTCACCAAGTTCAAAATTTGGATTCTCTGTGATAGGGCAAGAGAGTACAAATTATTAAAAATGTTGAATCACTTTCTCCTTAGTACTAGTAGATACACTTCTATCTGCCTAATTATTTTTCATGAGTCTAGTTCCAGAACCCTGTATTGGCTTTTAAGATGTCATTTTAAGATGACAGTTGACTAATTCTAGCCCAGACTGAGGGTTTCAATAGTTTTTGATTCAAACTAAAAGCAGTCATATGGCAGCGTTTTATCAAGATCATTGAAATTAACAATTTGTACCAATCCAATTGAAACTTTTTCTGTTTTTATAAATCTTGAATCCATTGCCTGTAGGCTTGCACAGGTAGGGCTTTGTTGGTGCTGTGCAGAGAGAAAGGTACTTTAATATAGATCAGGCTGCAGATTTAATTTATAATTAACCACAGAGCACTGGACAAATCTGTTGCTCAAAAATGAATTAATTTAATTAAAGTATTTTAATATGACTTGACAGATATTAAGTCACTTTACCTTTTGTGAAGCATCTATCCAGGTAATTTGGCCGCTAGGTTTTAGAAAGCAGATATCTAAAAGAACAATTTAATACCACTTTTTTGGTGGGCTACTTGGAAATGTAGGTACAAAGTAACCTCTTTTAAGATTTAAATTCTTCTTAATTATAGACATAGGATTACAACTGTTAATCAATGTTTCATTAAAATACTCTAATGGGAGGGATATTATTTTAACTGTAGCTGTTACAAATTAAACAAACTTTCAAAACTACTTTGGATTCATCCACCTCTCTCTTTGTTCATTTCATTGTTTTGTAAAGCTGAGATTCTCGGTAAAGGATGCCTTTTTTTGGACTGCAGACAGCAGACATTTATTTGCAGTGAAATATGATATAGGAGACTTTCTAGTTACAGTAATAAATCTACTTAAGAAAAATTGGTTACATAGTATTACTCAAATGAAAATACAGTCTTGATTTAGATGAATGTTTAGTAAAAAACTGTTTGATCAGCAACACTGACTCAGCTCTCTCAGGGAATTACACTAAATAATAATTTTCCCAAGGGTTATACTAGAAAGGGTTTATACTGATGTGGAGACTGAAAGGGTTTATACTGATGTGGAGACTGATAGTACTGACAGTTTCAGATTTCAGTTGTGACTTTTATATATCCATAACAGTGGCATGATGGTGCATGAGTAGATTCAGCATCTTTTATGCAGAAATGCTGAACCTAGGCTCAGTGTGACAGTATTTGGTCTGCGGTGTCCTGAAGGCGGGAATGTGCCACACTTGGTCAATATCCAAAAAGTTGATGCAATTCATAACAAAAATAAAACTGAGAAAGAAATACTATCCTGTCCCCAGATGTTCCAAATCTTCCCAGTTCTATCTGGAAATTTAGCAAGGGAAGTTCATGTTGAAAACCTGTGTTCACAATATGGTATTTCTGGCAAAAGGTATGTCTTCCACTCTCCCAAGCTTCTGCATAGATCTGTGACTTTTCTCTGTTGTCTTTGTGGAATATTTTTGTTGGGGTGTTTTTCACAGAGGAGAAAGCAGAGTCCAACCTGCAGCTCCACAGCCCTTCTCTTACCCATAACCTAGACACACATACTGGTCATCATCATTTGACCCTAGTTTTATTAGAGAAGAATTGTTACTTTAAGTGTACCTGATCATGCCTTTATCAAATACATTGGTGTTTTTTAAGTTCATCTGCTTCCTCATCTTTAAGAAGTATTATTAAACAGGATGAGGCAGAGTTTTATTGGAACCCTTTAGACAGCCCCATGGTGTGACTGAAGGGACAACATGTGCTGGCAGCTTTCCCCAAAGGACAGCACTAAATGCTGTTTTATTTCTTAAGTACTACAAAGTTCTCAAGTTTTATTCCAGAAGACTTTATGTTCTCAGAGACACCTGGATTATTTTGTGCTATACTGCATGGCATATTTGTGCTGCAGGACATGTAAAACACACCTAAGTTTTCATCCACAAAACACTTCCGATTAAAAAACTAATAAAAATGTCACTGTCCTCATTTCGCACATAAAAGAAACAGGTATAGAGACATAAAATGACTTCTTCAGTGATCCTCTGAAGGTTAGGTATTCAATCAGGGGTATGCATAACAATTTTTTTAGTATTGAGTATGCATTTTTATTCATTAACTCATACTTAAATTCAGTTTAAGTATCATCAGCTCTGGTAATCTTCTCTGAATGTTTTTAATATCAGTACTGAAGAGTACAGTGAAAAGAACTTGTGTCCTTCCCTTTCTTTACTGTAGTCTTGCCTTCTATATAATCTTCCTTTGTTTATCTATATAATTAGTAGGTATAATATGATGAGAATTTTAATTAATTAGAGAAAAATCTCTTTGCATTGCTCATGCCAGTATTTTACTAGGATATTCCTATATAATTTGAGTTTACAAGGTATTAAATGGAAAAAATTCACAGATAAAGAAAGCAGAGCTTCAGTGATGACTTTCCAGAAAAATAGTCTTGTCCCTAAAGTCTTCAAACTTTTGGATTAAAAATATAGATAGAAAAGAGATATCTGGATGAGGATTATCTCTTATCCTTCATCAAAAAAACAAAACAAAACAAAACAAAACAACCAAAAAACCAAAAAAACTTAAAGAAATTAACCTGTTTCCAGATATTAGTGAAACAAGTTTCACTTAGCTTCTAGAGCATTCCCTGCTTAGACAAATTAATAATAGAAGAGCTTTAAAAATCAATTTCTAATAAAATAAAATGGTATCTCTCCAAATGAAGGACTTGCTGTGCACAGCTGCTCTTGTGTTAACAAATAATGGCAAGCAATAGTGTTGTGGCCATGATATTGAACTCTCCAGAGAAAGTAATTACTGAAGCAGATACTAAGAGACTGGAAAGCCTAAAAAATCCATACAAAATTAATCAAAAGCCTTGAAAAACTGAGAACTTCACTTTCTTCTTTTTGCAAAAGGTTTTATATTTTATAGCTGTTAGTTCCTGTTAACAGCTGAACATTTAAAGGAGCCTTTAAAGTAGACAAACAAAGTAAAATCACAACACTTTCCTAGTAATGCAGCTTATAAATTATCAATTAGTGCAATTAGTGTGTGTGAGTTGGATACTTCCACTTTTTCATAGAAATAAGCCTCTTTGAGTGTTCTCTTTGTTGTTTTTGGTTTTTTTTTTCTTTGAAATCTGGGAGGAAAGAAAGGAAGCTGACATGATTTGGATCTAACCATACTCATTATAGAATTTTTGGTGGAAAAGACCTTTAAGATCAAGTGCAGCCATCAACCCACCACCACCACCATGTTCACCACTAAACTGTGTCCTCAAATGCCACATCCACACATTTTTTGAACTTCCAGGGCTGGTGAATACCACTTCCCTGGACTGCCTGTTTCAATGCTTCACAACCCTTTCTGTCAAGACATTTTTACTAATACCCCATCCAAATCTCCCCTGTCACAACCTGAGTCTGTTTCCTCTCATCCTGTCACTTGTTACTTGAGAGAAGAGATTGACACTCACCTCACTACAACCTCATTTCATGTTACAAAAAAATCTTACAATAAGTTCAGTTGGGGCTCATTTTTCAAAACTGATGTGCTGAATTTTGCAGTTACACAAGCAGATCCACCCTGTTACAGGATAATGTACTGTTTCTAGTGAGTTAATGAAATTACGTAGCGCAGGTCACCATGACTTCATGCTGAAATCCATGCCATCTCTGTGTCTTTATGATACAGATTTAAACCTCCAGAATTTATAGGAGAAAAAGGAAAACCACAACATTCCAAACAAAACAGCTTGTTGCTTCTCCTCACACCCTGAATACTCCAGCCCTCTTTGGGGATACGGTCACTAGTCCAGAGAAACTAATGCAAGCAACACTTTTAAGATGAAATTCAGTTTATACTGCAGACAGAGAAATGTTGTCCTCTGACATAAGATAACAGAAAAAGGCTAATTTTAAGTTGCAGACTGCAGAATGTATTGCACATTCTAATCACTTTTGGGGTTTTTGGTACATTGGGACCAAAAATCAATAGATTTGTTTGTGTATGGACTATTCCCATATCAAATCTTTGCTTAACTGATTTATAATAAAAGTGAGTGCAGTTATTGCCCATAAAATAATTACCCATTACCACATGGGTAAAACATTCTAAAAAAACATCAAGATTATTATCCTCTCTTTTCTGGATGGTGATGATGCTATGAAAGCTACAGAGGACTTTGCACAGACCTGTCTATGTTAGATAGATTTTACCAGAACACATTTTAAGGTCTTGGCAATTTTCAGTCCCTAGGAACAGAAAATCATAAAGGAATGGCTGCATTCAGTCCTGACTGAACATCTGGTATTGTAGCATAGAGCTGGTCAGTAACAATCTCTGTCCTGGCAGGATGGTACTAACCACTTATCCAAGGCATCATTATGATACAAATATTCTGAATACTAAATATAGCAGCTGAAAACACGTTACCATTATTAATGATAAGGGCTTTTAAAGTTATGGCTGTTTCTTATGTTTAGTTACCATGTCTCACTTTTTACTGAAAAACAGCAAAGGAATTCTACAAAGGTGCTGCTGCTACAATGAAATTCAACTGACTTCTTTCTGGGTAGAAAATTGAGGAGTATCACATTTCTCAAATAGTCTGGACTATCACATATCTGAGTGCAGGTTTCTTCACACAAGTTCAATAAAAGATTAAAAGAAACATGAAATTAAACTGTTGGTAAAATATATGCTGTAACTTGTACCTTTGCTCCATCTGAGGAAGACTTTACTGAATCTGGCTCAGGGAATTGAATAGCCTGTGGTTTTGATTGTTTTGAATATCCACATGAATGTTAATTTGAGAACTAGCAAGACAGAATTCGGAGTTTGAGTCAAAATAAGATGATGAGGTCTGGGATTTGATAATTGGCATTTGTTACTTATTATCAGATTTTAGCCTCTTTTCTCAAATGTGTTAATAATGTAAAAGGATGTAAAGCTGTTAATAATTCATCTCTGCCTCTCTGTTCCTTGCACATGCACATCTAACCAGTAGAACAGGGGAGAACATTCAGAAAAGTTTCCCTCATGACTCACCTATGCCTCTGGAATCATCTCATTAATTCAGAATGGGAGATTGTAGTCAATCCTTTCCTAACAAATATTTTCATTTAGGTTCTACCCTGTGACAGTCTCTATAGTGCATTAATTGGTTCTGCTTGTAATCAACAAAACTGAGGATTTCCACTCTACATATGCAGAAATAATAGAAAAGTATGGCTTACTCTTGCTTGAAATATATCCAGTCCTGTATCTCAATAATGCAAACAGAAGTGTGAGAAATATCAAATCCAATGAATAACTTATAAAGTATCAAATCTATCCACATGCCAAACAAGAAAATCATCAAAAGGGAACATGACTAAAGCCTAATGTATGCACCAGAGAACTGTGCAGTGTTGGCAGAGTTCAAAGATGCTCATATGCAACAATGAGATGTGGTGAGGCTGATTTCTTGAAGATATTGGTGAACCAGATTCCAAAACACCTGATAAAAATGTTTTAAATAATAGGTTATATAAACAAAACTGTAAATCTCAAAATCCTTGGTCAATTTAAGTTTTTGAGAAAAAAGTTTAATCATAATTTTTTTGTGTATTTCATTTTGCTTTTAGCTTAGACCACATAATAGCTTTTGTCAGTAAGATGTAAGCCAGTTTCCCCAGATGGCTTTATAGTGTTTTCGTTATGTGGACCAGAAAAGCAACACATCTCTTTCAGTGGTCTCGATCCCTTCTAATTATTTCCTGTAAAACAATAAATGCATTCCTATTTCTTTTTACATAGAAAGTATTTATCACCTTTAAAAAGAGAGAAAAAAAAATTGTTTTAAAAAATAATAAATCAGGATAAATTAAAATTGATCAGTGGAAATGAAATATTGTAAGGGAATTTCAGTTTCCTATTAATAACAATTTCAATAATAATATCCACAAATAATCAGAATGTTACTAAAACCAGCAAATTGATTTCAGGCCATTCAAAGCCATCTAAAAGTAAAAGTGTTATTCCAGGTAGAGACTAGGATGAGTGATTAATTTAATCATGTTAATTCTTGAGGTTAAAGAGGGAATTCAGCACTTTAGTGTGAATGAAATTTTACATACTAAGGGCTGGGTGCTTATATATGGTATGCAGAGCCTTGCAGAGGCTTTCTACTAGATTATGTAAATTATTGTAGAAACCATCAGAAAGATCAACAGAACATGTTTTCTCATTATATATTATATATCTTAATTAGAGTATGATTCAGCACCCATTAATTTCCTGTGATAAATTGTGCAGTCATGGAAACTTAAGCATGGGAGAAGCTTGTTATATTTTTCTGGAAAGAAAATAATGTATTAATTAGGAAAACAAAGCTTATTGACATGTGGCACAGGAAATAGTGGTTTAACAGCATGGTAATAAATAATGTTTTTAAAGACCTTCTCCAGATCTCCCTGAAGATGCTGACAGTCATTCCAGGACTGTGTGTGCTGAGAGAGCCATGCTAATGAGCAAAAAGTAGAATTTAGTTGTTTTGTTCACCACTGTGTCTATCTACCCAAAACAAAAACTGTGTTACCATTCACAGTAATATCCAGAAGGATCAGATAGGCTGTAAGCAGTGTGCTGAGTGGCTTCTGCTCAGTTTATTTTGTGTGTAATTGGACCATTATTATAGTTTTTAGCTTAGTTCTGGTGAATGGCTTCCTTTCAATTTTTCTTTTTAACCTGCTAATATAGATGTAGCCAAAAAGGGACAGTTATGGGCCTCATTGCAATCCAGGCTATTACTGAAAAGCTATGGTAAAAATGGGTCCAAGGCTTAGCAGCTCAGGTTTTAACCGAAGGAATTCTGCTGTAGGTCAGTTTTGAAAAAATTGTCTTCACAGGCTTCATTTTACTGTCTCCACTAGAAGTTTTGAGCATCCTCTACATATTTAGGAAATAAAACCAAAGACAAGAAGGAATTTTTAAATGTGTTGTTGTGATTTGTATTCCAGTTAAACAGCCCTCAAGTGTTGTTGCACAGTCATTTGGTGCTTTTGGAAATACCAGGGAAAGTTTCAGGGATTTCAAATGCTACTTTTTGGTGTTTAAATTGGTATAAATTTTGCCTCTTTGTGTTTCTGAAAGATTTTTCACACACTGTTGGGTCTAAAGGGCCCAGTTCTGAAGTGCTTTCTGTCTGGAGAACTGGTTTTAGCCTGAAGGATGTGATGTGCTTACCTTTCAGCTGGTATTACATTAACATGTATTTGTAGCTCTCAAATTTTGCAGAAAAAAGTAGCTGAATCATTTCTTGTGCTCTACTGTTACACAGCTAAAATGAAATCTTAACCCATATTTCTATAAATTTTAGTTTAGCACTTAGAAAAATTGCACTGTAGCTTAAAGTAGGATGTGAAGGTCGTGATATCAGATGAATTCTAGCTAAATGTTCCTATGATAGCTTTCGGTAGATAATTTGTTAGCTAAAATTCTGTCATACTGTGTGTCTTTAGAACATTGTTTTTGCTTTTAAATGATTACCTCTATCAGTATCTGCTGTCCCAGTAGTATATGAAGATGATGTTAGAAGGGCCCTTCTTCAGCTCCTGCATTCAAATTCTCTTTGAACCACCATCCTTTTGCTTTAGAGAATGCACTTAAGGAGTTGAATTTACCTTTCATATGAAATAAAGTAACATTACCAGTGTAAGTGGAATTTTCTCTGTTGTTTTGAAATAAATCCAGATCATAAATTGAGATAATTCTCTGTTTATGAAGATTGTCCAAGACACGTGTAGGTTAAGAGGGACATATTTGGTAGGGCATAGCCTTTTACTGGATGTCACTGGAAAGACTGAAAGCTTTGGCAAAGATATAGCAGTCTTAGTCAGTATCTTGATTTATATTTGCAATTTTATCTCAGCTGCTCATAATACAAACTGAAATGAGCACATTGCATGCAGATTTTGGAAGTCTCAGGGAATGTATCTGAAAGATGGATTTTCAGTTGGAATTCCTATGGAAAGGATAGCCTGGACAGGGACAAAAAATCCATCACTGAACATGTGCTAACCTTGTAGGCTCATAGAATACTGGTGAATTTAACCTGTGCATATCTAAGTAATGATACTTAAGTTAGAATTTTGACATATATAGGTCTCAAAAAATTAAATTCTCTCATTTCTGAAAATTTCCAATACTCTTATACTATCAGGTCCCAAAGGACCAGTCAGGTGGTCTAGTCTGCAATCATAGACAATACTGGTACAGATTTTGAGGTTCTCTTGTTGAACAACAATACACAAAACAATACACAAATGTGTTCTCTGTGGCTGCTAAATGTGTGCTGCTAAATGTGGGTTACCCTCAGCTTAAAGGTTCTGGTAAGTGATAGGCCAGCTCATGGTTTGGTCACTTAGAAAAGGGTTCATTTTGTAAAAGCAAAAATAGGCAGCTACTTAAAGCTGATGTCTTTTATATTCATGGGTGAAGATATAATTCTTCCATTTTGTCTTAGATATATGATTTTTCATGAAGAATCCTGGAGCTGCCTATATCTTTCTTTATTTCCTAGACAGAAAAATGATTGATGTCAGGAAATAGCTCCCCCAAGGCTCTTGGCATACAGTGAGAGAATAAATTGCAGAACATTATCTCATTCCCTGTAACTTTTCACATTTTTATTTGTGTTCGTTAAGCTGTCACATGGTTTTGAAATATTCATTCTGTTTTTCAGTAAGGAAATAATTCCTCCCCTTGCTGAAAATATTGGTAAAGCCTAAATTAAACACCTACAAAAGGTTATCATTCTTAGCATTTTCTTTACCGAAACATAAATATTTACATCTCTCTTTTTTTTTTTTTTCCTAGAGAATATGCTACTTTCATGTTACTTTTCTAATGTGCATTTTTAGGTAAAGCTCTTGAGTCAGTGTACAACTATTTAGGTTCATAACTGACTTTTAGATTGGTATCTCATAACTGAGATACCATTACTATATACAGCAATAATTAACTTTATTTTTTAATTAAATATGTTATTGTTAAAAAGGTTGTTCCATAATCTGAACTACTTGGGTAGAATTTTGGATTCCACTGAAATCAGTGGTCAATTATAGTCAGTACCTGTTTCTTCAACACACTTAGCCGTGCACATATAGATGTATATACACATATACACACACATACATGCAGTTTTATTGCATTATATTTTATGGTAATATGTATAAGGGTGTCTAGGTATTTCAACAACATACTACACAAATACAGACTTTTTTTTATCCATACAAAATGTTAATATTTATATAGTGCTAAGTCTGTCCGACTTATTCATTATATTGTTTTAAGTAAAATACTTGAGATAAATTTTTCTATTATTCCATAATATTTTTTTTTCTTTTTAGCTTCCCCATGGGTAGATAAAAGTCGAACTCCTAACAAAATAGATCTGTATGATGTGCGCAGAAGACCATGGTAAGCTTTCTTTTTAAAGGTTTGGTGTATATATATAGTCATTTACTTTCTAGATACTACTGTAATTTTTTTTTTCTGCTTGTTTCTAATAGTACTTACTTTTAGATATTGTTATTTTCTTTTCAAAACTAGTTAGTTTTTCTGAATAAACAATTCCCAAATTATACTCTGTGTTATGCTATATTCACTATAGGTGCTCTACTATTGGATTAGATGGACTTTTCATAGGAGGATAACTATCAAATAGGTGTAAGACAGTTAAAACTCTGATTTTGTGCCAAAATCAAATATAATCCAGAGTATTAGACCGAACCGTTCTTCCAGACTTTTTCAAGTGTTTAAGAATATGTCTCAGTGGTTTAGACCAGCAATGAAATTGCTAAATGGGTAAAAGATGGGAGAGCAGTGGGATTATTTCTCACGATTTTTTTATGTAAGCCTCTCAAGACATAAAGCATATTGATACTTGGATATAGTTGGATATATTTTTTCAAAGGACTAAATATTCTTGCCTAAGCTGGGCTGAGTAATAATTCATCTGTCATCAAGATCTTTAGATCTGAAATGGCATTCCCATTTTTCAGTTATGTGAAAACAGTGAATTTTGATCGGTACAGCCTACCTCCAGACTACCCTAATGTGGTTTATACTTAGATTTACTTAGGAGACACAGCAAGAGAGGAAATAAAAACACATGGGTTGTTAGCTACAACAAGAGGATTTTGTTGGTTCAGCTAGTGTGAGTTTAGAGATCACAGAGTGTCTTCCATCACGCACACCAAAATGTATATCCAAATTTGTGTCATTCATACCATTTTTTTATTTCAGGTATATCCAAGGAGCTGCATCTCCCAAAGACATGCTTATTTTAGTTGATGCGTAAGTGTTTAAAGTTTGAATATTGGCATTAGAGGGATAAAAGTACTTTGATCTGTTGAACAAATCTCTGCATGGTGAAAAATAAAGAGGGAGTTAAGAGGTCCTGGTGTGCAAGGTTCAAAAATCTTGGTACGAGCAAAATAAATGCATAATAGAATATATTTCCAAAAATTTAAACTGAACCTGGAAGTTATTTAAACTGGAGGCAAGGAAATGTTTATGGGTTTTTTTAATCATTTTATTATTTCTCTGTTTTCAACTTAATAATTACCTCAGCAATCAAGTGAATATTTCTCATGTGCATGCCAAGATTTGTTGTAAAGCAGAAACCTAAAAACAAATTACTAGAAGTGTTACAACAGATGTGATAATGATTTCATGAGCCTGAAAGATAAGAATGTATGTGGGCTTTGTGTGTTTTACGATACAGATTTCTAAATTGCCAAGTTTGGTTACTATAAAATATTGCTAGAAAGTGAGCAAAGAAATAAATAACAGCTCTCTGCCTCAGCAAGGCTTCTGTGGTGTAGGCAATATTGAGGGACTGAAGGGAGCATTGAACTTGATGTGTCAGATTGCTTTATGCTGAAAAGCTTCTCAGGTATAGAATTTGCATTTAATGCTTTTGCATGTGGTGAAGTGCTTTCATATCAGCGGTGAGTTTTATCAACATTTGTTATTTCTTCACTTCAGCTTAGGTTTTGCTTTGAATCAAACAAGCTGTCATTTGCATCTCTGGAAATCCAGAGCTGTAAATCTGTGTGTAGGAGTATAAAATATTTAGATAATGCATTGGTTGAAGGTGGTAAACTCAGATTTCTTGAAAAGAAAATGAGTAAAGGGTGTAGTATTATGACCTCATCTAAGGCACAGGACTGGGACTTTGTATGCCAGTTTTGGACTTTAATAATTATAAATAGTTTAATAACACTGATGACGAGTTGGAGAACTCAGGAGATAAACTGAAATTTTAGTGTGAAAGTTGGTAAAAGTGCCAGTGAGTGAGCTCTGTTTCTACGTTTTATATATAATTTGCTAAATTCAACTTTTCTATTGTGGAATTTTTTTAGGAGTGGGAGTGTCAGTGGATTGACATTGAAGCTGATCCGCACGTCGGTCATTGAGATGTTGGAGACATTGTCTGATGATGACTTTGTGAATGTAGTTTCAGTGAGTATCTGTTTTTTCCACAAAATTTGCATTGTCAGCAAAGCCAAAAGCAAACTATTTTTATTACCAGGTGTGGGATACTTGATTGTTAATCTGCCAAGAGACTTAAAATATATTGCAAAATACATGTAGCTTTTTTGTTGTTGTTGTTGTTATAAAATAAAATGGATGTCCTAGATTTTTTACTATATATACATTTGAGTGAAGGGCAAAAGTAATTTAAATAAACTTCTTCATATCCAAATTCTCCTTTCCAATATAATACTGTGGTCTGTATGAAGCATCTTCCATTAGATTGGTATATGCAAATTCTCCTGAAATAATTGCTGGTTCCCAGGTTTCCTACATGGTTCATGTTGTTTGATGCATAATGGGTTGCTCATGTTGTTTGATTCATAAAGAAGATGTACAGCCACATATCTGACCTGCCCAAGAAATGTTGCTGAGAAGTTCTACAGTTAGCAACTTGATGGCTAGGAAAACAATTTTTCTCATAATAAATAATAAAACAGAGGAGAGAATCCTTGAAGAAGGTATGGGGAACTTTCTATTTTCAGGTGGATACCTTGGATGTCATGTTCTAGCCTTGGACAAGGCTTTTTAAATTTTTTTTATTAAGCTGTTCGACTATAGAGTTTTGATTCTAAGGATTTAGGATGAGAACATTGACATATTCTTAATAACAAGAGACAGCCTCAATGATGAGTAACTGGAATGATTTTGGAGATAATTTTCAGCTTGTAGAGTCATGTTGTAGCCAGCCTGAGGGAGAAAGACTTGAAATATAACCAAAAGAAATGTTTTTTAAAACCACTTAGTGCTTCATGGTTTGCTGACAGTCTAGCTAGAACTTTCTGCAAGGAGGAAACAAGATCTTACTATCTATGGTCTTTCCTTAGACCATTTTCCTTAGTCTAAATTGAAGTGGAAAAAACCAAACCCTAATGTTTTTTCTTCTTATTATTATTATTAAAGGAAATAAGCTTCTCTGTAATGGTATTGGAGAGCTGAATCCTTAGTTTCACTGATTTAAAAAAAAAATAAAAAAGTTTGTAATCCTAAACTGATGGAAATTGATTAGTATGTTCAGTGGAGCTTTGCCATCTTTCACTGCTGGAAAATCTAAACCCCTACTACCTCTTGATTTACACAGCATTTCAAACTCTTTTGTTACATTTGCTCCAAGGTGATCAGAAATAGTGTATCTTAATGCTAATCCCTCCTTAGACTCTGGGTATTTTATTAGCTAAGGTTCACTGTTATTCTTGTGAGGCCTCAAGGTTGGGATTTGTGTCAAAAAAGGATCAGAAATCCTCAAATACTTTCACAGTATATTTTACCAGGGGTTTGTTACTTACAATATGTAAGGGCCTTTTTAATGAATGAATGAACTTTAGAGACTCACATCATAAATTTGACTGCAGAACATTTGGTTGTGCTGTTTTCATCATCAGAGGAGGGCAACACTCACAGAAATGTGCATATTAGAACATGGCATCTCTAAATCTTTCATAAAATGCTCTTTGGTGTGTTGTGAACCTATAATTTAAAATTCTTTTTTAGATCCTTTCAGTATTGCAGTTACTTTTGCATAACTTATATTTTCATGTATTCAGATGATTCATGAATGGAATTGTGGTGGACCTTGTGTTATGACATATATATTTTACTTCTCTAACAGATAGGAAATCATATGCTATAGATAGGAGACAAATGGATGTACTACTATAAGACATTCTATAAGTGATAGAAGTGAACACAGAAACTTGGTCATTTTATAAAGATTTTTTTTTAAAAATGTCTTTTGGGTTTTTTTGAAAGGTTTGGCAGGATTAGTTTAGCAGTTAGAAAATCTTTAAAGTCTTTTCCAACATAAATGGTTCTATGATTCTATCATGATTCACAAAATATTCCGTAATGGAGAAGGCATACCTCATGTCCAAATCCAGTGCTTTCTTAGTAAACTCAACACCCAAAATATCACCTTAAACATTTTGTTCAAGGTGAAAAAAATGTAGATTTGTTCAGTATTTTTGAAAATTTATTCAACGTGTTGCATTTTTTTGCTTAAGAACATTTTCTCCTGAAGCATCTCAGTATTAGACACGATTGGCTGATCAAAAAGTCCAAAAAATTTAGGTGAAAATGTTCAGTCAATACAACATTAACATGTGGCTATGTGAACACTAACTGGAAGTTATCTACAATTTTTTCTTTCCCTTGTGGATCTTTTGGGCTAAAATGTGACAGTTGTTTTATGGCTTGTTAGCTTTAATAACCATAGAGTCTTTAGTCTGAGGTTTTGAGTTAACTAGAGAGCTGTTTCACTGCTAACCTCTGCCAAGATGTTGTTCCACAAAACCCATATGTACGATGATTCATGCCCACAACTGAAAGACACGGATTTGAGCTCATGTCAGTCACTTCTTAAAAGTGACAGGATGAGTTAACAAACCGTGCCTTATATATGAGGAAATCCTAGGGAAAAAAAGCTTAAAAGTAGATGTGTTAAAAACATTAGCTCTACTGTATAAACATAGTTCCTGCATTCATTTCCAAGGGAAAAAAGGTTGAATGAACGTTTAAGTCATGAAATGATAGCCAGGGGTTAATATATCATGGTTTCCCTTGGGATTTGCATGTTCCTTATCTGAAGTGCTGTGCTTTGTTGCAGGCAGAAAACCTGCTGTTTGAAAGAGCTTAAATGTATGAGTAATACAGCTGTTTTCCCACTAATCCGGTTATAGGCTTTGATAGCAGCGAGCGGTAGATGATAGGGGCAGCAATTCCATCCCAGCACGTCATGATTTAGTGACATGGTTTCAGATGTTGACACAGAGAGTGTAATTTGTTTGTGATTGTGGGTAGTGTGCAGGAGAAATGTATTTCAAATCTACAGAGGTGCAGAAAACCACACAAAGGAGAAAACTCCCTTACAGCAACAGATGTGTTAAAGGTCAGGAGCTGTTGCATTTCTTAAATTCACTCAGCCTTTGCAAAAATCCAAACTAGTATTTACTGTTTAGGAACTGGTACAAGATAGAACAGAATCATATTCTGGGAAAATTGAAAGCTCATCTCCTGCTTTTATGCAGTTCTGCACATTGAGTAAACTCAGAGGGAAGGTGAATTCTGCATGAATTGATTTCAAAGAAAAAGCTATGCGCCAAGCCTATGAAATTATTGTTGGAGATAAAGAAAAAAATCTGTGGAGGATACCCCTCATTTCCCATTGTTTTTTATGTGATTCTACAGCTCAGTGGTTGCAAACCTGTTTGTCTCTGTTACTCCTAAATTGGTAAAATCTTTATGCCTTCCTAATTAAAATATTTAAATTTTCTAACAGAGGGAAAAGAAAGTTTTGTAAAAGTATTTTCAATATATCAAAGAGTTCCTTTCCCTTTCTGCTACATTATCCATCCTGTATTCTGCAGTTCATATTGCACCTATATTATCTTAAATACAGGGAGATTTTCCTTCCTTCTGGGAACTACTTTCTTTAGTTTATTTAAAAAAATAATTAACATGCCATGGGTGGAAGCTTTAGCCTGAAGTCCTAGTGGAGAGAGGAGGATGCTAGATTTTACAGCCAGGTAGCTTGTCATGCTTATACCATCTTTGCTAGAAATTTTAGCTTTGTATGAGTGTACTTCAGTTAGCAAAAACTTGTCAAATTTTATTTTAAAATAGCTTAAACTTTGTTTCCTTTATTATTTCAATGTAATGTTTTTAGTAGACCTGAAATTAAATCACATACTCAAATAATATGACAGCTTTTTTAATTTTGTGGTTTTGAAGTCTGACCCAGAGAAATTCAGTCGTGCTTAGTTTTTCCAAACAACATCACTACTTGAGGGAGAAATTAAACATGATCATGGTAGCAGTGACACTAAAGTATTTCTGTTGGTGGATCTAGAGGACATGAAAAGGACTCCTGTATGAAGGGGCTTGCCACAGTTCTTTGTTTCTTACTTTCCCATTTTTCTTAATGGACAATACTAGGGAGAAAATATGAAGATTCCTGCTACATTTTTCCTTATTTGACAAAAAACTAGATAGAGTGTCAGGTTCCCTCTACAATAAGTATGTCTGCATAAGCACCTCCCTTAGTAATTTAATCCTGAAGCATTCAGATAATGAATCACAGTAGCTGCAATTAAGTGAACAGGCTCCTCAGCATCACAGCTGTGTGAGGCAGTAAACAAATACACGTAATTCCTTTTTTTGGCAGGGGGCATGGCTTGGGTTTTTTTCACCGTCAATGAAAAGTGATAGAAGGGCAAGTTTAGGGCTGAATGCTGAGCTTCCTGATTCTCTGAACAGCAATCCATCTAACTGACCTTGCAGTTTCTCTTAAATTGAATGGCTCATTTTCAAGAAAACGGGGAACAATGATAACTGCAGAGAAACACATCTTCATATCAATGTTTCTTAATGGAAAATCATCAGCATTCCTTAATGGTGGGTCATTATCTTGCATCCTCCATGTTCAAGGAGCAAGTGAATTGAATGTGTTTATTTCATACAGGTATATTTAATAAGCACTGTAGGTGCAGGGTTAAACAAAGCTCAGAGAAGTTATAATCACAATCTGGTATTCAACTTCTGCATTGCTAATAATTACAGGTAGAGCAAGGCTTTGTATCTATGGAAATATATGTAGGGGAAATATATCTGGAGGACATGTTTAGCAAATGTAATGAAGATGAGTATTCTGCAAATAACAATGGAGAAAATTTGGAAATTATGGAAACCAAGGAATTATTAAGAAGTTAGAATTTTCCTTTCTAGCAGCATGAGCTACAGTAGTATAAACAGTGTCATGGAGTGTTTATCTGCCTGCAGAATTAAGTTACTTTTTACTTTCCCTTCAAAAAAAAAGTCAAGGAAGGAGAAAGTAAAGATGTGTTAAAGTCTTTCAGGTGGGGCTGGAGTTGAGAGGAAGATTAGGGTAGGGAGGATAATATATTAGCTGAGTTTTTTGAAATGAAATTGACTCCAGTGGGATCCTGATCCTCAGGAAAGCAAATTACACAGTTTTTTTTGTCAAGAAAAAGAAAAAGTGAAGAATCACTAGGACTCAAGCTTCTTGCAATCTTCATCCGACATCATTAACTAGAAATGTTTGTACAGCTTCCGTGACATGACTAGAGACAACTCTTCATCTAAATAGTGTATGGATTGATGGTGCACTTTCCTTTCTGGAAGGCAAATTTAAGTAATTTAACTCAGATTTTGACTGTATGACTCCTTTGTTGTGTCTGAATACTGTTGCATAAATGTGGAACATATCACTAATTTAACCCAAAAAGGATTGGCTCAGATTTTACAAAAAATATTGTAGGTATCTTCTCTGAGGACTGTGTTTTACAGGTGATTTCTTGGCTCTACAAAGCATCTTCTCACACACCTGATTGCAGCATCTCAGAAGCTGGGTTTGAGGCATACTCACAAACTCAGATAACTCAACCCTTTTTTGGTGGTTCTGGGGCACAGAAATAAATAGTCTAATTACTGATGTCATCACAGATGAGAAATACTTTTGCTGGGGAAACTCTTGTATCCATAGGTTCTCAAACCTGTTAGGTGAAAACACTGCAAGAGGCACCAGTTGAAGCCAAATAGATTTGAATGGTGCATAACTAGTTAATATGCCTCTAAAAATTGCAAGGAAAGATTCTTGTTGTCTTCATATCAATATTAAATGCCTTTCTGGAAGATGCACTTTAAGCAAACACCTACCATTAAATGTAATTTTTATGGTTTATAGCAGAATTAAGCAAGGGAATTTTAACAACCAATGACATGTGGGTGGTGAGACAGTATGCAAGGGATCAGATTGGAGTGTCTTATTGCCCCTTTTAGCCTTAAATCAAGAATATGTAAAGATTTTAGTTTGCTGGTGGGTTGTTTTTTTGGTTTTTTTTTCTTTTTGTTTCATCCTGCAGATTTAAATGTTTGTCCCAAGTAGTTGTTCATCATCCACCTTAGTTATTAATGGACTGGAAAGTACTTCATCACTCTTGTGTGATACAAATATTCAAAATAGTAAATATTGCAAAACTTTCATCTTTGCAAACAGGGAATACATACTAATTACTTTTTTCTTTTCTCTGTATACGTAACTGCTTTTTCATGTCTGTCTAGCAAAATGTTAGGTAGTTAAGCTTTCTCTTATCCTTAGTGTAAGTAAAAATTTCTTGTTAACTTAATTTTCCCCAGCCCTGCAAAATTTACTGTACACTAAGACCAAACAGCAAGTACTTACATAAAGCAGACATATACAGAATAGTCTATGACAGAGAGGTGAAAATGAAGTGTTACTTTTCTGTCCCAGTGATAATACTCCCTGTGGTACTTGCTTATGTTTCTTCTGGAATATCTGGCTTAAAATACTATCTCAGTGTGTAAAAGCCAATATAACATAAAAATCATGTTGGTGTTAGTGCAGGGTCAATTCTTTGCTCTCTGAGAATTACAGCTTGGATCAGGGCCATCTCCAGAGGCCAAGTTGCCATGTTCGCCTCAGATCTGTGCACAGGCTACTAAGCCTCTGTAACAGTACAGCCAGACAGATCCCACACAGAAGATAATCACATTTTTATTCAAGGGCCATCTGGCCATACCTGATATATTGCTACAGGATTTAGAAAGAAAGGGCATGTTTCAACAATTTTTTCTTAATTTCTCATTTAAACTGAGCCTTACATAGCTACAAATAAACTTGAAAAACTTTTTAGAAGCTTAAGTTATTCTTCTTTTAGAATTACAAATTAATAACCAAGCCATCTGAACTCTGGAATTTATTTGTTTATGCATATATTTTTTTACCTTCTAGGGGAAAGCATATCATGCCAGATTCAACACCCCAAGAGAGCTGAGGCTGCTGCAGCTCTGTTCCACAGAGCCTACCAAATGTCTTCCCAATTGGCACAATACATGGAACACATGTAAATACACATACATACATAACATGTATATATACATATATATAAATCAGGCCATCCACACAGATAACACAAACAAATGCAGAGCATTCATGTGAGCACGCATATGCGTTTCACTGTTAGAGACCTCTAGGACCAACACCTCTATCTTACACAACTTTTTATCTCCAAACCAACCAAATCCATTCCTCTCCTTACTCTTACTCTTATTTAAGGGTTCTTCCCTTAAATATTCCATACTAAGTCCTGTGCAAACCTGAAATGTACTGTAAAGTTATTAACTGTGAATTTAGCTTTCTGTAGAAGGAAAATGTTCAACATGCATGTAAGACAGAAAAAAGATATAGAAAGATTTGGAAAAGGAATAGGGAATATCTTAAAACAAAATCTGTTTCATTTTATATCTGTCACAAAGCGTTAATCCTAGAGAATAGAGTGCTTGAGTGCATGAAGAGCCACAGGGAATGGAAATTAGAAGCTCAAATTCTTCGTCAGGATGTCAGGAGCAGGAATGTTGCTGGAAACTGTACATTTATTACTGTACAATATAGCTGACAGCTCCAGATGACTAGAAGTCACCTCCATTCCCACTTTGAGGGATTGCTTTGGGCATCAATACACATTTTTATTGTCTCCTCTTACAGCTGTCAAATGTCAGGGAGTCAGACTTCTAACAATACATGGCATGGCTGTCTCTGATTTCCAGAATAAATCTGAGCTCTCTAGTATATTAGTAGTATTTAAAAAGAGTAGTTTATTAAAAGTAGTATATAAAAAGTATTATTTAAAATGCATAGTGTAGTGATATATAAAATGATTTGATAGCTCTACCTCATGGTTCTACTGGTTAATAAATCTGTTGGCTCTTTCCAGTTTCTTAATTTTCAGCAAAGCACAAATCTTACTAAAGAGGTCCCTGCTTTGTCAGACATATCACTGATCTTGGGATGTTTTATGGCATGTCAGATGCTGGACCAAATGCATTGCTGCATCAGCTTTTCAACTAAGAGACTTTTATTAGGGGGCGTGATGACAATATAATTAAAAATTTGTGGTGGCAGAATGGTTTCTTGAACAATAAACCATTGTTCATTACCAGTTCAGAAGAGGCTGGGCTGGGCTGGCTTTGATGATTCTTCTGGAGAAAGATGATGTTAGTGCAAGAAGGCTGTCCATAGATTTTGAGACAAGGAGGAGGCTATTTGTTCTGTGATTCCCCTTTTAAAAATATACTTTCTGTAAAAGTCATCTATTTGTTAGGTAATAATTATGTATGGCAGTGCCTTAGTTTGGAGTGAATCTAAAGGATCTCCTAACTTAGGCAAAGCATGAATGGAATACCCATTGACTTCTCAAGTCTCACACTTTCAAGACTCACACTTTTCCCTCCTGTCTCTCACTTCCCTGCCTTAGCAGCAGCATCTCCCATGTAGCACTGTGCTGCTGCAGCCTCCTCACGGCTCCAGAACTCCAGGCACCTGCCCAGCCAGGCGCAGTGCTCTGCCCTAGAAGGGGGACAGGGACATTGAAGTCAAGATGTGAGAATGCAGAGGTGATACTGCAGCCCCCTGCTGTCCCTCTGCCATGTGAGCTGATGCTGAAATACGTGTCTGTCTTGTGACTCCTTGCACCAACTAAACATTCATCTTGATTTTGATACCCTGAGTAGCAATGTCACATATTAAGAGAATTTATAGGTAACAATTTAATACTTTATCTTTGATGAGCAGTGGGGGGGATGTGAGGAACGTCAGGGAAGTTCAGCGTGCACGTTAGGAAAAAGTTCTCCACTGAGAGGGTGGTCTGGCACTGGAACAGGCTCTCCTGGGAATTGATCATTAGTCCAAGCCTGTGAGAGTTCAAGGAGTGTCTGGACAATGCTCTTAGCCATGGAGTTTTTGGTAGTTCTGCATGGAGCAGGGAGTTAGACTTGATGATCCTTATGGATCCCTTCCAACTTGATATATTCTATGATTCAGCTTTTTGGCAAGGGTTCTTCATGTTTATAACAACTTGAATTTGACTGAATGAAGATTTTCCCTGTCAAGTGATAACAAAAAAGTGTCCACAAAATAATTTTCTTGGAAGTATCTCCCTGTCACATCTCTCTCTTCCCCAGTGCTTCTGGGGAGCAGTGCCATGCAGTGGGGGCTGCAGGGCTGCAGCACTACAGCAGTGCTGTAGTTAACATCAGGCAGCTTTCCCTGGGAGATGCTGAAGTTTACAGTACTGAATTTTTCAGTAGAAGCCAGAAACACATGATTTTAAGTAAATAATACATGCTAACTTAGCCGCAGCAGCATAAAAAGACTGTAAATTTAACCTTGCTAAGCAAATTCACCTTTCAGCTTATGCTGACATTCTGTGTTGTAACTCTGAGATTGGCAGTGCACCATCATACTTTCTGGTCTGAACATTAATCCTGTGGTACTTAGTGGCAGCTTTGCACTGATCTATATGCAGATAATAATATTGGTTATAAAGGTTAACAAAGCTAACTGAGAGCAGACTTCAGCCTATTATTTGGTCTTTTTCCTAATATTTGTCTTATATTATTCTGCAATATTTTCTCAACAGCTATTTAGTGATCTAACAGCTTTATTGTTGTTGAATTCTACTAACTCTGGTCTATAATAGAGAGATGTATGTTTCACAGTGAAAAGAAATGTGATACATTTTAAGTTTCAGGAAATGCCAATAGCGTAAATTGGCATATAATTCTAATTTTGTGTCATTGATACTTGCAATACAATTTAAGAAATATGGGTCCAAGAATAAGTTTTCTACAGTGCATATATAGGATTGTACTGAAGACTCTCTCTACATAAGTCATAGAATAGGAGAAAGAAGTTATTCTATAGCAAGATATGAATGGTGAATTTTGATATCGCATATTATTTTCTGGCATGTCAAATTACCAACCTTTATTGCTTGAACTGCCTCAGATTTTCTGTGTACTTAGAATTTACATGGGAATAAAACTTTGCAAATTGCCTTCATACTATTCTCTGAATGGGTTCTGATAAATATTTATAATATCTTCTCACTGCTGAAATACAGATTCTAACTGGCCTTATTCAAGATTCAGTTATTCTTGGGATTAACCCTGAAATCCTATTACCAAGCCTAAAGCAGCAGGGGGGAAAAAAAAAAAGGAAAAGAAAATGACAAAGCCGGATTTAGCTACAAAATGAAAGCCTGGTGAAATCAGATCTATTTCACTATTGCTCATTTAATACGTATAGATACAACTGGGTCACCAAGCTGATTTAGCCACAAGGTAGAAGTAGCATAGCAACAAACCTCAGCAGACTGAAAGTCAGCAGCAGTAGTATCTGAGTAAGTCTTCAGCAAACTCATTATATTTTCCTCAAATTTCAGTTTTCCTGGAATGGTGTTATTGATTTATTAAGCTTTTAGGGTCTTGGTATTTTACATGTGCAAGTTTTATCTCTATAGCAAGTTTAATTATAGAAATTACTGCCTGGCTCAAGTTTATATGATTTTCTATAAAATATAAACATTTAGGAATGTTTAAAAATGCACAACTTACATACAGTTTAAGTCAGGTTCTCATGTCATGTCAGAAATTTTGGACAGGGAGTTTTTTCTAGGCTTTTGATTTTTTTTAACTTAGAAATGTAATTTCAGAAGATCCTGATTTAACACATCGAATCAATAGATGTCAGTAAACTAACTGAGAGAAGGGGGAGGCAGTAGGTAAGGACGGCTGGGAAAATCTGAACTTTTACAAAGACCTGGTCCTACATACTGGTGTGTTTTTTATCACTTCTACAGATTTTGGGGGCACAGTAGGACATTCAGAAAGTAGGAAAGTCTAGGGTTTTCCGTAATTTTTATCCTGCTAGAGCTGGGACCTCTTTTGTTTAAGATGTGGAAATTTTCCTTTAAGGAGGAAGTTTAGATTTTAATATTTGTGTTTTTTTCAATCATTTGGAACACGAATATATTTCATTGGTTTAATTGAAATGAGAATTTTATGCTAGTCACAGAAAGCACCAATGCCCTCCACTAGAAATATAAAAGTCCACATTTCACGGTATTTTTAAGACCACTTCAACTTTTTTGTTTTAGTGCCACCTAGTGACTAAAGTTTGAAAGATTTTTTTGAAGTTTTCAGTTTATTGGAGTTTGGTTTTGCATTTTTCAGTAATTAGATGCTTTACAGAAGATTTTTGTTCTTTTCAAACTGAATCACAGTGTTTGTGCTGACTTCCTCGATTTCTTCTCATGAGGTTTTATGTAAAGTTATTTCTATGCTTTTTGAGAAGTGTGGCTTTCCTAAATGGAATGATGCCTTGTCTGGAAAGCATTGATAAATGTTGACTAAATCTTGCTTTCTTGATCATGTCAAATAATTAAGCAAATAACTGTACATTTTTGTATTTATATATACATATATAGGTAGATTTGTATGAAGATACAGCAGAAAAAAAATTGTTGACTGTCAGAAACAGTAATAAGCACTTTCTAATAAAGATAAATTAATGCCCCAAGATATTACTCTTTAGTTCTTTAAAGAATTTCTTTTTTTGTTGCTCTTTCCAAAGCCTACGTGTTTTGCTAGCATTACATAAATGTGAATTCTAAGACAGTGCAATGAACAGGATTCTCTGTGTTTCCTTTCATAAAAGAAGCAGAATCAATTGAAATGTTTTATTTGTATTGAAATAACCTCCTACACTTGCCAACAGAATGATTGACATTGGATTTTGGATTTATATCCCTTATATTTATATCCCTTATTTATTTCCTTGAGAGATGGAGATCTATTTAGAATTATAGAGAGGGATAGATGGGTATACAGAAGAGAATTTGAAATATTCATCAATATTCATCAATTCATACACTGCCTATGAAATCAGGGATTTTTCTCTCACAGTGCTGTAGTCTTCAGAATAAATGGCATTAGCAGCATGTGCATTTTGAAGAAGTGACAAAATGTTTATGAGAATTCATGCTTTAAAAATTTGTGTCCTATTTGACCGTGTGGTTTAAATGTCTTAAAGAAAATAACTAATATCAATTTAAAAGGCAAATTTGAGGTTTTGGAATTGCTTGCACAAAGGAAAGGGAAAAAGCATATTCTTGCAATGAGAAATTAAGATTAGAGTTTGTGGCCATGCCTTCACCTTGGATTTACTTTTTTATTTCCTGTTGCTTCACTTTTCTCACCAATGAAACAAGAAAAGTTCTGAGCTATTTCTGAAGGAGCCCAAGATACTGAGCAATGTTTGAAAGTGACTGTGATGTTAAACTGTGGATGGACCTGGGAGTTATATGCTCTGGGTAATTTCCTAAAGTTTGTCAGCTGGGGAGAGGTTGACTGGTATCTGCAAAAGGCAGATTTATAAAAGAAGTTCCCAATAGACATGGCAGTTTGTATCAGCTAAGCAGGTAATGTATTAGGAAGAATGAAGATTTTGAAAAAAAACCCCACAGTATATTATAAATGGTTTGGTTTGGGTTTGTTTTTTTCTAATCTATTTTGTTTCCTGTTTTTTTCCCAGGCTGTTTGATAGCTTTGATCTTTCTGTGTAAACATCTCAAACGTTTTTCAGTCCTTGCATATCCCATTTCTGAATTCTGATACTTTCTTTCTTCATTTCAGATGTTTTCTCTGGGGCCTTATACTGCCCTTTTAAGCAAAACACCTGTCTGTAGGGTCTTTTTATTTGTTTTTTGATCTGCATATCCACAAAGTCCTTGGCATGGGACGAGATACAGGAAATACATCAATATTTCTGTTCCATTTCCCTTGAATCCTCTAATAACCTCATGTTGTGGTAGCAGTTTTAGTAATTTTATTAGAAGGATTTCCAGGCTGAGATTGTGGAAAAGAGGAGGATTTTGGCAATGCGTAAGTAAGTATCCTGGAATTAGAAGAGGTTTTCAGAATGACAGCCTTCTATTTTCCACAAGTTCGACTCTTGGGGCACTGTGGATTGCAGGGGTCCGTGTGTCTGGAGGAGCACACAGCTCAGTGGAACTACCCACCAGAGGGGAAAGGTCTCAAGCATTTAAATCTTTTGCTGAAGCTCTGTATAATTTTTCACTGTTTTCTTCCCTTGGTTTTCACAAGCTGATCCTTTTCTGAATTAGAAGATAAAGTCCTTGTAAGACTGTCAGATTAGGATTTCTGTTTCAGATCTTCACCAGAATGACAAAGTCCAAGCAGCATTAGACTGAAAGCACCTCGTTTGGAGTTTCATGTTAAGTTGAATTGGTTGTCTTATCTTTCAGCTTATTGAGTTGCCCCATATATGGCCAAAGATTGTACTGGTGGGCTGAGGCCAGTGAGGTCAAGTTCTCTTGACACTTTTTGTGCCCCAGTAGCAGGCTTAGTTACTCCTACCCAAACCTGTGAAGAGGAGGTCTTAAATTCCTCAGAATGGAGGATTGTTCTGGGACATCCCAAAGGTAGAAACTGCAAGAGGATATAAATAAATGGGGTAGTGAGAAATAATCTAGTGGAAACTGCATCTAGATCCTATACCTTGCAGGTATAATTACCAGACAGATTTAATTATGTTAATACTTCATAATGCTTTTACATAAAAAGCTCAAGGTTATCCTGTTTTTCCATCATTTACAGCTGTTTTGCTGCAAGCCCCTCTTATTTTAGTTTAGATAAGGAATAAGCTTTTCATATACTTGAAAAAGTAGAAGCTTTTATTGGTGGTGACAGACTGTATAGGGTGACTTTACATTTTAACAATTGAATGGTTTGCCTCCAAATGTCATATATTGTGTTGTAAGTGAATCACTGAGCCCATGGCATCATAAAAACATTTCATTTATTTCCTTTTTACCAATAGCACTTTTGTTGCATATGTTTATATTTATTGCAATAATTAGGGGGAATGCCAGGCTGATAAATACCCAGCTGACATACTTCACATAGATAGACTGAGAGTACTTTGTTCAATAAAGTATGGATTGTAATTACCTTAATTTTACACCTTTGATAGGATTTGATTTTGCAAGAACATGGACTTTCTGAAATGGCAACTGGTTTTTGAAAATTTACATGTTCTTTCTTCTGTTAAATACTAAGTGATTGTGTGTATTGTTAATTGGTTTTCAAGAAATCTTGTAAACTGAAATAAGCATTATTATGGTATTTATGGGTCAGACATTGTGACCAGTAATCAGTAAAGGCTTATGGCAGTTATTTTCGCTTGTAAATTAAGACATGTAAATTTTTACACATCTTAATGTGTTAAAAATTACAGTGCTACTATTGCTATTGTGTTTCAGATGAGCATAACTAAAAACTGGCTCAGTTTGGCTAACTCTAAATTTTGAATGGTCCGGTGTTTGTCACACATGAGGATGATCTGAAGGCTTTTACAGTTGAAATCAATCATTTCATTACTTCAGTACTTTACTGGAGTGCAGATTAATTAAATGGACCCCTGAATTTTCTTTCCCCCGTTGAGTGTTTTCATCGGTCACATTTGAACCTTGCCTTCATCTCCTAGCAAACAGGGAAATGTTCATTCTGGAGGATTGTTGTTCCATCAACTGATTCCTTCATCTAATCAAAAACTCTGCTCACCTGTTTTTCTGACTGGCATTAACATTAATGTTGACTGATGTCTCTGCAAACAGCTGGCTCATGTATTTGCTTAATTAAATTACAGCATTTGCAGACTTCGGTTGATGTAACACTCCATTCTACAAATGTGTCATTTCTCTCCTTCATTTTACATCAGCATTTGTGAATCTATAGATGCAGATGCTTTGGCTTGACCCTTTGTTCACTTTGCAGCATGTGTGAATACAGTGCAGTACAGTTTAATGTGTAAGGGTAGAATGGCACAGTTTCCTTGTCAGCTGCCTCCACAGTTTGAACTGGTATTCCTGAATTTTTTTAAAAATCATTTTTATAGCCATAATTACCAATCCATATGCTGGATACCCGACCTTCTTAGAAATAATTATCCTGATATATTTGCAGGACTGCTAGCAAGCGATTAAAGTGGCAATTTAATGCTAGTGAAATTCCAGGGAGAAATTTTCTCTTGTCACTAAATTTTCACTTAAATGTCTAAACTGCTCTTTGCTATAGCCAAGACAAGGCATGCACAGGCCATAGGATTGATCTGAGGATTTCTTTTATATTAGGTGATTAAATAATTTCTATATAATATCACTGGTGAAGCAGAGGAGGGTTTTCACTTTATTTTTTCAGATGAAATTGGCTTTTGTAGGGCAGAGCTGCTTTTTTTTTTATTTCCAGGTACAAGTTATGTACTTTTACCCCAGCTAACAATTTGATCTGGTTTTCAGACCTTGTCTTTATAAAATTACTTTATGTCTGTAATTTTCCTGTCATGGCTATAAATTTAGGTTGAAGCAAACTGAAATAATTCCACAGCACAATAACTGTTTTCACTTCCACATGGTTTATGTATCCAATAATCATTAGGTGATTTACTGGTTACTTCTGTAAGAAACTTTTATTGGAAGCACCACTGAGTGCTTCAGTGTTTTGCATCAAAGTGAACTGATTACAATTGTGTGATCATCTCACAGTTTTGCTTAAGCAGCAAAATATGCTCGGATTTTTTAGTCCTAAAAATAGTCTTTATGGGATAATACAGAATACATTAAAATAATATACAGCATAACCCCCTAATAACGTGAATTGAAATACTAGGTATTATTAAAAATTATTTAATATTATTAATCCCTTCATCCTTTCAAGTTTTGTTTGTTGTAAGTGTTTGACAGCTACAGACTGGTGTTGGCTGCTGACAGCAGTTCTCTCTCTGTACTTCGTGCCTGGTACTTAGTGATTTATTTTGGACATGTAAGCATTTATTGAAATCTGTGACCTTATTTACCTTTTATTCTGTAGGTCACTATTGAACTAGTTAGCAGTAGTGAGACTTAAGCCAATGAGGCTTGATTTTTAAGTTATTTTAAGGCTTTGCACCAGGTTGACAGCATAAATTTGCATTTATATTTACTTTCAGTGAACATCCATAATCAGGAAGAGGCATAATAATCTGCTTTCGGTTGAAATGTAAATTGTGAAGTCTGTATTTTAGTATATGTGAATGTATGTATATTTATACAGAGACAAACTTAAAAACAATCTTAAACTGCTTTCCACTTGTGCAGACATTTTCCACTAAAAAAATGTTCTGTGTATGTTTTTACGTGTCAGAATATCATATAAATTATTTTTCATGGTGTAGTCTTTATGAATATGTAAGACAGCAGAAGTATGTGTGTTCTCAAAACACAAATTTGTATTGCTATCCTCAGTATTCTCATATTTGCAGCTATACTGTCATGTGCTTCCAAGAATGTTTTCCATAGTGTACATATACCAATTGAATCTGATGCGCAAGTTACACTGTAAAACACCAAAATCATCCATGCAATATGGAAGTCACCTGATAACTCAACCAGTATTTTTCAGTGATTAAAAAAAGTAAAACATATCTTTATCTATGGGTTTTTATTTCCTCAACTCTGCATTTCTGAGTTTTATCTCTTTATGTCAACTTGAAAAAAAATTTGTGGGAATATTTCTGCTATAGTAGATTTTTTTGGGGTTGCCACAGAGTGAAGCACCAAATACCTGGGTTTTTTAAAATATGTTGTCTAATTTTGAAATCTCCAATCACTACTGGATGTTCTCAGCATAGTGGAAATTAAAATTCAGGTTTGACATTCTTTATCTCACAAAGATCCAGAAAATATAAATATTTACTGCTACAGTACACAGAAAAGAGAATTAACTGTCTTTAATACTATTTCTATTTATTTTGCAGTTTAATAATAATGCTCAGAATGTCAGTTGCTTTAATCATCTTGTCCAAGCTAATGTGAGGAACAAGAAGAAACTGAAAGAAGCTGTCTATAAAATCTCTGCTAAAGGAATTACGGATTACAAAAAAGGCTTTAGCTACGCTTTTGAACAGCTGCTAAATGTAAGTATTTGGGTAAGATCTCTCTGCTGTCAGGTGAAGAAGGCGAACTTGAATGTTCAGATGGCCACTGCATGCTCCTTCATTGTGTAACTGAGTGGTAGAAGTGCAAACCTTTATTTAGCAAGTAAATTTATTCCGACAATGTTTTTTTCATTGCAGGTTCCCCAGCAGTTTGCTAAGACTTTGGAATTAATTTGGTTTCTAATCAGTTGTATTGTTTTACTTCATTCATTCAGCTGGTTTTTCATTTAACATGCGATTCACTTGTGGTAGTGGTTGACTTGCAGTTAATTTGAAAATGGAAAGATCTGTATCACTGTGCTATTATTGCAATTTTACCACATCATCTCCTAGCAATGCTTAGTTAACCTGCAATTTCACACTTACTTCCAGTCATAAATACTTTACCGTGGTTTGAAAAAGAGAGAGGGGAGGAAATTAGTTAATAGAGGAATACTAGGCACTTGATGATGCCTAAAGAGTAGTATTAACTCACTGAGAGTTTTCTAATTCCTCTTTCTCATATATAAAAAGAATAATTTCCTCAAAAATTAAATGCATTGTTTCCATGTTTTAAATACATTGCACTTTCTAATTTTCACCCAGGCACCAGCTTTTTGAATAGCAATGTTTCCCATTTACCATAAATGTTTGGGTCTTATTAGTAAATAATAAATGGTTCATATAGTTGTTTAAAAATAGTTCTACTTCTCACCTTCATGAAGACTGCATATTATATCTTAAACCTTAGTGTAAATAAAGCTGTATCACTTTGCAGCAGGTAAGGATATAGCTCAACAAGTAAGAAATGTATTCTTATCCTTACTGGTTTTGTAATTTTTTTTAGTTTAGCTTTTTCTTTATCTGCCAGATTCTGAACTTCAGGACACTTGCCTGACATGGTATATGCAGTTTAAGGCTATATCTGATGTTAAAAATTCTAAGCTTGTTAAATTTTGATGGAGGAAAAGAAAATGCCCTGTTATTGTGGGAATTTTCTCGGTAGACTATTGTTCAGATTAGCAGAGGGGATTGGTGGGGAAATGAGTGGGTGTCCTCTGCTGATGGTTATATAAAACTACAAACAACATTTGGAAGCCTGCTGGATATTTTTGGACCAGGCTGGGTGTCATTTTCCATTTTTTCTGCACCTGTTGACCTCTTATGCAGTGGGAACCAGGAAGACAAGAAATTTTGCCAAATATGTTCCTTGTAGAATTTATATTTGCTTAATATCATAAAAATATGGATTACATTTGGTGCAGCACCAGATACATACTTTGTGTCCAGGCAACCGTAAGAAAACCTGAACACAGGGGAAGCCTCAAAATGGACTTGTTTGTAGGACTAAAGTATTACTTAAAAAATAACTGGATATCAGCGTCATGGTGGGACCATCTCTTTTGTAGCTGGAGCCAGAAATGTGATTAGCCTCACATGATCTCTGCAAGACTGGAAGTGATGCCTGGACATTGTGGATTGCACAGGTTCTGGATATATATTTATCCTCTCCAAATATTGGCAAATCCATATAGCAGGAAAAGTAAAGGGCTGGTGATGGGTTTAGCCCAAGATTCTGGTGACAAGGCAATATAATATGGTGGTATAATACAGGTTTAAATAAGTAATAAAAAGTATGCCTTGGGATAGGTTCCAGTTGTATATTTATGAATTCAAATAGCCCAATTGCTCTAAGGTTCATATAAATGCAGTATTGCTCAAGTTTTCAAAATAATTTTGTGGATGCTGTTGCTGGATGACAACTATTTCAAACAATTTTCCACAGTACCAAAGTAATGTTTCTCTTGTACCATGAAAAAAGTGCTGTCTGATGTGTTGCTAAATAGAAATAGACACTGAAGGTCTTTCAACATACTAATTCAATTTATTATCAATAATCTGGATTCCATATTTTTATGCAGCATTTTTCCCATTATTTCTTGTTATATTAACTTGCTATTTCTTTGAAAATCATAATATTTCTGCTGCAGCAGTTGAGGAGGTTTTTTTTTTCCCCTCATACTGTAATATCTATGATTTCTCAAAGAAAAAATAGTGAAAAATGTGTTCCTAAAGTGTCATGTCATAAGGTATAATTGTAACCTGCCACATAAAGAGTTAATTTTAAAGACATGAAACTTGTATAAAACAAAAGCATTTTTAGATACAGTATAAAATGGATCATATCTTGCTCGCCTGTTTGAAAGAAAAAACAAGGCCTGTATCAAATGGAAGAGAGGGCTAAAAATTAATGCATAGCTCAATTTCAGTTGCATTCTTTTGTGGTTTAAGCTAAGAAGCTGCTTCTTATCCTGGGGAAGCTCCTGTATAGACAACACATTCCCATTGAGCTGTGGCCCATTGGACTGCTAAGGCAAACTGTTCAGAAAAATGATGAAACTACAGCATCATATTTTCATAATCTGTTATATATTCACTCCCTGAGCCAGTATCTATGTTAATCCAAAGTGGGGAGGGGCTGGAAGATGTGTTGTAATTTCCTTGATCCCTTGTAAGAGACTAATGTGTTAAATTCATCCATCCAGATGCAAATTTTTTGTGGTGGGAGAATAATAGAGTCATAGAATGGCCTGAGTTGGAAGGGACCTTAGAGATGATCTGGTTCCAACACACCTGCCATGGACAGGGTCACCTTTCACCAGAGCAGGGTGCTCAGAGCTCCATCCAGCCTGGCCTTAACACTTCCAGGGATGGGGTAATATCATATGATTTGATCTTATTCATTTTCAGCTTTCCAAAAACATTTGGAGGCTAAAATCTCGGAATTTTTTCTGTGACACAACTTTAGTGTCTAAACAATATAGTGTAAGTAGATGCCCTTCTGTAAGTACGAGGAGATAAAACTGCTTTTTTCTGATACTGTGTAAGCATATGCTAAGTAAGCCACTAGAAAAGTCCCATTTTAGTCAGTGAAATAAAAGCCTAGCTCAAGTCCACATTGCCTGTAGCAGTGCTTCTTTCAAAATCACTAGAAAAGTTCCATAATATGAGCACATTTTGGTCCCCTTCCTTGTCCCTCTGATCTTATTTTGGTCTATGTATTAAATCACTGTAAATGTAGGTGAATTTCTTTATTTATGAGGTATCCAACCTTACTTTTATTACTTTTTTAATATCGAGAAGGTTGCAGCCCAAAGCAGTATTTTTTAAGTTATATTTCACAAGCGAAAAATGGTCATAAATTATTTAATTCCAAGTGAAACACAGTGTGCTGATGAGGTTGGAGAGAATGTATTGATTTCAGGCAGGTTTTATATGTTGTTACATGTAAGGAAGTCTTTGGGCTTGATTTCTTTTTTTTTTCAAATTTTTGAATTTGAAAGTAGTAATAGTAAGAAAATAAGTCTTCACTGAATATTGAACTATCAATATAAATCATCTTTGAAGAACATTTCTTACTTTAGTTTTCTGGGAACATTGTAGAACTGCAGAGCTGCAATACTGAGAATTATTGGGTGATGTTTGAGGCTTTGATGTTTCAGTCTCTTGATTACAAAAATTAGACCAATGAGTAGGATGAAAAGTGGCAGAGGGGAGTGGGATCATGACACCTGACCAGCCTGGTGACAGTCACTCTGTAGCATCAAAAAGTAAAGCAAGGAGGAACTGGGGACTTTGTAAGGACAACTCTCCTGTTTATCTTCCTGATTCTAGAGTAAATTCATACAGCAAAATTCAGGCTTGCAGAAGGAGAAGTTGAATTTATTTCACTGGATCTCTAAGGGTTTTACTCTGTCACATCCAACAACTCAGAAGTACCAAGATGTGTCTGACTAGGACCATTTGTATGCAACACAAAGGGCAAGGAACAGCTGCAAAAGTAATGAGCAATTTGCTTAGACTACATTCTTAGCTTTTAGGTAACAAAGAAAGAGGAGCCAAAATTCATGTTCACCTCTATTGATCTGGCTGTGGAAAAAAGGTTTTATTCCTTTGCAAAAAGCACTGCATTTTTCTTGGGGGCTTTACTAATTACTTTGATGAATTAGGAGTCAGAGGGGCTTCTTGATTGTTTCAGGCTTGCTCTCCAGAAATAATGGAACATGCTCAGTTTTTGAACTCTGAAGTGCAATATAGCTGGAAAAGTAGGTGATGGAGAGATCTTAATAATATAGGTGGCCGTATCTTGGCTACAGTATATTGGATAACCCTAATTCTAAAATATCTTTCTAAAGATTAGGTCTTCACTTCAGAGTACTATTAATTTTAAAAAAACCAACATGAATGAATTAAAGACTTGGAAGATGAAGCCCATTTTAAGGAAATATGACAAAAATAGCAAATGCAAAAATATTTCAAACCTTATAAGGTGGATATCCCATAGAATGCCTAAATTAACAGAGTTTTTATTCAAGCAGTTAGTGAGCTGTAAACTTTTTCTAAGTAGGAATCCAACAGAAAACAAATAAGCATATTCAGTAATTCATTACAGGGTCATTGTTTCCCCAGTTTCCTCAAGGAAACTAAGGATAAGGAAAAAGAAGTAAGAATGAGAAAAGAGAAGAGTAAAAATGTTTAGAGATCCTCACTGTGCAAGTCTCATGCAGAACATCTCTCGAGGGACACTGTGGGGTTGATGTGATGGATATGAGTAAAACAGCTCTCCTTAAGTTTGTGGACGTAAAAGGAACCCCCAAATCCCTATTCCATTCTGTTGGGCCAGATCTGAAGTGACTCATATTTAAGTTTCGTGGAATGGAAAAGTAGGTTTCTTTTATTTTTTTATTTCATTTTTCATTCAGAAAGGGGTATTGAATGAAATTCTAAAAGATTGTTTAAGTTTTGACATTACCATGTTAAAGTAGTAAGCCTGTAGCTATAAAAGCCATCAAATAAAACAGTTGTTACTCCTTATAGCCTGAAATAGAAAAATTCTTCTGTTTGTATCTCCTACAGCACAGTGTCTCCAGAGCTAACTGCAATAAGATTATTATGTTGTTTACGGATGGTGGTGAAGAAAGAGCACAAGAAATTTTCCACAAATATAATGAAGACAAAAAAGTAAGTGATATATAAAATTTTACTGTATACAATGAAACAACATAAAGAGGAACATTTAAATATGGAATTGAAAGCATATTTGGTGTATGTATAAAGTGCTTTTAAAAAAACATATTAGTATTGATCCTTAGAACACTTAAAGCTTTTTCAATCTATATTTATTTGAAAAATCATAAAATATATTTAATATTTTACACCTTGTGACTCGCTGGTCTCAAGTGATGCAGGAGTATACTGTAAGCCATAAAGAACTCAACTTTATATTGACATTTTTCTTGCATTAGTGTAATCCCTGAATTACCCAGCAGAAACATATGTAGTTAAATGAAATGATACATGTGTGTATCTCTATTATCCTCACTGCAAATAACTTCTATGTACTCTCATTGTTTGCCAGGGAACGGCAAAATGACAACTCAAGGTTAGAATCTGAATTTTAACAGATTTGGGCTGGAACAAGCCCACATTTTTACCAGTGAGGCTAATTATAACTTTGAGTGTCTTAGCAAGAAGGGGGATGTCTTTCTGTTGATGAAATTTGATCTGTGGTTCAAGCAGAATTATGGGTTTGACATGAGAATCCCTGGACGAGTTCTGTTGTTTAGATTAAATTGGATTATTAGCTGTGCTGTTTTTGGGTTTAGTCTTTGAATCTAATCAAACTTCTGGTCTGGCTTTCGCATACTTAAAGATTTAAAAATGCATGAGTGTGTGCATGAAATAGAACAGCTTTTAAAGTTTTCTCCTACTAAATTTCAGTGCAAACCATTATTTATTATTATTATTAGAAGATTAATCACATTCTAAATAGAAATGGAATATGAGCTGGGTTCACACTGCAACTAAGCATTTACTTTTTCTAGTGTTTGGGGATGTGCCTGTGTCTGTGGGGTTTTGTGAGATGGTTTTTGTTTTGTTTTCTAAAAAGCAGCTAAAAGTTAGAACATGATTCTTGAAGGCACTTTAACAGTTGCCATGGATGTATATAAAGAAGTGGAAGAATTTGGTTGGAAATCCTCAATGTTTGAATTAATCTTTTCAAAAGTAGAACTGGAAATGCAATGCTGAATTTGTATCTAGACCAGCAATTCAGTCAGTGACCTTGAATAATCATTTTGTGGCTGCTTTACAGCAGTGTTTCACATAGAATGATATGGTGGGGTTTAGTTAATCCTTTGTCTGACTCAAAAGTACTTTTTAAACTGGCAATTAGGAGAGAGAATGGAAATCGTAGCCTTGTGTGACACACATGGCTATACTCTGAAAATATATGCAGAGACTCCTCTTCAAATTTGGATGTGGTAGTTTTTATCATGTTACAATAACAGCCATCAGCTATAGAAAATACATGCATAAGGGGAAGAAGTATGATTGATTCCTTATTTTTTTTTTCATTTAATTTGCTGTGTTAGGAGGGAAGTGTACTAACAGATTTGGAGGGCTGAGATTTGTGGTCTTAATCACATCATGCCTGATGGTTGATTATTCTTTGAAGTATAATAAATGAAATGTAGGATTTAATAATTTTAAATGGTTATTTTACTACATCATTTAATATTGTAAATTTTCACTGCCAAGGGTCGGGGTGGTTTTATGTATACTGTTATATATAAAAAATTACACACAGTCACTTTCTTGTTCCTTCTAGTGAAAGAGGGTTTGGGGTTTTATTGTATACAGCAAATGTATAATGGTGATAATGGTCACTGGGTGTCAGTATATATATTATCATACATCATTTAATGCAGTGCTGATGCAATGAAAGGCACATTTTCTACACTCGTTTATGGTCTATGCATCTACAAGTCCAAATCTTAGAAAACACTTATATTTTGTCACTTCTCTGATGAATTACTGGGTTGCTAGGTATCAGTCCTTACTGGTTTTCTCCAAAATGACATTGGAATTGAAGTACCAAGTTTAGGCAGGTATAATTTGAAGAAACATTTGCTTTCTCCTTATCACTTTCAACCAGTAACAGTCCTTGTAGTGTTGAAGAGAAATTTATGGTTGAAGAGCTTCTTATGAGACTGGACCAGAAAATTCTTTTTGAGGAGTCACAATGAAATCTCCCATCGTCTTTCATAACATTCTAATAATTTTAAAAATAAGACTTATACAAAAACTGCTTGTGATAATGCTCTTCTTAGTAAGGCTACACTTGATTCCAGAATGATGATATGACCTCTTTTGTTGTTGCCTCTGTATGCAACTTCATGTTAGTTCATTATGAGTAGAGAATAACATAATTGGTAGACACATTCAAACATGAAAAATACACATACACTTCTGATCTTTCTAAGTCATAGTCACAAATATTTTGTTACCTTCTTAGATTGCAGAGTAGACTGCTTTCTTCTATTAAATGATGATATTTTATAAGGATGTGGGTATAGTTTCTGTTGTCTATACTGCAGTTAATTTGTAATTTATTTCATAAATATCCAATGAATTTAAGAGTATTTTTATATTTATCAATTTGTAGAGGGATTATTCAATATACGATGTTAAAAAGTTTTCTGTGTTTTACAGTAGAAGCAGTTCGTGGTATAAATATGTATCAGCATATGTATTTTCTTGCCTGCTCTGCACTTATGTGACCACTTGTCTTTGTGTTTTGCATAAAGCATATAAAAGATTGATCTTTATTGTCTTCTGTCACAGTCAGTCACTTCCCACCTTAGGCACACTGTGTTCTAAATTTACTTTCTTTTTCTTATACAAAGAAAAGACCATTTATTCAAATCTATTAATCCTTGTTTTCATCTTCTTGATGTAAAATTGCTTCAGCTCTATAACTATTTTCTTTTTCATGTCAATTAATTTGGAATTCCTTGTCATGAAAGAAGCGACAGTTTTGGCCCATCAAGTAACATGATTTAGTACACTTGTTTGCAGTGTCCTTGGTGCAACCTTCAAGTTAAGCTAACGAATACAATAAACAATTGAAAACTACTAAAAGAGCAGCCTGGAATCTAGAGGCTGAAAAATAGTCCTTTTGAATTAGAGGGTTTAATCTGTTTGGAATAGCATGCAGATACATTCAAAATAGTTTTCTGTCTATATAGATAATTTACAGTACAAATAGGAGGTTATTATAAAACTTACGTAACACGGTTTGGGGAGGAACATTTTATCTGTTTGAAGTGGAAAATCACAGTTGTGTTTCACCTTTGCATGCCTTTTTCCCTTTATAAAGCCAGATTTTATTGTCAGATATTGCAACTACATGCTGAGCCTGATATTTAAAAACTGGCATGTTTACCTTTATGGTGACATTTGGGGCACTCACATTAAATGTGTAAAATACCACACATGCTCTAAATTTCAGGAATGAGGGTGCTAAATTTCATTTTATTTGCACTCCTCCTACAGATGGCTTCACTGAAGATAGCAATATAAATTTAATTGAAATGTATGCCCCGTAGGCGTTTATCGTGAGAATTTTGAATTCAGGCTGAAAATAGAAAACCACAGATCTTTGGGGCAAATTGTCCTGTTGGAATCTGTATTTGGGAAGATTGCTCAACTTATGTGAGTAGGAAAAGACCTTAAACATACCTCATGCACTTTTAGTTGTTTGATGTTTCGTAGAATGGTAGAGGTTTGTGTGGGTTGGATGGACTGATCTAATGCACACAGGCAGGATCGGTCTGACCCCTCAGGTAGGAGCAGAACCATAAATTGGGTCTTATGTCTCATTCCCACAGAATTATCTGCCATGATTAATACAACCTCATTTTGTGAAGATTTTTCTGACAGTATCATCTGAGAGGAAAGTATGTAAAGAGAAGTTTTTCCAAAAACTCCCTTTCATTAAGAATATCTGTGTGTGGTAGGCACAGAATTGCAACAGTGGTAGAGAACCTATGGGAGATGACTCCAGCTTGCTGGAACTCTCCTGGAAAGCTTACAGCTGCCACGGACTTCTTCCAAATGGGACACATTCAGCATGTCAATAGAGAGATAACATGAAATATTTATGAGAAAGAATTTGTAAAACTTTCATTTTTTTTTTAAATAAAGGCCTCCTATTGTCAGTACCAGAGGAGGGAACCATTTTCTTTTTCCGTTTCAATCCATTAGAGCATAACTGCAAGTTAGTAAAACTAAAATCAAAACGATGTTAATTTAGGCAGTGGTGTATGAATTGTTCTAGACAAGTGTTAGTCCTGACTACAAAGGATCATCAAAAAAGGCCATGACATTTCCATTTTGGGTAGCTATGGAATTCTCATCAAGGATCAGACTGGCCAAGTATAACTTCATACAGTCACTTACAGAGCTGAAAATAGAAACGGCATCTTTCACAACACTAGTGGCAGCCTTGAATAGAGCTGAACAGCTGTCAGAGTGCACCCCAACAGGTTTTGCATTTCTGAGTGTGTGGTAGACTTGTGACACAGGATATAACACAAAGTAATTAAATTAAGGGTAGAACGAAGCTTCAGCTACCTGGTTAAACTGGCTCCCTGGATCTTTTCCTAATTACTTTGCCTTAAGAATGTGTCACCTTCTAGCTGTTAATTTTAGTTTATTGAATGTTCCAGGATATGCACAAATGGTAAACCTAAAATATTCTGGGTGAAACTTGGGTCAGTACTTAAAAATTCCATAATCCAATACTTTTTCTTTCAAAGTAAAAGTGAAAACTGTTATTAGAGTATTCACCAAAGAAGCATATGATTCTAAAGGCAAATTACTTTTTTTTTTTTTTACCTCTTAGCTCCACTTATTAATTAAGGGCTTGCAATATACCCTCTGTCCCAGTTTCTGGATTCCTAACATAAATTAATTCCCCTACAATAATGAATTTAAATATTCCATATCAGCAGTCTCCCTCCTTTGACACTCATTACCCAAATATGCTTCAGTAACAGTCAAGCTGCACAATACTGAGTTATTTAAGTCTGGAGTCTATAAATCCATGCAATAACAGTTTGGGAGGGAGTGGGAGGTTGGTAGGTTTTTCTTTTTCAGTTTGATAATAGGCACACATTTTTTCCCCATAAACTTAGATTTTGAACCACAGTTACCGGATAGTTGTGAAGCCCTATTTCCCCACTAGGAAACAGAGCTCAGTGATTTTTAAGATACTCTTTTTCAAAAATACCTATACACACTGTCCTTTCAACAGCCATTTTCTAAACTGATATTGCTAAGCTACCATGTGTCCATGCCCAGGCAATGTTCCTGGATAACAACAGTCTGCCCATCTTTCCCACACTAACTTTCACTGACTCCTTTGTCTTTAGACCAAATAACATCACCAAGCTTTTCTTGGAGAATTTAGTAAGGAAGCAATATCCGCTATATTTCTTATACTTTTTTATCTTTTCCATTCAGCCATCACATCCCCTGTGCTATTCTGTGTATGGACACCTGGGCGAGGTTGCTGCAGAGTTAAGAGGTGCAGCAGAAAGTGCAGTGGGGCAGAGGGGGGTTCTTTTAGGAAGAGCTGCATGCAGAAGAATCTTTTCATGCGTCTGCCCACACATCTCTCTGTTGATGTGAGTTTCTCTTTATGCTGCTGTTGCATTATGAGAATGATTCTGGGCTGCCAGTGACATTTTTATCTCCTGTGCAAGATAAAAATCCACGTGGAGGTGTTGAGAACTGCAGAAGACTAATGAAAGTTTTAATATAGCTTTGTTGAAAAGTAACCTTATCGGTCTTATTAAAGTCATGTGTATCTGTTACATAAAACCCAACTGGCAGCTTGTTTCCTTGAAAATTGGCATGGAGGAGGCTATTTGATACTTCTATTTTTGTTGATCTTCAATTCCAGACACTGCAGTAATAGCGATTGATTCAGTGCGTCACATTGAGGTTGATGCTGCAGATGGCATAAAATGATTAATCAAGGCAACGAGGAGAGAGTATCAGTTAATATAGAAAGCACATTATGTTTGTTTTGGGACAAATGCAAGAGAGTCAGACTGCATTTTGCTTATTTATACAAACAAAATGCTACATATGGCGTAGCTGGTTGAGGCCAGACATCAGAGGGTCCATCCTGTCTCAGCCGCTCCATATATTAACTGTGCATTCATTCCTGTGAATTTGCAATTGCTGTGAAATTCTATTTGATTTGATGATGTTCTTCTGTAATTCAAGTTCTGGAGGTCTGGGACTTTCTGCAATGAGCCTTTTAATACCTAGGCCATGCCTAATGATGTTTATGTAACCTCTTCTTTAAAGTACCCAGTTCCACAGCTTCCTTAGGTATTTACATTCTTCTCTTTCAACAACTACCTCTTTAGAAAGCTTTCCTAGATTTTCTTAAGAAAAAGTAGGCTTAGAGGGTTTCATTTTTTTTTTTTTTCATTTTTCAATTTTGTTAAGAACAATTAATTCTCATCATAATTTCCTCTTCCATTTTAGGAAACAATTTCTATTTTGAAACTTTAATCCAAGTTTTCTATACAGCTTTTTTCTTTTCAACTAAACAAGCTAATTTCTTTCAGATTCATCAAATTTATATCTTAGATTATTTTCCTTCTTTATTCTTTGCGCCCCTTTTGAGTACATTGTTGCTGCCTTTCTTAAAACATGTTCTTGAACAATGAGAGAAACTTAAGTGGTGTCAAGAGAACAGAGTATTTTCTATACATATATATATATTTTTAATGCATGTCATCAATTAGGTAAATATATTATAGAGCATAACTTACCATTTTGGAACTGAGTTATGTTATTGAACTATATTTGGGTTTTATTTTATTCTGAACCTTTTTTCCCCAGATGTTTTGGGGTTTTTGGTTGTTTGTTTTCGTTTTCTTTAACAGTTCAGTTTCAGTATCTGTGCCTGATTTTCTAGGTATCTTTACTCCTACATTACATTAAGCTGTTTTTTCTTTTACACTTAATGTTTTCTTCTTTTTGAATTGCCATTTTGCTTTTACTCCTTCATTCTTTAGGTTTTCTTCCTGCACTGCTCACTCAGCTACCTAATTCTCTGTGTTTGTTGGAGTCTGTCTCTCATCATTTTTTTTACTGCTATGAAACTTTCCTTTCCTTGTAATAAAAATCACTTCTTGATCTTTCACTCAAAATATTTTCTTTCTCCTAGATTTACAGATCCTTCTGCCTTAAAATTTGGAAATAAATTAACTATCCTTGGCATCTTCTAGAATAAGAAATTTTCTAAACTGCTACAAGATATTCAGTAATTATGTCTCACATTATAAGTTTTATCTACCAGACCTTATATGTTTACAGTTATAAATAATTTTTCTATGCTTCTGGTGTTTATTAAGAGAAGTGCAATAAGTAAGTAAAAACTGACTGTAATGAGTCAATTACAGAAAACAGAGACAGAGAAGATTTAAGTTGTTTTACTGTAAGGGCCGCATAAGAATGGCACACATATCCCATTCATTTAAAAACACAAAGAGTGAAGAAAATTGAAAAGTTAAGAATTGTTTTCTGCAGATAGAGAAGCCAAAAAGGATGCAAGAAAAAAATATGAATATGATTATGAAGATTAAGAGATGCTTTTATGCAAAATTGCCCATTATATTGTCACAATTCTGACATTTGTATGTTCACTGAGTGTAGATTTTTCCAAAGGTTAACTTTATAACACTGGTTTAAAAATGCAACTTTCTGGGAAGAAACTGCAGAATTTATCCACTTAATAGAATACACAGTGTAACTAAGGTAGCACAACTGAATATATTTTTTAGAAGAATTAACTCTTATAAAGTGAATCTCAAAATTGATAGAAATCTTAGTTTCTAAATGTTGCTTAGGCTGCCTTGTAGGTGGGTGTTGAGCATCTGTCTACAGTAGATGGAAAGATTTGCCAACGCACAGGTGGAAAAAGTGGACAGAAAGATGTAGAAGAGTTTATACCAGGGCTCAAAGGGGGAGAATACAGAATAGGAATCTCTTTAGGGGGCAAGAGAGTAAGGGAACAGCTGAAACAAGCAGATGGTGGCACAAGATGTATGCATGCAGCAGCCTAAACAGATGACAGGTTAAGAAAGAAATAAAATCTTCGAAAAACAAAGTTACAGTCCATTTGGATAACAAGAAATATGTGCTTATATATGCAAGAAGCATAACAGAGGAAAGGGATGTGAAATGAGAAGTGAGAGTGCAAGTGTAGGTAAATTGTACATTTCACCCAGGCAAGTAGGAACCCTGTGCAACTTCAATGTAGAGTATTAAAGCCTGACACAGATGTTGTAAGGATGGGTTGCTTTTCAGGGAAGAACATCAGCCCATGAGAGGGAGGAATTCTGTTTGACAGGTCTTATCAAGAGTAAGAACTACGAAATGTCACTTTGAAGGTCTTTTTCTAAAGCATTTTGCAAAAAAAAGTACACCTTTTATTTTGAAAAAAGGCAATGAAAGAAGTCATCTTTCAAGTAGGGAATGAGTATGCTGGTAAATAGAAAATACCCCAGTCTCTACTTAGAAAGTGACTTGGATTCAGAATCCTAATTAGTCTCAAAGAAAAGGCTAAAATCTGTGCTGTCATATTTCCAGGAAGTCACAGTTACATTCTCAAATTTTTTGCACTGTACAGGATAGAATTTAATATGCACAATTGAATGTGCTATAAAAATAAGTTGTCTTTAATAGAAGAATAAGAAACTGACTTTACAATCTTGTACTTGCATGGTTAAGGAAAATAACATTGAAGTATTATCTTCTAATTATTTTGAGGTTTTCACAAACATTTTTGTAGGTCTTAGTCCTAAAAAACAGAGAACAAAACTCTCCTCAAAGAATCTGCTATTTTTCAGAAGAGAATCAGTTCCCATATGCAGTCTTTGAATTCATATCTGATTATGTGTCTCCATTCCTCTGTTTCTATACTCAACTTCTATTTGAAGTCTGTAACTTCAGTTGAACTCATGTTAGCCTTGTATCAAACTCAAAGTAATGTATACAGTGTTTGCTGAGGCTTAGATGCGAATTCTCTCCTTCATAATCTTATCCTAAATCACATGCAAACGAAAACATCTAATCCATAATGACCACAGAACCTGGAGTGCTAACTGCAAATGTATTTTTTTTTAATAATTCTGAATTTATTTAAATTGACTTTTTTTTTTTCTTTTTTAACAGGGAAGAATTTGGTTTATTTGCAAATCATTTTTTGAAGCCACCACTTTGAATTGTATAATGTGGTCTGACAATTCTGTATTCTCAATCCTACATGCAGACAGGAAAGACAATAACCTCAATGCTTTTTGTTGCAAACTTAGTCTGTAGCTGCTATTTCGTTTGAAAACAAAAAAACAAAGACAAACCCACAACCCTCTAAGGCAATGTTTTGTCTATAATAAATTTCTCTGTAAGAAGCATATTTATAATTCGGTCTGAAGACCTCTTTTTTTCCTTTTTTTTTTTTTTAAGAGAGTTTCTCAGAAATTATTAAAATTTGTTTGTATCACATTATAGACTGAGAAATGTCTTATACCTTGTCACCTAAAGCATGATCTATCAGAGTACATTTTCTCTACTCTGCTCTTTCAGCCATTGGGAATGCAAAATTTAGATCTCAATCTACTAAGAAGATTGTGGTACGAAATGTTCAATACACCAAGGCTATAGACACCCCAAAAGGTTTTTTACCTGTGGATTGCAGGGGAAAATCAGTTGTATTTTTTTCCTGAAAATTTTATTTCACTGGTTTGAAAAGGACTGAAAATGCATATCATTTAGTGTATGAGTGAACTGTGTCATGATTAATTTTATGTTTATTATTAACTTCCCACGGGATAGGTGGCAGCTGTCTGTATATGTTTGATGCTTCTCATAGACAATCCTGAAATTTCAGGTGCAGTTTGGCAAGAAGTACAATGAGTGGGCATGAACTGCTTGAATTAATCATTAACTGTGAAGGACATTCTCTGTTCCAGGACTGCACAGAAGCAGCTGTCTTTCAGCCCTGCTCGGGCACTTGCCAGCTGCTGACAGGAGGCATCGTCACTGCCTGCTTTTGTCAGGAATGGCACGTCCTACCTGCAAGCAAAGGCAAGGTCAGGCTGCCCTCAGCACAGTCCTATAGGGCACTGCTAAGTTTCCATCAGTATACAGTAGCTGCTAGGGTTTTTTCCACCTAGAAAAGGGAAGGGAACCAAACTTGCAGCATTTTCATCCCTTAATGTCCCTCTTCTGAGGTAATCTGAAGATACCATTCTGTCAGTCTTCAAGAAAGAGCATGTGAGCATGGGCAAAGTCCCCTCACTTCTTTGGGTGACATACCCTTTCTAATGCTCACTAAATCATTTTTGTTTAGAATTTTCATGTTCCTATGAGCATCAGCCAATTATAAAACTAGACATGAAATTTGTGTAAGATAATTCCAGACAGAGAATCCTGTAAATGGATTCTGCTGAAAATGAGGGTTTTTGAGGGTCCTTCCTTTTCCCACCTCCTCTTTTCCCTCTTCTAGAACAACTGTTTGGAATTTGCAACTGTTAAATTTCAGTCACTTTTCCATGCTGTACAAGAACTGGAGGAAATGGGAGCAAAAAATCGAGGAAGCAACTCCACAAGACTATTTGTGTGGGAAAAAAAAAGGCAGACTACGTGATTAAAATTAGTGTTTGAAATAGCATTTAAATATTCCTTTAAATACTTGGATGATATTTGTAATGCTTCTTCCATGGGATTTACAAGGACAATGAAAAAAAAAGAAAAGAGGGCTTAGTGTCACAATATGAACCGTAAATATCTCTCTAATTAATCCAGTCCTTTCCAGCTGCTCATCTGCCTCCAAATGTTGTTTTGACTATCAAAGAAATGCCTAAAATGCTTTTAATCCAGAGTACAGTGGGAATTACTTTGTCAACTCCCTTGTCTGGTTCCTGATATGGACCACCAAATTTACAAGGAATTCTCAGAAAAAAACTGTTTTCTTCAGAGAATGCTAAATGATGAGTGTCAGGGAGAAGCAGCTTAGGGAAAGGAGGAATTTAATTGTTTTTCATTTCAACAGGGAAAATTTGTTATTAGCACTCCCAAAGAGCAAAGAGATCAACCGAGTAAATAGAACATGAGCAGTCAAAGTAAAACATTCAACAGATGAATTGTTAAAAAGAGGACAGTATGTTTTTTATCTGAAATCTGGGAGACAGGATGAGGAGCTAGAAAATCACCTGATGCAACTGACTGCTGTACAGTGATTTCTGAGGTGAGGTGGGGTGATGAGGACAGCCGTTCTGGTGGAAATCCCAGGAGAAGCAACCAGTGTTTGCAGCCTTTTAGCTAGATCTACAGCCACAAATCTGCAATAATTTATGGGTTTTAACTGAGTTAAACCTGTGAGGTTTTCAGCCTCTGCCAGCTGGCACACTCCTGACAAAGTGCTGGGACTGCTCCTGTGGCAGCAAAGAAAAGGGCAGAGGGAAGGAGCAATGGTTTGACTTCTGTCTGTGTATGAGGGCTCTGCTGACACAGTTGTTGTTAAGGCTGGAGAGTGAACCAAAGCCCAGTTTTTGGCAGGGTTGATATAGGCAAATTGACTGTCAAATGTAAAATTCAACCGCATCAATGTGAAGTCCTGCTGGTGATTCTGAGAGTACAGCCTTTTTCCTACTGCTGTTCTTAAGGTTTATGTTATGCAGAGCTAAGAAAACAGAGCTATTATTGGGATTTATACCCACACCTAGAAAATGTTGAGATCAAAAGCTTCACCTTACTTGAGGAGACTGTGCAGTACAGAGGTCACTGTCTCCTATTCATAATGTAATAGTCCCAACATTAAGTTATTGTGAGCATACAAACCTGTGCTTGTACTCCTGTGATACTTGTGACAAAGATTATGTCTAAACTAGGTAAAGAATTAAAGGTGGTCCATTCTATCTAATTACGATCAATTTAGCAGGGGTAGATTAGCAGGTGTCAGCAGGGAATTTATACTTTCATCCTTGTAGCTGTGTGGCAGCAGAGGGAGGGGCACACAGGACAGCCCTTCTATGAGTAAGGAATGAGGTTCTGTGGTTCCACAAGGTGGCACTAAGAAGTTGTAGGACAGTGTGACTGAATTAGTATTTTTTTTTTTTAGTTCTGTGAGAGTGTTAGTTCTGAAATTTTTCAATATAACTAAAATGGCCTTTTTGACCATTAGTCCACAGTAGAAGGTATCCCCATTTTCATGCAGATATGTTTTTGGTTTGGTTTTGTTTGGTTTTTTTGGGTTTTTTTTGGGGGGAGGGAACAAAACAAGCTCAGAACAAAACCCTTTTTGAAACACTTTGCAGTTAGCAAAGCATATTTCCTGGATTCATGGCATTCACTTATAACTTCTTCTATGAACATGCACCTTTCATGTATGCATGTCTTATATGCTCAGGTATAATTCTCAGCTGTTAATTCCTTTCCTTACAACTACACCATGCATCAGTGTTCTTGATCCTATTTTCCCAATATATTAACACCATTAAATGGTTTGGGGCCCATATTATCAGTATAGAATAATACCCAAGAAAGTGAGGTTCTCCAATAATCTCTTGATATGCAACAAGCATAATTTTTATTTTAAGATAGAAGTAGGTTTAGCATTAGATTGTAATGTGAGCTAATTCTTAGAGTGTCATTATTTCTTTTTGTTATTAGGCTATAATTACACAGACTATAATTAGACTTTGAATTAATAAGCTAGCATTGCAGTTTGAAGTTTGAGGTTGAATTGTAGTGAATGAAAGATTAATTATAGGGAAGATTGCAAATACACATGGAAAGTTTGGAAGAAATAATTTGCTGTGGATAAATGTCTAAAATAGTATTTCCAAGGACCTACTCTATTTGTCTTTAAACATATGCCTCAGTTAAAAGATTTTTCCTTTGGTTTCAAGGTGACGCTTGCATAGTTAGATGCCTTGCTGAACAAGAATATAGAGGGTCACTTATGGAAACACTTGTAGTGTCAAATGGATTTTCAAATCATATGGATTAATACTTTCTTCATGTCTGAAAATTCAAAGATGTCCAGCCTGCAATTATCTTTGCATTTAAATATTTGAGAGCTAAATTCTTCTTCTCATTGTTTCACATGTGAGTTTTTCTTCTCAGTTACCCCAAGTCTACACATATTTTTGGAGAGTACCCACAGCAAGGGACAGATCCTAATGTAGTCATAAATGTCAAAAATATAACTTGGTACAATCCTGCTGGTATATCATGCCTTTCTTTTTATTTCCTCCTTTGACATAAAACTGCGAATTCTGCTTTCTGAGTTCTAGACCTTTCAAACTTCACAACCTTTGGCACGTGACTAGGTGTCATACCCTGCTGCTTAGGTCATCTCTGTTTCTTTTTCCCCATTGCTGTTAAGGGCTAAATGCATCAGCACCCTGACAGTTACATACAAAAGCCTGAATCTCCAACTTCTGAACTTTCTTGGGCCTAGCATTCAAAGCAGGGGAAGTTATGAATGTGCTCAAACTGAGAATCATGAACTCATCCTTCTTTTGTGCGAGTACTGAACTGTCATTTATAAGTTTAGAGGCATCACTGTCCCAGTAATTTTGAAAAGCTGAGCCTTAGGGCTCTGTCATGAGAAAACCTCACTCATAGGAGTGAGCCAGACAGCTCTGTCCATACTAATAAGAGATCCAGGGCCAGGGTGCAGGCTGGAGAAATGTCCACAGTTATCCATAACTGTAATTGTTAACAGACCCAACAGTATGGTTCCTGGCCTGTGGCAGTCAATTCTTTCAGCCATGTCAGTGTTCAGTTCAGGGGTAGCATGAGCCAGGGCTTATTCCCAAAAAATTCTATAATGAGATGACCTGATATGGGGGGCAGGCAGGGAGGGAGGATGACACCATGGTGTAGCCATAGAGATGTGAGCCATGCTGTGCCACTTGTCCTCATGGCCTGAGAAAGAAAATAGATTATGTCCCATTTTATGTAATGCATAAAAGAAGGCTTAAGGGATCCTAAACCTGTCCTCTGGCATGTCATTGTGAGTCTTGCCCCTGCTGTTAAACTCAGAACTTCTGTTTCTCTTCTCTCTGTGCTCACTAGAAAAAGAAAAAAAAAAAAAAAAGAAAAAAAAAAATCGAAATTTCTTTACATTTACAGGTCTAATCCACATGGTTGAGGACTGTGTCCCTGGAAGTCCTGAACTGTGCAGTTCAGCATGACGGATTATTGGCCAGAATTTAGGTGAAACTGTATTTGGTGTATCCTATTGCCTAATGCTAGGTTGCCTAATTATTATATTGTGTTTTCAGATCATCCTCTGAAGTTCTGTTCTCAGTTCAAATTAGTCATAAATGTCTTTTGGTCTCAGTTAACTCACAGCAGAATCCAAAGTCATCTTCAAATTTCTGTCCAGAGATGTAAAAATGTACGGAAAAAATGCATTCACAGTTTTAGCTGGGCAAGCTTGAAAACCACGTAACATCTCCCTGACCTATGGCACAAAACAAAAATTATTAAGTGGTTTACAAGCTATACTTACACGGGATTTAGAAGACAGAATGCATAATGGAAGATGGAAAAGCAGTTTTATGATTTTATTCAGAATGGTAGGCTTATGTTGTCCTTTTATTTCAGAAGTGTACCTATTAAACAATAAACTACAAAAAATTTTTCCTCATATTTGATAATCTGTAAGCCCATTAGTGGGAAAGATAATTTCCTGGATCATGCTGGAATTACTGAATTATTTATTCCCCTTTAGCAGGTTTTCTTGTTGTATAGTAAGAAAGATTATCTGTGAATCTTTACCTGCAGCTATAAAGGCCAGAGTAAAATGTTCTGAAATCCTTCTGTCATTGTGAAAACCAAAGTGGAATGATTTGATGAGTCAGTTTTTTGACACGGTCAGTTTGTCTATTTAGTGGTAGAGAAAGATGCACTCTTTCTCTTTTTACATGCTAGGCATAAAATGGCAGGATTAATCTTGCCTACATCCAATTGAGTGAATTAATTTTACAGCTCTCTTGGTATCTGATAAAATAGATATATACATCTCCAAGGTCAATTAATATTTTCCTAAACAGAGAAATGAAGAGATGCACACAAAATATTATTGAGAGCTCTCTCGTTCCAGTAGCACAGAATGCAAGACAAATAATTAATCTGTCAAAAAACGTGCACTTCTTCCACTCTGAGCTGCAGAGTGGCAGCCATGCTTGTAGGCCTCTGACAGGGGAGTTAGAATGAGATGATCTTTAAGGTGTCTTCCAGCCAAAACATTCAGTGATTCAGTGATTCTACATCGCCTACACATTTTTGCAGTAGCCTAAACAGCAAGTGCTTTGTGTTTAATTACCCCTTTGTATTAACTTCAGTCAAGCCTTAATTTTCTGTAATACTCATAACATGATATACCCAAAGGAAGCATCTAATTTAATCTTAGTTTTATTCCAATAGCAAAATGAAGAAATAAAATAGGTAAAAAGCAAATGAGATCTGTAGGGAAAGCAGCCTTTTCATGGGTACCTCTTTTTTTTTGTCTTCATCACAACTCTCTTGAGTGCCATTGTCCCTTAAAATCTGTAGTAGTCAGAATCTTTTTTATTCACCTTGATGCTTCTGATCTCCTTCCACTAGAAAGGAGTACAAATAAATAGCAAATGAATTCTATATTTAGTCAACTATATTTTCTTCAATATAGTACTTCTTCTCTTTTTGTAGCATTCCTTTCTGTCTATCACTTCCTCTTATTAGGAGTTGGATTTTTGTGTGTATTCCTTTGATGTCCTTCATAGGTTCCTAGGATAAGCCAGGTTGCTTGAAGAGGTGTCTAGTCCAATACCAGGTCTAAGATCAAGCCAGGTTGCTCAGGACCATATCCAGTTTAAAGCCCCCAAAGAGGCAGATCCACAGCCTCACTGGGTAGCCTGTGCCACTCACTGTCTGGATGTCCTGACATTAATTCTACACCTGTTTTGTTGCTAATTAGTATATTCCTCTACTATATACTGTAAATTATTAATACAAAGATTATTTTTTTTTATTTTCTCCCTAAGGTTAGCCTCAGTAAGGAAAATGCAGAGAATTAGTTTTAAACTCCCTGTGCTAAAAATTAGGACTTTTACATTTCAGAACAAGTCCAAGACAGTGTCTGAATGGGCTGGAAGAGCAGGCTGGTGCCTATCTCTAGTTCTTCTCAATTCTAAGGGTATAAGTTTTCTAGAAGTACTTTACTTTGAATAGTCCCATTGAAAATCAGAAACCGTGACAACTCCTATTTGTTTTTCTTATTTTTCCATTGGTTTTTACTGCTTTGGAAGTTATGTTTCTTTATGAAGAGAATAAATAGATCTGCCTCAAGGCAAGGTTGCCCTTTCCTTAGGAAATGGGTTGGGGAACACAAATTTCCATCCTCTAGTGAGGGTGGTGGAGAGGAACTGTCATGGCAAAACCACCCAGGAACTGCAGTTTGCACAGAACCCAAGAGGCTGCAGAGAGGCAGAAAGAAGCAATAACCAGGCCTCAGTGGTGATGGAAAAAACTTGGGATCAAAGACTACTTGGCAGTTTGTTTCAACTCAGAAACCCATTTGGTTGGTTGAAATCAAGCTTAAAGGACAGGCGAAGGGAGAGGTACTCATAGTCATTGTGTCTGATCTAGTTGCTTCAAGTATTCTTAGTCATAAATTCCCTATTAAAAGTAATTAAATGTTTGGGGTTTTTTGGAGGGTTTTTTTCAATTCAATAGCCTATTGTCTTCTTTGGAGAGATGTCTATAAGGAAAACATATAGACAAATGCATCTCAGTACTTTGGCTGACTCTGGGTCCTGTCACAGAAAATTTTAGCACAGAGCATGGGGTTTTTTTTGCTAAAATTGGCTTGTTTAATTTGACTTGCTGACTCATTTTTCCAGCTGGTCTGTCATTCTACTCAATTCCAGATGAGGCAATAGGAAAAAGAATACTCCTTTGAATATCCCACTCTCTTGCCAAACCAAGTAACAATTAAAAACTCCAATTTTCATTGCAGTTCTTTATCTCTGTTAATTACCCAAGGAACAGTAAATCAGATATATTGTCGCCTGCTTGTTGTCAATAATTTAAATTCTAAATTCTTTATAGATTTGTTGCAGATTTAACACACTGCTGCTTTTCCCTAAATTACGTGGCATTTCGCAACTTGAATCCAATTCAGTGTTTCATTTTTACATTTGAGATCAAATGCTAGACAGTCCAGTCTAATTGACTCATGTGTTTGCTACACACACACAAGAAAACCCACATGACTTGGTAGCTTTTAATCCAAAGGAAACATCAGGTCTCTCAAGTATCTAATTAGTGACGTTCAGTAGGGTCTTTCCATAGTTTTTGAGAAGAATCTATTCTGAATCAAGTGTTTAGTGGACAATAAACTGGGAGTAGTGTGAGTTCAAAAAGAACAGGAGTATAGTAGGCAGGGACTTTGTGAGCTGTGAGGTGCCAATATAAAATAACATGGTGATATTCAGATAAGATAAAAATAGATGGTAATTAAGTAGAAGCAGAAAGATCGCTTGGAAGAATTATAGCTATCATTTTGTAAAAGAAGTCAAGAATGAAACTAGGATGGCAAATGTGGTACAATATTAAATGAGATGTAAACATGTCAGGTGAAGTCATTTTTGCACTGTCAGTACCGATATTTTCAGGGTAATAGAAGGTATTTTTCATCTGTCTTTACCTACATGAACTATGAGAAAAAAATTTACCATCATGCAGGCACAGTCATTCCTATACCTATCTGTGTAATCAGAAATGTAATTACCCTGACCTATTAGTAGGGAATGACCCTATATGAAATAGTCTTAAACTAAGAAACAAGCACTTAAAGCAGTGTTCAGTGCAGCAGAGTAGTTGCTTTAATTTTGCTTTTAACTGCAGACACAGAGAGGTTGTACAGATAAAGCAAATCAAAACATTGTTAAGTAAAAATGGCATCCAATGCAAAGCTTTGTTTGCCCTTCTTGCATATAGGGATCAGGACTAATAAAGTTTCACCATTTGTTACCTGCTGATGGATGATGTGAAGCCATTCCTACAGCTCTTGGTTAATACTTGAGCTCTAATAATGTCACATCATTGTTTTTGCTTTTTTGGGACATGGACGTTTGGGCACTAATTCCACATGCTAAATAATGTGATAAAAATTTCTATAAATAGTCATTTAAAAACCTAGCAATGATCAGTAGTTTACAAGGAAGAGTGTGTGCAATTTTAGAGTGTGAGTATTATTAAACAAAAACATTACCTTCTTACTCAGTCACAGCCTGCATGCAAATGAATTGTAATGTATTTCAATTTTAAACATCAAATCAATAGAAAGGAATTTGTATCCTGATTTCATGTTGTGATCTATTATTTGTACATTGAAATGGTACAGTTAAAGATCCATAAAGAAAGACATGCCTAAAAAGCAAAAACAGTCTAACCCTTGAACAGAGGGACATGAATACAGTGAGCAGCCCATTAAAATTGGGAAAACATGTTTCTTGTAACAGAAACACTCAAATTTAGAGCAAAATTTCAGCCAGAAGCTGAAACATATTATTTGTAATTTTTCTATGTGTCTGGTATGAATTTAAATATTTTTAAAGCAATACCAGGATTTGGGTTTAATTTTTTCTCATTCAAATCAGAAAATTTACATGGAAAATAATTTCAGCTAAGAAGTCTGTTTTCAGTCCCAAACTTGGAGAGATTTTGGTGAATTCTGAAGCTATAACTCTTTACAGTTGCTGACATAGATTGGAGTAGCATTGTGTAAAAATAATAGAATTATGCTAAAAAAACCCATAGCTTAAATGAATATCAAGAGCTTAAGGTGAAAGATCAGAAGCTTAACCCTTCTTTCAAAGTCCGTTGAACTAATTTAGTGGTTTTACATAAAGAAGACTGAGCCTGAGCAAAATGAGAATTTACTTTGTGTAGTATCTGAAAATTTCATATTTTATATCCTAAAATGTCCTGTTTTTCATTGCTTTGAATTCTATTGCCACACATATATTTTTTCAATTCATTGGTGAACATCTAATATTGATAGATTTTGTCAACTAATTTAACAAAACCTGAAGAGTTATAATTACCACCCTAGAATAAAAATCTAAAAATTAAAATACTTCATGAATGATCACCAATGTAAGACCTTTAAAATACAAATGATATGTGAAGAAACATTCTTTTTGATTGTAGTTCATGGAAGAAATAATAGGAATACGTAAAATAATAAATTATCTATTACATCTCTCATATTTATTATGGTGACAAAAACTAGAGAATTCATAATGTTCTTTTTCTATTCAAATGTATGAAAAATCCAGGTATCATTGCTTTGAGGGTCACAACTAATAAATGATTTATAGTTGTTATAAGCATTGGTTTTTAACTTGCACAGGTTCGTGTGTTCACATTTTCTGTTGGTCAACATAATTATGACAAAGGACCCATACAGTGGATGGCCTGTGAAAATAAAGGTACCGTGTCTTCCTTTTTAGACTAATCTTCACTAGAGCTTTGGATATCTTCGTTGTTTTCTAAAAATGACAGTTTTTTCAGCTTGATTTTTAGCTTTATTGTATTTGTTAATAAAAGTTACAGAAGTTATTTCCTTACATAATATGTACATGAAAAAAATCACATGTTAACAAGAAACCAGTATATTTACTTCTTTATTACATTATTTAAAAATTTATATTGTATGAAAACTACCACAGTAGTTTTTGTAATAATAAGCCATTATGATTCAGTTTTGAGAATATTTGTTGTAATAGCCATCTATGTAAAGCAGGAACTGATGACAGATAAGAAATTAAGCAAAGCTGTTTTAAATTAAGCGGTCTGGACAAAGGGATTTTTGTTTGGTTAGTTGGCTGGTTACATTTCTTTCTGTTTTTCTCTAAAACTTGCAAGGGACCAGATACTTAGAATTTTTTTCCCTTTTTAAATTAAAATATCAAAATTATTCTTGCTGTGATTTCTTAGTTTCTGAGACCACCTTGTATTTTCTATTTTTACCCTGATTTCTTCATGTAGGAAAAAGAGTAAAAAAGGTGAAATTAAGGATGTAAAATGTTTTCTACATGAAATTTCTGCATGAAAAATGTGTCCAAAAACATTTTAAGAGAGTGTGAGAAAGAGGTGTCTCAAATATCTTACGATATAACTGTAGAAGATGGCATAAGATACAAATAGAGATAAATAGAAAATACAAAATTTACCAAATATTTGCTCATGTTTTAAATAAATAGAGCAATTTCCAGGCTGACTAAAAATGTAAAAGTATTTTACAAATCAGTGAGAAGCAAGAGGTGAGAGGTGAGCTAGATTACAACAGGTCTCAAAAATTAGGACTGCCAGGGAAGGAGATAAAGATATGCTCAGGCACAGAAGAATAACATAAACCAAAGATACGAGAAAGGCATAGATACAGAAAAAATATTACATAGAAGAATCCATAGCCTGGAGAATAGCATATGTATTATAACCTAATGAAACCCTCAGTATGCTGACAAGCTGTGAAAAAGATAATACAACTTCATGAAGAGTAGATTGTATTGTCAGATAATATGATATTTGTGTTTTGAATAGAATTTCTTTTTTTTACTAACATCTTTGTGTCTGAAAATACTGTGTGCATGTGATGTCCATTGTTTTAAAACAAATGAGGACCAGCTGGTTTAAAGCATAACCAACTATGTCATCTTACTATTGAGGCAAAATGATAATAATCTACTGTCCAATATTCCTGTATTTATTTGTTTGCACATCCAAAGAAGCAGTTTTATTTCATTTTTCCTTAATTAAAAGATTTTGCTTACAGCAAAGGAAATTACTAATCCCAGTACTTTTACCTCTCTAATCCTCTGCCCCTTCCTTCCAATTTGGCTTAAAATTTTCTTGGACTGAAGACAGATCTCAGTGCCTGGCTTCTTATTATATGGGCAGTATTTTAAATATTTTTAATTCAAACAAATGAGCAATAAAAACAATGCTAAATAAAGACATTTCTCTGTGTAGGAGTAATAGCCATTAGCTTTTTTTCATTCCACAGAATGCCTTATATTTTTGTACTATGAATTCACTCCAGGGGCAGACCATAGCTATGCTTGCATTTCTATATGCATTCGGCATATAATAATGTTGCTGCCACAGCATATTAAAATAAACATTAAATATACTTGCACATCATAGTAACTGGGATTTCATGAGTACAAACTCAGTATATTATATGGGCTTAAACAAAACAGACAAAAGAAACACATTGTAAGCTCTAATTGCTTACGAGCAAGCAGCATGGTCTGAATGTCGTGGTGAGCCATCATATAGCCATGCATGGTGGTGGCATCTACTAAAAAATATTTCACTCATAAACAATAAATCTTATAAAACTTAAACTAGAAATTATAAGATAAATGAAATTCCCTAAGATTAAGAGGACAGCAATCTATTATGCTAAAATGGCATTATTTCTGTTTCAAATTTTAGGTTATTATTATGAAATTCCATCTATTGGAGCCATAAGAATAAACACCCAGGTAAGTGAGTTGACTAAGTCCAGATTCAGTTTTAATACACAGAAAGTGGAGTGATATCTGTTCTTGAATATGTTTGTTCTTCACCTTTGCTAAAATCAATTCAATTCTTAGGTACACTACATTAAGAAAAGAGAAATAAATTAAGGCTTTCTTCTACATATGAGGGATTATTCTCTTAAAATGTTCTGCTTTTTCTTTTAAGTGGTTGCAATGAACCAGTTTAAAATGTGATCCCTGTTATCCTGGCCAGCTGGCCCACAGCAGCTTGAGTGCACACTGGTCACGTTAACGTCCTCCAAAGCGGGCTGATCATGTGCATGCCATGGAGTGTCTGAAGCGTTCTGTACCCTGCAGGCCTCTGCACAAGGTGTATGCTTTTGGCTGTTTTCCTCTGGGCCTTACATGGTCCCTCAAACTCTGATGCTTAGACATGACAGCAATTTTATTATAAAGTTCTATAAAACCAGTAATTTTTTATAATGTGTCTAGGCATTCATAGTTCACCTTCTGCCATATTTTCTGCATGATCCGAAGGGTTTGTATTACATGGAGGAGGCTGTGGATGTATGTGAGGGGATAGCCCTGCTAGAACATCAGAGCTCATCTGGGTGCCACACTACAATCCTGTTTATAGGAGAGGGACCTGGATGGATCCCACCCCTCTGGGAGAGACTGCACGTTTTCCCTTCAAAAAAAACAGAGGAACATTTTAGCAGACTTGCATGTAGATAATTAAAGGCATAGGACTCTGGGATTATACTGTGTCATCCAAACTGAAGAAGAAAAGTGTAGAAGAAGAAGTATTGTTTTCAGTTGTCTGAAAGTCCAGCTACTCATATGTCCACAACAGCAGAGAAATATCATAGCAGTTCTTTGTCTTTGTCTTTCCAAGGCCAGGCATGATATTTTTTGGCAGGAACTAAGAGTCCTTTTTTGGCTTGAATAAGAGTCCTTTGATTCTGTTAAACTCTTCCAGACCGTGTCTGGCAAGAAGTATCCCTAATAAGATCAGACAAGTAGAAATAGTTGATGACTAAAAAAGTTTGATGGCATCCACTCCCAAATCACTCCAGAAATCTGACATCTCATAAGATCGCCAGCTTTGGCCATGCTCACAAACTGAAGCAAGGCAAGAAAAAGAGGTTTTATAACTGATTTTTTTTTATTCCAATAGAAGTTATGCAAATTGTTGCTGTAGGAGCTTAACATACCCAGATGTTACACAATTCACCCTCCATTGTCCACTGTTTCTTCTGGGTTGAAGGTTCTGTAATCTGAATGTAATTTCATTATGTCATTAGCAATTAATTTTTGAATAAATATGGTTGTAATTCTCATTTTGTGGAAAGAGAGTGGCAGTTATGAGTGCGTAAGGTCTGTGTGATTGAGACTGAAATATAGGAATTACCTTGTCATTAAATACTGCAAACTAAACACTGAATTATTTTGTGGCAAAATTTTAAAGAAGTAAATAAATGCTCCTCCTATATTAGTGGTGAATTTTGATTTCCTTTTTTTTCCCCGATATTTTTTTTTTATTTAATTATTGTTTATTTTAATATAGTTTGTGCTCTTTGATCTAATAGTTGCCTTCTGATGAGTTTATTATGCTTTTTGGCAGGAATATCTGGATGTGTTGGGAAGACCAATGGTTTTAGCTGGAGAGCAAGCCAAACAAGTCCAATGGACAAACGTCTATCTGGATGCTCTGGTATGATCTGTATTTATCTCTACTGAAGTAAGAATTTCAGCAAATCAGTAACTATATGAGTCTGCTTTCCCAAGAATCCAATTTCTTACAGTTCCTAACATTCTTGTGTTTCTAACATCTATACACATCAATACAACAACCTCTAGGAAGAGACCTATTTATAATGTGCTAGTCTTACTTGCACCTGGTATTCTTCTAAGTTTCCTGAAATTCAACAGAGAAAAGCAATTTATCTTCTGCAGGCTTTAAAGTATAGGTCACTGTCATTCTCAGCTTAAGAAAATAAGAAAAAAAGAAGCAAATAGTTTTCCAGTGTTGTACCTACTGCAGTAAAGGTTATGTGTTAAGTTTCTGGTGAGGAATTCTTAGTTCTTCCTCTTTTTTTTTTTTTTTTTTTTACCTTCCAACAAACGGCAGAATGAGATCTTTCAGCACTACTGGTTATTTGCACAGATTTTTAACTTGAATCTTTAAGCTATCATGGTTGTTGTAGTTGCTTGCTTGCTTGCTCAAGGTAACGGTTTCTTTAATCTTTAATCGGACAATGGATATAATGGGGAAATGAACAAAAAGGTATATGAAATGCTTTCTTACTGCTGAATTTATCACTTTGGTCTTGTAAAACAAACATATTCAGGAAACTACAGGAGGAAAAGTATTGTTAGCAGCAATCTAATCTCTTGCTCTGGATGACCCTCTTCTGGGCAACAGGGCAAAAATTACTGCAAACCAGTCATTTGGAATCACGAATTTATCCAAGCTCACGTAGTCATCTAAAGTCATGTCAAAATGCACATCTTCCCGTCAGTCAGCATTATTGTCAAATTTTTATCAACATGCAATTTTTACCGTCAATATAACTGAGCATGACACAGAGGAACTAGTTTTTCATTGAGATTTCAATGCCCAGAAGTTCATTAACCATGTTTTCTTTGTTACTGTTGAGGTACTTACCGGAAAAATAAAGGATGTGATGACAAAAGTTCTTATGTTCTGTACATATCCTGTTGTAAAGCCAAAGATAAATTTGTAACTAGGGATAGAGATCTGTTTAGTCAGGTAAAATGAGTGACACCTGCAAGCTGTTGTCTTTTGTCTTACTTTATATATTCAATGGGTTCATTCAGTCTTTCCTTCAGGCTTTTCTCCATTCATGTCTTATATATATGTGTGTTTGTGAATATGGAATTATATGTGTGCTTGTGTGTGTGCATACACACACACATACATATACATAATTATAAGTAAATAAAGTAGGACAACAGAGGGTAAAGTATTGAGGTAAAGGCTGAAATTTGTGGACTTTCTCTTCACAGTTGAGAGGATAAAGGCACAGGTGTCTCTAGCCCCCTCTGAAGACTCTTCCTGATTCTTGGTTGTATAAGGGAGTGGGATTGAGTTGTCACACTGGTTTGATATCTTAAATTTCCTAAAACAATTTCCCTGTGTAGGACTTACAGTTCCCCGGCTTGTGCCTCCCTGGATTTATTCCTATCCTTTGGCTCTTACTGTCCAGTGGCTGTTGTGTGGCTAAGACTAAAGTAACACAAAGTGTATTACATGAGGACACACTAGTGCATAAATTCAGGTTATAAATTTCTGAAGAGGTATTTTCATTTCAGGCTGGCTTTCAAGAGTGTCTTTAATAATTTGATGTGTTTGTAGCAGTTCACACCTCTTTTCCAGCTCTGTTCCTTCAAATTCTATTACTGTGTTGCTCTGGCTTAATTTTCAAGATAATCCCAGAATTTTCAGATACATTTAGGTTTACTAGTTAGGCATAATTTATTCATAATTACTATCCTCTCTAACTTTACTTTCTTTTTTTTTGGGGGGGGGGGGGGAGGAGATTGTGCTATTTGCTATTCCCATACATCCCCCTCCTGTTTCATTATGTATGTTTTCAATATTTCTTCTGAATAATGTCCTCTCTCTTTTCTACTGAATCATCCCTATTTCTCTTATTTTCCTGCAAAATCCACTTCACTTTGCATGTAACTCTTCTAACTCTGATGTCATCATCTTTCATTTGATACACAAATATAAGTTCGTGAAGGATGGTTTAAAATTCAAAAAGGTCTTACTAGACTGGGAAAATGGAGAACAGATTTCACCAGAGTGGATTCATATAGTATTCTAGCTTTTTTTTTTTTTTTAAATGAAACAAAGGGATATGACTCCACAATAAACTACATAGGAGACTAAGCATAAATGAAGGGAAAAAATATGAAATAAAACCCAAACAATCACATTAAAAAAGGTACAAATCTCCCTATGGGCAATTTAGAATGGAAAACCAAACTTTCCTGCCTATCTGAACATATGGTTTTCTGGATCCTATTTTCAGTATGATTTGTAAATGTTACTAAAGGAAAAACAGATTTCTTATATCTTCCCAAATAAATGCAAATTCCTTGCCTCAGTTGCCTCAGTAAGAGAGAAGACTATGTGATTTTGCCAAGCTGATGACAGACATTATTGCACACCATTGAAAAGTAGAGATGATAGAAAAAGTACTAGTTTTACTTGTTGTCCTTTCCTTTTCTTCTCCTTAGTTTTATGCATAGTGGGTACTGTAGCTGTAAACTTGTTTTCATAATGTTTAGGTGTTTTGAAACTTTTATATCTTAAGTTGTTGCACATAATTTTTAAAAAAAAATAATACATTATTCCCACTAAAATGTGGACACAAAAACCCATAATTTCACCTTTTCTATGCATCAAGTCAGGAAAGTGGTATTATTTTCTTTTCTTTTCTTTTTTTTTTTAACAGTTTGAAAGTCAGTGTTTGGCTACACTAATTCCTAGATTGTTCTAATGTATTATGGATCAACATTTCCTTTTTTTAGTTAAAAAGTCTTTTTCTCCCTTCTTTATTGGTTGCTTTCTAGGAGCTGGGCCTTGTGATTACAGGAACTCTGCCTGTCTTCAACCTAACAAGGGAACAAAATGGGAAAATCGTAAGCTGTTCCTTCAAGAAAAAAAAAAACAAGACAAAAATCCAGCAGTTACATAAATTAAATTTAATGTTAAATTCCTTGAAAGATAGGTATTTCCGTAGGGTATTTTGCAGTGTAATTATCTTGTGTATCAGAAACAAAGGGGTCGTATCTAGTTACCTGATAACTTCCTGGAAACAAGAAAATGCAGTGCATTTTTTCACCCTTTTGTCATTCCAAGTTTCAGGGTGTGACATTCCACTATCGATCCCTGTGCCTTAGTGGCAGTGGGAATGCGTTAAGTGCTTAATAGATGGGAAGTAGATGATAATATTATTTAGACCTTTCCAAGAAATAATGTCCAGATAAATTTCTAACAAATCTCTGAGGCATTTCAGGGTAAAAGGCAGTTATGTAGAGAATATAAATTAGTTGTTTGTAATGATAATAGAAAAGAGCACTGTATACTTAAATTAAATTCTAAGTGCTAAATAAATACAATTGCCTATCCTTATTACTGTCTAACATGGCATCTGCTTGTGTCCTTTTCACAAAATCAAAAAAACAGGCCTGGAATATGCTTTACAGTGTGCTGTAAAATATTGTACATTTGGTGTACTTAGGTTCATTCAGGTCAAAATATACAGAAATTTAGACAAAATATTCTTTAGTTCAGTCTCTCAGACATTACATAGAATGAATCAATGAGAGTTTGTCATTTCTTTAGTTTTTTCAGAATAATCCTCTTAGTTTCCTTTTAAAAACAAAGCAATAAACCAACAAAGTTGCATAATCTTATCCACAAGACAATGCCTGGAATTGACCGAGTCTGGTTCAAAGTGACAGAATACTGATTATCAAAGGATGTCTTTCTGAGAATTAAAACAGACATGATCTAGTACACAGAAGCAAGAAGAGAACTCAAATCTGCTCAATTTATATCTCTACCTGAATTTATTTCCAGGCTGCAAAATACCTCTTTCAATAAATTTTACAAATTTATTTAATATGGAGATGGGATTCAGGTGACACTATGTAAATGACTGCCCTCCTTTTCTGTAGTAGGAAAATATATTACAAGTGAAATAAATGTAGTGCCTGAGCCCCTGATTTAAAATGCTGATGATTCTTATACTCACTGGGGTTTTTTGTTGTGATGGAATATTTTTCATTCATCGTCATACTGTAGCCCAAAGAGTTAATTGTTTTGAGGTCTCACTTACCAATTGCCCAACCTAAGCATACAAAGTAGCTCTGCGTTGGCGATAGTGGTTTAGTATCTACATAACTGGCAATATTATTGCATTGCTTTTGCTTTCACCTATTTTGTTCTTACATGTATTGTTTATTCATCCCAGAATGTATCCATCTTCAGAAACAATCTTCATACTCTACACTAAATTCTGAATTTATTAATTTTTTGATCACTTTGATGTTATTTAAAATATTTAGAATAAACACATAACTAAATAGGCAACTTCTCAAATGTATCTGTCAAACAAGATGGCAAAAGCACAAATTTACTGACTGTTGCAATAATTCTGCATTGTAAATATGTCAAATATATATTGACATTTTGGAATTTTACCAGAATCAGCTGATTCTTGGAGTAATGGGGGTCGATGTCTCTTTGGAGGATATAAAAAAGCTGACGCCCCGATTTACGGTAAGCTGCTTGCATTGGTGGTTTCTCATTATGTATGATTTCTGTGTGATTTCTGTGCATGCTCTTTCATAAGTCATACAGAAATGACTGAATTTGAGTCAAAATATCAGCAGGCTTCTTTTAATATATTATTTTCTGTTGTTGTACTTTTTCTGGTGGTTTTCTCTCCAGCCGTATATGTGTGATTTTTCCATCAGGATGCACTCTGTAAAAGTCAGCTTTTACATTGGGGGATATGTTACAAGTAATTATTTTCCTGTATCTTAAGGCACTGATCTTTAGTTAAGTGCTTGGTTCTCAATGTAGGGTACACAGTCATTTCAGCTGATAATATTTGCCATTTATCTAGGACAGCTCTTTATAGAAAATTTCTTTAATATAGGTTACTGTCTGTACCCTACTCTATACAACTGATTTATTCAGGTAATAAACATCTAGCTGTGGAATTTCTATGAAAATACTGTGGAAAACAGCAGCTGAGGAAGAAAAGGAACATCACAAATTTGACTGAAGGCAGATGCAAAGTCCTACATCTAGAATGGAATACTCTCACACCACAGCTCAGGCTGGGACAGAGGGCAGGAAAGGACCTGGGAGTTGTGGTGGAGGACACGTAGAACATAAGTCAGCAGTGTGCCCTGGTGGTACAAACCAGCTGTGTGATGAATACCTGCTTCAGGAGCACACTGCCATTTCATCTCCTCAGTGTGAGAAATACGCTGAGGCCCACTGCAGAGCCACTAGATTGGCCAAGGGGCTGCAGTACCTGGTACTCAGCAAGAAGCTGAGAGAGATGGGTTTAGGCTGAAGAAGGAACCTAATGGGTGACCTAAGGGGAATTGTGGAGAAAATGGACCTCAACACTGCCTCAACAAGAGTATATCAACATAGGTGTGGCAATGGAAATTCCAATTGGAATTAAGGAAAAAAAGAGAGAAGGCTTCCAAGAGAAGTTGTGAAATTGCCACTGGAGGTATTCAGAGACCCTCTGAAACCTAGTCCAGCTTCAGAGCTGGGCTTTATTTTGAAGTTAGCTTTGCTTTCAGTGAAAGGTTGTACCAGCTGACCTTCAGAGGTCCCATCAGCCTAAACTATTCTCCAAGTTTATGATCCTAAAAAAGTAAATATTAAGAAATTATTTTCTCTATGTTAATAATCTGGTACTTCATGATGCCTGAGGCAGTGTGTTTTCCACAATGTGAGCATTTCTTGAAAACCATTAATTACTCTTTCTTCATTACTTAAAACTGTGTAATGCTGAACTTCATTTCTTTCTTTTAGCTTTGTCCAAATGGATACTATTTTGCAATTGATCCTAATGGGTATGTGCTGCTGCATCCAAATCTCCAACCAAAGGTATGAAACACCTTCTAATTTACTTCTCTATGATAAGACAATATTGTCAGAAAAAATCAGAAACTAGGATCTGCTGAAGGTACTAGAGAGCAACAGTGAAAATTCTGTTTTGTGGGTGTTAGGAAAATCTGTGGTACATACATGGCTTCATCTACTCCACCATCTTTGGCTTGTATTGAACTTGATTATCAATAAAATTAAAAATATGCATATTTTGAATGCACATTTATATATGTGAAGTGTTTCAATGCACATATTAATATAAAACCAATTAGTGGTAGATGTAACATCATTGTGAAAAGTATTATGTCATTGTGAAAAATCTTGAAGCAAACTGAGGAGCTTTTGTGCACCTTTATTTGTGACACTTTCTTATTTAAGAAATTGAAATTTTTGTATTTGCAAAACCAAAGAAATCAGTGGCAAACACAACGTATTTTACTTGATTGTTTGTGTTTATTTATTTGCTTATTTTCTGTTTACCAGAGCTGAAACCTGATCTGCAGTGTTGGGATGGATTTAGCTGAGCACAACTTCCCAGAACACTAGATTTTTAGTAGTTTAACTTGAGAAAGGTGTTTCATGTTTAAAGATGAAATTATTATCTAAATATGATTAGGACACAACTTTCCTCAAATTTCAGGAAAATGGAAACCAAATATTTCAGTTTAGCTCTTTATCCATTAACTGTAGTCCCTATCTTGTAGAGACTCCTACATTATATCTATCTTGTTAAATATCTTGCCTCCCTGACTTCGATGAGAAATTTCAACGTGAATGGATGATTTTTTTTTTTCCTGAAATCAGAATTTTGATCTTGGTTTTTATGAAAGGTTTCTCCATATGAAACAATCTTCTGTTTAGTGGTCTTTTTGAAAATTCTTGTATTTTAACTCCATTAGAAACATAGTTTCAGTAAACTGTCTCTTGAATTCATAACATTATATTATATAAAAGACGGTTTAAATAACTCTTTAACTGTCAAAGAAAAAAGAACAAATTAAGAATTCATCTACATATTTTGTGATTAATTCTTAATCTGGAAGAAGTCAGCTTTGTGAATATTTGAATTAATTTCATGGTGAAGTAACTAATACATTTGAAATCTTTTGCCATGTGTGTAACACAAGAAGAAAGAAAAAAGTGCTTCTGAAGAAGAGAAAGAATAACTTGACCGTAACTAATAATGAGATACCCCTTTTGATTTATTTTGAAAGACTCTTAAAAAATAAAAGGAAAACTGTGGAAAAGAAGGTTTTTATATAGTCTTCATAACAGAAAAGGACTTCAGTTTCTGGATATCTGCATTGGATTTTCATGTCTTAAAAAAATGAAAGTTTTGATTTGATGATTTTTCTTGGTGAATTCTTCAGAGACAAATATCTGCATCATTACTGACCCAATCTTAATTAGAGGTTATTAGTAATTAGATGATGGTGATTGGCCTATTTATCTTTCCCTTGTATGCAAACTAAAATATCTTTTCCTTCACAAGAGTAAAGTCAAAAGAAGCAATGCAATATTCTCATTTTGGGCCTAGTCTTGTAAGAAACTGATGGACATGGACTGTTCATGTCATATGTGCTGTTATCCTGCAGCATTGCCTCACAACACTGAAGAATAAAAACCTTTGTTAGAAACTTGGCTCATCCCAACTAAGTCTAGGCAAACTGAGATGGATTGTTAGGATACTAATTGACATGGTTTGGCTGTGTAGTTTTCTTCTTAAAAGGATATGGAAGTCCAGAGATGCTTTCCCATACTGCTCAAAATTTTGATTTAGAGTATGTTTAAAACAGGATGTTTTATAAGTGATAATTTTAATGTTGTAGAAAAATGTCTAAATGTAATATTAAGCGTTTGCATTATTATTGTTATTGTTGTTATTAACAGTTACACAGACTAGACTTTTTCACTCCCAGTTTGTGTGGGGTGGTGCATGCTATTCAGACAGATACAAGAACTACAGTTTAAAACTAAGGTACACAACAAAGACAGATATATTTAGAATTCATGGACTTTCTTTAACATGTCATATTAATTTTAGTTGAACCTCCTGGCAGCCGTTAACTTATTAACAAATAACGTCTTAACCCTCTTTGCCAGCAATTTTTCAATAGATGTAAACTAAAACATAACTACATCTTTACTTTTGGAGAGGTGAGGGTTTCTTAGACTTTCAATGCTTCCTTCTTCTGAATGTCTCCTGCTTTCCTTCTGAAAACCTATTTCCTCAAATCACAACTGGTTCAACACAAATAATATTTTGAGAAATTGTCTTGAAGTTTGTATAGTTGTTGGCACAAATGAGAAAAGTTAACAAACAACGAGTTCAAAAGCATACTAAAATAATTAAAAACTTTCCCATCATGTTCTTGTTTGCTGAACTACATGAAAACTATGCCAAAGCATAATGAGAAATCTTTTTATTTTTGGCTTAATATAAACAGCTTAAACCATTTTTTATGTTTGTGTAATTAGTTGTGTTGCATTTTGTTTTGTTAAAGTGCTTAATTTTATGGTTTATTGCAAATTTTCTTAGTGTATGTCTGCATATGTGGATGTATTTTTCCCACTGTTATGGGAGAGAACAGGTGGATGCACCACCAAATAAACATAGTCACTGAAGTGAGTCCAATAAGCATGTGTTAACAAGCTTAATCTTAATTAGATTTTGAAAATAGTAAATTCAATTTCCCAGTCTGTTCTAAAGATTAGAATCCTTTTCTTCATTTTTACTACGATCTATGATCTACTATGATCAAAATCCCTTTAATGACAGTCCTAAAACTCCATACACCTTCAGTGAAGTCCAGTATTCTGCTTTACTGTTTGGGGTTATTCAAGAAACATAAGAGGAACTGGGCTTTAAGAGCAAATGTAAAAGTAACAAAAAGTGAGCTATTCTCATTCTATATTTTATTCTGTCAGAGTATGTGGGAGGGAGAACTCTCTGTTAATCTAATTCATGTTAACATATGTCTGATTTTTTTTTCTCTGTACAAAACCTGTGTGTAATTTTGGCAGAGAGCACAGAACTCATGATCAGAATGAGGGGTAGTTGCTGCTTGCAGTAAACATACACTGGACAGCACAGATGTTGAGAGAACACTTCCATTCTATAAGTAAGCTGTTTACTAATAGTGCAAAAATATAAATTACTGCTTTTTTGTTACTTCAGCAAATTGGTGTGGGCATACCAAAAGTTAAATTGAGAAAAAGGAGACCCAATGTACAGGTAACTTTGGATGGAGGTGATTAGTGCATTAGAACGCATAGACCTGGAAACATAATTAGAAAGCTTCTGCCCTGCTTACTAGGAAACCTCTAACTAGAGAAATGTTTATTGTGACAAACAGCTTCCAAAGCATGAAGTTTGCATCCTTTCCTGTTTAAATAATAGAAAACATGCTATTGGCTGTAGTGAAGGGCATTCCATTAAATTATGGTGCTTTACTAATAGGTGCTAATTAGAGTCGTGCTGTAAAAATTCTTCTTCAGATGTTGAAATTAATTTGAAGACTGGAAATAAAAAGAGACTACTTGTGCTGGCTTTGCTTGCATAAACCCAAAGTCAAGAGAAGATCAGAAGATCATTCTTATGATTTTATTGCCAAGTTATATTGTACAGTGTATGCAGCATAAAATTACAGAATATGAATTGTTCTGGTTTTGTTTCCTGGGGAAGTCAGAGTAGGGAATATGTTCTATCTGCTATTTACGTGGGGTTTCTCAGTTTAGCAGACCCAACCCCACAGAATTACCTGCCATTAACCTGAACAGGGTAACTAGTCATGTTTATGTAATGCAATCCCTGAGCAGAAAACATGTAATGAAAACTTAAAAATCATTAAAGGAATAGATTAACAATGTAACTAGCAAAATAGTAAACTTAAATGCAGTATATATCATGTTGCTTTCTTACACATACAGAAATCTATAATGCAAAACTTGTGGCCTGCATAAGAACACCAGTAAAACATGGTGTAAAATCCTGATCTAATTCAGTGATTTCACCAAGTGTTGGGTGGCTGTGTTTATAACACGTGTAGAAGGTCACCTCGGGGCTGGATTTTTTGTTTGTGCACTAGAGAAAGCAGCACTGAATCATAAAAAGTCTCAGTTTTCTGAGCACGCCTGGCTCCTCAGCTTGCCATGGTGTGGTCTGGCTGCTGCTGGGTTTGCCTGGCAGTGTTTGCTGCCCAGCGAGGTGCAGCACTGGCTCTGGGCTTCCATCCGCTCCAGATGCTTCTGACTTTACCTCTGTGTCCCAGGATTTTTCTGACTTCCTACCATCACTTCTTTTAAAAGCCTAATAGCTTTTGTCTTCATTAGTACTGCAGCTATGAGTAGGAACTAGGCTTCTGTGCAACACAGCAAAGGAGGCCATCCATAGAATTTGTGAGAACACTGACCTCCCAAAACACATGACAACAACATTTTATTTAATTTTTTTTATGTTGCTGCACCAGTTCTTTCTTTCTTTGTTTCCTTCTTGAGTTGTCATTGAAATTATAGATCCTTGCTTTTATTTGTCATGCTGAAAATGGATTGCAATCCTTTTGTTTGCATGCTTCATTGCTAGTGATTTACTTCTGTTCTGTTTTGTTAAGTTGTGCTGGTGAGTGTGGTGGTGGTGTGCTTGTTCCAGTCATGTTACATGCATGACTGGATAAAGAGAAGAGCAAACTGAACTGTAAGTTTGTTTCTTCGTGGCTTGGAATAAACCCCACAAAATGGCAACCTTGGAAATAAAAATTATGGAGCCCAAATTCTGGTAAAAACATTATTGTGGGAAGAGATATAAGGGGGAAATAGTTTCTATTTAAAGTACAGGTGTGGGAATTTTCTGTTGTAATTTTTAGTGGTTGCCTTTGTGCCTCAGGCACATCTCAAATGTATATATAGATGCTTAGTGTTTTTTACCTATTAAAAGTCATTAATAAGTATCATATAAGAAATGTGAAGTGATAGAATGTAAGTCTTAAAAAGAAGAACAAACAGTTAATGCATACTTGAATTTTCACAGAATTAAAATTTTCTATTTTGTCTTTGGGACTCCTTGACTATGACTAGCCCAGGTTATCATTTGAAATTAATATTGACCTTGATTTGATTTTATAGCTTTTTCTTTCTTTTTTTTTACCATTTATTTTCTTCTCTGTTCCTTTGTGTGTTGGAATGGAATTTGAACTTCATAAATGCCTCCTCTGCCATGCCAATGCCTTCATGCATGCTGTTTGGGTTTGACCATGCTATTCATTATCCATTGCATGTAAGATATGTAAAATTTTATTTATTTTTACATTTTAGCCTTTTGTTATTTATTTTGAGAGTGTGGATTTGTTGGGAGGGAAAAGCAACTGCATGGAAATAATTGAATAATTTTGAATTAGTATATAGCATATGTTAATACCATTATATTAAAGTTGCTAGTTTTATCTATCATATATAAAGAGAAATGGAAAAATGTTCTTGAATTTTTTAGTAAATATTTTAAAGAAATACCCAGAATATTTGTCTGCAATCTTTTCCGTGCATATCCTCTTCCTGAGAAAAAAATGTATTGGTTTTTCTCTTAGCAGACAGTTCTTGATAAGAACAGGAATGATTCCATATACCCAGAAATATATACATTTTTTCCTCAAGAAAATGAAGAACTAATCTTTTGTCTTCTGGAACTGTTCTGTACTACAGTCTTGAAAATAAGAGCTACTGTTAAACTCTTGGTGCTCCAGACTGTTATATGAAGGCATCTTTTACCAGTTTTTCAGGGTACTACTTTCTTCCAGTACCTACATAAATTGTGTTGAAACAAGCTTGCATTCCTTGATAGAATAGTCACATGTACATTTATCAGGCAACTTTGCCAGAGAATGTTATGATAGGAGGAATATAATTATAATTGAAGGAAGGGACTTTAGTCTACCCTGTAAATGTTGGCATAGAAGCATTGCTGAAATCCCTTAAAAATGATATTTTTTTTCCATTTTCTACTCTGAACTGTCAGATTTATATGGTTAAGTAATATATCCCCATGCTCCTTTTTCTAAATAAATACAATCACTTTTAGGGGGTGCGTTAAGTAACTACTAGATGATGATTTTTACACCTCATGCAATAGAAAGCCAATGGGGCCTAAGCAAAACTGCCAGAAAAAAATGTTGGATTCCCAACAACTCATACAGAAGATGTCTCTGGCCACGTAAATGCAGGCTGCAACTGAGAAAGGAGCAGAGGCTGGAGGGTGGTCAGATCTAGTTCAGCAGAGCTACAGTGATCTTCCAGCACTCCTGTGGGACCAGGGCTGTTACAGGCGTAGGGCACTAGAGTTCTCTGTGCTCCATGCTTGAGGGTTGACATCATCAACATTCCTTAGGTCTGGAAGCTTGGATTTCAGTATTTCTATGCTGCAGGTTTCCGTCTTCTAAAGTGAGATGACAGTACTGATGTCAAGAGAAGTGCTCTTGAGACTCCAAGGTGTTCAGGGAAGTCCTGTCACGTTGACAATAGAAGTGGGGTTTATTTTTTGTAAACCCCAAATAATTTGCTGTAATTGCTGCCTTTTTGAATCTTAAATCATGGTCTATCCCCACCTTATAACAGCAAGTTTGCTCTTGGCAAAATTGCAGAGTGGAGTTACCCAGCTTACTGATTGGGTGGAAAACCAATCCCAAATTTCTCTCCCCCTTCTTGGAGGCCGGACATCCAGTGACAGATTCATATCCTTTGCTTCCTCTGCTTACCCTGATTCCTCTCCCACCAATACAGTCTGTGACATGCTGGGAAAAGGGGAAGCAGCACCTCAGCTTGAGCCCCATATATGACAGACTGTGGACAGACACTGGCAATTACTGTTAATTGGATTTTCACTTACCCAATTAACCTCTCTATCCAGCAAAATAAAATAAATGAGAAAGGGCCACTAGTAATGCTACAAGAGATTAAAATAGATGGGTAAGTAAACCCAGTTAAGTAGGTTACTTTGAAATGAAAGGATTAGAGTGGTTTGTAATATTACAGTACTCTGTCTTTATTATTTGATAATTCAACATCTTCTGCTTCAGAATCCTAAATCCCAGGAGCCTGTTACGCTGGATTTTCTAGATGCTGAATTGGAAAATGATATTAAAGTTGAGGTGAGATTACCTGTTGCTGCTTGTATTTCACCATATAACTGAAAAGCAATAATGTTCTAGATTTTTAACGGGAATCTATTTAAATATAAATCTGAATTTTAATTTTTTTAAAGATGATGACTTTATAGAGATGAAGTTATAATTAGAAAAATTAAATCCTAGTATTATTCATAGGCAAAGGCAATGCATTACATTCCTCTCATTTTGAAAAACACCATGATTACTACTTAAATTCTTCTTCATGAAGTAACAATTCTTGGGAAGGGAAGATAGAAAATTCTTTTTAAACAGAATATTTTCTAATAGAATATTAAAATATTACCTGAATTATTTTAAAAGTATTTGCTGATGTCTTATTTACACAAGATTGTTCCTGTGGCAAGAAAGGACTGAGAAACAAACTAAAGTGTAGACAAAAAATTAATTTCTCTGTATATTTTTTCAGTTACCGACTCTGTAATATATTCTGAAATGATAACTTTTCGAATAATTTGTTAGTTTTCTGAAATAAAATGGAAGGTTTTTCAACATTTCACAATTTTAACTTATTTTTTCACTTTGTTTGAAATTTTTCTTTCATAATTACAATAATCAGCATTCCTTGGTATCCGTTAAAATCTGCCTTAAGTTTCTTTGAAATGGCTGCTTCAGGGGGGAGTTACTCTCAGACTGGTACAAAAATGTTTCTGTGCATCAGTGCTACTACCTGAATCACACAGATGTGCTGGGAGGTACAAGAAATGCTAGACAAAACTCCTTCTCATGCACACAGAATTCATTCTCTCTATGTCAGTGCCCAGCATCAAGGAGTTTAATGGCATGTTCTTGCAATGCAAACTATACCAGAATCGTTGCTTCATAACTCTACTGATTCAGTATATATTTGGATAAAACAACTTCTAATTGGAAAAATTTGAAAATTGTAAACAAAATTTCTTTTAAGAGTTGTGATTTCCATATGCATTAGCATTTTCTGTGTTTTTAAGAAATATTTTGATCACTGAAAAGATTATTCATGTTGCATGCAACACCTACACTTTCTCTTTTTTTTTCTTTACTTTTTCCTTTTCTTCCTTGCCAATAGATTCGGAAAAAAATGATAGATGGAGAAAGTGGAGAAAAAACATTTGAAACACTGGTCAAGTCCCAAGATGAGGTAAGATAGGGACCCAAAGAGTTACATTTACAGGAATAAAGTAAACCAGAAAAATAATGTGAAATGGTGAAATGCTGGGTTGTTCATTTTTTTATGACAATTTGTCCCATTTTTTCCCTCTAGATTTGCTAGTTTTACTGGCTTATAGTAAAAAAAAAAAAAATATGTGCTTAGGAAAAAAAAAAATTGTTTTGTTTCTTTGGTGCATCATTAATCAGGCAGTTGTTGAAGAGGTCTTACACTCTGTTCCACAGGAAATGGACCCAGCCTACTTCTGTGCAGGAATTCCAAAACAAAGTGCTTAATTTGCTTGCGGAGATGTGTGAGGATGGGTTTGGTAGTTTATATTGTGGTTGAATGGGAAGAAAGTTGTAAGAAAAAATAATAAAATAACATTTTTATTCCATAAATGAAGACTGTTTGGGCTAAACAAATTCATCTTACAGTTATATCATGTACTTTCTGAACAGCTTGTTGAGTTCTTTATTTTCTTGTCCGAAATACTTATTCCTAAACATTGCTACTGTTTTCTCCAATAAGCAGTCATGTTTCCTAGCAATAGGAAATAGTCAAATTTGATATGGATCATTACTTGGGTGCTCTACTTCTTGGGGGCCTCAGTGAGAAGATATCATGACTGGTGTGCTGAAGGAGCAGTTCTGGCCAGGGTATGCCCCACAGTTACAGTTCCACAACACCTTTTTGAAACTCTTTTGCTCTGAACAGAAGTCAGCTTGAAGATATCTAATTTGATGACTTAGTAGACACTGCACAACTGTTGCTTATAAGCTCACAATAAAAATACTTAGAAGAATTACTTGGGACCGTGCAGTTAATTCATACTGGCTTTGCCTTCTTCCCATGTTCTTCTAAAGAGGCCTGTATCAGCAGTGCCCTTGCCTCCTGCCAGGACTCTGTTTCATGCTTTCTCACAATAAAATGCTGATACCAAGCTTTACAATACTGCTTTACAATCTCTGGGTAAATCCTGCTGTGTGAAAAAATTGTGTCTTTTCCTGAATGGTTCCACTGGTGGAGATTGGTGCATGAATAGGTGTTTGCTGGGGTGGAGAGGATAAGTCCCAGTGGATGTCAGTTCTACTCCCTCACCTGTGTCAGGAACCCATTCTGTTTAGGATGCCAGCAGTCTCTTCCCTTAAGAGAAACTGGGTCTTTCCTGAGCCAGTGTCAGAGAGCCCAAAGCCCTACTGGCGTCTGTGTTGAGGATAAACTGCTATTGAAGGGAGAGACTCCATGCTGGGACATTTTCAGATTTATGTTGTTCTGTTTAAGGACTGCCTTTCCAGGTCTCTGGGTGAAAAAGACTCTGTGTAGGTGGTTAGAAGAGGGAGGGTTAGAAGGTTGCAAAAATACAACACTATTAGGGTTGTACAAGAAATTGCATTAATAGCAAACCTGTTGAAGAGATTTCAGGCTGTTCATACATTTCTCAGGCTCTGTGCTACAAAAGACCTGAAACACTTGGTCCTGCAACTCCTGGCCCAAAGAGGGAGGGAGGGAAGTATTGCAAGTGCTGAAGTCAGTTACAGTGTCTGGGCAGGAGGGAGGAATGTAACATCCCTGGGGGCATGAGAATGTCCCAGTTACACACGGCCCAGACCACAATCGGTGTTGGAATAAAATATCCCAAGCCTTTGATCCCAGATGTTTCAATGCCAATGAAATTAATTATCCTCACCTTCCCTTGCACCATGGCCCAAGATTTCTTCCTCTATCCAGACCTCTCTGAGAGAAGAAAGGAGCAGCCAGAGCTGGCTGGCTATGATGACTGCTTCAAGCTATTGCACTCTCCAAGCTCCAGGCTGCTAGAACCAGAATAAAGCCGCTTTAAACCACGGGCCACGCATGAGCCATGCATCACTTAGCACTTGATAGCTTCATATATTTTCTTATAAAAAGGGCTGATGTGGTCGGTTGCTCTGAACTGACAGTTGCAGTCTTCGGGCTTAAAATTTATGTTCTTTTTGTTTTGCTTTTTGGTTTAAGTTTGCATTGCTTTGCTTTTGTGTTGCAGCTGGCCTCAGCAGTGTCTTGGGAGATGACTTCATACTACAGCATAGAGACTGGACTTGTAGCAAATGTGGGTGGGGTACGCTGGAGTCTCCCAAGGCCTCAGGGGCTTTCCAAGTAACAGAGAAGATGCCATAGGAACAAAAGCATTGCCACATTTGGCAGCCGGGGTGGGCAGTAGTGAAAACTGAAGGGTCACAAAAGCTGCAATAACATGTGTGAGTTCTTTGGCAGTGATCAGCTGGGGATGAGATGGTCTCAGACCGCCCACTAAGGAAGTGGGCAAAGGTAAATGGGAGCTGAGGTGTGAGGATGTGTTATCTGCTGTGTTATCTTTGAAGGGAGCTTTCAGCCAATTTGCTTTCAAGCATTCTCAAAATGCTGGAGGAAACAGGATTTAATTACAGCCCAATTCTTCTCTTCTTTCCCCTCTCCCCTTGGACACTGTTTTTCTTTTGTGGAGGTACATGGCGTGTGACCCATGACACCGTACCTGATTTGGAGGCACTGCCAGCACTAGGTTCCAGCAGCTGATTTTAACCTGAAGTACACATTAAATAGGCTTGGAAAGGAATCTCTTCGACCATCTTTTTTACCTTAAATATAAAATATATCAGGGTACTAGACACTGTTATATGTATCTTCTTTCTTGTTTTCTTTTAATTTTTTTCATTTTCTCTGAAAAATTACTATTGAATTATTTATACTGTAAGGCTGAACTGAAAAGCAGCAGCCAGGTAGTGAGAAGGTTTCAGCTTACAAATGTCATATAAGTCACCACTTTTCCACAGCTATGGTCATCTTCTTGCTGTCCTTTTACCATAGAGAAGGAAAGAACCTAGAGGTACACCTCTATTGGTACCTCTAGTGGTACCTTTCACCAATGTTTGTAATGTTGGGGTGCAACAGCTGTACAGTCTTCATTGCTGGCATACGTACAAAAATTTGATTGTAAAATAATAATATGTTGCAGCTGGCATAATCAGATAGCTTTCAAAGTGGAAAACTGAGTAAAACTATGTCAGCCAGGTGGATTCATTATTTAATCTATGGGGAACTGTGGGACTGTGCATATCACACTATTTTTCATACCACAAGAAAATGAATGCTAAAGACTATCCTAGTGTATTAAGTTATTTAAAAATAAACATTTATTTCTATGCTCATTTTTTTTCCCAAATTCAAGACCTTCCTAATGAGATTAGAAACACATGTTAAGTTTAGCAGGGGGTGTCTATACAATCAGGGTTACCAGGCTGTGCATGTAGTTATGATTCAAATTTAAATGCATTAAGCCAGTGGTTCTGAGACCTGAAAGGAAAGGCTCTGGGTGTTTTTGTTTTTAAAGACTTACATACAAAGTCTTTTTGTAACAGAGTTGTTTTTTTGGGATTTTTTTAATCTTTTCATAGCTTAACCTGCGAAATGATCCATAAAAGAGAAAGCATTTTTTATCAAATTTAAATCACATAGACAAAGGTTTGCATAGGTGTGGCTAATGTTAAAGTGAAAATTATAGGTCAGGTTTGTCTGGTTCTATTTAAATTTACATTTTGCTAATGTTCAATAAAAATATGGGGTTGATTCTTTTGCAAAATGTAAGTTTTGAAAATATTTAAGGAAAGGATTTGCAGCTCAACCCATGATTTCAGCAAAATAATAAATAGAAATCCAACAGATTTGTACTTGATTTTACAGTTTTTGTCAAAGAAAGGTCACAGTTGTTGAAGCTCCAGAGTTTAATAATTTAATTTTTCACCAATATCTCTTTGTAGAGGTATATTGATAAAGGAAACAGAACGTATACGTGGACTGCTGTGAATGGCACTGATTACAGGTAACTTGTTTCTGTTCACTCACTTCCTTTGTTTGTTTAAATGTCCTTTTGGTTAATTCTGGTTAATAGTTTTAGCATTACACTTTCTATGCTAGCTGGGGAGACACTGGTGTCTCCCTATATCAAATTCATTTAAGCACACAGCTTTGTAACATTAGGAGTGTAGAAACATTCCTTAACATTACCCAAAAACAAGTTAAGCTTTTCCAAGTCTCAGGAAAGTTAAACTACTCAGTTCAAAGCTACGTGGTACTAATAGTGAGTCAAATTTTGACCAAAATGCTTTTTCTGTTATGGTGAATTACAGTAGTCCTCAGCCAAGATGGATCCCATTTTCTGTTTTCTTCTTCACAGGTGTACAGTCACTGAGAATGCAAGCACTAATTTGAGTGTAAAACCAAAAAATTTGTTTTAACAACAGAGCATAGACCTAGGATATTCTATTCACCATCCCATTTTTCTGTTGTACTGCCTCTATACTCTGAAAAAGAAGTTTTTATCAGACTGCCATCTAGCAATCACTAGAGAAATACATTTCATTTATATGACTTCTTAATTCTTCCTGAGCTTCCTGGCAAGAGATACAGCAATAAATCCTCAGAGTCTCCTTGCAGAAAACCTATTAAACATAAAATTATAGATTTTAATTAGCAATTTCTGCTAGCAGTAGCTGTTAATGACAGGTAAACTGCCACTGATTTCCCTGGAGGAGAATTGGTAGAAGGCTATTGCTAAATATTCAGCAATCTTACTTATATTCTGTATAAATGGCAAATGTTTCATTAAAGGTCAGCTCATTTATGGCTCAGCTGTACAACACTTTTAATGTTAATTTCTGTAGTTCTTCATTAGAAACTGTTGCAGTTCTACATGGGTGAAATCTAAGTGCAAAAATTAAGGATGTGACTAGGAAGATGATGATACCTATTTAATGATTACTCATACCCTCCTGCCCTTTATATACATTTTTAAAACTGAACTCTTCTACATATGCAAAAAGAATTCCTACATATTTTGAACCAAAAAGGTATAATATAAAAGAAAATAGGTTGTGAATTCTCTGCAAATCTTAAAATATAATTTCATAATTATGGTCAATAGTTGTTAGTGGTGACTGCTGATTAGCACAGTACTAAGTGATATTTTGGCAGTCACTAATCACCATGATGTTACATTAGTATGTTAAATGTGTCAGAGAAAGATACAAAAATAATGGGGTTTTTATTTGCAGTTATTTGGAAAACCCTTGTTTATCTGCTAAAAAGTGCATTTATGCTTAAAAGTGTAAATAAGAATCAAAATAAACACTGGGACCCTCAGGACTGGCATAAACGTATTTGTGTCTATTACAAAGTGTGAGGGTGGTATATCACTGTGTGTGGCTGTCTCATCTCGTGACAATCCAAATTCCAAACTTGTTAATTACTTTCAAAACACAAGGAAGCTGAAACTGGAAAACAGCTGCAAATAACATAATTGCTTTACTTGTCTCATTTCTGTTGCAGTTTGGCATTGGTGTTACCATCATACAGCTTTTATTATATTAAAGCCAAAATAGATGAACCTATAGTTCAAGCCAGATGTAAGTACTGCAAAGGTTCACTGGTTTTGTCTGGTATTGCCAAGTCTCAGATTCACTTAAAAAACAATGTTTGAAATCCATAAATTTTGTGGAATTCAGTGATGTTATCATGATGTACCCAAAATCTTCAGCAATGATTCTAACCCATTGTAACATCTGAGGTGCAAGAAATATTCTATAAAAATAGAATATGTGCAGGTACCCCATTTCCACTGACAATCCCTACCCCTTGCTCTGTGCCTGTAGAATCATTGCTTTGTGTATCCTCTGTTGCTGTCATTTTAAGGGTCTGGATGCTATTTTTTCCATTCTATTAGCAAAATTTAGTGATATAGACTATAAGAGTAAAGCTTTTATTTTCTATTTTACTTACAGTATCATACTTAGTAAACGATCCCTGCTGCCTGTAGGCACAGAACAATGTGAAAGCCCTATTTGGTTTGGGTGGCAGTTAGGTTTTTATTTTGCATTTTAAAAATAGTTTTGGTGGATGTTTGCATTGTATTTTTAGATCAGACTAATTTCAAGCCATTTAAAGATTCTGAAGTGATAACTGCAAATTATACTTGTCAGTATTCAAAGGTCTTTTGTTTATTAGGTGTAGCTCAACTGTAGTCTAGATAGTACACAAAATAGAACCAATCACAGACTTTCAACTACAGCCAGGTGTTATGATAAATTTAGAGCAAGTGTATAGTTGAATAGAAAGTTAGAAAAACACAAAAAAACTCAGGCGTAGATACTGTTAGTTTAGAGAAAACTTGGTTAGCCCTGCATCTCTTGCCTCTACCATTGGTCCCACATCTGAAGTAGAAGAAGTAGAATATAGCATCTTTTAGTAATCAATGATTAATTCAGTAACTTTTTTCCAAGTACTTAAGCAAGTACTTTAAAATTAAATTTTTAAGTAGGGAGTATGATTCTCTTGATGGATTAGATCATCTGGTTTTGCACTTATATCAATATAACCTGCAAAACAGACCCTTGAAATAGCCACAGTATATAGAAGGTACTGAGAAATAACTGAGAAGGACCTATTCTTCAGTCTTCAGAGATGTTTGTTTTTTTTCTTTCCAGACTACAGCTGTATGTAAATTGAACCTTTGATCTATCTATGTACAATATTTTTATTCAAGGGGCTGTTTGAATAAAATATTGGTTTGTGACCCCTTGTGCTTTACCCTGTTTTTTCTGTTTCCCTGCTTTCTCTTTCTGATGGATAATGGCAGCCAAAAAGGGCAAGTATATTCTTGTTGCTCAATTTCCTTCTGTTTACTACAGTTGATATTCTTCACTTACATTTCTATTCCTACTGGATATTCTCCTCTGTATTCCTCATCTCAGGATTTTCTTCATGATCATTGAGTACAATAGCAATAGAAAGGGGAAAAAACAAAAGTGAAGTATTTTTTTGTTTTCATGCACATTTCAATATGTTGCTAATATCTAATCCTTCTTCATCTGGTCCTATCAGTGTTCAGTGATATCAGCTATTAAAAAATCTTTTTTCAGTAGGATTTACAGTGATGCTGATATGATTGAGGTTTTTAAACTGTATTGCAGAAGATAGTAGGACTATTTTCATGTTCTAACAACTCAGTGTCCCAAATATTTATTTGTATCAGAGTTTAATTCTCGTGAAAACACCTCCCATGTTTTCATGTTGTTATGCTAATTAAATGTCTTCCTAAAATTGTTAGATATTATTTTATTGCTGCCAGTTGTATGTTGTATATAATAATCAAGTAATTTCTTCCTAAGCTGTGAAATACTGAGAAGCATAGAATTTATTAGTAGGAAAGTGTTTAAAAATAAGCATTTCTTTCTAAATTCAGGGATGCATGCAAAAGTTAGCCAAATAGTTTGAGAAGAGAAACGATGGCAAAAATTCCGGTTTGCTTGATTGGTGTTTACTCTTCATCTTTGTAGTTTCAGAATCACTGAATCCTGATCATTTTGATGAAGTTGGCTATACGATTTTAGCACCAAGGTTGGTTGATTTTCCAGTAATAAGTGTTATTTCAGCACTAAATAGGTATCTAGTCTGATTAATGGTAAATGGAACATACAGACTTGACCAATAAAGCTTCATTTGTTAAAAATAAATCAATCTTTCTTCATGATGGAATATAAATAGCCTCTTCAGGCTCTGATTTCTGTTCATATTAATCAGAGAGCTGTAAAAACTGATATTGATATTTAAATGGAAAACTTATTCACATCTGTGCAATTCTTGTGGTTCTGACTTTTAAGATTTCACAACTGTTTTTCAAATAGGTTTCATAATACTTACCACATTTCCCAACTTCAAGAAAAAGGGTTTCAAAGCTCTCTATCGCTTAAATATGAGTTAATTTTCAATCAATTGAGAATAAAAATTATTAAGTCATTGAAAATTGATTAATTTCATTAGTTCCCTGAGGTTTTTTTATGCTAAATTGTGCAGTTCTTATTTCCCTTTTAAAATTATGCTTGCAAGGGAAACCTGGTGTGATAAACAGTTTTGAAAATTAAGTTACTCTAAAAGAAAGTTATGAAGAATAAAGGAAATAAAGGATATGCTGTACAATTAAGATCAGTTGAGAATTCTTAAATTCTTTTTTTATCTGATAAATTTCAGTACACTTTTAAATTTGAATTAATAGGTTGATTTCAGTGGCTAGATTTATTTATGTAAAGTCTTCTATCTTAAAATATATCCCAGCTCAACTGTTTAATTTAATTTTTCTGAAAGACTGAAGTTATTGAGAATCAATTGTACCAATTAGTAGCTTCCAGCAAGTCCCTACTATCCTACTTTAACAAAGTTTGTTTGATATGTAGCTCTGTCTAAATGTGAATATTGGTATAGCAAGGCAAATTCTGCCTGTAGTCTTTCTGGATTATGGTAAGGTAAATAAAGGGTAATAAGATATTTTGGTCCTATTAAATACTTGAACAGACTTCTTTTGTTTGTAAAATTAATTTAATATAAAAACTCATTTAAAAAAGAGAGCCCCGTGCTTTACTGCTAAACACTCTCTACATTTTAATTAAAGTTGTTTAATTCCACTCATCATCCGATGTTTGCCTCCAAAATGCCCAGTGACTTTTACTTTGCTTGCCTGCATTCTGTGAATTGGCCAATGATATATTGCCTTATTACATTATATAAGGGACAGGAGTTTACTGTTTATCTGTTTTGCATATGTCAAAACAAGGAGTGTTTATATGTTTATGTGGTTTGTACCCTATTAAAATTGCATTTAAAACTTCTCAGAAGAGAGAGCCTTAACCTTTAAATCTGGCCTTAGTTGAGCATGGAGTGACTGTTTCACCAGGAGTCCAGGTACTTTCCAGTACTGTTTAACCCAGGAGCAATTTAAATTCACTGGGCATATTTGTGTACAGACTATGATCTCCTAATGCTACAGACTACACTAATCCTCAGGTTTTTTCTGCAAATCTATGCCCTATTTCATACATGTATTTATCTTATAATTCAAATCTTAACAAATGTTTAGGCAGGCATTTGAACACTTTATTTCCTGTAGATGTCTGAAATAATTGATATGGTCATCATTAGTATTGATGATGGCAGTCAATTGGCACAGTAGTACCAGCTACTTCATAACAGTTGTGCAAGCCTGCTTGGACTTTAAAATTGTCTGCTTTAGTAGCACAAGAAAAAAGTGTACGACCGATGTTTTGTTGTTTTTCAGGGACTACTGTAACGATGTAAAGAAATCAGAGAACAACACTGAATTTCTATTAAATTTCAATGAATTTATTGACAGGCATACTCCAAGCAGTCCATCATGTAAGTACACCTTTCAGCTCACTGAAATTTTTCCTTAGGAAAATACTTTCTCATGAATGAGGGTTCATGCTCAAATTTTGTGGGTTTGTTTTTTTAGTAGAAATATATCTAGTGTCAGTATTTTCTGTCCAAGGTAGAGAGTGTAAAATTAGTTTTCAAGTTTCTGGTTTTATTTAAGAAAGATTGCAGGGTGTTATGTATCCAGTGTTTTCCATAATTCCTCTCAGATTTTTTCTCCAGCATCAAATAACTATTAGTTCATTTTAATACATTCCAAATATTTTGAATTTTTGTTTTTTTGCTTGAGCATATCAGCCAAAATAAGTATCAAACAGACTCTGAGTCTTGTAGTGAAATCTTCAACCTGCTTTCTTGTCATTTTATTCCGAAGTAAGCAAAGAAAAGAAGTCCAAGGCTGAAATAACCAATAACCAGAATAAAATGTAAGGAAGTTCTTTTGCTGGTTCACAAATTGGTTAAAGAGATCTCACTAGGGCTTGAATAGCTTAAGACCACAGATCCATGTAACTGCTGCAGTGGTGAGCACTGGGCTTTGCAAAGGGATTAATTCATGCTTTGAGATTGGGCCTTAACCTCTCTTTAGAATAAATGAAGTGTTATTACCATCAGTAAGGTGTTAAAGCCTTGTTCCCATGAAAAATTCAATGTTTGAATTTGTTTTAATATATGCACATCTGTTTAGAATTATTATTAATTTATAAACACTTGGAATAACTTTTTTTAATTTGTCTTGCTTTTCTCGAGTGTTTTTGAATGTTGTTGTCAGGGATAACTGATCAATTCTGAAAGAATCTCTCTGCTAGACCATGTAACTGAAGGAATGTCCACTTAGATACGATGTCTTCTCACAAAATGCTATTTTTGTGTGCATGTGTGGGTGTTACAGTGATCTTGTTCATTGGCATGTTGCTGACTGACAGAAATTTCATTAGATTCTCTTGACACAATCTAGGAAATGGAAGCATTCACCTCCAGTGATTAAAACAATTAATGTTAATTCAGTAAAATTTAATAAAGGGTGAAAATTCTTGTGTAATATTCACTATAAGCAAATATTGAGGACACATTTAGTGATATCGTAGTATACACTAGTGCTTAGTATGTAATTTTTTACAAAATGTTATCTATCTACTACTGTATTTCATTTTGGAATATGCTGCAATTTTTTTTTCTTTCTTTTTTTTTCTAATAATTAAGTTACTTTAAAAATTGTCTCCTTAATAAGTAAACAGTGTTAACTAAAGGACTGAGTGGCTTAGAAATTATCTCAGTTAAAAATGCTTTTAAAAAGGAATACCAAATAAAATACTCGTGCTGAAATAATCTTCAGTATCTCTTCTAAAATGCTACTGAAGAAGATGGTTGAGAAGCACTGACTTCAACCATCTTTTCAAAGAAATTTAAGCATGAGATCTCTGTATAAGCTACTGATTCAAAATTAGTTTTTTTCCCTGTATGCATTTTCAGGTGAGAAATGTGTTTTATTTGAGAGGCTGGGACCTATGATCTAAATATATTTATAATGTAGTTGAATTATCTCCATTGTGTAGCATGAAAGAGTATCATTAGTAATTGTGTTGTTTCCTTGCATCAACTGAGATAAAAAGGTGTTTTAATGAAGACATGCTTTAAAAATAGGTTAATTTCCAGATTTAGGGGCTTTGCAAACTGGGGCCTCTACCCTTATCACCTTCCTTATTCCTGTGACACAAAGGTAGGTTTGTAGGATACAATGAAGAAAATGTTTAAGTGGACTCAACCGTGTGAGAACGTCTATTTAACTCTAAGTAGTTGACATAGTCTGAAATTAGGCAGAATGTCTGATATAAACAGCCCAGTTTTTGTGGCTGGAGCATCTTAACAATGCTCAGAATTTCATTTTCGACTTTTATTGAAGCTCCGTCTCATACGGTTTCAGATGACTTACATTTTGACTCTTTTGATAGGTAATGCTGATATGCTCATTAGAGTTTTGCTGGATGCAGGATTTACAAGTGACCTTGCCCAAAATTATTGGAGTAAACTGTCTCTGTAAGTGTTCTTTTTATTGACTGTGATTTTTTTTATGCATTTCAGAGTTTGAAAACAAAATCTTGTAGATCTGTGTGTATATACAGATATGCAGTTAATGTTACACAGAATAGGTATTTATTCAGTTATGCACTTTAATGGCAACCCTTGACAGGAAATTGTGAGAATTTCAGTCAGTTTTCATTTTAAATCTTATTTTTGTTTACAGTGATGGAGTTGTTGCACAATTTGTTGTTACAGATGGTGGAATTACTAGAGTGTTCCCCAAAAGGTAAGAATTATTACAAAATAGCATAATATGATAGTATTGAAGCCTGAAAGGGTGGAATGGTAAATTGTGACTTTATTGAATGAAAAAATGCAGTCTCTTAGAGTCTAATCTCTAATGATAGCCATGAAATTAATTGGAATGTCTTGTTTTTCTTTGATTTTACCTGTGTCATTGCTTGAAACTGATCTGCCACATTATTTTCATGACAGACCCTTCTAATCCAAGTTTCTAGTCAGTGTAGAGTAGCAGCAAAAGCAATGCCTTTTTTGTAGTAGTGGGACCATGCTAATTCCTAGTTACTCCCAAGCACTCAGTTGTTTGGCAGGCTGCAAATACTGGAAAGTAGTAGGTGATTTATTTTTTTTTTAGACTAAGCTCAGACCAAATGGTCCAGGCACTTCAAGAGAGAAAAATGTATCATTATCAGAGGACAAAATGGGAATGTGAAATTGGACATACAATAAACTAGACATCCCCACGAGTGACTGGGAATAGTGAGGGCACCAGTACAGGTCTACTGGTAAATAGCAAATTTATCTATTTCCTTAGGTTATTCTGTTTCCCTAAAATGTGAAAATGGCAATGAATTTTACTCCCCAAGTTAGTTTCTTTCCTGTTTTAGAATTATTAATGATATTAAATATTTTAGGAATAAGCTCAAAGCATAGCATATGCTGTAAAGGTTCATTTAGATTTTGCTGTAAGTGTGTTGCAGTTGTATTTGTGTCAACATGAGACTAAATTCGTGGTGTTCCAAGAATACTATTTTTTCCCCCCAAAGTTTGTTTGTTTTGGGTTTTTCTAATGATTACACCTGTCTTTTAACCAGTGAAAGCTGACAGATCCTGAGGATTATAAGAATCTCACATTTTTCCCAGCTGTGAGACATTAAAAGAAAACAACCTGCAGCACTGCTTTAATGAGACTCTAAACTGTCTTTTTTTTGATCCCTATTTTTTTTTATTTAGGGCAGGAGAAGATTGGTTGGAAAATGCTGAAACTTATGAAGTCAGCTTCTATAAGAGGAGTTTAGATAATGACAACTATATTTTCACAGCTCCATACTACAACAGTAAGTCATCGCTGTTTGGAAATGTCAGAGCTACCTAGTCCAATATAAGTGGAAGTTTCCCATACCAGATGAGGTCACTGACAAATGATGCAAACGTGCCACTTCGTAAGGAAAGAAATCTTGGGATAATACCCATTATTAAGGAAAAGCTAGCAGGCACTAAACAAGGTCATCATAATTTGTCAGCTACTCTGGTGGCCCTGTGTGTTCAGAATTAACCTAAGTGAAAACATACAGAGTACTGGGCGTTCATTCAGTATATTGAATCCCTGTTTTACAGAGATACTTTGGCAGAATTATTTTAGCAGGAAGTGAAATAAAATTGCACTCATGGACAATAACACTACGTAAAGTCATAGCAGAGCTGAGTTCTGTATACTCTCTCATGACCCCCAGCACTGACTTGGGGGAGCAGGCATAATGGTCCAGAGTCCATAACTCCATCCACTGCACCACTGCTTGGCTTAAACTTTGCTTTTGAATTCTACTTACAATTGCACTTACTCACCAGTTGGTCTGAGATACTGTGACATTTAAAGCCTATATAAACACAAGAGCAGGTGCTCGTTATTGATGTGAGCAACATTAACCTTCTCAAGTTTGTCTAAAAGCAGATGCTGCCACAAATGACATACTCCTTTCTTAAACATATAGGATCTTTTATTGCTGTTAGTTCAGAATTATTTATTGCTTTTTTTTCTCAGGAAAATATAAAGACAGTAATTAACAAAATTCTTGAAGCCTTTTTTTGCTCCTCAGACAGCTCCAGGGAATGTACTTTTAACTTGCCTTTTCATACTAAGCAGTGTTGAAAGCAGTTTGAAGTCTGTCAGAGCAGAAATTGTGTGTTAGTGAGCGGCGTCATATACTCTGCATTGAAAAATACACAGACAACATCGGGATAAAATCTTTGGCTCTGATCCTGGTTTTAACACAGCTGCTCATGTGTAAAGGTATTCATGGCTCTGTTTGCAGAAGAAGAAAAGGCTGCAGTAACTTTATGATGCAGTCAAACGGGGTACAAAAAGAAGAAATGTAAACACAAATATTCCTTAGTCATGCCAGTGTTGGTGATCTGAGCTATCACAGGTGATAAGTGTGTACTACAGCTGGGTCAGTGCTTTTGGACAACAATTTTCTTTAATCATTCTGGTATTTGGATAATAATTAACTTAAGTTTCAGAGGAAGAGGCGTTTATGTCACCCTAACTTCTTTTTTTGTTTGCTTTTTTTTCTCTTCTATACTGTCAGAAAGTGGTGCCAATAGCTATGAATCAGGTATTATGGTAAGCAAGGCTGTGGAAATAGAAATTGATGGGAAGCTTCTGAAGCCAGCAGGTAAGATAGAGTGGTGCTGAAACTCGAAATACTTCCGTTAATTGGTTGTTGCTCAACATTTAATTGGAAATTTAATTGAGATTTCAAAGGAACTTCACTTTATAATAACATTATTTTCTCTGAGACAGTTTTAATCTTGCTAGTGGAAATCTGTTTGCATTTGAGTCAGAGTGTTTAATTTATTAGTCTCATGAACGATGTTGGTGATCAGACAACTGAACAAAAATCATATTTTATTCTTCTCTAGTTCAATGATTTAGATGTCATTATATTTTCCCCCCTTTTTTAGGATTATATAGTTACCTTTTTTTCCCCTTCATTTTACTAAAAAAGACTTTCATGTATTTCTTGTTAGTTGTTGGAATAAAAATTGATGCAAACAAATGGATGGACAATTTCACAAAAACCACAATCAAGAGCCTGGTAAGCAATTGACCAAGTCTTTTTTGAACTTTATTTGCGTTTCTCAAAGCTTCAGATGCAAATAGGTTTACTGTCTCTTTGTGCCAGAGTCACACTGATGCATAGTTGCCAAGTAGTTGTGGTATTTAAATCATCCAAATGCACAAAATAAATCTATGATGAAATAGGCCATATTTTGTACATCTCTTGCTTTCACAATTATAAAACATGGATAAAGACAAAGAAAAATAACATATTCTAGCTAGTATTAAGACTATGCTGTAGCAGTAAAAAAAATCTGCAAAAGAACTGGTGAACGTGTTTTTATTTAATATCAAGGATGGGTAAGTATGAACAGTAAGGATTTATATTGCAACCAATATATCAGCATTTTAGCAGAACTTAATGAAATAGGTGCTTAACCCTTTCATTCCATGCACCTAATGTGTAATACACCTTAGGTGTAAATGGGAAGTAGGAAAGGTTAAATGAAAGGGAAAATATGGAATTGATAGTGAATTGGGGAAGGAAAGGCACAATATTAAGAAACTTACAGAACATAAACTTCTTACTGGATGAGGCAATATTGCTTGCTTGGTTGTATGTTCAAGGAATCAATAACAGAGTCTGGCTGATTTAGGTACTGGAGCTGTAGATAAATGGGTAGGCAAATGCATAGCCTAAGTGTCAAAAGAGTTAAGGACAAAAATTCATAAGTGAAAAATGGAAAGTAAGACAAATATTTCAGACAGAATGCTGATGACTCCAGCATTACCTGGTAGTTGTTTTGCTCAGGACATAATGCAAGGACAGTTACGTGTGTATGTGTACACATATTGCAAGAGCATGAGAAAAACATATTAGGAATCAAAGCCATGAAAGCTAGCTTCCTTTATCACATAGGATTCCCATGCTTTGAGAGTGGTGAAGCTTTTCATGGTCAAAAAGAGACTTTTGAAGGCTTTCCTTCCAAACCCCAAACACATGGAAACGCTGCTATTCTTTCTGTTTTACTTTATGTTTGCACCACTGACATTCTGACAAGACCTCCAAAGTATTTATCTATATTGAGCATACTTGTAAAGGGAGCTGTATCAGAGTCTTTGGTAAAGTCAGTCAAGATGGTGCTATTGATAATTACTGAATACAGGTTCATCAGAGAGATATTTGTGATAAACAAAACACACTCAAAATTAATTTAAATTTATATACAGATATTGAAAATAGAATCACTTGTTCTTGTCTTGAATGATGAATATAACTGCACAATATGGTTTATCTTGTAACATTTTTGTGAAGATTACCATACTTCTGTTTTTTAGTGCAACAGTGAAATCTGTGGCTGTGAAAAAAATAGCATGGTAAGAATATGTTCTGTTTATGAATATCTGACAGAGTATGAAAATTCACTCATTCTCTCTAGATCAATCTTAAACATATTCTATCACTATTATTGAATGTTAATGTTACAGAAAACAGGGCTTAGTTGTTTATGTCTTGAGAAAGATGAAGGTTAGGAGGGGAAGGGAAAAAGACGGCATAAAAATCAGGTGAAGTGGTTGTGGTGATGAAGTTATGGGAACAAGTGTAAAGAAAGAAATACAAGAAAAGCAATAGAGAATGATTTGAAGAAAAATGTGATAAAAATGTGACAGTAATTTACAAACAAGAGACAAATCCAGAGAAAAAAGAATAATTTTTAAAATTCTAAGAAAGAAAGAGTACCTCAGAGAAGGGTAAGTGCAAACTTAGAAGCACCATAGTTCATGATGTGCCTTTGCACAGCCATTGGCTCCCAGCACAATCAGGATTAAGGGACCCCATAGCTCTGCTGGCACTCAGGAGAGCACAGATCCAGGGACTGTCACCATATCAGGTTCTGCCATGTGCTTAAAAGCTTTCCTCTGCTCAGGACTTCTGAGTTCTTTTGAGGAATGTGAAGATCATTAAATGCAAGAATTGCAGCAGAAAGGGTGCTGTGGGGGGTTATCTATTTGATCTCACTGCTGTCTCTTCAGTCTCTGGCTGCAAGGATCTTTTACGAAGTGCAAAGCATATGGAGCTAGTGGGTTTCCCATTCCTGCACCTGACACCTGGAATAATCCCACTACAGTCCTTGGCAAGTGAAAGTAATCATGCCTAGCTAGCAGGGAGCCTACCCTTAAGATTTTTACCATTGAAAACTGCAAATGGAAAAGGACTTTAAGCACAGCTGAAGCACATGAGAAGTTGTAACCCCTTATTATGAACTGAGTTCCAATTATAATCAGATTTAATAAGGATATAGCACTCTTGGAACCAACAAAGTATTGAGCAAATAAGAATTTGCAAAACAACTTTTATGAAATTAAGCCACAAATAAGCCTTTGATCTGTTCAAACTTTTGTTATACTGATAGAGCTAATTATTATAGCTTAAAATTAGCCTTTGGGTATGGGTTTGTGATTTGAAGATACTTCTGATGTCTTGAAAAAAAAGTAGTTTCTTACAGAGTGTTCTATTGACAAATCTTTCCTGTAAAACATATTTCACTTTCTTACAATAGCATGTGGACTGTGTTATCCTTGATGATGGTGGATTTCTTCTGATGTCCAATCGAGATGAATACACACCACAGGTATGCATATTCTTTATGGACAGAACATGAAAACCAATAGGAAGAAGTTTTAAGAGAAAAAAAAAATAAATTCACTCTCAACTTACCCTAAATATAACATTTATGAGTTACAAAAATATTTCTGGATCAGAAATTCTAGGGGGTTTGTTAGTCATTTTTACAGTTTTCTTTAGGGATGAAGATGCCAAACTTCTACCAAGTTGCATTCTTTGTGCTTTGCGCTTTGTGATTAGGCTGAAAGGCTGCCAATGGACTTAAGATGGTGAGGACAAGTAATATGTTATCCACACACCTTCTTTCTCATATTCTTCTTGCTCTTCCCCAGGCAGGGTCTCATCGATACTGCATTTAACAGTTATTGTCTAATTGGGGAATTAGACACTTTGTTATGAGAAAAATACTTGGAAGTGTTTTACCATATCTCTCTGTATTGTCCCTTATCAGATTGGAAGATTCTTTGGTGAAATTGATCCTGGCCTGATGCGAAACCTGATTAACATGTCCCTGTATGCCTTTAACAAGTCGTATGACTATCAGTCAGTCTGTGATCCCGAAGAAGAACCAAAGCAAGGAGCTGGACTTCGTTCTGTTTATGTGGTCAGTAGTCCCATGTGCAGTGGCTGACATTTCATTAAAAGTCTACAGGTGTTTATACAAGTAAAGTAATCCCTTTGTTTTTTTCCCCAGCCTACAATAACAGATATTTTGCAACTTGGATGGTGGGCTTCAGCGGCAGCCTGGTAAGTACAAAAGTGTAGGAAACCTCTATGTCCAAATTACAATTATTCAGTGGATTGAAACTCTGTTTGGCTTGGGGTTTTTTCCTCGATAAAGTGCTCTGGACCCTTTGTTTCTGCAGTTTCTCATCATGAAAATTCTTAGGTATATCTCCAAACATGATTGTTTTGTCAACAGTTTGGTTCAAAGCTGCTCTTGCCAGCTTTTGTGACTGTGTGTTCTGACTACGAAGTCAGCTTCAGGAAGCAGAGTTTGGATTAATGGTCTGAGTATGATGGGCAGTTGTGAAGTCTAAATTACCACATTTCAAATTACTGATCATTTGGTTCCCTATTTCAGAATATCATCTTTGCCTTTTTCTAGGAAGAAGTCTTAAAAAAATTAGTGTTTGCTTTTCAGTGAATCGTTTTACAAAACACATGAATCATAAAATCATTTGGGTTGGAAGGGATCTTTAAAGGTCATCCAGTCCAACTTCCCCTATTATGAGCAGGCCCATCTTCAACTAGATCAGGCTGCTCAAAGCCCCATCCCACTTGACCTTGAATGTTCCCAGAGATGAGGCATCTCCACCTCTCTGGGCAACCTGTGCCAGTGTTTCACCATCCTCATTGTAAAAAATATCTTCCTTGTATCTAGTCTGAATCTGCCCTCTTTTAGCTTAAAACTACCACCCCTTGTCCTATTGGAACAGGCCCTGCTATAAAGTTTGTCCTCATCTTTCTTAAGAGCCCCCTTTAAGTACTGAAAAGTCTCCTGGGAGACAAGTCCATGTTTTTCTGTGCTGAGGACTCCGGAGCTGACACAGTACTCAGGTGGGGTATTTTATCTGTTTCAGAGCCATGTAGATTGACACCCATATCAACTCCTTCCTTCAACACCACGTTGGGATAAGTAATTGGGATTGATGTGGTACCTTTACAATGGTGTGAATTTCACCCTTGGAGACTGGTCTTTTTGCTAATAATAATCACCAAGCTGGAGTAAATTACGTTCTTTACAAAGCTAAGAGTTAAAATATGTAGCAGCTGAAATAACATTTAGTAATTTTCTCACAGAAGCACTATGAAGACTGTATGTTGGTTTTTATTGTTGGTTACATTTAGTTAACAGGAAGAGCAATAATCTTGGTTTTCTTGGACAACAGCAAACCTCAAAAATTGAAGATGGGCAATAATCCAGAAGAGAAACTTGAGTTCTTTTCAAACAGAGGAACTTCAGTTTATCGGTGTTCAAATCAGACTCAGTGGTCTGGTCTCAATTTAGACCTGAGGTTTATTTTGTGTGATGTTTAACTTGAAAGCACAACATTAAAGTACTTTACTATGGCCATGTTTTTAATGGAATCTAGGTCAGAAGCAGGCAGAGCAGGCCATTAAGCAAGCAAAGTGAAAGGGGATGACCAAAAAATGGATTCAGTGAGGCAACTGGCAAAAGAAAGTACAGGGAAATAAGAAAAACCAGGTTATTGAAGAAAGCTATAGTGTTTCAGGCAAAAAATGCGGGATAAAGGTGTGAGTGATCATTTTCAAAATTTATATGGGATGTATCAGCATTTAGTTAAGACCGTGTGTATCATTTTTCCTTCATGCTCCTTTAAGTGAGGAGATTTAGTTTTCCCCGGCTGCCTTTTTTGTTCAGTTCCCTGTAAATTCTGTGGTAAGCTATTACAAAAGATTACTGTTTTCTGTCAGCAAATTGCATCACTATTGAACAGCATCAGGTCTCTTCTGATTCATAATTGCTGTGTGCTGTCCCTCTGATGATTCAAAGCACAAAGTTGTGGGTGTGAATCCAGACCTCCTTCAGGGAATGCCTCCACGGGAAAGGTGATAGGCATACTCAGTTTCTTTACACAGGAATCACACTAGAAAAGGGAGAAAAAAATCTTTGAGGTTGAATGAAGTTATACAATCCCTTCTCTCTGCAGAACAAGTGTTAGAACAGAAGGAGATGAGAAGAGATTGGGTCATATTTGTAGGTAGAAGCAAGCCTACAACTTGACAACTGGAAAATATGACTTAGAAAGGTTAAAGAGAAGCTGGGAGTCAAAGAATATACCTGTTGCAGTTCCTATTTTGACAGGCTGGTAGAGGAGAAAGGGGCTGTATGTGTGTGGCAAAATGGTACTTGCTTTAAGTAAATAAAATCAGAAAAAATTTCATCATCAGTGATGAAAAAAAATTAAATAAATGAAGCTCTTTAAGCTTAAGTATTTTGGTAGTATATGGGAAGAAAAGGTAGTCCACACCTCACGAGCAAGAATAGACATGATTTTAAAAGTCAACTGTTACAGTAATGGTTTTTATAATATAGTTATAATATTCTAGTGTTAATCCCCTTCTCAGAAATTTCATGAACCTTAATCAGTGTAAAGTATCTAATGCAGGAGCATTTTCCCTGAGTGTGTTAAAAAGGAGTCCCAGTTGGTTTAAGTGTTTGAGAAACGCCAACATACCTCTTCCACCTCCCATAGAGGTATAAAAGGAGGGCATGGATGGCATGATAACATTTCCATTATGTGAGTTGTGGGCACATGTTATAGCAAATCTGAAGAGTAGAATAAAACATTAGTGTGAATGACCTGTGAGAATGTGGGGAAAAAAAAACAAAACAGAGTCAACCTGCAAGGTTTAAAGAAACACAGCTTTGATAACTGACAAAAACATAAAAAAAATTTGTTGTTAATAACTTATATTTGAGTAGTTTTTAAGTATCTGTTAAAATACAAAGAAGAAAAAGAGCCTTTAAAAATATCTATGTTGTCTTTCTGTGTTCAGGTCTATCTTACAGCAGCTGTTTTTGAGCTTGACTTTTCCACGGTTCCTTGAAGCAGGTAAGTCAAGAGAATGTTAAACAGTCAACTTTGAGTGAAATCGAAGGTAAGAATCTAGGCCAGGGGACATATTTGGGTCTCCCCATTATGTCTGTGACTTAAAAATGTCGTTGGTTTGTTTGTTTATATATTTATTTATTTTATTTCAGCTGATATGGAAGATGATGATTTCGGTGCTGCCCTGCCTAAAACAAGCTGTATCACTGAGCAAACTCAATATTTCTTTGAAAACAATGATAAATCCTTTGGTGGGATTGTAGACTGTATAAACTGCTCTAGGTAAAATTTCTTCCATATAAGTAATAACTTTGGGATTTTTATTTATTTTTACAAAAGAGAAGGACGCTGTTATAAGAAGCAAAAACATACTTTGGGTTAATTTTACCAAACTTATATAAGCAGGACAGAGAAGAATATAGGCAGGCAAATTACATTCTCTTTTTATTTGTTTAGAATTAACTTTAATTTTAATCTTTAAAGAATTGTAGAAATGCTTTAGTCAGTTTTTTGTTTTATAGTCTGTGCTCCATGAAAATTGTATTTTTATCTCTGTGACAATTTGTTTTCTTTTAATTTATTATGTCAACTTGAAAGCATTCTGCAAGGGATATGATTTTCTTTAGTCTGGTTATGTATCAGAATTTTTGACGGACAAGAAGATAATGCTATTTATCTTCTAATTTACCTTCTAGTTGATAGTGCTCATGATTTAAGAACTGTGAGTCTTATAAGGCAAACGAAACTATTCTATTTTTTTATTAAAAGAATTACTCTCCAGACACCATAAGGAGGCCTATTGAAGAGGGTATTTAATAATATGTGAAAAAATTGTATACTTCAGAAACATAGGATCTTGGACCTAGATCTGTTTCATACAAGAGCCTGCTGGGGTTTTGCACACATTTTGAGCTTCTAAAAATATCTTAGAAATTAGAATTAACAGCCAGATTTCAAACAAAAGAAGACAATATGTCACCCAGGAAAGAAAGAGATAGCTTTAGAGAATGGTGAAGACACAGATATTTTTTCACTTCCATACTTCCTCCTCTGTGTTACTAGTATATGTTGGGTTTATTTATAAACTGAAAATGACCTTACTAACTTAAAGACCTTTTGCAGAACTATATGGACATAAAAATACAACAAATACACATCCAATGCACGACATGCCTACCCTATGCTTCTCTCTTGCCCTTCTCACAGACAGGTTTATGTGTTGGGGTTTTGTTTGTTTGTTTTTGTGGTTGGGGTTTTTCAGTGTTAATTGACGCTGAACTGATGTTATTTCTCAGTACAGCTACTGTGGTAGCAATACAGAGTTAGCTATTAACTCAATTAAAGTCATTTTGTGCTCTTTTCCATTTTTTCCACTAACAAGTCTAGTTGAAAGAGGGTATGATAGAAATGTCAAAAAGATTACAAAATTTGTTATAAATGTTTATTACTGTTTGTCAATGAAAACGATAAACAGTAGCAGGCAGACTAAATCTGTGAAGCTGGATTATTTTATTCTTATACTGTGTGTCCTTCTCAAATATGGTTTTCTTTGCTTCATTTAAACATAGGTTTTTGTTGGCTTTTTTTCCAGACTTTATCATGCAGAGAAGATTTCAAACACCAATCTAGTGTTCATTATTAGTGACAGCCAACTGCTGTGCCGTTCCTGTGACCCAAAGCCACTGATGCAAGCAGAGAAGCCGGGTATCCTTTAAAAATCATGTTATTTAATAGTGTGGATTGATTTTTGGCTATGGTATACTGGAATATATTTGGGGAGAAACGACCCACTTATCTACATGTTATTAGCATGGTTGCCACTGGAATACTTGAAGTATCAGGTATTTGTGGATGATATCACAAATCATGTGAAGCAGCAGTCTCTACCTCAGCAGAGGTAGAGAGCAAAGCTGTTATTTGTGAGAATTTAGACAGAAATGGGCTCACAGGAACTTAATGAAGTTTCAAAAAAAGCAAATGCAAAGTCTTGGTTCCAGGACAGAATAATTGCACACAGCCGGACAGGCTGGGGACTGAAAGAGATTTGCAGAAAAGAGCTGGAGGTTCATAGTGGGCAAGAAGTTGACCATGAGTTAGCACTGTGCCGTGCAGTAAAGTGGGCTGGTCACATCCTGGGGTATGATAACAAGAGTGTAGTCAGCAGATTGGGTGAACTAATCCATCCCATCTCTTCAGCACTGGTGAGACTACATCTGGAGTGTTGTGTGCTTCCCAGGACCGCACTGGCACACAGGAGGAAGTCTAGTGAAGGGCCCCCAAGGAGGTTAGCATCTGAGAGCACAGGCAAGGAAAGTCTGAGTATCCTGGGTTTTTTCAACCTTTAGAAAAGCCAAGGGTATGTCTGTCTAGAGAAATAACACAAAAAGGCCAGGATAGGAGTGTTTGGTCATGAAAAGCTGAGATGCTGCACTGATGGTTAGTTAATAAAAGCACTTTAGTGTGTGCTCAAAGACAAGAGCTCACTTATGGAAACTGCATTAGCTATCAAAGGCTAGAGTTCATCCAGCTGCACAGAATTTCTTCAGATCTGGCTGGAGACATAGATGGCTTACATATTAGGCAGTGTTCTTGCAACACAAGCATTGAAGTTAAAAGCATGTGAAAGACTGTTTTAATTTGCAACCACCTTCGTGCCAATCTCTCTGCTTTACCCTGTTCACTGCAGTCTATACCTGTAGGTGATGATGGAAACACATAAAACCAGCATGCACATTCTAGGTCAGGAGCAATTCACCTCAGCCATTCTCTTCTACATTGCCGTGAGGACAGCATGCCAGAGGTGGTAAATCAAACCATAATTTGGATTACTGTGACAGAACAGAGAAAACAATTAGTAATACCTCTGTCCATATCAGGAAGTTAGTTGAGACAGCCTCTCCCACTTCTGAAAGAAAAGCAGATGGTAGTACAGACGACTGTGTTTCTTTGGCACAAGCAGTGCATTCATTGCCACATTAATAAAACTGGAATTCCATCTACGCTTGGGCTGAAAAGGAAGTTACATTGGGGTGTCATGACAGAACTATGTAAACATAGCCTAATATTCTAATTGGCTTCAGTCCATGACACTTTGATTAACTGTTTCCACTGTCTGAATTTATAGACAGCACTCACTATAGAAAATGAAGCATGATGGATGGGAAAAAGGCACGTGACTTGCATTTCCCTATGAAGCCCAAAACTTCTAGAAAGCAGTAAATGACCTCAAATGGCAGCCAGAGCAGCTGGGTGGGCTTATATTGACTAAAGGCACTATTTTATTTTTATTCAACTGTGCAGTACTGAGCTATTCTCTCTTTTCTGTAACTAAGGCACATAGTGAAATGCAGATGTAGCATAGCATCACCCAAGCAGATAAAATGACCTTTGGGTGCTATTTAGATGATTATTATTACACTTTGCTTCCTTTTGGCTGGTATGGCTTTGCTTATGCATGGTCTCTTGGAATATTTTCATGTTTCAACTTCCCTTTCAGTTGAGCCACAGCAGAGAAAAGGGGAGATGACTCTGATAACATCTAAGTGAAGGCAGATGCAGATCTGTAGAAATAAATCCCCCTTCATCTTGCCTTCTCTTCCCTTTGGCCTCTCCACTTGTTGCATTGAAGCTGCTGTACTACTCCATGGTAGTGCATGAATAGGATTGCTTCAAGTGTAAATTAGAGCTACTAAGATAAGTTCTGGCACTTGATTATTTTAATAGCTTTAATATGTGTACTACCTGCAGTGGAATAAAAAAAGCTTAATATACTGAATGGTAACATAAGCAGTTTCACCAGGAGGCTGTTTTGCAGTTTGCCGTATCCATGCCTTTCAAGTCTGCTGCAATGACTTGTGCTCCTCGTTAGCCAGTGGCACATGTGAAGCACAGTGTTTACACCTAATCACCAGCAATTACAGATCTCAGAGATGTGAGCTAAAGCCATACTTCACATTTGCAGTTAGCTAATTAATAGCATGTCACTGCTCCCCCTTCCCTCCCGCTGTTAGTACGGACAGCATTTTCTCTGTCTGCCTTCATCACTGAAATGCTAATGGGATCTCATTAGTTCTCCTGTCATTTACTACAAAGCCTACAGTGGCACAATCTTTTCTATGATATTTGGGGTAATATAAGTGTACACATAATAGAACCAGTAGTTTTTATAGGCTTCCACTGCTGTGTTCAACCTGCATAGGGCATTACTTTTCCAAATAAGTTTCCTTGCTTTTACTGTGTTATCTTCATTATAGCAGAGTAACTCAGTGGTAACATAAACTATAACTATAAGTTAGGTGATTATAGTTTAGTTATAACTATAACTAACTATAACTAATATAACACCATTGAAAGCTTACTGCTTTATGAAATATTTTCTGCAATATTTGTGCAATGATAATAAAAGCAATACTGAAAATGTTAAAAGAACTCATCTTTTATTTTATTTCTGTTTATGGTTCTGAAAGTGTTCTAAAAAGTCTTGCAGGAAGTTTATTTTCTTGATTATAACAGTGAAAAAAAAGGGCATTTCATTTTGATTTATCTAAATGGTTTGGTTTGTTTTCTTGAGTTTAAACAAGGAACTGTGAATATTGATGTTTATTTCAGTACTATCTGAATTAGCATAAATCTTCTCTCCTGACACAAAAATAAAAACAGAATGTTGTTGATCCTGCTTATGTACAATGCATGCAAAACAGTCACAGTCCTTAACTAGAGAAACAGATGAAGGGCCAAATCCATGTGAAATGGTCAAACAGCCTAGATACAGAAAAGGTCCCGAAATCTGTTTTGATGAAGCCAAACAGGTAAAGCTGACATTGTAAGGCTTTAGGACCATCTTTAAAAACAATTGTAGGGCAGCTTTAGATGACCAGTGAAAACTCTGTTTAAATGTACCTTGGTGCCTGGTAACCTTCTTATCACTAAACATACTGTTCACTCTAGACCATAGCCACTCTATTTCAATTAACATAAAATTAACAGCTGCTTTCTTATCTGCCTTTCCTGTAACCATTGCACTTTCACACATGATTTCCACTAAAAAATCATCAGTGAGCTCATCAACAGTGAGCATAAAACTGTTGGTCTCTGTATGGTGCTGTGAAATGCAGTTTTCAATGGCTTGCACAAATAGATGATAATCTTGGTTTAGAAGTAGTATTTTTATAATAATGTTTCTAAATATTTAAATATTTCTAAATTATTAAAAATTTTATATGTGGTTCTAATGGATGTTCATTTGTTTCTAATTCAGCAAATTGTACTGCCCTTAGGACATGTTCTTAGCAGGTATAAAGTGCATTGCTTTACTGAAATCATCAAAACTATGCTGTTTAGTACTTCTGTATGGAATGCATAAGTTTTGAAAGAGAAAAATTATAACTGTGCCACATATCTAAATTATTTTTAATATTCTTTCTATATTACCTTTCAAAGGTATGAAACGGATTATGCTGAATTCAAGACAAAAAGTGCTGAAAAAGGAAGTGCCTGACATTAGATACAATAAATACTTTTAAAATGTGTTTTTAATGCCTCATTCAGTTTCTGCAATTTCTGCAGTGGAAAGATTGTTGCAAACCACTGCACTTAGTGGCTATAACTGCTGTATACCAAAATTTGTTCCAGTATGTTCTCTGCTTTTCTTATAATGAGGCATAATTATTGAGATGTCAGTAGTGTTAAAAAGGTCCAGAGACTTGGTATTCAATGTGTTTTTCTAGTAACCAAATTTTCTTTTAAAAAGGAAGTCTTCTTACTGGCCAAAAAATATTAAATAAAGTTGAAAAACCATCCAAAAGCTCTCCAACCATTGTAAATAATCCAAACCATCCTGATATGATTGTGTGTGAAAGTACAACTCTTGCTCACTAGCTTGGTGTGCTGATCAGTGTGTAAGTCATGTGTTTTGTAACAGTGGATTGTTTTGGTTAAGTTTATTTGCAAAATTTGCTGTGAATCTCTTGCTCTTGGGTGGATGCTTTCACATTAACTCTGCTAACTGCCAGCAATCTGCATGATATCTCATCTTGTATGTCTTTTTTTCTGTGTTTTCTTTCCTTTCCTCTACTTGCTACTTTGCCCGTTATTAATAGGATCAGCCTATATGCACAACGAGTCGTGCCTCTGCCATGACGTCCGCTCCTATCTTCATTTTTCTGCAAGTTTTCATGTGGTGTGGATGGTCAGTTACTTTCTCTAATTTTTTGTTTTGTTCTTGGCTTAAAAAATTAGCAGACTTTTTTACTTACTGAGCATACAAAAGAAAACAGAATGAAGTGAGTCTCAAAAGCAACAATCTGGAGCAAATTACTATTGCAATATTAAGGGAAATTAAATATGAAAAAAAAACCTGTCTGGAGCCTTATAAATCACAATTACTAGACACGAGGGCCTCTCCCATAGAACATACAAAGATAAGGGAACCTGTTGGGTTTATATGGTTGGCTCTTTGAGATTGCACATGTACCAGATGAGTCCACATCCTTCACTTTTAAGCATTTTTCCCTTGTCCTTGTTAAAATGAACAGAAGATTTTTTATTTTTTTTTTCCGCAGGGACAAATAAAGATACAAGGAAAATAGAAAAGACAGTCTATCTGTAAAAATAAAGCTTTACTTATGCCTAGCAAGGATGAGGGCTGTGTGTGAGTGTTGCTGTTGAGGAGAGTAAGGAGTTTTCACTGCATTCAAGTGAACACAACGGTTAATGATGGAAGATAATAGTGTGCATCAATTTGGTTAAACTAGGAATTCAGTAAAACAGTACTTTTGACTTCTTATTTTTTGGCAACCTAAACATATTAATTGCCTGATTACAGTGGAGGGTGAGTTTTTTCTTCTAATTAACTGCATAAGTTGCTGTATATTGACCAAGTGCAGACTCTGGGGTTTACAACGAAAGCCTAGGAAATTGAACTGTGTTGCATTTGATGGTGCGGGACTGTGTCATGAGTTACTGTGCTAGTGACATGTCTGCAAGAGAACTGCTGAGCTAAAAAGCCTAAAATGTGTGAGTGAAGGGGGTTCTGATCAACATTTTTGTTCTGAAAACCGCTAGAGGGAGATACTCACATGTAGCAAAGCAAAGCAAACTGAGGCAGAACTGGAAGCTCACAGGGCATTTCTCAGAATTAGTGTAATGAAACACTGAAAATTGTAGCAATTTAAAAATGTCGTTTTCTCAGTAATCTATATTCTCTCTATGCTTAAGAGAAGGTTCAATTAATATCTCTTGAATATAACTGAAAAAAATCTTTAAATTCTGTTCAAAATTACTCAAATAATAAAATGTTAAACTTTCTTAATCTGTAGCTAAGCGATGTAGTTTCCTGCAAACCTAGGAACTTGCACATCCATGGCAGAAGGTTTTAGGGAAAGGTGAAAGGCCTTTCTTTAAGCCAGTAGTATTTTGCATTAAAATCTAGATTAACATCTCATGTTCTTGCTCATGTAATTTGCTCTGCACATAGCTTTCTTTTAATTAAAAATCTACTGTCCAATGTACATAAAGCAGCAGAGACTCACCTTGAGCTGAATTCTTTATGCCCAAAATGTGCTTTCTACTTAAGATGAGAAACCCACAGAATATAAATTTAGTTGATAAGCTTTTGGCAGCAGAAAGTTATAAAGGTAATTTTGTTCATCCATCTTGTTTTTAATAACTTTGTGATTTTGGAAATGGGTTTTCTCTGGACATTAATCTATGTAGTTATATTAAAATCACTGAAGCCAACATAGATACAATCCAGCCGATCAGGTTCAGTAGCCTGATGGTTTTTTACTTTTCATCAAGAATAACAAAACAGTCATTATCACTGCCTCGAATGGCTTGCTCTTAACTTGTTCATGCACACTGGTTTTGTTTGCCATGCCTGAGAATAAAGAGCTGTACAAGTTTTTAGCCCCTACTGGGAATGTCTTATTTCCGTCAGCTTCCAGGGAAGTCAGTGGGAGCTTTGAGAGTGATTAGCAGTCCAGGCAACTGGATATATCTTGTTGTAATTGCCTGTGTCCCTGGTCTGTGCATGGGTAACTGTACACCTTTGACAGCTTCATGTGGTAGTCCAGACAAAGGAGAGCAACACAAAAATCTGTGAATGACAATGCACTGGAACCAGAAATGACTCTTGAGTAAATGCAAAGGTGTTCTCCATGTAATATGAAACTTTTAAAATACATGCTTATGAAATGTGTAACTTTGAGGTAATCAATTGATATCAAAGGCCAGATCAGAGGCTCTTTGGGCAGGTGTTGTTTTATCCTTTTATATGTCAGAGTAGCACAATGGGTTCTGATGAATTATTATGGTTTAAAAACAAACTTTTAGTACATTAAATAGTTAATAGTGCACTTCCAAAGGAGTAACAAATACGTTTATAGTGTTAGTGTGTACACAGTATACATATATATAGTATATGTATAGCCTTACGTATATGTATTTATAGTTCCATGTGTATTTTTAAATTTTTGGACTGGCAGTGTCTTTAAGGAAATGTTGATAAATAACAATGAATATGTGGGTTTCATACTTAACAATGAAGGTATGGTTTTATAAAAGCATTCATTTCCATTCTGAAAGTACCGAATAATTTTCATAACATGTGATGCTGTAAAATAACCCTATCTAAAGTTGTCATAGTAAGGCATGGCATGAAGGAGATGACATTTGGATTTGACACTTCTCTACCTCAAGCATGCAAGGAAATTTGACATGATTTATTAATGCAAGAAATTCCTCATACACTTCTGGTGAAATGAAAGTGGCTTACAACAATTCTTTCCAATTTCTCTTACAATTCTCTCTCTCCTCAAAGAGAATTAATATACAGACATAATTTTAAGACAACAAAGAGAGGACATCCCCAGCCGATCTGTTATTCAGGATTTTTGTGATTAATGCAATGGGCTGGAAAATTTCAGTGAAACTGCTCAAAAATAGTTCAGTGTCTAATTGTAGTAATAGAGTTAAAGATAAGATAATTCAAAGAGAAGATAAAATGATGTTGTATATCTTTGTTATAAGATACTTTAGAAGAAATCTCAAAAACAACATTAACATGAAACAGTTGAGAAGTTTTCTTAAACCTCAAGAAGAGGGGAAGTGTTTTCAAAAAAGGCATTTTGAAGACCATTCAAAAGTGGCATTTTTCTCAGTCTGGATTTAAATTGGGGATGGAATCCCACTTATTTCCAAGGGACTATTGATTGTTTTGATTCATGTAAATAAACACATAACCAGATTTCCTCCTCTTTTTTGATTTTATATTTTCACATTTCCTGTAATTTTGACAGCAGTTAAAGCACAGAAGAAAATTACAATGTGAAATTCTGTGAAGAAAAAAATTAATTCAGATAGGATTTACTGTACCTTCTTTGCCACTACTATTTTTGTCTTGGTTTAGGACATGAAAGAATTAACTGATTCCAGAGACAATATTTAGAAGTTGTTCTTGGCAGAACTGCTGGTTTACCGCTGCAAATTGGTCTAAAAACCTCAGAAATTTAATGTGGCCTTCATCAATATGAGGTTAAAATCTCACTGCTCTTGAAATGTGTGTATAAATATTGTATACTTTTGTGTAGTGCAGTTTAATGCTGTCATTCATAATAAGACATGCCTCTCCTGCATAAGGCTTCCAAGATATTCTCTACTGTTGTGAATTGTGAATTCTTTAAAAACTTCTCTGTGTAGTTTTAGGGAGAGAGAAAAAGATATTCAAATGCTTCTTTTCAATCAATATTAATATTACATTGTACGACAATTGACTGTAAGGGCAGTTGATAAATTGTGGTGTAGTTAAAAAAATTTCAAGGAAGCAAATAGAAATGGACAACAGAATGGAGAGTGTTTTCCAGTACCTATGGAGGTAGGATTGAATTATCAACATAATTTGCAATATTTGACCTAATGCAAGGTGACATAAGCTGAGTACTGTATAATTCTATTTGTGCAGGCCTACTTGCTTTGTATCTATACTGGATGTCATTTACACTTTAAAAATATTTCCCTTCATGTTATGCACAATTTTGTTCAAGACCTTCAGTTTACTTCTTCTACTCTCCAGACATCTCCCGTCTGTTGGAAATTTTAAATCTCCTGCTTTTCTTTCAACTCTTTCTTCAAAGATGACTGTTCTATGTAATTTCAGGGATAAGAATAATAAATACCAAGAGGTAACACTGAGTGCCGTTCACTGAATTCATGTGAGAGGAAACCTTTACTGATAATTCTGTTTTTAATGGTAGTCACTGTGAGGAAGAAGCAACAGGGTTATTTTTAAGTGCTTTAAATAGAATAAAGCTGCATGACAAGATACAATGCAGATGCAAATAGTGACAGAGCCAAACTAAATAAACCAGAAAGTTCAGTGCATCTTGAAATCTTAGCATCCTATTCCAAATCTGGTGCAGTAGAGTTCACTTAGGACTTCCTCGTTGACCAGAAACCTTAGGAATTTTGAACTTGTAGAGTGCAATCAATCAAAAAAAAGCAAAACCAAATACCAAAATAACCCCACTAAAAAACAAAACAAAACAAACAAAAAAAAAACCAACAAAAAAAAGAAAAACATAAAAAAGCCAAAACACCCCCCAAAAAACCCAAAGAAAAACCTTAAACAGCAACAACAACAACAAAACAAAACAAAAAGTGTGAGCCAAAACTATACAACTGAATTATAAAGCTAACACATGACAGAGATATGTCTGGAAGAAGCTATTGTTAATAAAGAATGGCAGCCAACATGAGGTATTTGCTTTAGGACAAAATTAATTTCTGTTTCTTTCTAAGGAAATTGAATGCTGATTTTTGGCTTTTGTTTGGGCTTGGGGTTGCTGGTTTTTTTTTTACATATAAGTTTCTAGAGGACACTCCCTGAATGCTATAATTTCTGATAATCTACTGAATCTCCTTTATCTGTTTTATCTGATTTTCCATATTTTTTCCAAACTGTTTTGGAACCAGCTTTAAAGAATACATTGTGTGCAGAATAAATGCCATTAAAAAATTCACCTATTAAAGCTGATATAAAGAACTCATTGAAGACCTTTTCTATGCCCAGTAATTACCAAATTCCGTCTTTACACCTCTATTAGGAAGCAGTTGCCCTAACCTCGTATTTGGCTTTGTGCTTTTGATTTAGTGAAAAATTTCTATTATCATTTTCAGTGTATTCTGGAGGGAGGTCATAAAAAACACCTTATCAACCCCTTTATTTCCTGTTTATATCTGATCTGCCATTTTTATGTTCTTTCTTTTTCTTGCCCATTTGAGTAAACTTGATTTCTTAAATACTAAGATTTCTTGATTATACTTGATTACTTGATGAATACTTGATTTCTTAAATACCTTTTCTCTATGACAGTGTATTTAAGTTCCCTACAGATTCCTGTAGGAGTGTTTATTCTGGGTTTTCTTAAAGGTTGTATGGTTTTTTGTGGAGGATGATGATGATGGTGTATTTTCATTTTTGGAGGTTGGGTTTTTGGGTGTGGGTGGCTATGGTTGATTTTTTTCTTAATTGTGACATTACTTCTACCTGATTAGTTAATGCAGTATTTCTAAATATTCTTCTAAATTCTTTTGAGGAACTTGCTTTTAGAGATACTACTTCAAGGAGTGGGGTTTTTTTCTGTTTTCTGGCGGAGGGAGGGTTTGTTTGTTTGTTTGTTAAGGGTTTTTACTTTTTTCTTGGGTTCAAGGTTGTACGGTTGGTGGGGGGGGGGGGGATTAATTGCTTTTGGTAACTTTCAGGTAGTTACCGCTCTTTAAATTGAAATCTTTTTGTTTGGATTTGTTTGGCCTGATGTCTCACACAATAAGGCTAAATGCTATTGCATTGTGGTCTACGGAGCTGCAAGAGCTATATAGAGTGACTCTGCTAATAATTTTGAACTGATCCTGTGCATCACTAAAGATTCAAAGATCGATTGTTCCAAAAGTCATTTATCATTTCCAAAAATGTGCCCTCTACATCTATATTGATAAGACTTCGATCCAGTCTTTATGTGGTTTCTCTAATCTCACATGACATTGTTATTGTCCTTTTGATCAGGCGGTCAGCAGTGTAATCCTGGTATTACATTTTTTATTATGAGACTCTGAAATTTCTTACCCACAGAGATTCCATCACACTTCCCTTTTCCCATAATAGATCAATGCTGTTGCATTTTGTGTCATCCCTTACATTGTACCCTTCTGCTGTATGTCCTGCACTGCCATTCTTACAAAGCTGTAAGACAATTGCTCTGTCCTACTGATTATTCTCCTTCCACCAGGTTTTGGGTATGTGTATTATTTTGGGATGGTTCATTGGTGGTTGGTCTTCATCCCTCTGTCTTGATTTTATGTTCCTAGCATTGGTGTAGAAGCACTGGGAAATTTTGCTTAAGGATGTTCTAATAAATTAAAGGTTTTTTAATGACTCTTTCTTATTTACCCTGATTGTACTTTTTATAGACACACCCACACACACACTCTCCAGCCTTTTCTGGGGTATATTAAGTATTAATTGCATATGCCTCAGTGGTGTGTCAGTCTGAACCAGGAGCTTTTCCCTGCCTGTTGGGTTTCCTCTGCTTTCTGTTCTAAAATCTTTTTGGTTTCTGTGCCAGCAGCCAGTCTCTGTTGCTGTTCAGATTCAGTCATTACTCCTTCCCTGTACACATTGCATCTGTTCAAGAAGCTTCCCCAGTTGCTAATATACCTAAATTCCTTTCCACCTACACTGTCTTCTTGCCATTGGAGGCTTGGGATCTCTTGGAAAATGGAAAGTGTCTTTTTATGCCATGGGTAGAGAATACAGTAAAAACAAGAGAAAGACCAAATATTTTCAGCCTTCAGAGCTATTTACAAATCTCAGAGTCATAAGACAAAGCAGTGAGGGGATGGCTGGAAAATTGTCCGGGTATTTTAGGTACTAATCAGAGTTTGTATCAATGCTTAGAAACAAGGTCTAAGGTGTCACAGGCTCCAGAACAGGTATCAAATGTATTTCAGGCAGACTAATGAATAGGTCCATCATGTGAAAGGTATAAAGCATTATAGGCAAAGTGGTACCGAAGAACAACAATTAATGGCAGGGAGAAATGAGGAAAAGTGGTGTGATTGCTGTGTGGCATAAGGAATAGTTACTGATGCATGACAGAACGCTGCATCTCAGAGACAGCCCTCAAACTGAATCAAGCATGTACAAGTAGTGCAATAGGAAATTCCTTTCTCATACTTGAGTAGAACATCAGAGGCAGAGAAAGGATTTTCATTCTCTTTGGTCATATCTTCACCTGCAGACCATATTCATTTTAATGTGCGATCATTTGATGAAATGGGCATAAACATATTTTGGTATTTGTTTTCTAATCTTGGAAAGTTATCCGTTCTTCTATCTTTTCTCACAATAAAGTCATACCCAGAATCATAGAATTGATGTAATTTTAAGGACTATAGATCATATTTATTGGGGCCCCCAGGTATATTCCATAGCATTTTTTGATTGATGGTGTAAGTATCCCATCTAGTTCATAAGTATCTGCTGTAAACCTTGAAAGTATTAAATCCTCCCATGTTTATAGTTAAAGTAATAATGCCACTCTTTGTATCAAAAATCAGAGGAACTTCCAGGAATTATTTTACTGTTATTTTAGCAAAATAACATATATAAGACCAAAAAGGGTGCCTCAAGGATCGTTCAAAATGTTGAAAACTAAGCTGTAGGTTACTTCTCAAGCAATCTCACTGTAATTAATATTAAATGATTTCTTCTTTTCTTGTCGACAGGAAGATTCAGCTGACTGCGGTGGGGCCTCTGGTCTGAGTCCATCACTGTGGTCTATGGTACCAATTCAGTTGGTCCTGCTTTGGCTGTTATCTGGCAGCAGACACTGCCAGTTATGACCTTGCTAAACCAAAACCTGCGTAACTTAATCAAGACCTGGCCAAAACGATAGCCTCAGTTCCATTTTTGAAAGGGTCAGCTATTGAGACAGCAGCAGAGCAGCCGTGCTCGTGTGGTTATCACGCGTTGTGAGACTCATCAAGGCACCACGATGCCTGCATGTTGGAGTGTCGGATCCTTAACCGTGTGTGAATGCTGCATCATCCACGCCATCCAAACAGATTTCTGTATGTGCTCCACTGGGGAAATCTAAAACCTTTTGTTTGTTTGTTTGTTTGTTGTTGTAATCTTGATGACTTTATGTAAAAGGGCTCCCCTAACAATAGCTTATGTATATGATTTTCATTTCTTTTAAGCTTTGGATATCTTGAAGATTTATATTCTTTTACATGAACAGTTGTTTAAAAATCAAAAAAAAAGGAAAAAAGAAAAGGAAAAAGGAAAATATTCTCCCCGATACACATTACTAGCACCATGATGGCTGCTTTTAGCATCAGTTTTGTCAAAACTAGTTGAGTAAAGTGAAAATATTGGCCTGTCTTCACCAGAAGCTCAGCATGATTGGAATGCTTTATGATGAGTACTTAATTCTTCTAAAATGAATCATGCAGCCAGCTAAGTTTTGGTAGGTTGGTATTGTATGTAGAAAGGAAGGAAGGGAGAAAACCACTGTATTTCAAAATACAAAGGTACTGGAAAGTGTAACTAAAAAGTGATTTTCATCTTAAACTTGGTGTCATCTTCTGTCAGAAAAAATTTAATTTCCATGTAATATTCACCTCCTTTTCACAATGCAGTTACATATAAAGCAAGTAGAAATTCTTCAAAGGCTGAAACAAAAATGCTTGTGAATAAAAAATGTCTTTGTGATATTTGAACGTTGGTTTCCAGGGGTATTTTGCATGATGATGATGCTATGTTATTGTTTTTCAGTTTGTTTTCTTTGATGGTAGAGTATAGTTCATTGAAAAGATAACTGAGTGATTCTTGTATTGTGTGAGAAATTGAACATTGCAATGTGTTGCAATCAAATAATATTAAATTATATTATGAAACAGAGCTCTGAATATACTGTGCAATGAAAAAGCTGAGAAAATAGGGTAAATATAGCTATCGTAACAAAAGGTTAAGGTGGGTTTTTTTACGGAATAGTGATCTCACATGAAAATCTGTGTACAGATATTTTAAGGATATAAAAATCAGATTTAACACATTTATTTTTGGAAGTATATGTTCTCTAAGGTTCATATCAGGTTCCCCCTTTGTTTCCTTCATATAAACCCACTCATAATATTAAAACTTATGCTGTTGCTATTTATTATTGAAAATAGCATATTTTACCGCAAAATTACCTGGTTGCTGCAATTAGAAAAAATATAAACAAATGGGGAGCCTTGAATCTATATGTATGCACATTGATACTTGATTGTGAATAATAACTCTAGAAGTTGTTTTTATACAACCTCATTGGTGATACAGATCGGTGCAGTAAATTACAATATTACAGTGTAGCATAGTGTTGATGCAAAATATGATTTGTGCTTTTTTTCCTAGTTTTCAGAACTAAACAGCTAAGACAGCTAAACCAATGAATGTGCAACTCTGCTGGTATTGTACAGTTCTGCTAACAACTGCAATATGCAAATATTAATATGGCACAATACACTAGCTCTTTAAAAAATAAAAAATGCAAATCATCAGTATATATATGCTGGCAATTGATTGATATATTTTTGATCATGCCAAAAGCTTAAAAAATGATTGGGCATGCATTAATATCCTATGAAAACTGAAGAAGCTACTCAAAGCCATGGCATGGCTTGAACGATCAGGTGTCTACTGTAGTTGTACTCATGACTGGTTCATTGTTTCTCATGTACCTTGGCTCCAGCTATGTATTTTCTCATGTTTGGGAATACAGTGAGTGAAAAAAATAAATCCTGACCTTTTGTTCAGTGATGAAATCTAGATTTTTAAAAAATATGTGTCTAGCAGTGTCATGGGGTTAAAAGTAAAATTAACTGTGTTGGATGACTTCAGGTCCTCCTCAGGGAAGGTGAGCCAATGTTGATGATATGGGTGAAGATAAACTTGGAGCTCTTCCTTCCAGTCATAGTGCTACAGTTCTGTTCACCCTAGCACCAGTTACCATCTGATACAAAAATTGGTTGAGTGTCTCTAATGCCAAGACTGCATCCAGTATTTTTTCTTAATGTGGTCAATTGACATTTTATGGGAGGAGCAAGTTTTTTAGGATTAGGCCAATACATACTGCACTCACTGCTTTTACTCTGAGGTTACTTTAAATATGCATTAGTTTGTGGTTTGCTCTTTTAATTTTTTGAAAGATTATTAGTATATTAAGTTCTCTATAGTTTTCACACAGCTTCCCAAAAGAAACCCTTCATGGACAAGTTACACTGTGTAACATTTTAAAACACTTTCATTATGCTGGTAGGCCCTACTTGGGGTGACTTAGTAAGCATTTGATTAGTGTTTGTGGGGAGACAGAAAGATGGCACAAAGTCATGCTGCCACAGAAAATATCTGTGGCTTTTACCCTCATCCCACTTCCCTTAGAGTGCTCAAATGCAAAAGGAGGGAGAAGCCCATGCCATGCCAACACATAGCCCTCCTGGGTGATCCAAAGAGGGAAATGTCCTTTGTTCCTCTCCTTTGCCCCTCTATATGACCTGAAGAAAAATGTTTCTATATAAACATTAGCCTTCCAGCTAACATTATAATGTTCTATATAAACATTTAGCCAACATTATACCCATCTGATAAATACTTTAGAAAGTAGTATTTTAAATAATTTGAAATTATATATTGGAATATATATCCAAGTGACAGTCAAAACTTTTTTTAAATACCCTGATATCTGCAAAATGCAAAACATAGATCAAAAATGCAATCTGAACTTTAGCTATCTCAAAATGTGCATACCAGTCTGATAGAAATAACTCACATGAATAAATAGAAATTCTCATGCAGAAAGGTATCCTTACTCTCACAGTGCATCATAGTCATCTTATTTTGTCTTCAAAAGAATAACCTTGATCCTAAGCTTTAATTTAAGATATTTTTAAATACAATATATTGCTAAAATTTGTGGTTTTTAAAGTCAGATAAAAGATTCTGTCCATGGTTGCTCAAATCCTTTAAATAGCACTAAGGGAACTGTTGGGACTGGTTCAGTTTACACAGAAGTCATGCGGTGTATTGCACATCTGACAAATAACCAACATTGAAGTTGTTACAGCATGGTACTGTGCAAAACATGATCTGAGGACTTAACATGAAAGGTTTCTTTCTATTTTTTTTCATTTAAACAACCAGCATTACTGCCAAAACACTGACCGTGGTCCATATTTGTAACAGGTTTTTAACATGACATAGCAGGTCTGATTGACAAGATTTTTAGGTCCTGTACCTTTAAGACTTTAGTATGATCTTTTTTCATGTTTCTAATGCTTGAGGCTTTACTGCTTAACTTGACAAAAACAACAGTGTTGCTGCCATTTGTAAGTTTTCCTACAATATTCCTTTTATTAACTTAAAACCTGGCCTTACTGGTTTCAAATAGGCAGTATCCCTTTTAAGTGACCTTTGCAACCCAAGTGTTACTTGCTGTGGTTGAGAGCTTTTTGGTGTCACTGAAGAGACATTAAGACCTTTTTTTCCCATTAACACATTAAAAACATGCTTTATATGACTTAATTCCAAAACACAACCTGAGTACCACTGATCCAAAAATTCAGATGCTAGCACACTGGTTATTAAGAAATATATGAATGCCTACAAGGCACTGCAATGCACTAGGGTGTTTTTGGAATGTTGACCTAAGGTGAAATCTTAATAACTCCTTTCTTAGTATAAATTTTACCCTAACTTCATCAGACATCCGAGCCTTTAACAAAGGCCAGATTTATTATTATTTTGTTCATACCACAATGTTAATATTGTTAATACTCATTGTACACTATTGTAAAAAGATTAAAACAAAGTGTCTGAAAACAATTCAAGAGTTTTGAAAAGTTAGCCTCGCCCTCTTCCCAGCTACTTGCATCTGTCCTGTTTATGATTTAAAAGAAAAACATCATCTTGAAGAAATATTTCACTGAGGCTAAAGGGATACTGTCTTGTTCAGATGCCATGAAATTGTGATTGTGATCTGACAAAGCTGTCTTCTCTTCTTGTGTTGTATGGAATGTCTGGATCATGCTTTCTGGGATACTTTTATTGAAATGCTCAGTGTGCGTTTCTGCAAAAAAAGACTTGGTTGCTCTTACCAGGCAATCAGGTCTTTCTCCCTTTTCTTGTGTTCTCTTGACACTTTTGTGGAACTTGACAAGCCTGGAAAAAAATAATTTTTGTAAAAATTTGTACAATAATGTTATAAAAAAGTTTATAATCCTAGAACTGTTGTGTTAATTATTGTGCAAAAACAGTATATTCAGAATAAAAGTTTATCATTTAAAAACAACAACTATTTTACTGTTCACTCTGTATAATAAAAACGTAAACAAGATATACTTGCTATAAAATACTTTTGAGTTTCATATAATTATACCCAAGTGTCTGAAGAGAGTGAAGACAGTGACTTAATGCTGGTCTTCATGGGGTTCAGAGAAGGATGCACAGCAAACCTTCATTTCTGTTTCATTTGTGACTGTGAAAATTTAAAAAAAAAAAAAGTGGGAAAAAATCTAACCAGTGAAAACTGAGAGTCTGTAAAGCTCTCAGTAAAATAAGTCTGAGGCAGCTGAAGTATCCCTGTTGTCCTGAAACAATTGCTTTTGGAAGTATTGCCATTTGCTAACTTGTAAACACTGCTGAAGTCCAAGAGTTCATTCATGTGGAGAAGCAGAGTAAAATCAGATGGCTCAGATGGGTCCTGCCAAAGTTGTTGCCCCCACCTCTGACCAAGACTGAGTCATGGTTCAGTCAGCTTCTGTACTGCTGCTGTTCTTAGATAAGCACTATATTTAAAGTGGATGTATGTACCTTTGATGCCTTGTCTTAAAATCAAGAATCAAACACGGTTAGAAAGGAAAAAGGGATTTTACTTCTGTATTTATTTTAAGGATCCTTAGATGCACTACGTCCAGGTGGAATGTGCCGAAATACACACCACAATGCACACACATGATAAATCAGATATAATGTTATAGGTCTTACTAATTAGCATATCTATCAAAAATTCCCCAGTGAGAGGCTCGAGTGAACCCCCCTCCCCAAGGAACCTTCCCCTGGATGGTTATACCTTAGTTTACAAAATGTGCTCTGGAGAGGACCTTGGTGTCTGGGGCACACTGATCCCTCACTGCGAAGCTTCTAAGATGTTCAGTCTCCTAGCTTGACAAATAAGTCTAAGAATGTAGGCTAAAAAACACTAAGAATACAAAAGTTATAAAAAGGTATACAAAAGGGGTATAAAAGAAAAGGCAAAAATCATCATGGCATCACCTTAATAAACAGGCTCGGGGTGCTCAGGAGGTGCTTCGCTGGGTTTCTGACTTCCTGCGGTGGCACTGGCAATCTGTCAGAAGTGCAGGGCAGAGGGCTGAAAGTGGCAACTGCTTTAGAAGCCTGATTTTAATCCTTGATTGTGAATGTGTCACAGCGGAGAGAAAATGGCTGTCGTAAAATTCTGATGGATTTACTGAATCCCTGAGGAGCAGATAAGAGAATAAGAAATCAAATGCAGATTCTAGTGCTGCAAAGTAATAGATAACCCATGTGGAAATGCTACAAGGCAGTGCATGACACTGTGCATCAACATCCAGAGATTACCAGCCTCAACTAGATTAAACATTGCTTCCTAACTACATGATTATCCCCACATGCTGAACTCACTCCATCATGTTTTCTGTAGGCTAACTGCCATTGACATGTAGAAATAAATAAACCCCCAAACTCCCTTTCTTGTACATATTTAGTTTAATTGCTGTATTACAATACACCAGTTATTATGTAAAGGAGAAGCCACTCCTGGACGACACAAGGTTTTTCCCCCACAATTCTGGAACTTATAATCATCTTTGACTTCATCAGTTTGATATGGGAATTGCTGCACTGCAGTGAGATATTCTAGATTCATTCCTAGGCAAATCCAACCAGAATGCACTTGGCCTGTCATATTGTATTATTTTGAGAGATGACTTCACAGTGTCCAATGCAGCTTTTTTGCTGCTAACCATCTACAGAAATCAAGACATGTAACACGGATGTTACAAAATGCCTTCATTGTCACATCTATTAGTCCAGTGCTCCTTGTAATGCTTGACTGAAAAATATGCCCACCCTAAATGGTACAACATTTTCTCTGTTGCAAAAGACACTGAAAACAATGTCTCTCTTTCCAATAATCTCTTAGGAGCTTTTGTTCACAAAGTGCATATGGGGGAGGAGGAAAGAAAAACGAGACTTTTTCAAGAGAATGTTTTAATCTAAATTCTAACTGTATTTCTCCTAATTGTTTTAAATATATAACAATTACTCTCCTCTTCTGATGGAGAATATCACATTGTCAGGAGCTGGCCTTTCCTTTTGAAACCTTGTTCAGAAACCCAGACACCTTTTAGGAAAGTGGTCCCTTTTAATACAGCACCTGCCCTTCTCTTTCTTTTGGGGTTTTGAATCTTGTTTTTCCTCTGGATGTTAGAAATATTTCCTTGACTAGATCTCAAAGTGTACATCTAAATTGTGTAGAAGTGGTATTGGAACTTGGTAATAAGTGTTTCCTTTGGGAATAAGTGTTTCCTTGTGTTTGTGATTTGTCTCACCTAGCTGTAGTTGTCAATTGCTCATGAATTACTCTACAGTCAACAGAGTGTAGGAGTTAGGTATATATGCTGCAAGGCCCAGTCAGGCTTTAACCACTTGGCTGAATCACTAGAAGGTGAATTCTTTAAAAAGACTTTTCTGCTGTTTTTTAATTGTATGTCTTTTCAAAGAGCGGAGTTCACATATTAAGTAAAATCTGCATCTTCTACTTCATCCGTTACTTTTTTGTTTGGGTTTTTTTAGCACTGCTAGTTTCTGACAGCTGTTTTGAGAAGGAAATATGACATATAGGACTTCAGGGGTATTCACTCTTCTTCTTCGAAAGTATCTTTCAATTATTTTTTTAAGCCACTGAATTAGTTATTTCATAAACAAAATAAAACATGTGGAGATGGGAATGGAATCTTGCTCAGAATTTCCATTTTAACTTTTGTGGGTTTAACCCAGAATCTTGTGACCCAGACGCTCAGCCTCTGTTCTGTGGCTTGATTATTAAAAAGTAATATTTTTGAGCATTGTAATACAGACAATATGGAAAGGTTAATTAACATGCTTGGAACGCTGACTAACAGCACAATGTTTTGGTACATGTGGTTAACATGTATTATTCCTTTAGGCTATTTTGAGAGTCCAAGTAGTGCTCATTACAGTACTAGTTAGTCAGTTTGCCGTATAAGCTCTGGGATCTTCAGGAATTAATTAATCTACAGGAATTAATTAACTCTAAGAGAAAATTGAGGACACTGAAGGTCTGCTCTACCTAAAAAGATACCGTACTGCATAATTTCAAGTGGGTTAGAAATTAGGAACATTCTTCTCTCCTGCTTGGCTGTAGTCTGCACAAAAAAAGAAAAGAACCCATATAATGATAAGTTTTGCTTTTGAGATCTTTTGGGAATACCAGTGTGGGAAATAACAGGCAGGGAATCTTTGAGAGTCTGGGGCCAAATAATATGCAGTGGGATTCACTAGGTGAGCACTGTGCTCCTGGGCTGAACAGGGGAGGTCCATGCCACATAGACATGGAGTAGGGAGAACTATCCCATCCCCAAGCCACTGGGGGTCTTACTGCAGTTGCACTTGCATGCACACCTTTCTATGGAAATTGAGGAATGAGGATGCTAGATCCAGAGAAAAAGCAAGCAGTGGAGACGTGCATTCAAAACGACTCCTCTGCTTTGCTGGATCAGCCTAGTTCCTAGGATCAATGTTCTGGGCTCAGTAAATTCTCCCTAAGGCAAGGCAGCAGTGAAATCTAGGCTCATAGCTACCAGGGGATGATACAGGCCTATGTCTGCTTTAAAGGCCATTGCTATGCAGACATAGAGGAAGAGATGCCAAACTCCAGGCTCTGAGAGGAGCCTGTTTGGTGTCTGTGGTTGGAACACAGTCTGAGCCAACACTGAATGCCTTCCAAAGAAGAGGGGAGGTAGTGGTGGTGGTGAAGGGGATGTTACTCATCCTTTGCATCATGTACTTCCACGTATAGTACTTGCCTCAAGAATGTAAATTCTGGTTTTAGTCTTTCTTTAGTCTGAGAGTATCTGTGGAAGAGGGAATCTGAGCAGTTACATTTAGAGGCAGCAGTGAAATCAAGCCTACAGGTTGGATAGCTACCTTGAATGGTCTTGACATCAGGCTTTTGAAGACGTCTGCAATAAGAAGAAGAGTAAGAAGCTTTAAGCATTTGTTTTCCTTTTGTTAATGCAATTTTATTTTATTTTTCAGAAGTTGTTATTATTCCATTATGGAATGGGAAGAAATTAAAAAATAGGTAGAACTTGAAGATCTAGAGAGTTCTGGAAAGGTTAAGTATGTAACTCTAACTATGTGCAAGATATCACAGTTTTGTTTGTTAGGGAACCCAAAGCCTGACTAAGTCACATTTTAGTTCATAAATGCTATGATTTGGGATTCTGAAACTAGACAATGTTTCTAGGACATTTCTGAGAAGGCTATTTATATCATTAATCACTTGAATTCAGTTTTCTGATTTTTTAATATTATGTCTAGTTCTAATCTAGCAAGCCATACAGTGTCAAGCTTTAAAATAAATCCTTAATTTTCAGCGAATGGAAAGTCTCACCATCCACAAGGAAAGCAATTGTGCTGAAATCTAAGCATTTAGGATTAGGAATAGGAAGTATTATAGACCCCAGATTTGGTTTTAGTAGACTATTTTATGGCTTGGAAAATGTGTTGCTCATTGATCATCAAAATGTTCCATAACCACTTGTGATGATATCCAACTTTGCATAACCCTGTAGCTGAGGCAGTAGCATGGAAGAACAGTGGTGACAGATTGCTTGTATTTCAGCTGGACATTGCTTTAACTCTCAGATCCTGGGACAGTTCATAAAGTTTCCTTTTCTCAAACCTGATTTGCTGTGCAACCAAAATTGTGAGGGTAACTTGGCCAAGAGGAAAGTGAATTGTAGCTAGAACATCCTGCAGAGAAGGCACATCTGGCACCAGAGTAGTGCCTCCTGCTCTCCCCAGGGTGCACCCACCTGGCTGAGGTGATTGCTGAGCAATGCCAGCACTGCCTGATAATTCTCTGGGGGTGTTGGGAAGGGCTGTGTGCCTAGCTGGAGCAAACTGGTGTATCTGCTTCCCTGTCTCCATTTATTAGCAGCAAGAAATTCAACAAACTACATAATACTTGAGCTGTCAGCTGCCTAAAATTTCACTGAGAAAAAGTGTAAGTCAGAGACAATAGCTTCCAAATGCTTCCACACCTCTTGGGGGATATAGGTGTTAAACTAAGATTTTGAAGTATTAAGATTTTGGGGGAAAGTATGCACACAGACATAAATATTTTTATGCCTTTTAGATGCTACCCATGGGCTTCTAGCAACCTGCCAGTGTGCTTTGCTTTCCAAGGTCAAAGAGCCCACTGTGCTTTATTCTGGCAGACAACATGAGTAAAACTGTGCTTTAAAGCAGCTTTCATGTAAGGCCTCCTTTGCGAAGCGTGAAGGAGAACCTAGAGTGTGATATTTGATCTTTTAGAATCTCTACTTGAGTGAAATGCCTTAAATAGAAAATGGGCCTGTTCTGAATGAAAACCTATCCTGGGCACTGCGCAGATAGGCACCTTTATTGCTTCCAGAAGAAGTTGTCTCATGTAAATGGATATTCTGTTACCAGAGAGCTCTTTTTTTAAATAGCTTTAATAGCCATTTAAAAATAACAGAATAGTGTGGAATGCTCTGTTTTACAGCTTAGATGTATTCACCCTGCTGTAACTAACCCTGGACTGCCTTCACCATCTCTGAGGCTTTCGCCTGCAATTCAGTTGATTTACAAGATCCAATGGATCCCAGAATCGAGTTCTAAAACAGTGCAGATGAGGATGATAGTAGTTAACAGTAGAACAGTTTTGTTTGTTTGTTTCTTTTTTCCCCTGCTAAACATACCCACCCACCCAGAACATCCAGATTACAAAGCTTTAATAGGTAGAAAAATATATGTATGATTGAATTGATTGCCATTAGGAAACACAATATTTGTCTTTGTTTCATATCAGTATCTTTCTGCACTATGTTATGGTGTTTTTTTCCCAAAGTTTATGACGTGTGTATAATGAACCTGTATCAAAACAAAGCCCAGCTCATCCATTTTGAAGTGCAACATGAAATGAGTGCTATATTAGTTATAAGCTTTCTCTAATAACTACAGAAGTTTTTATTAAAATTCCTTTTATAGGGAATTTAATAGCTATAGTTTTATAGGTTATCAGACACAGCTTGAAGTCTTGGAAAAATTAAAGTCAGATTTGCCAAACCAAATATCTACTTTCAAATATGATCAAATCAGAAAAACAAAGTGGTTCAATCAGTAGTATATCACTCTCTATGTATTTCAGACTCTACCTGAAAGGAGGTTGTAGCATGGTGGGGGTCAGTATTTTCTACCTAGTAGCAAGTGACAAAAGGAGGGCAAATGGCCTCAAGTTGCACTAGAAGAGGTGTAGATCATTATTGGGAAAAATTTCAAAACTTAAAGGGTTGCCAACCATTGGAACAGGCTTCCCTGGAGGTATTTGAAAGACGTGGGAGTGGCCATGGCTTAGTGGTGAACATGGAGATGCTGGATTAACACTTGGACTTGATGGGCCTAGAGGTCTTTCCCAACCTTAAAAATTCTATGATTCTGTACTAGGGAGGTTGTATTTAAATTGTAGGTAGAGACTCAGTTCCTTCTAACAATGTTGCTCATGATAGATGATCTGTCTACTTAAAACTTTAGGGTCTGTTTGTCCAAAGTTAAATACTTAAAGTTGTCTTGTGCTGGTTTTTTTTCTGTTTGTTTCTTTGTTTAGGGTTATTTGTTGGTTGGTTTTGGTTTGGGCTTGGATTTGGGTTTTGGTTTTGATTTTTTTTCAGATACTGTTGAGCATCATAATGCACTAAGGAAGAGTTTTTATTTTCAAGACTGCTCAACATTTCTCTCTCAAGAGCAGAAACTGAAAGAGCAGATTGAAGGATTACCCACTTCTAAAAAACAGACATATTTACAGATAGTAACCATTCTTTGGGGGGAAAAGAACCCCACTAGATAAGCCAGACTAGGTAAGATAGCTGCTCTTTCTCTGGCTGATGGCAGCAAGAGTCACTTAAGAATACAAAGCCACAAGATGCCAGACTCTGTGTGGGTTATGCACAGTGTGCAGTGCACAAGCAGAGACTCTCTGAGGTTCATGCTGATATCCAGTGAAGTTGGCATCCATAAGCTTCATTGCATCATTTAGGACAGTGACGATTGTTCTCTGTCACCTGCATGCCTGACTCGTTTCTCCTCCTCCCTGGCCCAGGCAGGCTGCCCACAGACTTCATCCCCTGTGCTCAGCAGTGCAACCCCAGCAGTGCTGCTTGCAGCACCTACAGGCACCTTTCAAACATTTCTGCACACAGAGAGTTACCCTCAGCCTCTGCCTCTGAAGGCATTGCTCACCATTGGTCAGAAGAAAGCCTGATAGATGAAATTCATAATTAAAGCCACAGTTTATAAAATTTGAAAAGTATGTCTGGATACAGTTTGTCATGGAGCAGTGCAATCTCTGGCGGTGCCAGGTGACTGCCTTTTGGAAGCATCGGGTGGCCTGCAATTATTCTGTTTAACTTTTGCTTATGCAAAAACGATCAACTTCATGACAGCATCTGTTACTAACCCAAAGGTTGTAGATGTCCAACTTACATTTATATGAAATAGAACCAGATGCAGGCTATAAAATGATCTGAATATTTTTAAAATTACTTCACTGATATTTTGTCTCATATTTTCTTACAATTCATGATTAATATTTTTAAAGGTGATTTATCTTTCATCTTGGGTTCCACTGTTGTTGACTTAACCTTAAGAAAGTGTGATAGAGCTTGAGAAGGAATATCACTGGCTGAATGTATTTTTAAAATATATTGCAATTAATAAAACATGAATTAAAGTCTGTATGGTTATAAATTATGGATATTAGAAGAAAATTATGTGTTCTTTTTTTCTTATTTTTCTCTCAAAAGCAGGATAAAGCTGAAGAATATACTGCTGTGGATGATAAAACTATTGCAAATAGATTAACAGCTTTTGACTCAACAACTGTGATTGGTAGAATATGGTAGAATATATTGGTAGAATATATGTAGCAGGCTGTCTCTTTCCCCTTTTTGTGTTACTAATAGTACGTTATAACAATTAAAGGACAAAGTTCTCATTTTATTTCTGGTGGCAGAAATTGAAGAAACATCTGTCCTGAAAGAAAAATGGTATTTATGGAAAAGCTTTCTGAGGTTTCTGGTAAGGCCGTATGGTTGCTCCAGCAAACAATATTCAGATAATTTTCAGGCAATTATCTGAAAACCATAGAACTTCTGAATTAAATTTAGCACTTGTTTCACTTTATTGCTGGGGGCAACACTGCACATGCATGAAGCCAAGTATGTGTTTACATAATTTCACTGAATAAAAGTGTTTAACAAATAATACATTGCTGTCTGCAGTGGGAATTCTGATATGCTCCTTTTTGAAGTTACTTAATGCTTGAGATATGTCTGCTAATTTTGTCTTCACAGCTTTTTTTAGTGTTACATATATTTATTCTTAAAAAGATTTTAAAAGTTAAAAAATACTGATATTAAGAATTATACCTTAAGCTCTCAATTGCAATTTTCCTGATGCCAAAAAAAAAAAAAAAAAGTAATAAAAAGGACAAAATGTGTTCTCTACAAGAATTTTTGAGGTTATTTCAACAAATGGCAACATTATCAATAAAAACCTATTTGAATCATACCATAACTCAGGACTTATGTGACACTTGGTGACACATCAAACCTTCAGAGGGAAATGAAATAACTACTAAAATTTAGATGAAATACCGTGAGCTTTGTTCTTTGTAAAAAGTCCATATTCCTATTGCAAAGATTGTAAAGAAAATACTCCAGTCATATTCCTTTCATTTTCCAAAGCAAATTGTTTTTTTCTAAAGCATCTGAGGAAATTAATGTATTTTAGCTTGTATGAAATACAGAGGTCTGATGTAATCCACAAATGCAAGGTGGAAAATAATAACGGAAGTTAGTGTAAGGAAAGCTGATGATGTATCCAACAACTCTGCTGTCATGTTTGTGACTTGCTAGGCAAAGGCTATGAAATAACTCTTCCAGTTTTCTTGCTTTTTAGTTTGTTTTTAGAAAAGGGATCTTTAAAAACTGTACAGTAAAATCCTGTGCTGTGAAGGTGGGGAGAAACTGGAACAAGTTGCCCAGTGTGGATGCCCCACCCCTGGAAGTGTTCAAAGCCAGGCTGGGTGGGGCTCTGAGCACCTGATCCAAAGATGAAAGGATGGATATGGGTATGCTTTTTAAGAACATCAGTGGACCTTCTTGGAATTGCTAACTGGTCATGGTATCATAGAGCTATTCCATGTCATCCCCTAAAATATCTGTCTGACCCCACCACCTGACCAGAGAAGACAGTTCCGGTTCAGAAATGTAAACTATCACATTCATAAATCAGAAATTTATAGTGTTAAACCTCTGTTGAAGTGAATCACTACAGATTAATACCAGGCACAACTGTTTTATCGACTGATAATAACTCCCATATAATAAACTTGAAAACATGGACCTTTTTTTGGACCTTTATTGTCTATGCAGAATAGTAGCTCTTGTTATCTAGGCTAAATTCATTCTCACATTAAGTGCCAGTTCAGTACTTTAGTCCAATAAAAACAAAGTGGTTTTTATTTATAAAAAAATTATGAGCTAAATTTGAGATTCTCTGTTGTTCAGCAACTTAGTTTCTTAGCTTTGCAAGTCCATTTTCTTCTTATTTTTCTACAAAAATAAAAATTTTGGGGGTGGGGAGGGGGCTTCTTTTTTCCTTTTTTCCCTTCATGCACCTACACATTTTACACTGTTTTTTAAACAGCTGTGTTTGGTAGTTTAAGTGTTTCCTTCCTTTTCCACGAAAACATATGCCCCAGCAATCACCAGAAACTGTACGGTGACTCATGAAGCTTATCAGAACACTTTTTTAGAAAATAAATTAATATAATTCATTACTACAGGGCAGCATTTACAATCTGTGCTAGGAAGATGAATGTGGGGTAATGCAAGACATATGTGATTTTCTTTTTTATTGGTGACTCTTTTTTTTTCTGAGATCTGTGAAAATGGATTAATGATACATTTTTCTTACTCATATCCGTGCCCCAATACTCATCTTGGTCTCCATGCAAAATCACATAAAGTGGAGAGAGGCTTTGTTTAAAGTTCAATGAAGACTCAAATATGAGACAGAAACAAGAACGTCATAACAATATACAAATAAATAATGAATATATGAGATCAGTATCTGGCAAACTTAGGGCATGTGAGCATCTCATGTGAGCTGTCCTGCTGACTTCAGTGGAAAGCTCGCGTGATTTGTTGAATTATCTAAACTGAAATTCTTGCATTAGACACAGGAATAGCTTTAAAGTACATAATTTGCTTCCTTCTCTTTGAGGACTGCATGTTCTTGCAGAAGAGACATTGAGGTCAGAGCACTCCGCCTCCTTAAAAGTTTATGCTCTGGGATAATAATATCCATTTAAAGAAATTAAACTCTTATTCTTGTATACACTTTTGAGATCATTGCTCCAAGTTCAGCATTTTATCATTCCTTTGGTAGTTATTCCTTTTCATTCCCTTGAAAATGCCACAGCTTCATCAAGTGTGGCATCAAGCATCTCATCAGTTTGGACATGCAGTGTTTTAAACATTAGTTTGCTGAGATTCTGCTTATGGTAAAGTAACAAAGAAAGGGGTTCATAGTCAACATGGGAACTTAAGTGGGTCTCCTCCCTCCTTGCAGAACTTACCAAATATCAGGATGAGCTTTGCTGCCCACTGTTTCCAACACACATACTAGAGAAGGATCATTCTTTGTCAAGAACAGAAAAAACCCTTCAAAGACCCCAAAAATCAAACCAAAAGTCCAACATGATATTGCATTAAAGCCAGAAAAGACTGTGGCAACAGAGTTATGAGTTGTCCAACTTCCATGGACATCTCTTCGGAAGGACAATCGCTGCTAATTTGTTACATGATGGTCCTCCTAGCAACAACCTACCTCTTGTGGGATGTGTTGATACCTTTACCTCCCTTGTCTTTCTAGGACAGGCTGTAAATTCTCTCTGTCTTGGTAGCACCTTATTCCTGTTAGATTACTTAGGGAACTGTTGTGTAGGGTCAACCTTCATTCTCCTTTCCAGTCCTATCCTGATAGCTTCTCCTGTTGACAGAGAAAAAAAAAAGATATGTTTGTATGTAATAAAAACATGTTTATTATCCTTGCACTAGTTTAGTGCTTTTGAATGCTTTTTCAAAATAATATTGTTTAATCTAAACTGTGCAGATTTGAAATTTTATTTTTCTCTTCTGTTTTGGATGAGATCTTTTTCTTCTTCCTGGTTTACATCTATGCTGACAGATTTATGACATTGCTACTATGTTTTCTCAACTATAACAGTGCAGACAACTGCTCCTAGCAGTGAGAAAGTACCTGTGTAGGACTTAGAAATGATAGGTGTGAGATTTGGGAATGGCTAAGATACCAAGAGCCATTACCAACAAAAAGTCAGTGTTTGTGGGATGTTGCTTTGTCCATAACACCAGTAACTTCTTCAGTTTCATAAAGCCAGATTTTATCATTGCAGTTTGGGCTGGAGTGGTCGCTATGGGATGTATCAGAAGACAATGGCTTCATGCAGATTAGAAAGGAGGAAAATTCTCCAACATGAAGGTCACATCCTGTCTGTAACCAAAATGCCATCTGTGTAGAGCAGCAGAGGAGGTCCCAGTCCCTTCAGCATCCTCTTAATATAATTCAAGACACTGCAGGGTTCCTGTAGGCCAGAAGCAGTTATTCTGGGTCTGAAGACCACAAACATTTTGCTATTTTAATTGTGGTGAATGGAAAGTAAGAATTCAATGGCTAGACTAGTTCATGTAAAAGCTTGCACATTAAAAAAAAAAAATTAAAAATTCTTAGATTAGAGGCAAATCTCCATAAGCCATTATCTATGGCTCACCACAGGCGACAGCCTTGGCTGAAGGTACACCTCCACAGTGGGACTGCAGGGATAAAGCTGTTTCACGAGGCATGTAGCACCAGCCAAATTCCTAATGTGGGACAATTCTCTAGTTACTCTGTGAAGTTAGACTGAATTTAAAAATGAGGCTGGTGTATGGATCCATCTGCAAATGCTAATTGCAAAGTCCTGTGGATATGGGGTACATTATATGTACTTCAACTGTGTACTTCAGAGCCTTGATCCCATTTCTAATCACAATCAGCCTAAGGGAAGAAACAAGAGAAGCCTTATTAAAAAATGGGCCCAAACCCAACCATGTGAATATGCATGACCATTTTGCACCAGTGTAACCTAGGTAAAGCAGGTGACTGACCCAAACGTTTATAATAAGATCTCTGGCTTTAAAATTTATGGGTCACACTCCCAGTTCATATTCACCTCATCTAGGATAAAATGTATCTCTCTGAGAATTTGTTGGCATTTCTACCCAGTTAATTACTGCTTTTTTTTTTTAATTTTCTCATACTTTTTTATAGGAGTGTAGTTTCCCATTTCACACTCAGTACTGAGACAATGCATTCCCTGCCCACAGGGCTTTCATCTACAGACGGAACGCTCAGGGCTACGTTATCTTTGTGCTGGAAATATGTACAGCAATTGTGAACACTTGCAGGACTCTCCCTAACAGCACTGTTTGGGCCTGAGGCTGAAGTTAGAGTCTGCCTAAAAAGACAAAAAGAGCTGAGAGATGATATTAAACCATTATGGCACAGACCAAGTCCATTCACGTCCCCCAGGTATTATGAACAGGAAAGGTTAAGCAGGTGGCTCAGCTAAGTCACTTCAGATGTATAAGACAGGAATAAATACTTGCAGTGTGACACCCACACTGATGTGTTGCTGGCTCCAAGCAAAATGCAGTGCGTGTTTATGAGAGCTGTGAGCTGCTCTGAGCCTGGTACAGGCTGGGACTCTGCATGAGCAGACCAGCCACATCCCAGAGTGGGTGCTGGCTCACAAGCAAGTTTTTCTTGTTGCAAATCACTGACTTGGGTTGCCACAAGGCAGGATTTGGAAAGCAGCACCTCAGCAACTTAGCTTCTGGAGACAGCACTCCTGGAAGAAAATGCAAGTCACAAAATTGTGAGTGGCATCTCATTTGCTCCAAGTACTTCAGTATTTTTTGGCAAAAGCCAAAAAAGCCACTAATAAGTGAAATCCACACTAAAGGTTTCTGTCCCAATCCTCCAGCAATGTCAGCATGGTACCGGTATCAAGAGAAGAGAAGTTAGTCACTAAAAGTGGAAACATCGCTCATCCAAAACAGTGCCCTGGTGACTCTGAGAACTCGGTGTTTATGCCATAGGGTATAAAAGGAAAGATAGATATAGAAAGAAAAAAATGGCTTGACAGTTTATCTGACGATGATCCAGTTAAACAGGAAGACAACCCCTCTCGGTATAAATCTTTACAGCTTTGATGAAGCCTCTGCTTGGCTGCACCAGCACTCATGACTCTAACTCATGATTTTGATTTTGAAATAACAGCTCAGCAGTCCTTTAGCTTTCTCATTTCAGATTACCAGGCTGCAAAGGCATTGAAACTTCCCATAAGCTTTGGGAAAAAAACCCAAAAAAACAAAAAACCGAGTTTTTAACACTAGGCCATTGGTTTTCTCTGTGTGCAGTTTTTTGACTGAGGAGAAGAAAGCTAAAAGGATAATTTGATTGCTTTACTGCATATTTTGAATTCAAATTGACTGTGGGCTTTTAAAATGCAAATTTAATAAACCAGGGCTTAGATACACACACTTCAGTTTGCAGCTGCTTCTAACGTTAACCATTTATGCTGTAATGAGCATGAAGACGAGAAAGGAAAATTGGGTGATGTTCAGCCATGACATATGGACAGAATTTTGACTTCTGTTGTCTTGGAAAATCATCTTTAGTTAAAAAAAATTCAGGTATTCTAGATCTTTGGCAAAACTGAGGTACATAATAGAAACTTAGCCAAAGTTTTCTCAGAGTTAGAAAGGCTGAGCATTTGGTTTGACTTGAGTTGTGAGTAAAGCTTAGCTCTGAATCTTGTTTTTCTGCCAGGAACCATGCAGGTTTCTATTGAATTCCTAAGTTGGTTTTTTTAAGAAAAGCATTTGTTCTAGAGTCTTCCAAAATTTAACACCCATTGGAATAAATGCTTTTTCATGTTTATTCTTAAAATTAATTACTTAATTGAAAACTAAGCAAAGGAAAACCTTCAGAATCCTGAATATTTGGTCATTAGGACTTTCTATTTATAGCTACAGTACCTACATGTCTGGAAGTTGCCTACAGCTTCCTTTTTACTCAAAGGCCCATATTCCATAGTCACATACAGAGTCCAAAGCTAATATGAGTAGAGTAAAGCACTACACAATGTCAGGTTGTCAGAGAAGAAGTCCTGGGAGATGTTTTGCAGAGCCTTCCCGCCAGCAGCCTGACAACACCTATGTCAGAACAATTCTACACAGCAAGAGGCACAGTTTGCGTGAAGTACTTGGGAATTTACCTCCTTTTTTCTTGCTATCAGCTGCTATCACAATCTATTCCTTCATGCCTGGAAAAAGAAAATGAAGACGTTCCAGGTAGTAACACTTCTCCTCTGTGAAATCAGTCATAAAGGGGTATTCTGGAATGTCACAGCTTGTGTAACGTAATGCTTTAATTGGATGCTGTGTCCTTAACCACCTGCAGTCCAAAGACGTCAACTTTACTTAAACTTTAGAAACATGGAAAGAAAGAGATGGGAAATAGCAAGATAAACAGCAGCTTTATGAGGCAGAACGAAATTGTGGGTTTAATAGGGAACTGTGGATCTGGGGAGGGTTAAGGGTGTTGGAGGCAACAGGTGTTTTGTAGGATCTGAGTCTTTTTTTTTCCTTGAAAGGACTTGTTACTTAAAGGAACATATTTTACCATGGTAGAGATCTCTGAATGACTGAAAAATACTTGGACCATGGCTGAACACTGATGCCATTACAAATATAACACTGATTGTCCAAAGAAAAGTGCAAGGAGATGGTACATGAGGAAGCAAAAACCTTGTGTAGAGGACTGAGGCACTGAGAACATGGGGGTCTCTTTCCAGAAAAGGAAAAGACATGTCATGTAAAAGGTCCCAATGCCATATAGCTGATTTGATTTCTTTCTGAGATATCTAATTTTGCTTTTTCACTGCTCAATCAGGATTCTTGATCTCATTCAAATAACTTCTTGTCTACAAAGAACTTGAAATAGTATCAATATTATTTATTTTCTTGTTTTTTCTTTTTTTCCCTTTTTTTACCTCTCCAATTTCTCATCTTTAAAATGGGAATTTTAAAGAAGAGCCAAAGAAAAGCTGAGCAGTTTTGTAATATAAAAGCACAAGGTGGGATCCATTTTCCCTAATTTTTTTGTCTGTATTCTAGATGTTTGTTGTTGAGCTCAATACTTGGCTTTCTGCCTGGATCAAAGTGGCAGGTTTAGACTTTTTCTACCTTATGTTTAATGTCTCCTTTTAGGATGAGAGGACATTCACCCCAAAAATGCCTGCTTCTGTGTTCTAAGAGACAGCTGTACACTTTTACAGTAGCACAGGCTACACTGTGTACTCAGATTAATCCTGTGCAGTATGCCTGGTTCAGCAACAGATACCCTGTAGGATCTTTGGCAAAACATCCCATAATGTCATGTCCATTGCCCATATATAAATCTTTCACTGATCACACACTAGTAGTGCTACCCTTTGTCTGACGCCCTGTTAGACTGGAGGTGGGCAGATGAACACCTATTAAGAGGAATCACAATCCTATTTGGAGCTATGAAGTGTTACACTGATTGTAGCAATCTGTAATGCCACGCTATTTATTCATTAATATTCTTTAAAACACCTTGAAGAGGTGAAGTATTGAGAATGATGTAAAGTTAAAATAATGAGAAAAAACAAAGCTATGAGTTGAACCAAAGACAGTGAGAGAACCCTCCTGGGGAACAGTAAGTCAGGGTTTGTGCAGTTCTGTAATCAAAAAAGTGTAACCCTTAGTCCAGCTCTGTAGTAAATAGCTTTTGGTCTACCTAGTGTCTGACTCCTAAGAATCTTTATCCTTCCTCAGTGGAAATGACTGGGCTCTTAAAAATATGAATTATTGAATTCTGTAAAGGTAGTCCAGGCAGGAGAGTTAAAACTGATTTAAACAGAAGAGTGCAGCCCTCTGTGATTCTGACATTTCCCAGGGTTTGGAATCTATTAAGATAACAAGGCAAATCCTTCTGTTTTCCAGAAAGGAACAAATCTTCTCCCAGCCAACAATAAATTAATTTTCCTAATTTTTGTGGATGGACATACAATTTCTCTGTTCCTCCTTCAAAATCCAGCATTCAAAAATCAGTTGTTTTTCAAAGATTTATTTATTTTTGGATGTACATGAAATGCTGTCTTGCCAGGACCTGAATAATTTAGAACAGGACAAAAACACATGCGGGATTTCTCCTTTAATCAATGTCAGTTTCATATACCCTGAAAAGGGATTTTCCAAAGGTTAATATATATTATGTATTGTCATTATTAATTTCTTCTCCATATAAACAAGATAACATTTCTACTGAAGTAAGGTCCAAATGGCACTCCAAGCTTATAGGTCTCTAATGCTTTATTACATTTAAGGCTTCCTAGCACCTTTTGTAAGAATTTGTGAAGACCAGATGTAGTTTCCAAAAGCAACCAGAAACTTCAAAAAAAAACCAAACCAAACCAAACCAAACCAAACCAAAACAAAGCAAAGCAAAACAAAACAAAACAACACAACACTGAACTTTCCCCTTACTGTTTTTTATGAACTCAGGTATAAAGAGTTCCACTAATGGAGCTGCTGATATGTTCTTCATAGTTTATAGAACCCTCTGTTCTGTGTGAGGGAGACCTTGTGGATACGCAGTTAAGGAAAGTCCACGTCTGGTTGTGGACCAAGGACAAGATTCAGGAAAAAAGCCCCTACAGTACACTTCTATAGTACCTTTCACAGTCAGTTTTATTCTAAAGTGGCTTCTCTTATGTGTAAAGCCCGAATTTGGAATGCATTTTGAACTGTCTTCTGCCTATGCATTTGATGGTGTAAGTGTAGTCTCTGTGCCTCCATCAAAGGTTGGTCTGTCATGCAGCAGTTCAGGCATTGAACATAATAAGGAGGTAGTGCAAGGTGTTCAGGATACTTTGGAATTTAGCTGGGTCCTCAGCCACCTCAAGAGTTTCAGCTCCTCCAGAATTAATCAGAGTAAATAATCTTCAGTGTATGATGGATTTAGGGTTTGAACTGAGATATCCAGTAACGAGTTGATGCCCTTAAAAATTGTAATATTCTGTAGCCTGTTGCAATCTTCAAGCTATTAGTCCTATCAGTATCTGCTTGAGTTTAGGAATCTCTACTCCTTCACTTTTCTCCAAAAATGGAGCTGGCAGAAGGAGAATTGTCTCTGGGACAAGAAAGAGACAGAAAAACCCTGAAATTCTGTGCTAACACATTTTAGCCAGATGTACAAAGATTTTCCTATGCCTTTCTTATTGATTTATCTGCTTTCAGTTTTTTTCTTTTTGCTTTGTTTTCTTTCAATAGGAAACAAAATACCCACCTCCCAAAAGAAAAATTAAAAAAAGAACTGTAAAGCATAGGTCCATAGACATATCTTCTTGATGCAGCTATTTTCAGAGAAAAACATTTTTAGTGAAATATTTGTAGTAGATCTACTAATTGCATTTAGAGCATTTAATCTAGATATGCAATTGCTTTAAGAATAATGTCTTTTCTCAGCAAACATTTGGTTCATTTCTCTGATTGTCCCTTGTGAAGTCACTGAAGAAAGAAAATAGGACGACATCAAAGCTCCCAAAACCAACAGATTCATCATCTTCCAGGATAAAATTTTTGTAAGAGCCAAGTCTACTGTGGAAAAGCAATATCTCACCAGGAGGGCACAAATTCACTCACTGTTTTGTTCCCATCCATACAAATCTTCAGAGCTGGTATAATGACTGTAAGGCAAATGAACTCAGGAGGCAGTTTTTTAATCTGCAGCACCAAATCTAAGAACAGATAATCTACCCAATAAGGGTCCGAGGCACAAAATAGAAGAAAGCTCTGAGCAACTCCATTTTGAAACACTGAGAGCTGGTAGAGAGGTGTCAGTGTCACTTAGACCTTAACACAAAATTATGGTAATAGATTTTCAGAATCACTTGATTTTGAGATGGCAGGCATGGAATTAGGCCAATTTTGATCCATTCAGAGTTTGGCACAGAGTGCTGAATTTCTTTACATTGGTTTTGGATTTTATCCCTCACTTTAATCCATTTTTCACCTTACAAGTCTACAAGACGGGACTGATATATTTCAGTAAGGCTTTGTGAACCTGATCCAGAGCCCTTGACTGAACTGATCACAGAGTCTTCTGCTGTGGCAGGTACAGCTTTACATGCCAACTAAATACTACATTAAAATCTTTGGAAAAGGACAACTCACCTGAAACAGTGACAGGAAAGCAACATTGCTTCATCTCTCCAAGACAATGCATTTGGTTAGAGAATGACATTTCTAGACTGGATCACTTCAGGTTTGAAGCTTTGGAGTTTTGTTAAGTTTCTTTGGTTTTTTTGGGTTTTTTAGTATACTGATCATATTTCAAAGGAAAATATGTAAGGTAAAATGAGAAATCCCTAAGATTTCATTCATTGTATCTCAGCATACCCAGTCATACTTCTCACCATGTTGGCTAAAAAGAATTATTCAAAAAATAATTTTGGTCTCTGCCTTTTTTTTTTTTTTTGTCATGCATTTCCATAAGTCAGCACATTTCAGAGCTGGAAATTTGCAGTTGTTTAGCCATAAGTAATTGTATTTAAAGCCAAAGTACAGATATCACACTACTCAGGTCAAAAGCCAATTTATTTATAATACAAAACATTTGAAAACTGACATATGTTCTTGAAATACGCAGAATTTCTGAATTGACGTCAGTGATATAACCACACAGAAGAATATTTCCAGTGAATTTCCTATTTCCTTAGTGTTTTTATCTGAATGATAGCTCAGCTCAGCATAGTGTAATCTGCTTTCTTTTTTTCATGCTACACAATAGTGTGAAAGGGCAAATTAAAAAAAATGCCCTATAATTATTATGTGAACCAAATTCAAACTTGGCAAACATAGTTACTTTACATCACGAGGGTCTTTTATTTTGGACCAGATACAGATACGATACACACTTCTGGGAAATTTCCCCTTTCTGTGGAAGATGAAACATTGAAACTTGTGAACTAGAGAGTGAACAAGTAGATGTAGGCTTTCAAATTTTTCCTTATTTTTCAAAAGGTAAACTGGCAGCAGTAGATATTGGATTTCTCTAAGCAGATAATATTTTCTGAAAAGATTTCTGGCAATGACCTAAACACACAGATTTCAGTCTTTACCTTAGTATGAAAAACATATTAAGAGAATTGCTTATAGCAGCTACTGACATTATCATTAAAATGCAGATTCCTTCTCTTGATTCCATATTTGCAAGACATCCCTCCAGGATTTCTCATTTGGAAAGGAATCATTAGGAAACAGGATTTTTTTTTTCTTTGCCATTTCCAGGGTGTCAGCCTATAAGAAGGCCATAAAGAAGCAAGTTTTCTGGGACTATCAATGACAGTTCAATGTCTACATGTAAAGGGTTTTTCACCAACTATACAATAATTACCAAAACCATTGAAAGTGGAAAAATCAAGTCTAATTTTAAAATATATATATATGTGGCAAATTCTTGAAGCAGTCTGGGCTCCTGAATATATTTATAGCCTGAGTAGTCTATCTAGTATACTGAGTAATTAAAAATTTAGATATCTCCTGAATCCTTGGGACTTTTGTCTTCTCCAGTTAATGATAGCACCAGTGGCTTACCCAGGCCCATACACTCACTTTATGTTAATCCTAATACTTAAAAATGAGAAATACCATTAGATCATCTAGTCTATCTAGTAACCTACTCTTAATCGTTAGTAGGAATGATTAACATATTTCAGACCTCATACTAGGATTCTTTTGTTGCTCTGTAAGCAATAGGAGGCTGATCTCCTATGGATTTACATTCTTACCCAAGATAGGAATGCTACCATTTATATGGAATATGAAGGCTCCAATCAGGCAAGAGGCACATGTAGGGGGTTAGTCCACCCCCAGCACAGCCTGTTCTAGACTTACATACACAGAGGGGTTAGTACTGACCCACAGACACGTCTGGTCAGCCCAGCTGGATAAAACTCTGCACACCCAGACACACAGCTACTTCCACAAGGGCTGGGGAACAGCTAAGTTCTGTCTGCCTTTCTTTCAAAAGGATTCTCTCCTTCTCTTTTCTAATGCACTCCACATTTTCACAAAACTTCCAGAAATGTAACTATTTTTTAATTTTCTACCCTGTTTTTGAATTTTCTACCCTTTTTAAAGATTGAAATTAGGATGGTGTTTAGTTCTTATCAGACAGATCATTTAATAGATTACCTGGTTTCAAAAGGATCCTTGCTTAAGGTAATCAAGATTACTAAATTAATCATCTTATGGGAGTCATAATACCAAAAGTAATAAATACATTAGTTCAAGCGTTTTCCAAATTTCATACAAAATGTGCCGTATAATACTGAATTTCTCCAACTCTCCCTCTCCCTCTTGAGTGCCCACATCGAGTATAAAGTATTTCACTGTGGAGGGTTGTAAGTGTGACTTGAGTGATTATGAGTGTTTTCAAGAATCAAGTTTTCTTGTTCCCTTTAGGAATACAAAACTAGATGTCGCAATGGCCCCAAACAATGACACAGAGATTGCTTAATCTGCAGAATTACTAGTAATGTAGGTGATGCCTGAAGAAGAGCTTTGCTTTTTGTTCCATGAGGATACTGTGCTTTAAGAAGGAAGAATAAATTGGATTTTGATTAAAACAATGCAAATAGTTTTTTGAAAAGCTTCACTCATACTCTTTTTTTTTTTTTTTTTCTGGGAAACAACTTAAGCTTTCAGCTACCACGGTCACTGTGTTTCCAGCTAAGGATTGAGCCCCCTAAAATACATGGTTTGGATGCAACTTTTTTTCTAATTTGTCTAAAATTTCTCTTATGTCCAAATACATATTCTTTTTTAAGCATATCATGAGAGTATAAACATGCTATAAAGACAGGTGGACAGAACACAGAATAGGTGAATATGAAATGGTCAGGTTAGGTATGAAAAGTAAGTTTTCAACTGCTAGAACCGTGAGATTTTATGATAACTTTAATGAGATTGTGGTGACATGAAATGTGCCTAGTTTTAATATGTTGATGGATAGAACTGTATGATATTCTTGCCTGTAATAAAAGAGACCAAGAAAGTAAGTGCCCTGCAACTCTATGCCACATCATTTGGACATCCCACTCATATTCATTTTAATGGAAATTACGTGCCCAATTGCTAAGATAATTCTGAAAACATGTTTTGCTCTTTGAAAATTGTGCAGGACCTTCAGAGAATGTGTGTTGTATTGTCAAATGAATCTCCCTGTGAGCTAGATATCAATCAAAAGCATGACATTTTGAACCAATATTTTCAAAACCAGATGGCTAGAACTAGATGCTGAGATTCATTTTTAGGACTTCATTGAGTTTTCAGAAGTGCAAACTTTAAAAATGGAGACTTCAGTAACAACAGAAAAGCTGATAGGCAGACTTTGAAAACAAGAGCATTCAGAACTACCTATGTGTCTGAACTCTGAAGAGCAAGGTACTTAGCATCATAGGCGTCAATTTTGTTATATGATATTTTTCATGGATTTTCACTCAAAATCCTCTTCTTTTTCCACTCCATTGATAGAATTGATTAGCTTTTTCACACGTATTTCATTATGCAAAAAAAAATAATTTGTGGAGCTGGATGCTCCTCATGCAGCTAGAAGAGACACGTGAGGATGTTTACTTTTACAACTGAGCCAATTTTTTCTTTTTTTTTTTTTTTTTTTTTTTTTCCTAGCATTGCATGGACAGCCTATCTCCATCTGTTCCCCATTTCAAGAATACATCATTAACCCCACTATTCTGGTAAAATGAATGAAATAAACCATGGCAGAGAAGAAGGTCCTTTCAAATTCTTTTAAAAATCCCCTAAGTCTGTGGAACAGACATGCTTTTTTGAACAAGTTTCAGAACAGCAACATGATTTACTGTATTTTCAACTCAAACTGCATCTACATTAAATCACTACTATATGGGATGTCAAGGTGAATGTAGCAATGGAAAGAAAAGCAGAACATATAAATATTTTAGGGATTTAAAGATAAGGGATTTAAGCATGTGCAGTGGCAAATCACCTCTAGAAATTTTGTTTGGTAGTTGCCAGCTTTTGAAGTCTACAGTAGGTAGACTTTCCATGATAATTGATGAAGAAAGTTTGCCTTATCCTTCAACCAATACTGCCCTTCTAGGCAACCTGGACATCATTTCAGTAAGACCTACCACAAGAATGTATCTGTATTCTCCTACAAGCAATTATTTTATTCAATTTCAGAGGTTACTTGGGTTTTGGTTGAACATATAGAATGCAATTCATCAGTGAATGACAGAATCACTTATGATTCATGCTTACATGGCTATTGGGAATTCATCTTTGGGAATTACTTACAGATGAGACATTAAAAAAAAAAGTCCCCCTGCCTGGATAGCATATATTTCTGAGATCTGAGTCAGTAGTGATCCTGGGTTGTGAAGCACAAAGGTGAGTTTTGCTAAAGAAAAGGAAAACAGGTACATTTAGCTCTCCCTCTGTCTTCTGATTCAGGAAACAGCTGTCCTATGGCTGCTTGATGGTGGCTTTTGGACACTCCATGGTTTGGTTACATTTTATGTCATAATTATGGAGTGACTTTGAGGCAAAGTGAAGTTAAACTGACTGAACTTCTTTCATTTGATTAGTCATCTGGTTTTCTTGAAAGGTCTTTATTCAGAAAATAAGGTCTTTGAGGAAGTGACAGTAATCTATATCTGTAGAGTGTTGCTGGCCAACAGTTAGGCCCACAGTGAAAATAAAGGGTTAAATTATAAAGAGAAGATTTTTATCAATAAATGTTACATGTATATCACAGCTATGTCAGAAATAATGTCTCCATGCCTCATTTATAAATAGAGGGAAAAGGATATATTTCTTTGATTTATTTCAGATATCCAGTTTATGATGAACTTAATAGTGACATGACTACTTTGCACTCTGTGACAGGGGCCTTGCTAGCTAGTTTAGAAGCAGTCACTAACATTTAGTCAAATCAATCATACCTAGATTTCTCAACGCATTGTATATTTACTTGGTGCTAAAGCTGCCTCTGTAATTTATGTACTCCATAAATAAAAGAACAACCAAAAAAGTGGAAACTTGTAAAACAATGGCACTTGAAACAGTCTAAATACCAGAAAATTCTTCTTTTATCACAGATGTTTACTTTTCATGCTTGAAAAGCAGTATTTGTTAACACTGTTGTTGGATCAGTTAGACATAGAGATTAAAAACACATTGCAATTTTCTAACTGAAAGAAAAAAGAAAAGGAACTAAATGCCTCAGAGAACAATGGTTGTAGTTTCTGGAGGTGATGTTGAGTCATCAACAGATTTCTGCCCCTGGAAGAATGTTTAGGAAGTGAAAGTGCAGTCTTGGGTATTGCAACCAGCCAGAACAACAAGCAGACAAGATCAAGTGATATGATCTGACTATGTCTGTGTCTTCTCAAAAAAAAAAAAAGAGTGGGACTTCTGGTTTTTTTTGTTTTTTTTTCCTCCTTATAGTGATTGTCGTTAAGAATTTATAACTGTTTAAGATGGATCTGCGAAGGAATCCCCATTACATAGCATAGGTGCAACCCCAGCCAACAATTCTACCAATTAATTCTGAACTTTCACATGAGTCTCTAAAAATAGTTTTGTCTTTTAATGTTAAAACCAGAAAAACTACTTTTATCATTTTTATCTATTATGTGGCCAGGAATTATCTAGGATTGTCACCAAAAAAAAAAAAAAAAATAAAGCGTATGTCATTTATTCTCTATGTGTCACAAACCAGAAAGTCATGAGGGGAGAGGAAAGCATGACAATGAGGTCATACAATTACCCAGGAGAAGAACTTATTAAGTGGTTATCATTTATCCTCCTCTTTTCTTCAGTTAGTCTGATTTTCCAACAATGTGTCTATGAACTCAAGAAGCTAATATGGGGACAGTGAAAAAGGGTGAAAAAAAGTGTAAGAACTTATAAGATAATTTCAAGAAATGTACACTTCAAAAAAGAAGCTGGCAATGGCTGTGTGATGTATGACTGGAAAGCAAGAAGAAATGATGGTATTATATTATGGATGCATTAGAGGAAAGGGTCCTTGCAGAACATTTACAGGGATGTGGTTATTAAAGGAAGGAGTGTAGATAACTTGCTTTGATTATACTGGACTTCAGGGACAAATTACTTTAGATGAGATATTCTACAAGAGAAGAGTATGAATGAGATCATAATTCTAAAAGCTCTGGAGCACAGACATGTAAATTCTAAGTAGTTAGTCTGGTCATGGCAGACAAAAGTCCATATAAATAGATGAAGAAGTAAACACGGAAAAGGGGGAGTCCTGGCATAATGGTTGATAATGAGGAAACAGAGCTGCCAGTGGGGCTGCTGACAGAGCAGTTAGACAAATGAGCAATGAAGAACAATCATGGGGGCCAGGGAGAAGCTGGCTGCCAAGAAGAAGGGAAATGACTAAATGCATTAAGGACAACAGGAAGATCAAATAGGCTTTGAGCCAGTCCAGAAAAAGAAATTCAAAAGGAAGCTACCATGGCTCATGTGCTGGATTGAATGGTTATTCTGCAGTAAAAGCAACAACTGAGATGTTATAAGGACTCTAAGATTTAGAAGAAAAAACAGAGATAAGACAGATCTCATGAAAATTCTCATGCAAGAGAATAGCCTTCATCAAAGTTCAGTGGCTTTTGATAATTGTCTTTGATAATTGCTGCAAATTTGCTTCTCCTGACCTGTGCAGTGCTGATTTGGTGTACAGGGATTCTCTGTTCCAGCAGTTTCTCATCACAACGGAAAGGTTCATCTCATTCCGTGATGGTAGCTTTTTATGCTTGTAGCAATTCCCTCTGGTTACTAATGGATCATTTACACATCTGAGAATGTTGTTAAGAAGCTCCTGAGGTGAAATGGGATTCCAGCTGTAGCAGCTACCTACTGCTCTTATTTCTTATGGCAGGCTCCTGAGAGTTGCACAACTGCCTATTAGTAAGTTGATGATGGATGGAACAGCTGTAAATTTACAAGTAATGATAAGCTTGAGACTCCAAAATTAGTTAGAAAACAGCAATTTTCAAATTTGAAACCAGACCTTGAACCAGGATCTTTTTACAGGATAATGCCACCAACAAGACAATAGGTCAGTGGTTAAAAGCTACAAGCATTTCTCTGTCCTTTCAAGTTGTGCTTCAACTTCTCTGAAAATAGATAATCAAAATCTCAGGCCAATTTAGCACAGGGGTTCTAGCAGAGGCATTAATCGTTTAAGTGATCCGCTGGATCATAATCAGAAATTGATATGTTCCTTTCTACTTCATCTCTAAAAATCACCTCAATTCATTTGTTCTGGGAGGTAAGTGAAAAGTAAAGGATTAATATATTAAGGAGGCAAAACATGAATAGTCGCTCGAGGATGGTGAGAAAGAAGAAACAACAGATTAAGGAGGAAAGAATAATGCAGCTGGTTCAGCAGATGGAAAAGAGAGCAACTTAACCCTGGTGATTCTGTGAATGTCTTAAAGACACAATACTCTGGGAAGGTGAAAATGAGAGAATGAAGAAGATGTGAACTTGTTTTCCATGTTGCCTTTAACAGAAAGCCAGAAATATATCTGAAAGGCCAAAGAGATTCCTACTGAAAGAGAAATTAACAACTTTTCTGGAGAGAGAAAACTCTTGTTCCAATCATACATGCAAGATTGAAAGGAACAGAATGAAAGGTGACCTTTTTTATTTTTTCCCTATTGTTTCATCTGCTGGTCCTTTCATCTCAAGGACTGATTGGTGGGCTTGACTCACCTAAATTAGAAATCTTCATCTGAGCTTATTTTTAGCACATGTAGATTTAGGTGTTTCTGGCATTCATTCACTACCAGTTAAGTAATCTGCATCCTTAATATTAGGACCCCAGAGAACTCTGGGCAGAAAGGGAAGACATCAGAAGGTCATAGAGGACAATTATTTTTTCAAACAAAACTGTATCTTTGCTGTTTGAGTTTTTGTCTTAGTTTTGATGTATGTCTAGACTTGGTCTACATTGAATAATGAATTATGTGGAAGGTGTCTCCGTGGCCTAACAGATTTCAAATACCTCTTCCTTTTGGATTTGAAAATCCTCGAAATGATTTATTGTAATGGTAGCTCAGTCTAAAAATATCAGTGCCCTATGTAGTTCATGCCAGGGAACAGAAACAAAAAAATTGAATTTTAAAATGCACTCAAAGAAAGAACACAGGGGAGAGCAATATAAATTTAGTGGTTCTATTTTCATCATCAACGAGCATTAGTACTATTTGTTAATTTTTCTGAAGAGACACATGATTAGTGAAGGAGTACACAGAGTACTTGTTTCACTTAATACTCGGCTTATTGTTTTTTATGGAACTAAATTTTATGTGTTTCTTCTGCTGGTCTTTTCATCTGAAGGACTGATTGGTGGGCTTGACTTCACACGGAACATGACAGAAGGACTAAATAGTATTAATAGGAAATTTTAGTTAACGTCCAGAGTCTTTTATATGGAGTTCAATTATGTTACTATGTAAAAATATGCTTGCAGCATATGGAAAGCCAGGTAGTGAGATCTGAGATCTGTGTAGGACTGTATAATACTGGCAGCAGATACATCCACAGGAAATGAAGTTTAACCCAAGTCCGTGACTTGTCTATCCCAGTTATTCATATGATTCAAAGTGAATCTTTGTGGAACTGCTCACATGCTTAAACATTAGGCCAAAGTTAGGCCTCTGTTTAATTGTTTTTCTCTTCTATTCACCAATTCTGTGTAAAACGTTTCTAAAACAATTCAATTACAATAATCTCATAGCGCGCATGAAAAAGGAGAAGAAAATAAGAACACCAAGGCACTTTCTTTCCTTTGGTATTTTTCCTGTGAAGACAGTACTTTTATTGATGTTTTGTTGTACCACTTTATTGCTTTGTTTGGATCAGCTCTGCAGTACTTTCCAAATTTAAAAATGAAATGTGTGACCCTCTTCTTTTGTTGTCCCCTTTAAAAAAAAAGTGGCTGAACGTTCTAATCTGACATCAGCTGCGTGCCTTACAGAGATGATTCATGAGATACCAAGTCATGGGGAAAATTAAAGGGTAAAAGGGCACCCTGAATCCTATTACTTTTATTTCTCTTTTGATTTAGATTTTTTTTGAAATGGGTAGCCTTTTACTGGTTCTCTATCTGTTTTTATGATTTCTGCTAGTTGTTATGTTCTCACAGTAAAGTAGTGGCACAATCATTGAAAAGGGAAAAATAATCAGAAAGCAAAATACCACTTAAGTTTCACTCAGATATATCACCACCATGACTTTCCTGGAAGAATCAAGGCTGATGTCAAACTCAAGCAACATCGGCCATGAACAAAGCACAAACAGCTGATGTGATACTTTTTCACAGCTATTGTAACTGAGACTGATTTCAGAACAAACCATAGAGTATATATGTGTTTAAACAAATATTTTGCCTAAGAAGAATTTTTCAGCAGCAAAACAGAGTTTAGAGTGAAAATTTAGTGACAGGCTAGAATACAATATTTAATTAGAATAGTTGACCTTCGAAGCAAATCTAAACTTCTATGCTGTTAAGAATATCTGTCCAATATCTCTATTAATTAATATTATTCAACTTTAGACAACTTTTTTGATCCCACTGCACAAAAAAGGCCTATTTCCTCAGATATAGTGAAACTGTGCCCTTAAAAGTGTGAGGCACCATTATTTCTCCATAATTCTAACTCTGAATATAGTCTTAGAATTAACTTTTTTTTTAACAGACATAAACAAATTTCCATAGCATGCCCAAAGTAAGAATGTGTATTTTTTGTGTCGTTTTAAGCTAAGTTGAAGTATTGTTTACTTTACCAATCAGTTGGTTTTGTTAGTGTTGTTTATGTGATGTTATATAAGAACATGAATTTAAACTTCAATATTGAAAACAGAGATCTAAGGGAAAAAATGTCTTCACACTACAAGATTCTTGACATGGTGAATTATTTTATTTTATTTTTAATAATGCAATTGCAACTATGATTAATGACATGTGTTGTGGCCTCAGGAGAATATCTTTCTACCTATGGTTTTACAAATATGAGAATAAGATGCCAGTGAAATGCTGTCCACACTCTATCGCCATAACAACCATTTTCCAACACCAACCACCTCCAAACATGGATTAAAACTAAACTTTGATTTCTTCCATTCTTGCACAATGTTGATATAAACATTAGTGCCATTTTGTTTATCCATTTGTGAATGTTATTATTACTCAAACTCATCGCAGTTGTCCTTAAGAGCCAACATGTGACTATATGTTTGTGAAGCAGAGATGTTTGAAATACCCATGATCTGCTTGATAAAGCCTTATTGCACAAAGAATTTTCTTTTATTAGGCCACAATACAATGGAGGTCAGAATTTGGCCCAGTTGTTCAAATTTTGGGATGAAGCTGTTAAAAAAATTCAACCATAACGGTATGTCTCTTTTGGGACATGAACTGCTGACATACGTTTTTTGTTTGGCCAGTCAGTGTGATAACTGAGTTGGAAAACTTTCTGGTAACATGAATGTAGTCACAAATATGTCATCTTCTCATACCTTTATGGAAAACCAGTACAGCATTCCTGTCTGTCTTCAATGAAACTAATTAGCAGGCTAATGAGGGTAGCAGATTGCACATTTTCCTTTGGGTTTTCAAAGGAGTTGAAGGAAAAATCAGTATTATTTGAACATTGCTACCTGTTTTCCTTTTGCTCCTTTGAAAATTCCATTATAAAACCTAGAGATACAGACATACATACAGAGCAATCAGGATATAAATCATATGTAATTAAATCAAATATTTTCTTTAACAGAAGCCTTGCAGGCTCATGTTTTTAGTTGCTTTTAAAAATTCCTCTTCTATAATAAAATATTTTTGCCTTTAATGCTTCTGATATTTATGCATAGCATTTTGTTATTTGTGTATTTTTCTATTCTTACTCTAATTTCATTTTCATCCAGGGTTTGCAGTAATATGGAGGATTTGTTGTAGAAGATTTGGTCTTTCTGACACCAATATATCAGAGTGTGTAATGTGGCTGGGTCCAATTTTGTTGGCTTTCCATCTGCAGACATTTTTAATGATCTTACATAGCATTTCTCTTAAGCACAAGAACATGCTGTAGCTGCATGCATTTGACTGGACAGATTATGATTTTGACAGATTTTCAGATTATACACAAGGTCTACATCTTCCTGTAGTCCACACTGGAAAGCATTTTTTTCATATTCATTATTAACAAAAATGTCTACCTTTTTAGGGGAAAATAAGTTAGGACTTATTTTTATAAATTCCAGTTGTATGCAACAGATATGAAAGACTCTTAAGATAAGGACATTTCAAACTGGATTTATTCAATATATTGTGTAAAAATGGACATTGCCTAATAAAAAGTTTTAGTAGTGTCTTCACAGGGTCTTTATAGTTTCTATATTCCTGAAATATAAATCTTAGTGATGAATGAATTTAGAGATAATAGTATGATTTGCTTCCTTTGATTAAAAAGTTTGCTGAAAACACACTGGTTTATTATCTCCCAGATAAATTTCATTCTCTGCAAGAATATTTAAGACTGTGTGAAATGAACTGGAGAACTGAAGACAGAACAAAGCCCTAAACAAGTTAATTAAAAAACAAAAACAAACAAAAAAACCCTTCAGTCTTAACAGTGCTCATCAGGCAATTTTCAAATCATGTATCTGGTTTTGCCTGGAACAAGACTGTACATTGCAGAACAGTGTCTACTATTCCATGTCATGTTGAAACTTTTAAACCCCAGCTATTTTTCTTGGTCTGACCTTTTTATAAAAAATACAAAAGATGTGGAAATGTTTAACATGGGATAAAAAGTATATGTATATGCATTTTCAATCTAATCAATAAAATCTTGTCTTTTGGAGCTCAGAACACTTACAGTTTAAGAGATGAGAAATGATATCCAAGAGGATATTCCATTAAGCTGAGATGAGCTGAACAGTAAACATCATAACTGAAATAATTTTGAAACTAATTACTTTCTTCAGTGTGTTTCAGAAAAGAAAAGAGACATCAGCTTAGGCATGTTTTTATTTGCTTTTCCAGAACAATACTTCTGGTCTACTTAAAAAAATACATAAGAAGAATCACTCACCAAGTCAGGCCATCCACAACATGTGTATTTTGTCTCCTAAAAGTATCCTGTATCTAAAAAGCCAGCAATTAATCTCATTTTATTTGCCAGAAAAACCCTTTCTTTGCATGTGGGGTGTAGAATAGGAATGGAGTAGAGGTTTGGTAGGAAAGAGTTCCATGTGCTAAGATGCTGAAGATAGGAGTATAAGCTTTGCTCTGGACTTGCAATTACATCTCAGCTGTATAAGGGAAGGAATCAAAAGTGATACTAACCACATCGATCCTTGTTTTCCCAAGGATCCCATGCCCTATAACTATCCTGGTCATTATATGCGTATCCCAGTATATGACCTGTGTCTTTTTTCATGTAGCAAAAAGGAAAGAGTTGAATTTTAAGTCAAGTATGTAACATACTCCTGGGTGTTTCTGATTTCTTTGTAGATATTTCATACAGTGCAAAATAACAAAAAGTAACATTGGCTATTTCTTGGTTTCCCAAATACTCCATACTTCCATCAGAGGAAAACATACTTGAACAACCCTGTAACTCTTCTGCTTCCAGTAATATGGAGATATGCCAAATTTCTTCATTTAAATCCATCCCAGTCAGCTGCACCGTGAACTTCCTTTCTGTTTTTTTCCTTCGTAAAAAATTCTCCTTTTCTCATCTGCTATGCCCTGTGTTTACAGCAAAGGAAGAAACATGAGAAAAAACCCATAGCACCTGCTGGAGACAGTAAAGCAAAGATAATTATGTACCTTTTGTGGAACACCATTAAAAATTTAACCCATAGTGTCTAAGCATTTTTAATTTCCACCTGCATATGATTCTTCTTATGGGTAGTAATGATTGATGGAAATGTGGTAAGCAAGTGAGTTCGGGAAGGAAAAAAGCAAACAGGTTGTGATGAGGAAATTGTTTAAACAATATGAAACTGCCAATCTAAATTTAAAAATGCCCTTTAAATAAATCCATCCTCTATACCTCTCTTTTGCGAGTGCTGTAAATATGTCACTTCTGTTTTCTGTCATTTAAGACTCTTCTTATCTCTTAATAGAGTCTGATGGAAATATCCCACTAGCTCTTTCCCCTTTTCAACATGTCCGAGGAAGCAGGGTTACAAAAACCAGGGCAACACTGAAAAACTGCTATTTGCATGATTATATCTCTTGCCAATTTTCACTTCTGCTCTCAATTTATTCCACACAGCTGATTTTAATAGCAATAACAAAGTTTCTGATATGCACAGTATGTTTTTTTGAACTTCATTTTAAAGAAGTAGGCTAAAAATTTCCAAAGGCAGCTTTTAATTCCTGTTGTAGTGATGATTTAAGCATCCAAATTAAGACAAGTGAGAGCCTATTTTAGAAGTGCTGAGCATCAGCAAGTCTGAGTTCTAGAGCATTAAAACTCAGCACAGCCAAAGGATCAAGCAGGCACATACAAGCACTCCAAATCAGAGACTGCTTTTGGAAAATTTAACTTTGTTTCTTAAGGGTGAAATCTCGGCCTTTCAAAGTCAATTACAAATCTCCCAATGACTTCAATAGGCTAGGATTTCATCCTTTATATTTTATAGGAAAAAACAAGCAACATCATACAGAAGTTTCTCTTTTATGATTTTCTTGATGTTTGCTCAACCCTGGCTTCCCTTTAGGTAGGAAAAATCATGGTTTTAATTTAAACTCCATAAAAACAAATAAACAGTAGCTTAATTACAAGGGTGGATGGGATGTTTCACAATGCTTAAACTAATGTAGTAAAACACCAAGTGTTTGAAAAAACATTTTTAAAACTCAGAAAACTTTAAACTGTAGTGTGTCATCTCCTCCCTATTCCCAACAATGCTGGAGTTGCTAATTTTACAGCACAAATGGGAAACTGATGAAAATTCCTAGTATAGTAGGTTCCATTTATTTTGACTGATGCCAGCAACAGTACTGTAGAACAACATTTTTAACTGCTTTATCTGTAGCAGGTGCTTCAGTATGTACCTGTAAGACATATTGTGTTTCTGCTCCAACTGTATGATATTGATCTCTTCCCATTTACTTAGGTACTATAATCTCATGTTCATAAATGCATTATGGTTGTATAAACACAAAACATTTCTGTGCTTATAACAATAATTTATAAAATAATTTTACCGGTTGTCATCCTTAAAGATGACATCCTTACTGATGATTCAACAGGAACAGTATTACAATATAAAAACTGAAACACAAGGAGTGTATATATATTTTTCAACACATACACAGTCTGTTGGTCCTTGAATTGCTCTGATCAGGTGAAAACGGACAAGTAAACCTTTTTTAGGTCCTACAAAATCACTACTAAGATTCAGAGAGTCTTCGGCTCTGTATCTATGACATATTAAAAAATGCTATGGTCTGTCAGTTCAAAGACTAAATGAATTGTTAATCTGTTCCAGTCCTTCCACTTACTTATTTCTCCACATGTTCACAAAACAAGGATTAGCCATGATAACATAAAAAATACAGCTCTTTGTTTTCAATATATACATGTCCCATCTATTTTGACTTGCTTTCCATAGGAAGATTAGATACAGAAATGTTTTATCTGATGATTCCCTGACCACTTTCTTTAGGGATTAATGCAGAACCAAGACCATTGTTGGTCCATATATGGAGGGTCTTTGCATGGAAGAAGGTTTTGAGAAGAATTGCATCTCTTCTTTGGGGCAATAGGATGAGGATAAATCTTTTCTTTGAAACTTACACTGCTCCTTTTCTGTTTAGAGGTCAGAGATTTGATGACAGATTTCCTTTCCACCTGCAGGAGGTGGTGTCAGCAGTGCATATATTCCCTTTATTTAATTGCTAGTGGTGTGTCAGCACTAGCGGCTAGACAGTAAAGAGGCCCTATTTCCTACTCAGATTTGTTCCTTGAGCCAAGCAGCCTACTTAGAGTACAGCTAGCCTTTAATGGGAAATAAGCTCAAGAAAAGAAAATTTGTCCTGCCTTATTTCAGTGGTTGGTTGTTTTCAAATGGATTGGTGAAGCTGTCTGTGGCTGGAGGGTCTCATTTGTGGAGGCACCAAAAGACAGACAACCTTTGATCATTATGCCCAAAGCACAACACTGGATTCCATTTTAGAGGGCAAGAGTAATTTTAGAAAATTTCCCTTCAACAGCCAGCAAAGGTAAAATAACAAGAGAATGGAAAAGACTTTTTCCTTGCTTTGTGCCTAGAGGTCATATTTTCATCTGAGTTCCCCAAAGTCACAAACTATTCTTTTGTAAATTGCACTCATTGCCATTCAATATGTATGCTAAATTTTAGTCATCCTGTTAAACTGCTTTTTTACTGGGTTTTTAACCAACCAAAATACTGCTGGTTGTTTCTATAAATAAAAGAGAGCGTTGACCCAGTGTATTTAATCTGGATTTGCTTTTGGACGCTGTAAGCTTGTTTCCAGGATTTTAAAAGTCTCTTAATAGAGAGTGTATCCTTACCTACCCACCTATGAATTCTATGTTTATAATGTTCTTAGAAAATGTGCTTAGGAAATAATGTGCTTCACTAGTCCTCTTTACCTTTTGCCTGGCAATACTCCTGAGGCCTCTGTTCTCAGATCAAGGGAACATGGAAAGGCCTTAAATCTGATCTGTCAGACAGCTGTGCTAATTTAACGAAAGGGTCTACAACAGAGGATGGAGAGAAATCTATAAAATATTTGGCTGACATTTGAAAAAAGAGATAGGATGTTTTCTTGTTAACCTTTAGATCAGCCCATTACATAAATTGCGACAATGTTCTCAGATTAAATGAGACTGTATTCTGTCTTAGCTCTAAATTTATCACTTCAGCAAATGAATTCTACTGTAAATTCTGGCAATATATCTTTTAAAGAATGCTGTTTATCTCACTGGGGAAGCAGAGTGCTGATAAATAAGGAGCACAGCCTTTTGGATGAAACATGGTAAAGATGGATTGAAAAGAAGATTCAATAGCATTGCTTTCTTGCTTCAGTGTAGGAATGCTCCATGTTATATGTCTGATTAAATTATAGGTTTCTCATAGCATTTCTGTAAGTTCTGAGATGATAAGCAAAAAGATCTATGAAATGTTGCCTTCTCATAACATTTGATTATGTGAATTCTAATTACATATAAAAAGCATTTGCACAGAATTCAATGATAAATGGTTGTTCAGCAGCAGCTTCAGCTCCTACTTAGGTTTCCATTCGTTCTAAATGAATAATTTTCACCAACTTATGTCTATAAGAACAGGCTGAGAACTGACATTTTAAATAATTTAATTTTAAAGTCTCCTAAAATTAAAACAATTTTAATGGAATTTTTTGAGTTCCCTGAAGGCTAAATCCTGCACTAGTTTCTAAGTGATTAAAATTATTTGTGTTTACTCAAAACCTGAGTAATACAAGAAGCGGAAATATAGAGATCTTACGGAATCTAAAATTTCCATGTGCATTTTTAGGGAGAGAATAGAAAAAAGTTGGGAAAATTATTTTAGACTAAAATATGAAAATATGATATAAGAGTATGAAATTTTGTCAGAGGCTTTCAGTTTATAAAAACTTCTTTCTAGAAATTATTTATTCCTTTTCTGTAAAAATATTTTAAAAGATTAATACATTAGCTATTAATAAATCAAAGGTAAAGAACATGAACCTTCATTCCATCAGAATGAATTATGAATTTTTAAAACCTAAAAATCCCTACTTTCAGTATTAGTACCTAAACTTCACTAAGAAAGCAGTAAGGAGTGGCTAAAACTTTCCAAGTCAAGGGGTTACACGCATTGTAGTCTTCAGAACACTTTGATTACTCAAAGGGTAAATTGTCAGAATTGTTGTAAACTCTGCAATTTTTGAACTATAATTGCATGACTCATTCAAGTAAAGCCCACTTGCCTAAATTAAGCAAATATTGTTCCTTATAGGGAAAAAAATAAATTTTAGCAAGTTTTTGTGTTCTGAGGGTACCGAACAGAGAGGACTAGAAAGCAGAAGTATATATAATCATACCAGTCCCAGACACTAATTTTGTTGAAGGTTGCAGTGTTTCTTTATTTTATCTTTATTTATCTTTATTTAGAAAGTTTGTTGGGTGATGGTGACTAATAGCTGAACATCTGGATTCAGTGACCTTTAAAAGCCTTTAGTCATTACTGTGCCCAATTAAACTCAATATCAACAGAAGTGCTTGCATTTTGACTGGACTAGTATAAATCACTTTGCAAATACATTATGCAAACAGGGGGAAGTATTACCATCCCGGGCTCATTCCCCTCTAAATGGCTTCAGCAGGATGGGTCAGGAGCTGAGGATTTGTTTTGGTTTTTGTTTCCAAAGTACAAACTTTGACAATTAAGAAAATTAATTAATGCAATTAGCTGGACCAAATAGCTCAAAATCTTCATTGAGGAACACAACTGCAATTTATCTAAGTCAAACATACAAAAATTATCTGGGATTCACATCTCATACAGAGAGAAAATAACTTTTAAGAAAGCTTTTTAAAGGCCTAAGTGGATAAACAGCCATCTCATAAAAAGGATATTAGAAGTAAACAGGCAGTCTATCTGGAATGAGAAGAGGAGAGATCATTAAAGGAAGCTTTACTTTAAAGGTCAAAAAGTGCAAGAACAAAGCGACAATTTTGAAAAGCCAAGATGGGTTTGCTTTTATAAAGGAAAATAAAACAGGTAAGCAGAAGGTTCTTCTAATAATGTCTAAAATGTCTGACTCCTGTTCAGTGAGGGATCAAGATAAGAGACAACCTAACAGCACCAAACCCCAACATTCAATCAAGCAACTGCTGGAATGAGGAGATGGATGGGCCACGGACCAGCTGAGGCACTCCCTGCCTTAGGCTTCAGGCACCTCCTTGGAGACAACAAGAAGCCATGGCCAGGCTGGGACTTTGGCCAGCAGGAGGGGGTCAGAACCAGGCCAGAGAGGTCAACCAGGGTCAGTCCCTGTCCAGGATGGCTGGGCAGGGCTGTGTGACAGGGCTGTGGCGAGGCCAGGCTGGGACATCAGCTCAGCAGGGACCATGTACAGGGTTGTAGCAGGGCTGGAGATGTGTCCCCTGGCCTCTCTGGGGATGGAATGCTGCCCTGCACCATGGCAGGGGGAGCATCAGGGGCAGGGAGGGGCATTTGTTTGCAAACAGAGTTTCCCCAGTGTTAAGACTTAAGCAGAGTGATCAGAAGCCTGGTTTTCCCACGTTCCTTTAAAATCAATGGAAAAAAATTCCTCTATGAACAGCAGCTCAAACCCCCTAAGTTCTAAACTCATGTGCGAAAATTCCTGTCTCTCCATCAACAGGTCTTTGGGCAGTTTCTGCATTCATATGTTGTGAAATGATATGCTGAATTTAGGAGGGCTGGAAAGCATCACTTCAGACCTTAAAGAAAACTGACACAGAATGTAGCAAGAAATAATAAAGATTCTGTGGGGTTGAAGATTGTACTTCATAGCTAGAAGCTGCACAACACAAAATTTGTATTTAAAAGAAGAAAAATGAGATCTTGGGTGGCTGATCAACAATTGTTTAATCTTTGTAATATGGAACACCTGGAGAAAGTGTAATTGAAGATTTCACAATAAACAGAAAATTACATAATACACAATGAGTTTATCAAAGTTAATCATGGCATGCCAACAGGAAACTTTTGATGTCACTGTTTTCCAGACAGTGCATATATCCAAAGAGCATTTTGATATCATGTCATATAGGAAGCTATTAATTTTACTGCAATAAAATTATGGATTTGTGAAAGTAAGATAACAATAGATTGTGGTGAAGGTAACTGTCAGGCCAGAGACTGTAATTCTTTGGAACTAATATTCAGTATTTCTAATTAGTGGTTACAGAATAAAAAGTAGACATGTTTCCATAGAGCTTTTCAATAGTTAGAAGATGTGTGTACCTAGACTGGGTGTCACTTTTTACTTCATAACTACTAAAAGTCCCAGTTCTTTAACTGTTTGCATTGATGACCTACCTTGAGCATATCACAGATCCTTCTAGTGCAGATATTTGAGTCTAGCAGAAGCAAGGCTGCTGTGTGTCTGCATCTTGCCCTGAGGTAGTCTTAGCAGAACTCTTAACATAAAGAAGGTTAAATATAAACATTGTCAATGTAAGAATGATGACTTAGAACACTGAAGTGTTAGGAATAAAATGAAATTCAACAGTTTAATGTGCCCAGACTTACATGTGGATCTCAGAAAAATACCATAAAGTTCAACAGTCATAAATACAGAAGCAGAGAAAGATCAGGTACTTAAATTTAACTGAACACTGATTGAAAGAACTCAATCCTTTTGTTCTGGTGAAGGACAGAGATATTGCTGTTCTTTGGTAGTCCATCTCTATTAGCAACAGGAAGCTGGCAAAATAAAAACTGATTAGGAGTAATTGACCCCAGCTGGGAAACTCTCGGGGAGCATTAATATTTAGAAGGATGCAAAGACTTTACAATAAATATAGCACTCTTACAGGTTATGTCTAAATTGAACTGTAGATGTGAATGCAATGTGAGTCAAAATCTTAATTCCTGGTAATTCAGATTAGGGAGCAAGGTTGAACAATTGCTCTAATCTTATCCAATTTCCTGGATCTTATTGTCTGCAAAGGAGAGAAGAGATGAGAACATGATTTGTACCTACTGTGGAATAGAGGTTAACTGAACTAAAGCAGCAAATGTTTCATTATTTGCAAAGCAAAACTAAAAAGGCTGAAAGCAACAAAAATATAATTAAGAAAGTCATAGTAGGGAAAGACATGGAACAATATTCTCTCACAGCAGACAAAAATTACAAACACTTTTGAATTTAAGCCTCTGAAAAATGTTATTGCATTGTAAAGCTAAAAGTCTTCAGATTTATATCTGGTTGAAGAGTGAGAGATAAAGAAATATATTCAAACAATTCATGAAGTAGAACTGTAAGCAAAGCCAAATAGGCATCTAACTTGAATTTTAAATATTCTTGACAAATATATACATGAAAATTAAACATAATTAATTTTATCCTCTTGTCTTTTTTATAAAAAATACCAAAAGGAAAATGAACTGCAGTGATTAGTGACCTAACTATGTAAGTAAGTATCCGCAGCCATTTTCTCAGATATTGCCTTGCTCAAACTAGAACTAGAAAATCTTTCGGCTGACCTTTTGGCTTCAATCTTCCTATTTTCTCTCTCCTTTCATTTTTATGGATTTATTCCAAAGACAATTTGGCAGTAAATATCTTATTTTTTAAAAAAAAAGTCTGTGACTTCTTAAAATTCAGATATCTGCATCACATCTGCGGAAAAAAGAATGTGCCATTATTGAATTTTATGATGAAAGACCTGAACTTCATAAGTGATTTTAAATTGATGAATAAAATTGCACATCAAATACTGTCACAAGACAAAGTAAGAGAAACACATACTAATCAGGGTAGTTGCTGTTTTCAAATCATGTTCCTGACAACCTGTTGCTATGTAAATCTTATCTCTGCAAAAGCTATCTATGTATGTTTATATAAATTACATAAGGAAGGCATAGCATAAATCTGTGTTGTTGAGGACACTCAAAACCAAGTCCTGAGACAAGACATGCAGCTCATTGTCTTGGATTCGTGGTTTCAGATGTCTGGAAAGTTTCTTAGTGCAGGACTCAAAGCCTCCTGCCTCAGCACTCCCCACAAATTAATAGGATGCTGGACATGTCCAGCCAGGCCCTCCATGAGGCAGTGTTGTGGATGGTAAGAAATATGACATGGCTTTTCCAAGGAAAAGAAGGACTCCTTAAGAGATTTGCAAACATTGCTATAGACTCAGAAGGCAATTTGGGGTTTGCTACAAAAGCTGCAGGCACTGAAACAACATGGACCTCAACTCGCATATGTACTCTAAGTTGTTAAGGTGGGATTTTTAACAGCCCTTGCAACTGTTCATAATAAAGTCAATTGGCACGTTTTCCCCTAGGCAAACTGAGGCAGAAACAGGTTAATGCTGAGTGGCAGCTGTAACACCACAAACCTAAACCAAATCTTTCTGGAGTGGTCCTCTGTCTAAGATCAGGATTCTCACTATTCCCGAAAATGTCTGTGGTAATTTGCTGACTACAAGGAACTGTTTTCCTATTTACTGCATGTTTCAGTCATGGCACAAACTCAGATCCTGTGTGTTGAGTATTTGTTATTGCCTGCCTTGCAGATTACTCTCAAGGAAAGAAAGAGCATGTCACAAGAGACTATGCACTATCAATGGTGATGGGAGCAAATAAAAGCTGCAAGGTGCTATGATGTATTTACCTTTGACTGCAAGATCCTCTGTTTGGATTTAAGAAATTAGCTTCTCAGAAGTTTGCTCATCTGAGCAGCAGCTGTTTGCCATATGGATCAAAACTGCATTTGGCAAACGGAATCACTTCCTCATGCCCATCTGATTTTCATGTACAGTCATATATCAGAATGTTTAAGGGAGGAGTTTGCTGATCTGCTGAGGGTGGTTCAGCTGAGAAGTGTTTATTTTGTATCCCAGTTTTATTTTTTTTTCTTTTTCACAGAAAGTTCTTCTCCTGCAGAAGACTTAAAACACAGAAAAACAAAAAGTCCTAAAAACAAAACTTACAAAGTAATAGGGGGAAAATATAGTAGTGGTAGTGGAAAAGCAAGGGAGAAATATGTTTCAATCTTAGCAAAATATGACAAACACTCTGAGTGAAAGTCTGTCTCTAAGGAAGTCAGAAACACTGTATTTATTGTATCTTCTAAATATTGGATTACTATCAACAGATATGAAAATTTAAGCAAAGAATATGAAGATGATGAGTGTCAGTTTTAATATCAGAGCAGGAAGTATTAACAGTTTTAATACTTTAAAATTTTGACAAGGAATGCTCCAGTTTAACAAATTAAGGTTCAAGTCTATGAAACGGGATTACGCAAATAGAAAGAAAAAAACCCTTTCCCTGTATGGGTTATAATCCTATAAGCACAAAATTCCTTTTTAGTTATAGACTTCTAGCACTGCTCATGCAAATCTGTCACAGCAGATTTCATGCTTTTAATGAATGAACAGAGCCTCACAATACCTTCTGGTTGTTATGGGTTAGAATTGTTGGAACCAGTAACTAAAGCGAATGAGATTAAGAAATTATTCATGGACATAATGCATATCCAGATTTACATATTATGTTCACATGTTCCCATATGGATTCCTACACTAACAACACAAATCACAGAACATCAGAGAGATAATACATACATAAAAATTAGGTAATGTGTAATTGTGGATTTATTTATAACTTTGGGATGCTGTCCTCATGACCAGAACACTGATTCATTGACCTCTTCACTTCTTGACTCATGATTTACCTAATCAGAACCTTAGCCACACAGGAAATTACTTCTTATCATCATAAGGATTATTTTTATTATTTTCACTTTTCTAAGTTGTTTTTTTTTTTTTACAAATTCATAGTGATTTTTATTAATTCTAATTAATTCTAATTAATTTCTTACAAATTCCCATTGATTCTGTGTTACATCACAAACATATGAACATGGAGTTTTCATGTGTTTCCACTGGTTTCAGGATGGTTTTCTAATTCACTTCTGGTGCATTAAAGTAACATAATTTCTGTCCTCTACCTACTTTTTGCCTCATGGGATATATTCCCTTAATACTTAGAAATTTTTCCTATGAATTTATGTATCTTCTTGCAATCAAAATCAATGAGCAAATTTCAGCTAAAAAGAGTTAAGTTGAAGACACTCAGAAAGGAGAGCATTTGACTAAGTGGAAGCAAATGCTTCCAAAATACTTTGAGAGCAATCTGAAAGTCACCCTGAAATTTATTCTATCCAGGCTGATTGATTGTGACACCAAATGCTTATTTACTTCTAACAATGCTACAATGAAACCTAAGTGATTACTTCTGATTTAACTGCTCAAACCCTGGACATCTAGCATTAAATTAAATTAATGCAACCCAAAATTAATAACTAGGTACAAGTGAGAGTCCCACATAAACACTTCTGCTGGAAAAATATCCATTAGTAGGGAGTCATATTGGAGTTTATTGTTTGTTTGTGACCAGTCAATGTGTGTATGCCATGGTGTGTGGCTAAATGGAGTGTGTGCTGCTCCCAGCTCACCACTGAGCCTGCCAGCACAGCTGCTGCTGCGGAATGTGACAGGCACCTGAAGGCAGCTCAGGGACAAACAGGAGTGTTCTCAGGAGGAGATGTGCACCCAGGAAGCTGGGCTTCCTTTGGTAAGGTTGGAGGAATACAAGGCAGAAACATGTAGGAAATGTGGGGTATAACATGACGTAACTACAGAGTGACAGGCAGAAATACATATTTTCCCATCTATGTAAGCGGGAATCATAGGTGTAATGACTTGACTCTCCTCTAGCGGTATTTTTTTAGGCTTCCTGGACTCTAGAATATATCTGAAAGTATTCTAATGTTTCTTATTTTCACTTCTGGTTCCCCAGCGTATATATAAAAATGTCTTTTAAAATGGATTTGTGGGTAGGCAACCTTCCATTCTAAACACAGACGTTACATCTGCATTTATTATTTAGGTATGCTAAGTGGAACACTTTTTTACAGACCATTGTAACTATACTTTTTTCTCACTGACTTAATACATTTGGATATGACACAATGACTCTTTAAGAGTTCTTGTCTCTATTACCTATTTAATAAAATGAATAAGCAAACTGCTTTATACCCTTGCTGCAGTTGCTGTTCCTGCTTGACTGCAGAGATTTTTACCTACTTAGAAGGTTGCGTCATTGCCTTGATACTCAATATGTGATCAGTCTTGGCTTAAACAGTGTGATGCACTGCTGAAAAAATTATTTTCCTTCCTGTTTCAGCTACGTCATGTTTGACTGAGTACTTGTTTCACCATGAGTACTACTTCCCTGGAATTTTTCTGGCCAAAGGACCTATGATTTTCAGTTTGAATGTGCATTTTTCCATCCTGACTTTCTCTCCTTTGAATTTCATCACAAAAACTAGGTGCTCATTCAGACTTGATTTTACAAGGCAGATATTTATATTTTACCTTTTTTTTTTTTTTGGTGGGTTTTTTGACTCAGGATAAAACTCCATGAGTTTTTTATCAATAGTTTGTGTGTTACTTTGGAGTCAACATCCTTTGATGTACATCCTCTCTTTTCATAAGAATAGTCCCATATGCCTAGAGTCAAGAAAGTTCTTTTGAAAAAATATCTAAAAACATGAATAGTCCCATAGATATGAATGGGAGATAACCAAGGATAACCGAATTTGTGAGCATATCTTGTTATCTCTTTAGAAATGTGTCACCCAGAACAACAGCAAGGTAATGTTATTCAGATGTGATCTTTGTGAGCAGCAGAAAAGCTGGTCCCTTTTTTATGGAGAAAAGCTCCATACTTGAACAGGCTGCTTTTTACAGTGCTGGTACTTTATCTGTAGTAGGTGGATACACTGATGTGATAGAACATTTCAAGCTCTTAATATCCTTCCACCACCTTAAAAGGTTTCTTTGAAAATCTACCGGAAGAGAAGTATCTTTGGTTTAACCGCAATTGCATTTCAGCAGTTGTTCTAGTATCAGCAAATTCAGGAAAGATGACAATGGACAGGATGGCAGGCAGCATATCTCAATATGCCACCTAAAATGCCAACTCTCTGGGATTGTAGCTGCTAAATTTTGCCCCCAGAGTCATGATTCTTTGTTAACTTTTCTTCTTGCAAACTTCTCTTCTAGTGTTTGTTTCATAGGCCAAAATTTAGTTCATAAATCTTAGCCCACATAACGGTATTTTTAAACTGACAATACACAGGAAGACTGTGGGGTTTTAATAAAACTTTTAGAAGAGAGAAAGAAAGAAAAACAGAAGGGTCAGGACTAAGGTAAAGGGAGACTGTGACAGAGAAAGGGAGAAAAGGAAAAAAGAGAAATTGAGAAACGGGAAGATGAAGAAATGAAAGAGAAAAAGGAGAATGAATGAGAAAGAAAGAAAGAAAGAAGAGGAAGAAAGAAAGGAAAGAAAGAAAGAAGGAAAGAAAGAAAGAAAGAAAGAAAGAAAGAAAGAAAGAAAGAAAGAAAGAAAGAAAGAAAGAAAGAAAGAAAGAAAGAAAGAAAGAAAGAAAGAAGAAAGAAAGAAGAAAGAAAAAAAGAAAGAAAGAAAGAAAGAAAGAAAGAAAGAAAGAAAGAAAGAAAGAAAGAAAGAAAGAAAAGAAAATATTAAGTTCCTTATACACTGTCAACTACTGTCAGTGAGGCATATAAGTGGTTTACCACAGTAATTAGCACTCAATGTTATTTAAAAATGTGATATACAGCATTCAACATTTTGGTTAACTATGCCTCCTGTTAAAAACTGGAAAATTATTTCCAGTTACAGAGACAGGTTTCTACATCAGTCCTTTCAATAGGACTTAATCAAACAATCTTGTCATAAAATACAGATTAAATGTCAATAGTGTGCATGCTATTTTAATTTTGGGAAACAAATACCAGATTTCTTTTTCCTTGGAGCAGTTATAAGAAAAATAGTTTAAATGTTGTTCATCTCAAGCTGAGTGACATACCCCTGTATTTCCTGTGGGTGCTCTATGCACATTATCAGTGGTTTATCTGATGTGTTTCCACAACTGAAGAACATGTGTATAAAATAATCTCAGACAAAAATAAAGAGTAGTGCCATTGCTCTTTAATATATGAATTGAAACCACATTGGTTTTATCTACTGGGAATAAATGAAGAAATACATTGGAATGGCAAAAAAATTGCTAATCAGACATGTGGTATATAAATATACGTATTTTCTGTATTGATGGTTTTACTTCCTTATTAAAAATTGTTTATTCAAGGGTTTACATTAATTGTTTATTCAAGGGTTCACATGAAAAACAAGCAAAGAACAGAGGGGTTATTAGGGTGTGGTTTGGTTTGGCTTTTTGTTCTTCTTAAGAAAAAGTAATAATATTGCAACTTGAATATCCATTGTTCCACAGTATATGAAAAAAGCTATTTTGTACCAGAAGAAAAAAGAAATTCACAAAATTGTATATTTGAAAACCCCTTGCTCAGCTGATTTATCTCATATTTTTGCTTAGCTGTTTACATGGGAAACATCTCTGCACAGAAAGAGAAAAATGTCATAAATCACTGGGAAGATAATTAATTTCATAGCAGCAAAATTTGGATGACCGTCAAACGCTGGCAGGGTGGAAAACAATCTAAGGAAATATCACTGAAAACTTGTTCTGGTTTTATTCTTTTCCCTAGACAACCTTCATTGATTACTTTCAGATAAATTTTCTTGTCTATGTGGACTTGTCCCTCCACCTAATCTGCAGATTCCTAACCTAAAGCCCAGTGTTACTGATCTGGAGAGTTAAGAGATAACAGTGAGTATTAATCTGTATATCACTACTGGAAGAACGACTTCAAAAAAACTTCCAGTAATAATACAAAGTCAGAAATAGGGCAGAGCACAGCTGCTATTCAGTAGAGAAAAAAAAAAACAAACCACTTTTCTATAGTTGTCTATGCCACTATTGCAAATGTATTTTTTTTGCTTTATGTTTATATGTATCAATCTGTTTTTATTAATAAGAGAATCTTATTTAATAGTATGATAAAACACATTGAAATAGGCCATCATACCATCTTGCTTAGCAGTAGTGTTCCAAATTCAAAACCTTTTTAATAGGTAAGTTTATTTTTTTATAGAAAGAATGGGATCAAAACTTCAGCAAAGTTCAGCAAAACTGCAGACAGCTTTAGAATTGTAACTTCAGCCCACAGACATCCAAATTTTGCTTCAGTCTTATTTCTGCTGCAGAAATTGTTAGCTAAATCCTCAGCAGTGCTAAGCGAATATACTCTAACATTGTTTAACGTGCAGTGAAGCCTGATCCTCCATGTTCGAACTTCACCTATAGCAAAAAAGCTTGGCCAACAGTTTATTTCTATGGAAAGTGGGGATTGGGTACTTTGTAAAAATAGATACCATAGTGTTGAGGTATAGAACACTAAAAATAGCCTGGAAAAGTGAATGTGCTCTATTGGCGTAACAGAGGTGGAGCAATCACACGTTACCAGCATCATTTCACTACCAGAATTGCAATACTCTGGTAAAACCTTAGGAGAGAAGGCTGGGCTGACAAAAGGCTTCTCTTTAAGATAGAAAGAAATGACACAGCAGAGAATTTTAACAGTTTGCCCTCATCTTTGTTTGAGAGTTCTGATTCTGCAGCCACATGTCCCTTTTCCCTACCTGACTATTTTCCAGTAGCTGCATTACAAAGCTCATATCGCAAACAAGGAGACTTTGATTCAAATAAAGTACCCAAAGATTGTTCTTGAAAAGAAGTCAAGCTGAGATTTCTCCTTTGATAACATCGTTCCTGATCCCTTGGCAAGCTTTCTGTCTCTGGGGTTACAAACCTTAAACCACGAAAGATCAGTACTTTATGGCCCTGAATTGTGAGTTCTTTTTTTGTTAGTGTTTTTTCTGAGCTGTTATTAATATGTTCTCATGTCTGAGAGACTGCTACAAAACTGATGAATCCCTGTGAAGGTTTCTTTCTAAAATCTTTAACAGCACCCTAGGCAGAAATTCTCCTCTTTGATATGAAATCCTAGAGAATTTATTCTTGACAGCAAGTTCTGGAAGTCTTCAGTCTCTGGAATTCAAAGAGCTAAAGCTTTTGTCTCTGGATTTTGAATTGCTGAAGTTATTCCATAGCATACAGTCCACAGTCAAAGACCAGTTTAATTTTATTCTTTGGTACTCTAAATTTATTAAAACACTTCTTAAAATGTATACCAGTCCAAGATATATTAATATCACTTTTAAGGCAATACCTCATTTTTGTTAAACCACTCTATGTTACTTTTTTTATTGTATCTGATCTCTCAGCATCAGTTTTGGTAGTGTTTTCTCAGCTTATCTGACAATGATTATTTTTACAGAAGTATCATATTGGAAGATAAAGATCCTTCGCTTTTTGCCACCATTTTACCTCCTCTTGAGGTATGTATCCTATAGATAATATGTTGGAAAATGTTCCCAATTTAAAAGCACACATTTAGTTGAACAAACCAGTGCATGGGCCTACATTAACATATCTGCATTGCTTTTGTCAAAATTTTCCAGAAATAATTTTGGTTGGTTTGGATATTTTTATTGTATATTTTATATATATATATAATTTTTTTTTTTTAATTTCAAAGTAAAAACTGTGTCCTGATTTGAAATCCATCAAAAGTTTATTATATTTTTGAAATAAAAGTAATTACTGAAAATAAAAAAATGCTCTAGAAAACGCAAAAATTATTCTCCAGTTTGGGATCTAACATGTAAAAAAGATCTTAGAAAAACTGTCCTAAGTTTTACGGTTTAGCCAGTTAAATGAAAAAATATTCAGCCAGGGATGTTCAGTGGTTTTACTTAAGTACAGTCTTGGTTTTCACAGGCTTAAAAAAATGCAGGAGGACGGGTGAATTTTCTGTACATATAAAAGAAATCATTAATATATTGTCCAAATGACATATATATATACACACCTTGCCTCAGGTGCTAAAATCATTAATTGATTTAAAAGACAGAGAATTCTAAAGACAATGTGATTTGGAGATTTTTTTAGTGGTTAAATGTTTTAGGTGGATATTTTCAAGCTTTTCAAAAATAAAGAAGTCTAAACGTACTTAAAAGTACAAATACAAATGCAGATTTCCTTGACCATGGTCAAGATTTGTACTTTACCTAAATATGCAAAGGAATGAAGATTTTCTGAACTAAAAAAACACATCATCAGAGAAATAACTTTAACTATGGCATGTAAATTAAGGGCTTCTAGTGCTGTTGCTTCGTATCAAACATACTCAGCTTCTGGGTTTTTTTTTTTTTCCAAAGGCCAGTACCACAACTTAATTCTAGCAGACCAAGGTCACAGAGAGGTTCATTTTTTCTTACATTCTTTCACAAAAACAAAATAAATAAAAAGCTGTTGTAAAGAGCTGCTGCTGTTGTTGCAGTTCAAATTAGGCCTTGAGTAATACTGAGTACGTTAGAATCTATTTACCAGTACTACCAATGATGTTTATTCTTTTCAGACTTTCTTGGAACTGCAGAGACTAATAGCAGAGGAAAAAACAAATATAAACAAAAAGTTTAGCATTCTCCATCAATATACCTAAACTCTGATTACATACAAGGAACAAAATTATTTTGAGTTCAGTGAGGGACATTTTGTGTTTCAAAATGCATGTAACGTAGTAGTGCAGCGCATCCCACAAAACTTCAAATCGGTATTACTGGAAATTTTAATGAAAAAATTTCCTTGTATGTAGGTGTGGAAATATCTAAATTTTGATCAGGTGAAGTTTTAACAGATATTTACTACTAATAACAATGTGCAGTATATATTCTTGCATTTTTTTTTTCCTCTCCCCCCATACATTGGAAACAGTAATTTCTGGTGGGCTGCATTATCATCTGCTGTCCTTGGGTACCATTCCAGAAATGACTTAAATGACTTTCACACTAGAATTTAAAATTTGTTCTGTTATTAATCTTAACTTTTCTTAGTTAGCATGCAGCATGTAAGTGAAAAGCAATTACCATATGTCCCATGCAGGAAAACCGTAAAGGATTTACGCTATTAACTGACTGCAGGCATGAATGCTGGATTACCTGGCTAGGGTTTAGCAACCAGGCCTGAACACCTGGGACTCTGGGTGCACGAAGAATTGTAATTTAAGTATGTTTGAATATTATGAACATATGTGTGTTCCACATAATGTGTGGAACCAAGCCCAATCAAGTCACTCTGGAGCTCGTCTTCATTCTTGGGTTTCCCTGGTGCGGAATCAGCAAGAGGCCTCCTGTGAGGTGCCACAATGTCCTGCTTCACTGCACGGGGCTCTACATACTTGACTGCTGTGGTGAATCTGCCCTTTGGGACGAGCAGATCAGATCTGCAACATTTAGTATGATGACATGCAAAGTCCTTTGGACTGCATCTAGAATAGCAGACCGTGAAGTTTCTGAGCGTTTGGTTTCAACTGGACATTAATTCCAGTTGGATCTTGTCATCCACTTCTTCCTGCTCCTCCTTCCAGTTTTCACGCCTTATTTCCCTTTTTCTTTCTGCACAAAGAAGGTGTGGGGATTATCTTGGAAAGTACCACGTGCTCCCAGAGCTTGGGCTCTGGCTGAGGTGCCTCAGCAAGTACTGACACCTGTCATGTGCTTTAACTCTGCTTAAACTCTGCCTCTCCCAGCAGTGTCAAATCTTGCGGTCCATACCACAATCTTTTCTGTTCCTGATCTCAAGATCAATTTATAAAAAAAGACAGTAAAGCTTAATCCATCTTGAAAGTGAAGCACAATTTCTTGGTTTAAATTACTCAGGAAGCCTGAGACTTTTTCATCAACTTTGTGTGGAACAGTAATTACTGCAAGCACTTACTTATTTTATTTGGCTTATTATCCAGTAGGACTTTACCAGTGTGATCCCTATACCAGATAAATCAAGAAGTAAAAATGTTTATTGTGAGCAAAAATGGTGCTTCATATGAGAGGTGCTGGTTTATTTAGAAAAGTTTTCTTTAAAGCTAATGGTAACTCAATATTGTTCTGTAAAGATTCCTGCCTAAACTGTGCATATTTAGCATTTCTGAATAGCAAGTTACATCTGAAAAACAGATTCAACTGTGGTTATGGTCAGAAAAGAGAATATAAAAATAGCAGTTTCTATGTGTTTGGTCATGTCTGCTTACTTTTCCAACCAAAATAAAGTTTTTCAAACTTTTTCACTCATGTAGGCAGTCCAGAGCAAATACATCTTTGGTAAAGTGTGCAGTATCTCTTTTCTTTTTAGATAACTTGTACAGAAATATTATGCTACTTTCCTAATACAGAGCTACACTAATTTGAAAGTCAGGTTATCAGAGCAAGTTTGCAAAGCTGCCAAAAAAAAAAAGAAAAAAAAAATAATCAAAAAAGCCAACAACCCAAAAATCCCTACTCTCAGATAAGCTCCAAAAACAGAAATAGAGAAAGAGATTTATAGATCAAAAAACATGCCCTCAAAAGGTCAGAAAACATAATATTCTTGCATAAAACCTACCACTTTTGAATATCGTATTTTAATTTTTAGTTACTCTATGTGCAGACTGAAACTGAACATGGAATTTTTTTCTGAAAACTTAAGCATGAAAATGTGCTTTTTCAGCTTTCCTTCATACTGAATATTCATTTCAAGGTAAAATTTGATTGAAATGAACTAAACTTATGCTTCAGTTGTAAAATATGGGGCAAGAAGACAGAGAAAAAGAATCATACTACACTTTCCAATATATGATGCAGCACCAAAAAGCATTTTCATTTCACAGATCCAGATGCAAATCTTCGTCTTGACTGCCTACAAACGGAACATCAGAATATAGAATCTGTAGGGTCTTTCCCTTGCTAATGTACCTTCTATCCCTGGCTCTCTAGTCCATGTGCCCTCGTTTCCTCTGAGGGGAGACATATATGGCCTAGGTAAAAGGCAGAGGTGTCCTCCAGCAGCTCCCCAAAACTGGACAAATGGAGAAACAGGACTATGGAGTTGCACCTGCCCAGCACAATATATGCAGCCAGAGAAGCTTATGACCAGCACTTGAGCTCTCCTACAGAACTGAGACACATCATGAATAATCCACAAGATTATGTATTAATAATAAGAATCTATATAGCAAAATATTTCCTCCATTAAGGAGCACCCTAGTCCTCAAGAGACACAACAGCAATCTTCCTAAAATTTAGGAGGAATATGAATACAGGCCAAATATTACCCTCAGGGAAGTCAGTGGTAAAAAAAATCTACTTGACTTCAATGGCACATGATTCTGTGCTCTGCAAAAAAGGTCACTCAACACATGCATGGACAAGAAGTTGAATACATCTGGTTAACAGAATGTGGCTATTTTGGGCTCAGCATTGTGATATGATTATTTTTGTTGTTTTTCGTTTATATTTATGTCTATCTTTGGCAGGGAGAAAAACAGAAAACAAAACCTGAGATGTCCATGTTCTATCAGTTGCAGTGGACAAGGATTCCACACAAGGTCGTTGGCCAGTGGAACCTGTTTCTCAGATTGTACATCTCCAAGAAATTCCTGAAAATTAACTTACATTCTTGGGAGAAGAACAAGGACAGCAAAAAAAAAAATCAACTGAAACCCCTAGAAATAATGCTCATTCTGCAACAGAAAGTATTTTTTTTCACACAAATGTGTTTTTCCTGTAATACCAAATGCTCAAAATATTTTCTTAACAGGCTCTCTCTTTCAACTTGTTTTTGTCCCGTATCTTTCATTTAGTAAGGCAGTAATTCCAAAATGGAAATTTTATCTTTTGCCACGGGGGAAAAACTGGGTGAAAAATCCCACTCATATATGTTGGGAATACTTGATCAAAAGTCATTTGTGTATTGGGAAACAACCTGTTTTTTAAGAAAAGCTGTTTGATTCAAAGGTGCTAATCATCAATATGGGCAAAGGAGTCTGGGGTGGAAGGAGACACATTTTTCTGGCTCACATGGCATGGGCTGCTTGTAGGTCTCTGGTTTATTTGTGGAAAATGGAGTGAAACAGTTTCCGCTGTTGTCACACACTCCTGCCGTAGATGGTAGGTGGGTGCATGGGAGAATGGAAGAGTTTAAATTAAAGCAAAACTTTTCCTCAAGTGTTTATTTTCGAACACTTGCATGTCACGGAGGCCGGTCTCATGACTTTAAACAAAACCCAATGTCATTGCTTCCATGAGGTTAAAATGAAGTGCAAGGGAAGAATTACAATGACTTTGCCTGCAACAGAAGGAAGGTCAGGCATCACTTTGGTCTGAAGCTTGTCTCCATGGAGTGACGCCAGCAGCTGATACTTGACCTTTAAATTCTCCAGAGTTGCCACAATTTTGGGGAAGTGGTATTTGTCAGATGGCCAAAGAAGGTGATGGAAAGGCCAGCCTGGTGGCTGGGGGCAGCCATGGGCAGGTCGGAGGAAAGGTGTTTCCTTACAGTGAAATTGTCCATGGAAATTGTCCATGGGGTGGGAGAATCTCAGTGAAATGTCCATGGATGAAGGTGCTGCCGGGGAATGAGGCCAAGGGGCAGGTGCAGAAAGTGAGACGTTGCGAAGAGAAATGCCTGCAGGGAAGGAGAGGTCTGTTCTGGCTGCAGGTGAGATGGCAATTCGGGCTGTGGGGGAACTGTGCAGCAGGACACACCAGCACGGGGGCAAGAGTTGAGGTACCCGGCCCGGCTCGGCTGCTCCTCCCGAGCCTCTGAAGGATGGAGGGAGAGAGGCGGAGGGCAAAGGAGGGAGGGAGTGGGGGATGAGGCGGTGGAAGCCCTCTCCCCGGGCTGGTTGAGGGGCGGGAGGGAGGGGAGGCAGCTCCTGGGGAGGGGAGGAGAAGAAGAGGCAGAGAGGGGATGTTGTTAAACAGTTTCTTACCGTAAGAGGGAGTTGGGACCCAGATCTTTCCAGTTAATCACACAACAAACTTAGATCATCGCAATAAAAAGCTCGGCTCACTCTGCCTCCTCGAGTGACCGGCGGTGCACGGGGTCCTTCCGAGGAGCCATCTCCCCTTCTCCTCCCCGCCAGCCGCCGGGGGGGGCCGCCAGCACCATGCGGGCCACCCACCTCCTACCAGCCTTGCTGCTCCACCAGCTGCTGCTGCTGCCCACCGCCATCCCCGCGGCAGGTCAGTTCTTCTATCACTTCGCTAGAGACCCCCGCCCGCCTCGCAGCCGCAGCACGTCCCCGTGCCCCGCTCCGCCGCGGCGGGCAGGGCGCTGGGGCGGCGCTCCGGGCGCAGCCCGCAGGTGGGGCTGGCAGGGAGCCCCCGCCGCCCGCAGCGCCTCGCCCGCAGCGCCCGGAGCGGGGTCAGCGCCGCCGCCGCCCCGCGCCCCCCGTCCGTGCCCGCGGAGCGCAGCGCAGCCTGCGGCGGGCGGGACGAGCCGCGCTCCGGCCGCGCTGCCCCGCGGGAGCCGGGTCCCGTCCCGCGGCTGCGGAGGCACCGCCGCTCCCCGTGCGCGAGTGGGACGCGGGGCTCGCTCAGGACGGGCAGACCTGGAGCCCGGGAGAGAGGGGAAGGAAATCTCATCATTGCCCAGAGGCGCTCCCGGCCGTTATCAGGACGCGACCGTGTATCCTTATTTTCCAGTGGTAGAATAAATGTTAAATAACAGAAGTTGACAAGGGATACCCAAAGCACGGGATAGTGCTGAACGGGAATGTCCTTGCTGAAGTTCAACAGCATGAACATGCTATTTCCAGACTGAAATACTTGTAATTTCATTAGATGTTCCCGCTGAAATCCGGGAGGTGGAGGCGGGGGCAAGGAACAAACAATAAGTAATCAAGTGCTGGATGCTCTTTAGCTGAATTTCTTTCCTGAAATGTCCCCCCTGGACTGGATATCTGAAGAGCCAACTCTGTGCTTTCTATTGGCCCTCTGGGAAGACGTTTAAGGAAAAAAGTTTGTAAAGGTTTCTACAAACCTTTCCTTCCTTCCGGCAACATTGTTAGGGTCAGACCTTTGCACAGACAGAAACAAAGGAAAGGCACAATTCAGGGAAAGAATCTGCCAGGAGCGGGCAAAGCAAGGGCAGGGAACTGTGGCAGCTGGGTTCTGGGGCAATATCTGAGGGCATCAGGCAGTGCATGGCAAGGAAAGCTGATGGCTTCCAAGATGTAACTGTGTTTTCTAGTTAAAAAAAAAAAAAAAAAAAAAAAAAAAAAAAAGGTTTCAAAGTGGAATATTTTGTGATCTGAGTGGGCAAGTCAAAAACAGACTGGCAGCATCACGTGCAGTAAAACCTGTTGTTTTCCCCCTGCAAGCTAGAGTGTGGTTCTGTAGGATGCTGAACAGTCTCATTACAGCTTCTCTGCTCAGTATGCTCACTGAGGATATTGTTTTCACAGGCATTCTTTAGCAGGTGACACAGAGATACAACTACTATAATACTATACTTTTTGAACTCCTTTTCCATGTACATTGGAATTTCCATTTTTTGGACATGCAGCTTCTCAGAAAAGTGATGACTAGAGCTGGTTAGGAATTTTCTGAGAAAATGTTTTGCATTTCTTTTACTGGAAAATGCTGATACATCGAATCTTTGCACAAAAATAATTCCTGTTAAAGAGAAACTTTCTTTGGTTTTCCTTCAAATCAAATGACAGAGAAATATGCAGCAGGAGAAATTGCCAATAGCTTGTGGTAACCTGCTGTTGAGAAACCCTCACCTGTGACAGAAACTCATCAACTGATGGGCTAATTAGAAAAAAAAAAACCCAAAATAAATACTGCAGACACACCCCCGCACACACTTAATTCCATGGGCCAAAGGTGCACAGGTGGTTTATGGCCAAGCTCATAAGATGCTAGGTCATGCTTTGCTGTCCTGATAAGTCAGGGTGCTTTTCTTGAATGAGAGAAAGTCCTTGTTGTCCCTGACTCTAGGTTCTTAGTGCTGGGCTGTAGTTTACCAAGTTCAATGAAAGTTGGATCTATCTAACATTCCGATGGGAGAGACTGAGAGACACCTTCTCTACTGCCTGTATTAGTGGGCTGATGAATAGGGTTGTGCCCTAACCAATGGCTCTCCAGTTTGGGAGTGAATGGTTCACCTTGATGAGGAGAAAAATTAGACTTCTAAAAGAGTTTTTCAGAGTAGAACTTGTTTTCTGACCAACTCTCGTGGTGACAGTTTCTTGACAACCCTGCCTTTCTTAATTTTCCTCCCCCGCCTGCCTTAATATTAATTAATCCTGTTGTTTGCCTTATTGGGAAGAAAGACGACTCTTATCACACGCTGCCATTTTGCTTACCTTGTTTTTAAAAATACATGATCTTCAACAAAAGTGTCTGGATATTTGCACTGTAGGCAAGGTAAAGTTGTGCTACTTCTTTCTGAAAATACAAATTTCTGGATAATTTCTGAAAATGATTGTTTTCTAAACATACTTAGTATCTTTCTATGGGATGTTGAATTCTTTTTACTGGGATGTTTTTAAGAAAGATTAGAATTTGCCTACATATGATTATTTTTAGATATGAAAAGCAAGCTAAATGATGAAAACGGAATTAAAACATAAGAAGTCTTTTTCTAATGCACATCCATACTCCTAGTGCTGTTCTATCAAATGTGATATCAAATGTACCTAATGATGAATATAGTTTTTTCTGTGAATGGATATTCTGGGTTTGTAATCTCATGTCCTAAATTCTTGTGCTAAGACAATGCCCTGTGTAACAGAAATTGCTGACTAATACAGTTGGGTTATATTAAGGGGTAAAGAAAAAGGAGGGTGAGGAAAACATGAGAATTTTAAATGTCAGCAAGCTGTCTACACTATCAGTTTCTGAGTTTCTTTTTAATATATAAAAGATAAGACAGTGATTGATGAAAGATAAATGTGCATGGTTCCTATAGACTGCTTGCCTAGTCATTATCAATATCCTGTAAGTCTGTCACTTGCACAAAGAAATTAATCTGTAGCTAATAACTTTATCAAGGAGTTTTCTTTCTTGTTCAGATATTCTTATTATTCAGTATTCTTGGGAAGTAGCTCTTTAGTAATGTTCATCTAGTGAAACTAAAAATGATTTTTTAATCAAAGCAACAAGTAGATTGGCATGCTGCAAAAGAGTGAATGTTAAAGATTTATTTAAATTAAAGATACATTTTTCTGTGAGACGACTGTCAGCCAAGTGTGTTTATTTAAATTTATTTAAAGCACTTTTCTGTAGTTTGGATGATCTGAAGAAGTTGCTAATGAAGATGTGGGAGTTGCACTGAGTTCCTATATATAATTATTGCTTAAAGAAAAGTAAAATCAAATCCCATAGCCATAATCAATTTATGAATGTTGTGTATTCCAGAGGTCTGCATAGCTAAGTATATTTTTAAAAATTAATGTGATTTATACTTTCCCATCCCAGCTGTAGATAATCATTATACTATATACTGTCAACAAAGTGAAATGATACTGTGCCAGTTGGAAGAGTGTATTCCTTCTGTTTAATGGAATCCTTTTGGTGCTCAGTGCCAGGGGCTGCTTGTTTTGCGATCACATGTAATACAGCACTTACCCTGCTTAACAGATTTTCTGTTTCTATTAATGCCATTTTCATAAGCAACATAGCAGGAGAATATAGAGTTGAAAGACACGAGATTAAAATGTTGCGTAAAACTCTGGAAAATTGACCACTGAAGTCAAGGAAAGGAAAGCCTCTTATTGGAGGAGCTCATCTGTCATTAGTGTAATACTTCAGCTGAGGCCAGGGTTGGAAGGGAAATGTGCAGTCTCCCTCAGAGAGAAAAATATCTCCCTTTTGGATCTTTATGCTGAATATTAGTTTGCCACTTAAGCATTTAAAACTTTTCCAGGGACTTTTGAAACCAGGATAACTGGGCCTCTTTTTGAGTAAAAGCATGGTGTGGAGAAAAAAAGCATTGCCCTGAATGTTTTACAATTACTTGTACTGGATGAGTGTTGGAATTTCACTTTGTCCCCGTCAGCATTGAGGTGGGGTGGAATGGCAGACACTGGAAGGCAGCACAGAGGTGAGAATGAATTGATGATGGAGGTGAGAAAGGACTGATCTCCATGCTTACTTGGGAAACATGGATAGTAGGATAACAGCCATAATGAAAGCAAAATTTGAACCTTGCAGTGAGCAAAGAATGGCAGCTACAAAGAACTGGGAAGGGGTGAGGACATCCTCACTGTTACCCCATCTTTTCCTGTAGGCTTTTGTTGCAGTGTCCTCACAGGGTTGTAAAGCTGTTGCCGAATGTGGTTAGTACCTACACGCAAAGAAGCACTGCAGCAAAGCAGAGCTGGGAACATGCTCCAGATTAGTCAAATGTGTTGGCAAAATCTAGCTGTAGTTTTCAGTGGCTTGTGGGCCTCCACCCATGTGCTGTCTGATGAGCCCAGCCGTGCCTGGCAGCCCTCGGTGCTGCTGGCCCAGCTGGGGACTGGCTGCTCCCTCTGTCCCCCCTCAGCTCCAGCTTTTCCTATGACTCGCTGCCTTGGCCAGCGGCACTATTTTTATGTATACAACACGCAGCAAGGCTCTCATCACTCCTCACAGGGGCTGTTTTGCTGCCCTCAGCCATCTGTCATTCTTTGTTTTGCCCAAATCCCTGCCCTGCCTACTTGTGCTTTTCCCCTCGCCCTTGCTCCATGCACGGAAATCCAGTTGGCTGGGACACCATCACGAAGGAAGGGCACAACATGCTGGGTGCCTTGAAGAAGACACCAAGTGCTTGTAAAGATTGTGGAATGTAATGGGAAATGGTGGGGATTTAGTACTTGTGCACAATGCATAAGAAGACAAATCTTACAAGGGAAAATCCTCTCAGTAATTTAGCCAGAGGTTAGATACAGTAAGTCAGAGTACAAACTGCAGCACATTTGTTTCTGCCAGTGGGTCCCGGCATCCTGCTGAGCAGATAACCTCTTCTTGGAAGGAAAAGAGCTGTCCATTTGCAGCTACCATCCAATTTTAGAATATACTATCAGTTGTTAGCATTATCATTAGCTCCTTGAGCTTCCATGCTGACTATGAGAGTGGGTTCCAAAGGCAGGACTTAGCATAAACATGAAGTTGGGTTCCCAGTTACATGACAGTCTTTGCAGTTGCTAACAAGGGGGTGTGGGGGTGTGTGTGTGAGTGGTAATGTAAAGCCAAAAAGAAATATCTTTTTGCATTCCCTGAATCTGCTCAACAACTAGACTGAGAGCCAATGGAGAAATAAGGAAATCATTATCTGTTATATATAGATATTATATGGATAGTTATATATATTTCAAACTACTTTTTAAAAATTTGTTTTTTCCCCATGAGGCTATTTTGCCAAGAAAATAAATTTCAGAAATTAAAATATTCACATCATCCTTCAGGTACTTCTGCGAAACTGTTTAGTTTTGACAAGCTAGAGATTCCTCCTTGGACAGCTGGTTTTATTTTGGTGACTTTCCATCTTCACAGCTGACTGCAGATTTTATGGGTATGGTTGGTAAACTTCTTTTACGCCAAATTATTTTCTTACATAAATAACTGCTTTAAACTTAATCTGGTGTCTTAAGCCTATCCAGTCTACAAAGTTGTTTTCTTGGGCACAACTCAGATTGTTCCAGTTTCTCATTATGTTGGTCTGCCTTTCTTCCTTTTTTTTTTTTTTCTTCTTTTCCCCCCAAATGAGAAGTCATTTGGAAAAGGTGTTCACTTTTTGCATTCTAGCCAGGAATCTGGACATTTCTGATACTGAAAACAGGCAGAAGGAAAAGTCAGAGTAAATGAAAGTAAGTTAAAAGTGTTGAGCATTAATTCTTTTTGTCAGAGTGACTCTGTTACGACTTAAGAGCCAAAATTGCCTTGAATGTATTTTTTTTAAAAGGTTCTTTCTAATTGTTCACACAGATACCAATACTGTGATGACCCTATTAATGATCTTAGTATCAACATTCATCTTTAACATCCTTTCTTTTATTTCTGTGACCACACTGTTAACTTAAGCATGTTGTATCCAAAAGCATTTAGTAACATCTACTTTCACCATCTGGTGGAGACTGGGTTTGTTTGTTTTTTCTTTTTTCTTGATGAAGTCAGTATATTTATGCTATCATACTGAGGCACACACCAGAATGCAGTTTAGCCTTGATGTTTTATATCCTTTAAAAAGCACTGTCTTGGAAATACATTATGGAATATAATTAAAAGTATCCCTTCTATCATATTTTATAGATAAGTTAAACACCTCACTGTATTTCCATACTGGTTTTCATCCCATATATGATGAGAACTGTTGATTTGTTTCAAACCCTACTCATTGAGTTTTTCTTGTTACACAAGTTTTGCCAAATGCTATTTTTTGCATATAAACATACTTTGTTTTTAATTTTTTTTATTAAATTGTCAATGTTTATACTGAGATAAGCATTCTGCTTTGATATATCTGACACTATGGTAATACATTGTTTTGCAGATTCTTTCCTTGCCCATTTTTTTCCCCATTCAGATACATACTTATGAATATACCATGCATTTTTTTGTCAAGTATGGTGTAGTTTGTTTAATGATAAGATGTTTGATGTGTTTATTGTGTTGAACTATGCTTTCCTACATTTATTTCAGATGTGTTTAGGTATGGGGATTTTCTCTTTTTTTTTTTTTTACTTTTTTATTTTTTTGTTTCTTTTTTATTTTATTGACGGTCTTTCATATGATGGTAGATTTCTGATTTCCTACCCCCTGCTCCCAAGTTTTAAATCAGATGTAATTCCTCTCTCATAATTTCTTTTTTTTTCCTAGCTCATTGGGAAAATCCAGTTTACTTTAGCTCTCAGTAATGATTGCAAAATTAAATTAATAGCTAATCTCATTTTAGCATTCTGACCTGGTTATCAATTATAACACAAATAATTCAATCTCTAATTAGTCCATCTGTTAACTGCTCAAGGTCAAGTGACTTAATTTCATTACAAACATGATGCAAAATATTAAAAGAGATCTAAAATACTAGTTGATACTAAAGAAAGAGCATATGTCTGTTTTATATTTCTGAAATAATTGTGTCACTATATATGACCATTTTTCTTCATTGGAATATATTTTGAGTCTTCAGCTTCTCTGTGCTTCCTGCACAGCATGTGGACAATTTCCCGCTTTTACTTTTTTCTCCTCATGTCATGTTATTTTGTATTTCATTCTTGATTTGGAAAGACTGCAGTTGATTCCTGCAGTTCTATGACAGCATCTGCTAGCCTAAGGAATTCAGGTATCTTCATTTTCTTGATTTGTTTTATTTTCCCATAGGTTTTGTTTATCTGTGACATCTGACAAACAAAACACAGTGATGCTGTTACATGAGTGTTCATATTCTTTTAAAAACTGGAAGTTATAATAGGTCTTTTTTCCATCCATGCTATGAAGACCTTTATCCAATCTATTTTTATAAGCAGATGTGATAACAGGAAAAAAAATAAATTCATTACTCCACACAGCTGAAAGTCTAGCTCAACAAAGCAAATAACTACATAGTAAAATGCTCCAGTTCTGCAAGTCTAAACAAACAGAAAATGGAAATAAAACTCAATCACAAACCAAGTTTTCATTAAGAATCTAAATTTAATCATAAATATTTAATTTAAAGGTATTTATCTTCTCATTTGAGAAACCTGGTGTTTTGTTGGTTTTGCTCTGTATAATAAAGTGGGATGCAAAATGTGAAAGAAACAAGAGGAATAAGCTTTCTTACATTACCGGGAGACCTCAAGATGTGTTTCTTTAAGAAAGTACTAACTTTTGCTTATACTAGAGTGAAATTTGGAAACCATGGAAGCTGACATGCTGAACGCATCATAACTGGTATTTAATAAAAGATTTGTAGAGTGTGTAACAAGTCCATAGAATTAGAGATTTTTCTAGGGGAGGCAGCCAGTATGCTCCATTTGTGCTGCATAAGAACACAACTTTGAAGCCCAAAATATACATCTATATTAGAAACAGCTGGAGTGATAGAGGAAGGAGAAAGGGATTACCAATGAAATAGATAAAGTCAGGTAATCTCCTTGTAATTTTTTGCTGTAGATAACACAAGCAATGTTTTGATCTCATTAAAATGGACAAAGGTGATCTTTGGGCCCTATGACACCCTGTATGCTCTTTTGATTACCACAACAATGGTATTGCATTTGTTGTATTAGGTTTCTTCCTAGTAAATAGATAATGCAAAACCAAATACATTTTGTCATCAGACTAAGACCTGAGGGTATGAAATGTAACTTGCTTAGGCGTTTGAACTCTAAATAACCTGAAAATAGATTTATACTGAATTTCTTGACTCTCATATAGCTCAGTATCAGACCAATTGTATTCTGAAAGGTGTAAATTTTAATTTGAGATATGGAACATAATCAGGTCATTTCAGGACTGAGTGATGTGGTGGTTTGGGAGCCCAAAGCCCTTTTTGGTGTGGGATACAACGCCAGAAGAGAAAAAATGAACTATTTTGCTGTCACTTTTCTATCAGCCTAGTGATTAAAGAATATCTGGAGAGAAAGAGAGATCGAAATAGAAACACTTTTGTTGATTCAAACCTGTTGTTAATCAAAAAAGTGTCTTTCTATGATATTGCATACTGTGGCATCCATTGGTCTCAGTTCTCTATGTTACTGGTTCTGTTTTGTATAAAAATAATTAAAATTAATGTTAATCAGGTTCTAGAACACAGGCAGTGCAACTTGCTGAAAGTTTTCTTACAAAAATGCTGCACAATGACAATTTTCTTTATCTCTGGTTATTGAGATTATTTGACATGGACTGGAACTGCTCCAAGGAAAGGTATTGTTGGAGATCTTTTCCTCCTGGTGCCCTATGGTTTGAGCAGTCTCAGTCAATGATTCTTATCTGAGAAGATTGTGCAGAAACTTCATTTGAAAATGTAGTAAGGGAACAGAAAGGTGAGTTCTTGTAGCTCCAAGGTAAATGTCTTTCCCTGTGAGGTACCTTTGTTCTTAAGTAAATATTTAATGCCTTTTATGAAACTAATGAGCTCCAGCAGGCAGACTGTGGAAATCCCAAATGAGGTTTTGGAGCACTTGTCCAATGTTGCTTCCTACTAGAGCAAATGTATCAATTCCCATTTCCTTGGGCACTGACTGAGCTCTTCTCTTTTCTTTTTAACTACATGTTAAGAAATAGAAAAAGGCACCACCCTCACCTTTTTTAGGACTTTTTTTTATAAGTTCACTTGAGAAATATTTTTAGTTAGTGGTTGTTTCTGTTGAAGAAAAAAAATGTTGGTTTGTATTTGACTGGATTCCTTTGTGTTTGAATCAGCTGCTATTATTTTCAAATTTAAGTGGAATGTCAGACTTCCTTGGTAATATGATATGAAACTACAGGAAACATCAGAGGACATAGCCCACAAAATGGGCAGAAATCCTGATCAACCAAAGTTTAAAAAATTGAAATGAATGACAATCACAAATTAGTTGCATTAATTATAGCATACTGCATGCTAACCTTTAAAGGGGAGCATGCCTAAGGCTCTATTTGAGTTTATATTTTATTAATAAAGGCATCTAATATGAAACAAAAAGAATATTATTTTTATATATTTTGTTGTGAGAATTGTAAAAGTAGTGCCTTGCATTATTCTGATATTTCTAACAGTCACACCACAGATGCACTTGGCCCTTTGCCTTTTGGATTATAGGCAAGACATAGAATGTTGTTGTTTGAAAGCTAAAGTAAATCAGGCTGTTATGAATTGCTAAATGCAAGATCAAACCCATAATCCTCTTTGGACAACTGCTAGGAAAAGAAGGACAAAAAAAAGAGCAGAACTCTCTACCATATTTTTCAAGCAGAACAGAATTTCTTGATTTTTAAACTCATATTCTTGCATGATGGCTGGTGAGTTTCAGAAGCTGTTATCATTGGGAATTAAGAAATGACACTTATGAGTAGATGGGAAATGTTAGTATCAGGAACAGAAAGAAAATACTTTGATATTTCTGTACAGATTCTTACCACCACTTTACATAAAAGTCTTAGCTGAGACAACATAAAACTAACAAGTATGTATTGGAAGATAATAGACTGAGAAATACACCACAAGAGCTTTATAGAAGATTTGTTTTTCTGTGGTCGACTTAAGGGGCAAACTCAATCCTTTATGCAGCACTTTGGCTCTATCACAGGTACAGCAAAAAATAAAGCAGCTTCAGTGTAGACACAACCGTTTCCAGTAACAGGATGCTGATCCTTAAGATGAGAATGTTCTCATAACATCTCCCTAAGAAGTGATTCATTTTGGGTGCATGTGCACTGCACAAAGAGAAGGCTGGAAATGAAGAGAGCAGATATGAGTCCAAAACAAAACACCAAAAGTATTGGCATTTGATTTTTTAATCAAAAGCTTCTTCATATAATAATATTATAGTTAAAGGTAAATCATTTCTTTTTTTTCTTAAAATTTTTGTGATTAGAATCAAAATTGTGAGCTGTTAGATGCTGAGGAATAGCAAAGTTTACTTTTGTCAGTTCAAAAGAAAGAGAGGAGGATGAGGTGAAGATTATTTTATAGGGATGTTACAACAGAGATATTCTACTCCTTTGTTTTTCTTTTTTTTTTTTAAAGCTGAAGCTTGATGAGATCTAATTTAAAAGTTTTTGTTATATTTCTAGGTGTTTTAGGGATAACTCACCGCTGAGAGGTGTGATTTAGCTGAATCCAATGAAAATGTGAACTCAGTGATCAGGATGGAAGTTCTGGAAAGGGAATGCCTCTAAGCCCTCTTTGGGTTTTCAGTATGTGGAGCTGTCAGTAACACCCCCAGAGCCTCAGCTATTGCAATTTACAGTTATTCTGAGCTTCTGCAGAGTGCACCAAGAAAAACTTTACTGGCCTAAGTGCACTCTGCATGTGCATGAGGATTTATTCAGATAGATCTAGGCTGAAGTTTTATATATCGGAGACACTCTGGCAAAATTTAATAAATTGAACCTGAACATTTGTGTTCTATTATTGTTGCAGAGTCTGTAGAGAAAAATGAAGGACAGCTGTGAATACAGTTACATGGAAATAAGTTATGGAAAATAGTATTATCTTCTATGTAAACTAAGGAGGAATTTATTCACCTAACCTTACGTGGATAAGCCAGCTAAGCCAAAAAGATCATCTGGGATCACTGAGTGAAATAGGAGAGATAGATCCACAGGCAATTTATTCTCCCTGTGTTACTCATCTGACAGTACGGGGACAATTACTCTCCAGATGTACTCATCTACCTTCACAGACGGAGTAGCCTTCACTGGCACACTGGTTTTCATGGAATGCAGAGGGAAATTATAAATAAATGTTGGTAAAATTCTGGAATTTTCTTGCAGATATCAAAGACCTTTTCTCTTGAACTTTGGGCAAACATCTCTAGCCAATCTTCTTCACTCCATTTTATATCCCTTCCTCTAAGCGTTTCAATACAGACATGGAAACCAGATCAATGTGTTTATTTGCACAGAAACCTTTGCAGAAAACTGCAGACTGTTTCCATGCTATGGGCTCTGTTTGACCTCATAATCTTTTCTGTGAGTTAACACCTCTAGTACAGTCACATTTAAACTGGACACAGCACTTATGCTGAGACTTCACTGGAGCAGCGAGAGGACAAATGATAATTTTGTGTCACCTCCGGAATCCACTTCTTTTCACAACTTGACATAAGTTTATCATTTTAAGAACATTTTTTTGCATTCAGCAAGTGATACTCTTTTTCACTTGAGTTTTCCATGGAAATATTTACAAGATCTCAGATAATTACTAGGCATATATTGGAGATTCAGAAGAAAATTTACAAAGGGTGAGAAACTTTCCTCTTACCCCTTTACAGCATTATGCAAGTCTTTATTTGAAACTGGTTTTGTTATAATTCCTACTAGTTTGGATTTAAAAATTGAAATCACCATCTAAAATAATAAATTCTTCTGCAGTATATGCTTATACCATATTTTTGTGAGATTCTCTAGGCTTTAGGTACTGAAGATGCTATAATTCCTATAAAATGTTATCCATATCTAATGCCATCTTTAATCTCAGCACTCTTCTTTACAATGTTTTATTTTTTTATTGGGTTTTTTTTCTTCTTTGCTTCTTTTTTTTTTAGAGGGTAAAGGGAAAAAGAGAAATCCTCTTCACGACTTCAAGAAAACAGGAGAGTTGATGCTCATTAAAGTAAACAAAACACTGGAAGTAAAAACTAAGCTGTTAAATACCACAGAGCAATGTGCAAAGAGATGCAGCAGGAACAAGGGCTTTTCATTCCCTTGCAAGTAAGTTATGTATCTGTTTTGTTTATATTTTTCCCTGAGGAAACATGTATAGCAGCCTTTGACCAAAGGTCTCTCTGTAATTGTCATCAGTGGTAGCTTGTATCGAGAAAAAAATAAAGATTGTGATTTTTGATTTCAGTGATCTTGCTCTACCTGTCCAGAGAGTGTCAGTCTTTTCTGAGGTTTGTCTGAGTTGTGTGTCTTCTTAGCTTGCCCAGTCTGTAATCTTTTCCATAACATAGCTGAGAAAATGTACTCACGTTAAGATGTGGATGACTTGGGCTGCAATGTAGCATTCGGTGAACATTTCTGAGATTTTTATGTCTCTTGTAAAATGGTTATTGTCACACACCACAGCTGCAGTATTTCAGGCACCACTTCAGACCATATTCTGTCTTCATTCTTTGCACATTACTCCTGCTGAAATCAATGAGAACCTCACACATGGAGCACAGATACATGCCCTGCTGAAGTTCACTGGCAAGTACTGCGAATCTGATACAATGGAATCAAACCTGGGCTCTGGATAGCTATCCTTCAGCATCTGCTGTCTCTTAGAAACACATCACACAGCTGATGGCTTGTCTGCCTTGTACATATTCTCTACTATTTTTTGGAACAAATCACTATCATTTTCCTGATGTATGAGACTTATATGATCCCCCTGGCCTCTCTCAGTCCAGACCATTAGCAATCAATGAAAGGCCATGAATGCAGAAGAATCTTGGAGAGAGTGGATGACTTCTGTACTGGTGAGTACTGGGCTAAATGTGAGCCTGAACTTGGAAGATAAAAAAGTTTTGACAGTGTGTACAAATGGAAGCTAGACCAAATGTGACAACAAAAGCTCTTCCTTGGCAGAGAAGGTTCTCAACTGTGATTTAATTCTTCCGTAAGCCTTTAATTCCATTGTTGCAAGATCTCATTCGTATCGTTCTGTACTCTGACTATTTATATGTGTAAACAATGAGCAGAGTTAACTTCTTTCAGACAGAAAATATTTTCCAGGCACTAATATTTTTCACATGGTACAAGCCACTCCTTTCCCTGTTGGCAGAGCTTCCATTGATGTCATTGCCAAGAGCATCAGGTTGTATTCAATAAAGCAAGACATCCTTGAGTTCTGATGAGCAGCAACAAGGAGTATTGTGAAATTAAGTATCACAGTATAAAATTAATTCTGAATAATGCCAAGCAAACAACAACACTGTATTCTAGCATCAGCTTGGGAAAACTTTCTAAAGCTCTTTGTAGTTCCTCTGGATGCTGTCTTTTGTGTTCTGAAAATAAAAAGCAAGTTAATATATGTGTTAATTCAATTTCATAATAAAATTAATATAGAATCCCTCTGAGTTTTTAAAGTGTTCTCATGTTTTGTAAATTTATTTTTTTTAAGTGATACAGTGTCAGATGGATATCTCAAGGGGCAAATTCTCCCTTAATAAGTCAATACAACAACACAGAGGAGCCATGAGGGACTTTGAGAACACAGCCTGGCAAAGTCCTGCTCACAGATAAAAGAATGGCAATCTGTCATGCAATTGCTTTGCACTGAATATGGAAAAGGATTGCAAATCTGATGACTTATTCTCTAAATTCCTTTTTTCCCTAGCAGGCTTTTAGCGTGGAGGGTGCTAAAAACCTGCTTTAGCAGTAGAGGTGTAGGTGATCACATCTTACCTGTGCTACCACTATGCAGCAGAGAACATGAGACTTTATTTTCTGGGATCTCAGAACATTCTTGTGGTTTCCCTTTTGGCCCCATATGAGTCTAGTTGTAGTGTGAATTGTTCTTTGATGCTACTGTAAACACACATTTTACATATGTTCCCTTTTAAAGGATCCAGTGATTACTAATATTTCCCTTTTATTCCTAGGATCCCAGTCTTTAACTTCACACCAGCACATGGTTACTACAAGGTGAAATTTGTTGCCAACTTAAATGAAAATCAATTAGCTTCCTGCCTGCTGTGGGAGCATTCTAAAATAAGAAGTAACACAAAATGACATTTTAAATGCTTGAAATATGAGACTTGAAATTTCTTATGTTTATTGACATTTTCATGGCTTGATCCTCATATTCCATATACATGCAGCAGTTCTCCATCACTTGGGTGACAGCACTGATGTTTTATTTTCTGGATGCAAATTTTATATAAGAATTAAAAATGGAATTGCTTTGTAACATAATTCTGACAATAGCACTGGGAGCAATAACATCTGGGTCTGTGCACTGTGATGTACACAAGCAGGAACAGGGTTAGGTTTCTTTTTTGCCAGAAAATGGTAAAATAGCAGATTTCAGGCACTACAGGCTTGTAAAGGTTCAGGCACTCCTTATTTTCTGGGGGGAAAGAAATTCAGACAACTCTCTTTATTATAAGTTTCTGTATCACTTGCAAGAAAATTTTGAGTTATTTTATTGGTTAATCATTAATCCTTGCTGGTTTTAACTCTGACACTTTTTTGTTGAAGCTAATGTATGTCACTTTTCAGAACAGATGTTTCCTCTATTCCCTTGCTGTCATGCTTGCACAGATCTTGTTTATTTCCAGCTGAGTTACAAGATCCTTATCTAGACTTGTTTCTTTTTCATAACATTATTCCTAAAATCCCCCATCAAAAAGCTCCTTAAATTCACTTACGCTGTGTTTTTGTCTTCATAAGATGAACTTCTGTTCATCTTTTTCTGCCTTCCCTATCAGTTTTATCAAGCTGCTGCTGCTGCTAAGCTGTTCTATTCCTTTGTTCCACCACCCTTTCAGTCCATTACTCCCACTGTTTTCCTACAGTCATCCTTGCAGTTTTGCCCACTACAATTCATATGGATGAGAAAAAGGTAATATAGTTACTATTTGATTGGCTATGCAGGTGACTTTTGCAGGTATGTCCCCTCCTTAGCTGCAAAGTTGTCACTGTGTTATCATTTGTTATCTGCTCAGAGTGTCTGTATTTACACAGGAAGGGATTTCAGTATAGACAACCGAATTTCAGTACTTGATAAGAAAATCTACAGACTATCTCAGTACAAAGAGAAACAAAAAAAAATGTTGTGATCGGCAGTATCAGTAGAAGAAAGTCCAAGAATTTGCTCAAATATGTTGACTTTGGAAGTACAGAAACCCTCCAGATTTGGGTCCAAGAAAAGATTGTTAGAAACTTTTATGTGCAGAAGCAGTTGAAGCCAAACTGGAAAGAAACCAAAAGGCAACTGAAAGGCAAAAACTGAAAGAATTGTTTGTAAACAGTGCATTCTGCATTCCCACTTTAGGAGGGAGGAGCGGAAACGGGAATGTAATTGGAAAGGCAGGAAAGGTCAAGGATATTTTTGTGAAGATGGAGTTAGAGGCACTTGGATGTGCTCAAATTTGAGAATCAGCCAGAAGAGAACAGAAGGCTGCACAAGGGTAGAGGGATGAAGGTTAGCAGGTTGGAAACATTCGGAGTCAACAGAGTAGAGAGAGCAGTTGGATGAAAAATCTGTTTGGTGATGGAAACGATAATGAAGATGATGTTTGAAAGAGAAGACTGGGGAGATTGGATAGGATCTTGTAGTATTTTTAACCGAAGCCAGCAAGATCTCACATGGAAAGCTTGTATGGCAAAATAAATGAAGTTCAAGGAGCTTTTTGTTGAGGGATGCAGTGCTGAGGAGTATGGCACAGCCAAAGTATGGATGAAGTGTAAGAAATCTGTGTGTCTTTTGGATATTATCAAGTAGTGTTAAAATGCCTTCTCAGATCAGAATAAAATATCTCAGAAGGTATGGGATGAGTGACAGAAATGCAGATTTTGTGGTAGGCTAGAGGAAATAATGTCAGTAATTTGTTATTTGATTCAAATGAAAAATTAAGGAAAAAACACCTGTGGAGATTTTTTCTTCCTGTTTTTTTTCAAATTTCCTTGTTGGAATTACTGTTGCCCTCTCCAAGGCAATCAACTGTGGTTTTAAAATCCTTAAACAGATTTTCCTCATACTTTGAAACTGTCCTTTCAAAACTATTTTGGTGGAAAAAGGTCTGCATTTTTCATTTCAAGTATAGAAAGAAAGTGTTTTTACTCTTCAGATTTCTGTTTGTCTTTCTTGCCCTCCCCCATATCCAGTCAATTCAGCATGCATTGTACTCACTCCTAGAAAGCAGTTAAAAGTAAGAGGAAAAAAAAAGAAGACAAAACCAAGCGAGGACAAACTCTAGGTACACTATCACAGTTTAGTTTATTCATAAAAATAATCTTGTTTTCAAACAGCTCTGTTTTTCTAGGCAAGAAACAGATTCCTTGTGCTTGAATTTTCCTCAAACTATCAATGTGAGATACTCAACTATTTCAGAGGCATATTGTAAGCATAGAAAAGAAGATGTTCTAGTGTTTGTGTTTTTTTCCCAGAAAGCAGCATAACTGAGGACACAAATGCTGTCTCAGTCACATTTATCTAAGTTTTAAAATAAAGATCTTTAATGACAAGGGAACTCTTAGATTAGTGTGAACAACCAAACTGGTATTTAATGTAATGACCACATCAATTTAATTTCTTTGTCTCTTTGCTCTTGTCAGCACAGTTGTGGGTTTAAATAGTAATTTGGACTGTTTCTCTGACTTTCCCAGTAAAAATAAATCTGATGTCATTGCATGCTCCTTGGCAGGCCATGTGTCATTATTATAAACCACACAGAGATTTTTTTCTCATCCAGATTTTCTTTGCAGGGCCTTTGCTTATGACAGAGTTACAAAACGGTGCCATTGGTTATCCTTCAACAGCTTGACAAATGGTGTGAGAAAGAAGCAAGACCATGCGTTTGATCTGTATGAAAAGAAGGGTAACTGATTTATTCACTGATTTTGTTTTTCCAGCTATGGAGGGGAAAAAAACCCTGAGGTCAGTTTTTTCGCTGTAGGATCATCCCAGGCATGGATGCTTTTATGCATTTTGAAGGCTGCATCCTACAGTTTTATTTACATGTATCCTGAGTTTGCTGTCATGCAAGTTTACATACTTGCTCTTGGTCAGTTTTCTAATCTATATATTTGCCTACCATAATACATACCAGCTTGAATTTTGTATTTCAGTTTAGTACTGAGCAGCTCAATTGTATGAGTTACCATTTATTACTTAATATTGCTCTTATTTACCTCATTAATAGTAGGATACTTAAGTCCTCAGACATAGAATTTTGTTCAATCAGATACATTGGAAACATTTTCAGGATTTTTTGGGAGTCAGTGATCAATATTTGAGGAAAAAAAAAGAAAGGCATGTATGGCAATAATTAAACCATATTTTGAATTATTAAGGGCTAATCAGCTGTATTATTTTTATTTGAAAATTTATGATAAGCTTTAAGTTTTCATACAGTAAACAAATCCATAATTTTCTTCTATTTCAATAGACTATATCAGAAATTGTATCATTGGAAAAGGAGCAGACTATAAGGGAACGATATCTGTTACCAAAAGTGGTATCCAGTGTCAGGCTTGGAATTCAATGATCCCCCATGAGCACAGGTAAGAGTTCAGGAGCAGAGACAATGGGAATAGTGCCCAGACAGCTACCATAAAGTATAAGAATTTATGGGAAAACTAATCTTAGACAACAACATCTCTTAGGTATATTCTTGCTTTTCTCCAAGAGATGCCATTCTCCAGATCCCAGAAAATCCTTATCTTCTTGGACTTTCTCCAAAGAGGTCTCTCCTAATGCCAGCCTGTGTGTCTGTATCCCTTCCTTTCCTGTGTTGGGTCTTTTTTTAAGATGTTTATATCCTTTTGATCTTTTACCTACTAGCAGAAACAAAACGTGCATTATTTCAGCCCAAGGTCTGGAAGTTTATCACTCTTTTCTAATCAACTCCCAAGGAATGAGCAATTTTGAAAACCACATTATTTAGAAGCAGGAGATATTAGACCACCTATTTGTTTAGTATATAATATCGTTAGTATATTTTGCATAGTTACTGTCAATTCTCTATTATTTGTAGAATATGTTAAACTCTATGGAGCACTTATGCCAGGCAACAAATCCATTGAAAAGACTGAAGTGACTATTGAAATCCTTCCCTTCAGATCATACAAGCAATAACTAAAGACTGAGGGAGCATGTACAGGACTTAACTTCTTAATTTAGGACCTGGTACAGTGAGAAACTGAGGCCAAACCTTGAGGGTAAATCTAGTTGAACTCTATTGGCTAAGGAAAAAGAGAAAAAAGCCAAAACCTGAAGCTAGTAAGAGTAATGGTAAAAACAAATTCATCTCCAGCAAATGTTCCCGGAAACTAGTAAAAGGACTATGAAGAACTGGTCTACTCTTTAACCACTTTTCTTTCAACGTTTTTGTACTGGCTTTAGCCACGTAGATAATAAAACCTTAAGACAAAAACCCAAAGTGTCCTCTCACCCATAAGCTTGCTATCCACATTGCTGCCTTTTGCTCAGAACTCCCAGTGTCAGCAATGTGTTTAGGAGGAGCTAAACTGGAGATCTCTAGTGAGGAACTGGGCTGAGCACTGCTCTGACCAAATCAATCCTGTGTGCAAGAGGATATCTTGGAACAACATTAAAAGGCAAAGGATACTTGAGTTCTGTCTTCTTCTGATGTGTTTCAAAGCTGAGCCTCAGGCTTGGGCTTACTGGACTTGACTCCTACAGTATAGACAGCAGTGTCTGCTTTTCAGTTTGGGATCAGACCTGTTGGTAACTGGGAGCATACACTAAGTACCACCAGATCCCAAAGCAATGACTTCTTGAGACTCAACACCTTGAAGTATATACTTTTGTCTTTCAGAAGTGAAAGAATTCTAATTCATTACAATCTAAGCAAGAATGAGCATTTATTCTACATAATATACATGTGACTTTATTTAATTAGAGAAAGGAAAGTGTCTGGATAGCACATATTATCACTAAATTGCATTTTAATACATAGCATACACAGTTTTGTCACGTACACAGTTTTGTCCAATGCATTTGGACAGCCACTCTTCTACGATGAATTTTATGAGAATGACTCTTCTCCTGCCTTGTGCAATAAGTTAATTTTTAAAAGGTCACCGGATAAATGAGGTGGCTGCATGCTAATTTTGTTTTTCAACATCAGAAAATATGATTTCATCATCAGAGACATGAGGGAGATGGGAAGAAGCAGACAGTAGTGGTGTGTTTGGAACTTATTAGTATAAACGACTTAGTTTTTCTCAACATCTGATTATCACAGAGTGCCATTGGAAAATAAATCCTTTTCTCATATTTAAGGGAGAAATGTATTTTAATGATTTTTAAATTATATTTCTAGAAATAATTGAAATAACTTGAAACATTAAACTTTTGCTTCAGTCTAGCAAGTCATATTTTTATTTATTTGTATTCCATTAGAATACAGACTCCCAGCAAAACTTGGCTTTGTATCATTGTCATCTACATACTAGTACAGATTTTAAGACTCAGAGTTTTAAATTGATAAATCCAATGTAAAAAGGGCTCAAGGAGAAATGGTCAAAGAGTAGACCAGTACTTCACAGGCTTCTGGCTGGTTTCCATGGCTTTTGTGTGGTTGAATCTGTTTTTACTATTACTCTTACTGGCTTCAGTTTTTGGCTTTTTTTCTTTTTTTCCTTACCTAATGTAGATGAACTAAATCATCAGTTTTAGGAGTGGCCCTGTCTTCCATTCCTGGGTAAGTCTTTATTGCAATTCATCTTTTCCTCTCTCAAGAATGTTGCTTCAGTACCTGTTGAAGCCATTTGTATATCTGACCCATCTTGTGTTCCTAGTGCTATTCATTTAGACTTTTTCTTTTTTTAATGTTCTTACAGCATATTTGATGTAATTTGAGATGCCTTTTCCCTTTATTTTCTAATGAGAAGAAAAGTAAAATGAAATATTCTAATATGCAGTGACATACAATTTTCACACATCTGCAGGTTGGAATGTCCCATCAGAAACATTTTCCTGTGGCCCTTTAATTAAAAAAAATTTAGGATTCTTACATTATAAGAGTACAGATGAAAAACAGAAGGAACAATTTTATAGGCAGCAGGAATGACATAAAAATTAATCTCTTCAAGCACCAAAAATAAAAAAGAGCACTTTTATATAATGCTTCCACATTGCATTGACTATAACCACAATGTGATTAACAGAGGTATTTTTCGCTTTAATTAGTTCAAGTACTTCATTAATGGGAAGAAAACTTGAATAAAATGTTACATGTCAAAATTTTTTTCTTGTTTCTCTGTCTCAAAACACTCAAAATAAAATATTATTTATTTTCAGAATAAAAGGTGCATTATTTGTATTTCCACCAAAACTTAAATATTGTTTCAAAAAAAGGAACAAATCTTATAAATCTCAAATATGAAATAAATTAATTAAGTTCAGTTACAAGTTTTATGTTATCCCCTATGTGGTTAGCCCAGTATTTCAATTAACACAAAAACCTTCATGGGACAGATCTCTGAATTTAAGGTGTTTTGTAACTGCAGAGATTTAGCTGTTGTTTAATGTAACAGGCAGCGAAATGCCACTGGATTAGTTTGCAATATGCAGCCTAAATGTGGTCATGAGCTGTTGAAGTGGCATTGAACAGACCAGCTCTGGGCTTGGGTTCCTTACTACAGGGTGAGCTGTTCCTTATTTTGTGGGGAAAATAAGCTAGCATTACTTTTATGTGTAGATATTTATATATTGCTATATGTCAGCGTGCATGTGATGGTTTTTCTGGAGTTAAGCGCATACTTTTACAGATACCTGAGAAGAGAACACTTTGACCCTGGACATTTTAACTCATCTGGGGTGCTGTTAAATGTCTGAACAAGTACAATGCAATTATGAGTGGGTCTGTAAGTAACAGATCCTAAGATGTTCTAAGATCCCCCCTAACAGTGGGGCTTCTGGCAGAACATGAAGCAACACAGCTAAAATGGCATCTGGGGAAATTTCTTGTGCTGAAATGCAAAGCAGTGCATGGTTTCAGGCACTGAAAGCCTCTCAGCAAAGTGTAGCACACACTCAGTCACACTCACATGCTCCTGATGATCAGTTCTTGCTGCTGCCTGGCCAGGGATGCAGAGAGGTTTCTCTGCTTGTGGGTTTCACAGAGTAGGTGCACTCTGAGCCCAAATGGACCTCTTGTATGTGCCAACACACGCAGGAAACACAGACTTCCCATGGCTACAGATCCAATGAACCCCTATGCACCCAGAGCTCCTGTAGGAGAATATAGTGCAGGCTGGCAGGGAGTGTGTGACTGCCTCTGGCTCTGCCCTAGATAGTTGGTTCTGGACAGCTGAGGGATGGGAGTAAAACTCTCTAGAGCACGCTATGGGCTAGACAAATTGTCCCAGATTTAGGCCATTTAGGTTGAGTAATCCCAACTGAAGATGTGTATTTGTGTACAGATAGATATTTGGGTGTGTGCATTTGCTTAGGCAGGGTGGAGGGAGAAGGAAGCAGAAATGTGATTGTTTCTAACGATTTGTAAAAATAGTGTGATTAACCCCAAAGTTTGCATGCTCTTATACTGTAATGATTGTCATTTTAAAACTAGCTTTTTGCCTTCGAGCTATCGGGGAAAAGACCTGAGGGAAAACTACTGTCGAAACCCCCGAGGGGAAGAGGGAGGCCCTTGGTGTTTCACCACCAGTCCAGAGACACGCCATGAAGTCTGTGACATCCCCCTCTGCTCAGAAGGTAACCCAGCACAGCTTCTGCAGGAAGCTGCCTTTGCTCTGCTGACAGCAGCTGCACAGAACTTCCAGTAAGCACTTGCTCATGGCCTTTAGAGAAAGAATAGGTGATTTCTCAGTGAGAGTAACTCATATAGCAAGAAAAGAAGTTGTTAGAGGAAGAGGAGATCTTGTTATGTCCCAGTGCATTGGAAGATTTCAGGCTCAGCAACTTTTTTCAGGTTATGGAGGAGCTTGAACAATGAAGTTGTGCTGATCACACAAATGTGACCCTTTGTTTTTGCTTCTCTAGCCCATACTGAATCCATTAACAATTTCAGTATTACTACGTGATAAAATCATCTAGTGCCATTCCATAGTAAAATCAGCTTTTCATTTTCTTTTTGATGAAAATATAGATACTGGATTACAAGATGAAAGCTTAAGATAAGCATGCATTTTGTGATTCGAATAAATACTGTAAAGAAGTACAACTCTTTACAAATCCAACCCCATTTGACTTTCGAGTCACATAGTTTGAAAGACACTTTATATGCACCATTGCATTTGTTAACTTTTAAGTTCGTTAGCCTCCAAACTAAGCTCTTGTATCTTGCTAATCAGCCAATTCAGTTACAGTCAACCAACCTATTTAAATCTTCAAGATAGGATGCCTTTAATTTTCCTGCTAATGTGTCACATGCAATAGTTATGCTGTCGTTAGGAAAGGAAGAGGAGAGGGAGGGAAGGAGGCACGGAGGGAGAGAGGAAAAGAAGGAGGAAGAGAATCATTTAAAAGGAGCTTGAGAATTTGTTAAAACATCTCATTTAAAGATAAATTTATGTGACTTTCAAATGGGATAAGTCCTGGAACTCATTCCAGGATGAAGACTTCGGTAGCTGAAGTTTAGTGATATCTGTAATTCCATAAAATAATATTTTCTGTATGATCCTTCCTTACAATTACTCTAATTAGGGAGTACTTGAGAAGTTAATCTACAGTTAATTATAGTGAATTTATTTTATATTTTCTGAGCTCTCATTCTAAATTTTGTTCAACAATGCTTTCAAATTCCTTTGGTAACTTTTGCCTGCTCTCCCTCCACGCACCCTACCTACTTTCCTAAACCAGGACTGAAAATGTATCTTAGTTTAAGCTGCCAAAAATCATTGTTATCAAAAAGATACAGTATTATATGTAGCTGAAACTGCTGAGTATTTAAACAGACATATTGTACTACACTAAAATTGGGATCCAGCCATTATTCTGCACTTCAATGTGTCCTGTAATTATACTATGACTTAGAGTAATATAGAATAATAAATGGTGCCTAATTAGATTATACCAACTTTAAAAAATACTTCTTCCTTAGCTATATGTCTCCCTCTTACTAACCAGAGGGAAGATTAGTAAAAATCTGATAGGAACATGAATGCCTCTAGTAGCTCATCCCTACCTGCTTCAAAACTGTAAGTGTCCTATGAAGCGATATACAATTTAAGCATCTGGATTAGCTCTAACAGACACAATTATATTCCAAAGGGCGTTATACCAACCCAAAAGAAAGATACCATTTTTTAATACCTCTTTTGGTTGATTTCAATATATAAGAGCAGGGACATGTTGGGGGTTTTTGTCTGGGTTTTTTTTTGGTATAAGTTATCAGTGTAATAAATGACTAGTGTCTATTTTTTTTCCTAGTTGAATGCATGACCTGCAATGGAGAGAGTTATAGAGGGCCAATGGATCACACTGAGACGGGGAAGGAGTGTCAGCGCTGGGATCTTCAGAGACCCCACAAGCACAAATTTCGTCCAGAGAGGTAACCTCTCCTCCCCCCCAGGCAAGACCATGTGGTCATAATTTGAAAATTACACACATTCCGGAACCAGTTGAGCAAAACTAGGATTAGGTGCACTGAAATTTATGGAGTTCACCAGTTTTAGATGCTTGAGTTCCTGGCCCATGATGTAGGCTGGTTACTGTCATGATGGAGATGCAGGACTGGAAGGGGAGGCTGTTTTGTGCAGTTCTGATTACATCCCATGCCTGATTAGTGTAGTGATGTGCACCTACTACTTTCATTGACCAAAAACTTTCTCCCTAGCTTCATTGACAGTAAGTAAATAACCTCTGAATATTTCTCTATATATTGATATGCAGCTGCAGTCAGCTTAAATACCTTAATCACATAGTAAATAATGATTTATAGTAATAAATTTTTGTTAGTTTTCTTAACACATTTAATGAATATAAACTTCCAGTATTGTCAAGTAACAATATTCTCCTTTTTACAATATTGAATAGCTTTAAAGCTGTAGGTGATCTTCCATTATAATCACATTTAAGTATCCAATTTGTTTCACCAAAGTGTTTGCCCACTACGTCTGTTTTTTCACCCTGGGAAAGGATTTAATCATTCTGTTTAGCATTTTATGGACATGGATTTCTTTCTTAGACTTTTTTGGTTTTGTTTTTTTGGTTTCTTTTTTATTTAGGCAGAGATTCACAGTGCCAAAAGTTTAGTCAGAAACAGCAAAGCAAATTTCATCCCCGTTAGGCTTTGTCCTAGAGGGCCAAATTCAAAGGGTCATCTATAATACACACTTCTGAAAGTATTGTGGGAGGGAGGGGGTGTGCAGGGGTTAGGCCACACAGGAGGGGTTCTCTGTTCATCTCAAACCGGACTACAGTTTCATTTTAGTTTTATTCTGGATTTTGGCTTAACTCCATTTATATATTGTTTTGAATAAACTTAAACTGCCAGACGAAGTATGCAAGAATCAACAAAACCAGAATGATTAAGACCTTCCACTGAAGTTATCTTTTTATGTGTTAAAGTGTTTCACTAAATAAAGCATTATTTTTATTCTAAGAAATATGGGTACTGGTAGATTTTAGAAAGACTGATTATTCAGCAAAATATTGAGGATCTGCAGTTTTGGAGTTTATGTGGTATAATCTGTTTTTTCCCTTGGCTTGGATGATCTGCTTCATGAATAATATCAGGCTATCCCATTGCTCTGCCACAATAAATATTTTGTGTTAGCAGAGTGGGACTGAAGATAATCTGAGTTTTGCCATGCACTTACTGTGCATTCTAGAATAAGTCACAGAAACAGTTTTGTTCCTTGGGAGTGAAACATTTATAGAACTCCTGGGTACAAACAATAATAATTTTACTGTCAGGAGGAAATTTCTTTTTTTTTTCCATTAATTTCTGATTGTTTGCAAAACGACTTTTCAGACTAACCACAGTCTTATGAACAATCGTTTTCCTCTTTGAAATAATTCCTTCAGAGAACATCTTCTTGAGAGTTTTCAGACAGTAATAAAGTGCACTTTTTTTTAAACAAAAAGCAACCCATCCAGATTGAACTGATCTGTATTGGCTTTCAGAATAGTAATGTAGTCGAGTGTATTTCTGATACACTGATGTTAATTAGCTCTTTGAACGGTCACTAAAGGAAGTAACAATAATACTTTAATTATACCAAATTTTTAAAATGCTATGGGGTTTGGTTTGCTGGGTTTTTTTTTTTTTTTTTCATGGTCATGCAAGCTGAAAATAAGAGGTCTGGAACAAATGACCCATTAAAACACAGCAGTCTCTAGAGACACTTACAGTATACCATCCAGGTGTAATGTAAATAACCTGGAAACCAGGAAGGACTATCTGGATAGAATTAAACCTATTTTCATTTATGGTTTCATCAGTTGCAATGATGAAGAAAAGGAATAAAGATGATAATCTTTTCAAATGCTCTAGTCTACCTGCTGTTGGACAGTGCTTTTGGCTTAGGGTAAATACAACTTATTTTTCCTTTTTGTCACCTCAGTGATTTGTTCCACATTTACTCCCCTCAGAGGTCAGTTACTGAAGATGTTTGCCATCTGCTTAGATGTGATTGAAGCTAGAAGAAGGAATCCCCCCAAACAGCTCCTGCATGGCCCATTTTTAGCTATTTGTGGATGCAGAATTTTATTCTGAAACTCCACTTCTCTTGTGTACTCCTCACAGGCACAGTTATGCCTCAAGATGGAAGGAAGACCACTGTGGATAATGTGTTGGGCATAGAGCAGCATAGGGGGGAAAGTTTTTCGCCTTTTCTGTTCAAACTCAAATATCCTGTGAAAATATTTATTACATGGAGAGAAGTAAGGTTGAAGTGTAGCATAGGAGGTGAATAACTGCAGATATCCTTTTATTAGTCCCCTGGCTTATGTCTTTTTTATGAAAATTTAATTTATAAAAAATCAAGTTTACAGTCCTACATGTGTTTTAAAACAAAATAAAGGGGAAAAGAAATATTGGTGAAGAGTTTTAGATATTATGTTTCATTTTAGTTCCAGGAGAGCTGGAGATCAGCATGTCTCTTTAAAAAGACTAAATGTTATCTCTTTGGCCGATACCCTCCTCCCTTTTTTTCTAGAAACTGAGATAAAGTCTTAATTTCGACACCAGATATGTATCTTGATGCTTCATTTAATTTTTGGCAGTGAAGTACAGCTACTGCTGTTTCAAGGGGGGGGGGGGGCTGGGGAAGGGAAATATATAGAGTTCTGAAAGATCTCTGAAAACTCAGGCTCTTTCTTAGGTCTAAGAAAGGGGTCTGTACCCAAAAGTACTGGAGAAGAAGGAGTGTGCACAACAAAAACACAGCTCTCAGGGAATTCTGCATAGCCTCACTGTTGAATTGTGTGGGACAGTTTGAAGCCCTGTCATTTATCTTATTGCTATTATTTGTTTCTTAAAGGTGCTAGTTGGCCTTTTTTATAGGAGTTGTTACTTGCTGGGTATGAAGGAAGGCGGAAGCCTCCGTGAATACTGGGGGAAGAACCATTGACTGGGAAGGTTGGTTTTGCTCTAGAAAAGGACAGATAGATCTAGTAGGTGAAAAGATGGCTCACTGGCACTACTCTGTCCCCCAAAGACAATCAGAGCTTGATCGTAGAAGAACAATCTCTCCCTAGGTTTTAGTTAGTAAATGATACATTTTTTCACATACTGTGAGAACATGCCATATAATATTAGGAAGGATGGAGCATTCAGTGCTAAGACAGATATTTGTAGTCTAGGACATGGCTTCTTTACATCCCCAGCTGTTTTGAATGTTTTTTGTGAGCTATGGCTGCAGATCCTTTGCCATTCCTGGACTCACCTTGGTTCTTGGGTGGTGACACACAATTTCCACACTATTTTACATGCAGCATGTTCCACCAGAATCAAAGCTCATCACTGCACCTACTGGGTGGCCAAAACCATCTCATCTTCTGCTGTATTATTAGCCCATTAACTATTTCCTTGGGGAATCCTTGGACACAACTTGTTCCCTTACAGTTTGTCTTATACCTAGCAGAAAACAGGGTACTGCTGCTAGATCTAAAATTATCGCATTCTTGACTACCATTGAATTCTCAGTTTGGTGAGGTTTCTCCTTGGTGGTTTTGTTGTCATTTTAGTGGGGTTTTTTTTGAATTCTACTTAAATCTTATCATTGTCCCCTGTATAATTGAAGGAACCTAACTTCTCCTAAGAAATGGGAGATCTAGGTGCAAATGAGTCAAAATTAGCATGATCATTTGACAGAAAAAGTGTCCTAACAAAAACACACACTTGTAAATCATATTTTCCTCTGCTTGTGTAAAGCACATCTGCTTGCAGTTGTAAATGGACTCAGGTTCCCAGGTAGTTAACTTTATTGTTCTCTTACATACTTTTCATGTTTCCCTCAGGGGCAAATCTACTTTTTGTTTCTTTTGCAAACATATTTCGATAAAACTGAAAAGCCAAGACAATTTGTATTCACTAGAGAAAAAAATAACCTATGCATTTTTTTCCTTCAAGTTTACAGATACTAATATCATGTACTTATACAAAAACCCCCTACTTATCTTGGATATCTGTCTCATCATCAATGATGGCTGTAGGAATGTGGAAGCATTTAAATAGCACAACAGTATCTAGTCTTAATGAGAAAAAGTGAAGCAGAAGTTATTTCCTTATTTTTCTCCTTCCTTCCACCAGTGCTTGAAATGACAGCATGACCAAAGATGAACTATGTTACAAAAAATGGGGCTATCATTAGCAGAATAGCTACTCAAAATAGCTTCCAGTTTGAACCCAGGGCTGTTGCACTGGAGAACCTGTTTTCTTAATGAGCCTGTCATGGCAGGCAGTATTTAGATAATCCACATTTAATTGGTCTATTTCAAAAAAAATGAGTGGCTTAAGTGTCTGGTCATCAGTTGACAGACACAAGAGCAAAAGTTTAGCAATTAGTGGAGTTACCCTATCCGGTACCCTGTGCATTAGCACAGCAGGGAGTCCCCTCAGTGGAGGTCTGCAGCATATTTGGGAAGTGTTGATACGTTATTAACTTTCTAACAGCATTAAAAGAGTATTTGCATCCATTCTACTGCATCGGACCCCTGGTTAATAGGAACCGGTTCTTGTTTGCCTCTGCTGAAATCTCTCCTTTGAGTACCTTGTAGAAGGCAGTACCTTGTGCAGTGTTGCCAGGAAGACTTCCCTGACGTGTTTCTCATTGTGGTTTACAGATATCCTGACAAGGGCTTTGATGATAATTACTGCCGCAATCCTGACGGCAAGCTGAGACCATGGTGCTACACTCTTGACCCTAACACCCCCTGGGAGTTCTGTGCAATTAAAACGTGTGGTGAGTTCAAGTGAAATTTATTACTTCCTTTTCCTTTCCAAAATCTGGACACAGATATTTCAAGCAGTGTAGGACCACCCCTAGTTCATTCATTGCCCTTCACTAACTTTTATAACTTAGCTTCCAAAGAGGGTTTCCTATAAACACCTTCTATTTAATCTGGACAGGAAAGAAGAGTTGTGTGTTACTTAACACTGGAATATGAGTATGTCTTACATACTATAAATTGCATTAAAATGTAGGAAAATCAAGAACCAAAAAAACGAGGCAACAAAATCATGAAGACCTCATGTGCAGTGTTAGTTTGGCCATGCTGGACATTTGCATTGTCATTTGAGAGTATCAAATATCATTTGGTGCACACACACCTCATCCCTACTCCTTGTCCTCTGCCAACACCTCTTCACTGCTTTGCAGTTCTAGGCCTTGGGTCCTGCACATTATTCATTCTTGTGCTGAAGACAGAATTATTAATTTCCTCGTGGGTCTCTCTGCGTTATTCAGCGCTCCATATCAAAGCACTCCACAGGCAATTAATTTCTTTTCATCCATCAGCTACAAGATGGTGGCATTTGTTAACCACACTTTAGAGACAAGGAATTGAATCAAAGTGACATTAAGGTGTACAGTATTGGATGCTCACTTTGAGATGCTTTAGTTTAGCATTTTAGACTTCCTGCAGCATGTTCTGTCTTCAAAGCCCAGATCATCTTAATTTTGGTGATAGCTCTGACAGATCTATTTTAACGATAATTAGATGTCTTAAATGAGAAGTAAAGGGAAAATGAGGAAGATAAAACACTTGGACATACCTTGAAAAAATGTGTAAAGCAATTTTTCTAGACTTTCATGGTAATACTGGGGCTAAGGCAGATGGTAGAATCAGTTTTGTTGAGACATGCTTTAAATATTGGGATGGGTGGCGGGTAAGAGGTAATAGCACTGACATGAAACTTTGTGAGCAGTTGCTGCCTAAAAGGGGATTCTCCACCTTCACTTAGAATTCTTACCAAAGCAATTATGCTGTGAATTTTCAGAATCATTCAGAATTTTCTCTCCTCAGATGTTTGTAGCTTAGGCCAGTCTAATGTCTTGGAGATTCAGTCTAGTCTAATCAACTTGTCCATTTTTGAAATCCAAGGGTTGAGTAAGAATATTTCGTACCTCCTGATGCAGAGTAATTGAACTTACTCTATCTTATGTCATTGTAATTCCAGTACAAGGTAGTTAAACTATCAAAATTATTCCACTGTAAAAAAGGCAAAGTTATATTGATACTTTGGGCAATGTCTAATCAGGTTCTCCAGAGACAGAAGAAACTTACCAGGATGGCTGCTTATTTTGGGTCAGGCAGCCATTAAGTCACACCCATGCTGAAAGTCTTACCTGTGAACTACAGTACTAATTCATGTCATTACACCTAGACTTACTGATAATCTTTGGTAAAGGGGAAAGCTCAGTCCTTCCACTTTGTAAACACAGACTGGCTTAGCTATGCAACTGAATCATCCTTCAATTTTTTAGCTACTCCATTGAGTAAGGAGATGCTGCTTTGGATTTTTGGCCTGTGTTGGTTTGGGTTTTGTTGTTTGTTTTTTTTTTTTTAAACTAAACTAAATAAAACTAAACTAAACTGTGCTTCCTACACTTCTCCAATTATTAGATAACATATGAATCATGTGTAGCATTCTAGAACTGTTCTTTTCCTCTGCTAAATATGTTATTATTATGAAAAAAGTATTCCTAAGTTACAGCTGACTGTTTCACAAATGCAACTTTTATAAACCTTTATCCTTTGGCATTTCCTGAGATGATGTGTCAGTGTTCTGAGGATTCACATCTGGCTTTGTTGGTCACGTAAGCTTACGCCCCATGCAACTTTCAGTATCTACAGTCTGGCCTCAGCCTTATAAAACAGTTGGGTGGGAGATCTCCTGTGAACTACTGGGTTATCACCTTTGTCCACCAAATCATAGTAGAGTCCTGAAGAAAAGGTAAAGATAAAAATTAAATAAAAACCCCTCCAGAACAGAGTGTAATGATTTTCATATTATGATAAAAGCCTTTTGTCTCATTTCTAGGCAAAAGTTCACTGAAGGAACTAGAAATTATTTCCTTCAGTTAGAAAATATATTAAAATCTGTGGAAATTTCACATGTGAAACTGTATTTTCACTGCAGAAAACTCTAGCTCTTTTGAAATTAATAAGCCAATGTATATGAGAAAAAATACAAAAGTGGTGGTCTTGAAAGCTTAATCCAGCAGATATTTTCAGAGGGTGTTTCTCACAGGCATATGACATTGCCCTCTATGTAAGATGCAGTGCTGCTCAATGCTTTCCTTTATAACCCAGTGAGGGAGTTTATTGGTGATGCTACTGTTAAATCACCATCTTGATGGGCAGAATACTAACAGAAAATATCAAAACCCTGTTTTCAGTTTTCTGTCTTTCTTCAGGCTCATAAAAAACTGTTTTCCCACCTCCTAGCAGGGAGCCCAAAACACTTGGCTATTCTGGGTTTCGGTGGCTGCTCTGTGTTTCTGAAGCCGGGGCTGTTTGCAATCTCAGAACACTAAAAAGGGAACATCATGAGTTATAGGTCTTTATAGCTTTGTGGTTTGGATTCTCACACAGGTTTTTAATTCCTGTGCTGAGGACTGTTTATTTAATTTACAAGAAATACTAATTAGGAAAAAAGCTTTGCAAATCCAAGTCCTTGGAGCATATACAAAAATGTAGGTGTCCTCTCTTTGGGGAGTGACCACAAGGCAGCATGCTGCTTGTGGCTTTTGCTACATGTTGTGAGTGCTAGTATGCTCTATAGCCAAAATGCTGACAACAGCTCATATACAAAATTTTCAGCAAAAAAGTTGGTGGAAGGAAGCATTTAGAAAACAAATATGGTTTTAAGACTGAAGAGAGAGAGGGCATTGTAATTTTACTTCCAAGCACAGAATGCAGCATAAAACATTGTGGCTTAGAGCCAGGGCTGTGAGAAAGAGATGACAGGAGCAATTAGGAATTAGAGATGGCTCAAGCTGCAAAAACTGGATTTGGATTAAGACTTTGGGGACCCCAGGACTGGTTTGAAGTTGCTCACATATGTGTCTGTGGTTTTGGCTTGAGACAATTTTTAGTTAGAAGAGAGGATAAAAGGACAACTAACAGCAATGAAGAAGTGTAGGATGAAATGAAGAAATAGAAGCAGTGTCAGCCATCATGGAAAAGGAAAATGACTGTTATTTTGGCATGAGTGAGGACATTGACTACGAGGAAGACAGGAGTAGGGAACTAATACTGCTTTAAAAAAACCCCAAACAGGTAGCAGCTCCTCTATGGATGAGCTATAGGGCAATCAGAGCAGTGCTGAGGCCCATAAAGGAAGCTACTTATATCAGTCATTTGAGAACTGCAGATCTTTTTGGAATTATTGTGTTAAGGACAGCGTTTCATTGATGCCTATGTGATATCCAACCAACCCAGATGCCTTTACCATGGATTTAGCCTTTGCCATCAGTAATCACCGACAGTAGTCAGGAGTGACCAGAGCTCGAAAAGCCTTGAGAAAATTCAATAAAGGTCTCAATTTGATGGGAAAGAGCAAGTAATGAAATACCAGAATTGAGAATCTAGATCTAAAATGAACTGTTGCAGTGTGCCTACAGCCTTTGGGAAGACAAAAATTAATATTAAATTACTTGTTCTTTAGAAACAGAGATTTCAACTGCCCATTTGAATGCACAGTTCTGATTAAAGAGTTATTTGTCGAATCATTGTATGTAAACAAATAAAAGTTACACTCATTTAAGCTTAATATTTGCAAAAGATAAAGATGTTTATAGAAAGGAGGTAGTGAAAAGAGATATTTAGTAGTTGAGAAAGCGCTACCTTCCATCTTGCTTCACAAGGAGACAAAGAATAGGTCCCGTGTTCACTGCTTATGGAACAGCTTAATCCACATTTCCTCAAAAAGGATCCTTCTCAAATCCTTGTTATCATTTCTATGATAGTTTTGAAAGTGAGATTTAAGAACTCTGAAACTGAGGAGATCCATTTTTTAAATAGATTTAAAATAAAAATTGTTTGAATTTAAAGCCTTGTTGTAGCCATTGGAAGAGCCTGGCAAGGTCTCTCTGTGCTCAAGGACAAATGAAATGTATGTGTGAAAGTTTTAGGTGACAATGAGTTCTTCAGTACTGTGATTCTTGAGCTTGGCTACAATTCATTTCTTCACTTTCTCATATGTTTTTTACTGAAAAAAAAGCATAACATTAGAAATCAGTGGGGTTTTGTCTTCCATTCTTGCACTGTGCCATAGAGCATTGAAGAAAATGTGGAAAGGAAGGAACTGCTGCTAAACTACTGCCCAGAACTGTGAATGCCATTGCTCAAGGAAAGGACACCTGAAGGCAGTGTAACTAAGCATGAGCAGCTTCAAAACATCACTCAGCTTTCTTACTGATATTTGCAGAATTGCATAGATCATGTTTAGAATCAACTTTTAAAAATATTTTTTTACAAATCAGGGCACATTTTCCTTCTATTGACTGACACTGTAGAAAAGATATTTCATGAATATAAGCAAGAACAGGTATTTTCCTCATGATGTAATTTAGGACTCTGTTTCTTTTCCAACTATCTCTTTTTTCCAAAAATACATACGTTATGTTGTCATGAAAGAACATGAATTCTCCAGAAAAACCTCTAACTTCTTTTAAGTCAGTAGGAGTCTCACCATTGACCTAAAATTTGTGCAGGATTTTCTTCTGGGTCATTGGGATTAGAGTCAGAAATAGTATCGAGCTGGTTACTTCAGCTGTCGAATGACTCAAGGCCCCTGCTGATTCCCTCATGCTGGCATTGCTGTGAGAACCAGAACTGGGAAGACTATCTGTGGCTTTACACATAAGGCTAGGGATAATGTTTCATCTTTTTACTTAAGCATCTATGAATGTATGAGCTGGGCCTGATTAATAAAGTTATGTATTTTGAAGTATCAAAGGGTTTTATGGAAGAAAAAGGATATCTTTGCATTATTGCCCTTTGGCTGGGGACTTTAGAGTGAACATGTGAACATTAGTAGTTCATTTGGACTAATTGGAAATCCCCTCATGTATCTGAATTACATGTTTAATTTTAGTCATCCAGAATTTGCAAAAGAAAACAAACACCCACGAAGTTCAAAAGTAGCAAAATGCTGCTAACAATTACCAAATTCTTCTGTTCATACTGAACTTTCCTACAGGAGTAAGTAGTGACACTTAATCAATAAATTATAAATATTAGTCTTTTATAAGATGGTATTTTGTGTGATCTTTCTTTAACAGTACTTTTAATCTCAGTTCAGAACTGTAAAAGTTGAACTGAAGCAAAAAACCCTGGGAACTTCCATTATGAAATATTAGTAAAAAAAGTAAGAATTTGTTGATTTTAAATTAATCTAACTAAATTCATAGTGTCTTTCTCATTGGAACAAACCTAGACTTGCAGATCTTAACTTATATTTTAGAGGAATTACTGGGATAAGGATGGGAATTCAGTTTTACAGATTTTTATCTTGATCTTGATTTTGCCTTGTAAGAGAACTGGTGAGTGCGTTCTTAGGGCTCTCTCACCAATGCTCTGCATATCTGATGTTCATGCTCAGAGTTATTAAATCTAGTTAATTTGGTATGTGGGCAATGAAAAATTAGCCTCAACAACAAGACCAATACTGAATGGAGAAGACTCTGTAAGCTGTAGGCGTGGACAGCCTGGGCACTACTTAGTTTGGCAGGCGCTGTCTGCAGTGTCTGGTGAGGCAAGCACTGCTTCTCAAGCTCTTGCCTGTTCCTGTGCACATCCAGCCCAACTTTCATTAACAGGAACAGGGAGACTGTTCCCATCATGCCTGTTTGTGGAATCACCAGCTGAATGAAGGATTTCTCAAGGATTGGTAAGTTTTGAGGCTATTGTGAGAATCAATAGCCAGAATGGGAATTGGTTCTGAGGGCACAAGCCCTTAGAATTTCAGAATTAAATTCCAGAAATATTTTGGAATCTCTTTTTTCACGTTCTAAAATGAGACATTTGTAGTAAATGCAAGTGGTACAGCAAGGGGATTTTGGGGAGAGTTCTGTGGACCTTTTGGAACAATGGAATTGCTTTATTAATTAAAATGAGAATATTTTAGCCGTCCTTCTCATTACCAGAATTCTTATTGAGAGCTACCACAAAGTAGAAGCAGGTAATCACGTTGTAGATTTTGAAATAATTTCTCTCTTAGTCATTACCATGCACGTCTTTGCAAAAATGGCTTGGCCAAGCAAGTATTCATGACAATGTGAAAGTTAAGTTTTTCTGGTGCCTTTACTTTACATTTTGTGTTTTGATATGGCCAAGTTGTAAAATCTGATCTACAGATAGAGTTCATTGTCTAGACATGCAGTGTAAGGTTCAACAATGAGCTGTGTATCTGCAGATGTAAAAAGAAAGAATGCTCTTCAAAATTACTATGGCCTTGCTTAAATCAATTGATGCACTACTTATTTCATTTCAGGCATGTGATTAAAAAAAAAACTCAATCCCACATAATGATGTATAAACACAAAACTGATTATTTTTTCTTTAGCATGACTGAGTACAGAGTAGGTGCACTATTGAGTTCATTACAGTTTAAGTAGTAACTTACTGTGTAGAGATAAGGTCTTTGCAACAGCCTGTATTAGGTTGATTTTTTTGTGCATTATTAGTATTATTTAAAAAGACTTTTTACTAGAGTTATGTAGCTGTAATTTATTAGTTTGCCTAGGAAATGTTATGAAGCCAGGGTTCATGCTGAAAGTTATTGTCTTAGTAAACTCTTCTCCCCACTCACCCAAGTCTTTTCCCCAAATCTTTTTCATTTTTGTGAAAGCAATGCATGTATTTTTAAAAAAGGACTGATATGTATTTGAACGTGGCCCAGTGATGTTCACTCTAATCAGCTTAGAAGCTATTTTAGAATATAACTCCATTTGTTTTCATATATTATTTATGATGGAAGACTGAAATATTGCAGATATTTATTACTATTAGTTGTATAAATTCTTTTTGTAGTCTAATTATTTAAAAAGTGATGTATAAAGGCTAAACATATAGTTACTAGCTGCAAGCCTGTTTGATGAGTCCCCTAGAAAGAGTGAATTTGTCAGCCTGCAGAAATCTCCTTGTGATACTTAGAGTGCCATATCCTTTTGACTTTGGAATGAGTTTGGAACTCAAAATCCCATTGAAACAGGACAACATTTGCCTTGGGAAGGAGGGACAGGAAATGAATTTGACCATGAAACACTGATTTAAAAACATCAACCAGATGAAGAGAAAAAGGGATGCATGGATAAATGTATAATTCAACTGCACAACTTGATGTTATCATCTGACAGGGAAATGATCTTTAACGTCAAAGATCAGTCAGCAAATCAGCCAAAACCATCTGTTATGACATTTGTGACATTTGGTTTCCTTAGGATTCATATTTTCTCCAAGTTCATGGAACTGGCTCAAGTTACCAGGAGTGAACTACATTATGAGTAACACACAAATACTGTTCAAATGGTCACTGGACCATTTGAAGAAATCTAATTAAGGAACTTTATTGACATACTTATTGCTGGCAACTAATACTTTTAATATAATTAATAAAATTAGTCTTGTGAACAATAGCAATTACCAACAGATACGCAGTTACTTTAAAAATATTGTATTGGGAACTTCTGAGGATATTGCAGAAGTGTTACCCTTACTGCAGTATATTTAGTTTTGTACTACTTTGTATATATCTGATGCAATATCTGTGCCATTAATTTGCAATTATGAAAATTGCATAAGAAACAAAAAGAGCCTTTCAAGTTATGTGAATGAGTCATTTAAAAACCACTGTTTTTCTGAATTTAGTTCAAGACAGCCCACACCAGGGTGAGTGCAGAGTATATCAACATCTGTAAGAGATCTTGAGTCTGATGAATTTGTTAGTCTTTAAAACATTTTTCTCTCTGTAGAGAATACTAATCTTTGATTTCAAAAGCTGGTTCTTTTTTCCCTCTTTTAACCATATGAGGCATAAAAAAAACTTGTAGGAGAATTTAGCACATTAATTTATAGTAGGATTTATATTCTTTATTTTTTTCATTACTTTTTATCTGCATCTTTTTTTCCTGTGACCTGATATTCTGGGAATTCTTTAGAGGAACCCAATTGTATTTTAATCCTACAAATATGTGTTATCGTGTTTAACAGTGCATATGTGGGTGGTCACTCAGTTTTTTAAAGCTGAGGGAATGATATTTGCTGAACTGGAAAAAGTAACCAGGAATATCTTCTGAGCTCCAGTGATACAGCATAGGCCAGGTGTCTCACACAAGAAAATAGTGCAGATTCTTTGCATGCAAGGGGATAAACTAGCATAAAGTCCAACACTTTGATTCTGTGGATGTTGTAAATGTGAAGAGGAAAAAATTACTCTGTAATCACATTGGCAATTTCACCAAAGAACTGCAATTACCATGATTTGAACATCATGTAATCCATGACTCCATCCATAATGTGGAGTTCAAACCTGAAATCCTGAGCTGTTCTGAAGAGAATGAAACAGTATTTCTTGTCTGCAGACGAAAGTGTGTTGAACAGCACAGAGGCGGCAGCTGAGACGACAGCGTGTGTTCGGGGACAGGGTGAGGGTTACCGTGGCACCGTCAGCACCATATGGAGCGGGATCCAGTGCCAGAGGTGGGACTCCCAGTTTCCTCACCAGCACAACATCACTCCTGAGAACTTCAAATGCAAGTGAGTAGAGACATGTGGGTGTTATTACTGCAGTGGGGAAAGAGCTGAGTTTTGAAATGTTTAACAAGTCGTGCCACTTGAGTAGACCATAGGGGCCCTGTCCCTGCTCGGTGTCCTGCTTCTACTCTACCTGCTAAGGCTCAAAACCTTTTGAGCTTGGGAAAATCAGTCCTTCAGATCTCAAAGCAGTAGTTCTAGATGAACTTGTGTGAAACCCTAGGGATTTTTATGAACTTTTCATTCGAGAATGTATTCACCAGTTTGATTGTGAAGTGTCTGGATATGTTCCAGACTGGGATGTGAATCCCAGCAGTGCTGATACATTACCACTGTTTTTTTTCATGGAACTAAAAACTTCTTCACAGTTTGATTGCTGACTTTAATTTAATATGTCCTAATTATTACCTAAATGTAATCTTCTTGGCAATAATTAACATTTATAATATTTGAAAACACTTATTTATTTTTCATATTTTAAATCCTTTTTCTGTCTCATTACTAAATTTAGTTGCATCAATCAGACTGCTTTTACACTGGTCATTGAACCTTTCTGTATTGTTCATGAACTCCCAAGATGTGAATAATCTACTAATTTTAGGCCGTTACCTTAGTAATGTTCTTTCAGTCCTTTTTAACTAAGAATAGAGGAAACCTTGCTGACCAGAATGGAGCCACAGACCAGTTTGTATGAAATATCTTTATTGATGGGCAAATATCAGTAAGAATGACAGTATTGGGCCCATTCTTTCCATAGTCTGTTATCAGTAAGTGCTGCAGATGGAAAAAATACAGTGAAATATGGAGATGCACAGAACATGGCAACAACTGTCAGGAGATGGGGAAATAAAACTTACCTTTAAGAGGTTTGACTATTTCATGCAAGCTGCAAAAGACATTTAAAGATGTTCCCTTGTGACTAACTTTTACTTTAAAGGTAACAGCTGTATAGAATTTCAACATACACTTTTTTTATTTTCCATGACTTAGTTTCTTAAATGAGTCAGTGATAGTCTACAGCACTCTGTTTCTCCAAACTCAGCAGAACCATTCAAAGTAGGGAGTTTTAAGCACTTTGGTAATGTTTGTATTTAAAAGCACTTGTAATGTATTGCAGGTGTATCCAATGTCAGTTGCATGCAAATTTTGATAGAGGATCCTGAATAAAAATATTGTTAATCTTCAAATGAAACCTTATATCCCATCAAAACATATGTCTGCTGAAAATGGATTCCTATAAACATATTCTTATTACAGTTAATATTTTTTTCTGGACACTGTGTTCTTACTGGCTCCTCATCTCCTTGCACTTGACACTGATCAGTGTCACACAGAGACCTGAAGGAGCCTGTGTTTTTGTTAATTCATAACAAAAAACAATGGACCACATTGGTGGGTTTAGGTTATCCCTGCTGCAAGGTAACGTATTTATTTTTATAGGGATTTGAGGGAGAACTACTGCCGAAATCCAGATGGATCTGAATCACCCTGGTGTTTTACCACTGACCCAAACATCCGTATTGGTTATTGCTCCCAGATTCCCAAGTGTGATGTATCAAATGAACAAGGTAACAGAGGAAAGGATGATAAAATGATTTTAAGTGAATGCTGTACTGTTCCAAACAGCAAGCAGAAAGTCTTGAAAACTGAAAATTGTATCTGTATTATACCTATGTAGTTCTGCTTTGGCTTTATTTACATGTTTGGGAGTCATTGTGGTGTAAATGAAATTAATTTCTCAGTTTAATTTTTGATTCCAGCATGGAAAGCTGCAGCAAAGATTTGATTGGATCTGATGTTAAGACAAGGTGACTCTATGTATCTGCTCTACTGTCTTTACCCTTCTTAGTTTGAAAGGCCTTTTTCCACAGCTGAGATGATTTCCTTGGTTCACAGTATTTTTATAATTGCATATGAGGCTACCAAAAGTGATTTTTTTTTCCTTTTTTTTTTTTTCTTGCATGTACCTCCTTGTCTAGAAGGGATTGATCCTCTGAGTTCTTACCTGACTCTGCCTGTGAGGTTCATTCTGAGTCTTCATGCAAATGTTTTTCCCATGAGGTCTTGGTATTACTGTAACGAGTAGTGCTGCATCCCGAATGGATGTCAATCATAGCATAAACTGAGGCTAAGACCTCAGACCTATAACCCTATACCTGGCTGCATTAGCAGCTCCATCTTTAAGTTTTAGCCAATTTTTCTCAAAATTTGAAAAAAGTTGCAGTTGCAAGACATATCAAAGAAAGGATTAAACTTATATATTCATTCTGTGTTTCTTGTAAAGTATCAATTATCAAAAAGTAAAAATACTGATGAATATGAAATTAAGTGCTTTATGCAAAATGTCTTTATAGTACTGAACATTTTAAATGATCCTCTTGAAAAGTCTCAAAAAGGCTTGTGATAAAAGCTTATGAATTAAACATGACTTCTGCTGGAGCGAACAGGAAATTTTTTGAATTACATTAAAGTCATGCTGTTTTTTTGATTTTGCTGAAGTAATATTAAGTCTAGAATTATATACTGTTGTTGGTATCTGGAAGATACACAAAGCTAAACTGAGTGTCTGTTTTCCGTGGAGGGAGGAATAGGGGATCATTTTTGTTGGATTCGTATAAACTATCTTCTGACAACTTTTAGAATATTCTCTATGGCCCTTCTAAATTAATCATAAACCAACTATTTATAAAAGAAATGTTCCCATTTTAGTTAAGTAAGACAAAAATTAAAATGCTACTGTGTTGAGAATGAAAGTCTCAAACAAGAGATTATGTGTGTAAATCTGGAAATAATTTTCCATTTTTCTTCTGATTTGATTTATACAATTGTCTGATTAATAGTGTACAGCATTTAGTAAACACAACACTTGTCTTTAATAATTTGGATTACTGAGGAAAGGAAGAGTTTTCTTCTTGATGTTGTACAACCATTCTCCACTTTTTTGTCTCAACATTCTTTTTTCAGATTGCTATCGTGGCAATGGCAAGAGTTACATGGGGAATCTATCCAAGACAAGATTTGGGCTAACTTGCTCCACATGGGACAAAAATATTGAAGACTTACGTAGGTGTGTACATATTAAAGAGAAAGAGATGGTTCAGTGAGTCCTGAATAAATACTGCCTCCACATGGCAACTCTTTTTCATCTTCATGAATTCTAAAGTAGCCCCTTATGCCCTGGAGCTTTTAATATCTTTGTTTTCCTAATCTTTATTTTTATGTTTTTATCTTTTTCTTCATGTTTAAATATATTGCACAACATGACTTTGTTTGGGCTAACCACTAATTGCTGGCTTTGGGATGTTTCTCAGTGTTTAGTTTACTGGCCTATTTTACTCCATCCTTGTCCTTTAAAATTTGGTGCAATGAGAGGATAGTAGGAATGAGACAGGAAATGGTTATCTCATCAATCTCATCTCATTGTTCATGCTGCTTCAAGGAGGAGCTCAGACTTGAAATCACCTAACGTCCCTTGCAGCCTGAATTTGACTCTTGAGTCTACAATCTAGTGACACTGACATCAAATGCCATTAAAAAGACCTGCAATTTCTGTTGTTTATCATTACTTTGGCTTCATATTCAAGTAGCGGAAATGGCAAGTTTCTTTAATTTATTTGTTGAAGTAAAAAGAATTATCAGGGCTATACATAAAATAAGGGATTCATAAAATGTTTTGCTATGTATGAGATATCATACACACTAGTGGCTGTGATGGAAATGGTTTCTCCCTCATTTTCCTTTAGTTTCTGAAGCTGATGCAAATGTGTCAATATTAGCTTTGGGACTTGTTGAGTCACAGTGCTGAACATTTAAGCCATTATGCTCTGGAAGGACTGTGTAAGTCAGGAAGTCAGCCTTTGGGGAAGCTATATTGCAAAAGGCAGACTTCAGTGGCCCTGTCTGGAATCATCACCTGGAATATATGTGTTTCTTCCCACAGATGGTGAGAGAGAGGATACATATTCCAGTGTTCTGCCTGTGTAAGGGAAAGAGAGGTTTAAGCTCCTGCTTTCTGAAAAGCCTGATAAGTCTTAGTGTGCTGTGAATGAGACAGTATAAACCTACTGGATGCTTGATGCAATTGCATTCATCTAATAGAGCACAGATCAGCTTTTATTTTCTTACTCCCACCCATTTCCCATCTGGGAACTTCTTTGGGGAGTTATCTGTCTCACTGCAACAGTTTCTCTGGTTATGGGTGTGCTAGAGGCAGCATTTGTGGTTGGTTATGAGCTAAAGGAGCAGTACAGCTGTAACTAAGGAAGCAAGCCCGTATCCTTGTATCTGACAAGCCAAAAATAAACATCTTCCTCTGCTTCAGATTTTGACCTCAAAATTTCATGGTTAAAGTGCTTCACGTAGGTTTGCTACTTAGGTGACCTATCACTGCAGTTTGTCTGAGCCATTCATCATTCTCCTCGCCTGCTGCACATCCTCGCTGACTTTCTTAGTTTGCCTTTCTTTTGCCTTTGATTTAGCTTTGTAGATTCAATGCTCCCTTGTGCTGTTAACCTGCAGGAGAAGGTACCTGTGCTCCCCAGAGAGGCCTGCAGATTTTCTGAGGGCATCACAGGCACTCTTCTAATCAGTATAATGATCCCTCTTGAGGGTATCTAGAGATTTCAGCTTGAGCAGGAGATCTAGAAGCCTCCCAGCTGTCCAGTGGACACAGTGCTTAAAACAGAGGAAAGTTGGACCCAGATCCAGCAAATATTTGGGTCTCGTCTTCCCTTTGATTTTAACCAGCCCTAAACCTTGACCTGTAGGCTTCTCAATCAGCTAATAATACAATGTGGAGCAAAGCAACATTTAACCTTTGAAAATTTGGGCTATAGTATAAAGCTTTTCAACACTTTGAATTTTTTTTTCCCTGTAGGCATATACAAATATTCAGAGAACCAGATGTCAGTAAACTGAAGAAAAACTATTGCCGCAATCCAGATGATGATTTTCATGGTCCCTGGTGTTACACAGATGATCCTCTTGTTCCTTGGGATTACTGCCCTATTTCTCGATGTGAGTACTTGATATGCCTCTGGCATTGTCAGCAGCGCAGTCCCAGGGAAGCCACGGTGTCACATGCATATGCACACCTTACTATTGTCACTTGTGGCAGTAGAAAATGTGTGATTCTATCAAGAATCAATTGTGCGTGACTGAGAAGGAGCAGACAGAAGCTGCTTGTGCAATATAAGAACAAGGGGTTCTTTTCCTTGACCAGCTTGGAGATTTCAAGACTTATTTATGCAGCAGGAGCACAAAGGGGCTATTACAGATGGTCAAACATTTTCCAGCAGATCTAGCTATTGAATGAGGGCTGGATGGAGACAAAGAATTGTCTAGTGGTCAGAATGCTGGCTGTGGCCTCAAGAAACCCAGGCAGAGTTATCTTCTGGGCTACAAGCTTCAGTCTCTTTTTGTGATCCGTCTTTGTAATGTTAGGATAACTCACTATATATATGCTGAAGTGTATATGTGCTATGAAGATTAGATTCTACTTTCGGATGTTTTTGGGATGATTTAATTCCTGGCAAGAATTAGGAAAATCATGCCTCCAAAATTGAATGTTTAAATCTAAATAGCTTAAATAAACAGAATTAAGAATCCTAGGGAATTCAGTAATAAACTGATGACAAGTATAAAAAGATAGTTTTATGCTGAAAAATGTGCAATTCACATTTAAGTTCAAAATCTTTCTCTTCAGTTCTTATTTCTAAGTTACTTTGCTGTATGTCCTGGGAGAACACTTAAATGGCAAATCAGGTTTTGAATACATGTCTGTGATCTCTAGAGGTTAAGGCTAATGTTACACTCATTCCTAGCGGCAATCTGCTGCATTTCCTCACAGTCTGAACTCCAGCATATCTGAGAAGTGGTATTTGAAGTCTCAGGTGATATTTTGGCATCTATTTGAAGAGTAAACAAACTGTGCAAAAGGTTATTTGTGTCAATATAAGTGAAGAATAACAGCTGAAGAAATACACTTTTTATTCATTTACTCTGAGTTAATTATTTGGATCTGTGAATTCCTAAAGGATATATTCTCAGCAAACATTTGGGGGGTATACAGAATTGGTGAGTAGTACATTTCTGCAATCAAACACCAGAGTGAGAATATGCCTGTTTTACAATTGTAACTCATATGGACTTGTATTAAAATACTACATATATATATATAGATAGATAGATATGTATATACCTATAGTGTGTGTGTGTGTGTATAGATATGTATATGTATATATATATATGTATTTGTTTAATGATGGAAATCTAGTTGGATGAGACTGTTTAAATTTTCCTTGTGCAAATTTTCAGCAGCTACACCTACACCTGTACCTCCAGCTCATAATGCTGGGTCACTCTGTACATGTCACTGAAGGCAAAAATTTTGAACCAAGTTTAAGCAAACTTGTAACCATTTTTTTTCACTTGGACTAGATGGATGAACTGAACCAGATTTTGGGGAACATGTTTTGATAAGAATAAGTTTTTGCTGATAGGAACATAAAATTACTTTTGAAATTTTTTAAGGAACTGAGAATTTCTTTCAGTCTTATTTGGATTTAATCACATGACTTCTAAAGTTCCTGAAAGCTTATAGGAAAGTCATAACTTCATTTTTCAGCATTTGCTTGTTTGAATGAAACATGTAAATTGAACATGATAGGCAGCCTGATGTCTTCAGGATTCAGCCAAGAAGAAAAATGCTCGATATTCCTGTTACAAAATCTTTATTTCTTATTTCATTCTATTGGAATAAAATTCTGCCTTCTTGTTAATCCTTACTAAATATTGCTTTTGCAATGTATTGAAGAAATCATTGAAGTTTAAAACTTTGTGAACCATCAAAGTTAACAATATGCCATTTGCTGTTGAATTTTACTCTATTCAATTTTTAAATGCATTTTAATTTTGTATTTTGGCTATCTTATGTGTCTGTCTAGGTGAAGGTGATACAACTCCTACTACAACCAGTTTGGATGGTAAGTAAGTTTGTACATGAACTGTGCAGTGCATGACTATCCTCTAAGTCTAGACATTTTTTTCCAATTGGGAAACAAGATAAAGGTCAGTTAACATTATAAAAAACCCACCATACAGACTGAGCAAAATTAGTTTTACAAGGCAGAAGTGGGGAATAGCTTTATTATACTCCTTTGTCTAGTCTCACTGTCATGTCTTGCCAGTGGTGAGATTTGGTAATGAGTTTCAGTGTTTGCTTTTTAACTATGTAAATATCAAGAAAACTATTTAAATATATGTATTTTATATTCCTTATGGATATTTAAATAGACCTACTCAGTTTCACTGGAGTAGTTTTTATGGCCTAGAAATATATTGCATTAGCACAGGAAAGTTAAATCATCATAAATATTGACCTTCTTGTGGTCCTTATGTGCAACTGTGCAGCCTTCCTACCACTGTTTTTAGTAAAATGTCATCTCTGGACCTGCTTTCAGATACTGCCATTCCTTGTGCCTCAACAAAACATTTGAGAGTTGTAAATGGAATCCCAACACAAACTAACGAAGGATGGGTGGTTAGTTTGACATACAGGTAACTATCACTTTGATTAGAAGGGCAATACAGCTACTAGGATATTTGTTGTAGAATTGTAGAAAATGCTGACCATAATAAGAATACTTCTACATTGCAGTTAAATTCTGTAAAAGCAGAGAATCAGCATTCCTCTAATGTCAGGTGATGCCATAGTATTCACTCTGCTAGTGAAATACTTTATATGTTCTTTATCATCAACTTATACATGTGAACTTGAACAGCATTCATAGTGTTGTGCTCTTTCAACTAGCTACTGCAGACCTTTTCATAACATTGGCTTACCATTCAGCATTAAACTGTTTATTTTAGAGACTGTTAAAAAAAAAATTGAATTTCAGATCAATATTTTCACTTTGATGGCAGAGCATTTAGTTGTGAAGTGTAGGATTCAGGATTTCTACCTGTGTCAAACTGAGCTTTCTCCTCATGTTATTGCATGCATTTAAAATTTATTTGGTATTAAAAAAAAAAAAATAAGTAGGAGCTATAAGAAAATCCTTTTCATTTTGTAAAACAAGACCCTGACACGTACAACTTGTGTATAACACATGTATTACATTATGGCAGATCTTTGCTGCTGTGGAAAAGCCAGAAAACAGAATGGCTGTTTCCTATGTTCTTTACTCTGGTTCATAACTCATCAGCTGGAAGTGTGAATCATTAATTTATAACAGGATATATATCATGCATTGGCGCTGGATCTTCTATCACGAAAAAAAGTTAAAAAAAAAAAAAAAAAACCAGCTTCTTTTGTCTGCTTGGCCAGACTAAAGTAAAGCTCAATTCTATTAGATTATGATTCATCATCTCTTTTAAAACTATGTTGTAAAAGAGGTATTAAATGAAAAAAGGGAGGAAATGAAAAGATAAAAAATATATTTTCTACATCACTTCATTGCTAGAGAAATTCTGGGATGGTCCTTCCCATCTTTGGTAATCTTTGCATCTTATGAGATTCATCAGATCTAAACCTTTCTGGGAGTGCATCAGATGGCTCAGAAAGAAATTTCTAGAGGAAGATCACTTTATTACTAGACTAAGTAACCAGGTAGGTGGGTTGAATCACTCCCTGGAAGAGTTAATCTTTGCACTGTTTTAAAAATAGCCTTGATATTTGATGAACTTTTAGGCAGGTAAGGTGAATTATATCTGGGTGCCTAAAATTTAAATATCTATTGTTAGGGTAGTTGAATTTTATGCTATGCAATAAAATTCCTTTAAACAGATGAGTGCTTAAATGATTGCAGATCCTTTTATGAATAAGGGATTCCTGGAATACTCCGGCAGCAAAATATATCTTCAAGTATTACATGTGGGCATAAAAATGTAGTTTTATTTTGTATCGTTACCAAGGAAACAAACAGAATATTGTCTGAAACAAAATTTTAATGAATGCTGAACTTTCTGCAAGAAAATCTAACTGTACACTTCCAAATGGAATTCCTGTGTCTGAATGGTGAAGGCCCAGTGCAACTTAGAAACTATTTGTATTTGGTAACCAAAGCCAACCTCTAAATTTTAAACTGATCAATGAAATTTCCTTATATATCCAATCCAGATTCTGTAACCAAGTATATTTAAGTGTATTTAAATGGATTTCATCTGTTTCATGGAACCAGCTCTAAATTTGCCCCACACTTAAATTTGGAATTAACCTTTCTCTGTGTACTAATGAATCTCCTAACTCAGATGATGAAATTGTGTATAATAAGATAATAAGTGATGCAAACATAACATGGAAGAACATAGTAATAATCCTGATTGTGATATTTTTATAATAAAACATGCTAGAGCCTACATTTTGGACAGACTCCAGCCTTTTGGACCAGATATTTTTCTCCTTAACCAAAATAAGATTAAAAAAACTAAAAAGGCAAAGCTCTGTGTTATCCTGCTGTCTTTGAGCTGCATATTTAGTCTGGTATCCATCCAGTAGTTCTTTGCAAAGCTTTGAACATTCGTGTGATGTGAATTTATAAATTGTGAGATTTTAAGCTTTTCCCAAATTACTGACAATTCTGATTCACTTTCCGAAGAGCTACGGAAAATAAATGTGATTTTGGAGGCACAAAGAAGGAAACTAATTAATCTACATTCCACAGTAATTTTTTTTTTTTTTTAAAGAACTGTCATGCTTAATTGCTTTAATTTTACTTGATATATTATGCTTCAGGTTTTCTATAATCACATGTTGAATGTCATACACTGCAGATTGTTTCCAACTGAAGTATGTGGGGATGCAAATCTCATAGGGCTTGTAATCAAATAGGAACTCTCCACCTTGGGGTCAATGTTTGAATAATACTTACATGAATAATGACCAAATGTTGTTTACATCTGGTGGCAGTTTGGGGACTTGCTTGAAAGCTTCAGTTCAGTTCCTGTTACAAAGAATTGACCTTTTTTTTTTTTTTTTAATTTTAGATTAGGTGTCTTATTACAAATTCAGCTTTGAAACCACTAAATGAATAGAGTAACTGAATTTGTCTTTCTCTCTGGTTTTTGCACATTGGAGTAAAGCTATCCAAAATCATGTTACTGTAAGTGTTGAAAATGTAGAGCAAAGGGACAGAGACAAGTTTCCTCATGTTGTCAGTCTGCTACTTTTCACCAGCAAACGTGTGGGGAGCAAAGCACTCTTCAAACTTTTTGACTATGTAGAAAATAATACTGGTAGTTTTGGGGTTTTTTTAAAACCTTTATTCTTTTCTTTTTTCCCCCCAGGAATAAGCATATCTGTGGTGGTACTTTGATAAAGGAAGAGTGGGTTCTTACAGCAAGACAGTGTTTCCCTTCTCGGTACAGTAATCTGTAGCTTTGCAATATTAAAATCCATCTATTTTCAGGAACTTACCAGCACAACGCTTCTTCAACTTGAATGCAGCAGTTTTCCCTCCTGTTTGGCTTTAACACTGCTTTTTTGATATAAAAGGCCTGTGGGACCTTGGTATTTTCTGTTATTGTTGCTGTAAATCTAGATAGCCCTGGCTATTTTACATAGAAGCATAAATAGATTTTCCAAGTGTCAGGGTTAGACAATTGCCTTTTTATGAGAATAATCTCATGCTTCTGCTTAACTGGACGAAATAAAATAGACAACTTGGGTAAATCTAAAACAGTTCAAAGGTTCATACTGTCCAAGGATTTAAATATTTGGATACTACAATGAAAAAAAAATTAGATTTTAGTAACAGTTAAAGATAAAATTATGTAATGGCTTCAGGCCAAAATCTTACATCCACGCATGTTGATTTTGGAATAGCAATTGGCAGCATGAAGCCATTTCTGCTGAAGAGCATTAGTTAAGCTCTTCCAGCGTAATCATATTAAGCAAATTTTTTTTAGTTATTTTATTATATAGTCAGCAAAATCATAACCAACTTTGCCTCATTTAGGTACAAAGATTTGAAAGACTACAAAGCCTCGCTTGGAGTCCATAATATCAAAGGAAAGGGAGAGGAGAAGCGTAGACAAGTGCGGAATATATCCCAGTTGGTATATGGCCCCCCAGGGTCAGATTTGGTCTTACTGAAACTTAGCAGGTTGGTAGCTGCTATTGTGAATTCCGAGATTTTCCTCTGATGGGTGGGGTTCTTCCTAAATGAGATTTGCAGGTTCATTTCTCTACTGTCTCCATGGGGTAAATTTCCAAGTGAAAGAAATTTTGCTTGGTATATGCAGAAGTGCAGGTCCACCTACATTACTCAGAAAACAGATGTTACTCCTGAAAAATCATGCCTACTTTTTTTTCCTGATAACCATGTTTAGGTTTGTTGGGAGATTTAAAGAAAACCCACAAAGTACTCACATGGACTAGTATATGGTTTTAATTTATAGAATAAGCACCAGATTGTAGCTGGGATCCTTGTGTATATACAAGCTTTCAAACTTTCTCCATATTAACAAACCTATATATTCAAATGAAATGCCATCGCTACTTACTTTTAAGATTAAAACCCAAGTTAAATAGCATAAAAGTGGTGACAGCATTTCAAGAATTTTTTTGACAGTTAGCAGCTGTAGTAAAAAAAATAGGTAGAAGAATCCATCATATTCTTCAAACACAGAAATTGAAAGGAAAAGTATTGGCATAGTTTTTAATTGCTCTGGTCTATAATAGACTTAATTTAATTTTTTAAATGCATTTTAGAAGGTTAAGTAAAACCCATTATATCTTTTTTTTTTTTCCCCCCCTCTTTTTAGACCTGCTATATTGACAAATTTTGTAGAAATAATCCGATTGCCCATTTCTGGATGTACCATTCCAGAGAAGACCAGCTGCAGTGTTTATGGATGGGGATACACTGGATGTAAGAAACTATTTTTAAAAACTAAATGAATACGTTGACAACTTACTTCCTCTTGTCATTATAGGTGAGGCTGCTGGTATTGCCTGATGCCACGGTTGTCCAACACTTCTTGTTATAAAATAGAATTGGTGTTTTTTTCTAATTTTGTAAATCTCTGAGACTTTTATCCAAGTTAATCTAATATGGAATATTTTCCACTAGTCTCTCCTTTTTGTTGCTGTTGTTTCAGTGACAGGCAAAATGATTCAGACATTTCAAGGAATGAATTATAGAAAAATACTGATCTACATGTTAGAAAAAATAGCAGAATTGTTCTGCAGAATTTTCACAGGGTTTTTTGACAAACTCTTGTTCATCCACTCGAGCAGTCTCTTTCTGTAAACCAAAGCAGGCCCCTGTGGAAACACTAATACAGAAACATATAATCAAAGACTTCATTAACATGCACAATGACTGAACTAAGGATGCACAGACAACCCTAATTCTGGCATTTCCTAACTTTTGAGTATTTGACTTTGCAACCTTACTAATGTTTACTAAACACAGTTTTGTGTGAAGAAAATACAAATATGTGGGAGAACAGACATTTATTTAGTCTAGTAAATGCTATATCTGGCTAATTATGTGTTGATAAAAAGTTAATAGCTGCCAGTTGACACTAATTACTCCAATATTTACTGTGCTCAAATGTTGTTTTGCCACAGACCCTGAGTAAGCAGCAGCAATATACTCACACTGTCCTGGAAGCAGGGCAGAAACTAGGCTGGAATTCTGAGGCTGTCTTCCTTGTAGCCACTACTCTGCCATTTCTTTGTGGGTGGCAATTAATCTGTACCAGCCCTCTCCCAAATGACTGTCTTTGATGTTCTCAGCATGTCCATATTAGCCATCCTCTGGGGGCATCAGCTGTCTGGGGGACAGGGACATCGGGCTGGAGCACAGTACAGCATCACAGGAAAGCTTAGCTTAGGAGAACTGATAAGGAATTTGCAATGTTGTGGAGTTACGTAATACAGTAAATACATAACATCTGTCATCCAAGGACTTTGTGCTAATATTTTATGCACTACTTATTATAATCCTCACAGAATCTCGGTCAGGGAAAGAAGAAGTGTTACATCCATTTGTTTCAAGAAAACAGGATAATAACTCAGTGGAGGGCAAGCTTGGCATTTTCTTTTGATGGCTGTGTGGAGAATGGGCAGGTCCAGACCCTTTATTTATCTTTGCAGCTTGTACAGGCTTGTCTTTTGACATGTAGAACAAGAGTAAGCTCCACAGGGCTCCTGCATCCTGACCTTCACACTGATGAATGGAGATTGCACAAGGCTGTGGCTCTGCCCTTGCAGGCACAAAGTCATTCAGGGTAGCTGAGCCAGCACAGAATGAGAAAAACTCCACTCTATTACAGTATTTTTCAAGTCACATGTCCCTCCCTAGGCCATGGCAGACACTGTTACACATTAACTCATATTTAAGGCAGGGAGCAGAATCCTCCATCCACTGATGGAGTGATAACATTTTCAGGCTCTTTTTCTGATTTCTTTGATGACTGGGCAAGCTGGTGGTGAGCTGTAGAGTAAGCCCAGTTACCTAACCCTTTATTTTAATACTAAAATCTTGTCCAGATATTCTCAGAGAACTGAACAGACATGAAAACCAAACAAATGCCTGACAAATCCCATTTGCAGAAAATATAAGAAATCCAAAATGCAAAAGCATGATAACAGTGGGGATAGACAAAAATGTGAGTATTGGAGAGAAAGTACAATAACTGAAATTACACTAATAAGTTTATCTAGACTGTATTTTGAAATACTTTTTCCCCCCTAAAATAGAATATTTTTTGTTCTCTTTTCAATTGTAGTAGTTAACTATGATGGCCTTCTCCGAGTAGCAAACCTGTTTATTTTGGGAAATGAGAAATGCAACCAATATCTCAAAGGGAAGATTACTGTGAATGAGTCCGAAATCTGTGCTGTGGCTGAAACCATAGGTGCTGGGCCTTGTGAGGTAAATATTGCATTTCCTAATATGTTTTTAGGACCCTGGCTATTTCTTTCCCAAAAAATAAATTACTGGAGGTTTTTTATAATTATTCTCACTGCACTAAACTTTTGGATTGGAAAATGATTTGTGTTGCAAATGTTCTATTTTATATCAGAGTACAGAAATTGCTTCAATTTAACTGTGCTACCACACATTGAAAGATTTATGTGAATCTTAAATATATTCATATGACTAAAACACTTCACTAAACTGAGACAAATTTGTATTCTGTATAATAATGACTAAGGTGAGCTCTGTGGTAGCAGTAGGTGTGTGTTTTGAGTAGAAAGCAAAGGCTGGAGCAAATTCACCCTCTTATTTAGATGAGGTATTGCATGCAAAATACATAACAGTCAGCACTCAACAGAGCTGATAAAGTTATGAAGGAAGGAGAAAGATCCAAAAATATACTGAAGCTTGTGTCAGTCAGAAGGCTAGAGCTTTTGGTCTCCCTAATCAAACCTGAGAAACATTGGTGAGGACAGGAGAACTACTTCTGTGATCATATAGTTTGATACAGTTGTTTTGCTTAGCACTAGTTTTGATGATGGAGAAAAGACATCTGAGGAGAAAAGCTGTAAATAATTTATTACAGGAAGATATAATCTTTTTTATTTTTTGGTGGAAAATCTGACTGAGGATCTCTAGAAGGAGGGAAGTCATGAACATTATGAAGTATTTATTATCTGAAATAGAATTGTTGATTTCCTAATACCAATATTAACCATGTAGTGAAATTTTCCCTTCCCAAGGGAACTACCAAACTATGGGGAACAGAGGTCATCTTCATAAAGCTGAAGCTTCTACCATTTGTTATTAATATTCCATGGGATCATTTTTTGTTGCAAAGTATTTTCTTCAAAATAAAATATTTAATTGTAAATGAGGTCTTAGACTTGTCAAGGCTTATAAATGAAACATCTGCATGTAAATCTGCTGGGGATCCTGCACTTTGTTTTTCCCTGCAAGAAATGGACTGAATTAATATTACCAATCAGTCTTAATCACTGAGCAGTTTCCTGCTCCCTAAGTTCTCCTTTGAAGCCACTTTCCTCAGCAGAGAACAGGCAGAAGAACAAAATCAGATTGGCAGGTGAAACTCCACTCCTGAAAGTGTTTTATGAGCCTCTCTGATGGTGCTGACATAGTTCATTGTTCATGTGGGAACTAGTCTGCCGTCAGTCAGAAAAAATCCCAAACCAAATAAAGGTCAAGCATTGTTGTTTCTCTGGTGATCCAGAGAGAATGCAATGCTAATTGTCAGCTTTCATTTTTTGAAACAATGACTCACTATCTGATATGAGCATTTGCTGTCTAGTTTTGCTGTGAGTTTGCTGGGTCCAGTCCACCTTTAGCCTGGGTAGAAACTGCAGTATCTATGTTCAAGTCCCAGACCTATGTGATAGTATCTAACGCTGATCTCAGTGGGTCATACTCCAAATTTTCATAGAATGCATAAACTGGTGTATAGGTGTCTCATTCATTCAGAATAAAAAAAAAAAAATCATTTTAACAACTTACGTTTCAAAATAATTCCTAAAAAATATTACCTTTTATTATGTTTGTTATCCTCCCCTGCCTATTAGTACATCTAGATTCTCATCCTAGGGCCTTGCAAGATGATTGACTGAAAGAAAAATACTAACCTGACTTTGTCAGTAGTCTTTGATGCAAAGCCTGTCATCATAACAAAGATACTTATCAGTCAACTCACATTCTGCTCATCTGGTCTATATTTACATAAACAAATATTAGGCTTGCACGTAACTGAAAGAGGTGAATAAAGTCTGGTAGTTTGAAGTCACTAGAATCATGTGTAAAGGTGGATCACAGAGCTTAATTTACATGAAAAGGAAAAAAATATCAGAGGCCAACTTTGTCATTGGTTCTCATAAATTCTGGTTATGAAAAAGATATTGGAAATTGGTGTATGTCCTGTGGCAAGAATAACACCATTGCCTGTGTGCATCCTGTCATCCCCAAAAGAAACCATTCAGTAGTAGACTGGTGGCAGCTGTGCCTTGAAGCATTTTGAGAAGTGACATTCATTGTGTTCATTTTTTCCTAGCGAGATTACGGTGGTCCCTTGGTTTGTGAACAAAACAGGCTGAAGATAGTAATCGGTGTCATTGTTCCTGGCCGTGGATGTGCCATTCGAAATCGTCCTGGGATTTTTGTTCGGGTCTCATATTATTCCCGGTGGATACACAAGATTATGATGACCTACAGAAAACCCTGAAAAACTAAACAACTTCCATTGAAAGATTTTGGACAGCATGTAATTAATGTGTAATGTAAAGATCAACAATTTTTTAAGTACTTGATAGTCAAGTTTGTTGAGCTTCTTTTAATATTTATGGGTGTTTTTGGTGTTTTTGTCTATCAGTGTTGTTTTATAAATGTTGGGGTGACTTACAGTATATGCAAGTATGATGACATATCTCCTGAAGATACTTGAATGGATAAACAATTTTGCAAAGACATTATTACTGGATGATAAATGGTTTTGTAGAAATGGATCATATGACCTCTTTTATGCTGCTCTTCAGACTATCTTAGAAGGAGAAACAAATTATAGTTCTACTTAACACATCTTATTCTTTCTATGAGCCATATATTTCTCTTCATATATGACAAAAGCCCTACTGAGAGATATATGCATCTGTCAAGGACAGCATTTATGACCATATTTCTCTTTCCTCCTTATAAGAGGTCAAAGATTTCAGTATTTTATTAAAAAATAATATCATTAGTAAGTAATCTTTTCATTATTGATGGACTTTGACATGCCTGCCATAAGCAGAGTTCTCATAGAAGTCACTACCACTTTCTTTTACACAGTGCTTACAGGCTGTAGTTCTGCACTTGGTTCCTTCATTGTATATGTGGTCCTCTAATAGATATCTCAAACCCTATTTTGGTTAGCAAAATATTGATCATTTCTTTAAAGTTTGACCCAGAAATAACTGTGGATTTACAGTGCTAAAGACAGCATTTCATACAGTTTGAAAAAGTAATCCTGATTAGCTATTGGAAGACTTTGGGCATTAAAAGAAATTCAAATCAAATATGCCCAAATCTTTCTAAACAAAAAAGTATTAAAAATTCTCTGGTTCTAGTTATTTCATGAAACTCTGCATTTACAGCAGGAAAAAGAACAGTTGAATCTGGCACCTGGCTGAGAGACTTAAGACTGGGAAAAGTAAGTTATACATTAATAGTTGAGAACTTTAATAAAAGCTTAACTAGATTTGGACAAAATTCTTTTCTTTGTATAATTCCTTTCAGGATAATAAAACAATTGCAAGATTGATATGATCTTTTATTTAATATGGACAACATCACCAATACTTTTGTTGCTCGTTTCCTGCCTGTATATAGGACAACCATTTTCCTTTATTCTGACAGGGAAAGGAAACAAAAAATCATCATCTATGAAAAGTGGTCATTCTCCTGTAGGCACTTAGCTTTATGTCTGGAAGTATTGTACAAATATGTTGTTATAGGTGGCACTGATTACCCTTTAATTTCTGGAAAATTGATACAACATATATCCAATCCTTAGTTTTACTACTGTACATTGCATAAGTAATGGCACTGTTACTTCACTTGTGACTATGTAAATTGTAAATGTTTCCAGCAGCGTTTGGTCTGTGTATCATATTTAACTGCATAGCCACGAGGCTGACACCATGGTGTATACATACAAAAGGACATTTCACACAGAAGATGCAGGGTTGAATTCTGCCCTGTCAGAAAGCAACCACTCCAGGGGAGCTGTCTTGGGAGACAGGACTCATCTTAACTCACCAAATTTTCTTCTGCAGTGCAGTTTGACTTCAGTGCGACTCACACATTCTTACATCTCCTGGTGAGCTGGGATGAGTTTCTGCCCATGCTTAAGTGGCTTGGCTTGCTGAGATTTGTGTCACATACCCAGCAGATTCTACTGGCACATAGGAAGAAGTCTTTCAGCAAGCAGAGCTTCTGAAATTCCTCCTGATGTAAATAGTCTCTTTGGACAAGATGTGACCTCTCTGTACAGCAGATTCAAGGTTGTGGATGCTACACAGACAGTCTGTCTCAATCTATTCTGGCCACCTCTGAAGGCTTTATGCTCCCTTTGACCTCTCTTACTCACCAGGCCTAAAGAGGGCAGGATTTAGCCTGTTGTATTTACACTTAATTATTGTCATGTAGGTGAAGAGTGTATTCGTACTCACTATATACAGACCGTATCTTATTGGAAGGATTACATTTTTGAGAGAGACTTTTAAAAAACTCCAAGTGAGTTTTGTTCTCAGCCACAAGTAGAATGTGGATAAAACATACAATTCCATGTTCACTCATTGTATTCTAAGAATTGTTATGTGCTCACTGTATTATATTTGCAGGAATTTTGTTATGTCTAGCTAAAAAAATTGAATCCTAAAATATTTTAGTTATAAGCTTCTGCTGTGCAGAAGACTGTGATTTTTATATATTATATCACACACACACACACACATATATATATATGATAAAAATGCTGTTTTTTGTTAGACAATGTGTAAGGATTTTTACCTGTTTGTTCTGGGCAGTGCCTCAGTAAAATAAATTCTGCAGAGCTGATGCTTCAGAACTTAACAAGTTTGTATGCACTTGCTTACTGGGTACTTTTGCTCTCCCTATCTCAGAATGGAGGGCACCTGAGATCCTGAAGAGCAAGGGAAGAAAAGAATCATGATATGTGGTAATGAATCTGTACTTCATTTATTCCTGTGAATATTTCTTGTTGGTACCAATGGTACCGTACCAGGCAACTGTTATAACTACAGGACTCTCTTAAGAAAGGAAACTCTATAGATATTTTTTCACTGCTCTAATATTTTTCTCTCTATTATAACAAGGGAACCTGATCTAGTGCCCATCTAAATTGCTGAAAAGCCTCTTACTAACTTCAGTAGGATCTGAACTTTGCTTCATAAATGTGATTTTATTCAGGATAGAATAAAGGGTACAAAATTTAAATTCTAATCTAAGGACATTCTTAAACTCTGTTGAATTTCATTCTCCTTGCTGTAACTAATCCTTGATCTCTGAAAGGTGTAATGTTTTGGAATTAAAACCTAAGACCTGATTTTGTGCAACTGAAGTTAGTTTAACTTAATTACTGTTTTCTTTTGGGCATTGGAACTGGCTAATGCTTCTTCCTTTTATTAAAGAAAACATTTTTCCCTTAAAAAAGTTTTTCCCCCTATCTCTTTTTCTCTCACAAACCTCATGACCCTCAAAGAAAAATGTAGCTCTCATTGGGAATGTACTGGTCTAGATTTTTGCTGCTACTGCTGAAATCTTCTTCTCTAGTTTAAGATTAAAATCATCTGAGGCATTCTGCAATCCCTTGCTGCAGGTAATGCCAATGTACTTGACAGAGCTACTCTCTTGAGTTAGAGCTTTTCAGACGAGGGTCCAAATATATTTCTAGGGGTCAAAATCTACTCAGGCAAAATGTCCCTTGAATTCAGTGAACGTGATTGTCAAAAGAGCAGGGCCTAAGAGTTGTTCAGTGCTTTTCCATATGGATCTTTGTACACAGATTCTCAGCTCCACAGCAACTTCAGCAGGAGCTGAGGCTTTGTCATCATCCTTCTGGAAAGCTGGTTGTAAACCAGTGGATGCCCATGGAGACTGTATGAAGCCTATGGGATTGGTTGCTTACCCTTGTGTCCTTATCAATTATTTTCTTCCTCCCTCATGTGCACTGGTATATTACTGTTTTTGAATGTTGGGGCTGCTGGCAGGAAGTGACACGGCTTTTCACCCTAAAATTTTCCAGTGTTCCTTTTTAAACATACACTTGGGCATTTATGTATGGTGTTTTCTTGCATGGGATCTAACTTCAGGGAGCTGCCTGTGGAGTTTAGTGTATGATAAAAGTATTTTTTTCTTATTTAAGTGGGAAAAATGATGCTCCCATTAAGTACAACTTGCTGAATGCCTAATGAAAAGGGAACACTGTGGTTATAACTTGTAATACAAATCTTCTGTAATTAACGACATCCTCATTAGTTAATAAAGTTGGTATTTTTGTAACCTTGTTTACTCTTATTATTCTTAATAAAGTATTTTATAAAAAACAACTTAATTAGCATTACATTTCTTATTGGAAGGTCAGAACCCCACTGCGAGTCTCCCAGTTTCAATTCCAGTGAGGGATTTTAATGCGCAGAGTAAGGAGGACTAGTTCTTTAAAGATCCTCATGTGTCCAATTGCAGAATTGAAAATAAAATGAAAGAAAGAGCCAAATACATGGTGATCTTGGTGAGACTTCCCAAGACCTTTCTGACTGATTTCTGCACTTAGAATGGTCTAAGCACATTATAATGAGAGTATATTTGCAGTGGAAAGGATGTGCTCAAGCTAAACATAAGTATTTTCCAAGAGTTTTTAGTTCCTTGCAATTTCAATATGAGAGGCTTGGAATTTTACTTATTTATAGAAATATACTTTACACTTCTGGAAAGGGGTCCCCTCTCAGTATCACTTAATACTAATGATGGTACAAAAGATGATGCAAAGAAGTGCAACAACTTGCAACACACCTTGGTGCTGCTGCTGCACTAAATACCACAACCAGCCAGCAGCTACCAGAAAAGGAAACAAGCAACACTCTTAACTAACCCCACCAGATCAGTCCCAAGTGTTATCAAACTTGTATAACATCAGAGCATTCTGGTGAGTTCAAAGAAGGGGCAGTAAGTTCATTACTTCTTTGTCATTTTCCAGCTGAAATTTCAAAGTTGTAAGAATTTCTGGTTAACTGTGATTTTGATGATTTATATATATATTTGCTCCAGCTACATCAACAGTGAATCATTTCTCAAACAGTCTCATATGCAGAGTATTTGAAGTCTGATTCTGAGTTTTCCTTGGCAAACATCACTTTCTTTTTGTTCATTTTCCAAAAAGGCGGTTTTGCAATCGATTCATTAAATCAATGGATTTTATCAGAAACTCCTGAAATCAATGAGAAGCTTGAAATAACTTCAACCATGCAGGAATGCTTCCAAAGTTATAAAAATCCATAAATAGTCCATATGTCAAAACAATACTTTGCTGTAGTTTTACACTCAGTTTTCGGTATGTTCAGGTGACCCATGTGTCTTCTGGGAGCCATGAGAATTAACTGCTTGTACAGCAATTTGCACCACAAAAACCTCTAAAGAGATATTGCCTTCATATTACATTCTGTCATGGCTTTATCTTTTGTAGCTGCAGGAACACTGTAATCTGCAGATGATAAATGATGGAAACCCACATTGATGCTCACTGCTTGCGCTCTGCTCTGTGTTATTTAACAAGCCTCATGTAAACAGAGCAGGCTATTTAGTAGGGCTCAGTTGTGTATCTATTCTGCCTTCAAAAGCACCGATTTCTGGACAGCTATGTTGCAATAAAACCCACGTGCAATAAATAGGAAAGAAAACAGCTGGGAGGGAAAAGGCAGATCATAAAAAGATTAATAACAAAATAATCCCTAAAATCAAAAGATTTTTTTCATGTTGTCTCAGTTTTTAGAATATGGGATATATGGTATGAAAAGCTGCAATAGAATAGCTTAATGGCTAAATCTACTTCACTTTGTTGAGAACACTTGGGAATATGCAATGACTTCTCCATATGGTTACAGAAGATATAGGACAAGTGTCTGAGGTCCTGATTCTATATGCATTGAAATCACTGTCAAAACACTGTTTTAAAACACTATTTAGCCCAATCTAGGGCTAATGGATATGTCCTGAATCTTCCTTCTGAACCCCTTGGACCTTGTCATGAGATTGTTTCAGATCCTGACTTAAGGAAGCGCTCAGTGTGCGTTCCAGATGGTTAATGAGGAGCAGAGGAGAAAGTATGCATTTTATTTTAGAGCTGGGCACCAAAGTTCAGACTATTAAATTTCCTAAGAGACTGACTGAAGATGAGAATTGGTTCATTTACTTACTATTTAAGTATTGTTCATTGAATAACAAAAATGACAATAATTATAAAATTACCACTATACATGAAGAAGAAGAAGAAGAAGAAGAAGAAGAAGAAGAAGAAGAAGAAGAAGAAGAAGAAGAAGAAGAAGAAGAGTTTTAAAATCCATGATGAATGCAGTTGATACTAATGTAGCTTTTATACACAAAAGAATAAATTCTTTAGGAAAAAACTCCCCACCACAGAAAAAAAATGTACCACTTCAGAGTCCAAGAGATGTTGTTTGCTTGCGATATCTCAAGTTTTGTCTGTTGAAGCTAGTATTGACCTCAATTAGTCAACACTATATATATATATATATATATATATATATTTAATACATTCTACTGGGAGAAAAAATGTACTGAGGACAGTGCAATTCAAAACAATTTATCAAAAATAAGGCAAGAAATACATCATTAAAGGTATACACTGGATTAGACGAGGCTAGAGTAAAACACAAATAAGGATATAGTCCTTCTCTCCGACTGAGAGAAGTTTTGCCTTAAGCAATATGTGAGTTTATAGTATTTAATTCAGTTCGTATTATACCAACTAAAAAAATTCCAGATGGTTTTCTTTTCTTGAGCATTAATGTCAGCATTATGCACACAATGAGCAAATATGCATTTACATCAACGTTGCTATTACAAACCATGTCAACAACAGTCTCATGTCTTGGGCGTAAATATGCCATCTGCTGTTCAGCCTTGTGTTTAACAGTGCTCTAACTTCACAGAGCAGTCACAAAACTGCCATCACAGAACTCCTCCTTTTTTTTTTTTTTTAAATTTACTTTTTAAAATGTTTTTTATTTACTTCTATTAAATGAAATCTCAGAAAATTTGCTGTTCACAGCAGTGTAAGTTGTGGAAGATTTGCATTGAGCATTCACTTGAAAGCCTCTGCTTTCCATTTCTGTGCATCCTCAGAAGGCGGATGAGTCCCAGTTATTGCCTGATCCTGTAATTCTTTGAAGCCTATGTTTCTGTTGGCAAAGTCCCCACATAGCCTCATTTTTTTTTCTGTTTTATATATTCAGAAGAAGTCCTCAGAATACCCTTAGGAGGTGAAAACTCATTGCAGCCCAGCCTTCAGCTATCCACTCTGATGTTCCCAGCTTGCCATCAAGTACATTACCTCATGGAACGGAATATTCTAGTGGGCTAGATGGCTTGTACACCTCCCACATCAGCAAGGACTGGGGAGGTTCTCCACAGCCATCTATAGCAAATCAGCCATACATTGCCACAGGTTTGGTGTGGCTGAGCACTAGAAGCACACAAATTACACATGCACACAGAAACAAGTACACATCACACTCACCCAAATACACACAGAGACCTTCACAATAGTATCTAACTGACTAATTAAAAAATTCTTAGTCTACACACATGCTTCAGGAAAAGGGTTATAACCTGGGGGTTTCCTTGTCCCAGTTCTGTGATAACTCAGGTGCCTTAGTACAGGAACAGGACAGTGTGAGAAGAGAGGTCATCCTACCAGAGCACTTACCTCACTTCCAACATAACCAAGAATAACAAGGGGAAACTTAATGGTGACAGCCAGGGGTATGAATTTTTGATATCCTGATTTGGCACATTTGTGATGACAAACATTTGCAGTGTAAGCCTGAGTTGGAATAAAATCTTATGTACCTCTTAGCCTTTGGTCATGCTCTGGATTAGCTGGCTCCAAGCCAATCCACTCAGTAGTGATTGCATGATTGCATAGGTTTTTGTGTGTGTGTACATGCCAATGTGTGCAGTTATACATTTATCTGTTCTTCCTGGCACAATGTACAAGCTCTAGGACTTCTGTTTATTGTCCTGGAAGCAGACAAAGTAGACCTGGCTAGTTTTCATCCATGTTCTAGTTTGTACACATCTGTATAACTATAACCTGCATAAGAAAGCCCCAAAAGTTAGAAATTAAAAAGTTCAGCCTAGGCCCTTATGATGCTCAAAGATGTTTTAGGGAATCAGTGCTAAACACTTGCATCTACACTTCTAATTGAAAGAGTGCATGGGCCTTTGGAGATCCTTCTAGACTGTTTCCTTTTGCTTTTATTTCACTTTAATTTTTGGTAGGTATCACCAGAGGCTAGCTTTAATTTTAAAGCCGTCTTAAAAGCAAATAATCTTCCTGTAGAAACCTGCTACCTTACCAAAGCTCTTTCTGGGTGGTTATCTTAATTAGGTTAGGGGTCTCTTCTGAAGTTCTGTTTTCCCAGACTGACTTCTCAATTTATTTTACTTTTTATTTTAACAGAGACACCAGGCAGAATTTGCAAGTGTTGTGTTTTTTAATATCCTCTGATGTCACTTAGTGTTAGTAACATTTTAGTTCGTATAACTCCCTAACACTAATCCCTGAGCATTAATTCCTTCAGCTTTCTATGCATGTAAGTTTTTTAAGCCCTACCTTCCTGCCTGGTTTATACACATGCTTGGAAACTAAAAGGAGAAAAAAAAAAAAAAAGTGGGTTTTCTGTTTTCTTGAACTGGTCTTTGCATTACTGCTGCTAAATTTTCTTATCAGTACTTTTTCCCATCACGACATGCAGATCTTACCAACTCAGTCTGCAGGAACATGTCAGTTTTATTGGTATGTTTGACAGAGACCAGGCTGGTTTCCAACTGAAATCCATTTGTTTTCCCTCCAGCATGCTTGCTTACCTCCCCAGGCTCACACTCTGTGTGGCTTCCTCCAAAGTGGTATTTCCCCGCCTGCATGGGTATGTATTGAGCATTGCCTTTCAAAATTGGCAGCAGAGTTTCCTATCTTTCGCAGCTTACCCTAAGGAGTGTGGACTTTTCTTCCCATTTTCCTGTCAAATTCTTCAGGAGAGTAAAATACTCCTTACCTTTAAAGCAATTTCCAACTAAACGCAGGAAGCAATCTGTGAAGCTGATGTGATCTTGGACAGCCACAGCTTAGAGGGAAACACCTCACTTGGGCATGAAACAAAACCTCTGGATATGCTTCCATGTTAATATTTAAATGTAGTCCTGGCATTCCCATATTCCTCTGAATGGTTATTTCAGAGACTTAAGAAGAGTTTGTGAATTTGTTTCTTGGTCTGGACATGGTGAGGGGTGTTTGCACAGGCTGCTGCACAGAATGATCCAAGGCACTCCTCAGCACTGCTGACAGACAAGGTCTCCAATTCTTTTTCTTCTCTGCTGGGTTTTCTTGCTTATTTTCTTGTTTGTCTTGTTTGTTTGTCTGGTACTTTATTATTCTATTTTAATGCTGACAGGAAGAAAATAAACAGGGAAGAGTAGGGCTGGTGGAAGTGCTGTGTTTGAACTGTCTTCTGGGTAAGATTTATGGTCTGCTAAGGACAGCTTTTTGGAAAGTTCTCTTCAATCATCTCTTGGCAGTTTTTTCGGCCTCCTTTGCTGTCTGAAGACACTTCACTTTCTCTGTTTGGAAAGTGCTTTGCTCATTATCTTCTGTGTAAGGGTGGAAGTGATGAAGTCACTTTGTGTCTCTCCCCCCTTCCCCCGCCCCACGCCGCTATCTGTGTCCCTTGGTGCCGATTCAGCAACAGCACGGAGCACTCACTGCAGGACCTTTTCCTTCTGCAAAATGCTGACTGAGGGGATGCTTGAGCAAACTTGTATTGGAGAACAAAATACAGCAAAGGCACAGAGTAGGGTGGCATTTCTGCATTTGCCTCACTCTTTCCCGAGACCATGTCTGTAAAGACAGCTGTGGTGTGTGAGAGTAGACAAAGAAAATTGACTCTGGGAAAGAGAAGAATTGTTAGAAAAGACTATTGCCCATACAGAAGGCTTTTGATTGCTCTTCAAGATGGGCTACTGCTGGCACACGAATAGTGTATAGATGCCTGGCCTGAAATGGAGACATTCTGCAGAGACAAATGCAAAGGTTAGGGGCTACCCTCAGGGAATTGTAGGTGTGAGACCGCAGCACAATAATTTTAGGCCCCAGTCCACAGGAGTGGCCACTGAGGATCTTAGGAAACACAGAGCTTCTGACCACAACTCATGAGCCATATTGTTCTCAGGTCTCTTTGAAAGACAAATCTAAGAGAAGAAATTCAACTTTGAGGGAAAAATTTCAGCAAGCTCTGCTGAAAAAAATCAGCAGCACATCACTGACTTCCCTGAGACCAGTCCTTTGCACATGGAGCTGGTTTGGTTTGGTTTGCTTTTTCTGTTTGCTACAGGCAAACTGAAAAAGTGGCCTGAACCAGTTCATGTCTGTATCTGAATTCAGGCAGTCTTTTGAATCCAGCCCAGAAGATGAAGATCAAGGGAAGAAAAGTTTTTTAAAAAATGTTATTTTTCAGGCCACATCCTTCCTATCATTTTCCTAATTTCACACATTCATTAAAAGAAGAAATGTACTCATGCAGAAAACAAACCAAGCCCTCCAAGTGAGAACATATAGCAATTTCATTCAAAAATGCTTCTTTTAAGGCACAGAGTCTATAAAAACCACACCAAGAGAATACTGTACTCTGTGGTCATTTGTTAGTAAAGCTGACAGGAAATCAAAACTGAAAGGATTCTTCTGTAACTGCCAACTTGCTGTAATGGAAGCCAGGGGAAATATATTTATCTGTTTACTTGACTAAGAAGAAAGAAACCAAAACATATTTTCCTCCAATAGTAAAAGGAGATTAGACTGTTGCTAGTCACTTGTGTGCTAGACTTCCCTCCAGGCCTTTCCTAATGTTTTGTCTCACATTCAAAACAAATAAAATATGAGCTCTGAGGAAAAGAAAACATGTCACAGATTATAGAAACTAAAAAGATCTTTATGTACCTAACATTTCACCTTATAGTCTAAAGGATATTGCCAAACACTACACATTATTGAGAAACATAATTTTGTAGAATTTTTTTGGAAACAGAGACTTCATGCCTGTCGTGTGGTACAAAATTGCATCTGCAAAGGAGGACAGGCCATTTAGAGTATGATTCACTAGGCTTGCTTTTCCCTCCAAAATTGTTTTTTATTGCATTGAAATAAATACATTGAATTAAATAGAATGGATCTGATTCTGCCACCTTTCTTAAGACTTGATAATCTTAAAAGTCTTCTTTTTTCAAAACAATTCCGGACTTTTGTAATGGATGATAGATCAATTGAATCATAGCATGGGGGGCTACTGCCAATCTGATACTAAATGTGATCTCTACAGTTAGATGTCTGTAAGAAACAGTTTCATGATGATGCGAAGAATAAAAATAACATGAATTATTCCAAGGTCAGGCTCAGCAGTGGATTTTGTCATTGTTACAGGGCTCTGATGATACAGAGCTGCCATAAATGTCTTCAATTAATGTATTTACAGAACTTTTCCACTGCCATGTAGCAGTCAAAACCAGATGGCACATTTTGTCAAAGATATTTCATTTGATTAATTCTTCTGCCTGGGCAGATGCAGTGCAGTCTGTCAAACCATGAAGATAAATAAAAAATTAAGATGTTTTTCCTAGAGACTGCTAGTTGGGTAAAGCTTTGATAGCTCTAAGAGGGCAAGAATCAAATGGATTTTTTTCCTAACCATGGATATTTATCCTAACAGGGTATCTTTGATGTGAATCTTAACATAACTCTTTTTAGGGTAGTTGCATGAGGGAAAACAGTCAGTTTATAGTGTGCAAGATAGTTCCACCAGATAAATAACACATTAGTTTTTGCCCAAGTTTAAAAACCCACAGCAGGAACCACCATATTTGTAATAAGAGACAAATCTGCACGTTACCACCACATATCACATCAACACAAAACCATTGCTGTGGTTTTGTAGGCTTTTCAAATTCTGTCATAATGTTGAAAGTGCTGAGAAAGAATCATTGCATAGACTATTCCTATGCACTGAATATATCTATAGAAAATCAGTGAGAGTAGGTAGACTGTAACTTATGATATATTTGGCACCACAATAGGAACATGAATAGATTATGCTGTAACAAAGCACTTAGGTCCTCATTTGGGATCATAATTAAACATATGTTTAACTTCAAGCATAAACTTAAGACCCATTGACAAGTGCCTGCCTTTGAAGTTGCAAATAATCCAGTGAATTTATAAAGCTTTGTGACTTTGGCTGAATGTGGGCAAGGACTCAAATAAAGGAACGGGACTTGTTTATACAATGCCTAAGACAGGAACACCATGAACATAAAAAATGCTTCCAAAACTGACATTAAAAAAGTTAATGATTCCCTTTAATTCCTCTTCTCTTTTCAAAATAGAACTTAAAATGACATTCAAAGGCTCAACAATGGTAACTATATGGGAGAGAACACAGTGAAATTTACTTCTGATTTAAGCACAGTTTGTGTGACTCCTGTGAAAACAGATGTGGTGTCATGGTTTAGTCTTCAGAGTCTTATTAGATGCCTTATTACATGTCTTTGTGCATTTGAAAGGTAATGCAGGGAACATTTTAATATGGTTGCATTTTAATGGCATTCCATCCAATTACTTCAGAATCTGTGGGGAGTACCTATAATGGGCCTGTGCTCTGGAGCTGAATTTGGATTTTATATCTCTGCAGCATCTGTATTACTTGTCTAGACACATCTCTTAGGATTCAGAATTACAAATGACAGATTGTATACCAGGCCTGACATTTATGTGATTGAATACAGAGATATATTTATACATGATGATAACTGTATCTGATACGTGCTTCATCTAAGATCAGAATGAAGCCCAAAACATTCAGAAGTGGCAGGGTCAACACCCCTTTATGATTACATTAGTGAATACAATACATCTGTATATGTGCAAACGCACCACAACTTTGCTTTCCAAACTTTTTTTTCCATAAATTAAACTTCCATCCTCAGAAGTAATTCTGAAGATCAAAAAACAATCAAAAATATTCTTGAAAAGTGTAGTACAAATAGCTAAGTCATGTGAATTATTTGATGAAGCCAATTGAATTATGTTCAAGAAGTTATGCTAAGTCATTTAGCAAAGCTCAATTTCACATTTCTACAAACCAGGCAATTGATCTGAGATTGGCATGGAAGATTTGTAGATTAAAACCAAATGCTAATGACAAGAGGATTCACATGGAAGAACTTGAGGACATGCTCTTTTCTAGAGGAAGAAAAAGTTCTGAAATAGTTCTTTGCAAGTAATATATACATCAATTTTATTATCATTAATCTTTTATTCCTTTTATTGAATAAACTAGAATTTGAGTTGTATTCATTTTTTGTCTCTGCCTCTGACTTTTCAAGAGTTACTTTACCTTTGAATGTCTGTTGAGACCCTGAGTGCACTCAGGGGCCCAAATATCCCTGCCAGCCCCTGGCACTGTCCCCATCCTGCTCATAGCTCAGGATCCCACTCCAGTCCCCGAAACTGTCAGCTCTTGTCCCAGGAAGGTTGTAGGATTCTTTATCCACCTGTCCTGGCTTATCCCAGCATCAGCCTATCATTCCCACAGAAGTTCCTGATATACAGGGCTGGGGCTGCCCCATCTGCCTCACCTCCTGCCCTGTCCTGCCCTGTCTGCCCTGACAACCCTGGCCCCTCTCCCAGGGAACCACCAGCCCTCCCAGCACCACAATAAAATTTATTCTTTATTTTTAAATAATTGTAACACCTTTTTATTTTTTTTTTTCCATTTCTTATTACTAAAGCAAGAAAAAACTTCTGATGCTCTTTTCTGCTGTGGTCAAAGTTTTGAAATCTGTGAAGAAGAGTGTCAACCTGAATTACTTTGTTTGGTATGAAAGATCCTCCACATTTTTCCCCCATCTAGTAACTAACAAAAAAAATCCATTTTTTTTCAACTGATAATTTTTAACTTTTAAACGACAGACTTTGTTTCAAAATGGAAATCAAAGGCTGCTCATTAGAAAAGGCTGCTCATTTGTTTGGGGGAAAAAATGTTGCTTGTAGATAGAAGGTTTCATTTGAGAAATGCTCTCCTTTTAGTGTTACCTTTAATCTTAATTCAGACACAATTTAAACTAATTCTAATAAAAACACTTCTTTTGTTGGTTTCATGACCCATAGGTAGGGTTTGATATGTTCTGTATAAATTCTCGTCAGGCTGAACAAAGACACTGGACACATGGCAGGGAACACTTATATTTTATTATATAGTTGTCATAACTCCAGCAACCAGCCCACTATTTAGACTGAAAAGATGTTGGTTAACAAGCCCTTAAATTCTTACAAGACACTTCCAGAGGAGTGGAGGCAAACAAGCCCTTAATTAAGTACACTTCAATAAGTTCTCAACTCCCACAATAAACTCCTCAAAAGCTGCTGGCTCACAAGCCACAACGCACCAGTATTCAAGGGCACTGGCTAACAAGCCACAACACCCTGCCACAACGTCCCCACTCCCACAATAAAGTCCACTGTGGAGTGTGGGGTAGCCTGTGGTAGCTGCACTTTGCCGAGGCAAAGCAGGCAAAGAAAACAAAGACTATGACGAGTCCTTAGGTCCCACATTGGCTGCACTGTGAGGATGGTCGGGAGCTGGGTTTGCAAGAACAAAGAAAGAAAAAGAGAGGAAAAAGACAGACAGAAAGAGAGCCAGAAAAAAGAAAGAGAAAAAGAGAGTGAAGGGGCCCAATTTGCTCCCTTTTATAGTTAACTTGCTGCTCACCTCTTATGTAAATTAGACTTTTCATGCATTTTGTTCCTACGTTCACAGCTTCTCCAAGGAGTGAGGTGGGGGGAAGTGGACTCAGCTCTTGTCTACAGGAGCAGTAAGCTGGATCAGAACAGCACTGCCCCACCTCCATGGGACCCTCTCCTCTGATCACACCCTTCCTGTAGCAATACTCAATGTCTGAGACAAAACACGCTTAGGTCTGGTCCTTTACAGTTGAACATCAGTGTTGAGTTCAATGACACAGTTTTGTTGCAGCTCTATTACAATTAATGCTTCAAAATGCTCTACAATATTCTGTTGCTTTCTCCTGAGTCCTTACGAGATAAAAAAGTAATTGGCAGATATTTGGCTTCATTTTACTACAAAAGACAAAGGTGATTCCATGCTTCACAGATTTGTAAGTTTTTCCTAGCTACTAGGTAGTTATTCCCAGCTACTTACATCAAAAGTTTTGAATAGAACATGAGAAACAAGAGAAAACTGCAGTTTTCAAAAGCAGCAGATGTGAACATAAGGACCCCCAAATCCCTTTCATATGTAAAAATACAACAAGCTTTGCTTTTGTGTTTCTCTGTATTTCCTGAAGAAAATTTTACAAATTTGGGATTTATTGACTAGGTGTGATTTTTTTGCATTTAACTGTAATAAACTGTATATCAAAGTCACTTATATAAACATACATACATTAAAAAAAAAAAAAGAAACCTACCTTTCCTCCACCTTAGAGAATATCAGGTATGAAGAAAATAATCTAAAGCATCTTTAAGAGAAAAGCAAATATACTATCACTGCTTTATTTTTATTTTATTCGTTCACTTTGAAAGTGACTACAGCCCCATCCATTTGACATTAATTTGATATTGATGTTAAAATTATGATAGATATTTCCAGATCCTGTAGGATTTTAATTTCATATCAGGATATTTTTGCACATTGATTTTCATAATATTTTCCTTATTGTTGAAGTAACTAAAAATGATAGTAGCTGTATCCACCCCAAGATGAAGTACACACATTTTTTACAGCCATTATGTACAAAACTTTGGTACATGAAGCAATATATCCAAGCTGAACTGAAAGCGTAAGGGAAACTTAAAGAGGTAAAATGCAACCAACATTGAAAGTTGGCAAAGACATTACACAGTTTAACACAAGCTGTTCCTCTCTAATATCATAGTGACAGTTTCATATAAATGACATTTCGTGAGTAATAAAATGACAAATACATCATTAAAATTAGAGACAGATTGCTAAATGGATTAGACTGCAAGTATCTTGTTTTTTTTCCTTATTCTTCCACATGCGTATTTCATCTTGCTGAAAAACTATATGCCAATGTTGTTCATATTGCCAGATCTTAAAATTAGTTTTTAAGTTCATTCAGTTCTACCATGAAACAGCTCTTTGAAGAGAGGAAATTCAGTACTGATTTTTTTAGTATCCTTAAACAAACCACTCCCAAAATCTTGGGCGTATGAAGTGCCAGGCACATATAGGGCTTTGCACATGTATCAAGTAATTGCAGAACAATGAAAGGGCCTCTTTTTTAACCTTATTTTTCAAAAATAAAATCTAGTTTAGGGCTCAGATTAGAGTATCAAAGGCTGTTGTAAAGCTTGGTCTCAAAGTATATACATAATACATTTGGGGTCTAGAATAGGAACCAGTCAAACCATATTCACACAGGCAAATAACATGCAAGATAATAGGAAGAAAACCAAAGAAAACCTCTTCATAAAGAGGCTAAGAGACTGAAAATATATATTTTTTTTAAAAAAATTAAAGAGTTATCTAGAACATCTAACATAAAGAGAGGTAGGCAGAGTTTTATAACAGGCTGTCAGAATACTATGGTAAAAAAATACAATTTTCTTTGCATTCTGCGCTCATTAAGATTATTTACTGTAATATTAATTACAGAATAACTTAGGAGCAGTTTCCTAGTCTTATTTAAGTCTTTCAGGAGTCTACTGATTTTAGGGTCTATTTTCGTATGTCCTTGCATTGTAGACTTGAACTACTTATCAAGTGTGGCTATAGTATGTCTGTAGCCCATGAAATTACAATAAACAAGATGGTGTTCTGTTAACAGAGGAAATAAAGAAGTTTGATTTCCTATGGATGTGTCTCCTTTAAATATCTTTCTCTGTAGTAACACCAAATCTGCCTCACTGAAAAATATGGAGCAGTTATGAGTGTGGTCCAGAGATCTGCGTGTGCTGAAACATAATTTTTTGGAGACTCCCGCCCTATATTAAGGTGAGTTTGTTCAAAAGTTGTTAGACAAAGACAGACCAGCAGATATCTGAACAGTGTGGGCTGCCCACGAGCCAGCAATGCACCATCACAGCAAAGCAGGTCAGCAGCTTCCCATGCTGAAGGGAATAATGTTTCTTGGAGCATCTGACCTAGGAGGAGAAGCTGAGGGAGCTGGGACTGTGCATATGTGATTCTGTACTCCTGTTTCCTTAGGAAACTCATCTAAACACAAATATATATAAAATCATCAAAATATCTGTGCAGCTGGTTCTTGTTTCTTCATTCTCATTGAAAAAGTAATTTTGCTTATTGGAGGCTACTCACACATCCTGAAAACCCCATCACTTGTAGCAAGAGAGAGCATTTGAATGGAAAAAACTTGGCAGAGAACTCTGGATTTGTTAGAAGTGCCATACATTTCTCTCACAGTGATTTGTTAGCCAAACTACTCTTTTATGATAACACTAAAATATCTTTTACTGGGGAAACCAATGGGCATCTTATCAGAAAAGCTTCTTAACAGTGTTCCAGTGGACATCAGCAGGGAGTCATTTTAGAATTACTGAACACAAGAAAAAGGAAACAAATTAACAAATTATCTTTTTATTTTTATCTGCAGGCAAAACCTGCAGAATTTATAAATTCTGATGGTAATTGCAGCCTGTAGGACTAATCTTAACTTTAACTTGGCACTCTTTGATGAATGTGCAAGCTATTAAAAAGGAAATGGAGAGTCCATCAAATTGACCATTAAGAAGTATGTACATCTGATACAAATCAGGGCTATTAGTGGCTTGGTAGTTTCCACTTTTTGTTAATGAACTGTGGAAATGAAGAATTGGTAGACTTGGCCAAGGCATATTGTTTATAATAATCTTCAGGATTGTACTGGTCTTGGATCTAGCTTTACGAAAGTGTACAAAACTGCCTTCATGCCAAGGCACAAGTGAGAGAAACAGTTAAATGAAAAATGTTAAAGGGCCTGGAAGGCACTGAATTACTCTGGTGAAGGACTAAGGGCCCTTGGCTTCAGCTAAAGCAAAGACCACAGAATGAGCACCTCACTCTGTGAAATAATCTTGTGATTAAGCATGTGCTATTTTCTCCTCTCCTGAAATGAGTGTGTGCGCATTAACATCTGTAAATGTCAGAAAAGTGATGTGCTGCATTGAGCAGTCTCACTTTAAACCTGTCTAATGCATGTCCTGTCTTAGTAAAGATACAGATGCTTTCTGTGGTCCTATAAAAATGTGCATTTAATGATAAATGGGACAGTTTATAGTTCCAATTACTCTTGTCTCCTTTGAAGCAGGAAAACTGGCAATCCCTTATCTAGACTTTAGCAGGTTGAGATAAACCTCGATAGCAAAAAGTATCTGGATTGTCAGAGCTTTTAGCCACAGTAAACTGCTTAAACTAAAAGCAGCTGTTGGTCAAAAAGGAACAATACCCATTCATTTGTAAGATGTTCTGTGGCTGGGATACTATTAATGAGTTTTTTCTTCAGACAAGAGTCTAAGTTACTCACGCAGACACAAACGTGTGCATACGGTGATATAAAACACGTAGAGTTTGAAGAAATCTTGTTTGGCTAACACACAGTAGTCACTTGGAAGAAATAATCTCTGAAAATCACTGTGTTCAGAAAACTATGGTTTGGTTCCAACAATATAACAGTGAGATTTCACTCACAGTTATGAAACGTTATTGTTGCTTCTACAGATCTATTATTCCCATTTAATGTCTGGAACAGTAAAATTATCCTCACTGAGAAATCCTATTCTGTCTGCTTCTTATTTGTTCTTAAGTATATTGGAGTTACATGGACAGTGCAGTCTTCTATCATGTCTTCTGAATCATTACCAATGTATTTCATTGTAATATATAAGACAATGATTCTGTCTCCTGGGTTTTGTACTACGTTTCTTCCAAGCCTCTATAAAGTTTTCTAGTGTAAATTTAAATCTGTGTTTTAGTTAATATTGCAAACAGGAAAATATACAAATTCAACTTGTAGCATATCTTCAGTGTGCTCACTTTTTTTACAAAACTCTGTTTAGCAGTCTTAGAAGTCTGTGTGGACCTATTCTGTCAAGAATGAAGTCACGTGTAGCTATGAATTATGTCCCCCAGTTCTCTTAAAATGTCTACATTATGCACCTATTTTCCCAAACCAATCTCCTGATAATATGAAAACCCAAATCTACAAAACCAAAGCTATAACTGACAAACAGTGGCAACAGTACAAGAGGTAAAAAATTTTAACACCAGTTAAAAACATCCCCTCTGTCTGCAAAAGTCTCAGTTCTGCTTGATTTTTCTGTGGTTTCTGTGCTCTTCTAACTTCTGCACACTTCTAACTTCTGCACTCAACTCTCAATCAACTCTGCTGGGATTACAGCATATTTTCCCTTGAAAACATGTTTGGACAGTCATGAAACTCATCCCCTGTTCAGGCTATACTTCCAGCAGCCTACACTAATACTTGACTTTGCAACGACAAAGTAATGTCAGGACTCCTTTCTGAAATTTATGTATTAGTTCACTATTGGCTGTGAGACTGGGGTGAGCATCCAGTGGGAAAGATTAGGCTGGCAAAGGAGAGAGTTTGGGTTATTGTAGGTAATCTCCACGCAGCTTATCTCCACACATCTGCCAGTGGGTCATCATAACTACATAGAAGCACAGTTTTCCTTCTGGTTCATTTCTGTGGAGGCATCAATACCCAGATGAAGTTTGAATCCCTGCATTACACTCTGAAATTGAAGCCTAAATAAATAATTTCTTCTAACAGAGGGAGTGGAATTGGCAGCCCATGAAAACTTGAGGATTAGCCTTACCCTTTTCTTCATATTTTTGCATGAATTCAGACTTAGTTGATTTCCAGACAGATTTTCCCATTTTCATATGCATATGCTTATTCTTGACATGACATGGCTTATGCCGGGGCTTGGCAGGTTGATTCACAGTTGTGAACTTCCCTCCCAGACAAGGACCTTGAACCTCTCTTGTGAACCAAAGACCGAGTTCCTTCTGTCAGGATTTTGGATTTCTTGTGTAATACTATAAAATAGTGGGATCAAGTCTATTCAGTTTAGGCCCTGGTACCTTGCCAGTTTGAAATGTCTGGTCTCAGAAAAGGGAAGAAAGATTGTTTGAGCTTCTCTAAGGTAGCTGCCTGCATTCCTTTAACAGTTTTGAAGAGAAAAAACAATTCTGAGATCTGCAGATGGAATTTCAGGCTACTGAAATCAAATGTCTGCTCTGTGACCAGTAACTTAGGTACCACAAGAGAATAATACAGTCTAACATACCTGCTTATCTTTTTTCCATTGAGAATACAGTAAAATAACAGGAATGTTCATCTTCTCCATTCACTTGGGATGCACTCTATTGCTTTCCTCTGAGCAGAAAATGAATCTCCAAATTTGCAAAATCAGTAAGATTTCATATGTGTAGGACTCCAGGATGTGCTCAGGATACAATCAAATAGCCCAACAGTGTTTTCCTCCCTGAGACCATGGTCTGCTGACCTGAGTCACTGTGCAGGCACTGACCTGGACCAGTCAATGAGAATAGGAAATGTACCCAATCTACATGCATGTACCTGTCCTCTATCAAAATTTGCTTCAATTATGACAACATGAAACTTTCTGGTTTCTCCAGAACATTTAGACAGAGATGTGGTGTGGTTGGTCATAAACTGGATGCTAAAGATAAGTTTTAGGCCGTATTTAAAAGGCTGCCATCTCATCAGAAATTGTGATCAATCTGGGAACTGCTTCTTCTATCCTTTCTCATCAGAATTTTGTTATTGGCAGATCCAGCAATTATTTTCAATTAGGTGCAAATGATGAGTAGAGGTACATCAAACCATGTTATTGAGCAAAACTGAGATTTCTGGATTTTATACTTTCCCTAATCCAATGAAATTATTTATTTCACCCTGTTCCACAGTTCTCCATTTGCCAATGAAGTAAGACATCCTTGTTTATCAAGATTGCCAAGGGACTGAACCCAAAATATTAAAATATGGGTAAAAAGTGTAAGGGGTAGAAAAAGACAGAAAAGTCAGGTAGACTTCTAACATAAATATGGAGTACAATACTGTGTTACAAAACTTTATTTTCAGTGTTTGTATTACTATAATGCCAGATATTTTGATCCTGCCAGAGCCAATCAGATTTGATGAGAACATTAACTTGGCTTGGAGCCAGGAAATAGGTGTAAACATCAGACCTCATTAGATTTTCCTGAACTGTATTGAAATTGAGGTTTATTTCATGCCACGCATAATTAGACAGTTATTGTAATTATTCCAATTTGTTTCACATCAAGACTTTTGCACTGCACCCTTTTAAGATGAGAACTGAAATCTTCTATGCCCCAAGGCAGATCAAAACAAAATTTGTCATGTCCTATCCATCTAGAGGACAATCAACATTTGTGTCTGTCCTCCAATAACAGCCAATTCCTGATGCCTTTAAGAATGGTAGAATTTCATCAAAACAGAGAATGCCTGTAGATGACGTGTGTATGAGAAAGGAAGATTCTTCATTTTTTAAAGGGTCATTTAAATCCACAATAATGAATTCATTTCTAAACTACTTTGTAGACTGAGTCCATCTTGAAGTGTCTTATGAAAAATGATTCTGCAGAACTGAGTGACTGACTGGATTGAATGATTTGGGCATAAATTATTTCATTACAGTTGAAAGCTTTTTCCATCTGCTGTCCTTGCATGCACAGCCTGTTTCTAGAAGCATTTTTGACAGATTTAAGCTGACTGGGTTTATGTATTTAATTCATTTGTACGCAGCAGGGTACAGCATCTACAAGCAGCTTCAGAACTCTGAGGCCAGTGGATCAAAAAGTAATATTTGTTTTTTTTTCCAAATAAAACCAGATAAGCTGAGGAAAGGCATATATGTTGGAAAAGGGGATGATTTTTTTTTTCATTTGTGCTGCCTTTTTGTACAAATTCTTATGTTTGCAGTTCATCTTGTGCTCTTTAGGGAATTCAAGACAAAAATCTGCTTCCTACCAGATTTTGACTACTGTGATCTGTCTGCACCAACCTTTTCACCTTAGTCTCATAAGAACCTTTCCCCCTTCAGACATTCAAAGCATTTAACCCTGCAAATGTTGGAGAAACATTTTATCTTTTGGGGTCATCAGATATTTTATTTCCTGTTGCCTTGGTCTGAAATATCCTGAAGAGTTTTTTTCCAACAGCTATGTTGTTCTAGCATTTGAAATAATTTTCAATTTAGGTATGTAGTTTCTTAAAAAAAATTATCATAGATCTGCACTAGATTTTTTGTTTTATTCTATATTCTATCCACTTTACTCTGTCTGGAAATTCATTGAAAAGTAAAGGGCAAGTAGTACCTCTGTAACTTAGTGCAAGGGAATACAATTTTCCAGAAAATTATAAAATGGGATATTACATGATTATTTCCTCTCAATTAATGATAAGCACACTATATAATTCTCTTTCAAACTGTACTATTTAGTAATTTTTACTTTATTTAATAACAAAACTGATTGTACCATAAATATTCTGTATGTCTTGCCGATACATATTTGTCTATTTGGGGAGAGGATACTGGTCTTCTCATAGTAGTATATTAAGATTGTCCATAAAATAGTATAGAATAGTTTCAGACTAAGAGGAGCACAAGATTTTTGAGAAGGGATTAGAGGAAACAAAACAAGTGTAAAGGTAGCAACGCTTGACCAGATTTATGTTGTTACTTCTTATGCCCATTCACTATGATAATATGATACTAATTTTTATTAGAGAAACTCATCAGCAGTCTTGAGGTTTTAGAAGCTGCATACCAGCAAGTATACTTTCTAAGATTAACCTGTTGAATGAGATGCTAGGACCACATTTTAATTCTTAAAGTCTTAAAGAGCTTTTAAACTCATAAGCAAAGTCAGGTTTGGCTTCATGGTCTATTGTTAATAAAATTGATCTGTTAAAGCATTCTATCAAAATACTCTAAATGGTTGCTGGGAGATACGTTCTCTGAACTAACATCCTTCTGAAATCAGAGCAGTACCAGCATGAATGGAAAGGGCAGAAGGTGAGATTCCAGAACTATTTCTGCACTGCTCCAATCCTGAGAACACACACAGCTCCATGGAAATTTAGACACCATGAGACTTCAGTGGTTCAGGGAAAGGTTTTCTGGTGCAGAAGTAACAGTGGGTGCATCTGCAGCTAAACATTGTTCCATGCTTGTCATAGGAAAATGTGTAAAAGCAGGGCTAGATCAAAAGTAAGTGTGCTACAAGTAGAAAGAGAAATGTACATATCACCTAGTGCTGCTACAAAGTTTTTGGATTGTGGTACAGACTACACTGATCAGCCAAAACATCCTCTCTCTTTCCAGTAGAGTAGGACACCCACTAACATCCTGATAGCACAGTGGAGCTAGCACATGTGCTCCCTAGAATATTGTTTCCTCTGTTGGGCTCACTCTGTCCACCAATGCAACAAAGAAAAGCTCATTTGTGCCTTATCATTGGGTCCTGCCATTTTCTCAACTGTCTCTTTTTGCATTTTGATAATGAGTCACAACCTGCCTCCAGATCCCCTTTTGCTCATGCAAACGTTATTGCCAGTATATCACCACCAGTTTTGATACCCAAACAACACCATGAGGCAGAGAAAAGAAATTTGGATAATAGATAAGAAAACAAAAGTGCAGGTCACAGTTAATCACAGATTTCATAAGCATGATATCTGAAGAAGTGTGAAGCATCAGGCTAAGAGGAATCACGGAAGCTCCACATTTGAGGGAGAATACATCACTTCAAATGGTATTATTCTGTGAGAATGAGAGGAGCATATGAACCAATGGTTTTGTTCTGATAATTCATGATGTTTTCAGTCCATAACAAGACCTGAGGACAATAATGACAGTCGTCTTCCATTACAGCTCTGTTGATTATATAAAAAAAAAAGCCAAAAGTGTTGTTCTTTTCATGATACGCTTGTCTAGTACTTTTGTCTTTGATTAAGTATAGTTAGAAGGACAACTGTATTGAGTTGGGTGGCCAACATGTCTTTAGAAATTAGAAACAAAGTCATGAAAACCATAATTGGAAAGTCGTCACAGCAGTTTATCCGTTGTCCAAATAAACTGTTATTGCTTTGTCCCAGTGTTCCTCCCCAAGTATCAAAACATGATATGAACTTTTTTCACTGAAGATCCATCATATCTCCAGGAGAAAAATGAAAGAATTGATGAGCCAATTGTCATTAACTCTAGATAACAAAGACACAAGAGCTGATTTAGGAGGCAACGTCTGATTCCACAGTCTTTATTTTAAATTCATTCTACTGGGGGGTTGTGGGGTGGGTTTGTTTGGGTTTTTTTGATTGTTGTTTGTTTGGGGTTTTTTTGCTTTTTTAGTTTTGATTTTTTTTGTTGTTTTTTGGGGGTTTTTTTTGTGAAATTTCTTATAATGTGGACTTAAAAAACTGCAGGCAAAGAAACTTCTGCATATTTTCATTTCTCCTCTTTTTTTTTGAGACTGTAAGTCTTCTCACAGAGCTGCTACAAAGGGAAGTAACATGACACTCAGTGGCAACTGAAGTAAAAAGCACATCTGCCCCAAAACATGTACTTTCTATCCACAAATCTGTCCATTTTTTTCAGTCACTACTAATGTGACACTGTCAATTCCATTAAAGAAGCTTGCTTTTGCCATGCAAAATATGATTAAACTTTCATTACATTTAAAACATGTTTTCACACGTTTTTTCAGCCTTCAGGGCAAAACACCCTTACCTACTTCTTGGCTTACTCTTAATTAATTTTGTGAAAATTAAACTAGCTTGAGTAAAAATTGGAAGACAAGAGAAAATCTGTCTCCCTTTTTGCCCTCTCTTCAAAGAGGTTACTACTTAGCACATTACTAGTTCTTAGTCATAGTAATTGTGAAGGAAGTCAGTCCAGGCTGTATCATGTGACAGTGAAATAAACTGCTGATTGTTCCATAACCCAACAATCAAATAGCAAAAAGTTTGCGCTGAAGAAGGGCAGAACCTTGTCTCTGCACTTCCATGAGAATTTGGGTATACTCTGAAACTGATGGCCAGCAGATGTCAGAGGCTGGAAAACTCCCATTTTGTGAGTCCAAAGGAGCAAATTATAATATAGCCACCAAGACAGCATATGATATTTTACTCAAATTGGGCACATGTCATACAGCAGAATTCTAAAGACTTCAGAAGGAAAATTCAGAAACTGAAATATTTTTTAGGAGCTTCTGTGGGGATCTTGGAAAGTGTCTAGTTTAGACTAGACCCATACATTTAAGCTGGTTAAAACTAAGTGACATGAACTCAAACCACTAACAATTTTAAGTGGGAGTTGAACTTAGATGCTAGTCTGTTCTGTGAGTCAGGCCAAAGTGCCTGTTATGACTAAGGAAGTTATTTGAGACTTTCTAGGGGCTAGATCACTGGAGACTTACTCAAACGGCTGAGTCCTCACATTCTCATCTAGCTGATGTCAAAGACACTCCTGAGAAAGGTCAAAAACTTGACTGACTCTTTTGAGTTTATCAGTTCCATACCACTTCCAAATTATCATTGTAGTACAAGAGGAGGATTCCTCATTAGTTAAACTGGCTGTCTTGGATTAAAGCTTAGTTGTGGAAGGGAGGTCCATCATCAGCTAATTTGTTTGTCTGCCTGGCAGGCTATTATTCTGCTGTGGAAAAACCTTAAGCCCACAGTATAATGGCATTACTGTCTGGTATTCGTAATTCTAGCCACACAGTCCTCTTTCTTCAAAATTCATCTGCTCATTATTTGCTGAAGCCAACTTTATTTTTTCTGCAAGATGCAACAATAAGTAAACAACATATGTTGTTGATTCAAAGAATTAACAAAAGAGTGGTTTTTTCCTGCTTGAAAGTCCTGTCTGTTGAGTGTGTGGAATATACTTGCTGCTTTTACTTATTTCTCCTCCTTCTAGATGTTTGCATTCAGAAGCTGAAAAGGACTTAGACGTTAATTGCACATGTGCTTTGAGTCATTAATTTATCCTTCTAAATATATCTTATATACACTTAGACAAATTCCTCTTTTTTTTTTCTTATTCTATCAGTCACTGTACAAACATATGAGTACAAACATTTGTCTTAATCTTTAGGAAACTATTGTGCATGGCTGGGTGAGCTGAGGTTCCTATTTTTCTGCAGTGGAGTATGATTTCATCCCTGGGTTAGTGACACTGTGTTTAGTGTACATGATTTGAATCTGCTCTAACAGCAGCCAGCATCTAAAGCCTGCTCTTACTGACGTTGTTTTCAGTTGTACCAAACTGTTACCCAGAAGTTACCACTTTTACCTGCAAGAAGGAGTCTACGCATATTATAAATGTGATAGTGGAAATTAAATTCTGTGTTATTCCCAAACCCATATTGAAAATCATACTATTAAAATCAATAAAGAACATTTAACTGAAAGATGTTGGTGGGTTTGATGGCCCTTTACAGTCAGTGATAGTAAAGGTGTAACTTTATTGTAAGTTCAGTCCTTCCCAGTACCCTTACTCACCCATTCAGTTTGCAGGAAATCCTCTGACTCACATTTTTGCTTAAATCCTGTGGCTCTTACTTTTTCTAAATTGTTCTTTGGCTTTGAAGACCTTTTATGTCAGTGTAGAGCTTGTGTATGTGTTTGTCTAAATCTCAATCACAGGAGGATCTACACACGAAATTAAGTACCAGCAAATGTAATTTGTAAAAAAGTAGTCTAGATGGGAGATGGAGACGTGAGACTTAGCTGGCCAATCAAAAAGTATGATGTGCAATGAGTCACATGAATATTCATACTGAGGAGCTGGCAAATGATCAGAGTCAGAGAAGTCACCTAATTAAAAATAGCAAAGAACTAAAAATTGAAGAATCATACAAGTATCTCATTTTGCAAAACGAACTTATGCCCTGGCTTTTCACAATCATTTTTCTAAAATCTATCAGTTATTTGAACTTAAAACTTCTTTTTCCCAATGCTCACTGCTGTGCTATTTACAGGTAAAATATTGTCATGGTTATATAGAGAGTGTATTTTTTTCTTCTGCTAGCACTAGAAATCCTTCTCTTGCAAAACATCTCCTTCCAGATACAGCTGAGAACAATTTTACACAAGTTATACTGCATAGATTCAAACGTGTAAAATACAACATATAACTCACAATGTTCAGTTCTCTGTGCCTATGTGAATTAAGTAAGAGGAAGTGATATATGTTTAGGATTTATTCTTCAGAGTACTGATGCAGACGCATTCATATCCAGTACTCCTGAACTATGACAATAAATTGCTAAAATTATTAATATAGAAAAAAATATATTTTCCTTTTATGCAGCTCCTGTTGTCTCCATCAGGTGTTAAAATGCATTCTACATAGGACTTATGAAATAAAAACAAATACATGTGTCAGTAATGAGCGAAAGGTTTCACTAAGTTGCAATAAAATTTAGAGAACAAAACAGAAGAATTGAGATAACAAACATCACATTTTTCAGTTATACTGTGGTTTTAGTTGATATTCACTGGTAGGTACATTTTAAAATGCAGCTTAAAGTTTAGATTATTTTACTATAACTATAAACATGCAATATTTAGAAGCATATAAAGTCTATATATTAATAACAAATTCTTAAATCTAATGGTGCTAACACAAAGAAAGGGAATGAGAATATTATTATCTCATGTCCAATATAATAAAATATTTCACATTTTCACAATATGTTTATTTATGATGTACACACTAGCTATTATTAATTTAAATAAGGTAGAAAGTAATTATTCTTTTAATATATATTCTCTGTGGACACTGCATTTAAGCTATGCATACCTACCTACTTGCATAGAGTTCTGTCAATTGTTTGTATAATAATGTAGTCTGCATTTCATTGTCTCCATCTACTCAATTATTTCTAATCTTTTCTGACGTCTTGTCCATGAAGACCTGTCTGAAATCAGGCATCTGCTTCTGATTAGAATCAGTTGTGATTTACACATATCAACTTCTAATCTTGCTTTAGTCACTGGACCTTCGTGTGGTCACTAGTCCCTACTGGCTCAATGATTTCTAATTTGATTATCCTGCATTAGTCACCATCTAGCAGATGTAGACATGAAAAATTTCCCAGTAGGTTTATAAAGTCATTTATGACAGGAAGCAATTTTTCAGTGCATTCATCACTTCTGTCTCCATCGCACCATTTCTTTCAACAAAAGGTTTTTGAAATATAATACCAAAAAAGGTGAAACCATACAGCTCCATCTACAAGTTTAATGACTATGCCTCCAACTTTTCCATACAGCCTAAGCTCACCTAGGTTATTCATTGAAAAGTCAGTCTTCTCTAAATAATTTATGCTAACTTCTGTATACTTCTGGTTTTACTTATCATTACCAGTAATCATTGTATCTGTGAATATATTAAAGTTCAGTGGTTACTCTCAAAACCATTAATTATTTACTTTTAGTGGTATGTGATTGGTTGCCAGCCATACTGTGCTAACCACATTGTATTAGCACTATATTAGCTGCTACTCTCATTACATCTCTTTTTTATTATTGAGCTAAAAATAAATGATAGACTAATGAATAACAAAAGTCAGATTCTTTTAATTAGTAAATTCATGTCCTCACTGAGACAGACAACTTCCTGTAAGGTAACACCTTTGTTAGAGCAGCTGAGATAGTCTGAATAAACAGGATATTCAGCACAGAAGACTTTCTTCAGGTATGAAATGGTGCAAGCCTCAAAGTCAGAGAGAGATTGCTCCTAGGTTTAGTAAACCTGTTATTATTAGACCTATGGGGAGAAAATGTATTTTGGAACTGTGAAACAAAGAAGAGGGAGGAGGTACTTGTGTAACTACTAAGTTAGCTAAATTATATGGGAGAGAATAAAGAGAGGCAGGTGACTTGTTGTCTGTGGGACACAGAAAATAAATAAATGTTATGGTAGGATATTCTTGTGAAATATTCACTTTTCAAACAGTTCTGAGAGGTAAACCCAAATATAACATAAAATTTGACAAACACAGGAAATCATGGGATGCAATGCACATTGGAAGACGTGGAAGAAAAGATGTTATGTTCATTCTTCAGCAGGTTTTAGTCAGCACATAATTTAGAGACTTCTGGAACATTATTGTCCTTAAAATACAAGTAATTTTTAAATTTTTATCTTTTAATGTGAGCTATACCCACAGATTACAAGAATAAAAAAATGTGTATTTTTTTGTTTGGGAGTCAGTTTAATTTTTTTTTGAGGTAACAGTCATGTTCAAGGGGAAAAATCACTGTGGACAGAGGAGCCATCACACAGTCTACTTGTGGTTCAGAAAAGTCTACAATTTATTTTGAAGATGATCTCTACATGGGAATAAATGCATTATAATAATCTGTGATTTATTATTGCTCATGACTTTAACATCTTGATTTCCAATTTTATATTTAAATCTACTCTGGCTCTTGTATTCCTGAGGTCATGATCCAAAAATGAGCAGTGATTGCATGTGTGTGCTTTTAAAATGCAATAAACACAATGTTTCAAAAATTAAGTGAACATTTAAGTTTAAACCAAATATATCTAGATAGAAGTGCTAGCAAATGTATTTTTTTGTGGTAAAAAAATTCAAAATAGTAAAACTGTTATTAAAGGGGCCTCTTAAAGAAATGTAAAGGCGACATCATAATAAAAATTGTCGCTTTCACCATTATCAAACTATTCACAGGCATAGCCTTGCATCTAGGATAGTGAGTATTGAAGCACCACTGTATATCCACTAAATACACAATACTCATTTTGCCTTTTCTGACTTTTTAAACTCAGTTTTACTAGAAATTATTTTAGTTTTTTAGTCTTACAGTGAAATATAACTATGTACAGAATGATATATTTTTTTTCTTGTTTCTGTCCTTTTTCTAAAGAAGACCACATATAGAATTGCTGCTACTTCTGTCACTATATTGTGCTTGTTTTTACTGGAATGGAAGCACTACATATGGAATAAAGTCCCTTCAGCATCCCATTCCTATTTCTTTGTAATGAAGTGTTTGGGTAATGATGGTCCCATTCATGGAAGAACTCCCTACAATCTGTTTGACCACTTCAGCTGAGAAAAGAACATTTGATGACCTAGTAAGTCCTGCATAATTTAGTCATGACTAGGGCTTGAACTCAATGAAATTAATATTTTAGAAAAATATTAATCTTGACTTTTCATCCAAGAAGGACAAGATGCGCCCTAGAGCCAGGACATTTCAAATATCAGGCCTGAAACCCTGTCAGCCATTTAAACCTTTTTTTTCTCGTGTCAGGAAAGCTGGTTCACCTGTTTTTTCTGGAATAATTTATTCTCCAGTGTGTATCTAAGGAATTACACCAAAGCAGGCTGACCTGAAAGCAATCATTGTGTAGATTTAATTGAATGTCTGAGTCAAGAAAAAAACAGGTTTTATGAAATTGAGAATGGAGTATGATTAAGGGGGAAAGAAAGATAGGAGAGGTAGAAGCAGTTATAGCATTCAGACTCTCAGCTTTCCTTTTGGTAGATATGAAATTTTGCCCAAAGAAAATTTGTTAATATACACATTCTGAAAAATCCTTTCCTTTTGTTGAAACAATGAAGTACTAGGGAAAAAAATCTATCAAAAACTTCCTAAGCACTTCAGTATTGCTTTTTGTGGGGATAGAGTCAATTTGAGGGGGCTAAACTGACAACTAAGCAAGTAGCTTCTCTCCTCATTGTGCCTAATTAAGAATGGAGAAAGCTAATCACTTGTAACTGGGTTTTTTTCCTATTACTTTTTCTTCCCTATTTCCAGTTTTTCCTTTACTCCCTAAACTTATTTTTTATTACTTTTTTATTAGATAAGTAGGTGTCCTCAGAAATCTGTTATCTATGGCAAAGGAAATACATTATATTTTTCTGGACTGGAGTAAGCTCCAGTTCTTCAGGCTTTTATACCCTTTGACAGGGAATACCCTAAGCAGCATGAGGTCCACCATTCACTGGGAATATTTGGCCATGAATTCCACATCTTATTTTGATACAAAATAATCAAGCATTGCCTAAGGAAAGGAGTTTTGTGCATCTCTTTCGTTTAGGGGTGCATGGGTGAAAGCATGGGATGGCCTGCTCTTGGAGGGCTTTTCTGCCCATTCTCATAGTCAGTGCTAGCTCATATTTCTGTTTTTTTCTCCACGGGCCACTCTGAGTACAGCAGATATGTATTTACTCCATGATCTACAGCTAAGGCATATTTCCTTTGTTGGGAGCCAGCTGAACCTGAGCTGAAAGCTGACATGTGGTTTATTTTAATGGGAAATTTCTTCTGTTTCATCATGGTATTTGTCATCCCGAAGTAACTGCAAGTTGTAGTCATATATATCTTCTCCCTTGAGTGGGATTTCCCATATGATGGGAAAAAAATAGCAGAGTGTCATGAAATTTGAGTACTGAAAGGGAACACCTTTTCGCAATCTCCAACTCTTTGCAACACAAAGTAATAGCATCCCAGCAACAAGACAGGCAGGCTATTATCAAAGCATACCTTTTTTTCACTTCGACATAGAAGAGGCAGAATATCTCTCACAGAATCTCCCCAACAAAAAAAAAGAGAAAAGTGTACTAACAGTTTAACATTTTCAAACATAGATAATTTGAATCTGTTTAGAAGCACCTAAGGAATCTTCCCCGCCTTGGACTTAAATTTTAATCTAGGCTTTTTATATGGGGACTATGATAATCAGGGAATTTTTCTGTAGATAAATGTTTTTCACCACAGTTTGAAACTAGAGCCATTAAGTAATTGCAGGTATTACCTAGTTTATGGGTGACAGATTTTGGGACCTGGCTTCAGTGGCCTAAAAGAGACTCCTGTAGGCCCAAGAACCTAGTCAAATGTGAATTGTGAATACTCAGAGTCTGTAAGAGTGACTTAATAACTTGGTGAGTTGTTTTGAACCGTGCTGGAATTCCCTATGAAGTGAGTACAAAAGCACATTCTACAAAAGCTGATGCCTCTCTTGCATTCTTTGACAGCAATACCATGACATAAGTATAGGTCCCTTAGTGAAGAAAATTAACATTTTCTAGAGCACTCATCAGTTATTCACCAGTTCTCTGATGAATTGGAGTTCAAACTAGAAGAGTTCTCCTGAAAATACTACCAATAAGCTAAAGGGTGTTATGATGCAGGAAATCTCTTTTTGACTGAAAAATCCATACATGGAAAAAATCATATGCTTTCCTGAGCTCTTGTACAAGAGGAGGTCAGTGGTGTGCCTGGACCAAAAAGGAAAATTGGGGCTGATCACATACCAAACCGATTAGTTTGTTGGCTCTTGTCTACAAAATATGAAAAAAAAAAAAAAAAAGAAAAGAACTTTATTGTGCTTTCATTTCAGTTCCTTATAAACTGTGACTTTTTTTGCCCACTCAATGGCATTCTTCTGCAGTGCAGTGACAAGGAAAGGGGTTAATAAATAAATAATTTTCAGTGTTTTATTTGTAATATTGAAACATAGGAGGCAGGGAAAAGTGAGTTAAATATAACATTAAGGACAGCAATTTTCATGCATGGAAATACGTCACATATTTTAAAAGTGTTACATCTTGATATGGTCAACCAGTTGAAGTTCAGACAATAAAAAAATATTTTGACTTCTTTTATAACTTAGTGTCCATAGTTTATTCTCTCTTTCTAGACACCTTCTCATTTTTCTTCTTGCCCCTTTCTTTTTTTTTCATTTATTGTCCTTTTTTTCCTCCTTTTTTTTTTTCCTTCTTTTTTTTTTTTTTTATTTTAATAAAGCCAAGGAAATCTAAAACTACTCTGCTATCCAGACCTATCTATCTGTTAGGAGGGAACTAAGATGCCTAATTTAAAAGTGATCAAGGGAAAGGCACATGTCCTTCCAGATGAGAAATGTGGTCCTGGTTGGACTGATTTGACATAAAATTAATGTTGGTTTCTCTTCATGGGTATAGCGCAAGCATCAAAGATGAGTGAAGGCATGAATGTGCAAAACATGGGCCCAAATAAACTGTCAGAGGGAAACAGTCACTAAAGACGGAACACAGGGGAAATATACCTCAAGAATTTTGCTCAGGGTGAGGGGAACTCACTAGAAACTGTGACAAAAGTTAAACACATGAAACCATCTGGTTTTAGTCATATTTAAAACTCCTCTGTGCCAACAGCATGTTGTTGATAGTGGTCAGCAAACGCTTTGGTAACTGCACAGATGTGCAGCTTCCAGCCATCTCTTCTTGGGGCTTTCTCAAACTGAAGATTACACCACATCATCAGGTTTATTAGTTTTTGATGGATCTTCCAGTGCTTATTTTTTTTAATGTGTTTTTGAAGCCATTTACACTTTTGGCATGGGAAATTATCTGTGGCAGTGAGTTCCACAATATAATGAGGTGTTGTGTGAAAAAGTACTCCAGTTACTTCCTTCAAACCTACTGCCTGATAATTCTACCTAGTTCTTTCTCATCCTTGTGTTATAAAATACAGAGAATGATTATTCCCCAGTGACCTTCTCAACCTATTCATGATTTTACAGCCTGTCAAATCACTCTTGCTTCCTTCTTTTCCTGAGAAGAGTTCTAGACTATTTAAAAACTCAGATTGAAAGCATTCCTCTCCTCTCATCATCCTTGTCACAGCTCTCTATATCTTTACAAGTTTTACTCTATTTATTTGGAGATGAGAGTGGTGAGGATCACTTTCAGCAGGATAGCAGGTGTGTTTGATTTTCACAGTGGTACAAGTTTTCCTACTGTGTCTTTAACAGCATTCTATTGTCATTTGATTGTTGATGATCATTGAACAGGTGATTCTAGAGAATAAACAATGATCCAAAGATCCCTTCCTCATTGAGAGAAGTTTATTTAAAGTACATAATGACAATGAGTAATTAGACTTTAACTATTTTATATTTATCAACACTTAATTTTCATTTGACTTTTTAACCATCCAGTATCATCTAACATATTCAACTCTCCAAAATCAGTCTCTGGCATTACTGTCTTGAAAAGATGTATATCAACAGTTTTTGTTTTCCTTTTCACCCCAAGCCATTTATATTTAGCCTTTGGCATTCAAGTGCAGGTCTTCATGGATTAAAAAAGGTAACATTTCATATTATTTGTTCCCATTATTTGTTTCCCAGCTTTTAACTGACCATTAGTCTGTGAGGAAACCTTACCTGTTAGAGTAAGGAGTGTGATGAAGAACTTTGAAAGTTCTTTCCAAATCCACATGTATTAAATGAAGGAGCTCATATGTAATTCATTTTTTTTCTCCCAGTCCACAGTGAAGCACATTTTCCCCCAGCTAAACTCATACTGAGAGTTCTTCATTAAATAGTATTTATTCATGTGGTTCATTATACAATTCAGCTACTTGGTCCAAGAAAGAAAAGACTTACTAATGTATATTTTCCTGGATATCTCCCATCACATTCTTTGAAAACCCACCATTTCATTCAGCATCTTCAGTGTTCCAACATTCAAGATGACTCAAGAAATTCTGACCATCTCAAATATAATCTGTTTTCGAGGGAAAATTATTTTGCTTTCTTAGTGTCATCAGATTTCTGAAATTATTCTAAGTAAACTTCAGTTTGAGTTATTTCCTTGGATTTGTCTGCCGTAAGGAAAGGCTCAGTGTCAGATCTTACCTGCATTACTCTATAGTGAACACCAATGCAAATAATTCACTTAGTATTTTTGCTAAGACTGCATCTTCTTGGAGAAATTATCTTTTTTAATCTTTTATATCAACTATCAACCCTGAAGACAAACTGACATGCTTCTTGCTTTTGGTATGTTTAAAAAATTTTATTCACAGTTTTTAACCCTCTTTCAATTATTTAAGAAAATGATTTTTGGCCTATCTTATTCCAGGCTTGCCAGAGTTTATGTTTAAATCCACTGCTTTTGCTTGAAAGCATTTTCTGTTTCTTGAAGAGAGCCCTTCTGGTTCTAATACCCTGTGTTATTCTTCCGTGATGACTTTCTGGGGATCTGTTAAGGTCTCTTTGGGTAGGTGGTACAAGCTTACTCTAAGTCTTTGTTACAGCGTTTTAAAACAATTTCCGTGCCACCTGTGAGCAGTTTGCAGAATGTGCGGGAGGCAGACATCTGTTAATAACATATTTGAGGGAAAAAGAAGTTTTGTGTTACAGATGCTCATGTGTTTGACAGTATTTGAGATTAGGATTCACAGCTTGAAAAACTCGTTAAGCTATGCCTTTCAAAATGAATTAAGAAGAACATTCATGGTTGGACTCTATGATCTTAAGGTTCTTTTCCAACATAAATAATTCTATAATTCTGTGATTAGTCATTAACAACAAAATATTTGAGGTATTTTTTCATGTAATATGCAATGTTAGTTTGGTGGTTTTTGTACTAGTACAAGGGTTAACGTTCTATTTTTCAGAGAAATCTTCAATAATTCATTGAATGTGAAGAAAGGAATATAATTTTCCATTCTGAACACCAGCAAGGTTTACAGATTTTACTTTCCTCTCCAGGGCTTGTGCTTATTATATAAGGAGGAATCATGTAAACACAGAAATAATACTGGGAATAGAGACTCTTCTCAGGTGAACAGCGTGGAAGAAGAACAAATGGAGAGAAGAAGGTTTCTGTGGTCCAATACTAGACAAAGGATGTTCATACTCTCCATAAGGAGGAGCAGACAAGAGTTTGGTAGTTGAGGCTGTTTTCTTGAAAGAAGAAATGTGTAGTAGAGGTCCCTTTTAAGAAGCTTTGAAAGCAAGTTTCTTGCCTCTGAATATATGCTCTGGCACAAGGACAAGCATCAAGAAAAGAACATAACTCTTTCTTCTCTGACAGATGTCCTTCTGAATGAATGCCCATGGCATTTGTGAAGTCAGGCATCTGAGAAATCAGCACTTCAAAGTAGAATTACGTATTTTCTGAGCCCAAGAAATGGCACTTTCAAGATACAAGCTTTTACAACTTTTATGAGAAATGTTTGACATAACATCTTTTATATCAGTTGGCACTTAAAGGTGTGAATCAAGAACATATAATAAATGTTTGACACAGGATGCAGGACAGTTCTTTTTGTTAAGACACTTCCAGTGTAATGGGGAACATAACCTAGCTCTGAGCAACTAATCTTATTTTTGTTAAATAAAATGAAACATACTTTTATCATAAAGATGACTGCTACAAACCACTTTTCTTCTGCTGTGACTTCAGACTAACAGTTCTTAGTATATTACTCATTTTCCCTAAATATCTTCTTCAGGAGAAACCTAAAAAGGTCAAATACTGTTTATGCAAAGCTGCTTTTGCCTCAGTGGTATTGTTGAAATAGAGAAGTGAACAGTATTTAGACACATGGTAGACAGGAAATACATTTCTTCTTTGTCAAGAAATGACATAAGTTTTTCTCGTAATAATCCTTTGCATTTTATTAGGGGAAAAACATTAACCATAAGAAACACAGTTGAGGGGGAGTTGCTTCGTAATTAAAACAGGATGATTTCACCTACTTAACTGTCATGATCGATCCAAAAACATAAGCATGTCTCAATTTCTGTTTTGTATGGCACATCATCATTTCAGTACAAATTGGCTTCTAAAGTCTGAAGCAGTAACGTCCTGAAACTAGAAAGGATAGATGGAATGGAAAATATTAACTTTAATAGTATCTTGCTCCCTATGTGGGCCTATGCCTTCAGGAAGAACAAGTTATACAACTTTCAGTTAAATTTATTATTTACTCCTCTTCTTCTTAATATATTTTCCATTCTACTTTGTAAATAGCAATCTAGATCTTCCTGTAAAAAAAGTGTTAAAAAGATAACTAACACAAAAAGTATATTTAAGATGTGTTGAGTTTCTGAAGTTCAATGCTCAACAAGTCAATTTTTTTTTTCTTTGATGTGCTGGGATTTCAGGTAAGACTTAGGGGCTGGTTCAGCTTAGCACTGCAGTGCTGGGAAGTTGGGTGCCATAAGTGTGGGGGTTAGATCTCTGCTCTGTATCCTGTTGACTCAGATGGAGATAGGCTCTGAAAACTGTCTCAGCAGCACTAAGGCGGCGTCAAAGCAGCAATTTTATTTGAGATTCTTTCACAAGAATGTTCTGGTATACACCTCAAGGCTGCAGTCAAGAAAGTCTATGGAACTACAGTTTAGTTCTTGAAACTCTTTCCAATTTTCTCCATTTGACATATTAGCCTCTGTGTCAGGACATTCTCATCAATTTTTCTATGCCCAGCCTGTTTTCACTAAAAGACAGTGTTGTGATGAAAGTTTAGAGGAGATCCGCTGTTCTGGTAATCTCCTTTTCAGCAGGAGGAATTATACATATATACTCTGTTTTCAAGAGAGGAATGACTGAAGTCTTACTGGAACAAACTTTTTCAGAGGGAACTGCCCCATCTGTTCCTAGGATTTCTTAGAAAGTTCCTAACTGCCTGGCTGTAGAGGAAGACCTAGGATGTGGATCTCATCAAGCAAAGGAATGTAAAAGTCCTGTGACTATATGATCTTTGCTCAGTACACAAGCATTCAGAATTATTTTTCAGAGGCATCTGGCCCCATTTTCTGGCTATTTCTATTAAGTCTGGATCAACCTACTCAGTGGGCAATGCAGGTTAATTAGATCTTCTCTGAAGCTCCTAATCTCACTTTCCTATCTCACTTAGGATTGCTACTGGAGGACAGCCCCTGATCCAGAGGACTTCTGAAGATGTCTTTCTTGAGAAGAAAGGTGAAAAAATAGTGAAGAAAGAACATATTTTGGACAAGTTGCCAGGGGCTCTGCAATTCACCACTTCTACATCTGGACAAGTCTCTGGAAAGGTCTCTCAATGACTCTTTGGCAAAAATCATTAACTGATGCAGAGGACTCAGTTGTCTTCATTCTCTAGCGACATTTCCAGTGTGATGGGGATCTTGCTAAGTCCATAGCTTCTTTTCCAGGGGAATGTTAGTCCCATAAGTTCAGTGGCATTACATTTTCCATGGTGCTATGAGGTGCTGGCATTAATCCCATCGAATAGTTCTTCATGATGATTGTCGATTTCCTTCCAGTAATGCCACATGACGTATCTGGAAGTAGAACTTGTTCCACATTTGAAAGATAGAGATATTACTCTACTAAAAAATTGTTTTTATGCTCAGATCCCTGAGTTTTTATTTCACTGATTGTAAAAGAAAGATAAATTTTAGTCCCTTTGCTCTGTGCTCCCTCATGGTCAAAGTAATTTTAGAAAACCAGCAATGGCACAACTCCAAAAATGTCAGTTCAGGCTATGAACCAGCAAAAAGCATTTGCTGCTGTTATGATGCATGGAAGTTGTTCACAAACTAACCTGGATTCACACTTTGAGAGGTACCCACTGATCTTTTTCCATTTGAGCTCCTGTCATGTGTTTCATGTCATATGTCGGGCAGAACTGCCAACTTTCCATTGTTGTGCACTGCTATTTGCATCACAGAAAGAGATTGCTGAAGAAATAGTTAAAAGCGTAAATGTCTTTCTTATGCCAAGGAGTTAATACATTAAGCTGTTGATTTACGCTTTGAATGCTGTATGTTTATGTTTCAATGTGTTTTAAGTTACTGTGCTTTTTTTTTTTTTTTCTTTTACTCTTAATCTTCTGTTCTCTGATCCTGTTATATAATCATAGATTCAATTTACCAGTTGTACTGCCTGGCCTTAAAGATTTATCACACAAGAAAAGAAACACTGTGAATAGTCAGAATACTGATATAAAACAATTTTCCCTGAAATCCCTGTACATAGAACATGATTAATTTCACAGCTGTGAATCAGACCTGGCCTTGCTTAGTATACACAGTCTATAAACAATGTGTGTACATATTTATACATAATGAAACAAAGAAAAAGAGTTTACTTGGCCAAGAACAAGTATTGCATCAGTCTAATATCTGAAAATCTCCAGAGACAGGATGAATCTCACAGCTTTGTAACATGATAATTTGATGCTCTAGTAGCTTTTTTCTATATTGATGTTATAAAAAATACTAGGCAGATGTTTAATTCACATGTAGTCCATAGTACTGAAATCATGTGTCTTTGCAATATAACTATCACCAGGATACAATAGAACACTGCTTTTTAATTAGGAAGTCTCAGTTTCAAACAGTGTGCTACTTCACAAAATAATGTCTAGAACAAGAACAAAAGTTATTTAAAGTTATCTCAATCCATTCTCTTTATTTTACTGAGAGAGGTTAAAAGAATGGGAGAACACTTGCAACATACATTTTCCTAAAAAATCAAAAATTAAGAAGAAGGGCTGTGGGAAATTATAGCTCAGGAGAAGTTTTCATAAAGAGTTCTGAATAAAAAGAAATCTTAGCTGTCTAAAATAATGGAAAATGTCTATGATCTCAAGTACGTAAACTGTGAAATTTTGACTCCTGTTCCCACCTCAGTTACTTTAAACTCTATTTAAATTGGTAACAGGACCTAATGAGTAGATAATTATCATTAGTTGATGAGTGAATTAAGTTCAGACTTGAAAAATTAGTTTGATGCCAAGGTGAGGTCCCAGGTAAAATTTTCAGACACAATTTTAAATCTATAAACTAAAACTCTATTGATCTTTAACTGATGATTGCCACGAGCTTGATATTTTGATTTTCAGTCTTCAAAGGCTGCAGGTTTCACTGCTGTGCTTCACAGGCCCGCTTCAGTGCTCCTGCAGAGAAACCTGACACCTGTCCTGTGTTTAAATTCTACTGGGTTTTGGAAACACCAACAACAAAACAACATCCATTTCATCTACTGATTCTTAGGGTATGGCTATTTTAAAGTATTGAGTGAAACCTATCTTGCATAATGTTTCTCTGCCACCAGCCGTGAAGAACACAACTGACACAGGCAGAAGTGGCTAGTCCATATTGATCCAACAGCAAGTGACAGAGCCAGGAAGAGCACCTAAGTGTCCAGAATACCCAGCGAGTCCTGCTGGCTGCACCAAGTCACCTTGCAAGGACTTCATTTACTTCATGTGTCTTCAATTTCTGTGCTACATAAGGTAATTCTGTAAATTACAGAATTTATGTTCACCATGATATTTCACATTTTTGTTTGCAAAAGGTATATAATGTGGTCCCTTCTTTTTTTTTCCCCATTTTGTTAATTGATGTACTGTCTTGGTATATTAGTATTTGCTTAATACAGAAATTTGTGGACTTAATGAAAGCCATAACTATTACTTCTTTGGATTATCACAGAAAAAAAAAAAAAAGATGAAACTAGAAATTACTGTTTGTCCCCTTGGTATACTTTGGTTATCAGTTCAGAAGATCTTGAGTTCATGGTAAGTCTGAACTTTTGTTCAGAGGGAAAAAAAAGTGATTCACTGACTGAGTCAGAGTTCCCTTTCCTTTCTCCTTTTTCCTCTTTCCCTCCCCATCACTCTCCTTCTCTCATGCACCCCTGGCCCTCCTAAATTACTTCTTTTCTTTTGAAAGTTTAAAATAAATGATAGCAGCAAGCTACTTGGCTGCTATGTTTTGGTCCTCTTTTCTTGCTAACAGAATTGATCCTGTTTTCAGCTGCTCTGAGGAAGTCTTGAGACATGCATGTGTTGGTGAGTGCTGTCTGGACCAGTCACTCTGCACCTGTGAGTTATAGTCTGGAAAAGCACAGCCAGCCTGAGGCTAAGTTGTTTCTCTCTGGCGAAGAAAGTGCAACACCAGCCCTGGCACTCTCTAGCCATGGAATACCTGACTGCAATCATTAATATGAGATTAATACAAGTGAGTTTTTTTGATGACAATGTCATACGTAAAAATGAGTAGTAATCTGCTGACCTCATTTGAGAGTGTGCCTGATAGCTTTTCAACAAGGCCTGAAGGGAAAATTCCCACCTCTAGATAAGTATTTAAAGCTTTATTCACATTGTATTACACCTTGCTTTTTGAATGGCTTTGGTGGTTTTACGGTTATCTCACATGAACAAAAGAGAGAATTTGATCCTAAGCAAATGTGTACATGTGCAACAGAGAGGGAAAGACAGAGGCTGGAATATTTTTTTCTGAAACTGGAGCCTTAAACGATTATGTTTCAAGCATTCCTTTCTACAGTGGAAATCCTTCCCCCATAGTCAATCCAAAGCCTATTCAAGTCAATGGCTTTTGGATCTCTGTCATCTGCAGCTATGGCAGACAAACAAAACAAACTGCTATCGACTGTAATATGACCTAAGTGTTTGCAGCCCCTTAGCAAAAAAAAGTCTGGCTTTGGGTAATTTCAAGGAGCTTACTGAAGTGTTTGTTTCAAGTGTGTTCTGTTTCTAAGCAATTTCATATAAAGGAAGCAGGAGAAAATACAAGTTTTGAGTGAGTTGTTCTGACACCTTATGCAGGAAAATGTTTGAATATAGTTTTGAAACTTTTTTTTTCCTCTTCTCCTGATAATTATAGGATCATTTAGCTGCACTTTGAAGGCAGAAAATCACTATCTGTCCAAACAAAAAATGTAAATTATGCTTAAAAAACATCCAAAGGAAATAGTACATGTTGAGCTGGCCCAAGCAGTCTTGTTTCCTTGAAACACTGCTAAGGACCTGGCTGAATGTGTTTTTTCCAAGTGCTTTAGATCTGTGGCAACAAGGCCCTGAATACATCACTGATCTTGTTTATGAAAGTGTAGATATTCCAAGAATGAATAAAAAAATCTTGTCTTGGAGACATCAGCACACCAGCTTCAGATTGCTCTCTGTTTTCTGCAAATTCCTGGTGTATGTCTTCACTTTTACTGACAGGGCCTAGGTAGTCATTGACTTTTGGAATTTAACTTCTTTTAGCTGAAATAGAGGAAAAAATAGAGGGCATGAACATCAGAACTTTGTCCCTCATTGTCATAAATGAATAATGAATTTTCTAGGATATACAAACTGAGTCTTCATTAATTTTCTTATTGCAACAGCAGAGAGAACAGTTCTGCATAAATCTAATTGGAAATATACTTTTTCATGTGTTGTCCTGTCATTGGAACATTTTGGTGAAAATTGCAATCAGGACTGATGTCTTATGTACCAAGAGAGACTATAGAAAGAGTGGAACATTAAAAAGGCATTAACAATAAGGGGATTTAGAACAGTCACTAAGAACAGGACCAAAACTTTCAGAAAATCTAGCTGTGGTGGCTGGAGGTAGTTTTTCCCTTACCACTTTCCTGGACAATCTGAAAAGGGGTGACAAAATGTGTTTACAGCTCTGAGACTGGAAGGGGCAGAATTTCACCAGTCACTCTCTACTGAGGCTTAAGAATATTCACTTCTATTACCCATGTCCTATATACCCATGTATAACTTCTGGCAGAAAAAAACAAGCAGAAAGATGAGGAGTTTAGACCTTAAACTGATGCAGCTGTTCGGTCTGGTGTGTGGGAGTCAGTGCCTAAATAAGGTGTTCAGCAAAGAGACTCAAGTAATGCTATAGGGAAGAACTTCTAACAGTGAAGATCAGTTCACTTGCTATGTTGCAAAGATGTCATTAATTTCCTCTGCCTTTTGAAAGGTGCTCACTTGCTCTAGACTCTTTGTTTATCTTGTCTTTTAAGGTTACTGCTGAACTTATATTTATCACTAACTCAGTGAATCTTGGTAAGATCAAACCTGTTGCCACAGAACTGAGCCAAACTTATGATCCTATTGCTGTTGACAGTAAAAACACCTTACCAAGCTGTTGGAAACCTGCAAGAATTTATCACTGACTTGAGTGAGTTCCCAATTTTCTTTCTACTCAATAATTTAATCACATTTCTGATTAGCATTCATTCCATGAAGGCAGCTTCCAAAATAGTTTCTTTTACAAAAGACATTCCACAAGCATGATTAAATAGAACATGTTCCTTTTCCACCAAAATATACTTCAATAAAAGAAACTTTTTACATATATTTATTTAAACAAAAAGAGACAAAAGTGCCTTTAATGAGCCATAGTTCTATAAACCATTGACTTCATGAATTTTTACTTTCTTAAAACAGGGGGTTCCAAGATAGGTTACAATGACAGTTTATAACTAAAAACTGATCCAAAATAACCTCTGGTAGACTATGTCATTAATGCTTAATCCAAAATAACAGCATGTAACTCTTTCACCAAGAGAAAAGGGAAAGCTTACCTTCCATTTGTGTCCCAAAAGTCTTCCTTTCATTAACTGAGTGGTCTTATTCCTTATTCTGTTTAGTTACATTCCACAGAATTTGCATTTGTAAATATGAACTTTCAAAATATAAGGCATGCATGGGAAATCCTTGAAAATATTATTTTGAAGGAAAATCATGTTTCATATCTTGAGGAAAGCACACATTATCTAAGCATGTTTATGCTTTTTTTCAGGTGCTAGTGTCATTAGAAATAACAACACACTCTCTTCTGAAACTGGATTAAAAAGATAGGAAGTAATGACTTTAAAGAATTATTCCTTCATGGGGAAAGAGAACAATTTACAATAAATATTTTCTATTTTGCTGAAAACCCCAGATAGAACTGATTCTAAAGTTATTGAAGGAGCACGTGACTGGTGCTGCTTTTTCTCCCAAACCCTTTTCTCTGTAACTGGTGAAACATGAGTTTTCTGAGAGGAAAAAAACCCCTGTCTGCCTTTTGTCAGAGACATATATCATGTCCTTTCAAGAAATGGTCAAGGGAGTCTCCTAGGACAGGGCCCTGAGAATGTTCCTAGCTTGTCATACTTTAAGTCAGTCACAGGACAATATCGTATTAAAATTTAGGAACAAGTACAGCTGCGTTTCCCTTGGCATACAAACACTGGCCTGGAGAGTGCTGCTGAAGATGAGGCAGGAACAGAAGTGAAAATCTGGTCATTAGCTTTGACTCAGGACCAATTCTGCAATGTCTATAATTCTAATGAAATATTAAGACACAATAAAAGTGTTAAAATATCCCACTTATTTTCTGCTACCACATCTCAAACATAACGCAGGGAGACCTCTTCCCTGCACAGGAAAAACTTCAGACTCCATGGGCAGCCAGATTTTGACTTGTCTTTGCGAATGCTCAGAAAACTTTGTCAATTTAGTGCATAAATTGTAATGAAGCACATCCTTATCGAGTGACATCAGAATTGGAAGAAATCACTTAGAAACTGAGATAAATTATTTTTCTGGATTACTTTTTTTATTTTAAAGTGGCCTCAGATTGTTTATGTTACTGTATAGATTGAGTTTATTTTTATAATAGTCCATGTGTAAGTGGAAAACTGTATCAATACCTCGCTACTGTTATTATTATCATGGACAGAGCTCAGGACAGAATGTGAAAAAATGAAAATCAGTTAAAACTAAATTGCATGGAAAAGAAGACTTTTGTTCATTCTTTTTAAGGTTTAGATAAGTGCAAATTTGGATTGGCTTAAAATAAAAACTTTTTTTTCAGAAAATTAAAAATACAGTGAGATTGACTAGCATTAACAGAAATTCACCAGCACCTAAGGTTATAATTAAAGTTGTCATGTTAAAAGCAGATAGGAAAACCTTAAAGTTAGGCCTTGGCCAGTTTTAAAAATCTGTCCAGGTCAACTTTGAAAGGATTTCCAATATGAAAGATCAAAATAAGTACCAGAATATTGAAAAATACTTTCCTCTTGGACCAAACTTCTGAAACATTTTTCAAAACACAGCTTTAGAGGAACTAGAAACAAGAGACAGATACAAATATTTCTGCACTGCTCATATTTGACTGTAGCCCCTATGAACAATATTTGAAAAACAAGCCAAAATAAACCAGGTTTTAGTTTTGGTTTACAGCCAAAAGAGATATTAATGAGAATTATCCAGTTTTTACTCAATCTAAAGGCTTTTCAGTACAGCTGATGATATTGAAAATTGTGACAGATAAATGATGCAGGGAGTAATTTATCTCTTCATTTTGCATTATGTCTGAAAAAGAATTGCTGTATGCAGCTAATTATCCACTCTTTTTGAAGCATTATGGAAATAGAGAGCAAATAGAAATTTTCAGTAAGAGTGGGAAACCAGAAGCATAAACACAGTATCTTCAGAATGACACAGAATTACAGAATGGTTGAGTTTGGAAGAGACCTCTGAAGGTCATTTTGTCCAGCCCTCCTGTTCAAGCAGGACCTCCTAGGACTGGTTGTCCAGGCACAAGTCCAGAAGGCTTTTGAGTATCTCCAAGAAGGAAGACTCCACAACTGCCCTGGGCAACCTCTGCCAGGGCTCAGACACCCAACCAGTAAAAAAGTGATTGCTGAAGTTCAGACAACACATCCTACATTTGTTTGTACCCATCATGCCTACTCATGTCACTTAGAATAGATTCATTCTTCTAGGGAATCTATTCTTCCTTCCTTGAATTCAGTCTGGAATTCTGAACTGTAATTTTTGATAGTGGTAACTTAACACTGTAATAGCCTGGCTCCGTGGGGTCCTGTGTGCCCCCACAGGTGCCTGGGCAGGTTCAGTATTCAGTCAGTGACAAAGAGTCCGGAAGGGTATCTGCTTGCATTCCAGCAGGAGAACTGTTTACATCCTCACTGTCCAAGGATGTAGAAGCAAATACAAACATCATGGCTATCTCAGGGCTTTTCCCAGGGCCGGGGGAAAGGCGGGACCAGGGAGCTGGGACCAATGGGAGAGCTCTGGGGGAGTGACCCAAACCGGACAGGTCATCCTGAAGAGCAGTGCTCCCGGGAGGAGCCCCTTCGGACACCCCAGTGCAATGTCTGTTCATCGACCACCACAGTAGCTAAGAAGTTCAAAGTATGCAGAATAGAGATTATTTAATGGTCAAACCTACCTGGGAAATTTCAGTTATCTAATTGGCAAACTTAAGTAAATAAGGCTTTGCGGAGACTGTTCCTTTGTATTCCATGAATGTAACTGAAAATAAATCAGCTGGAATGAATCTAACAAGATTAAAAGAAAAAGAGAGAGAGATGAAAGTTGTATTATCACCTGTTCATTTTCTCTTCCACAGTGTTTTACTTGGATGCTAGTAAATCCAATATTCTCCATTCCTGTGTATAAATGACCAGATTTTTGTTTCTACAGAAAAATTTTTAGATTCATAAGGTTAAAGTTCATTTAGCATTTAAGAGACAAATGAGGTCAGCATAGTACTGCAAACGTTTTTCATTATAGAAATTTAGTCACAGGCTGGTTCAGAAGTTGAAAATACCATAAGGAGAGCACAAGACACTAATCTCGTTCGTGACAGTGACAATTCCCAGAGCTTTTTAATACCAGTAAATGCTGTCACATATTTGAAAAAGACCAGCATTTCATATGGATAGAATCCAAAATATCATGGTTCTTGAAATTTTAAAAGCATATTTTTGGGTTTGTTCTTTTAACTCCATTGGGAATCTTATATTTTGTATCCAAAATAGATTTCAGGTTGATTTTGGCAGGTGTTTATTGTTGCTGAAAATCAGCAGAATTAGAACAATATGAGGAGGACCTCTGGCTGAGGAACCACCCTAGAAAGTTGCTGAAATGCCATCTCCTCTGAAAAAATTTTAAATTTATCTGCTTTCTTCATCATGATTTTTTGAAGCCCAGATGTCTTTCTCTGTTTCTAAAGCAGTGTTACAAGCTGCTGTTCATCCTGTATGTTTTCAATCCAGCTATTCACGCTTCTTACGTCACTTCTCGCGTGTTCATTTTAGTCTGGAAATCTTCTGCCAGCTCAGATCTTATTTTACTACAGTGTTTTTGTATCTTCAAAATAAATGAGATTTTTATCCCAGATTCTGTAGCATTTTAGTTTTTAGATCTACAGTCCTAAACCTTTGGCTCAATATTTTCTTGATTTTGGATCAAGGATAAAATTATTATTTTTCAGCACATTTTTAGTTTTAAGTGTGGATTTCTTCAGTTCTGAGGATTATGTACTGCTTTAATAAAATAAATTTCAGTTAAGAACATCAGTAACAAAATAAATTTGGTACTGAAGGGAGAACTCATACTACTCTTTTCATCTGCTCACCTGTTTTTGTACTTGACTGCTACTGAGGTTCGCACAGATTTCACCAAAGGGAACATTGGCAATAATAATGTGAATATGTTTGGGTTTTATGCTGACAAATATTTCAAAAAATACATTAATGGAAGATATCCCCTGGCTATTCCCACCACAAAATACTCCCTAACTAGAACCTTTGATGAATATTCAGCTTTGAGCCTGGAAATGATATAAAACAGCTACACTGACTACAGACTACCTGAAAATTTCTCCACTGTGACAGAGCCTTGGTTGTTGTGCTGGGTTGTGCAATGCAAGGACCTGCTATATTCATTATCAATGCTTGAAATTTCTCTTTCCATATAAACATTATTGATAAATTTTATTTTTAGTCTCAGCAGTTCTGATGGATTTTTACTAGACTACTGCTAAAAACCTATTCTTTGATTTCTGTATTTAACATCTTCTCTTTACAATCCACATTCTGAAATTGATTTTTTCCATAAGATTTTCTAAACCGATGGTACTATTTTATTTTTGAAATAAGTAATGAATAAATAATGATCGGTTGTCTTTTACAAATATCTGAAACAGGTGAAATTGTTGCCATGATAGTAGCAATCAGTGTTGGGCTTCAATGAGATCTTGCTCATTTTCCTTTCTTAGAAAATGAGCAAAACACAAAACAAACAAACAAAGACACACCCCAAGATACCCAGCCATGTTTCTTTAGCCTGTTTGACAGTCTTTAGAAGCCCAAAGTCAACCCCATGCCTCTAAAATTCAGAGGATTGAAATATCTCTATTGCCTTCTACAAACTACTGATATTTCTGAATAATGTGAATGTAAACCAAGTTTTTCTATGCAAGCAGGCAAGTTAACATTGAACTTCAAAGTACATTTGGTAGAACAAAAGTGTGACAAAATTAAAAGTGTCTGAACAAGGACGATACAATTTCTAAGATATAACCTTTCATAAACCTTGTGTTGCCTATGCTATGGACAGTAAAGCTGAAATGACACAATCAATAGTGGATATGGCAAGCAAAGACAGATCCTCTAGCATTTTATATGGCAGACAAAGAAACAAGGCAAGCTAATGTTACTGTGCCTCCTCTGTTTCATCATGACTGTTCAGCCAGTGCCTTGAGAAAAATTAGGTCTCGTCACATAAATTTGCAGTAGCTTGAATCTGTTTAGGTGGAGCTCAAAGGAACTGAGGATCTGGAAATCACCCCTGCCAAGACGAGAGTCAGAGCACATGCCTTTTGCATAACCCCTCACTTCACAGCTGCTTTTCAAAACACGGCCTGGCTCCCTCTCCCGCAGGCTATGCTAAGAGCCAGGGGTACTGGATATGTTTGAACAAGTGCCCTGGACGCTCTGTTTAGGTATTAAGCCAACCTTCTGTAGCAGCCAATGTAGATTTGGCTTGGAGAGTATTTCTAGGGTGCAAAAAAACAAGTATGCTATGCAAAGCCTTCCTATAGGCACTTTCTGTTTTATTTGCACAATTTACATTGTCTTTGGCATTTGGTAAATGTGGTGTTTTTTATGCACGCTTTCAGCTAACTCTTTCACTGCTGTGATTGCAGGGTATCTGGCTAGGTGGGCAGAGGGTTTATTTAATAATGTGAAATGAATGAACACCTTATATTAAATAGCACTTCACCCAGAGGACCAGAATAATAGTGTGCCAGGTGTCCAAGGGTAAAAATCAGTCTTAGCTATAGAGTACAGGGTAGGACAAGAAAAAAGGCTACTGAGACATGGTAAAACATAGGGAAAAACTATAACAAAGTTGTTCAGCATGTCAGTAGGAAAATGTCTATAGCAATTATTATCTAAAGGATAATTGTGAAAAAAAGAGGAATAGGATGAGCCTTCAGAGTGGATGCACTTTTATCTAACACAAAGAGGGTATACAGAGAACCATTTCCTAATTTACAGTAGACAACTGGAAGGTCCATTCTAGCTCCTCGTTATTGTTCTATTCTTGACTTTGTGTTCTGAGCGATGTTAAGGTGATATAATTCCAGTGAAAGGCTGCACTTCAGGAATGAATACAAATCAGTACAACACCAGCCTTTGACCTCAGACTCTTAAATGTCATATAAAAAATATATGGCCTTTGTCAGACAACGATATGTAACTATGCTTGGGTGTTTATTAATTTTTCTTCTTGAAGTTAATTAAATTCAATATCCTTTAAAAAAAAGTTAATTTCATTGAAATTAATGAATGTTAACTTTTGTCTAAGAACTATAGATAGTGCTTACAACTTTAATGTAATGCATACTCATATGTAAATAAAATCAGACATTTTGAAAAATTAGGTAGACCTTATTCAGTCCAAGTGATTTGTCTTATTTTTATTTTATGGCCTGGACACATCAGTATTAATTCCTGAAATGTGTAGTATTTCAGTAGCTGTCTGTACAGTTCTCACAAGAGATTCATATCCTGAATAAACTCCTGAAATACATTAAAAAAAAGTGCTGGAAAAAATGTGCTACATAATCACCAGAGATGCATCTTTTTTTATGATTTCTCATTGAAAATTCCTGGGAAAATTGCTAAACTGATGTGATATGAACCTTCTCTAGTATGGACTTCTGGACATCTGGCACATTATGTAGTCTAGGAAAGACCTAAGAATGACATTTTCCCACCCTCTTCCCTGAGGAAAGCCAAAGATAAACAGAAATCTGCCTAAATCCTTGAGGAAAACAGAGGGGAGGGTATCCCTGGAAAGGTGATGTAGCTGTTTTGATCTGTCAAATGGAACTTGAGATCCATTGGTAGAAGCCTCATTTGAGCAGATGTATTATTGAAGAGGAATGTCACATAAATGTAAGTATTAGGGCATTCACTCTGCGTGGAACACAATAACACACGTTTCAAGAGATAAAGTGTGCTTTGAGAATGGATTTTTGGCTAATTATATATGTGGATGAAATAAAATGTCAATTTTTTAAACTATTCTTTTGAAAAATACGCATTTTTCATTTACATTTTTTTTTCTGTCAAGAGACTGCAATTGCAACAATTTGTGTTTGATTGCAACTCTTGGACTTCAGTAGGACTTGTGTAAGCACATGAAACTGTCCTATAGAAGTCACTACACAGTCAACACCTGGGAAATTCTGCTCACATTCCTAGCTGGTATTAGTGTTCTCATAACATCAAAACAGGAAAATAACCCTGACACAGGAGAGTTTTCTTTTTGTTGTTATATGTTCCTGTCTTTCTCCCCTTGACCTAGTCCATCAGGGCTGAGTTGCAAAGCTCACAGTGCTCTTGTGAAATTGCTTGGGATCACAGCAGGAGGATGGTTGATATGTCTAAGTCTAAAGATATGTTCTTGAAATGTTATTGAAAGAAATCTCAAGTAACCACGTTGGATTTTTCCTATGAAATCCCATAGGAAAAGAGATTGTAAAATGAAGACTTGCACTCTCTTGTATGTGTCACTGCCTTCAGAGATGAATTTGTCTTCCCTACATTAGCTTGACCAGATACCTAAGAGACTTTTGATGTTATTTGGCATCTTCCTTATCCATGGACCTAAATTTTCAGCATGTAAAAGACCACATTTATTTATAAAGGAGCTCAGTGATTGCAGAAGCATGTTGATTGTATATAATGCTCTAAATCTCCAGTTTTGTCAAAGTGTACATAAATTACACACATTTTCTTCCAAATTTTATATATATATATATATATATATATATATTTAAATTTATTAGGATAATAATAAACCTTTTTAATAATTTAGTCCAACTGCTATTTGGAGGCTTTTTTGTACTAATGCAAAAAGTACATTTACTGTGTGTTTCTCTGCAGTATTTAAAAAGCAGCAAGCTCCTTTGCATTCAACCATATAGGATGCTGAGACTTTTTTGATTAATGTTTTTATTTTTTTGAGATGAGAAATCCTTGATGAATGCATAGGAGTTTCCTTTGGAAAACAGTTACTTAGGTGCACAATAGAATTTTGGTCTGAAGCAAAGAAAGGAATTTACACCCTAAGACAAATCGTGCCCAGACTGGGAACTCACTGGGAATAAAGGTGATATAAATTTATGTTAAATTTGGAACATTTGATCCTCAACCTTTGTGTCTTACAATGAATTACAGGCACAAAACAGAAACAGAATGAAGTATATGGCCCATGCATTTTGTAATAACATTCCTCTTCTTGTGAGCCAAGAACTTTATTTATCATTACATAGTTCAAGTAACATAACACACCGGATCTGCCCAACTGAGCCTGACCATTCATACCTAAGTAAGGACATTTTCATATATTTTTGTGTTATCACATTTGTATAAGGGCAGATTTTCTTCAGCTAGCATGTAATTCCAAACAGTAGAGCATACAAATAGGAAACAGATTTTGTGCTGTATTCATAAATCCTGAGACTACAGGGTTGTAAAGTAAACTGATTTATAGTTCTGAGAATTATCAAAAATAAATGTTACATTATAAAAATGGTTTGGACATATAAAAATGAAAATTTAACAGGATTCACAGTCCATCTGAAGTTTGGAACTAGATCACTAGATAGGCCTTTGTTTACGTGATCTCTCCTCATATGATTAATATTAGCTCACAGTATGTTATTTTTAAAAGTACTTTTTCAAAAGGCATAAGAAAAAAAATCATGTTGCTCATTTAACTATTTTGCTTTTAATTTTTCTCTGCTGCATTCTTTAGCTAAAACAACTACATTCTTTTTAGTGGATCCAGATAGTGAATGTTTTAGAAAACCTCTGAACCAGCTTTGAGTTATGAAACCGACCCTTAAGTAAGACTACAAAATTATCTGTAAACAATGTTTATTCCAAAAAGATGGTCTCTTTGTTAAACTCTTCCTATTACTTTCTATTGATTTTAAAGATTAATTTTGCTTTAAGGTATATTGAGCAATAAAAGTCCTGGGGAGAGGGGAAGAGGAGTAAACAATAGGAGTGGCATGTCTTCAGAAAGAATTTACTCCTACAGTTTCCACAGCTTCTTCTTGTATACGAAATTTTACTTCGCAGCTAAGCTGTTAAGAAGTAAAAGAATTTGATATTTATAGAAGCATGTTCTCAGTCCAAAACTATACACTAGCATTCATTTTCATACAAGCTCCTTAAAACTAAAATTGAGAAGAGATTTTTTGGAAAAATCACAGCTTAGAATAACAAATTTAAAATGAAGTTCCACTACACATACTTGGGAGACTTTCAGTTAATTCCATTGGGATTCAAACTGAGCCATAAGACATTTAACGGCACCTCTAATTGGATTCTGTCAAAAACCTGAAGTACTAGAATGATTATTTATTTTCTATCTGAAGCTCCTCACTGTGGCAAGTACAAAATAACCCAAAGTATCATGGGGAATGCAACACAGACATGGAGAAGGAAACACATGCTGGGAAACATTTAACTGAATTTATGATAATAAGGTATTTAGTTTTGAGCTAAATAAGCCTTATTTATATTCAATGGAGTTAGACAACTGTGAGGTGAATAAACTATTTATTACATGAATCTCATTTTTGGGGCACCTAATTCTTTTCATTAGCTGTAAAGGGAGTTTTTTTGACTAGATTATATATACCAATCTTCATGGAAGCATGCATGTCAACATATGCATGTCACACAAGTGTGTCTTGCCATGTGTCCCCTGAGGCAAAGCTGAGGATGCTTTACCTCGTGGATCTCACTAGGCACAGGAAGGGAATGAAAGAATGGTTTACAGCTGCTCAGAGGAGAGGGGGAAAGGAGAGGGAGGAAATGTAAATAATTTCAGAAAACCGGTGTAAATTATCATACGGCTTTGCTATTCTGACTTGTATGGATTCTTATAGGTTCAACATTAGTTGATCTGGTAGCTGTGCACATTTCAGTCATGGCTTAACTAACACAACTGAAATGTTCAGCGCTGTTTTTTTTCCATTTCTACCCAGAGAAACCAGCTATACAGGGAAATTCTTTAGGCATACCTGTTCCCTGGGAGTTTGTGAAGGAAAATGGGCATCTCATAGGGGTTTAGAGTTTGTCCTTACTGAGATCTGGAGTATTTGCTTTTCCAGTTGCATATTTTGCTATTCCCCTCTTGAAAGCAATCTGTGACTTCCAAGTTATCACAGCAGGACCCATTTATGGACAATTTCGGTGCTGGTCTGTATGCACAGACTCCTGAGTTCACAGGTCTCTTATTCATACCATACTTTGATAATGGAGTAGAAAAACTGAGCAGGAACACATTTTGTAGAGGCAAAACCCTGGAATGATCACACCCAACATCCTGTTCCATCTGTGAGTTATAATGGAGGAAAAAGAAAGATCATTTTAAACAAACATTCCTGCAGATCTCCAGTTAAAGGTGTTCTCTGTTCTGTCTGATGTTTCCTGGGAACTCTGCAAATACATCCATCTATCCATCAGCAATGTGTCACTTACACAGTCTTTGCCCTTTTAACCTCCAAGCTTCCACTCACATGAGCTGTTTCCACTGCTCCCCCAGCCACTTCTATAGAGTCTCCATCCCTCAGCTTTTTATGCTGTTGGTTCAGCCACTTCACCTTTGGGAATTTCTTATGGAAATGACTAAATATAAGTCAATTACTTTATTTAAGTCCAGTCTCCTCTGTCATTGCCTTTTGTGCCTCTATGTCAACCAGTAAGGGCATAACTGATCAGGGTGAGAGGGGATTAATGGTCACCTCATCCTTTGAAAAGTCAGCAGGGGAAGCCTTTGCCAGCTAAGGCTTCAAGAACTCTGTTGGCAAATAGGCTGCAAGAGCTTCAAAACTGTTTCAGGCAAAGGACTGGCTATCCTAAGATGAGATTTCAAAGTCTGTCCCTGAGGGAACTTGTCCCTTGTGGCAGGAAGACTCTGGGCTCAAACATCATCTTTTGTAACCAAGTTTTATCAAGTTCATGGTCATTTTCAGTTGTATGATGCTGATAAGAATGTCAAATTCATAGAAAATTGCACAGTCCGAGGCATGAGGTTGCTTTGGTAATATTGCATTTTGATTTTTCTTGACTAAAATTTCTTTGCAATTCCCAATTTGCTTACAAAAATGAAAGGAAGTATTTCTGACTGAACTGCATGCATCCCTTGAGCTTCCTGTAAAGAGGCCTGATCTTTAATCAATTGAAGCACTCTTTTATACACAGAAGTGTTCACAGATTTATATACTAGTTTCATGGTGATGACCAATTACAAAAACAAAAAGCAAATGACAGTTGAAAAGGGCAACTTGTATTCAAAAGCATAGCCCAGATTGCAGAAAGTTTGAAGAAGGAGTAATTGTTTCTGCATATAAATCCTATTTCTTTTATGCACTTTTAGCATTTCCAGATGGTAAGTTGCTATGACAGACACAAAAAAAAAAAAACCAAAAAAATACACATATAAAATTCTCATATCATGCATTGGCACAATCACAACATGAATCAAAGCAATAAATAATGAGGATACTTTTTTTTTTAATGCAGGTAAGTGCTTCCTGCATAATCTTTTGGAATTACTTCACTGAAACGTGTTTAACCACATAGTAAATGGCGAACGGAGTAGTGTCACTGCCATGATTACACTGGAAAAGTTCATTTCTTCTTCTTCTTCTAATTGGTGTTGTAATAAACACAAAACTTTATTGCTTTTTAATGATTATTATTACTTTTTCTAATACCAAAAAGCACAGTTTCCCTTATAAGTCATGTACAAATAAATATAATTTAATCACCATTCCTTTTGTAATGAGCACAATATGAAAAGCTGATGTATAGGCTATCTATAGTACATAATGACAACATCATTTTAGATAAATCCAAATGATTTTAAACTTTAACTTGTTTAGTCCTTTTCTTTCACGCATAGATTTTAAAGGAAGGTATAATAAACATGAGAAAGAATGAGAAATAATCTGAGATAAAACAGAGGAAAAGACATTAGAAAAGTGACAAAGAATGAAAAAATGAAGAAAGAAACAATGGAAAAAAGAAAGAGAGAAGTGCAGAAAAACAAGTAAGGTGATTATGAGGCTGAGATGGAGTCACACATTTAACATTTTCACTTGGGTATTTCCAGAATATTGTCATGTATCTGTAGGAATATATCTTGATTATTTTCATTATGGAACATAATTCTGTGATAGCTGGACTTCCACGCTTGGGTTCCAGTCTTCAGATTTTTGGCACTTTTTGGATCTTCCTTTCTATAATGCTAGTCTCCGAGAAGTCATTATGTGTTTTGCTGAGCTGAAGTTTTTTCATATTTATCCAGCTTCCATTTAGAATCCGTTAGGCTCAAAATTATTTGGTTATCTTATAATACAATTCTATTTCATAGGAAAAAAAAATAACTCTTGCATAAATTCTGGCCAAGACAAAAGGATGTAGGAACAGTCCCAAAGCATATGGGTTAAATTAACGCCTGCTGAGTTGCAGTGCCAGCATTTGTCTGATTTAATGACATGATTTTAAATAATTGGAGGGGGGTCTTGAGCATCCTCCCTGTGATTTTCTGATGGATTAATTTTAAACAGAGGCGCGGGGAACATTTGGGACCACTAGTGTGAATGTTTTCTGTTGCTTAACAGTGAATAATTGGCCTAGTTTCTTGTCCCATTTCTTCAGAAAAAACATAATTAATTCAAATGTGCTGGCCAGTGATATGCATAGCAGAGCTGCAAGCCGTGCTAATAAGGCTAATCTCAGGAGTGAGTAAAGCAGGTCAGATGGTCAGGAGTGGGACAAGCAACAAAAGTGAATCAATAGGAAACAGGTCAGTCACGTTCAACCTATCACTACATAGGCCAAGAATATTTAAAAATGTAAAGATTTGTTTACAATTAAACACTAATACAGAAGTAAAATAATATTAAAGGTGACATTTTAAGTCCTGATCATAATTCCAGAGTCTAGGAGTGAAAATAAAATGAGAAATTCTGGTTTTCGTAGAGCCTGAGGAGTTCTTCCTAATAGACTGATGAAACATAATCTCAGTGTTATTTCAATGACTGCTTCAAAAACACTCTTTTCAACATATTATTTTGCCTTCAACAACCATCTCTTTTGCTTCATGGTGTAAGATGTTATCTGGTTTTAAAGGGGTGCTTTTCAATCTGTTAAGACTAAGAAAAAACTGGAATTATTTTATTTTCTCTTCTGATTAATTTAGTCAGAATAACATGTGGATGCAGATCTAAATCTGGAGTTTCACTTATGTAACAGATTAAAATCCCACACAAAAACTGTTTTATGAAAATGCTGTAAGTGTGTATACACTTAACATGGAGAGCAATTTCAGAAGAAAAAGTAAATAGTCTAATGAGAACTAATGTATTGTGTTGCATTTTGGTAAATCTTATCTCTTACAACACACAAACAGAAGAGTGGATCTGAAGTACATAATGCTATAATTGTACCAATTTATTTTTAGGATATGGAAAACCTAGACTAGGAAAATAAATGCATTCATTGCAAATCCAAAACTGAGTATGTAATGTGACCTGAAATTTCACTGGAGTGGCTGTTGCTTTTTTTTGGTAGATAGCTCACTATAAAGACCTTATTTCCTATATTTCTTCAAGCTAAAATCAACAGCCCCATATTTGGATTTAACCAGCCTGTTATTCCTTCAAGTTTTTTAACAACTTCTCTAACTTAGCTAAACAAGAAGTATCCAGTCTGCGAAAAGGAGCCAGTTTTCAAAAAAAAAAAAAAAGATACAGACTTTTTCTAATATAAATCTACCCTCTTAGCAGACTTGGAAGATAAATACGTCAAGGTGTCTCCTGTAATGCTGTGCATCTGATGCTCTGTTTTAAATGAAAGAGGAATCTAGAATTAAGAACTAGATGGGCAGAAGAGTGGATGGTAATTCAATAAAACATTTAGCTCATGAGCTGAGAAAAGTTTGGACCTTGAGCAGAACAGCTGGAATTTATAATTTCTGCTTTGCAAAAATTTTGTGTTTCCTGAAAAACATTAGGTTTTCTGACTGAAAAGTCTGCATGGTTTGTTCAGCAAAGAATCCCAGCTTTTTGCTTTTGGATAAATTTACAGACTGTGAGAAACTTCTCATGTTTCTACTTCTAAAATTATTTTCCTTGTACTTGTGTCTGCCTAATCAAGTGAAGAAATTCAAGAAACAAAAAAACAATTTCAAATTTCCAATTTTCCAAGTAAAGTCACTTTATTTCAGAAATATTTTTTTCACTAAAAAACTTTCAGAAAAATGAAGAGTTTTCAGTACAAACAGAACAACCTTCTCTCACTCAGAAAGGTTTTGGCAAAATAATTCTGACCAGTTGTATGCAATAATAATGACCTCAGGATGACCCCTCACATCAATATAATTTACATGAACGTGGAAATGTAAAGCAGTCTATAAAGTCAAAATGCTATATTTATTTACACTTACTTCCACCTTGAAAAAAGTCGGTTGAGTCTTAGTGTTTTGAAAAAAATAGTAAAACCAAAACCAAAACAAAACAACCTGTTAGTAATAATTGCACAAGCTTTAAAACCAGAGCAGACTTCTTCAGTCAGCCAGTCTGAGTGTTTTCCTTACCAGAGTGCAAACCAGGAAGGTAGGAAACTGATAGCAGCCCAGACTCTGACCTCAGCCATCTGACCCGATTTTTAGAAGAGCTGAGTTTAAGCTGAAGCCAGCAGGCCTTGCAGCTGTGTGGTTTTCTTGCCAATCAGCCTGTTGGCCCAAAAATAAGAAATTAGCTTTAAACTGGCTAAGGACTGGGGAAGATGATCATTGGTTATCAACAGTAATAAAGGGGTATTACTTTTATACTAGCTTGACCTACTTTATTTTAAAAAAGAATGTGTAATACAACTTACTTACTTTGGAATGCACCATCATGAAGCTTAAGATGAAGTTTCATTTTCTTTAAGATGGTAGTATTAATTATACCATACCTGGAATAATGTTATAGACACTTAAAAGGAAAACAATGTCCAATCTCTGAGTCACAGGGGGATGTGTGACAGAGTCAAAACATGCCTTTTCATTTTACTAAGCTGTTTCATGTGATAGGTATTTCCAAGAGCCTGAAAGTTTATTGTCTATAAACTGTGTTATAAAAACAATTATTTAAGCACTGTTTAATAGTCTTAGAATATTAGAACTGGTGAAGTAATAAAAGAAATATATTCCCAAAGGAAGGATTCAAATCTATTTGTTTCAGAATCAAAATCTGCACATTTTAAAATATCTGCTTTCACAGTACAGTGGCAGTGCACATATGATCCTCTAAGTTAACTTGGATGGTGCCTAAAAGCCAATCATAAATTCATTAAAGTGTTAGGCTCATAATAAACTTAATGGAGAAATAAATGATGCCTTAGTGAGTTATCTCCATTGACTTTAGTACATGCTGGCTGAGACGTGCTCTACCACCCTCACCACTTTAAACTTCTGAAAGAAAGATTTGTAAAAGTCATGAGAAATTTCTGGAGTCAATTTCTTTCTCTTCAAAATACATGCATTTAGACAAAAATGCAAAATTCAATTAAGATTATGATGCTTTTCAATTTTTTGTTGTTCTCTCTTCTCTTCTGGTCCTCGATGAGCACAATGATGGGAGCTCAAAATAGCTGCCCATGTGCAGAACAGCCCTTCACTAACTCATTAGAGGAAGAAATGAAATTGTTTCCAGCAACATCAGCCATGAGCTTGTCCCTCAGTTTTTCTCTACTCTCAGTTGGGAAGTTTCCTGGAAGTGCTGGGCCATGTGAAGGTGAAGGCATGCCATGACTAAGCTTCCTCTGATGTCAGTTTTCTTCCAAAGTCTAAAGGCCAGTTTGCATGGATCCTTTACATTCCTAATTAGTCCCAGGACCAGATCTCGTATGTACTTTCTTAAGTTCTTTTCTATTTCCAAAAACGCATCTTGACAAATTTAATAATGGCAAAATATGTCTTTTCCCATTTCAATGGTTCCTTGAGTCTAGTGTTCTGCTTTCTTTTTTGGCTCTGTACAAGATACCTCACATAAACTTTTCATAATGTCCCTTCTGGTTTATCTACTTATTTATTTATTTATTCAAAATACTTTTCACTGAAGTATCATTAGATCAGAGTGTCCTTGAACTATCATGGCCTTGCTGCTCCTCACCAGAGGACTTCAGCAGTCTGAGGCAGTGAGAGTCACAGACTGTATCTTCCCACTGCAAAAGCACCTGTTCTTTCAAAGGATGTAGACAATAAACTTCCCCTTCCTTTTCAGAAATCTCCTATGCTGTGTCACCCCAAAACCTGTTGAAATGTCAGGTAAACATGATCATTGCATTTTGCATTAAGTATTTTTGTGAACATTGAAAAAACATCAAGAAAACGCCATGATTTTTCTGCATAAGACTGAGAGATTTTATTTGCTTGCAACTCACTGCAAATCAATCACAGCAGATGGAACCCATAATTCATTTGATCTGGGGTTTCCAGTAACTTGAAGTGACAGTCTTAAGCCAAATCTTCATATTTCTTTAATTGTCTAGTTAGTTTCACTGGCAAAGCAACCCACAGCGGAGATTTTTACTTCTGAGCCCTGCTACTTGCTCCTCCAGGCCATCACCACTGCTCAGTAAGAGTAGGTCCAGCTTGATGTGGTCTTTTTGAAGGCAAAACCTGTTGTTACCCATCTGGTTCTTACTCAGTCCTCTTCAGTCCTAATACCTGTTATAAGCCTTGGGTGTAAAGCACCTCTGGAAAGAGTTGCATTTCCAGGGTTCCTTGGTCATGTATTCTTTTCTTTCTTTCTCTTTCTTTTCACGTGCGTTTGTTTGGAGTTTTGTTGTTAGGTTTTTTTTGTTATAACACTCCCAATATTATAAGCAAGTGCCCATCATTATTTTGTAATGAAAGAATATATTCTATTATTTTTCCTTGGGAATTTTTTTGTTTTGGTTTGGGGTTTTTTTGTTCTGTTTTTGGTTTTTTGGTGTTTTTTTGTTTTCTTTCATTTTGTTTGTTTTGTTTAGGGTTTTTTTTTTTGTTGTTGTTGGTTTTTTGGTTTTTTTGTTTTGTTTTGTTTTTCTGATAATAACAGCAATACTTTCATGTCTGGGCTCCATGTTCTTCAGAAACTGAATTTATTTACAACAAGCAGATAATTTCCTTCCATCTTAGGTGAACTGCTAAGACCATATTAATATTATTATTTTCTGTGTAGAAAGTGTAAAAGCTGGATTAGTGTGCATATATTTACAGGACTAACAAATCTTTTGCTGTTGATAGCTTTCGGAGCGTCTTATTTAATCTTTTATTGTGGACCTTCACTACACAGTTTGCCTCAGAGAATTCCTGGTTACTTTCTTAGCAGCTGTAGAGATGGAACAGGCTATGGTAACCTTCTCACCAAAGATTTAATTCTTTGTGAGTTTTATGATTAAAAACTTGCTCCGACTTCTAATGAAATTAAAATGTTTCAGTCATACTTCCTGATTTGTGATGACACTTTCTCATAAATAAATAAAGGCTGTACTGCTTATCTTTCAGTTGTGAGAACAACTTGTGATCCACTTGGGATGCAATTCAAGGTGATGAGAGAGTGATGGAAATACTCCATACACTGAAAAAGATTTGTCTGGATGGAGGACGGGCATGCTGAGCTCTTTTAACCTCTTCAATAATCTCATGATTCCTCTTGGGAATGAGCAAGCACTTTGCTTTCAATGGATTCCTTGGCAGTGACTGTGCATATATCCATCTTGACTTTGACCTCCAAAGCTCACAGCAGTCAATTAAGCGGCGTATCTGTGAACTGTCCTACTTTAAATAATTCTGTCATAATGTCAGACTTTGATTTTCTTGAAACTCTGCCTAACTAATAATGCATTTTGGATATATCCTGGTATTAATAGATGAGGAAATTTATTCTGGTTTTTGAACCTCCCATGGAAATTGATTTTTTCTTATCTATAATTAAGTTCAAACCAATTTGGTATCTTAAAATGGTCCTAGACCCCCATATACCAACCAGCACAGTGAGTACATGCCAAACATGCCATGGAAACTCCTCAGACCAATGTGTCTCTGCAAAGTATTTTAAGGATATGTCCATACTGGCAAGTAAAACAGGCTCATATACTTGCCATCTATATAAAAGGCAAACAAAATGGTTCTTCTCTGGCCCTAAGGCCAAATGTCTTGTCATAGTTACATCAGAGGTATAACTAAACTTATTTCTCCAAACCTCCATCCTACATCCTCCAAGCTACATCCAAACTACCTTAACCCCAAAGTGCTTCTGAACACTGGGAAGCCCTAGCTGAGGTGGGAAAAACCCATTCCAGGGCTGTACATTAAAGAGTACATGTCAGTGGGTCAGTGATCTAGCCTGTGCCCGGGATGAGTTTTATTTGCCTATATATTGATGGAGCACAATTATGTGCAAGGTGCTAAATATAAGTGCGGAGCTATTTTGAACATGTGAGAGGAACGTAAAAACCAGACAATGTTCTTTAACCCCTTTCTCGTGGGTAGGAAACACAGGAAAACAATCTGATTCCAATTACATTCATAAGAAAGAAAACTTCTCTTCCAGGCAGGAAATTCACAGCCCATTTCCAAATTTAAGCAGAATGTCATGGCCAACATATAAGCTGCTTAAAAATGGCTTTATGTAATGAAAGTGCTGACAGACCTTTAATTATATCCGTGAGTGTGACTATATAGCTGAATAATTTTCAATTTTTCTTTGATTCTTGAGGTCTGAAGTAATTTTAATTCACTGTGAAGTGACATCTACCAGATACCAGTGTGAGGCACTTTATTTTAATATTAAACATATGGAATTACAAACTGATTATTTTCTAAATGTCCATAACTTTTGCACTGACTCCAAATTAGTAAATTAAATTAAAAGTATTATCATTAATAACAAATATGTTCCTGTAACAGTGGAAGAAGGGGAATTATAATATTAATGTCATGGATCTTTGATAACGTATTTTACCTACTAATTATCATTATGGCAGCAGGAAAATCCCTTTAACATTGGCTATTGCTTGAAAGTATGGAACTTTTGTCATCCTATCATAATTTTGCCAGATTTCAACGGTTTGCTGTAATTTGCCCCTGCCAAGCATCTGCCTAAGTCTGAAGGATTTTCCCTTCTTTGCTTTGTCTGTTTTTATATTTTAAGTGTTACAAGCAACTCATTTAAAGTAAGTGGAACGTTATAAAGCTGTGATGAATTAGAGACTTATGTATATGGTTAAACCACAGCCCAGCAAAGAATTATATGTTTATCTAAAGTTATGCTGTGTAAATAATCCAGATGATTCTAATGGTGCACATTTAAGCCATGCAAAACAAAGCATATCTATATCTTTCTACATAGAACAACGGACCTTACAGTGTGTAATAGTGGTGAAAGCATTTTAGTTTCACAGAATAGAAGTATAGGAGTAGGATCATTCATGTAGAATCATGGCTGATAAAACTTAAATTCAAGGAGGAGAGCACTCTATGTTTTTCAAATATCTACCAGCATTTAGCCCAGCTCAAAGCCCAGTACAAATCCTATTCACAATAATCTGCTAGGTCTAGGTGCCAGAAAAAAAAAGAATACAATTAAATTATTGCCACAGATCCAGTCTGAAGATTCAGTTCTGACACTTTTGTGGGGATGCAGTTTTAGAACACACTGATGACCTGTGTATCTGATGGAAGGATCCTGTTACAAACAAAGGAGTAATTTTTAAGCCTTAGAAATAAATTCTCCCACTTTGCAGATGAAATATATGTATAGGCAAAGTGCAAATGGTCTTGCAAAGTTTTCCTATTGTGAAAAAATATCACTCATTACGAAAAAACCCCAAAACAAACAACAAAACCCACTCATCTTCCCCCTCAAAAAAAGCTTTGGTATTTCATACCAGATCCTCTTGGTTGACTTGACTAAACCTACTTTTCTCTGAAGCATGTCAGTAAAGTAGAAAATTCAATTTCCCTGATATAGACACATTTCTGTGTGCCATCTACCCACAGATGAGCTGCACCTGCTGATTTCAATACAAGGCCTTTAAATAGTAAAAATGTCTTTAACTCCATTTACTTCAAAGAGGAAAACTAAGTTTGCATCTTGGCTGGAATTTCGAACACTGGTGAAGCGAAGCAGGTGGGTTCCAATAATGTTGGTGGAAATAGCTTCGTTCATTGCACCTTTTTGTTAAATTAAGCAGTGTCAGTCTTTGACTTACAACTCCAGAAACTCCAAAGGCCTTTTGTGTTGATGGGGAAGAAAAATGAAAGGATAACTCACAAATTAAGTATAATATTCTCGTGTTTCACCCATAAAAACATTAAATTTGTCCTATCGCCTTCTTTAAATTAATTGTCTTCGAGTCAAGTCATTAACTCATTTATTTTAGGTTCTTCCTACAGGTATTTGTCTAAGAATAACACATTACGTTCCCATCTTCTTCACAGCAGTACCTTATATATAAGGGCATTATCCACCCCCCCACCCCCCCCAAAACACACACTTCCCCCAAGCCATAGCAGACAATTCCTGACAGTTGAGGCAAGTACTGTAAATAGCAAAATAAAAGGCAAACATCAGGGGTCAATAAAATTATTTATGTATTTTTACAGCACCGCCTGCTAGTGAACACGTAAATTGCTGATATATTTTTGCAGATTATTAATACTGGAAATATACTTTTATATTTTTTAAGGAACAAAGCGTCCATTAGTTAGTCTAATGTGGCATATTTCTATGTGGGGATTGCTTTGATTTAAACTAGCTAAATGGATCTGGACACAGGGCAATTGTTAGAGAATTTAGGGTACTTTGGGGTCTTTTTTTGATGAGGAGTGCAGGCTGAGAGGTTACAGTGTTAAGGTTGAGCTGCCAAAACTCTGACAACATTAGTCTCATTCGAATAGTGTGTCACGGAGAGCTCTGTGTTCAGCCCCGGGCTGAGGCTGAGCAGGCTCCACAGCTGTCCTGCAGAATCTCTCCCTGGGGAGCCCCACAGGCTCCTGCTGCCTGCGGAGGTGCTGCTTACCATTGTCAGGGCAGGAGATGTGATGTGTTCAGAGAAATGCATAAAAGTACTCCTGGGAGCAAAACAGGCAGGAGATAAACAACTGTTCTCCTTTCAGAACTGCTGAGAAGGTGCAAAGGCAATTTTAAAAAATATTATTATTATTGTTATTATTATTATTATTACTACTATATTTTTATTATTATTATATCTTTATTTGACCATCTATCAATTTTTGTCAGATTTCTTCCCTGTTTTGCATTGTCCTGTCTCCGAATATGTATAATCATGTCATAAATTGACTTGGTTTTCCAAAGGTACTGACATACTTATTTGAAAGTGACTTATGTTAACGAACAGGCTACCAGTGTTTGCACATATTTTTGACAATAGCTGCACTGACTCCCTGTTTGGGAGACTCATATTTGGATATTAGAATTGCCCAGCTTTTGTAAGCTGAACTACTACTGGTAGCAATTTAGAAAACTCTAAATTTTATAGAGAGCCACATATACAGATAACATGCATTCTTAAAAATCTGTACAGCATCATTTGATAGTGTAAACTGATTACCTAATTATAACAATAAATGTTGGTTTATAAATCTGTGAAAATAAGTTTATTCAAAATTGCACATTATAGTTATTTTAAAAGTTAAATTAGCCCTTTTTAAAAATCCTACTCCATAATTAAAATCAGTAAAAAAATATACAGTTGCTTACATTGCCAGGTATATATAAATAATAATTACACTGAAAAATGAAACTGAATCTCAGAATTCTCTCACAGCTAGAGTGGTCAATTGGAGTATTTTTAGTAAATATGATTCCAATAGACACAAGGCTGTCTTTGCTGTCAACACAATCAACCTTCTTGATTTCAACTAATAGGTGGATAATAATAATAATAATAATAATTCTAAATCTTTTACAGAAGTAGAATTAGTATGATACAACATTGCAGTTAGACATGGTGAATATGAATATGATCTCTTCAAGTTCTTATTTCTGTGGTTTTCTAAGGAACAGAAACAAATTTTTAGCTACAGAACAACATAATAGGGAGAGACACTGATTTTTTTCTCACATATAAAACTCCATTATATGCCATTGAATACTTAATTTTACAAATGCAAAATTCTGCAAACCATTATTGTTTTGTTCGAATGGAGAACTATGTGTGTGAAAACCACAATTGCAGTAATATGATATTATGCCATAGACTGAAAAAATACTGTGGAGGATATGTAAGTATCTTCCATTTTCTGAGCATGCAGAGGAGATAACTTCATATCTGTGCCTGTAGACACATGCAGATCCCTATTAGTGAGAAGGAAGTAGCACATGTATACATATTAAGGATAGATTTACAGGTATACCATGGCTAGAAAATGAACTAAAAATTAATTTTCAAAGTAAAATAGAATTAAGTGTTCTAATAATTAATTCTAATTATTATGCTAATAAATAATTCTAATAAATGTTCTAACACACACACACATAAAATCCAGACTAGGGAATGTATTGCAAAATACACTCATGTATTTCACAGAATCACATAATCTTACTTCAGTGTATTAACTCTTATGACAAAGTACTGCATAAAATCATTGTAAATACATTTTGCAAATGTGTCATAAACAACATAATTTCATCACTGTAAATCATAATTGATTAAAACTCTGTGAATGACCCAGATTTGGAGCTGGCAAAAGGGAAGTACCTTCGCTGAACTCAGTGGATTTGAACAGCTTAACTGCTGTCAGTGTCTGCCCCTGTGACTGGAAGCTGTGAAAAACAGTCTATTGTAATATAGAATTGTATATTTATGAGAAACTCCCTGTGAAGAACAGCAGGATGCCAGCTTAGCTGAATGGAGGATCACAGAGGAAAGGCAAAAAGAAAATGTGGAAAGGGCAGAGGCAGGGAGGGTCTGCCCATAAGGAATGTAGAAGGATTATATAGGAATGGAATTGGGAAGACCAAAGCTTGATTTGGCTTGATTTGCAATCGATGAAGGATGCTAATGGCAAAATACTGGTTTATCAGCTGCAAAGAGCAGACCATGAGGGCCCACAGGTAGGTGGTGCAGAAGACTTGCTTTCTAAGCTCATGGACACAGAAAATGTACTGCTCATGATCTGGAAGGACAAGGAGAGTCCAGGAAACCATTAGCTGCTCAATCAGAACTTAGTCCCTGGCAAAACTGTGGTTCAAGTTCTCATGAAGGCCAGTTCATTCCAGTCCAAATCTTTTGTGATTTTCTAAGATTCAGTACTGCTTATACTAAACACATTTTTTTTTTAAATTTTAAATAATTGTAACAAAGTCTTATAAATTAAAACATCACCCCATAAAATTAATTAATGTATGTGACATGCAAGAAATTAAGATATTCTTTGTGTTTAATAGTTAAGACTCTTCTCACTATTGATTGCTGCTTATTATTTTTGGTTTAATTATGTAAAGGAAAACCTTTTTTGCCACTTACTGAGTTTTGAAGTGGTATTTCCTGCTGCCGCCACTCCCTTTTGCTTAATATTTCCATATAATATGAAACAAGAATATTTTAAAATATAATGTCCTAGTATATTCTGTATCTACATTTTTCTTATCTTTCAGGGTAAACATTTTCATTCAGTGTTTCTCCCTTGGTGCTCACCTGTCTTTTATCTAGCTTAGTTCCAGCAAGACTTGTGTATAAGATGCACTGATAATTACTGGCTCTACGTGGAGTTTCTAATCCTTTTAGCCTGGAAGTGCTGAGGTGCTGTAGGCACAAAGCATTTCTTAACTCAAATAAGCATTTAACTTGCTCTTTTGTCTGCTTCCATTTCTGTCCTATTTCCCATTTGCCCAAAGTAATCAATGATACAATAAAAATGAAAGTATTTAATTTTTTTTTTCTAAAAAAGGGGGCTCATAGTCATTGCTGGCTCTTCTGCTCCTCCATCTTTCCTCTCCAGACCCATATTTAATATGTCATCAAGCTATTGCCTTATAAAACCTGTCTTAACACTCTGGGAATGCTTTGAACTGTGAGTCTAAACTTCAAAGGAGATAGAGTTTGTAGATTGATAGAGACAAATTGCTTTAGAGACCTGTATTGAAAGACTTGAATAAAAAAAAAAAATCCCGTCCATGGAATGAAGAAGTGGCAAGGTTTTCAAAAAAGAAATAAAGTTCTAAGAAAGAAATTACCTAGAAAAGCTAGATTCTTGAAGAAACCTGGAGAAGAAGCTGACCTGGAAATACCTACATTGATGAAATTTATCCTGCAATGGAGAGTCAGCTACAGTTCTGCAGAAGTGGAAACAAAAACTGAGTGGTATGAAGCTCGCTCTTTATCACTGCTTCCAATCATTTAAATTAGCTTGGATATTTGATTTCTCCTCTCCTCTCCTCTCTTCCCCATCTGTCTTGTCCATTTAAATAATAGTATGGATAGATTGTGGTTGCACAATAACATTTGCAAAACACTACCAAAAGAGTGCTTATTGCCCTGCATGTTTCAGCGTTATAACACCATTCTCTAACAAGATCCAGTCCTTGTTTGAATCATAGAGCTGTAGAAATGAGGGTGTCACTGTCTCAGTCACAGAGCAGATTTGTCTGGAAAATAAAATTAAAATATCCTAAAAACACAAAAGACTGCCATGGTGTGGAATGTGTGACTGATGATGTGACTGTAAAGCAATGCTGATGTGTATTTATAGAAATCATTAAGAATGACACAAACCTCTGCCAGTGTAGCTCTTGATGGTGGAACTAGTAGATTCCACTATCCCAAGATGTTTATATATTCCTAGCTTGCATCTCGTTAGAAGTCTCTGATCTTATTTCAATTAAAAGTTTAGTCCTTAAAAATAATAAAGATGGCAGAATGAAGACTAGAATTTATTTCATACTCTTCTTTGCTTGTTGTGCTGTGATTCACCATCATAAATGTTTGCTTTTGTTTGAGACTTCCAGATGTTTACTTCCCTCTGGTGAGCTCAGCAAAACAAAGACTTGTGGCAGGAAGATTTTGTGATCAGTGAGTAGGGTTGGCCACCTGTTGTTTAATTACTGTGGTTATTTGGTCACTGTTTATAATTAAGTTCAGTTTATAAAAGACTAATAAACTTTAAATTAAATTCAGTCGAGTTCTAGATGTCAGTAAAACAATTTGTCACACTTTCTACTGCTGGGCTACTGATTATCTACCAGACATAATAGCCATGTTTGAAGTCTACACTTCCTGGTCAACTCTTCACCTTTTACCTTACTTCTCAGCGGAACTTTGATATGATTCAAAATTTTAATTTTAAAATTTATAGCAGAGTATCATTTCAATTGATACATTTCATTTTTGTTAATATTTATCTTCACTGAGTCATTCAGAGTTGTCTGGGTTTTGGTTGTTTTTTGCCCAAAGGAGGGCGATGTAGATGGTGAAGGGCCTTGAGAGGAAGCCTTATGAGGAGCAGCAGAGGTCACTTGGTTTGTTCAGCCTGGAGAAGAGGAGACTGAGGGGAGACCTCATTGCAGCTACAATGTCCTCGTGAGGGGCAGCAGAGGGGCAGACACTGATCTCTGCTCTGTGGTGCCCAGTGACAGGACCTGAGGGAATGATCTGAAGTTGTGTTGGGGGAGTTTAGGTTGGATATCAGGAAAATGTTCTTGCTCCAGAGGCTGGCTGGGCACTGGAACAGCTCCCCAGGGAAATGGTCACAGCACCAGCCTGACAGAGTTCAAGAAGTGTTTGGGCAATGCTCTTGGGCACATGGGGTTACCCTTAGGACTCATCTGCACAGGACGAGGAGTTGGACTTGATGATCCTCCTGGGTCCCTTCCAACTCAGCATATTTTGTGATTTTATGATTATTTTCATTTCCTTTATTTTTATCCTTAAATATAATATCATCTTGTCATATCATGGCTTCAGAATCTTGTATAGACTTTTTACTCAGTAATGACCCTCCCAATAAGGTTTACCTTTTCAGCTCCAATAGTTTCATTTCTCAGTAGCCACACAATCAGATTCCATTGTGTGAGCCTTCTCATGAGTAGTAGACATGCATGTTTTTAATAGAGTTTTTTGTTTTGCAATTTCTGATTTTATTTAATAGACACGATTTAAAAATATGGATTGAACCCATTTTATAAAGGACTACAGTGCAAAAGCTGCTTTATCAGGCTCAGATCATGTAGAGTGCTAGAGGTATACATGTGTATGAAGCTGAATGTCTGAAAATTAGCCAAATACAGATCAGCACTAAGAAACTTCTTCCATTTAGTCTTATTTTCAGTGAAGGGTATCTCAGACATATGTTCTACAGTTTCTAAGGCTGCTGCATTTGAGTAAATATCATTGTTTGACTTGGTTGTACTATCTATGACCAGCTGTAGAGGTGGAAAAAAACCCCCAAAAAATCAAAAACATGTCTCTATTGTATCATTGACAATTTTGATACAGTTTATAAAGCTTGTAGATATCTTATGTTCTTATAGTGGGTAAAAAGCCTTTTTATAAATATAGTTTGCTTCTATGATTTATTTATTAGAGTTGCCACGCAGAATACTTGAAAGCTATTGTGATGATGGAAGGACTATTCAATGCAGACTAAGTAGGATTCAGATATGAAAATGTAATTGCTGTAAAAGAGAATTACACAATATGCCCACCCACTATTGAGAGGTCCTTTAACCTCAAAGTGTTTAAAGGCTCATCCCAATCATGCAAACTGAAGTTGCTGCCAAGTCATGTGTTAAACACAAAAATGACATTGGAGGAGTCTGCCAGGAGTCCTTTGAGACAAGTGAAACATTGTAGATTTCCAAGAAAGCAAGTACATGTATCTTTTAAAATAGGTAAAGCCAAATGAAAACTTTCCATTTAGCACTGAAATGCCCTGAGGAAGGCTGAGCCTGAACAAAAGAGGTGAGCATGTGGAGCTCTGCACAGGCTATCCCACAGCATTTTGGAAGGCACAGTCTTTGAACATAAGCGAAGACAAACACAAGCAAGACTGCAGCCAACACAACATGCTGACACCAGCTTAACCTAGAGTGCAGGACTGTTTATGCTTCAGATGACTAATTATCATAGATAGAAGAGTACTTAAGTTATACAGAGGTAGCCAAGCTTTAAAAACATCACAGTGAAGCAAGAAAGTGAACTACAAGAATTTGTAAGTAATAAAGTGAAGAACTGAAGTGTCAAGGAGATTTTTGCTGAGAAATAACAAACCACAAAGCCAGCTATAGGTACCTCCACAGTAAATACCAGGCAGTGATACTCACAGACTTTCTTTTAAATTCAGTTACTTTCTGTAATACTGTACAGAAAATAAGGATGGAGAAGGCATAAAGGCAAAGAAGAGAAGTTGTGAGATGAAGTTCAGGAAAGTACAGATAAAAACAAAAGACCTCTGTTACACTTCTCACAGATACTTTGTAATATATCATGTTAGCTTTTTTTTTTGTGTACCTAAATTTGCCTCCATGTATTCTTAACAGAAAAAATTTGAATATTTCATAAATGAGATGACACTAAAGCCTACCAGAGACAGAATTTTCTGACTAGTGTCACTCAAATTTATGAAATAATCAAACTTTTCTCACACAGATGAAGCAAAGGTGCTACGCATGTTTTATTGCATGCATTATATAAAGTGTTGATCTGCTGTGACCTATCCTTTTGATCCTTATTAAATACCTTTTGAACTACTCACAGACCACCTAATAATGCAATTGGACAGATGAAGAAAACACTTCTAGACAGTTAACTATGAGTGGGATGGAATAAATATATTTTGCAAGAATTATCAGCCCATCAGCATTTTTACAGCTGTTAACTGCCTTCAATTGGTAGATAATTGAAACCTAAAACTGAGGAGGGAGGTTTCTCTGTGTCTTTTATCCTCCAGTGGAAAGAATTATTTAAAAAAGGTCTAAGTAGATCCAAAGTCTTTGCCTGACCTTGGATATAAGAACAATGACTAGAGGACTAAAATCTGATACTCAGATAAAAGGCTAATCTAAAGTATGAGATTATCTTGAAAATAGTGGTTTTAGGATTGGAAAAATCACTCTCTGAATGTTCCTTAGTGGCTAAAGAAAGAGTAGGCTTTGAGACCCTAGCCATATCTGAATTTTAAAGAATCAAAATTAGATTTCTTGAAATTTCTGAAGATTAATTTGAAATAATGCCACACTTTCCTATCCCATTCTGAAAATATAGGTGTTTTCCTCACATTAAAATATATTGCTGTCACTCATAGGGTCATTTAATCAAATAGCCAAGAACAATCCCACGAGAACTATGCACCACACTTTTCAACATGGATGTAAACAAAGTTTCAGCTGCAACAATTCTTTTAGCTTTATATGCTCTGTTGGTACAAAACAACCTTTCAGTTAAGTTGGCACTATGTACACATTAGGCTGCCTGTCTGCTTTTTAGTCCAAATGGAGTTCGGTTTATATTGTAATTATCTTAGAAACTACATTTTTTAACAAAATACTTACCTGGCTTGCAGTGTGAATCACATATAGTTTGAAATAGTTTTCATAGTTCTTTCACATCTAAATCAGTATATTTAAATCAGAGAAATGCATTGACATCAGAATATGCTCTTCATGGTTATTGTTAGTTCTGAAAACCATTGCAAAATAAAGATTGATTATACCATTTTCAAATCTAGGCTTAGAAGTGGAAATGAGCCTAAACCCATAAGCAACAACAACAAAAAAAATAGAACAAACAAACAAACAAAAAAAACCCAAAACAAACAACGGAAAAGAGAGAGAAGGAAAAAAAAGATTTGTTTGGTAAAATGCAATTTTTTCTCTCAATTGCCTTTTATTTGTACCATGGGTCAGAAGAAATAAACTGTGTCTGAATACTTCTGATACATTTTAAGTTAATGATGTGATAGAATGAAAAATGTTGATGAGCATTAATTGAGAAGCCCAGCTCTGTATACCATTTTCAGATCTGTATTTTGCAATTGATAAAATTAATCCAAATTCTTTTATCTGTATTTCTTGAGCTTCTTATGGCAAGGTGCCTTTTAGATTTGGCATGGAAAAAGTGTAACAGACCATGTGAATCTGAGGCTAAGGAGAGCTATTTTCATTCTTCTATTCTGTGCTGGCAACTACAAAATTCAGGGCAGATTTTGCCATTTTGTTAATAGATTTTATTGCAACCATTCACTGCTTCATGGCACACCCACTGTTCTTTAGTCTACCAGATCATTATTTTAAAGTATACAAATCTTTATGTAAATATGATTGAATATGCTATATTTTGTTTCTAAAAGTAAAGATCACTTACCAGGAAAGAGCAGACATCTTTATTTAACTTACTAAATCATTTAATGGAGTATTTAATAAGATAAGCATTTAAAACTACCTTCCTGTTTACACTATTACAAGGGAAGATTAATTGAGAGGTCATGATTTGATTAGTTTCTTTTAATTGGTAACAGATTATAAAGACATGCAGATTCCCAGGCAAATTGACTGGCAGGTCCTTTCTTCAGACCCCAGTGCAAGGCGTGCAATATTAACTTTCTGCAAAGCATTAAAACTGTGGCTGGCTGTGCACTTTTTGGGGCTTAACACTGGTGCTTGCCTTTGAAAGTGAATCCAGGGTGATACCCAGCAATGGAAAAGTAGTAATTCACACTTTCATCAAAGGCACTTACACAAATGCTATTTTAGCCCTGTGCAATTAAAGGAAATTAAAAGCATAATTCATGTTTTCCTTGACAGACTTTGGCAAATACTCAGTGAGGTGTATTTGAGAAATTAGGCCATATATATAGAGAACACACGCAAGATGTGTTTAGCTTAATTACTGTGTTATTCTACCTGGTTATAGGAAACTCACTGAGCCATGGCAAAGCAGAGCTCTCTGCAAGTATCATTTGGCTCACAGCCCTGGAAAATTATATACAGACCTAGACAACGGAAAAGCATGGTAGACAGAAAGGGTAGTTACTGACTGGGGGGCAAGCTCAGCTTGGTACTGCTGAAATTAAATGTTTTGGGGCATTGCAGTGGAAAATACGGGAAAAAAGAGAATTCAAGATTTTCTTTTTCATGTAACATAAATTTTCATGTTTCTGCAAAGCACTTTGGAAGATGCCTGCCCACTACATTCTAGCTATTGTGGAACTATGTTAGAAAATACTAATAATCTCATAAATCATTAGGAAAACTTCAGTTTCTAGTGTCTTTGAAGCTAGTGATCATTATTCATAATGCCTGAAAAGAAAAAGCACTGTTAAATCTTAGTCCAGCACTATCCTCAGTGAATGACAGCTTTTCCTGAGAACTTTTTTAGCCATCTAAAGGGTGTGAGACAAAAGCAAAGTTTCTAAATGTCCTGAAATATCTGTCAAACTTTCTGCTTCAGAGGAAATTTTTTGCCTGAGTGCACTCACAAATTTGCATCAGAAAACTGTTACGGTGATTTTCTTTTAACTTAATCATGATCTGAACCTTCAGCAGTTGACATAACAGAATATGTCTTTTAACTGGATTATGAAGAGTTATTTTGTATTTACTGTGTGAGATATAGGCAAAACCATATTGATATTTTTCACTGATAAGATTTTGAGCCTTCACCAGCCTAACTGTGTACTCCTGTAACACATTATTGCTGGTAGCAGGCCACAGGCTTTGTACTGAGCTGGTCAGGCCTGAGGACTGAGGCTTTTCAGATTTACCTGTCTACACTTGCATTGCCCGACCTGCAGCTTTCTTTTTTTTTCTTGGTTTAGCTGAAATAGATGGGTTTTTTTTCATCTAATCAGGTGGCTGTGGTTGGTCTAGTTCACCTTTGCTTTCTGGGGTTAGGCCATGACAATGCAATCATTGTCTGGGGTTAAAGTATGACAATGCAATCATAGTTTTATAGAGGTTGTACTGACAAGTAATTCTTTTGTGCAGAATGAGATATTTTCAGCGTTAACACTGATGTCATGTGGAGACATTCAATCCTAGCACAATATCAGAGACCTTGAGAGACAGAGAGGCAGGAGGCAGAGCACAGGAGTTCAGGGCTGGGGTGAGAAAAGGTGGGTACCAGAGATGGCTGAAAACTCACTAGTGGTCAGTGGAAGAAATTCCAACCTGCATCTGGCCAAAGTTTGTCTTAGGGGAAACAAAGAGAATAAAAGAACTGAGTAACATCTGCAAAATTCACCATATTCGGTAAATTCAGATGTAACATGGAGTTAGAGAGCAATGCAGAACGGGAAGAGGTGTAGCAAACTGCCCAAATGAATCACAGAGTAACAAAGAATAAACAATTGACATACACATCATCTTCCTGTCAGTGAAAATTCTGGACAACTCACCATGGCATCACCCCAGCACCAGGCTCAACCACCGACCTGGGATTCAGAAGAGAAGGGGTAGGTGAGTCCACCACCAGGAAAAGGGATAGAAATGAAGAAGTATCTAATATAAGAATTTAAACTGTTTTACTATTATTATTATTACTGTTATTATTATTATTCATTACAGAAGTATTAATTTCTTCATTTTCTTTTTCTCCTGCTATAATAATTTTATCTGGGCTCATAGTGATTCTTGAATAGACTCTTGGGATTTCAATTATGCTAACAATAAATTATCTGCTTTATATGTGAGGCATGTTTCCTCTTTTCCCATAAACAAGATTCTGAGCACAACAGTAGAAATAAAATATGCTAGACTAATAAACAATGTTTAATAAATTACAGATGTTTGCCATTAGCAGATTATAGCACATGAGAAAAAGAGAAACAGTAATACATCAGAGCACACAACTAGCAAAGTGTTATTATGTGAAAAACTTTTAAATATCCCCCAGTTTATTAAGATTTACTAATGAACACTACTCAGCAGTCTCTGATATCAGAAGTCCTACCTCAGACAGATGCATATTGACTTCTTTGTTTTGGAATCATTGGGATTTGTAATCAATGGTTGCATGCGTGAGTTTGTCAGTGCTGAGTGCTGCATGGATGTCATTCTAAATATAAATAGTAATAACAGATATTATTAATTTTTCATGTCACATGATAGTAGATTGAGAATAATTTGACTTGTGTTCATGCAAGTTTTTGAGTTATGTAAATATGTGTTTGTGCAAGGGATTTTCTGGCTGTTGGAGAAGTGGAGATACTGGTAAGAGTAATTATTTTTTTGTTCTTTACGATGTGACTTATGTCCTCCTGTTTGTAGTCTGGCATATAAAATAATATATATTGCACAAGTCAGAGCCATTTTCTTCCTTTGAAGGTTGGATAAATATTTATTTATTCACTTCACTTATTTTATTGTGAGAAATAATAGTGACACATATTTTTAATTGATAAGATAAGCCTCTATTACTCTGGAAGCCAAAAATGAAATATTGGGACACTATGTGTGCAGTAAATCCTGTCAGCTTAGAAACTAAGAGAACCGTATAATAAAAATAAAAACTTGGCATTTAATTTTCTGGGTTTTTTTGGTCCTTACTCTGCAACCTCATTATTTCCAGACAAAACAAATAATTAGTTCACACTCTTTCTCTGGCTGCTGCTTGGGCTTTCCAGCAGGATGCATTTTGATCAAATCATGATATTATTACACTTACAGCCACTGATTGAAGTGATTGTTGAGTGAGCTGAGAACAAAGCTACCCAGCAAGAAAAACTGAACTTGTGTATTTGATTCCAAAACCTACCATTCTGCTATTAGCTATGTGCCCATGACTTCACTGGGTGATACAATCAGTGCTTGCTTTCCCTTTGAAGTGGCATCAGACTTTTTCCATACTGGTCAGTCAGTGTATGAAAATTAATTCAAAACACATTAGAAACTTTTTTTTTTTTGTAAGAGCAAGTCCATTCTGCTAAACATTTGTAAAGAAATCAGAAAGTGAAATATCTTAACTTGAATTTAATATCAAGAGAGCACTTTAGTTCATGGTCTGACTGTGACCTCACAATAGTTTGACTACAATGTCATAAAATAAAAATAAAATTGTTTTGAAAGGATATATCTGCTTCACTGAATTACAGACTTAAGAGTGACACTTAGGGGAAAGAAAACTTTCAAAATAATACAGTATTATATTTCTGTCATTTGAAATTTTTCTTCGTGGATGTTTATTCTACAACACAGAGTATATAGAAAGTCTGTGACAACTATATTTCTAATTTAGATGCTAAGTGTGTTGCCTAAAATTAAGTGAGAACAATCTGGAACAAACTCTCTGGATTGCTATAACTGCACTGGAAGACGCTTTAAAAATTGTACTTCTATAGCTTGAAACTAAGCCAGTAAGAGGAAAGATATGTTATCTTAGAGACTTTCCTGCCTTGGATGAGATAGAAACCAGGAACAGTTTTTACTTTAATGATGATATACCCATTTTTGCAAGAATTTGAAGCTTGACATCATTGTCCTTGCCAAATTTCTGTAGGGATGGCTACATTCTAATTTTATGTATTTCTCTCCAAGTTCTGCTTGGCATCACACGCACCTTCTTGCTATTGCTAACACTACTATGTCATAGAATACTACTATCCTATTATAAGTAGATTTGAAATTGCTTTTGAATCTTCTCATCAGCTGCCTTTCTACTTAAGAATCAAGGGATAATGATAGATTCCTTTGCAGGCAATAAAGCATTTTAATGAAACACTCTAAACAGATTGCTTATCCCACAAGAGTGTATCTGCCTGCTGTGTCTGTGCATGTTCATAAATAGAAGTAGTCAGATACAGTTATTTTACCTGGCTCTTGTATGTCAGCCTCTCCCGGATTTTCATTGTTTTGTGGCACTTTTCTTATTTTAGCTTTACAGATGGATCACCTTTCTTATACTTTTTGGTAACTGCACTAATACAAACAGTGGTATTGGATCTATGAACTTGCCAGTGTATAATAAGGTAGAACCTTCCTGATTCAAACATGTGCATCTTACAGGGACCCACCAATCTATATGACAACAAACTGTAATGCAGAGTTATATATTTTCCTGTGCCTTGTCACAGCTAATGCAGATATTTCAGGTATACCTCCACATTCAGGCCTGAGTTTGCATGCTTGTTCTTTGAAAGAATTAAAGTGTGTTTGTTCTTGTCCAATTGGAATAAACTAAGATACCAGTTGGTCCACTTGTCTATTTTTTTTTTAAATAATCTAATAAACAAGAAGATTAACAAACTGCCTGGATACTCTTATGTTTGGGATTCACCACATCTTCAAGAATATTTAGCTACAGGATGGTGGTTGGAGTGGAAAGGTATAAGGAGACATTTTGAAGGAGCCTTAATATCTTAGTAAATTATGAAAAAAAATAGGAAACTATAATTTTTTCCTCTCTGGCTCTTGTACCTGGTCCCTCTGGGAAATTTAATGATATTTCCCAGCTGGAGCTTGTCCCTTAAGAGTTCAGCCCAAAGCAGCCCTGAACTAGGAGACCTGCAAGCACCTAAAAAGTTTGGAAAACATCGGGAAAACTTTGGGAACCATAAGGGTTCAGTACTTAATAAGTGTGGGTACATGAATCACAGGTTTCGCATTTATTTCTTTCAAGTAAAATATATTTTTCCTTGTACAGTGAAGTACTTTTCCCAAGAAACACTGAAATGCCTTTACTGGATAATTATCCAGTGAGAAAAATTAAATTATATGGAGAGACTCACAGTACCTCAGTGGAAATGGATCAGGCCCAATCCCTTATAAAATAACCAAGTTTTTTCTTTCTGTACGGTATCTATTTCTGGTTATTTCCTTGAGATATACTATTCCAAAAATGACTTTCACTTTGTTATAACCTGTCCAAATTCTAAAAATAATACAACCTGGAGTGAGTTAGCCAGATAAGTAATTAACACACTAAGCCAGGAAATCAAATTAAGAAGCCACTGCCATAAGGAACTCAGAGTGTCAGGACACTTGCAGACCAGACACAACAGATGGTAATTGTCTAAATCCTTTAATTTCATTGTTCAGTGACACAATATTGAAATAAATGTCTCTCACGCATATCCCTACAGTTACAGATATCCCCAGTGTTTAAAGACACTGCTAATTCAGTCTTTCATTCCCCTCTAGTCCATGGTTTGAGTAATTATTTCTGATGAAATGTTACTAAAACCCTCTCTGAACTAGTCTATGGCTACTTCAGTGCTGCAGCCTTTGTCTTGTTCCTGCTCCCCTGCATGTCAGAGCTGTCTGCTCAGCCCAGCAGGATGGGGCTGGGATCCTAATTCCATGGTGCTGACATTGCAGCATGCACCAGGTTTGTGTAAACCAGATAGAAACATTAGGGAACACTTCCTGGAGCACAAAAAAAATGGCCAGAAACCATCCTGAAAAGATTGTCAGCAGTGAGTCTGAGAGAATCAGGTGCTGAAAAAGGTGGCATACACATGACAGAGAGAAGGAAAAAAGAACAAGAAAGCCAACAGAATAAGTCACTCAGAACTAATAGGTCATATTGTAAAGTACTAATGCAGTGGATCACCAGAAGAGCAAAAGAAATATTAAAGGGTCAAATCTGATGGACATGTCCAATGTGTGTACATGAGTTGTTCCTAATTAACAGACTCTAAGAGGGTGGGCAGGGAGAGTCTGCTACAGAGAAAAACTTAGGCTGACTCCTTAGACACTTCTTTGCAATTATAAAATGAAAAGCTGCTGAACACTTACACCAGTAATCAGTTGGGAAAAAAAGTTGATATTAATTTTATAATACAAAAGATAATGCACCCAGCATGAGGAAGCAAAATTTTAGGCCTCATTATATAAGATGAAGTTAATAAACTTCAGAAGACTATGTCTGCCAAGGGACTTGGTATTATTACCTTGTTATAGTCAGTGTAAACAACCCTATCTGATAACGTGTAAGCAGTAGGTCATTTATTCTGAAGACAAAGAAAGACAGAGTGGACTGAAAGAAATTTTATGATATAAAAAGTAAAGAAGGCTTTCTCACATGGCTGAAAAGCCCTTGTTACAAAACTAAAAAGAAAAAAAAAGAGAAAACAAATTTATTTGATTCCCTGGAAGAGTAAATATAGTGGTTAGAAATTGAAGGAGATTGTGTAAAAGAGCTCTGGAAGGAAATAGAGTAGTCGGATACATACAACTGGAAAGTAAAGAGAGAAAGAAGGAAGAAAGAGTGAGACGAGAGTGAGAGAAGGAAGGAAAGATGGAAATGAAAGAGAAAAATGAAAAAGAGAGAGAAAGAACGAGAAGAAAAGAAGACAAGAAAGAAGGAAAATCAAGTATTAAGAGAAAGAGAAAAGGAATTAAAAATAAAAGCTAAATAGGAGGAAATAAGAGAAATAGAAAGAAAAAGAAAAAAAGGACAAGAATGACAAAGGAAAAATTATTTTTAGAGTTTAGCAACAGTAATGGTTTGTTACTGAATGGAGATGACAATGATATCCAGTGTTGCAGTTATCTTCTATAAATATTTCTGTCCTGTATTTGGAAAGTAAGATGACACACTTATTAGACAAATGTGGTGCTTTCCAGATAAACCACACTTACAGGGAGTTAACATTTTAAAAACACCCGATTAAACCATTCATTGACACCACCAGGGCTGTAGAAGATCTATTAGTGGCTGGGGTTAATTTGCACATATATTTTGCAACATCCAGAGGCATTTAGTTGGAGTACTTTACATTAGAAAGAATGTAAAAGTTAAGTCACATCTGGAAAAATGCAGGCAATCAAACCATGGTGACGCATAGGGTCACTCTAAGCAAACATCACTGCATTTGCAGTTTGTTGCAATGAAGCAGCTTTGGTTAGAGAGATGGATAGCTCATTTTTGTGGTTTTTCTAAAGGAGAAAGATCCCCTTTAGCCTGTATTTTGTGGCAAGGATTTTGTGTGGGTTCAATGCAACTATTCATGGTAGATGCCCCAACAGATGGTGGGAAGGCAATTACAATACATCCAAAGCAAATTCTAATTAAAATGTAGGTATTTTAATTTCAAATCTGTTTAAATGTGTGAAAAACAGAGAAAAATGTTGAAAGTTTAGAGCAGCATTCTTGTTAAAATTTGACTACCTTCATGGAAGATTTATTTGTTTTTGAAAAAAATCTTAGCTCTAACTTTTTACTCTAGGTCTAAGACTTGTTAATATGGGAAACTGAGAGGAATTCAATGACATTAATATCCAAAGATTTGAAGATCAGTATTTTATGGGCACTTTTCCAGGACTGAAGGTTTCTCTCTTCATTTTGGGCATTACAATTCATCAAGGCAATAATGCTTGCAACTCCTTAGTGTGTGGATTTATGGCATTGTTGTCAAAACATTTGCAGAACGATCACAGGAGAGTGCATGAAATGGTTTCAGGATGATTTGTCAGAGCCCAGAGAGAAGCTGTCAATGTGCTGCCACCTACAGAAGCAGTAGTTCCTAACGAGCTTTCAGAATGACAAGAGAGTTGACCAAGAATTCAGCACTCTCATCAATTATCTGAAATGGTACGTAATTAATAAGAGTTCACAGATGACATGAAGTTGACACAGTGGAGAGAAGCAGGAGATGGAATATCTGTATCCAGAGATGCAGCTTTCCTGGCAGTACCCCTTCCACAAAATGCTTTGTAAGCTGTAAATACAAAGCTACACACCTGGAAAGATTGAATGTGACTGACATTACCCATCATTGTATCCTGGTCTCTTCCAGGGGGTATCATGGAAGAAAGCATAAAATCACTGCAGCACAGAGGTTCCATAAAAACTGACCTATTCTTGACTTTATTTATAGAAAAACCATCTATAAGAGTGAAGAGAGAAGTATTTTCTTTCTGTATACTTTACAGGAACACAATTTCCATATTTTCATGTTCAAAGTTTTAAAAGGCTTATAAACTATGAACACCAATTAAGAAAACAGAAAAAAAATTATTTCAATGGCTGAAGAAATCCCTTAATTGAAAGATGCAGAAAGAGAGAATTAATGTGAATATAACCTTAATTTAAAGTGCCTGCACACCTTTAAAGAAAAAAATAGTGAACATCATTTGACTCTTGTTAGAAGCTAGAAAGGTATGAAACACCCCATACAGTTAGAAATTCAAAACAGAACTCCTTGATTTTGATTTATAGCCTACACAGTTTAACTGTGAGTGATTAACTATAGGTGAAAGTACCAAAAAAAAAAAAAAAAAATCTTAAATTCTCTGTTGGACTGGATGGTTTTTTATTTGGTGGAATTTAATTAAATACCACTTACTTGATTCAGACAATTGATAATTACATCAAACATAGAGACACCCAAAGAATAATACTTGAAATTAGTATCAGAAACTATTCAGGGCCATTTTTGTGTTTGTTTTTATTTGTTCTTGGTTTGGTTTGGATTGGTTTGCTTTGGTTTTATTTCACAAGTCTGAAAGCCTCTGTGTGAATAAGGGCAAGGGACAGTCTACAATTTACAGTTACAGTAAATACAACAAAGATTCTTTAGAACTTAAATTTAGTAAATCAAGCAAATATTTCCTTCTCAGAAATATTGCAGCTGTGGGCACTGACAGTATTTGGTCACATATGTACTCCCATATTTATAATACATATTTGACATAATAAAATTAATTTATTTCATATCCTATTTGTTTATTTACTTGTTTTAAATAGCAATTGTTGATCTTTTCTCTGCTCTAGGATATACAAGTCCTTTTCAGAAGACCATTAAAATTACTGTGGTAGGCTCTGAAACCTGTAGTCATCTCATGCTTGCTTTCTTCACTACAATTACTACTACACTACAACATATTTATTTAAATGTGTTCTTTTCTCAGATGCAGCAAAATAATCTTCAGAATAAAAAACATATTCTGCTCCCTTTTATGCAATATTTCTGTAATCCATTTATTCAGTAATATTTTGATGTTTGCAATTACAAGATCTAAATTTAATCATTAAAGCACGGACAAAAATTACTCTCCCTGCAACGGAAACTTTATAAGTGCAACTTTTAAATTTATTTTTGTCTTAATTACTCTCTGTTTAGTTTTAGTTTTAATACTCCCACTCTAGAAGTCTTTAAGAGTATGCTACCATCTTCTGGAAAGAGATGAAAATAGAGCTTTTAACTATTTAAGATTAAGCAGATTTGTGTTATCATCATCAGTTGCTGACCATATGCTTGTACTTTCCAAAGCCCATCTGAGATTTTTCTCAACAGAGATAATATTTTAGAAAACAAAAATATTAAGATTTAACCATGTGTGTTTAAGAAATCTCCAGGAGGGAGTTTTTTCCTTCCTCCCTTTAAACTGCACCTCAAATTATACAATTATTGACATTTTAAGGCTCATTAACAATTTACTTGCACAGCATGAAATCTTTAGAAATGAAGTCAACTTTGCTGTAAAGGACCCTCATTTCATCAGCTGAAATTCAGAATTCAGCTCTTTTCATATTGCATTTAACATCAGCCTAGAAAGCAAAGTTCATGTCACATCCAACACTGCACAGATTTCCAGTAAATGTATCCAAGCTTGTGGGTTGGCCTGTTACAGAGATAAGGCTGTTTATGAAGGTCAGTCCTGAGTGCTGAGGGACTAAATTTTAGTAACGCAAGCCAAAAAAGCAAAACACTTTTTGGATTAAATGAACCAATGTAGTGGCTGCAACTGAAACCACATCTTGTTTTGAAATTAAAAGTTCTGCTCTATATTAGAAAAAAGACATACTGAGAAGTGTAGCCCTGGTATTGGTGCTTCCCATATTTCACATTCTACGTCCTGAATATTTTACAGGACACTTCTTAGAAGTTTTTTGCTAAGAAACAGCATTCATAAAAGGCTCAAAAATCTTTGATGTGGAATTTAACCATTCTTTTAATTATGATTTTCATTAGTAGATTGCACAAGCCACAGCAGTTCTAGATCTCATTACTCTCATAAATGCAGGTCACTGAATTGGGTTTTTTTGAGATATTTGCTGTAAGAATATGCATCCTGGAATATAATGGCAGGAGTTGTATTGAAAGATCTGCATAGTGAACTTGGAAAAGAAACTCTTTTGAAACTACGGTGGGAACCTATTATCACACTCTAAGATGTCTGTTGAAATTAGACTGGTTAGGTTACCTTAAGGGAAAACAAGACTTTAGAAAGACAGATACATGTTTAGACTTTCAAGAAAGAAATAAACATTAAAAATTAGGTGGTCATATTTCTGCTTTCAGTATTTCTTCACTTCCTGTTTGAACTGGCAAAGTGGGGCAGCTAGTGAGGAAGAGAAAAAAGTAATTTTTGTTAGTCTATACTTTTTATTTTGCATGTTTTGTATTTTCAAAGTCCAAAGAAAACATTGAAAAAAAAAAACCAGCCTAGTAGTGCTTTCTGCAGGATGGTTACTTAAGTTTTTTCTGTCTTTGGTGTATGAGAAAAGAAGAAAATATGGACAGATATTCCCTTTCACCTGATATTTCATGATTTTTTTTGCCTGTTTTTTTTACATTCATGACCCACAAACAATATAGTAAGTCAGCATCCTTCCTTGGCTCCTGCTGGGTGACTTTCACAAGGCAGAACAGAATATTGCAATGAAAATCTTTGGAGTTTATTAATTGAAATTTCAGTATTTTCTTTTGAAAATTTGGGGTTTGTACTTAAAAAAAAATTGCTTGTCATAGGACTAAAAAAATATTTTATTTTCAGAATAGGAAATATGCAGGTAAGCATAATTACAAATGCTATAGGGACTAATATATAAACTACATGAAAATTTAGAATAAATGGAAGATAGCTTATTTCATTCAAGTAAAATTCAGATTTTAAGCAGGTGCAATATTTCCATTAGCTGAGCTGAGCAACTTAATAAAAAAAGTAAATCCACATGGCTTTTCTCCCTTTTCCTGTTCTCAAATGCTTCAGTGTCCTGTGCACTTGTTCATCTCACTGCAATTTGTTTATTTAATTATTTTGCAATGAATATTTTCAGGGATGGTTGTTCTCAGTGCTTTAACCTTATAAATCATGTGGCATTCTGTCTGTTTAGCAGGACAGGTTTTATCCTGAAACACTGAAGGAGAATACATGTTCTAGAATGGAAATTTAGTAAGTTTTGGTTATTATCTTTGAGCTGATTTCTAAGACACTGACTCTAGTTGAACTGAAGCTCTAGTGTTTAATGTTTGGATTAACTGAACATGCAGTGATCATGAACAAACAAATGAAAACTCATTCTGGGAATGACTTGAGCACCAGCAGAAAAAGTATTCTCATTATAGCCCCAGATGTAATGGCATTCATCCAGGACACTTGGCTTAGTAAATCAAGTCTTGCAAAAACATCAAGGGACTTTTCATGATCACATCATGGGAACTGCTGCATGAACTAAGGTAGGATGGCTGCTTCAAGGACATGCCTATACAAACATTCCTTCATTTTTAAGATTGCTATGCCACTTATTGAAAGAAAACTCCTATTGGTATATATATTTTTTTTGCATGACCATGTATTTTTTATGTTACCAGGTAAATAACACTGTTGGTTTGAATATCACTTTACTGGGCTACCCATGTGTGCTTTCTTGCACTATTAAAGTAACAGAGTCCTGGTTTTGACATACCTGTACATCCCAGTGTGTTTTTTTCCCCAAAACATCATTATTCTTGACTTTTCTTTACAATGTATTTCAAATTTTACAATCAAGGGATAGTTAGGAGGAATTAGATTTGAGGAAGTGTAAATAACAGTCTACTTCTGAAAGAGTAAAAAAGAAACAATCTCATTCATATTTTCTTCAACAGACAGTCACGTTAACTTCACTAAAATTATTCATGTGTTAAAAATTGTATCAATGTTATGGGAATGAACACTTTTGTTGATAAGCATAATAAGCATATTACGGACTTGGTTATGCTTTCTAGGTATTAATGAAATAGAAACATTCATATATATGCTTTTGCCTTATTCTTCCAAAATTAGGTTGAAACTGTTTTACTGGTTCAAAAATAAAGGCAAAAGCAGTTAGAAGAGGAACAAATTGAATGACTAAGACCAGCAAAAATGGAAAATTATTATTTTCAAGTCATGACGCAAGGAGAGGGAATAACTACAAATGCATTAGAAAGGGTCCTGAAGTAAAAATATTTTTTAAAAAAGTTTCATTTTGTAATGAAAGAAGATGTCACGTAGTGTAAACACTGGTGTACCAGTATACAGCATGGTCTTCCTTCATAACACTTTCAGCTAAAATGACTAAATATGTGCATTATGATGTCAAAATCCCAGGCGGATGTTAGCCCCATGCACCATCCACCAACACATGTGCGTGATCTGTGTCAGCATTCCCCTTGCTCGGGAAAAGCAGCCACTTCAGCCTGGATTGCTTTAGTACCAGCAGGGGATCTATTTATTCCAGTTCCTTTGTACGTCAGTGCTTGGGCTGTTAGCTTGGGAGACTTGGGCGTGGTTCCTGCTTGGGGGTGTCAGATCAACTGTGCCTCAGTTGCCTGAGTAGAAAACAGCGACACAGCCCCTCTCTGCAGGAAGGTTGCAAGGCTGAATGCACTCAGGTTTGCTGCTGAAGGTACAGTGACTGTCAGGGCTGCAGGGGCTCCTCAGTGAATGGCCTGAAGGGAGTCAGACAAGGCTCTTTCTACCTGATGTGATGCACAGGCACACAGTGAGGGGGTACAGAGAGAAAAGGCAAGATAGACAAAAGCAAAGGCTGCTTCTCATTTGGTTTCAAATGTTTCAAATTTGCATCACTAAGCAGCTTTTTACACAGGCGGATTTAAATAGGACAAGGGGGAATGGTTTTAACTACAGAAGGAGAAAATTAGATTAGATGTTAGGAAGATATTCTTTAGTCAGAGAGTGATGAGGCACTGGAAGAGGTAGCCCAGAGGAGCTGAGTATGCACCATTCCTGGAAGTGTTCAAGGGCAGGTTAGATGGAGCTCTGAGCAACCTGGTCTAGTGGAAGGTGTCCCTGGCCATGGCAGGAGGTTGTAATCAGATGAACTTTTGAGGCCCCTTCCAAGCCCAGCCATTCTATGATTCCATGATTCTATGATTATATTTTTATGCTGTGCAATATATACTATATTTTATATATATATATATTTATACTATAGCAAGTGGCATTTTTTTTTAAAAAAAATATATTTAATACTGGAGAAGGAGTGTCCAAAACAGAGGTGTTCAATAGAAACAATTGCTAAAAATTTCTCAAATGAGTTTATTATCTTCTAAGCTTTAAAGTGAAGCAGCACTGGAAAAACTGATAACTATCATAAGAATGTCCTTTGTGGATTTATCTAGTATTCTAAATATAATAAAGTCATTCCTTTAGACATCATTATTTCAATTACAATTATAAAATGAAATATTTTGAAATAGTGCATTTTATGAAAAATCCTAAGCTTTGTCTTCTTATCTTGTTTGGGACAAAACCAAAGTTCAGAACTTCTAGGGTTTCACAGACTTGTCTAATAATAATATGTGTGATAAAACTATTTCATACCTCCACTTTTAATGAAGCATTGAAAGCATAAAGGTTCAAAATATGTTAAATCTTGTTCAGGATGCATTTGGATAATTAGTGGAGAGATATCTCTTTACTTAATAACTTGGCTGAGTAAAGGAAAAGGATTTACATATTAATGGTACTGGCGTTCCCTGAAGGATGGAATAGAAATCTTATAGGGATATAAAAGCCTGGCCCTTTATTGCTCACCAAATGCAATCTGTGTGGGGAAAATATTGAGGAGTGTCCAGTATGGGAGTTACTTGTGTTTGTGGGAAAAAAAATGCCTCCAAATTAGAAATAGCTGTTAAGTAACTTATTATTTAAGTTATTTATTTATCTTACAGTCTTCAGTAATTATCATGAATATGCTACAGGTAAAATACAACATTAATACATCAACTTTTTATAAAGCTGATTTTTTTTTTTTACTAGCTTTGTCAGATAGTCACTGAAATTCAGAAACTCAAGATATAATCTGTTTATTTTAAGCATATCTCTAAGTGAACCATTGGAAAATGCTAACAGTACATGGAACAATCTTCTTCTATGGAAATGTTCCATGCATAAAGTTTATGAGCATAGCTGGCCTCTCTAGCCTCTGGCTTGCTCTACCTTTCCCTGTATTTTGCATTCCCATGAATGAGAATGAACTATTACTTATTTTTGGCTCTTCCAAGAATGGAGTGAAGGAGTAACTTAACTTTTGCCCTCGGTGTCTCCACCTCCTCCAGTCAGAGCAGATGTCACAGGCATGTGCTAGCTTTCAGCCATCCTTATTATATCTTAATCATGTTCTGAACTTACTCATTCCCAGGAGTCAACAAAGAGTAGTCAAGCAGTAGGAGTAGTTATGGGAAAGAAGAATAAATAGTGCAGATGTCAGGAATTAAATCTAGACCATATTTAAAATGTCTCTTGCCTCTCCTGGAGTCCAAATCTCAACTGTTCTCTTCAGAGTCCCAGTTCAATGGCTTAAGTGTTCTGGCATCGGCCCTGGATGCAGCTCTGAACCAAGAGAAGGGTTGCTCAGCTCTGGGATGTGCCCAGATACCTCAGAGCAGCCTTCCCCCACTGATGGGAGTGTGGGGATTTCAGTGAGCTACCCCCAGGGACCACTGCTTTCCTCCACAGTCCAGTCAGGATCTGGGCTTTACCAGAGGGAAGGAAAGAGGTGGGTAATCAGCACAGTGTCATAAAACATCCTGAGTTAGAAGGGGCCCACAAGAATCATTGAGCCCACTTCCTGCCCCTGCACAGAACAGTCCCAAGAACCACACTATGTCCCTGAGAGCACTGTCCAGACACTGCTTGAAAAGTGCACTTGAGCTCTGTCACGCTTGATGCTGTGACCACTTCCCTGGGGAGCCTCTTCCAGTGCCCAAACACCCACAGGGAGAAGGATCTTTTCCACGTATCTGACCTAGATCTTCTGACAGCTTCAGGCCATTTCCTCAGGTCCTGTCACTGGGTATCACAGAGAAGAGATCAGTGCCTACCCCTCCTCTTCCCCTCCTGAGGAAATTGTAGCTGCAATGAGGTCTTCCCTCAGTCTCCTCTTCTCCAGGCTGCCCAAACCAAGTTCTCCAGGCTGAACAAACCAAAGACCTCTGCTGCTCCTCATATGGCTTCCCCTCAGGGCCCTTCACATCTTTGTGGCCATCCTTTGGACACTTTCTAAGAACTTTATAGCTTTTTTTATATTGTGGTGCCCAAAACTGCACACAAGAGTCAAGGTGAGGCTGCAAAACAGAAAGTGACAATCACCTGCCTCGACCACTTGTAATGAAGAGTAGGAGGGAACATCAAAAAGAGACTGGAAAAAACGAGAAGTGACCTGGGAACCAGGGAGAGGAGGAATTCTGCCCCTTGGGGAAGCCGCGCAGGAGAGCAGCGCTCCCATCACCTGCGTGCAAATTCCACATGGCACACGCTGCTGGTTTGCAGTGTGGCCACCAGGTGCCACCAGTGAACCAGGAATGAATTTGGTTTGGAATTTTCTTTTTTTTTTCTTTTTTTTTTTTCCCCTTTTATTTTTTTTCCTTTTTTTTTTTTTTTTTTTCTTTCTTTCTCTCGAGAACCTTCAGGAGGGACCTGCCGGATTCAGATCCAAAATCCATTTGGAAATGTTAGCAGGATTGACTTTGAAATTACAGCTTTTGTTCACTTCAGCTCTAAATACCTAAATAAAATACAGTATTAGCACAATAATTGGTAATTGAAATTAACATCTCATTTCCAGAGCTATGAATAGCTCAGTTGTTATATTATTGTTTCTTTTTGAGTTCAATAACAGGTATGCAGTTATGTCTATACCAGTGAAACTATTGCAATACATATATTGGACTACCAAGTACGTCAACCATCAAAGAATATGCAACATTCATAATTCAGCACCAAAAATATCCCCCTCTTGACCACTTCAGCTTGAAAATAAACTGTCAGTATAAATCAAATATAAGCTTTTTTTTTACAGAGGATAACAATGACATAATTTTAATACACTGGAATGCTTTTAAACAGGATGTGAATGTTTTTTTCCAACTTAAATAATATATTGGTGTTAGTATTATATGCTGTTGATATACAGATACCATTTTGGTTCTGCAAAAACTCTTCACAGCATGCCCAGAGTAGAGCAACAGCAATGCAAACTGACTGGTCTGCTCAATGTGTCTCAGTCTCCTGAATTAAACAGACAGATGCTTGATCCATTATTAGATGTTCACATTTGACACTCTCCTTTCAGTCACCATTGGAACATGATTTCTATTTCTTCCCTTCTCTTACCCTGAAGCAGCAAGTGGCTCTCTAAAAGTGGATTAAGTTTTAAGGGAAGCAACTGGCCTTGGGACAAAACCACACAAAGTACTTGTTAGTTGTTCTCCACTGAAGCTGTTTTCCAACAGGATATTGGGTTTTCTTTAGAAGAACATTTTTGGAAGGTGCCTGCTTTCTGCAGACAATTTAATCTTTTTTTTTTTTTGTTGAAAAGAGAGAACACCTGACAGCTGAAAACCCTCTGGCTGAAAACAAAAAAAAAACCAGACTTGGAAATGCCCTTCAGTGCTTTACGTCATATGTCCCAGTCAGGCAGTCCCCCTGTACTGCACCCCAGCAGTCTGGACTGCAGGGTGGGAAGGCTCTGGATTGCAAAAGCAGGAAAAGGGGCAATCCCCAACTTTTATAAACCCCAAAGGGAGGTTTTAAAGAATTTTTTTCATGTTCCAACAGAGGTTTGTTTTGAATAGCCTCAGATGTTTTCTTCTAGATTTTTTAGTAAAAAAGGACATGTATTTTGTAACCTTTTCTGTTTCAAGTACCCTACTTGCATAGAACAATTCAACTGACTAGAGCCATGCTGGGATATCATCCTGCATGTGGGACAGGGTAAGATCTGGTCAGGGGAATTGGGGTTGGAAAGAGCCTGAAAGAAGTGGGCAGGGCTGTGGGGAAAAGGACGTGGCAAAGCCCCATCAGGTTGGCAGGTCAGTGAGCTGGGGTCCAGATGAGCAGGGCAAGTGTCCAGAGATGGGCACAGCTGCAATAGTCAATGGCTGAGGGTGTTCAGATCTCTCAGGGTGGGAGCTCTGGATTGCAGATGCAGAGATACTGCTCTGTGGGGAGATACTGGGACCAAGATCCCATAGAGTGCCTTAGGATCCTAGTGATATGAAGGGCTACAGGAGATGAGGGCAGGACTTTGAACTGTTTGGACAAGCAGGAATGCAACTTCTGTGACAGGAAGATGAAATAACTCTTACCTATGAGAAGCACTGGGAAGCTTCTTGCTTGCCTGTCAGTCAGGCTCAAATGTATTTTTTTTCTTGCCAAGAGTTTTGCTTTTGGGCTAGCTGTGCTTATCGCTTCCACAAGACTCTTCTCTTTTGTATCTCTGATGTTCTGCATTTAATTTTAGCCCTAATTCTAACTTTTTTTCCCCCAGCCTAAATAACAGTATTGTTCACCTAAAACCGTCCACATGACAGTTATTAGTAGATAAATCCTTTCCCTCCAGGCGTCCTTCAGAGCTAGTTGAATTTAATTCATTTGCAGCTAACAGATGCCATCTAGTGGTAATTATGGGATTAGTTTAGCATCTAGTAAAGTACAGCAGCTTGGAGTTGAATGAGCAAGAATCATAAGCAGCTAATACAGAAAAGGGACTGCATGCTGAGGGCATTCTCAAGTTGTGGACTGAGGCATAAATAAATACATATTGATCTGGTTGTGTTGACGTATGATGTTTTCTTACCAGCTGTACTAGTTACATAACCATCAGTGCTTATCAGGTTAGTGCAGTCAAGCTCCATTTTCTGAATAAAATTTGTATATCCGCAGGGAAACTTTTCCACACACTTGGTACTTTTTTTTTCACTCCTGCAAGCAAATACTGTGATTCATGGAAGGTGTTTCAATTTAATTAAGCCAACACTGAGTCAGGCATTCAATTAGTGCAAATTCATTAAACAAAAAAATATTTCCAAACTGGAGATTTGCATAAGCCTTGGAGAGGTGTTATGAGCATTGGACTACAGAGATGAAAGTCCTGTGAAAGCAGTGGACTGTAGAGATTACAGGGGTTTGTAAAGTCATGATCTGTACTGGGCAGTAGTTACGGAGAGAAGTTGTTATTTCTCAGGATTATAAGGCAAAAAGTTTGAAACAAGTAAATTTTCACAATGCACGTAATTAACTTGTAGGATTCATTGCTGTAGGGTTCTGACCACAAGTGTATATGAGTTTTAAAATGAACTCTGACAAATTCACCTGGCATAGATCCATCCTGTGATGTATGTATGTGTATCATTCCTGGATGAAGTGGCCAGCTCAGGATTTCCAACAGTGCTGAAGGTAGGCAGGGTCCCCATAACAAAAAATTAGCCTATTGTTGTCTCACTTTGTGTAATTTTTGTCTGAGAAATAAATTACTGATGATCATCTGGTAACAGGCTCTGGACTTTGCTTCAGCCCTGGATGTCAGTTCTTATCTGGCTCAGAAACATTGTAAATGTTGGCTGATTTAGGAGATTTCCTAAATGAAGTGTATATAATCCTTTACCGGAAGGTATCAAATATCCACAATTTTTATGCATTATATGCACTATATATACACTCATTCATTTAAGTGCTGACCTATTTCACACTTCCCCTTTTGACTTCTTTCTTTTTCCTTTTTCGTGTCTTCATCCATCTCCTTTCTGGCTTGACTAAACAGACCAAAATGCTCTCCATACTGAGATAAGCATCTCATTTGCCAAACTGTGGTCTATGACTAAGGCGATAAAATAAAACAATTTTGCCTATTCCTACCTGGTGTATAGTAAACTAGAGAACAAAGATTTTAAGTAAAATTACTCTGAGGTTTGCCCTTTGTGACAAATTTAATTAATCACTTTTCACATAGCACGAAGAGCATCTGCCAGGTGAAAGATGAAGCTCATGATCTTGTTCATTGTAGTTCATTGTGTGCTAACTCTAAAGAGAAACAGAGCAGTGCCTTAGTCTCAATGTATCCTAAAATAGCTTACATTCCTACATAATGAAGTTAATTTATAAACAAAGGTAAATTACTGAATGTGGAATAATAGTGCAACCATGTTACCTGTGATGTCAGAGAGGATGGGGAGCGAGTCGTTACAACAGGTCATGGCTTTCCACAGATTGAGATAAGCCACCAAATCCTGAATAGGTAGCAGCCATCAGAATACTGAGTCACCAAAAAATTGATGGTGAGTTCAGTACTCGTCCTGGGTGTGTGGGGATGACATTTGTGGCCTCTGATTGGGAAGAAAGAAATGTCTTGATGTTGCTTTAGTTTCCACTGAGCCACCACTTACGCAGGGAGCTGTGGAGTGATGGCAGCAGTGACCTGGCAGCTCATCCTTGCTTTGGGGGAAACCACGGGCAGATAAACTTTTGACTGTACATACACTGTACTCACTGTGGAATTGTTTACATTGAAACCACCTGAGCCTCAAGAATGCCTTACTGTTAAGTAATTTATAGAAGAATCAGGAAATGCTTTGAGATTACATGCAATTTTTTTTCTGTATAACAGCCATAGGTGAGAACATTTCTGCTTAGATGGCCAAGACCCAGGTGTGATCTCTTCTATATAACAGAGTATATCAAGAGAGCTCTCTACTCAGTTCCTTTTCTCTGACTGCATGCTCTGTCCCTTCTCAAAGAACATGTATGAATTAAGGGATAGATCTGAGCTGCCAAGTTCTGCCAAACCCCCAGAATCCAGCAAACCCTCTCACCTACTCTGACTCTTCCTGAATAAGTTTACTGCCTCTTCTCAGGTAAGTTTAATGCTTACCTGAGTGCAGTACGTGCTTCCCTGCTTAATAGAAGATTTTGCTACTTTATAGGTTAAAGACCAGAAGAAGAAGAGGTGGTTAAAACTCATTCTTGCCTGGGGAGGTTTGAAAGTTTAGTGACCCATCTCCTGGCAAGATTTATGACTGTGATGATGGGAGGTTCATAGTCTACTCCTGCCCATAGGGCTGGGCCACTTGGCACATTGGATGCATTGCCCGTCCAGCTCAGCACTGTCCTCTCTGTTGCTGCCTTCTAACCCCCATCCCGCTTTTACAAAGCTGTTGAGCCACTGTTCATTCCCCTGGGCAATCTACCTTACCCTGCTGTAGGAAAACAGTGATTTACCACCCCAGGGGAAAATTTATAGTAGCAAAAATTCGTTTATCTAGGTTTTCTTGGTTTACTTATTGATTATTTCCTCTTACTTTTTTCATGTGATTTCTGAGGAATGAAAAGTATCTGTACAGAGTCTTGTCTAGAAAGAGTGATTGATGCAATTCTACATTAAATATACGAAACAGTTCATGAGGTTAAAAGGATAACATAATAAACACATTTCCCAAACTCACACTTGCTCAACTGTTTACATTTAGATCTGTAGAAGAAACAAAATCTGATTAATGGAACTACCCTGGTAGTTTTCATATTAACTGATCGAATCCCCCTTTCTAGACATGAATGTCATAACATAAGTTAAATGTATATTTTACAAAGTTTTCATGATTTTTATGGTGTAATCAGGGTCACTAATGAGCTTCAGTTCCATTTGACCTGCATAAGTGTAGAAACAGCCTTTCACAATACTTCTCTGTATTTATTCCCATCTTCAGTGTGTTTAAATAAGTAATTGAAATAACAGCCACAAAGAAGTAAAAAAATAATAAAAAAACACCAAACAAACAGGGGAAAAAATGTATCAGATTAGTAGGTTACATTTATGGTAACTGATTTTCCATATATTCAGATGGATACACATGCTCTAAATCAAATAAGATATTTCAGGAATCTTGAAAAATTAATCAGCTTTCAGAATTTGGTTCTCAGAGGATAAAAGGAGAGTTAAAAGTCTAGCCATATCTGCTGATTTTATATATGCTGTCATGCTGTACTGTAACTAATGAAATAAGACATGATGAGTCAATGTATCTCCTGAAAAGAATGAAAATAACATGATTCTCAGCATTATGCATAAGACACACTTTTGGAATGGGAAGATATAAAAGACCTGTGGATCACACTAACCAAAAAAAAAAAAAAAAAAGAGCAGAGATTTAAAATATTTCTGTGATTTGAATATGAAAAATTGAATGAAGTGGGAGTTTCTAGGAATGAAAGGCTTAAGGGATATTTCCTATTAATTTAAATTATATCTGGCTCATTTCTCAGAGCTGGGATCAACAGTGGAGGTTCTAGAGGTAGGAGGAGATGAACAATATTTTAAAAGCCTTGTAATGCGTTCATTTCTGTTCTGGTACATCAGCATTAAAAATGATCTCTGACTGTAGAGAGGCTATTAAAAAAATAGCAGGTATCTTTTGTGCCTCTGCAAGGTCATGCTTTGGCAAATACATTTTAAACTTTTTTGCAAATTTTCTGCAAAAATAGGAAGGATGTAAGGTATAGTGTTTTTATCTAAGCCTATGCCTGGGAAAAGACATTTGTTTATAACACTCTATAATGTGTTTAGATACTGAAATGGAATAGGGAAATGTAATAAAAAAACAGCCTGTTCACCACACACAACACAAAAAATGTTAAAGAACTACCATGAAAGAAGTGATTAGGCAGTCTGTATCACAAAACCTGTACAGACATGTAAGATGGGTAATTAATCCCACAAGTTCAGAAAATAGATGCTTTAAAAGGTTTGAAGTTGAAAAATAAAGAGAGATAAAAGCACAATGACATTTAAAGCATTTTAACAAAACTATTTTTAAATTGAGTTGTAAAATTGTTGACTGCAAGAAAATGCATTTGCTAAGCATGAACAGGATGATGCAGATCTTACCTTTCTCTAAAGAACCACAAACTCTTGCAACTGAGCTGACAAGATTTATTTTATTTTATTTTATTTTATTTTATTTTATTTTATTTTATTTTATTTTATTTTATTTTATTTTATTTTATTTTATTTTTTTAATAATAGGTATAAGAGCTCTACAAATGTAATCTAAAAGCAGGGATTTTTATCACCCCACTGAAAGAGTTTGAAAGTGGATCCTTGTGCTACCTTTTGAAGTTACAAGGTGGTTAAACACAATTTGTGAAAATGGTAATTAGTAGAGACTTTTCTTATTCTGAATGACAATCTGAGATGTGCTGGAGCATGGTCAGGTACACAGACACACAGCAGTTGTTTGGCATCTCTGCCTAAGTGCAGAATATGGCTCAGTGCTGGCTCAGTGCTGTCACATCTAAGGTTTGCAAAGTTGGATAATTCAGGATCCTTCCTGGCAGCTATGCCATAGTTCTGTGTAAGCTGTGAATTACTGCTGTGGGATAGCCTCCAAACCACTCTTATGACTCTCAAATGAGCACCAAGACTGCTTTCTTCCTATCTTCAGCAAGCAGATGAAAATTAACATTTTTCTTTCATTAAACATTTTGCCTTTTTTTTTTTTTTTTTTTTAATACTTTAAAGAGGCATTGACTAATCTCTTGATGGGTCACTGTTAGGGAATAGCTATATGTTTTTTTGAGAATGTTTAACAAATAAATTGATAAAACACAGCTGTGACTGATTAACAAAATAGATCTTGATCAAAATTTGAATGAGGGTATTAAACAAGGCTAGAAAACATACAGTGAACTACCTAGTTACTGCATGAAGGCAAAAGTCCTCTGGAAAGCGAAGTCCATGATCATGAATCATCCTACCTCTGAGTAATGACAATAAACTATTTTCCTAAAGAGACTCAGTATAAAAGAAACTGTAACCCATAGGGATTGAAAAACCTGCAGTGTTAGAGATTCTATCTTTGGGTTTAAACCTAAATTCTTGTTCACTGAGGTAATTTAGGCAGCATTAAAAAACTGTGCTCAATAAAAAATGTTTTGCCTCTTTCAGGACTCCTTGAAACTTCCTCTGACACCTTTCAATTCCTTCTGCTCTTTAGAGGAATTTAAGGGTGCTTTTATACCAAGGACACATGGAGGCAGAAATTAAATAAATAAATAATATCCTAGATATTAGACTTCATGTTTTGTCAATATATATTTATTATTTTGCAAAAAAGTGGAGTGTTATTATTAATCAATTTTATTGGTGTCATAAAAGCCCTGATCAGAGAAATGATTTGTCCCTGCCTGTCCAGCTGCGGAAACATAATCCAGGAGTCCTAAATATTCATGCCAAGAGCATACAGTCTCACATGTTTTTTATACCAGTTTTAAAAGTCTTCTGGCAGAAGATGAAAGGTGCTGTAAAAATATTAAACTATACAATTAAAAGCCACTTTTTTTTAATTCATATACAACAGTCTAAGATGGAGGTCCCTGCCTCACACATGTTCAGTGCTAAGGGAGCTGTCTTGAATGCTGCCTTGATTTTCTTAAAGAAATAGATTAGCTCATTTCTTTATCCCTCTTTTGTAGCAATAATTTCTATTATTTATTTGTAATAAGGCATTCATATTGCATGACAGTGTTGCAACACATTAAGAGAATTTGTTAGATTTCCATGTCCTTAAACACTTGTAATTCAAAATTAAAAGTGCTGCACAGTCTCAAGAAAAGTCATGAGGTATGAGAGGTGTATGAAAGCTCATGAATGCCACTTCTCATTTGAGCTCTGTCATATTCATTTAAATGTGGCATGAAGATGATGTACTGTTGTAAACATACACAGAAAGTGAGATAAATTTTTAAAGAATAAATTTTTACAGGTGTACAATATACTAGATTTTAATGAGCTCTAAGTTCATGTCTAGAGACAAGACATTTACTCTTAGACCGGGATTTCTTGATTGGATTTCAATTGTTTTCAAAGTGCATGCAAGTACCTGTGTCTTGCATAGGGATTTGGAAGGGAGACAAAATCTGAGAGCATCTCATCTGAGTGCTCCTGACTTAGCACTGCAGCTCCATCCTCACCAGATCTCCACTGTTAGTCAAAATCCTGATGCTCTTTTTTTTATTAATTTATCTCATCAAATCTATTTCTCACTGACTTTTTGATAGCCATGTTGCTCCTAGGTCTACAAGAGTGTAATAGCACATACATTTTTTGCTGCAGAAGTGACCATTTTAAGAGAGTTTTGTCTGCTCATCTATGCTTGTGACTTATTACACCCCTCAGTCCCACAGATAGACTGATAAAAACATTGACTCCAGCAAAATATCCAAAACACCATAGACAAAAGCAATTCCCTACCTCACTTCACAACATGGCACATAAAAGGGGCAGGGAACTACAACCCAAGGGAGCAGCCAGCAGTTGAGAATAGGCTGCAATATTGAAAAACAACAATAGCATGGAGACAAAATATATGCAAAATTGTACCAGTGAAAGAAAAAAATAGGTTGAAATAGTTGGCTAAGAAAATTTTACTGCAAGACAGGAATCCACGGGAAATGTGCTAATTCCCTACTTCAGCATTTTGGGCCTAGCATAAATTTATTTCTTATGAAAATTTATACAGCAACAGGCCACAGGATGAACTTTCATTTTGTTTCTCAGGAGATTGGTCTGAAGGTTTTCCTTAGAGAAAAAAAAGAAAATAGCAACAAACTCACCCAATACTTGATTTATCGGAAACAGTCCAACAAAATGGACCCTTAAAAAACAATTTAAAGAGAACAGGTCTGAGGTTACACTCTTGTATAGGCCAGCTGCTAGCATTACCAGAGGTCAAACTTAGTTTGTTTTCAGCATGTTTCCTTGCACAGATATTAGTCCTTGTCTGTAATTTTGGCTATGTCTCCATTTTCCTAGCTCAGGTTAATCTAACACATCATCTGTCTTACTGTTTCTTTAAAAAACCTCAACCACCGACATTTACAAGTCACATTATTTGAAATACTTTCCTTTGGGTCAGTTTGTAAAATTGCTTCAGATTAAATAAACAAAATCACAGTCTGCTATGTTTTGAATAGTGTAAATTTATTTATGTAGAATATCTGTTATTTTGGGGTAAAACCAGCAAGCTATATCCTTAACACCTACAAGAAATTATAGATCTACAGAAGTTACACTGGTTTCTCCTCTCTGAGGGCCTGGCACAGAAGGCTGATTACATGATCCAGACACTTTTTAGATATTTCTTTTACTAAAGGCCACTATTTTCAGATGATCAGAGTGGGAAATGGGGTGGTTTTATGAATGAAGGAGCACTTGTCCTTCTTGATGTGGCCGAATCTGACTTCTGCTGTTATCAGATTATATTGTAGGATCTAGTCCTTCAGATGCTTAAGACCAGACTTAAGGCTAGGTTCAAAAAGAAACACGGATTTAAGGCACAGTGTACATGACCCGTGTTGTTGGCCCCAAGGTAAAAACTGTTGTGCCTGTGACCAGAACCCCCTGTGACGCCCCACCATCTGTTTTATACTGTTCTCCAGCAAATCCCATGTATTATATGAGAGCACGATTTGCCACAACATAGACCACAAGTGGTGCACATGGTGCTTCCACTACACAACGTGGAATGCTACAGAGGGCTATATCTGACACTCTTTCTCCCAGTTAGGCGCCCCTGTGTTATGAAGATTCAGTGTCTGAAACAGATTAATGTGCTTTTGTTAAACATCTTTTTTTCTCTTAAAAAAACCTTTTTTTTCCCCTTCCCCAACAGTGGTTAGAGCAGTGCATAGAAAATCAGAGCTTTAAGGTACTCTCCCTTCCTGTGTTTCATTGCAATATATCGCTATGGGTATTTCTCACATATGAAGAAGAGTAGATAAAAATGTACACTGGCTATTCTGCTTGCCAAAGTTGAGCCACTATATATCCAGGAACGAAAAATTCACTAGCTCAGAGAGAATGCATGGTAGACTGGATTTCTGCCCAGTTCATGTCTGTCTTTACAGCTCTAATTTATTAAGAAGGGGAAGGGGGCAAAGGAAGCTATACCATCTTTCTTCAACTACCTCTGCAATAAGAAAGGTTCCTTTAAAAGCTGGAAACTGACCTCAGTTCATGTAGTTAAGGATGTGTGTTTAAATTTTTGTGCACAAATCCTTTATGTCCTTTCTGTTGTAGAATTTGTAGGGATGCAATCAAGATCTGCTCTGCATGTACTACTGTCAGTGATCATCTTCTCATTGGTATCTAAAATTGGATTTGGGCCTGTAGAAATGTGGGGTTTGCTGATATAAGTTTCTCAATCTCTCTTTTTCAAAAGGCACTGTTACAAAGAGAAAAATCCTGATTTCTTCAATTTTTTATAAGGAAAATAGAATGGTGCAAATTAGCATCACTTTTTTTCCTAGATATTGAATTTACCAAATCCTTAAAGAAAAAATATTTAATAGTATACATATAATTTTGTTACAAAACACATAAAAAACAACTGTGTTGGTCTGAATGTTTTAGCCATCAACTTTTTAATAACTCTAATTATGCTTCAATACCATTTTCTGGTTAGGAGTGGATACAAAATCCCAATAAATCACACATGTAGAATTTTATCATTTTTTTCTTTACATTGTAGCAGTCAGTCCCAAAAGATTTTATTCATGTTTAAAATGAAATTAATATTTTATTTCATTTCAAAATATTTTAAAAAATATAAAAATTTCTAAAAAGAGCAACTGAATGAAAAATTAAAATTTTATTTTACAGACCATTTTCCATTAAAACTACTATCAAATACTTTTACCATCTTTGATAACAAATTCAGAACAAAGTCCTGCTCTTATTTAAAGATGAGATGGGGTTGTGTTAGTATCTCTGTTTGAAAAAGTGATGGTGTTACAAACACTGCAAATGTAACCATGCAGGAGGTTTACTTCTCCCCAGGTGAGTTTGTCTTAAGGCGCTGGTGACTTTGTATTTCTGTTGACCACAGTGTGCTAAGAAAATTAGTAATTTTGTTAATGTATATTTCATGCCCAAGCTCCTGTTTGCATCCCTGTCCTTCCTTTCTACTTGGATACAAAGTGCTGGGAGGTCTACCAGAAGTGTAAGGCAGATCTTAATTAATCCTTTATTTTTAAGTAGATGTTCAATAAAAGACACGTTCTGGTCTGCATTGAGTTTTTCAGTAACTAGCCAGATATTTAGAAATTTTTGGTACTTTCAAGAGAAATTGCTATGGAAGTCAAATTTCAAAACATAGTTCAACAGAGAACAGAAGATATCATCAGATGTAGGTTTAATAACACTTGTTTGCACATATGAGAATTACATTCCAAATATATGTGAATTTTCTTCTTAAAGAAAAAACTACCATATTCATACAGTGGAAATTAGTTTACCAAGAACTTGGTCCAATAACTCCTGTGCTCTGTGGTCCAACAATTCTGACATGAATTGTGAATCATTCTTGAAAACTTTAAAAAAAAGTAGTACAGGCAAGCCATCAATTTTCAGATAAAAGGAGCAGCTGTTCTTGCAGAAATGGTTCTACTACCCTTCAGCAGAACAGAACACAAAGTTTCAATAATGGAGGCAATTCAGGAATTATAAAGTTTTTAGTTTAGAGGCATTTTGCTTTTCCCAGAATCACCAAACAATTCCAGTTCAATATGAATTGCAAACATAAAAGCAGGTCTAGAAATGTGTCCTGTGAGTATTTAATAAAATGGACACTTTTCAAAGTTGTCCAAGACAGTGCAGTTGACAAGGAAATCAAGCAAGATTGCTTTGAATCTTATATTAAGCCAGTAGCAATAAACCAATACAATTTTACAGTGATTTTTCCTATGACTGCATTAAAATTATGTTGTAATTCCTTAGTGTCTGGATAAAATGACTTTTTTTACCATTCAATCACCAGTAAATTATCTAAGCAGATGGAAATCTTTAATCTCTTCTTATTGTGTTTGTCTCATGCTGGGTACAACATATGCTGAGATCAAAAGCTCAACAGTCAAAAAAAATTTTGATATTTAAAGAAAAAATAGTTTTGATATTTAAAGGAAAAAAAAGAAGAGTCAAAGGCCATTCACTAGAACTTTGCTTCCCAAGAGCCTCAAAAGCCAGAGCATCCTCCTGTAGTCTTCATTTAAGAAATATTGAGTTTTATGTATTTGAGTCCCAGGTTATTTTGAAATGTTTTCCAGCTGAAGAATCATTTATCTATTCCAATCATGCAGCAACAGCACCAGCATAAAGAAGATAAGTAAACAAGCAACACTATGAAGATCTACCCAGAATCAATAACTCTACCCACTACCCAAACAGGTGCTGTCTTTTGCATTACAGAAGTAGAGGAAGAAAAAATCTCAGTAGATGTGATTCTGTGTCTGTGTTTTCTTTTAAAGCAGGTTCAAAGGAGCTGAAACAACAGCCTGTCTCCCAAGAAGAGGGTACCACTTCCCCTGCTGCTCTGAACTCCTGCTAAGTGAATTGCTGCACATGATGTGCCATACAACAGCCAAAACAGGTAAGCACCTGAGTCTGCAACAAGCACACTCGAGTCTTTACCTCCCAATAGTGGAAATTCACCCTTGTTCGATAGAAAGCAAACAATGTCTGTGGATGACACCCTCTTTACACTGTTTGTCTCATCATTTTCTTGGTGAATCCAGAAAAATAAGTTAGAAAGTGTGAGCTTCTGTAATTCATAGACTGGCATATATGAGTCAGGGAAGCTTTCAACAGAAGTTTTTTTACAAGAAAATGTAAGCTTGTAGAAATTTAACAAGTTAGAATTTAGAAATTGGGTGGTTTTGGGATTTTTTTTCCAAAATAATTTGCTAAAAATATCTTCCTGGTATAAAGAAGAAAGTTGTAGTGGAAAAAATAGTATAAACAAAGTGGATCCAGTTAAGCCAAGTTCCCACATGCAGGGGCATTTGAGCCTGTACCTTGCACAGCCCACACGGGTTTATCTCTTGAATCCTTCTCCTGTTCTTCCTCTAGACCAGTGAATAAGCAATTATTCTCACACATGATCTTCTTCAGAAGACAACTCTGATGTACACTGTTAACTTAGTCTGGGGTAGCTGTAATGTTCACTCTGTCTGTACAGGAACACCTGTGGAACAATCTGTCTTACACACAGAGCATTTGCTCTTTGCCACTTTCTGTGGTTCATTTTCATCAGCTAAAGTGATAGATTAATAATGTATCAACACTCCCTCTGCAGGGACCTGACTGTGGGTTTTCTCTGTCCTGAGCTAGTGCCTTAGACAACAGACACTTCTGATCCTGCCAAGAGGGGCAGAGGGGGAGTAGTGACACAGAACAAAAGAAAGAGGTCAGTTTATGCTTTGAAGCAAAAGAAGAATGCTTATTTAAACCCCTGAAAATTCCTAAAGAATAAAAAATTTATTTCATATTAGTTCAGGAAGTTAGCTGTGCGATGAATTACATACATAGCATTTGAGTGAACCCTTTTTACTTTATTAATATCTTATTATAATACAGTTGTACTTGAACATGACACATTATTCCAATAATGATATTTTTAGTTACATCTATTGTAAAGGTAACACGATTTCATTGTACTTAGAAATTCTTTATTTAAGACATCAGAAGCTACCATTTACTGTTTCTAATTTCACATTACATAAGTACATCTTTTGTTTCACCACAGCCAGGAGTTACTTGCTATCTATCAATGCTTTCCCATATATCAAGTCCTGCTGCAGGCTCTTGGCTTCTCAGTGCAGCCTGAAAAAGATGCCAAACATTCAGGTGAGCTCAGCTGTCATGAGTTTCCACCTTTTCTGCTCAGGTTTAAATTGTGCCTCTTCTTTTACCATATTCATAAGATCTAAAGGAAATTTAGGGCAATGACATGGTATATTTTGCTGTGATATTTAAGAATAAAGTTGTTGATAAATTTTATTCAATTTTTTTTAATCTGACTTTCATATACTCAGCCTGCAGAAGGTCAAATGCAGCTATTTTCCTTTACCCCTCTCTTCACTAATTCCAACTACTGTAGTAATGTCACCTCTAAACCAGGATAACTCTAGGAAAGAATCTTTATTGAAAACGACACTAAATAATTCAGGGTTCAGACATGTGTGGTGTTATTCCTTCAGGCACTTTCCACAAGTGGAGTGTTAAAATTGGCATCCAAGCTGGTAATTGTACTAGTGATCATGGTCTATGGGTAAATAAGGCTGGTTTTGTTTCATATCAGTATTATGCTAGATATTAATTCTAGCTTCTGCTCTAGCCCTGGTGCACATCCCTCAGAAGGGGAGGGACCTCTGTGCCTCTTGGAGCATGCCTGCTCTGTCCCATGGGAATTCCTGCCATCCAGAACTTCTCATGAACAGGAGACAGGCAAACTCTGTCCTTAGGGTGCTGCATCTAAGGTGTCCCACCCTCATGATGGGACAGTGCTCGCTGGTGTGACACTGCACTCCCACAGACACACTGTCCTCACAGGTCAGTCCTGCAGCTCTGCCCCTCGCAGGTGAAGTGAGATCTCAAAACCCTCTTCCCCTTAATTCGCTGAGCATGAGCACATCTTTAATTTTTTATCTAAGTGTACACCATCAGGCTGCAGTAGCTTCCATATTTATGTTCATGCAAGAACACTGATTGAAGTGACATCCTCATTCAGATGTAGGAGACATAGCACTGACTGTACTGTTGCATTTTCTCTAGTATAGTTCAATCTTTGAGCTCCATAACCCTTCTGATGTGAGCACAGTTGTGTAATATAAGCCATATTTGCCTCAACTATGTAATATTTAAAGTGAGAAGCAAAAGAGTTCTTGTCTAGTCCAAGCTCCTACATAACATGAGTCTTAGAATTTCAACCCACAATTTTGTCACTGTTTTATGAAATGTCCTTTTAGGAGAATAATAGAAGCTTCTTTGTCCTAAGACTTCCAGGAAATGCAGTCAGTTCTTATCCCCCAGAACTGGCATGGAAATGTGTATATGTTAACTCTTTTCTATTTTAGTATCGACTAGTGTTTTCCTAAGAATAAAATATACAAGGTATAATTAAAGCCTTCTGGATTTCTTCTGCAGCCCATGTCCTCAATAAAACAAAGTAATCAAAGCTGTGGCACATTCAAAAAGACTCGATTTGTCCCAGAAAAAAAAATCTGGTTAGTTTTCTCCAGGAAGCTAAAGAATGAAAAAATATACTGTTCCACAGCAGTAAATCTGCTTAATAAACAGCCTCTCACCAGAATAAGCTCTGTTTAAAATTGTTACTATTTTTATTTTATTATGCAAGAGGAATTACATGGAAAAGTTTAGAGTAGATTGGAGACAAAAGCCTGAGTTGATATGAATATTTTGTTTAAAAATTTTAATGACCTGGTTTGTTGGGCTTTTCTTGCAGAATACCAAAACTTAGTAGCTAGTGTTCTTATATTTTTTCCTCCTGTTTATTTCTTTTTGTGTATCACTAAATTTGAACTGCCCACACTATATTACACTGTATTTCCTTAGTGATTTGAAGCCTGGTGACTGGAACTGAATGAATAATATTTGACTGACTAAAAGCAAGGCATATTCTAACCCCTAATTATTAATCATGTGCAAAGAAAGTAAGGGCCATCCATGTTAATAAATTTCATTAAGTGCAGACTGCTTGGTCTGGGCAGTGGCATTTGCCTTTCACAAACCTGTAGAGTAAGGGGCAAATCAGCATTTGTCTCTCTTCCCTTACACACAGCTGCTGTCTCAGTTAAGGAGTGCAGTCTCCAGCCAAAGCCATTTCACTTTTTATTTTTGAAGGCATGTCTATAATGGTGCATACTCCAGCCTGGAGCTCAGAGATAACACAAAGAACAGTGATATTTATTTTACAGAAGGTGACTGGAACAGTGTCTGAAGTGCAGGCAAGAACTCTAAATCCTCATATAAATACACTAAATGAGGACTGCTACTTCTGATCCTGGCGAAGGGCATCTTTCAGATATCCCATGTAAAACATCGACTTCTGGCCATCTGGTTGCCTAGTGAGCTGCAAAATGCACCAGCATATAGCTGGAGCTGCTCTAAAAAGTGCTGAAAATATTTTACAAGTCAAACCCAGTCATTTTCATCTGAGCTTTCCTTTAAAAAAGTAAATTAGAAGAGAACTAGATCCAAACAAAAACTGGACAGACACAAACAAGAAGGATTAGCATAGCTAAAAACCTCTCCAAACTCCTGTAAAGTTAAAATAGCTTAGTACATTATCTAGTGGACCTTTTTTATATGAAAAACAGATGGGTGAAGGAAGTAGAAGAAAAGTCATGCTGCAGAGCACTAAAAAAAAAAAAATTATGATACAAAATACCATTTGATGAGGTAAAAAATGTCTTCAGTTGGCACTTCTAGCACTCACATCCACTGTATAGAAATTTTAAGGAAGTGCTCTATTCTCATGCCTAGTAACTGGCTTCCTAATTCTTCTGTAGAAATCATATCATGACTTGTAACTTCAAAAGACTGCATAGAATTTGAAGTCCCGTATCTATGCCTTTAACAAAAGGGCCTAACTACCATTAGTAGTTAGGCTGTGCAGTCCTAGATTTATTTTTTGTTTTATTATTTTGAGACATTAGGTATCTGAGTGCGATGCCATAAGTTTTGAGAAAAATAAGCTTCTTTATCTTTTTCTTTCTTTTTTTTTTTTCTTTTTTTTTTTTTTTTTCCCCAGGAGCTAAAGCTTCTGAACATTAAAGAGCAGTTCAAAGTTTTCAAGAGAAAACAAATAAGAAAATAAAAAAAACCTCTGTGTGTGAGTGACAGTGGCAAGGTCTTCTGCTCATCTAGAAATAGCTAATGAGATGTTACAGAAAAGAAGTGCTGTTCTGATTTTCTGGCTTTAGTGATAAAACCCAGATGCTTTAGAAAAGATGCAAAGGATGCACAATAGAAATAATTTCTTCCAGAAAGGTTTCCTTTTAATCTTTTGCATAAAAGAGATTAATTTAAACAAGAAATAGGGACTTTTCAAAGCCTTTCCAGTATTCTTTATTTTAGCATTAATTATAACAGCTTTAGCTTTTCTTGGGATATGTATAAATGACAAATTCTTTTACATTTGGTAGGGAGATAATCTAAGACAGGTTCTGTTACACGGAGTTGGTGAAAAAATGATTTGCTGCTTATATGGATGAGAAATGAAAGATGTTGCAAGCTAAGGACAAATATTAATTTAATTTTTCAAGGCCCATTCAGGCTAATTGATAAGGACTAGGCCATTAAACATCAAGAATGGAGATGGCACATAACAATATAAATTGTAATTACATATAATGATTTGCATCACTGAGATATTCAGCTGCAACTAATGGGATAAGCTAGGGTCTTTGTTTTGAAGAAGGCTATTTTTAAATTGTTTAACTAGTAGAGAAATTGTTTTTAAAGACAAGGCTTAAATTTTTAATGAACTCATGATCACTAATATCTGAAAGATTATGGTGAGAAATAAAATCATTCCTATTTAGGGTGTTTCCCAAGTCACTCTGCACATTTATTGACAAGCATCGTGAAGGCTATCACTCAAAGAATAAGACTGAAAAAAACCAAACAAACCAAAAACCTACAAATGAACAAAAGAAAGCTGCTAAAATTCCTTGCATGAACCATAGTCAACTATTCTTATAGAAATTTATTCTTGCTTCCCTAATGAATCCAGTCAAGTAATATATCTATACTTGGCATACTACATTAGGTAAAGAAAAATCTAAGAATGTAAGTGTTTAATTAAGGTTATGAACAAGGATTTGAGAATATTTGATTTTTTATTAATTAAAAGAAAAAAACCTGAAGGATATTATTTTGAAATGTCGCTTTTGGAATGTCCTTCTATTCCAACAGAGATAAAACCTGTAAAATTGTATTCATCTCTGTCCTAAATGAAATATTTAATTAAGAAAGAACTGTTTTTCCTGTTCCCTCTTTCACCTCCCAGCTCTCAGCAGAGACTCAGCTATAGCACCAAGTTCTGTCATGTGCATCTGTTTCCTAATAATGGTACCAGGAAAGTACAGATGATAGGAGAGAAGGTGGGAAGAAGTGATTTTTTAAGAATTTTATCTGACTCTCCAGCGTCACAAGTATTCACATGTAATCTGTGACTTTCCCTTTCTTTGGTCTAGGAAAAAAGTAAAAAAGGTGCTATTTTTATTTTTCACCCTGTACTTACATCCCACTGATGTCAACAAGGCCATAGGATAAATTGTAGCCTTAAGGAAGCTGGATGGTGACAGACAGTTCTGGGATCATCTGGGTATTTGCTGTAGTATGAAAAACCAGTCAGGTTTCCCTTCAGACACTGTCTGTCTCCTGTCATTCTTCTAACATCCACAGGGCCTGAAGGCTGAGAGCTGAGCATCCCTTACAAAGGGCAACCTCAGCCAGCTCCTCTTGACAGGATTTTGATGCAGAACAGCAACAAGAAGTCAGGCTGGGGAGATCTTCTACATCTGTTTTGAGCAATCAATCCCCTAGAGGTAACTCCACTCACATGAAACTAATTTTGCAGTGTTTTAGCTAGAATGTGATTGAGTGAATAGACTGGAAATTTAAGAAACTTGGTATTTATTTTGTGAAAACAAATGAAGAGGCCATTAACCTTCCAATAGAAATGATTACCATATATGTTTTAAAATACTAGTCTTTTCTCTTCCCAGGCTTGAGAGCTGTGCAACAGCTTTGGTGACAATCAAGATGATGCTACTTGTCAACACTAAACCAAAACAGATTATTGTGATGAGGGAATCAGAATTCTCCAAACACAATCATGAAATCTGACCCCATAGACTCCTGCAGCCTCTCTTGTTATCAATCAGCTGTAGGTTATTCTCTCAGAGAAGAAAGTAATCGAAGTATATTTCAGAGTATATTAAGATAATTTCTTGGACTTTACTGAAATAAACAAATGCCTCTCTTACAAATAAGTGTCTATTTGGACTTGATTAAAGAATGTTGAAGTCCTTGTATTCCTTGAATATCTGAGGTCACAAAAAAAGTCAAATCTATTGCTAAATTTTCAGATTCACATAAATTCATCAGATTGTATGTGCATACATTTTATAATTCCACTGCCAATGTACAGACATGAATGACAGATTTAGTCTAGATATATTTGGTTTTGTGCATAGATACAGACACTTAACAACACAAAGTTTTCTGCTTCTCCTGAAAGTGCTTGTCTTACTTCCTGGCTGTGTATGAAGAGATTCCCAGGGTAGACCCTGTTTAGTCACAACTCAGATTGAAAGAATCCCATTAGTAGCTTGGTCACATGCAATTTCTGAGGCCAAACTGTTTTGGAAGCATTCATTTTTTCTGTGGCAAACATAAATTCAACCTACTTCTGGTATGCCCCCCACATAATAACTTTAGGATGAACTCCATCCATTTATATGGAGAAGTTTTGTAGCACTGAGTGCAGGCAAACCTGCTGGGGATAGGTGCTTTGTAAATTTTCCAACACATTGCCAAAGCAATAGACACAGCTCTTCCCCTTCAGCCTCTATCCTCATTTACTCTGATATTGAAAATAATTTTAATGTTTAAAAAAATTGCTTAGGCAAATGTAAACTTTCCATCCAAACCTATATTTAACTCAAAGATAAATTTAATGTACTGCTTCCAAATTGCAGGTTAGCCATAGAATCATAAAATATTTTGGGTTGGAAGGGACTTTAAAGACCATATCATTCCAATCCTGCTGCCATGGGCAGGGACACCTTCCACTAGACCAGGTTGCTCAAAGCCCCATCCAATGTAGACTTGAACACTAAAAGAAATGGCATCATCCCCAACTTCTCTGGACAGCTTGTTCCAGTGCCTTACCACCCTCACAGTAAAGAAAATATTTAGTTAACTTAAATTTTAAAATTAAATGGGTATTTTAAGAGCTGAGTTTGTATCCTCTCATAATAAGGAAATCATGACTGGTGTGCACCGATATATGGATGAGCTCATTTGAAAGCTAAAACTATATAAATAATTATTGCTTCTTTTCAAAAATTTTACATGTAATAAAGAGATTGATATGGGCATTTTTGGGTTTTTTTCTAGCTGAAACACTCAGGGATTTGTAAGTCATTGAATTTTAGAAATAACAGGATCTCTTCTTCTAAGCAGATGTGTGTCTTGAGCCCTCTTTCCCCATGGAGCTCTTTTATGGCTAAATCTCATAGGAATTTGCTTCCACAGTTATCTTTAGGATATCAGACAGTCTTTTTTTTCAGCCCTCAAATCCAGGTAGATCTTCAAGTCAGGGATAAGCTTTTATTATTTACAGAATCAAGTGATCTAATTCCCAATGAGCTTTTGCAATTGGGAAATCTTTTAAGAGATACTATATTCTGATGGCAGTTCTCTACATATGCAGAAACATAGCAACCGTTTAGAAAATGCTTTTCTTGCCAGTATATTAACTGTTCTGACTGATGTTAAAAAAGAAGAGAACTGTTGCTAGCATTGTCATAAATTGGTGGTCCCTTCCCCCCACACCTGAAAGACCAGGCAGAAGTTCTGAGCTTAAGAAAGTTTGGCTGGATCTGCTCTCGGACATTCCTTGGACTGCTACAGCCATTGCTCGGGGCTAAATTACTTAACTTGAAGTGAGCAAAACCAGGATGATTTCTGTGGGCTATTTAGTCATAAAAAATTAGTTGTTATGAAAATCTACTTTCATTTAAAGAACACCATTGTTGGAAAGGGACCCCATGAAGAAAAATCTGTCTTAAAAATATGTAGCTATTGTGAAAAGTGAAGGGACACACTGAAAACACAGTATTAAGAAACACGTAATCAATGCCAGACACTGACAAGTATGTTACTATGCCATCTAAAGAAGTATTTTTATGTTTTACAGTGTTCTTCACTTGGAACATATCATCTCACCGCATGCTAGCTTGCACTAATTATTATCATGCAGTGAGCTGTGTGTCTTTTTTGTATCAATGGACTGTAAGTTCTCAAAAATATTAAAGCATATTGAGCTCTCAAGAAATAAAATATAATGAGAAAAGATGAATTGGACAAAATCCAGCTTGGAGATTTATCCCATTTTTTATGTGAAAAAAGTGTATGTGCTTTATGATCCCTCTGGGTACAACAGTTCTTAAACCTTGTGAATTTTACTATGAGTATATGAAAGCATACAGATTTGAATAAGATTTATGAACAATGTACATTTAAAATTATTGTCTACACATAGCAAAAATAAAAGCCCATCTCATCACTAGCTTCTTCTCACCCTGAACTTTCCCTTTAAATCTTATAAACCTGATAAAAGAAGCAAGGGGGATGTCACAACTTTAAACTATTTTTCTATCATCAGGTCAGTAAGATTTCATGTATTTTCAGACAATTTTATGATTTACAGTTCTCACATTCCAGTCTGGTTATGACTACAGCAAGGTCCCAGCAACTGTCACATCCATGAGTCACATTATTAATCCACTGCCAGACTCTGTTTGAACTGCTACACTTGTAAAGGAGCCAGCATGAAACTCTTGGTTTTTGCAGACCGTCTGCTAGATCCTTAGTGAGTGAAAACTAAAGTTTCATAGACCTCAATATGACTGCAGCCAAACACAGTCACTGATAGTCCCTTGGTACTTATCTCAACTCTATTGACTTATTACATGTCTAAATAGCAGTAGCATGCAGTGATCAGAGTCACAGAACATGTATTTTTTGGAAATGCCAGAAAAATATTTGGAGATGACAGTGACAACGGAATATTTCTGGTGTATTGTGGTCATAAATCTTACAGAATGTACTACATTCGATAATGCATTTTAGCAATCAGTTTTTTATATTTGTCATATTACCTCCTGTACCATCCAGCAATTGGTGTCAATAAAAATTTTACCATGACAGCATGGATCTAGAGGCACACAATCTAATTACATTCCTCTCATGCTGAAATCTTTACTGAGAAGCTCACAGGCACAAATATTAGTTTAATAATGGACAAGAATGATGCTAAATAACATGAACAGCACAATTTTATTACAAATATATTTTAAATGTTGGTCTTTTTTTCTCAATAGACTACTGAAGAATAATTCATGAACCAAGTAATCTTGCATGGTATTAAGAAACAGCAACAAAATTATTTCTCTGTATCAGGAGAGTTCTGACTTGAATACAGTATCGGAAACAATAAAAGTGGTAATAAAAATCAAGGACTATGGGAAAGTCACGAGAAAAAATTAACCACAGCATATCATCAATTTAGGAACTTCTGGTTTCCTTCTCTGTTGTGGAAAAAGTGTTAAAGAAAGGATTTTGAGGGAAATAACATGACAGGTGTGTGACTGTTAAATGAAACAAAGGGTAAGATGGGGAAAAACATCAAAAGTCACATTCCTCAAAGCTCACAAAGTTTGAAAAATGGACGGTGAAAAGCACTAATAAGACTGGAGATGAAGCTGGTGCTTCAATATGAATGATGAGATGACAAAACTACCTTTAAACTGAAGGCAAGTTATTATGGCACTACATGTGGCAAGGGAGGTCGCAAGTATGGCAAAATGGATGTGGCAGTGCAAAAGCTATCATATCTGGTTTGGTGTGCAAGACTACATTTACCCAAGCCCAACAGAGGATATTTATAATAGAAGTGCAAGATGATGAATGTCTGGACAAAACCTTTAGCTGAAGATGGGTAGGAAATGGAAATATCCTAGATTTATTATCTGGGAGGAACATGACACTGGTCAGATGAGGTGATCTGGTGTGCAAGTGACTATGGCTATGACCAGGCAGATCATCTGCCACTATGGTTGAGGAAAGGCAGCATGGAATTGAATGAAAATATGAAATTGGCAAAAACAGGATCAAGCAAAAGAAGGAACAACTACAATTTGTACATTCAGAGTATGCAGCTCAATTCCTATTTGCAGAAAAAAAATATACAAAAAAATACAGAGAGAACAAAATTATAGCATCATTAAGGTTGGAAAATATCTATAAAACCATCAAGTCCAATGATAAGCTCAACACTGTCAAATCCACCACTTAACCAAAGACTACTGAAAATAATAAGGAAAAGAGTGGGCAAGGAAATGGATTCTCACCTCAGAAGACTGAAAAGACCAAGGTCCCTCAAAGACAAGGAAGACTAGAGAGGATAATGAATGAGAAATATCTGCACTTACAGAGAAGGAGAAGGAGCAAGAGTGACGTGAATGCCTGTATGGAAAACTTGCTATACCTTCTCTTCTTTAAAATATAGACAGTCAATGACAGGAGTGGGAGGCTCGAGGTGACTTAACTAAAACTGCAAATGAGTTTAGGGTGTCCTACCTGGTTTTGGAGTTAAAGCACTCAAAATGCAGTGGAGGTTAACTTAGGCTGTTGCATTCAGGTGTAATTGTTACCATTTGATTTGCAAGGTATATGTCCACATGTGAGCTGATTACCCTATGCTCCTTTCACAGTCAGTGAAGAGAAATTCATACTTGTAGGAAAAACTTTGGCTGATTTATCTTTGACCCCCATATTTGGATGAGATGATGTGGCTTTTTATTCCATTTCCTTCCAGTCACTGCAGAAGGAATGTTGAGCAATTAGTTCCAACTTCAATGTCTGTCATAGGGCTCTGTACTGTCTGTTTTTGGTCAACAGAATCACATGTTTTAACACATATTTTATAACTAATATATAATAATGAACACATCTTTGGCCCAAGATGCTATAAAATCATTTGAGATTTGTTTTGAAATTTTTGAACAAGTCATGTAGACTGAAACCATAAGAATCCACTAGCAGTATGAATTATGTCCCTTTACCTACAAAATGCTGCAGTCGTGGGGATATTTACAGCAGCATTGATTTAGGTCCAGAGGCTCTTTTAGCTCTAATGGTCCCCTTTGCATTTGATCATTCTGCAAAATCACAGGGAATTAGGAAAATGTCTGTCACCATGCTAGACAGCAGTAAACAGAAATTTTATGGTAAAAGACATGTTATTGAATTTTGCTTATGTGTTTTTTCTACAACTGAGGGTCACAGTTGTCATGTGTGTGCCCTTCCATATGTCAGCATACATATTTAAAATTCATTTATATATATATTTGTATACACACACACACACACATACATCTATGTTTAAATACATGTTTAAATGCTGCTTATATTAAGGCTGTTTCTCTATTCCAGTAGTGATAGTAGAAGCAAAAACTCCCTTGATCATATCCTCTCTTACATCTGCTCGCCTTTTCATACATACCAATTTGGGACAAAATTCTTTGAGCCTATTTACCTCTTTAACTATTTTATTCAGCTCAGAGAATACAGAAAAGGGGAATTTCATGCAAGATACCTCGAGTGGAGAAAAAATAGATAAGTATGAATTATGACAGTTATAAAAATAGCAATATAATCCACCATCCCTCATGTGTGTATTTCTCCCTCTGCATGGGTCCAAACTCAGTTTTTAAAAGGCAGTTTAGGAAAGCAGATACTGATGTTCCAAATCTGTACTTGTGCTGCACCAATTACCCACTGGGAAGGATGGCTCAGCATGGGTGTTTGCATTAGAACAACATACTTGTGCAATTTATTTCCTTTCTTAAAGCCTGGAGTGGCTCTAAGAATCCTTTAGCTCGTGACCTAGAAGAAACTTGAAGCTATTGCAGTAGCTTTGGATTGCCAGACTAGAAGGTTACTGCCAGGCATCACGGGCTTTGCCCTGCAATATTGTCTCAAGCTATTTGCATTGGCTCTGTGCTGCAGGGCGAGCTGTCATTTGGCCATTTCCACCAGTTTTTCTTCACTAAAGAAGCAGTCTAACTCTCAGCTCACAGCATTTACAAAGCACTGCTGTTTTCTATTTAGGGGTGAGGGAGAGTTGAAAGCTTAGCCCTGGTATTCTTCACCCTTCACTATGCAGAAGCACTTCACATCGTTAGCTCAGTATCTGCCAACACACTGGCACACTTCACAGGAATGCTCCTTACTTGTAAAAATAACAGAGCAAGAACAAGGGAAAAGCCTCTATTTTATACAAAATAAAGCAAGTTTTAGCCTGTAATATGTACTCTTAACTGAACCCATGGAAGAATTTCCTTATGTCTCTAATAGCAAAAAAAATTTAGAAATTATAGAAATAGAGGATACAGGAAACCCCAAATGGGACCATGGGTGGTCCGCAGTAGTTAGACACCACAGGATTACCTAGTCAGACAGCAAAGCTCTGACACAGAAACCAAACTTCTATGGCAGAGAAGAACTTTATAACAGCCACAGAAGTGGGGAATTGCAAGGAAGACATTTGCATAGCCTTGCCTTCAAACTCAAGACCAGTAGTAAAAGACCAAAAGCTACAACGGTGTCACAAGAAAAGATCAGAAGAGATTCAAGGCATCTTCCTTTATCAGAGTGCAACTCAGATCATCCAAGAGTCCCTCCTGACATAATCACAGGGATAAAATATTCCTCTGGAACTCTATTCTAACTTAATACAGAGTCACTTAATACAGAATGCTTCAACAGGACATATGAATAGACACCAGTAATAGTTTGACTTACCAGAAAAAAAGTAATCTCTACCCAAATCTTTAAGGTGATACTGGTTCTATTTCTATGATTATTTTTCACTTAACTTCTTCTCAAGCTCTTTTAATTTGTTGTTTTGGGGTTTTCTCTAAGAAAATATTAGACTCACAGAAACAGAAAAATTAGTTGGAGAGAATTGCAGAGGTTTCTAATCCAGCCTCTTACTTGCAGGATGGCTAAATTCGAGGTTAGATTAAAAGAAAACATGTGTTTTGAAAGTTTCTGAGTACAGAGCTTCAACAAGGTATCTTCCTGTGTATTGGGCTTCACACGTGCTTTTGTTTAAACTCCTGCCACTCCCCTGGGTCAATCCTTTTAGCTTGCCAAGGTCCCTTTCCTCTGAAGGGCAGCTCTTCCCTGCTGGTGTTTGTCACTACCCCACAGTATGCCACTTGTGAAGGATGTGAGGCTGTGTTCGTGTCCCATTCTCCAGGTTTTCAGTGGGTAAATTAAACAGTATAGGCATTATACCAACCCCTTAGGAACATTATTTGTAGTTCAGCACCAGTCATATTTTAAATGGTAGCCTGTTGATTTATATTAACGTACTTCAGCTCTGAAATTATGTGGAGCTGAAGTGAGAGATTTCAAAGAATTGACATAATCCCAAATCCAGCAACCCAAGCAGTTTTTCACCTATCCTGCAGTCCCCCTATCTAGTCCATATCCTTCTTGGCTATAATCTGACTACAGGACTATTTTGTGATACCCGGTCAAAAACCTTACAAGTCTGTCTCTTCTTGCTTCTTTATTACCCCCAAACTGTTACAGATGTTCTCATTTGTGTTTCCTATAGTCTATGCTCATACTGTGTGTGCTCGCAGGCATATTTATATTTCTCAGAATTCAGAAATAGTTTCAGAGTATGTGTAAAGTCTATAGTGATGAATGCACCTATATCACCAAAAAATTGATACGAGTACTAGAGGTACTAGAGAAAGAATAAATCAGAACTATTCCAAGGACACTGAGGCCTGCATGTCTAAAGCTTAGATAGACAGTGCTTCCAAAATAACCCTACCTTCAGCCTCTCTTCACTCAGTGTGTGCCAAAAAATATTTCTTTATGTTTTACTATGTAGCTGCACAAAAGAATTACAGATTCTTGCTTCAGTCTTTGCTTGAACACTTTTGTTTTAAAAAGGCTAGTCAGCATTTTTTTCTGAGCAGAGCATCAACATGAAGCTTAATGAGAAATCCAGAAAAAAAAACAACTTAAAAACATGACCAAAGCAACACCAACAAAAATGGCACCCCTCCAAAATGCACATATGAAAAAGAGCAGCGGTTGCTGAGCATCCAGTCCAGGAGAATGTATTCAAATGAACCATGTCTCTGAATTTGTACCTAGCACAATATGGGAGAAGCATCATTTATAGAAACTGTCAATTAAAACCAGGAGATGTAATGCAGTAAAAATTAACTCTTATGATACCATCACAGCATATTCTCCAAACTAGAAGTCAGTGCTGTGGCATGAAGAAAGTTAGTTTTACAGACTGATAAGGAAGGCTTATAGGACATCCCTTTATGCTTTAGGAAAGTAGGAAAAATGCAGCATGGTAGAATGTGGGGAAGTTCTGATTCTTGACAGAAGTGTGAAGTATGTGTTGTGTATGTGTTCTGCATGGAAGTAGGGAATGCTCAGTGGAGCTCTGAATCCTCTCAGCAACAGCCCAGACACTCTGTGAAATAAAAATCCAGACATCAGTCTGGCTGAAAGCATTGAAAGTAAGCTAAAAACATATGTGATTACTTGTGTAGGTGACAAGAGAAACTGGAATATAAAGTACTCTAGACAGTCAATAAACCTGTCTTACAAACTTCCCTTTGTCCTCAGTAAAAAAACCCCAACAAACAAGCTTCTCAAAATCATCCAAGAGCTTAGCCTCAAGTGTAACTAAACATAAATGTCAAATATTTTAGAAAACACAAGGTTAGTAAGGTTTTCTGACTGCAAAAAGACTACATATCCCAAATATGCAGAAAATATTCCCAGCTCTGCACAATAATTGTGCTTTCTATCTGCTTCTGCAGTTAGCACATTAAAGACATTTTGGTGCATCACTAACATGTTCTGCAAACAGTGTCACAGGGTTGGGATGACCAGTGGCAACTGTGAGATCTAGCTTCTCAGTCTTGAACTGTGTGCTTCCCTACATGATCTTGGAAGGCTGAAACACCAGATTAATCCCTTATCACCCTAAACATCCTGATAGCAGATAAGAGTTGTATTGCATGAAAACAGTTTACTACTATCTGTCCAACCTTTTCCCCCTCCCTTTTTTATTTTTTTTTCCACAGCTTCCAATCGAAAAGGCTGTAAGAGGGAAGGGAAAAGAACAAGGAGATTGCATTTTTCATACTGTTGACAAATATCCTTAATAAGGAGCATCATGATGTTCTGTTGAGTAGCATTTGTGATAATTACAATAAAAATAAATGAACTATTTTAAAGAAGCAGCTGATAGTGTTTTCATCATAATTGCCATGAGTATCTTTTTAAAGGAAGATGATGTAAACGTTCCATATTCACTAAATTACAGTGATGCAGTGACTTACAAGGCACCATGAGGTACTTTCCACAAGTAATAATGCATTTCAAGTACAAAAGTTCTTTCATTTTTTATAACATAGAAAGGTCCTTGATGATCCCAGAACAAGTCTCAAAAAGATCTAGAAGGTTTTAAGATAGAGTCCAGAAACTGCTGCAAAAACTTCGCTCTAGTAAAGAAGGAGAAGGAGAAACTTGGTATGTGTTACCCTATAACCAAGGCTGTCATCCCTGCAAGAGAAACTGGGCTAGAGGCACCTTACAATGTAAATGAACTGCTTTTAGCTGTGCTGGTTGATGTTTCTCCACACATAAAGCAACAGCCACCTCTTGACACAAAGCTTCTTCTTTTCAAACTAGGGACTAGGTTTTACTTAAAGAGGGTATCTTGAAAAATTGATGCACAAAGCCATGGTTTTGTTAGTCACTCCTTTACAGATGTTCCAGAACTTGCCACATCACAGATAATGTGTCTCACCTGACACTGAAGCAAAGCTGGTCTGACAGATTGAGGGGAGTGAGAGGGCAGCAAAGGTAATTACATAGATACACAGTTACAAACGAAATGAAGCAATAAAACCAACCTTGTGATGCATAGATCCTCAAAGAACAGAGTGCTAGAAGCTAAGGAATATATTAAAATAAGAACTGTTAGAAAAGTAAATTGTGCCAGCTTTTGCCTCAGAAGTTTGCAAATATTTTTTCTACCTTCATGGTGATATTTTTCAGGTGTTGTTTGTGCTAAATACTTAGTTCCGGAGATTTAACTGGCTGCTTCAAGCTACCATGCCCAATCTTCTGAGGCTTTTGCTGCTGCATGAGTTAGTTTGTGTGCTGTGCTGTGAAAGCTCTGTTGTAATCACAAACCATTTTTTCCAGAGAAGGGAAGCTGGCAGTGCACAAACATTAGATCTCAGAGAATACTCTGCAGAGCAGTGAGAGATTCCACTCACCAATTATATAGCAGCACATACATGGGAGAGGAGAAATCATCTCATTTGATTCCATGGATTCAATTCACTTTTAATTTGTGCATTCAGGTCTAGTGCAGATTAGAAATGCCAAATATTGTGCTAGTCCAAGTGTTGTGTACTGGATAACACCCAGTCTAAGGTGGCTTTAACTGTGAAAATGGTGTCAAACATCTTCTCCAATCTGATGTGAAAGCCATAGGATCATGAAATCATAGAACCATAGAATATGCTGCGTTGGAAGGGATCCATCAGAATGGAACCCTGTGCACGACAGCCCAAGAATCACACCATGGGCCTGAGAGCATTGTTCAAATGTTTCTTGAACTCTGTCAGGCTTGGTGCTGTGACTGGGGAGCCTGTTCCAGTGCTCAACCACCCTCTGGGTGAAAAACCTTTTCCTGATATCCGATCCAAACCACCCCTGACTCGGCTCCTTGACATTCCGTAGAGTCCTGTCTCTGGTCATGGAATTGAACAGATGATTACCTTCTTCTCAACTGCTCCTCATGAGGATGTCAAAAATCACAATGAAGTCTCTCCTTCGTCCTGTCTTTTCCAGACTGAACAAATCAAGTGACATTAGCTGCTCCTCCTAAGGATTCCACTCCAGACCCTTCGCCATCCTCATGGCCTCCTTTGCACACTCTCCAATGGCTTAATGTCTTTTTTATATTTTGGTGCCCAGAACTGCCCCCAGCACTCGAGGTGAGGCCACCCCAGTGCAGAGCAGAGCAGGACAATCCCCTCCCTTGCCTGGCTGGTGATGCTGTGCCTGATGCCCCAGGACAGGGTTGGCCCTCCTGGCTGCCAGGGCACTGCTGGCTCAGGTTCAGCTTTCCACTGACCAGGACCCCAGGTGTCTTTCCACAGCTGCTCTCCAGCCTCTTGTTCCCCTGTCTATGCACAGAGCCAGGGCCACCCCATCAAAGGTGCAGAATCTTTCCTTGGTTGAATTTCATGTGGCTGGTGATTGCCCATCTCTCTAATTTGTTGAGGTGTTTCTTCAGGACCTCCTCTGCCCTCAAGGGAGTCGAGAGCTCCTCTCAGTTTAGTGACATCGGCAAACTTCCTTAGAACTCCTTTGAGTCCTGTGTCCAAGCTATTAATGAAGATATTGAAAAGAACTGGGCCAAGGATGGAGCCCTGCAGAGCCCCACCAGTGACAGGTCACCAGCCTGTAAGCAAGTCCTTATATATTTCTTTATTAGGTGGATTTACACTATACTTTATTTCAAACTAAGCATCTAAGGCATAAATGATGATAACTATGAATGTAGTTGAGTTTTCAGGTGAAAACTAGTCCAGAAATCAAGGTAATCTACTTTAGAGTTACAAAGCTCCAAATAAATGGCTAGATCCCTAATGAGAGCTTAAAAATAATTGCCAGTACTGATGCTAAAATATTCTGGCAAGCAGAGAGCAAGAATTAAGTATTTTTAAGTGCTACTGAAAGTGGAAGAATTTGTAGGAATTCTTTCAAGAATGAGGTCTTATCTTTCCCCAGATTGTATCAATAATCATGCAGATAGTATGCCAGGTTTCCTTCTGATGGTTGCTAAAAACGGCTGGAAGCTCAGAAAGAGCCTGATTTTTTTTTCACTTAAAAAGTACTGGAGAGTTCCAATTGACCTCAAGTCCTGTGCTGACATAATACAGCTTGTGCTTAACTGTCAAATTTTTTAGAGACTTGTATATATTTTTAAAATGTGTTTTATGGCCTAAGTGGCTAAATATATAGATTTTTACAGGAATACATGTGTGTATATAGCCTGGTTAGTCTATTACAGAAGATATTGAACTAAAATTTTATGCTCATATATTGACTTAGAAATGCATTAAAAGTTTTTTCAGCCATTATGTCCTCCAGATGTTATTTTCTCTGACATTTTAAAATATATGCATAAACCGTTTCTAAGCTTTCCCTCAATACAGTATGTTTGAGCTCTTCTTAATTAAAGAATTTTAAATAATTCATGTTCAAACAATCTGTGTTTTCTGGATTGAGGCAAAAGTTTTGAAAATATTATCTGGGATAAATTTTATTGAAAGTTAGCAAGAGAATAAAGTGAGTCTTTAAAATTGTTTACTGTGGTGGGTTTGCATGGAATAATTTTCATTCTCCTTTATTCTTCTGGATTTTCACTAGAAAAAATTAATTTTCTAGGGGCCTAAAATAACTGTAAGACCCCACCCTCTCTTAGCACCGTGTTTTCCCTCATGTATATCTCTAGCCTTACAGACAGAACTTCCAATGCTTTTATTCTGAGCATAGTTTTTCAGATATTATTTTCTCAAAGTGACCAAGGAATACTGAAATCAATAAAATAATCCTGTCCACACTATGGATACCAAATCAGGTTGGTTGTTTGGTGGTTTTCTGGGTTTTTTGGTTTGTTTTTGGTTTGTTTTTTTTTTTTGGGGGGGGGGATTTGTTTTGTTTTGTTTTGTTTTGAACACTATGTGTTTAAAGTATGAATGTTGACTAGTATGAGAACAGATAAAGGGCAGACAGGCTTGAGACAGAGCTGGGCAGGACAAAACCAGTCATATTTCTGTGTTGGCTCCACATCAGCAACATTGGCCATAGCAGGCAGGAGCTCAGGGAGACTTGATGTCCTGGAGTGAATATCTCTGAAGTCAGAACTCTCTGTACTGGTGCCCAAACCAAGAGGATTTCATCCTGAGTGTGGTATCACTCCAGTATGGTTCCCATATGGCTCCAGCGTCACAACTCGCTTAAGTTAATCGAAATCAACCAAAAGGAAATTCCTCCCTTTGCCTCCCTTGTGCCAGCACGAGCACTTGTATGGCTGGGTGGGAAGCCAAGGCCCTTCTAGATAGACAGAGACTGTTTGTATCAGGGAAACAACCTGTGGGTTAAAAAAATGAAAATGAAGTGAAATGAAATGAAATGAAATGAATAAAATAAAATAAAATAATAAAATAAAATAAAATAAAATAAAATAGAAAAAGATGGGTTTTCTGCATTTCAGCTCTGCTTCCACAGCAAAAGTAGAGGAAAAAGGAAGGATCAGACTATGGTCAACTTAGAAACAAGCTTTTGTTTATCACACCTCGTTCGTGGAGGACCACGTTGTCTCTTAATTTTCTGTGTGGAGAGAAAAGCTGCCTCCAGGCTTCACGTACATTACGTGTTTTCCTTTCTCCTAGTATCGGCTATATGTGGCCTGTATGTGGACACTTTTTAGGTAGCATCTAACACTGGAATGATCAGAAGAAAACCAAAGTGAAATTGCTTTAACTGAGACATTAAGGAAAAGAGTGAGACCAGTCAGAAGCCAAGAGCTTGAAGGCAATCAGTAACCAGCCAGAGAGCCAGCAGCTTAATTCCATTTTTTATCTGGCTGTCATGTGCTAGGTTTGCTCAGATAAAAAGAAAGGAACCATTTTGATCTATAGCTGTGTTAGTATAACTGTGCTGTAGTAAGGGAAGGGAAGTGAGGTTTCTTTTCACAATGTAAATACAAGGTTGTGGCAAAATTGTGTGATTCCCCAAATGGGTTGTTTCACACACTTGTATAAATCTAACCTCTGGCTTGAGAATGCAAGTTTTGACACATTTTCTCAGAATGGTTTCCAAAGTGTATAGAGATGTTGAGTTGGACAGACATTGTAGGGGTTCCAAGTGAAACGAGCATAGAAACATTATCAACAATTACACAGTAAATACAAAACCCACAAATAACTTCACCCTTTTTGGATCACCTGAACTGATTTCTCTTTCATTTTTTTTTACAGAAACTTAAATATATTCTTGTTGATTATTTCTCTTTCAAGTACAAGGATGTACTTCTCTTTTAAGAAGGATGTAAAACTTAACAAATTAAAAGAGAGACTTTGTAGACAAATGCAATTTTATACAGAAAGGCATTGAGGTAGTGATAATATCTCTCCTTAAACAGTCTATTTACCTAAGTGAATGTTTTTGATCCAAGGTGAGAGAATTGTCCAGAAACAAATTCAAAATCTAATGAAATGAAGTGCATACATGGATTACCTCTTTCTGACAGTTTGAAGTAAAAGGTCAGAAGGTCACACAGCAGAGCAGAAGTTATTGAAATGAAAGCCAAAATCACCAAAGCTAATAAGGACAGAGATCCAGAGTTTCTCTTGCTGTGTTCAGCCATGTCAAGCAGCTTAATTAAGGGTTCAGACCCAATATATATGTAAAAATGTAACCAGATTTCATAACATAGTAAATAATTTCATGTTTCTGAAGAAGTAAAAAAACACAAACCCACAAAATAAAAGAAAACGTCACCAGAAAACTTTTCTACAGAAGTCCAATTCAGCCTTTAAAAAAAAACATCTTCTAAGTACACAATATAAAATAAAAATAGATTATTAGAAACATTATCTTGAGCCACCACTGCAAGTTTCTTAGATTTCTTGGACACCTATAAAGGTCAGTTTATCTCCATTACTTGGAAAGGTAGATAGAATGTCCAAAAGGCTGTTGGGCACTGGAAAGATGAGGTATCATAACATGGTAAGTGACAAAATGAAAGCACATCTTTGGTTTATTTTGATATATGTTTCTGACCTGCAACATAGTGCTTCAACATATCAAAAAACTCATATTGAATTATCCACTCACGTGTGCCTGCTGGCCTGTCCAGAACATTTACCCCTTTTCTTGCAAAATATAAACCTTCCCACATTCCTTCGGTAACCAAAAAAACATAATATGATATTGTCAGAAGAAAAAATTTTATTTTTAAATAACCATCATAGATTAAATACACCGAGCCAGTTGAGACCTTCCACAGAGCCAGCTGTGTTTAGTAATTCACAATAAGACAAATTTACTGTGCAGATGAATCACCCTAAAATGTGGTTTTCACCTTTCAAAAAAACCATGTTTGATTTAAATTTGTAATTGCAATTTTATATTTTCATTTTATCCAGACTACTAGAGGTAACACATAATGTTTTATTAGATAAATTAGATACAAGTTTTCTTAAATACATGAAAGTGCAACCTTCAGCAGCTTGATGCTCAAAGTAGCTTAACTTCAGTGCATACCATGCTTAAGGAGCAAATATCTTGAAGGCACCTTAAGGATTGAGTGGTTATGTGATTTATATTCTGAAGGGCATTACAGAGACAAGGAAATACCCAAGTAAACTGTTGCAATTTTTACAGTAGTGTGCAATATATGTCATAGATGAATGAATAATCTTCATGTTACAGAAAATGAAGAGGATTGAGGTTTACTAATATTACTGCAAATGTCAAAAGTTTCCACTTCTTTCAGAAGTTAAAAAAACAAGGAAAGAGAAAAAACCCAACACAATAAAAGCCAAACAAGAGAGTATTTTCTCAAGGCTTGTCTAATCAGGATTTAATAAAAGTGGAGATTTTAGCCATCCTTTTGGTTAACTATTGGTTTACATTGCAAACGACAGTTGCTGCTTGTTTAAATATTACTTTTGCAGGGGCAGGGAAAGAAGATTTTAGAGATGCCATAATTCTGCAGAGTTTACACATCTTTAAATGCCAGTGGTCGAGCTGATTAATGAACACATCTGTAAGTTAAATTCTCAGAGGCTGTTTCCATGATGGCTGAAACCAGAAATTGTTGGAAATCTATTGAGAAGGTTTAAGATTCCCAGCTTAAAAATCCAAGACACACATACTTGCCTAAGGATCTGAATGGAGTTATTTGAAACCAGATTGCTGCCACCAGTCTATTCATATTCAGAGCTACAGAATTTGCCAGCTTAGGATAGGCTTATTTATGAGATAGAGTCACATTGTGCTCTGTTCAGTCCAAACCACATGATAAGCATAAGGGACAGAGTTGTGGCGTATTTTCTGTAATTTGTCCTTAGTCTGCTTTCACTTTGTGTGTGGTCTCATCACTTACAGCAATCAAGAAATACATGAACACTTCCAGTAGAATAAGGCAGCTTGTGATTCCGGCATCCGATTATATTCCTGATGATTAAAGAAAAAAGAGTAACTGAAATTCCAAATGATGCTAGAATCAGAGTCGGGTTGAAAAGACTACTCTACTAAAAAGTAGGAGAATGAAAAGCTAACACAATTTCAACAGATGAAATCAAATTAATAGAATAATACTTTGCATTTTTTGGTAATAGTTTCCTGGCTTTAATAACTTTAGAAATGTTACAGTAAACTTATTTTCCTTTTCAAATAAGCTTTTGAAAAAGTAAGAAGACTGTTCTAGTTTAACTGACCTTGTTCTCTTGTTACACCAAATGCTTTTAGAAGGCAAAGCCAATCTGATGGGAAGGGGGCACACAGGATTTTAGGAATATTTTCACACACTTGAATGCCTTATTAATCATAAGTTATCTTATCAAGCACCATTCTCCTTTTGAGCCCAATTCAAGTTTTAAGATATGACCAGCTCAGGAGCCATGAAAATCACAGTGTTTCCTCCAGAAGCGGTACCGTCTGTTTGATTGAACCAGACCCTTTTAAGTTTCATTTGTATCTAGCTTTGTTCTGGCTACAAACATAATGAGAATACTTTCAGCTCTCAGGCTAAAGCAATTACTGAAGCGAGATTATTTTTATTTCTTTCAAGTGTGTCCTAGCTTATCGTGTGGCCAGGTAAATCCAAAAAGACCAATAAATTAACTAACCACGTGCTTTTCAGTGAGAAGCTTACCTTACTTCACATGTAAAACCTTTTTTCATCGTCTCTTTCAACGTTTGATGACAATCTCTAAAACTGCAAGAAACCCAACACCCTATTTGTTATTCCCTCAATCATTTAAAAGTGATGCTTACCTGTACTGTCATGGCTTTAGAGAGAGAGATGAATTTATCTTAAACAAAAGATAAACCTGAACAAAAAAATATACATGAATTTATTGGCTGAAGCTTCACACAGAGGTCAAGTAGCATGTCATTGGTCTAAATACCTCTTTTCCAGGACATGAAATATACACGAAAAAAGCAGAAGCTATAACTAATAAAGCTTGTCCTTAGACTGAACTTCAGACCTTGGTCTTTGCAGTTGAAAAGGAGTTCTACAGGCTCAGTTGCCAATAATGTTTCCTACTGAATTTTAAGATAGGATGCTTTGTGTGAATCAGCACTTGACTGGAAGTTTAGGGTGCTACTTACCTTGATTCACTCTCATTTTCAACAAGTTAGATTGGCTGGTTGAGAGATCACTAATCTTAAGATTTATGGAATGAATTTACTATTTCAGATGTTTGGGATTGCAAAAAAAAATTTATATATATTTAGGAAAAGAAATCAGTGGTCAAAACTATGTTCCTCATACATTCTGAAAAATTGTTCTGAATTTCTTAGGCTTTTTCAGTGTGGCGAAGGGTTAAAAGTGAAAGAAATCCTCCAATTATTTCACTCAAAAAAACTGTGGCTAATATAAATGCTTGAATCAAATCATGTTTGTGTTTTGACAAAGGAGATCAAATTCAAAATTGGTTTAGCTTCACGAGTTTCTTTGGTCCTTTTGCAGAATTGAGTTACTAATTTCATTTACTAAGTGGCACATTTAGTTACCATATAGCCAGATCCTGAAACCATTCCAGAATCTCATACCAGTAGACACTGAGATGCATATTCATTTCGAGACTGGTTCTGATCATTCTTGGCCCAGACTTCATCCCTTTATTGTTGATGAAAAAAATAAATTATTTAAGTAGATACACTATCCAGGCTTTTATGGTGTATGAGCCTTCAATATTATGAATTCCTTCCAACTCACCACTAGAGGTATAGATAAGGCATGCCCTTACATATGACATGAAAAGAAATTATCTTTGTTTCTTTTATTAAACGTTTTTTTTTCCAATATGTAATTTGCTGAAAAACAAAGCAAAAGTTGAGTGGGGGATTTTTTTATGCCGTTGATAAAATTAGTTTCCTTTAACAATTTGTTTTTATATGTGAAATAATTTACACTTTTAATAAACACTTTTCCCTATTTTCTTCACATTGCTGCTTCCAAGAGTGTTGTTGGAGTTTGAGATTAGAGCAATCCACTAAAAAAGTTGAAGATAATTGAGAGAACATCTTTAGAAAGACAACCTGGGTCTAAATTTATAGTGAAGTACAAGTTATCAAGGTAATGTGAAGCTGAGGGTAAAGCTAAGATGGAGGCAACACGATAGCTTGAGGAATTGAAAGGTTCTGATGTAAGAAATATTATTGAAGCCAGTGTCTTTTAAAAATATTTAACTGAAGAAAATACATAAAAATTTTACTTCAATAACAATGTTTCTTCAAAACTAAAATCATCTGGAACATAACAACATTTTCTGGAGTTAGTTCAACAGTAGAGAAGATTCAGAGTAAATTGGACAAAAATTACTTTTTATTCAGTCATCATATTCCAGATATGTCCCTGGGAGGGTGGCTCAGTGCTCCCTTTGGTCATTTGGCAGAAGCTGACCTGTTCTAGGTCCCACAATGGATGTGTTTATGTGAGGAGCAGCAAAGTGCAACAGTTTGTGAAAAAACTATTCCCAGAGAATGAGAGAAAATGAAGCTGCAGGACTCAGAGATACTTTAGTCACCTCTTGCAGGTATGCAGTGGACTGTCTAGCTGAGCCACCACTTTACTATACACAGAATAAATTTTTTATTTTACTATAACACAGAATAAATCACATCAAAAGCTTAGATCAAGGACTGCATAGAAGAAAATCTGTTATGCAGAGCTACTAATCAAAACTAATTCTCTTGACTCTGCCAAACCACCTTTCTTAGGTTGTGTCTGTTAGTAAGTGTGCAAAATCTAAAACATAAGTCAGGTGACAGCAAAAATAGGCAAGATGCCCACACAGAAAAGATGTACTGAGGATAACCAATTACACAATGGTTTGATGGTTTGGGGTGAGTATCTGAGTAGAGGAAGGGGATCATTTGGCCAGCTGGAAAGAAACTGAAAGGAAAAGTATGGAAGGGTTTATGAATGAAGGAAAGAAGAGTTAATAAAATGTGGAAACTCAGTTGAAAAATGTAGAGTTACATGATTAAAGCTCTTGGATCAGATGATTAAAGTAGGCAGAGGAGTAGTAGTTAAGGTGTAAAAAATCTCCAAGATGCCATTAACAGCAATCAATCAGTTGTTTCTAGAAATAAATTTTTGTTGGATGATGTTAATGAGCCTTAAAGTTCAAAGGAAAACCCAGCCACAAAAGGTGTCAGAGTTTGCAAATCTCCATTTGAACCATGAACACAGAACAGCTTCATTCCTAGATTCTTTTTCACCTTCAGGACAAAGTAATGCCTGTTGCATGGTAGTATGATGCACGGTTCAATATAAACTTCTAGTTCTTTAAACTTCCTGAAAAATTAAAATTTCTCTATAAGTAAGGAAGTATTTTAAGTATCTTTTACTGATTTTTATTGTTTCTGCTTTAATATCTTGTGCATTTTTTTATGCAGAAACTTTATTTTCTTTTTAGTTTTTAATGGATTATTTTCTTTTATTCTTTTATTTTTTCTCCTTACTTTATGTCATCAGCACTATGAAGGAGAAAAAAATCTCTTCAAATGAAAAAATCATTCCCTGAAGTGCAAAGCAAAAGTTGGCTCACTTTGGAGCTCACTATTCATGAACCACAAAGACCTTCCAAGGTACCTGCCCCAGCTGACTCCCTTTTTAAGCATTAAGCAAAGTCCATAAATTCTATTTCAAAGTATAAATTTACAATGGACTCCATTCATAAAACTGTCATGATAGGTTTTCTAAGAGCATTTCACACTGATGTGCAGAATGCTTCCAAGCTGAGTAAAAGCTGTGGCTCATACATATCAAAGATTTCTCCTTTATAGACAGATGGTCAAATTGCCATTGGCCTGAGTGCCAGACTACAATAAGCTGGTTCATAAAGAGCTGATCTATGCTCTTTGCTGCCTGCTCAGAACCCATTTTAAGAACGTGACCTAACTCCCATCGAATCCACAGGCTTCAGTAGGAACTGGAACATACCACATGTCTGAAAAGGAGCTCTTCTCTGGCATGAAGCAAAACAGCTCATGAGTGGGAGTTAAGAGAGCATGGCAAATGCTATTGTATTAAAAAATACAGCTCGTTTCATGCCTTTAAAAATGGTTATGTCAGACTGAATCTTAGTTGATAGAAATTGCCACAACTGTGACTCATGTAGATCTACAGTAATTTCTGATTTATTTGTACGTTGATAGAAATTGCCACAACTGTGACTCATGTAGATCTACAGTAATTTCTGATTTATTTGTACCATGATCCTTTATATTAAGTAGACGAGGAGATGTATAGATTGGGTAAAGATCATCATACAATGGCAGCATTCTAGCTCTCCTTCTGTACTGAATTTCTTGGGGTTTACTGTTTTATGATTAATTTCCAGCCAGTTCCCTGCAAGATTTTTAAGTCTCCTTTGTCTTAAGCAGAGGTCAAAATATTTGGGGAAAAAAAAACCCTAGAAACAGAAGATGCTATAAAATAGTTACAGAAAATGAAAATGAAAAAAGGCACGTAAATGTCTGCATTAGAACCCAAATTTCTACTCATGCAAACACAGTGGAAATACAATACTTCTATAATGTGGCTTACCAAATACTATCAATGTAACTTTAGATATTCTAGTGTAGATCAAGGTTGTTATTTTTAATCTTCTGTCTGATTAAGTAAAAATAAAGTGTTTGCTTCTTTGGTTGACAATCAGAGATGGGAAAAAGCTTGACTTAAACCATTCTAAATATACTGTGATAAAACAGTAGCATTATAAATTTTGTGGGGTTTTTCTGTTTAGATACAATCTGTAAACTATATCATTATAGTATTATGAGGATTAAATAAGTATGAGAAATTTCATGAACTATAGCTGTGTTAAATTATTCCAAAAGAATGTGAACTTCCCAGGAGTGTTGTGTAGGAGCTGTAGGAGTCTGCTAGGTACTATTCATTTGCCAGGCTGTTGGCATTTGAAAAATGGCACCAGGGCCATCGCTTTCTAATGGGAAGACTGGATTATGATTTTTTTCCCCCCCACTTGTGCCTACTCAAGTACCCTCTTCTTGAACACTTCTTGACTTTTTTGGTAAAGATTGCATAAAATCTGTTTTATTTTGCTATATAACAAACTCATGTCTCCAACGTCAAGTGCAGGTCTTTGAGGAATACAACCTAGATGGTATTCATACTAGAGTACTTAATACTCTTATTTACTTTGTCCCCCTTGCTCCCCCAGAAAACACTTTCTGGATTTTTCCAAAAAAGAAATTATAGTTCTTATGGAAGGGTTTTGTCCTTACTCTGACAAATAGTGATACAGGGTTTTATTTTATATATTATTTAATATATATAAAAGTAGGATCAGCTATTCTATTCTATTCTATTCTATTCTATTCTATTCTATTCTATTCTATTCTATTCTATTCTATTCTATTCTATTCTAATTCTATTCTATTCTATGACCAAAAAAATCATAATAATTTTTTTCCTAATACACCTTAGACGAGCTACTGCTGAATCCAAGAGGAAAGTTACCTTAACAGAAAGAGAAGTATTTTGGTTATGCTCTGTCTATATGATAGACAAGGGAACTAGTGCAAAGATACAAAAGGACAAGAAGAAAAGTACATGCAGGAAGATTTTTGAAACACATACAACGAGTGGGTTCTAGAGGAGAAAAAGATGCATCTCCTTAAATTGGTGATGACTTTCTCATGGTCCTGAGAGGGTTTTGAAGCAGAAATGTCTGTGCACTGCACAGAGTTTCAGGCTCAGAAGTTCTGAAATTTGTCTATCCTTTTACTCAATATTTTATTTCCTATACAGAACACCTTCAAATTCCTTCAGTTCCTTTTAGAAGTATATTTTCCTGGCCTAAATCTTTTTACATTCCCTGAAATTTATAGTGTCTATCACATAATAAGCATTTTGAAGTAATACTGCAGCTTAGGCTCTAGGGACAAATTTGTGATTTTTTTTTTTTTTTTTTAATGCAGATGAGTAAGTGTGCTTGTATACATGCATGTGTCTTATTTACTGTGTTGAATTAAAATTACATTCTCACAGCAGTTAGAGGAGGGAGAGATCTACTGTTTTCAAGTTGTTTTCTTTAAAATGCAGTATGTTTCCTTCCAGACACAGGACAGATTAGACAGAAAGATGTTATATTCCATCTTAACAAATACACTCTTACAGATTTTCTCACAAAAATGCCATTCCTATTTTTCCTAAATACCCTTTTAGGTGAGCATCAATACACAGTCATCTGTCATTTCAATGCATAAACCCTTTGCAGGTGATTTTATGTGCATGGAGAATGTAAGAGATTTTGTTATTCCAAGTAGAGCATCAATATACCTGGAGGAACTTCAATGTTTTGCTGGCAGACTACCTTTAAATTCTACGTATTTTTCCATTGATCACAATGGCTTTGCCTGGGTTTTCCAGGGCCATGGACAGACTTTTCCAAGTGCAATATGCGCAGTTGCTTTTCCTATAGATTTTCTAACCTTTATATCTCCATTTTTCTTCTGATCCATCTACAAAACCAGTCTAAACTTCTGACGTACCTGACTTAACAAGGTATGTAAGTCATGCCCAGTTTAAAGTAGTGGCTTTAGCTGTACTCTTACTATTTATCCCTAAACATAGGCTTCAGCTGAACAATGTCGAGAATAAGCTGTCTGCTAGTGCTGGAGTAGGGAGCTGAATTCTGTTCTATTTCACCTTCTTAAATCTTAAAACAAAGGGGAAATGTCCAGCTGAGCCAGGTCTGATTTGTTTGTTTTCAAAATGTGTCTGAATTTGTTCCATGACAAATCTTAATGAATGGGTAGGGATGACAAAATTATATTGAAATGTAATGGTACATTTTACATTAAAATATGAAATCCCATGGATGCACACTGTATGTATCCTGTGCAGTTGGAAGCTTTCTTGCCAAGTAGTGCATTGCCTGGTCATTCTGAAATAAGGCACACTTTATAATGTTGTGTTCCTTATAAGTTTTCAACCAAGAATTCCAAAGTGCCAAACTGTAATTTAGAATATGATGCTACTCTTGTTTAATCTATTGTTTCATTCATTCAAATACAAATCTTTTCTTCTGATACCAGTATTCTACATAAAAGACTCCCCTACAAAAACAAATGACAGAAGTAGTTTCCATTCAGCAATGAATTAAAGTGAACAGATGTAAATTAGTGGTTAATTGGTCCAAAATGAAGTAACGTTTCAATTATTTTATTTTACTTTTCAGTCCACAAAAATACGTTATTTTTTTGATTTTTTTTTCTCATCTCCTTCAAGAAATTAATTTTGAAAACCAAGCAAGGATTCCACTTAATTCTGAGTTCTGATATTTGTTCGTTACAGATAAGTACAGATCTCATGCAGAAGTTTTCCTTCACTGGTCTTTCTCATCCATCATTAACTACAGAAAAAATGGAAACAAATTATAACTCAAACGTCACAGTCATAAATCACAGACTGTGTTTTAATTGGAAACACATTTATAGGTGGATAAGCAAAATATCAGAACTATGATTAAATACTAGAGATCTAGAACTCTTCAGCCCAATAATCTCAGGATTTCACACAATGAGATGTCCTAGGTTCATTAGAGTTATTCTCAATTATTTCTTCCTCAAATGCAATAGAAATACTAATGGAAAGTGACTGTACAGAACAGGAACTTAAAGAGATATGAGAAGATTGAAAAATGAGAATATTCAAGTATGTTTCTCTAAAAGATTTGAGACTAAAGATTTAAAGAAATAGTTTTATAAAATTTTCTATTAAGAGTTATTATGATGATTTTGGAGACTAGATTTGGTCAACAAAATGTAAGGAGAGGTTTTCAAATTTCCTTTCTGCGTAAACCCAAATGCAACTTTTAACTACTGATGCCTCCACAATTCTTTAAGGATGCAAACCCCACAGCTGCATTCACATTGGGTCTTTGTCTTTCTCCTAAATTGATGGGATAAATGAATAAAAGACTGATTCTCTTTGCCATCATGTGCCTTGCCTTGATTGTTTTGATAAAAATGTCTGTTTTAAAAAAAATGTTTATTTTCTAGTCCATATACTTTGGATGCCTTTTTATTGATGTATAGGCTTCCTAACTGAACTTATAGCAAAGACATAGGTTATTTGATCCCATCAAAGCACATAATTAGGGTGCAAAATAAAATATTCTCAAATGAGACAAACCTGTATTTCTGTTGTACTTGGATCATCTGTTGTCTCTTGAGAGCCTAGGAAAAAAAAAAAACAAAAAAACCCCACAACCTTAAAACATTAAATTGACCTAAATATCTGTCCTAGGTTACAATATAGATGTATTCTATTACCACCAGCTGTGGGCCATTAGCTGTCATCTCCTTTTATCACCCACCCCTGATAACAGACAATGGGCCAGCAAGAAACCACTGCACGACTCATGGACTTATCTCATCCTATTGTGAGATGCTCCGCCCAGGAGGGAGGAGCCAAGCATTCCACCTGGATATAACCTGGCTTGGAAGTGCCTAAGGGAGCCCTGTCTACTGGATTCCCAGAGAATAAGAGCTACCACTGGACCTTCAGCTGGAGACCAGACCTTCCATAGGATGACAGCTTCAACTGAGCTACTTCATCTGGACTGCTACCACCACCCTAACAGGGTGTCAGGTTGTATCTGACTTTGTCTGTGTTTTTCTTTTCTCTTTCCCTTGTATTATTTCACTTATTTTTAATTTTTTTTCCTATTAAATTTTAACCCTGACTTGGGATCTCCCTCTGGTTTGTTTTCAAACCATTACAATATCATTGCTATGCATAGGATACATTTTATTTTAAGTTAAGCCAAAACAATTCCCCTAGCTCGGTTATTTGTAAAAAACTTGAGGTTTGCCAGTATAATTCAACTGGGAAGAGTGAACTTCCTTCCTCAGATAAGAGCCTGGACCCATATTGTTTATTACTTATAGTTCCAGCAGCACTCTGTAATATCATAAAGGCTCTGAGCCTCCTGTGCTAGAGAGCGCAAGCCCATTAGTAGATATGGGCTACATCCAGACAGTCTAGCATTTAAGTGCTAGTAGAATAAATTTAATTAAAAAAAAAAAAAGCCAACTATTTATAAGAATAATATTCAAAGATTAAGGAGTGGAAGATTTTTCAAGTTCACCACATTGAATTAAATCTGTATTTAGGGAACTCCACAGAAATGGAAGGCACTGGCTCAGCAGGTGGCACTATTCCCTCAAAATCAATGCATGGCTTTTTCTTGACAGGTATTTTGGGCATTGAGGTAGTAGAAGTTTTCTGTTGAAGATGAACAAAATTCTTCATACAGTCTCTGTGGTGATTAAAGATGTTGTACTTACATAAAAATACACATAATATTGCCTTGTCAAGTAGATAGCAACGTTGGGGAAAAATAATACGTATTTTTTTCTTTTTGTACATAAGCTATTATTATTATTAACTTTTTTCCTGAATTTGGTGCAAAATACCAATTTTTTCCAACCAAAACTTTATATTTCATTTTTTTTGTTAATGATAATAAAATTTATAAAATAATGTCCCTCTGAAGTGAGACAAAAATTGTGAGACATTAAGAAATCTTACACCACCTGGTAAGATCTTTCGGAAAAAAAAAAATTATTTGCAATACAATTTTTTTAAATGTAACAAAATAAATAGAATGATCTCTCACATTTCTGAATATGTAACATTCTAAAAGTTAATACTCACAAAGCACTTCAAAAAATGAAGTGTCTAAGAAAGTAGGGTAAGTGCTAATAACTGGTACTTGAATGATGTACTTGAATACGTCACTGATGGATTCCATTTGCTCCAGTACTGCAGACTTTGCTCAGTTAAGCTTTCTTCAGATACTTGCATTCAGAATTACAGTTTGACTTACAAACCAAGCAGTTGGAAGTACATTTTGTAAACTTCTTTGCAATACCACTGTGCAATATTCTTTTGTAATTTATTCAGTTAAACCTTTTTATTATTGAAAATAGCAATGAACTGCATGAATTTTACAACCAGGGCACAACATAGTATAAACTGAACAAGAATGTTAGCTCTATAGCACCCAATTTTGTGGGTGCTTTCTAAACCTACAAAAACTTAAAAAATATACCTATTTTTATTTGAAATAACTCTTTTAGTCTAAAATTCAATATATAATACACCTTCAGATGTAGAAAAATTTTATTAGAGTGAAATAATTTATAAAATTACTATACATTTTTATTAGCATTAAATAATTTATAATTTAACTAGGCAGATGATTTAAATAGTTAAGCTTTTATTTAAAGATTTCAAATTACTCAAGAGAGATTTCACAGAAAATATTTTCTATAGTCAACATGTTAATGCTGGTTTTTCTTAATAAAATATCTGTGTATCACCGATCATCTCAGAAGAGATTAAAGGTCCTAATTTGGCAGTATATTTCTCTGAAGTGCTTTTAGGAAAATAAAATCATGTGATATAATAGAAGCAATATTGGAATGCTTGATCCCTTAATTGCAGTTGTTTATTTTTCCATCTTGCAATCCAAGCATTCAGGCACTTTACAGCTTACATGCAGATTTTGCTTGTAAAATAAACCATCACATGTGTAACCTATCACACTAAAAGTGAATGAAGCTTTAGGGTAACTTTGAGGGTCTTTTATGACATAGAGAAAAGCCCACAGCTACCCTGGTGTTACAGATTGTTAACAGTTGCTATTTGAATTCCTCTTAATGGATAACACCCAATAATTGTTTTGCTTTTCACTGTGCCTGCAATCCAATATCTGTAAGAAATCTTAAATCTGAGTCAGCTTAAAATCTTTACTAAAATATTAAAGAAGAGAATGAATAATAAAGTATCCAATGTTTCTAAAAGCCATATGTCTGTATTTTTAATGTCCTAAAGTTCAAGCTATCCCCAGTTTACAATAATATTAACTGCTTGGGTTCAACTTTTGGCTTAACTGTATAAGCAAAGCAAAAAAAAAAAGACTATCCACACAGTAACAAAGGTGATGATGATTTCAGAAGTTGTTTCAACTTTAAGTCTGAGAAAGATATGGCTCTATCATAAAAGTAATTCCTCTGCTGGCACAGAGCTCTTCAGCAACTGGATCATGGTTGGTTCTCAGTGGCCTTGGCAGAGGAGAAAACTGGGCCCAGTCTACATTTCATATTCAATACGGTACCTAGAAGTAAGTGCAGGTTCAAAATGCACTTAATGGAGAACCCTTGGTTAAAGCTCAGTGCTTCCTATTGAAATCCTTTCACAGTAAGTGGTTCCACATATTGAAAGAAAATGGAACAAAAATGGATTATTTAAAAAATCCTATTTCATAGCACTAACAATATTTACCTGGGGTTTCTAGAAATTGCTGAATGCAGACCATTGCACAATACCCTTGCTTTTGTAGTGTTTTTTTTTTTTTAATCTCATTGCTTAATAATTTTTCTGATATTTCTCCTTTGCAATAAAAGTAACTTTGCTTCTACCCATGGTTGATAGAAAAGACTTCCAAGCTATCTAATCTTGTACCTAGGTAATTTGTCATTATCACAGGAATCTCTTCAACAGACAGATCAGCAATGGTTTTTTTCACAATTTGAGTCCTGTAATTTTGCTTTTTCTTCCAAATTAGCAATGAAAAACAATCACAATATGAAACAAGAATAGAAGCATATTTTTATGCACAGTGTGTATCTTGGTTTAGGATTCTTTTTAATTGAAAAGCCATAAATATTAGATATTTTATTGTCGGGAGCTAGCATATAAACAAGTATGCAACATACTCTATAAAACTTATCTAGTTGAAAGTACCCATGGTTTAATTTTCACACAATAAATGCTATTTTGTATTTAAAAGCTCATTTAAATTTGCAATACAGGGTTAGTTTCCCATGAAGGAGAGACAGACATAAATTTTTCCACCTCATGAAGCAATTGATCCAGCTCAAATTCTGAACCCTGACTGTCATTCAGTTTCTACTAATTTTGAAAACTAAACCTTTTTTTCTTCCAGGAATGAAAAAGGTAGTTGGTTTTTTGGTGGGTTTGTTTGTTGGTTTGGGGTTTGGACTTATTTTGGTTTAGTTTGGTTGGGTTTGGTTTTTTGGGGTTTATTGCGCCTGCTAGACACCTGCAGTAATCTACTCAGGATTTTAAGTAGTAGGCTGCTTAACTTTTCTGATTTTTTGAATATGAATATTATAAGAAATGATAAGCTGTTGGACTGCAAAATATACCTATGCAATAAGCTTCAGAAATAACTTAAAACATCATTAATATTGACAAAAAGCCAGGGGGAAACTGCCCTGGTTGAAAATATCATCTTGTTGAAAACACACACCTCTTTTTATCACTGTGGATAAAGGTCTTTGCTAAAGCACATGTAATTTATGCACTGGTCATAACAAATAGCACGTGGAATTCCATATGCTGTGCTTCATAAAACCTACGCAAACTGCTCCCCTGTAGCAGACAGTGGAAACTCTGTTAGAATGAAACGTGCTATGAATGGAGTCCAGTGTTAGAAAGCAGTTCAAAGAAACTTTATCTAAGCAAATTGGAATGGCTGATTTCCTTGCAGTTTTACAGTAATTATTAAGCATATGCCAAGCTTCTCAGGAAAACTCGTAGTAACTTTGAAATGAGGTAACACAAATATTGGTCTCCTCTACTTGGGAAAGTTTAGCAGTATGATAATATTTTTTTTTTGCATCGTGAACCTTTCTTTAAAACCTCTTTGCACATAATTACTCTTCCCCATAGGCAGAGGCTTTGAATATTCCTAAATTTAAACACTTTAGCTGCCCTATTAACTAAAAAAAAAGGCTATCAAATATCCATCATTAAACATGCTAATAAATCCTACAAAATCATATACTTCAAAGCCTTAATTCCAAGTACAAGCATGAAAAACAGTATCAACTGCATAAAGAGAAGAAAAGCTAAGAAATCCTTTTCTCAGCTAAACTATTATGAGCCATAATGGCATTTATATCTAGGTGCTATTTAATAGTGTTATATAATAGTTCATGTTCAAATGTATTGTAAGAATTAGAAAATTCCCAAAACAGCTTTGCAAATAAAAATTCAATAGTAATATTTTAGTTTCTCCATGGTGGTAATGGGAGAATGGAGAGTATTTATCCAGTCCCACTTGAGGGCAATGGCAAAGCTGTGTTTAGAAGTATTGAATCTAATTCTACATTTCATCAACATGATGCAGTCTCTGAAACAAGAGCATTTTCTGTATCTGCCTCTCATCTCTCGTAGGATCCATGAGACACTACTTTTGGAATGCCTGCACATCCTCAGTTTTACAATTTTCCTACCTGAACCAAATAAGAACAAAACAAGGATCCAGATTTTTTTTTTTTTTTAATGTGTACAGGAATCACTACTAACCAAGGAAAAACCCAAATACTTCCATCCAACCTTATTTGAAGGATTTCAGTGCTTTATCTCATATGAGTTGGATATTTCAAACATTTGCAAACACTGAAAAATAATTAGAGAAATGCGTTAAAAAAGCTGTTTCCTAGGCCAAGGCTATGAAAACAGCTTACAAATATCTCAGGAACTCTCCACATATCTTAATTCAAAACTGTGAGGGTAAATCAGTAACTAAATCTTGCAGTCTAAATAAGAGGAACTCATTTCATCTGTGAATGCCTATAGCTGAGCACATGCAGTCTAAGTTGCAGTAGTGTCTCTTTGTAGTCTGTGGAGGGAAGTGAGTGTCTTACAAAGTAATTCAAACATGTCAGGTAAGATGAATTCCCTTTTTGAAGTTATCTTTTTTCTCTCCATTGGCCATTTAATACACACATAACACCTAGCTCAGACATAAGTGTCTAACTTCTGGATGCTCAAGTCAATTCCTGGGCAGTCAAAACTCTTCTCAAACTGATCATAGGTTTTACATAACCTCTCTGCTTTCTGCAGTGAATTGCTCTGTCTCTGATAACAAATGATAACAATAAATCTGTGTTAAATCTGAAATAGTGGCATGAAAGAATGACTAACATCTGAAGCAGTTTGTAAATAGCCCTTAAGAAACACTTCTCCTGTAATCTTCAGCAGCAGGTACTTTAAATACAAGAAGATTTTGGTGGAGGAATCTCTGTATGGTACTGTTGTAGGTAAATGTTGGCTTACCCTTCCTTTTTCACATGAAGAACTCAACTTCAGTAACCTGAAATGTTTTACAAACGCACTCTATAGGATTTGGATTTATGTTATAATCCTCTCTCATGATTAAGTAATTCTGCCTTGAGTGAACTCAGCATTTCAATATACTCTATTGCGTTCTCCTCCCTGATATATTTTTTGGTTCATGGAAAACCTTTAGTCATAGCTTTACAGAATTTTTTTAATAGAAAACATAAGAAATTATACCATTTTTTCCATACTTTTATAATATATTTTCTAACTAAGAAGCACACTGTGATGGTAACACCAAGGCAGAACATCTCTGAAGTCAGTAGTATCAATTCATTGTTTCACAGAATTTGACCTCACAGTCCCAACACAATATTTGTAAATCACAGTGAGCGAATCCACACTGTTTGACATGACAGTGCAGCACCCATTTAGTAGCTACATTGTCTTTAATGCAGATGTTCTGGCTTCTAAAATTTAATGCCGACTTCAGTTTGCTCTCTGATTTATTCAGGCCCTTTAGATGTAATGCAGCATAGCCCTACTGCAAACACCCACGTCTGATAGTACATAAAAAACATTTTATTAAGTCACATAATGTTTGTAGGCAAGCAGGCCAGTCTCTTTAAGAGCCATGTACCTGATAATTCATGCAGTCAACAAACATGCAACATCTGCTTCTACAAAGATTTAATACTTCATCCTTGTAGTATTTGGATATCATTGTTATTAAAAGTTAAAAGCAGAGAAATAGAAAACTGCATAAGTGCAGAAAATAAAAGCATGTGGGTTTTACAAATAACAGATCTTTGTTAGTGAACTTAGCACAGACAGTCTTAATTAGACCAGGCAAAGTTACAAAACCAACGTAACCCTTGTATAGAATTCTTATGGAGAAGACAGAAACTCCATTAATTTTCTCTCTTGATGTATTCTCTAGAGGTTTTCTTGCTTGTTAAAAAAATTATTTTTTATCTAACTGTACTTTGACTTTGCTATAAAAGACAGAAAAGCCACCTATACATGGGTTACTGACAAGGTTTTTGCCACATTAAAAGATTGAAAATGTCTCTGCTAAGTGTGTGCCTCCAGAGCTCTCTCCTTTAGAGATTGCTTCATAACATAAAGACAGATACATCCAAAACTACACCAATTTCACAAGCATCAGTTTGTATGACAAAGAAGGTGCAAGAGTCAAGAAAGTGGGGTAAATATTTCTTCCTAGGACAGCTGTCGCCACATTGGTCTTTCCTGTAAAGGACTTCAGAGTAAAGTCAGAATAATAGGTTTTGTAGAACTGTTACTGCATTTAAGACCCATCTTCTAAAAGTTTTGTCATCTCCTTCTATTTCTTCTAACTCTAGATAAAAAATGATGAGAAATTTCCTTCCACTGAAGCAAAATTTAAATTGAGTTGCAACAGTTCCATTTATATCAAAAATATTAATCACAAAAACTGAAGACCTGTTGTCAAGTTCAAAGTATCACACAAGATTAAGAACAGAAAATGCGAAACATATTTTGCAGTGTTATCTAGATATAAGATTCCTCACAGCCAGAACTTTTCAGATGGTGCAGAACATGTTTGCTCACTAGAAAGAATTGTAATGGAAAACCTAATTCCACAGTACCAGCTATCTCAGGTAGGTATTCTTCATTCTGAATTCCATTTCTTCATCACCCCCACCTGACAAGATTTTGCGAGACAAGAAAGCTACAATAATGGCAGCCTACATTTGAAGCACCTCTGAGTTCAATGCAACCAATATGCGGTTGCAGATGAAGTGCAATGTCAGCAAATTCATTATCAGTGAATCACTAATGTGTACAATACAACAACCTACAGTGTTGTGAGAAATTGTACAAGTGAAGCCAACTGGATTTGATTCAACCTAGCTCTTATTTTTATCTACTGCTGTCTACTCAAAAATTTACTGTGGTGCTACATTTCTGCTGTATCAATGGCACTGTCTCTTGCTATTTAAACACACTCTGCAATTATTTTGGATAGTACTGCAGGGGTAAGTAGTCTGACATTCTAAGACAGAACTTAATCAGAACATGTGGACTGGAGATTTCAGAAAGTGTTTTAGGATCTCTGAAAAAAGAATCAGGACAAATAGTTTCTATCTTTCATTGAAAATGCAGCAAATTGAGATCATCAGCTAATGTAAATCAGCAGAACCTCACTGAATTCGTTAGAGCTCTTCTGGTTCACATCTGCAGACAATCTGCATAATCATGTTGTCACATGTAATAGTTATATTATGTTCTCATGATTCCTCTTTAGCTGGATAGAAATGGCTTTCCTGTCCACAAAAATGCTAATGCCTTTAGAAAATTCCCATTCCATGTTAGGGCAAGTCTACGACTAAATTTGGATGTATAATATCTTGAAGGTTTTTGGTTGAGATGCAAGTGGCAAATGAAACTGATTTTTGTGGTATTTTCAGACAATCATACTTTTTTTTTTTTCTTTTTGGTTGAATGAAATGTTTTCAACTTCTTGAAGAACAAATTGTTATGTTCAGTTATAAGCCACTTCATATTAAAGCAAATGAAAGAGAAGACTGTGTTTTGTTAAGATGTTATGGGGTTATATTCCATAATCTCTGGCAGACAGAGTGGGAAGGATTCACATGTCCTGCATACCCCAGGGGAAACCAAGTCATTTTTTATGATGGGTGATATTCAGCTTAACAAGCAGTTTTATATAACTTAAAATGGCTTCAGAGTTCCATTGCTTTCCTCCCTCACTCCTCAAACTCTTATAAACAAAAAACAGGAGACATGAATTTTATCCCATACTCCAAGGTGGATGGAGACAGAATGTGAACCCAGGGTTCTTGCATCAGTTGAGTTCACTAAAAACTGGACAACTTGTCTCTTAATAAATTGATTTTGTTTGTTGGAGAGCGTATAAAATAATGTTATCATTCAGAGGTGTCTTGCAATATTTACATTTCTGACTACTTATCCTGTGACTAATCATCCTCCAAAGAGAAAGGAATGGCTCAGAAAATCAGTAACAAACCTTGCCTGTTGTAGAAATATTCAGGTTCAAGTCTGTTTTGCTTTTTTTCTAATAGATATGGGAATTAAAAGACCCTTTCAAAGCAAACAGCCTCACCAAAGTAGTAGTACTTCATCATTGTCACCATCGTTGACTTTGTTGGATAAACATACTTGGGATCTGCTAGCACCTCCATAATTTGGAATAGGGGTTTCTTACTGTATTGATACACGTAGCTAAAAGCAGCATTGGAATATCAATACCATTCCTGCTCCACCAGACTGCTTCAAAACCCTCTGCTATTTCCTACATATTGCTTTAAATCAAAGTCTTGTGCAGTTGGAAACTCTTCAAGGTCTCATATGTTAAACAATAACTGTCTGTCCCCTGGGTTTTTTTCCAGCAGCAAAAGTAATTGCCAAGCCAGGCTGGCAAGCTTTCAGATCCTGATTGTTCCCTCTAAAGGATCAACGATCCTCATGCCTATGCTTTCAGAGAGACAGGAAAAATTTGCTTCAAAATTTTAAAAATCAGTGAATATTTTATGACAAATATCAGCCATCCCAGAGCTGCCACTTGAAATTTGAATAGATTGGTGTAAATCTATAAATATATCTGTATCTATCTATCTCTCTATCTATTTATATATATATATATATATCTGGCTAAGCAATCAAATTAGACAATGGAGAAAAACCGAAAAACCCCAAAGTTTAGGATACCCAGTTCTTATTGTTCCCTGATGTACTTTTATTGCTTCATTTGCTCCAAAATCAGCCCAGAAAGCAGTGCTGAGCACCCAGGGGTTAAGGCGTGTTGTAGTGGCTCCATCCCCGCACTGAATTTCACTGGGGCCTTGTGGCCGTGTCCAATGCAGTTCAGGATGACCTCACCGAGACTGTGCAAGCAAGTGCACAGCATTCTGCTACAGCCAAGACATGACTGCAACAGCAAAAGAGAGAGTACAACATTTATACAGAAATTTCAAGAGCCTTACTGATGCCTGCATATGATAATATTTCGACTACATTCTCACAGCTGTTCCTTTCCCTCAATGAAATTTCATCAAAGTGCTATGATATATATTGCCATTTCTCTGCCGATGGTGTGGCTGTCCTGCTTGAAGAACTTTGTGAAACTGATTTAGTTTCAGTATAATCACATAATCATAGAATCATGGAATAGTTTGGGTTGGAAGGGATCTTTAAAGGTCATCAATTCCAAGCTCCCTGCAATGACTGGGGACATCTTCAACTAGGTCAGGCTGCTCAGAGCCCTGTCCAACAGGCCCTTGAGTGAACAGAACAGGCCTCCAGCAATGGGGCATCTACCACCTCTCTGGACAACCCTCTGGGAAGTTCTAGAAGATCTTCTCCATTGTTTGGAAAAGGTTTTGTCTCTGAATCTTGATTCTCCTATTTGCCTCTGCACTTAAAGCCTATTATTTTTAAGCCACAACATGACATAGGTATTTTCTAAGTTACAAAGATAAGAAAAACTGATAGGTTAGTGCTAAGAAGGAATGAAAAAAATGCGTTAGCACTGGAGTTAAATTCTTATTATATAATTTTAGCTTTTACCTTCTAAGGTGGTGATTAGGTTTCCTGAAAGTCAGTAGAGCAAAAGATTTTGCACAGTAGACCAAATTCACCCCCTGTTGGGAGTGATTCATCCTTCATGTATCAAACTTTATTTTTAGAGAACAGCTCTTTATGTAGGCATAGCTTCATGCTTTGTGTGTTTTACCTATACTTTGAATTTTTGAAACCCATTTCTCTCAAAAGAGGCTTATAGAATGAACATTTTTTTTTTCTATAAAACTTTCTGGTTTATAGAAAGATTATGTTAAGACTATATTAAGGAGCCTGAAACAATGCTGTGGATGCCTGAGGTTTGTAAAATACTGTAGTAAGCAATCTTCTTCTTCTAAGAATTTTATGCCTATCTTTAATCTTGAAGAGTGTTTTAACTTTATGGCCAGATTTGCCATATTATACCTAAATGGAATACAAGACTTTGAGAGTTTACTTACTTAATCAGCAGCTGCAGGTCTGATATGATGGGTGTATGTGTGTCTTGTCACACCGGTAGCCCACTATATTCTCTCCCATGAAACACATCCCTTACATTGGCAGAAAAGGGTGTAGTTACTACTTGTATTTAAGTGCTGCAGAAATTTGGAAAAAATTAAAATATTTATGTTTTGTTTCTCTAATGTTATGTTCTATCCAGCTTTATCTATATGAGTGGGAAACATGAACAATTAATACCAAATATCATTGATTAATATCATAGGTTTTCTTTGGTAGTGTCCTTCAGGTTGATCTCAGGGAAATAACATTGCTTCTGTATGCGTAATGAGAATTTTAATTTTATTACTTTCATTTTTTAATTAATGATGTTCTAAGATTTTAAGAAAAGTTATACAGCCGTATAATTTATATCCTCTTACTGTGTTTACTTAGCTATGTGGTGCTTAAGGAGTCTGGTTCTTAGAGAGTTTTACTAATATCAGTAATTACTCTTTTCTCATCTTGGAGAGAAATTAATTTTGACTTGGTAATTTTGACCTATAATTTCATATAGCTGGAACTCCTATTTTTTATAATTTATGAAGTAAATGAAAGTGGAGTAATTTGAGGTCTGGTTTTCAGTCATGCTGTAGTCTAAGATCCCATCTTAACATTTTTTTGAAATAAGAATTTTGCAGTACCACTTTTTACTTTGGATATTTTTTAATAATTGACCTAGAAACTCAGCTCAGGGAATCTGCAAAATGTTCACTTGCGTGAACTAGGTTCCTTATCTGTTATAAACATGTTCTCTTTGAAATTATTTATTAGAACAATTAGATTTTAATAGGTAGAGAGATAAATAGAAATAAAAGGAGAAGGTTTTAAATGTTAAACCATCATATTGTTGAAATATTTATTCATTGCTTGGTTTTCTACAGTTTTATAGAGATCTGTCTAGGATCCACACTTTTCTTCCAATTAAGTGCATCATTTTGTTGTGGAAATAAAAAAAAAAAAACAAATCCACCATTCCAGTTTATTTATGAAATTAAGGCGTTCCAATCTGCATCCCCTGTTGTCTAAAAGATCATAGGAACCAAATGGAAAATAATTTTCTTTTTGTTATTACTTTCATTTTGCTGACATCATAGTACTAATAATACTCAGGTAACAGTTCTTGCCGTCATTCATGTTCACCAGTGTCTCCTAACTGATTTTCCTAGACTTTGTTTTTATTCTATGTAAGTTTCCTTTTCTATATAAAACCATTGCCATCTATTCGTACCCCCTTATATTCCTATTCTAACATAATACTTAAATAAAATAAATTGTAAAAAAACCTCAACCAAACAAAAACCCCAAAATTATTGATCAGATATTTTAAAATGTTAGCTCACTTTGAAATCTGAAAGGAATGACCCAGTGCATCCTATATCAGATCATACACACGTTTGCTGCACAGCTGGTGCTGCTTTGCATAGTCCTTAGGTCAGCTCCTGCCACAAAGGCACAACCAGGCACATTCCTGACAGAGGAAGCAGTGTTGGCAGGAATGCAGCCAGCAAAGCACTTTGGGATTAAACAGATCTTTCACCAGGCTGCAATTATTTAATCTCATTGATTAAGCATATAGCCTATGCATCCCGCCTAAGATTTGAATCCTCATAACTGCAATGTTGAGTGTATTAGATTATATTCTCCATAGGGCAGAAAATTTAGGTGATTGTTTAAAAAAGAAAGACCAAATAAATTTCTAGGCCTACTAAACTGATAAACATTGATCAGAATTGTAAAAAGACTGTGGAAAATGATGTCATGGTTTGCCATGTCAGCAAAAATGCTAGCAATCTTTAACCATGCCCCAGGGTGTATTTTCTCCTGGCACAAAGATGGAGAATGTATCAGAGAATGATTCTGTTTAATTTAAAATACTTCAGAGAAGCATCCCGTGAGCAGTTTGCTCTGTTGGACACATCCATATAGGTTACAGCTCCTCCTGACCACCCGCAGAACAGGGCTGCAAACTGTAAAAGACTGAAGTTTCCAGTAATTTTTCTGGAGGATAATTTTTCAAGGATGGAACCCAAGCACCTGTTTTGATTTCATAGCTCAGTAGGAGTGCACAAAACAACAGCAGCAATGGAAGTCACTACTTACTTCTTTGTAGTTCAACATACTATGAATTGGTCACAGCACCAAGCCTGCCAGAGTTCAAGAAGTGCCTGGACAACACTCTGACAACACTCAGCACATGGGGTGTTTTTGGGGATTGTCCTGTGCAGGGCCAGGAGTGTGACTTTGATGATCCTTGTGGCTCCCTTCCAACTCAAGATATTCTATGGTGATTCTATAATAATTTCTTTGCTATTCTTAAATATATTCCCTCAAGAAGTAGTGGATTTTCCCTCATCTAGGTTCCCCCAGGAGTCTGTGACCCATGTTGAAAATTATATACTAGTGAATATTCAACACTTTTTAGTCTCTGTAGTTAGAAGTGCATTCTTTATAAAGTGATCTTAGTGGGGGAGGAATGCTGGAATTTTCTACTGAAGTGCTTTTAAAGCAAACATGCCTTGAGCTGTTATGGATGAAAGGTGTTTGTTAAATTGCTTGATGTTACAAATATCTGAAATTGAGTGGGTGATTGATTTAATTGCAGTTGTCAGACTGGTTTTAAAAGCATATTTCTCTTTTTGTTCTGTTTTTCAGATCTGCAGAACAGTTGGATTCTGAACATAAAGAAAAGAAAGTGTCTGAATATACTAATCACAAAATGTAGCTTCTGGCTAAGCCAAGGCATACTGTCAAGATGAAGTGCTGCATGATTTTTAAAACACTCAGTCTGGCCAATGCATTCAATCTCTGAATAGCAGTGCCCCTGTTGTTCCAGCCTCTGTTACTTTCTGAATAAAAATATCCAATAATTGTGATACTGTGTTACTTTCACATATATGTAAAGCTAACACAAATAGGAAAATTAATGAATGGTGTGATGCTGCAACTCTGAGCTTGTTATCCTCTCACATGCTGCCAAACCCTCTCAGTGACAGGGGGTCCATCAAAACTCATTTCCCCACTCTTGCATCAAAGCTTACTGTTCTAGAATAAAAGCAATTCCAGCAGCACTTGGAATGGGATTTGCTTCAGCCTAATTCTGTGTTGAAATGCACAAATAAATGTTGCGGGGTAGTTGGTGTGCTATGTTCCTGTATTTTCAAACCTGCAGCTATTGGGGTTGGGTTCACGAGAAGGGCTTTAGTGAGGTGATACTATTGCTCGGAATACCACTCTGCTAAGCACTGGTATAAAAGTTTGGCAGCTTCTCTGTCTCTCCTGTTGAAGCTGTATCAGTTCTATATTGTGTACAATAATCACAGGTTTAATAGGCTAGAGAAAATTTTAGGCAATTTACCATGACAAGTTCTGTTCTTTTCTTCTTTCCAGTGAAAGATGAATGTTGTAACATTTCAAAGAAAGCAGAGAAACTGTAATGGGAGAAACTGTAATGGGAGAAACCATGACAAAGCCTCCTCAGCAGCACAGGATACCCTGCAGCTTGAATCCCAGCCTCTCAGAGTGTTGGAGTCGGTGAGGTGAATCCCTAGATGAAGTGTTGTGGATAAATGATCTTCCTGAGTCAATTGTGGCTAAAAAATAATTAAATTAACATTTTCTTGTGAATTCATAAAAATCTAAGATTCTGCATGCTGTAAGTTACTATGGTTCTGCTCATGAGTGGTAACTCATTAAATAATTAATTATTTAGTTTTTTATTGCCTGTTCATGTCCTTAATTTCTTCTCTGACACCTTTGAAAATACTGGCCCTGCATCCCAAGTCACCTAAAATCTATTCTGAAACACTTACTAATGCATAAGTTCCCCATTGATTTTAATGGTCTTTGGATCAGCCCCATGAATAATAGGGAAAAGCTGTAATTTCTTTCATGTGGTTTATCACTGGGAAGCAATGAAAGTTACCTTCATGTACAGTGTGCTTGTATTGCTTGGTCTTTAGTTCTCAGTTAGATGATATTATTGTCTGGCATCAAAGCAAAGCTCAGAAGAAACAAAACAAAATGAAAAAGCTTATAGGAAAACATTTATCAAAGCACAAGATTATAAGACTTATTTTTGTTTCACCACACACGCTTGTATGTGCAGGAATGTGCATATCAGCAAAGTCCTCGGCAGACAGGTCTTTCAGGATTTCACTAAAAATTACAGAGAGATGCCAGGAAGCATCAGACACCTTCACAGCTTTAGGCATCATTAACCAGCATTGTCTAAAATGTGTAGGGTTCAGAAGAGACCTCTGGGTGGCTCTTCCAGAGGGAAAACTGTTCATCTCATTTTTCAAGGGGCTGCACCAGAGGTTACTGAGGAACTGAGGTGAGACCTCATGGCCATCTGCCTCTTCCTCAAGAGAGGAAGTGGAGGAGCAGGCACTGATGCACTGATCTCTTCTCTCTGGTGACCAGTGATAGGAATGGCATGGAGTTGTGTTAGGGGAGGTTTAGGTTAGGTATTATGGAAAAGAGTTTTAACCCAGAGGGTGGTTGGGTGCTGGAACAGGCTCCCCAGTGAGGCTGTCACAGCACCAAGCCACACAGAGTTCAGGAAGCATTTGGACAACACTCAAAAGCATAAGGTGTGATCCTTTGGGTTGTTCAGGGCCAGGAGTTAGACTCAATGATCCTTGGCATTTCCTTACAACTGAGAATATTCTATGATTCTGTGATTCTCTGATCTACAAACCTTCTGCCTTCAGTGGAATCTGGGTAAAGCCTGTGAGATGCAGTTTAAACTGTGCAAGGACAGTTAAAACAGATGCAGCACAACTGCTGGAAATGGCATTATGGGTGTGCCCTGCTCTCACTCCTTAAGTACAGTTATAGCACCACAGATATGGAAATGTGTCTTTAGGATTAGATTGAAGAGATGTAGAGATACCAAACTGGCTATGGTGATGTGCTATTATAATTTCTGAGTCTGACATTTAAAAGACATGAAAAATGATGTTAATTGGTAAGAAAAAGATGGTAAGTGCATGCAAAAATACAGTAATTATTTATAACCCTAGAGAAGGTCCAATAAAAGAAAGAAAAAAACCTATATATTTCACTCAAAAGCATGCATTAAGAATTCAGGAAGCACTTTATTTGCAGTATTCTTTATTTCTGTTTAAAAGCCCTTCTATCCAACACAAGTTTAAATCAGTTTTTTATGTACCATTTGTCATAATATTGCAGTTTAATCAGCATCATAAAGTGCTTTACTGTGTTTCTGGTGTCAGAGCCTATTTTGACACCTAGCTGGACCTTTTCTAAGGTTTTCATGAAGTACCTGGATGGAAAATTCTTATTTTATCTCCTTTTTATTTTAATCGAGACATTTCAATGGGGAATTTCTCTCCAGCTCTAATAACTTGCTCATTTATAACTGAGAAAGCATATGGTGGAATGGAAAAGCTGTAGACTGTTCAGCTCTCCTGGTGGCAGTAATGCTGGCTTCCCTCCTTCCCCCACTCACCACATCAGTGATTCTCTAATCCTGGACACTGACCTTGAAAGCCAAATTGTTTTGTGTAATGTGCCCATTGCTGCAGATACAGGAGCTGGTAACTGGTTCCATGAGTTGCTGGCCTGAAGGCAAACTGTGCTTTGCCTTCAAAAGTACCTGGGTGGGTATATCTGCAAAGAATTCTGCAAACAGCGAGAAGAGGAAATTAAATCCTTCTGGCAATATCTGCTTCTGGCTGTGGCAGTGCGCCTGAGGTGTTCCCCTGTGTAGGGCATTGCCAGACTGCTGGTGAGGGGTAACAAAGGGGTTTGGTGAGGGCCTGCACAAGTGGTACCATGGGGTGCGTTGAGGGCTCTTCCTGGGAGCAGTGGGAGGGGGGCTTGGCATTTGACAACAGAGGATGTCTGGGATAAAACTGATGGTGAATGGTCCTGAGCCTGATACAACTGCTGAGACCCGAGGTCACTCAGAGGCTGGGGGAAACCAGACATTCATGTCCTGGATGGGGACTTTCAGCATTTTACTCTCTTTCCTACCCTTGCTTTTTTAGCTTTTGATTGTGCAGGTGTTTGATGAAATGTTATTCATAAAGACCCAGTTAAACTCTTCTTCTGGACCTTTCCATAGCATACAACGTTGGGCTCAACAGAGCAGATGCAGGTGTTGACTTTCTGAGGATGAGGATGACATCTTCCCTTGGCCTCTCTGACCCTTTCTGACACATTTCCTTAGGAAGAAATTAGTTTATCCAGCTTATCACCTTGGCCCCTTGACCTGCCTTACCCAGAGGGAGGACATGCTTTCTCAATGCTTTAATCTCATGAGATATTTCTGGCTTTGCAGGTAACAAGGAGGTAGGTAAAGTGATGTAGGTGCATTGGGGCTGTATTTAAAGGACACCAAAGCAAATGCAAGCAGCCTGCCCTGGAAAAATCCAACCTTACAGATTGTTAGAAAGGTTGCAAGTACAATCATTGCCTCCAGCCAACCTTCCCAAGCAATGTTTGGGTGTTATTTAGGGGGTAGTGTCAGACAGAGACTATTCCCAGTAGTCTTTCCTTTGAGGGGCAAGCATACTCCTTTATGTGTGCAAGACTTGTCACATTGAGTTAATGGATGTCTCACAAGATTTACTAACCTTAATGTAGCCTCTAGTACATTACCTCTTCTTCAGCTTTCTCACTTGATTTTGACTCAGACAAAATTAATAGATAAATGTAGCATGTATAAAATACTGTTATTCATCAATAACCCTTGGACTTTCATTGAAGTGATTATTAAACTTGTTTTTAATGTATTCATGTGCTAATCACTTCTATCCTAACAGATAACTACACTTGAAAATATCTATGTCAGGGTTCAAGGCTGTCTGTGTAATCAATGGAGAGAGACAAATGTCTCTTGGAGACAATCTTGAGGGTCTGAATTAGGAGATAATTATTATTAGGTCTAATATTTAACAAAATGAGATACAATAATCCTCTTCTATAGAGTCATGCAAAATACTCTAAAATGTAGGAATTTTTCCCCATTTCTTCAGCTGATGAAGGGCTCCTTTTTTCCAAATAATTTGTGATTTGAATATCTTGTGTTAAATATACTTGATAAATAAGGTTTTGATTTCTGCTCCAGATCTCATTTTGATTTTCTTTTTTCTCTACTCTGATTAATATTTTAACAATTAAGATTTTGTATACTTTTACTGGAATTAGTTATACACAAATCAAGGCAGTAATTCAGGTAAGGAAAGGAGTCTGAAGAGAGACAATAACATTTATTAAAACACTGTTGTTATATACACAGTTAAATATTTAAAGACAAACAAACAAATATAAAGAATCCCCCTCAAAAACCCTGATTGTAGTATCAGGATCCTATAATCTACAGTGTGTACTCCTAAACAACAAAGACATCTTTGTGCAATTAAAGGTTAAATATTTTGATAGACCAAAAAATTCATGCCTGATGTAATATACATTTATTGTGCCTGAATTTTCTCATGAATAGGACTGTAATATCTTATGTAATGGAAACAGAATATGAACAGGGCATTTATATTCAAAGAATACTATGAAATTTCATATTTTCCCCTTTGGGTTTTCTTGAGTGGGGCTTTAAAATTCTAGCCACATATGCAAACACAGATAAAATATCTGGCTTCTCTTTTGGCCAGGGGACAGAGATATGAGTCATGGAAAGCAAGATTTATTGGTCTACCAGAAACTTTTAGTTTAAATTTTCTCCTGTCAAATTCTTTCAAAGAAACTGAATCTGCATGTAATTGCACATAACCATGAAAAGTGCAGCTTACTCTTTGACTAATTTAATTCACTGCCTTTTTGCTGAGGTTCTGGCCTGTGGCTTTGCTCTAATAGACACAAATCTTGTGTTGACTTATCCAAGTCTCCTGTTTGATTTACTATTTTAATGTACCAGTGATAAACAGCTTAATATACTCCTTGTAGGACTTGAATATACTGTCCAATTATTGTCATATTGCCTAGAGGTGTGACTTGAAACACAGCCTTTTCTAAAACCTGTGCATTGTTTGAGAACCACATGAAAATAAGAGCTAAAAAATGAGATGGGTGGCTGGTCTGTGAAAGTGGCATCCAGCTCAGTAGAGCTTGAAGGGGCAATAGGGCCAGTGTCACAGAGCAGCAGGCGAAACCCTGAAGATCTGGCTCCCTGCTGCCAAGGGGACAATTCCACAGACTGTTCCTTGGAGCTTTGAGAGCTCTGACATCAAGAGATCAGCCAGGACCGGCTGGTTTGTAACAGGGGAGCCCATCTGCAGGGTCAGGAGTTAAACTCCCCCTGGAGTGAGGTTCATCCTGTTCCAAGGAAAAATCATGAAAACACAAGTAAGTTCTGGATATATAGGTCTCAAAATATCTGGGCCCTGACTTCAGGACAGATACAGTGATTATTTTGGCTAGGCACTGTCCTCATTTTCCAGGTACATCTGCTAAACAGAATGGACATTTCAGTGCTATGATTTTATGGGCTATTTGCTCAATGAATGAGGCTTTTTTGACATTTAAAAGGCTGTAGCAATACGGTGTCTTCTACAGAGGTACTCACCCTTCCAGGGACGCATTCACTTACACCCAGAAACTGGGTGAATATAGACAGTAATGTATGAGTATGAGAAGGCTGTTTAGGGAAAACCTGACTAACTTATTTAATTGATCAATAAGGTCTTAAATTTCAGAGGAGAAAAAATAAAAAGGCTTCTTCAGCAACTCAGCTAATGGATGTCCTCAAGTATCTTCAAGGATTTAAGTACACACAGCTCTTTCTCCTGCCCTGTGCCTCACAGAGTTCCTGGTGGGAGCACAGAGCTCCTAGGCACATTCAGAGCGTAACACACTGGCTCTCCTGTTGCTTGCAGAGGTGACATCTATGTGGCAGAACATTAACTCAAAAATAAAAGGCCTGAATTCAAGATTTTCTTAATCTTGTGGAGGTTTCAATCCTATTTGTTCACACAGAAATATGCTATAATGGCCAGACTACAAATTATAAGCATCTAGGTGGTTGTTGTACCCTTATACCCTCAGAACGTGTTACCCTCAAAAGGAGAGAATGGCTAAATCACGCCTGGACCTCCTAAAGAGCTTAGAGCATTATGCTGGGTGTGAAGCAGCAGAGGGTTCTGCTCTCAAGATTAATTACGGGTTTTACCCCAAAATTGAATAAAATAAAATCTATAAAAGACTCATAGGGTTTCTGGACTCAGGACTGAGAAGTGAGTAGCTGAAGCCCAGTGCTGGTGAGCTTGGGCTCCCTCCAGGCTACTTTTCCTCTTTCATGGTCCTTATAAAATTAGAAAAAGAATAACTGCTCTTGATTGAATGTCCTAATTGGATTAAATCATATTTCAAAAGGCCTCTTTTGTTGGCATAATGTTGGCTTCATTTAGGCATTTGATGATGAGATTGAAATAAAAGAGAGATTAGAGTTCTGTCTGGTATAGTAATGTTATAAGAAAACATTATGATTTGGGGAATCTCCAAATTTTGCTGGGTTTTGCATTTATTGTTTTTTACGGACAATTTTATATAAAGTACTGTGTTCTCTCTCATTTGGATTCTTAACCTCAGAAGGACTTCAAAAAAACCTGCTGTTCAAACATTCACACACATAACCTGCTTGCATGAGTGCTCTCTACATTTTCACATTCTGGAAATTCTCTTGTGAACAAATATTTGCTTGTACAACAGTCCTCAAAAGGTGAATAAAAGAACTTATGAACATTATCAAAGTAAATACATGTGGCGCCTGGTACATGAACATTTATGATCACATTTTTGCAGGACAGAGCCAATGCCAACAGGGTTTCAGTACAATGTACAGAAGTGCACTTCTGCAGATTCAAAGATATGCTTTACTTCAGCAAGAATTAGAAGCTCATTGTTCTTGGAGAATTCCCTGGATGATATTCTAGCCCTGATAAACTGAGGGACAACTCTCCTACTTTCTGTTATCAGAAGTAATTTCATATGTTCAGATACAATTCCATACTTTCTTCCACCTTTTTCGCAGGACATAGCATTCTCTTGTTTGCTTGGGTTGTTTGTTAAAAACAAAAAACAAAAATCAAATTGAGATAAACTTTATTTGACAGTCCAGTGCAAAACTCACCAAAGTCAAGAGAACAACTTGTGCCTATTCAGAGGGCTTTCAGCCAGCTGCTGACTGCATATGACGTATCTGAAATAGATTAACAATAGGATTTATGGTGTAAGAACCAGGCTGGTTTTGTTTTATCTCTTTTAATAACGTTGAACCCTCCAGGAAATGTTCAAACTCAGATATTAAGTTTCCTTCAGACTAAAGGTAAGAGCTGAGATCTTGGAGACTGCACAGCTAGCCAGTACAGTTAGAAATACTTTTAATGGATTACTCTGTCCCTGGTAATGTTTGCAGCACTGGGAACAAACCTCCCACTACTGGTACTTCCCTTTGACAGCAGAGGGAGCATTTCATCCAGTAACTCATTTCTTCTTGTACATTCACATGAAAATCCTGGCAATGGTTAATAAATAATTACATTACCAAACCAAATATCTCTAATCAGGCAGGTAGCCTGTGGTCAGTTAACTGCAGACCAAGGTAGAGCAGCTGAAAAATCACACAATGTAGGAAATTCAGAAGGTGTTAATGGAGATCAGAAGCTGTTCCTCCTTTTTTTCTTGGGAGATAATTTCCTGAGGAGTAAGAATCTAAATGAGTGAAAGAGAATATTTTTTCACTACTGAAAAGAGAGACCATGAAGGGTAAAACAATTGGAAAATATTAAAAACTCCTGGCAACTAAAGACCAAACAAACAAAAAAACCTGAGTAAGTAGAGTCCCCAAACCTAAAATTTGCTCTCAAGTTTTATTAAGGTCTGGCTCCTCAGAGCTCCCCGTGAGTTTCTTTAAGACATGTCTGTGCTGAAGACACCAACTATTTTGTTACTGAATCCAGGCTTTCAGCTGCTGGGGAGGTAAGGGAGAGAAGGCAAAAACATCAAACTTAAAGTACCTGGAATAGGAAGGGCATCACTGATTAAATTACAGCCTGTGTAAGGATAACAGATAAAAAGGGCATTGACAGAACACAAATTTTTATAGCTCTGATCAGATGATAAACATGAAGTATCAATTTCCTATTGTGGTAGGTATTTAAGGAGATGTTTCTCTCTTTTTCAAAAATGTTCTGACCCTGTCTCAAGACGTTTCTGGTTAGAAAAATCATTACTGAGTACATTAACAAATGCATCCTGTACACTGCAGCCACAGCACTGACAGTACCAGTTTCCTGTGAGGTTTCCTCACTGGAGGACTTATTGATCATATTGTTTGTTTCCTTGAATAGTCTTTATTTTTCCTTGTCCTTTACTCAAGCAGACTATGATAGTTCAAAGAGATTTTATTAAATGATGATCACTTGCCTCCAGGTGATACTAATAACTTTGATTCAGCTACACTATGAACTGATTTAAACCAGGCTGCATTCATATGTCAGGTTAAACCATGAGATTCAAAAGATAAACAACTGCTTCTCTAACTCAGTGGAAATTTTGCCTGTTCAAGGAGGTGGTCACAAATGTTAAAATAGTTTTATTTGCTCATTAAATTAGGCTTCATCCCTGAGTCAAGGTCTGCCAATATTTTAACAAAACTTGTAATACAACCTGTCTTCAAGGGATACATAATATTTCTGACTACATAGAGAGCTGTTGGAATATAAGGTAAGATAGTTGATAAAATATATTTTTAAGGTTTTAAAAATATCAGGAGCAAGCTGGAAGCAAAGTTTAAGCTGAAGCTTGCTCTCTAAAAATGAAATGTTATAGTTAGAAATTTCATTTAGGGATCAGGGACTCCTACCCATGACTTTCTTTTTTAAGAAGGCTGCTTGATCATTAACATCAAGGGTGAGGTTGTAGATGGACCTGATACATCACTGATCACAGAATGGCTGAGATTGGAAGAGGTCACTGGTGGTGCTCATCTAGTCCAACCTTCCTGATCAAGCAAGGTTACCCTAGAGCACATGGAAAAGGATTTTATCCAAACAGTTTTTTAATATCACCAGTGAAGGAGACTCCACAGTCTCTTGGGACAAGAGATAACTCCAAATCTCTCAATTTTTATATTATTTCCTCTCTTTATTGTATCAGGGGTTTTTTATGTTATTTTTTTCACCCTTCTCCAAATTTTAATTGAATATTTTCACCTTTTTTTCTATTTGAATAAACATTTCCTAACCATTGAGGTGGTTGGCCAGGAACACATTTGAAATAAACATACCCCTGTAAATATTGTAGGGTGACTCAGCCAGCCTCACAAGCTTGTTGCGAAGCTGGAAGCATTGTGTGATTTCTGAAGGGATGACTTTTTTTATCTACAATTAATAAAGCAGTTTTCTAGATTCACCAGCCTCATGATTTCTTATTAAGCCGGTTTTCTAAGTGGAAATAACTGTGTACCAAGCAGCCACTTGTGCTAGCTGAACAAGATGAATATTAAAAATTGCTCACACACAAAAAAATAAACAAACGGAGAAGCACGAACAACCAAGAAGAACTGTTTGGGTATTTGTTGCTTGGATTTTGCAGGCAGTTCTTAGGACCCCTCTGGCTGGCTTTTAATGCCATATTTGTCCATCTCTACTCAAATACTGTCTTATTTTGAGTAGGCAATATGCAGACCTTGAAATTTGTGACAGGCACATGCTGGGCTATTTTTATTAAAGAAACTCCAGAATTCATGGCATGTTATGATAAATGCTTATCCTTGCACATTCTTAGAGCTGAATTTAAAAGAAACAGGAGAATGAAGCCAGCAGCTAAGATACCTGTCTAAAAAGGAGACTACGACTTTCAGCAAGCGGTAGGAAGAGATCCAAGTCCTGTCTTAGCTTAGACCTATTTGAGTTGATGGGTTTGCACTTGTATAAATGACAGAAGAACTTGGCTTGTAAACATCAAAAGACTCACAATAGAAAACAGGGGAAAAAACAGAAGAAATGAAAAAGCAAACAATGCCATGTGGAATGAATCTGAGACATCCCATCCCAGTAAGAACACTCAGCAGTCCATTGTATTTGTTCAGATCAAATGCAGACTGTGAGATATATAGACTATGTTAGGATAGGGTGGGAAACCAAAAATGTTCAAATAAAAGCATTATTTTGGCACCGCTGCTGAGATTAATGTGGGTTATAAAAAGAGTGTATCTAAGACTGGCACTGAAACTCCTCATAACTAAGCAGGTTCACAGGGATGAACTTATTATGACAACCCTAATATTGAGGCAAAGAAAATACAAAATCAGGACCTATAATTTTATAGGAAGTAATTATTGGTAGTAAAAAGGTTTAATTTAGACCAATTAGGTTTGAAATTGAGCAGGAATTCATTAAAATAAACAAATTATTTTAATAATAAATGAATATTCAAACCACAAAAATAACAAGAGACAAATTTGTCCTTCAATGGAAAAAAACACTTTATGCATTCTAAGTACTGAAGACCTGCATCACCTATGCAGACCAGGGAAGCCTATATGGTCCACGCTCATGCACATTTTACCTTTTAACTATGAAAACTATGGCTATCTAAACTTTCTTGGACATAAGTGAATTTGTAGGTCAGTCTTGCAGAAAATCTTTTACCTGCTCAGTGTGGTGCTGCTGTTGTAACCACAGGGTTACTCCCTCTCTTTCTGATTGTTGAAGAGCAGCTTCCGCTTCTGAAAACCTCCTCAGAGGCACAGGAGCTTTGCCATTTCTTTTCCATTGCTTCAATGGTACAAAATCAGGTACTGGTATGAAGAGTTCAGAGGGGAAGGAAGGTGTCCAACACAGCATTGTACTAAAGAAAGTTTCAGCTCCGCTGCAGGGTACTGCAGACCTATGACCATCAGCTGTACACTCCAAATGAAGTCTTCCAGTGTTCAACTGGTTTTCAGCTGGTTCCTGTAGTTGGTTTTTGTGTTAGCAGAGAAAAATATCCCCTTGCAGAGAGTTCCTCATCATAGTCGTACGTGTCAGATGATTCACCTTTTGAGGTTCACATTTCCTGTGTGTTGGTTACACAGTCAGCCTCGGGAGGTTGGCTAGGACACAGATACCTCAGACAGTTGGAGTGGGAGGAAAGCACAGTTTTGACCTGAGTTACTAAGAAATACCACTCTGAAACATTCTTAAACTTACTATATTGCTCTTCTTTTTCAAGTACACAGCTGAACTTACTTACCTGTCCTGAGTTATTTAGTAGCCTATGAACAGGTTTGACTGTTTTGCCCACTTGCTATTAATTCCTATGGATGAAACTAATCTAGATGAAGTGTCTAATAAACACAGACCAAAAGGGAGGTGAAATTACATCATGAAGTTTGTAGCAATTCCTGAAGAGAGAAGAGCCTCCAAAGAGACTATATAGATAATCCTCCTTATGACTCACAAGAAAGTTGCTTAATCTGAGGAAATATGTAGCACATGTAGAACCTATTTCTAACAGGATCATCATCTAAATATTTCAAAAGTCACTCCAGCTAACTGAACTTTAAAATGATTTAATGCCTCTCTGCCAAACTGGAGAGTTAGAACAAAGTTCTGTTTGCTTGAAAGAAAAAAGAAGAAAAAAGAAATGTTATTAAAAAACTGTTATCATCCTGAATCTTAGCTCTGCAAGCAGAATATAATTTTTCCAGTCCATCAAAATTAGGACTTTGTGTTGGTAACTTGAAATATGACTATCTTTCTGCAAACTGTGATTCATAATTGAAAAATTGTGGCATAACCTGGCTTTGCTTTCAAAAGTTTGTAAAAGAGAGGGAGATATAATTATTCAGTACAAAAATATTGCAAAAGAGCTGGATAGAGATTTTTTTAATGTCTGGGGGCATGCAAGCAATTTAAAAAGGTAGCTTTTTTAAAAGGTATTTCTTCTTTCTGTTTAAATTAGATGAATACTGGTGGTGCCAGGTTGACCATTGTTATCTTTGTACCTTAATTTTATAAGACCAACTCTTGTTTTTGGAAAACAGCCTCTGCATTTTGATAGAGTTTTGGAATTCTATCAAAAATTCTCAACCCATCATAATATGAATGCCATTGGAATCAGTACCATCCCTTTCTTCTTGAGAGGCACTATCTCCAAAGCAAGAATTACTGGGAATTTTTAATAGTTTTAAGGTCATGCAGAAGCATCTTTTTCTATATTTTGATTCTGAAACACTTTATGCTTTATTAAACATTCTTCCAGATGGTAGTAAAAATATTTTCCTTGATGCCTCAAACTCAAAAAACCTGTCTGTTACTTTAGTGAATGTATCTATTCTAGAAATTAGGCAGCCACTACACTTGACAAAACACTGATGAGGGTAGCTACTTGGAAAATATTTGGTACAATTAAGTTGTGACATAATTAATATTTAATAAACTAATGTAAGTTATTTTACTTTAGTTTTCCTATGCTATTTAGTTCAGAATTTGGGGAAAAAATCAGAGATAATCCAAAGGGAACTTTTTTATTTAGTGGCTATTTGGCATAGTAAACTGAAATAGGAGAGAAGGTTTAGTTAAGTTTAAAGTTGCGATAAATCATTTAAACATATTTTCTCTATTGAAAAAATGAAATAAAGATAATCAGTGAAATTAAATATCCTTCCTGCAATAATCCCAGAGTTAATTAGTCTTTAGAAGATCCATGATTGAACACACCATCCATCACCTTAGAATGAGCCTGAAGAAGAATATTTGCAAAATATTGACTCTTCACCAATAATAGATATAATGCTGCTCCATAATGCTTCAAGATCCCTTTTCTGTGAATCCCATCTTTTGTATTGTTAGTCTTCTGCATACCTTCATTTTTACAGACATACCCCAAGTTTTTGAGGTTTTTTTGTAATTCTTGTATGCATGCAATGGCTTAATTGATATTAGCATCACACATCTATCATTAACTGTTAACTTTCTTATTGGGTTTTACTCAATTTTACATGTTATTAAAGATTTTATGTGACACATTTTTATGCTTTTCTCTTTTAAAATGAAATCTACCAAAGCTTTTCTGAAAGTGTGGGAGAGAAAACCTGCTAAAAATATCTTTCTCTCTTGCAAGCATTAAATTTTACTGCAACCAGTTACTTCAAAGTTGACACATATATTAACACCTACTGAGGATGTGGTTGAGGAACAATAAACATTTCCTTATAAATAAGTTCAAACTGCCTTTGTTTCTAAGAATAAAGTAATTCTGTAGATTGCAAAATTAATTGGATTATTAAATGTAGTGTCTCGTCCCGAAATATACCTATTATTTATGGCTACAGCTTCATCAGGATTAAGGACAAATGAAATATATCATGTTGTCATCCTGGAAAGTACAAAATGCCCCTTCTGGCTTAAAGGATAAACGACGTAATGCTTGTTATTGTAAGCCCCATGCTAATCACTACAGATGAAACATCATCTTCAAGCATTTTGAAATCATTATTATGTTCATGATTATTTTTACATTTGGTCAGGTTACAACAGTATGAAGAAGCTCCTGCTGATTTTAATAATTCCAGACTAATTCAAACACATTAGTATTCATGGTCTTCCTGTAGCTTTACTTTTCCTTATTCTTTTAGCATTAAAGGGGTAAAAAACCCCAGTATATCTGAAAAAAATACCATTTAAAAGCAGACATAGGAGAAATTGTTTGACTGCTGTATGAATCAAAACATGTTTTGAACTCAAGTCTGAACAGAAAAATACTTGTATGTTCTGTAGAAGTCTAGAAAAGGAGACACAAAAATTATTTAAAATATTTTTGCCTCTGACATATAATGGTCTTGTCCTCCTTGGGAGCATGTAGCTTGGATAACCTACTTAATTAAGTTCAAGGAGAGTGACAAGCAGGAAAATTACATTCATTATTGAGGTTACATGGAAATTCCATTTTAAAACTAAAATAAGGTAGCTGAATTCATGTTGTAGCAGTATTTTGTGCACCTGAGTGTCAGCAAGCCCCTTACGTGGCTGCTCAAGGCCTCACAAGCAGCACATCCTTCAAGGCAGACAGATAAGTGAGTAGGCAGGAATTCAGGTAGCAGCTACATTTGACCCACACAAACACGTCTATTGAGGGTGACCACACTAAGTGGGAGAGGTGGCAGTAGAGCAAAGATATCCCAGTTCCTCATCTAGGATTGTATATGTGTCTTCTTAGCAAGTGCTTAAAATCATTCAGTGCCAATGTACTATTAGACTTATATTTTATAAGGATATTGGCACAAAATCAATGTAGGCAATAAGATTTCCTCCTTTTTTTGCTTTCTTTTTTAATAGAGAAAGAAGTGACAATTTAAAAAATTTGTTGACAAGTGTTATGTCAACATATATCATACATGTGCATTTTCTGCATTTATATCCTAAATATTATTGGGAGGTAAAAACAAAGGTTAAAAAAGGTCGATTTTAAATGTGGGCATATTCATGGCAGACACTTCTATCCTGAAGTGATTGAAATCAATTCATGCTGACCTCAGAAGTCAGGTGGGGCTTTTACTTTCCTAGGTGACTACTCTTTGGTGGCTGGAAGCTGCAGACTGAAGACTCCAAAGAATGAGCTGCAAATAACAAATGCTGCTCACATTCAAGTAATAATTTCTGGAGTCAGCATAATTCCTTTTTCTATTCACTTATTTGGCCTGATATCTGGAACACTCTCTTTTATAGCCAAAAATGTCACAGAATGGTTTAGCAAACTACTTAAAACCTGTCAAAAGTGTGTATTTTAAAAATTATAAATTAGTCATGAGGTACCAAGTGTTTTTTGTCTCAATGTTAAATAAAAGTCACCTGGGAGCAGAATTTCTTCCAGGAACTAATATAATGAACTCACCTCTAGCTGAAATGCAAAACTATAATATTAATTTTTAGGCATTTAGGCACTTAAGATCAAATCCCTTAAAGACTCTGTGAATAGTACATGAATAATTGATCAAATTGAAAAAAACCTTGTCCTTTAAAGGGGGCTAAGAGCTAAGGTCGATATAATGTCTTTTTCATGTAGTATTTGTGGGCTTGCCAATAGAAAAGATATTTGTAGCCTGAATAAGATCAAGGCAACAGTCTTGGTTTTATAAATTACATCAAAGAACTTTTGGGAGTACAAACCAGGAGCTCAGGTAGCTTGGAACAAAGTTCTTTTGTTGTGTGCATGGCTGGGGAAGAGGGAAGGTGTGCCAACAAAAGCTTCTATTTTGTTTTATGATCTCAGTCAGACCAAAGCAGGTCACATTCAGATTTGGTGTGGCAGTCAGATTTTGGCATTTCAAAATCAAAATAAACTTCCTAATAATCCAGTGCTGGCACCAGAGTAGTATAATCAGGGATCTGCTATAAGTCAAAATTACACAGTGCCTCACAAAGAGGTTAAATGTTGTACCTTTTTAAATGATACTATATGTAATAGATGCTTTCTTCCTTTAGTAGCAGATAATTCAGAAACATAGTGGCAAGATTAGTTTTGACCATGCATTAAACAGAGCAGTAATATAAGATATAACCTGTAAGACTGCCTGGTCTTCCTCCAGTCAAATGTGGTGCCCTGCTGTGGCAGGGAACAGCAACCCTTCTGTTTCTGTGTGCTCTTCTACCTCCATGTTATAAATAAGGTTTTTAACCACGAAATCTGCCCAGAAATCAAAAGCCCGCTTAGTGATTATATCACCTTTTTCTCATTATAACCTTTTATGTGTGGTATTGTGGGCTTTATCCTAACCAACGCTTCAACTAGCTTCATTTCTTCTTGCTTTTTGTTTTTTTTTATATTAATGAGTAGAAATTATTTTCTTTATTCTCTTTTTTGTCTTTATGAATCTCAACTCCTTAAGTCTCCTCATATGTCACAGGTTTTCTTTCTTTCCTGATAACCCAGTAGCCATTCTTGGCATCTCCTCTGGTTTAAATTAATTTTCTCTAACAAAGATCTCTCCACAGAAATTTTTTGATCATCACAGTTATTCAGATTTTGGATGGCGATTCCAGTCTTCATCTGTAATTATGTTGATTTCCAGTACCTACCGGTTTGCTATAATGTGCTCCTAATTAGGTTTGAATTTTCCTATTAGAACTTTAATTCAGATTTTTTTCTAAAGACAATAAACTGAGACATTCCCTTAAAAGCCTTTTTCCAGCCAGATACTATCTTCCTCAATCCCTGTCTTTCTAGAGCCATCCCTTTGTTCAACACTCGGTTCTCTGTTAATCCCTAACTCCTCCAGTTTCAGATGGAATTTCCTCTGTGCCATTGCATCAAATCCCCTACCAAAGTAGAGAGAAACAAAAGCTGCAACATTTCTTTTGGCTTGGAAAAGAATTTCCTTATCAAGGAAGTTACCTTTTCAAAGATGTCTGGGAAGATTTGCCTTTGGGAAACACATGTTGAAGTTTACCTCATTTATTATTCTCTTATGTCTTTAATTACTCCCCTCATCCACAGCTCATTCTAATACATGCATGCAATTGAGAAATATATCTAAATTGGTCTTTTTTTCTCTTGCATGACTCCCACTAGACATCAGAATTTCTATATAACTGTTTCATTAAACAGCCCATGGTACTGGACATGTGATTTCACATGTCAGGTTTTTATGACACTGGAATGAGTTTATGCTGGCTTCCCATTTTGAGAACATTTTACCTGTTTAAACTCTGTTGCTACTCAAGAGTTGTTTTCATTTTCATGTTCTCATTTTCATTTGCCTTTGATTCTCTACACAAACACAATTATTCTCACAGAAACCTGACACTAAGTACTCATTTGCCTTCGTGACTGTAACTGGGTTATGCTAATGTTCAAAGTTAGCAGGCTGCACAGTTCTTCACACTTTCTTCTTCTTCGGTCTGCATATAGCAGAAAAATAGAAGTAGTTTTAAATTACTGTAGCAATATGGAAATTCAGTGAAGTACAGGCTAATCTCTGATTAGTGCTGCCTATGAATGATGAGACATTTTTTATTACTTCTCACCATTTCTTCACTTTTAATTCCGGCAATTACTATTCTTCTTTGTCACACACAACTGTTCAGCCTTAGCATCAACTTCAGACACTCTTTTTCCTTACTCTTCCTGAGTTCTGACATTTATTTCTGTCTGAAAGATTTTATCCTTTACTATAAACCCTTTTTTCATAGACTCTGTCTCTACTATTTCCATCTCCTCTTCCCCAGTTATCCTGACCTGTCTCCCCATGTTCTGAATCAATCTTAGGAAGAGTGATTTCTGATCCTCTGTAGATACATTTCACATTGTTCTTATCTTCAGCTCTACATAATTTACCAAGCATTTTCTCTGCATCTCATATCTTTTTTTTTTTTTTCATGTTCTTTCTGTTTTTGCTGCCCTTTATTCTCCTTAAAGATTAGTTTATTTTTAACAGTTCTTAATTTTGTCCCCACATTTTTCTCTATAAATACATAGCTTTTCTTTCAGATCATGCCCTAACATTAGCTGAAAAATCTCAACTATTTTTTTTGGTTACAATAATACTAGTGAAACTATGTTAACATGAACTTCAATACAGACTAATTGCCTTAGAGCATGTCTTAAGTCACTGGTGTGTTTAAGATTCCTGAACTAGAATCTGTGCTTTTATAACTGATTTCAACAACTACCTAAACAAGCTACAGTAGAACCTCTATGGATAAGTTTACCTAAACTCCCAAAAATAAGTTTCTGTTTTCTCAAGGGCTCATAAATATCACTTGCCAAATTATAATATTAAGTCAAATTATGTGAGATTTAAACTTAAAAAAAATATTATTCATGATTGAAAAACTCACCTACAGGCCTTTTCGAAACAAAATCTAGTTCTCAAATCTAGACTAGGTAAAGGAATTAGGAGTATCACTGGAGACACAAAATCTTGTATTTCCACTCTGCATGACATATGTGAGAGACTTGAATATGAGGCACCCACAGACCAGGTGAATAAGCTATTCACCAGGTAACAGATTAGGAAACACTAAATTTTATTATGTCATTGAACAATGAAGAGAAAACAAGCTTTTGAATAGTGTTGAATCAGCACGTCCAATTCAGTCCTGAACCTAATTGTCCATGGTCAAGATGAATGTCCTTATCCCATGTCTATGTCTATAGACATAGAGAAGATATTATTTTCTCTCTGTCTCTGGGAATATGAAATTATTTACTAAAAATGGGACAACACAACCCACACAAACTACAGTAAACTCATCCCATAATAGTCCCAAATCATACTCATATTATGATTCAAGACCTTGGTCTGAAATATACCAGATAACTTTCCTTGTAAGTCCTTACTCACTTAATCCCTGTCAATCCCTTCTCCTCAACATGCCTCTGCTTCCCTCACTCCTTTCTTATCCTAGTGTGGTACTTGCTTTGATAGACATTAGCTCTTGGCTGATGGAAAAACTTTCATGAAAAAAATAAAATATTGTCTTTATTATGGTTCCTTGAGAAGGCTCAGTTTTAAATAACTGGTATTTTCTGTCAAAATTGTTTTGGTGGAAAATCTCCAGTTGAAAATAGTATGAATAACTGCAGGGAACTATAGTCAAGAAAATTTACTTACATGATTTAGGACCAGCCATCTTGGGCTATTGGGTGTTGGCTGACTTCAGACAACTCTCTGAAACAATGTTCATAATAATTTATAATTAATCAAGTCAATTATTTAAGTGACTATATATATTTTTTTTCCAAACTAAGGCTATATTGTAAAGCAGTCAGATTAGGAAAGATTGCAACTAAAACTGTTCTAGTGTCCTTTATGTATTCATTACAATGTAGCCTTTAATTATATAATCTTATGTTATTTATTCCATGCAGAGAATGGGGAGTGTTCACTTGAGAGCAGTTAATCAAGGTTGTGTAAACAGTGTGCAGTGTTTACTATGTAGCCCAGGTTACATTTGCTGCCCAAAATGTAGGAGTTGCAATAGATTATTAAAATCAGCATCTGTTTTGTCATGACATTCCTCACTATGACATCCAAGTCCTTTGCATTTTTTACTAATTGTCACACCTTTGATGGCATTGGTGGCTGTGAGAAATGGGAGGTCATAAAGCTTGAAGCTGATGCACGTAGTAAATCAAATGGATCTTTTAATTTGAGGCATCTATTAGCTTGGTTTTTGTGTATATACCATTACACAGCACTATCACTGTTCAAAACACACTAAGTGCATCTGCAAATTTCATACCAGAAAATAGGGATGAACACAAAAAAATATAAAAAACATGGCTATTGACATCCGGGACAAATTTCACTGAAGCGGAATTCTAATATTGATGTCTTCCAGGGAAATGCAAACAAGAGGTTCTCAAGGCAAAGTTCAACACTTCATTTTTCCACACTTAACCTTTGTCATCCAATACTCATCTTCCATATCTGTGGAAATGCTAAGATGTGACATCCATACAGAGCTCTGGCTGATTTTGTGCTATGACTAAGGCATGGCAACTTTGGAAGACTTAAATAGGAGATTACATGTAAGACTTCATCATATTGAGATTGCACAAGAAATACAAATACTGGAATTAACTAATTTGGTATTTCCTTATTTTTGAGCCTTAAATCTAGTCAGTGGGACAGGACATGAGTTATTCATGTTGTTAATGAACTAGCTAGAAGATGGAAAACAAGTGGTCAAATTTCACAATAATAGGAGATAACCAGTGAAATCCCCCAGAGATCTGTGGAAAAAGCTGATGTTAACATAACTGATTTAGAATGGAGGATAAATGGCAAGCTGACAAAATTTGTGTATGTTTAAGCATTTAAAGCAAAAGCTGACTATAAAGTTTTGTGGCAAATACTTGCAAATCTGGGTATCTAGAGAAGAATATGAGTAAACATGCATAAAAAATCAGTCCCAACTTTATTTGTATCAAGAGTAGCTCTGACCTACCTGTTATGATGTTGAAATGAGATAGTGAATTAGATAGAAAAGATCCTGTGGTTCACAGGTGGAAATCAAAACAAAAAACAATATTTATACCTCTGTAAAGACCCCTGATACATTAGCTTTACCACTGTGTGAAAAACGAAGGTGTAATGAAACTGGGGAAAGTGCAAGAAGTGGAGAACAGTTTCTGGATTAGGAGGATGGTGCAGACACCTATCAAAAGCCTGCTCAAAAACAAAATCAATAACAGAATATGTAAAAGAACCCTTTGTCCTTACAAGGACATGGCTGAAGGCAGTATGATGGAAGTACGGTAGAAAAATGCAAAACTATGGATGGAAGAAATGCTGAACTGACCTCTATTCATTGTCTCTTCAAGGACCAAAGACACCCAGATGAAACTGGGCTGGGCAGGAGATTCTTAGGTTCAAATTTAAGTAGAGAAATATTTATCCATATAACATAAATTTACATACTGGCATTTGCTGGAGAAGTCTGAATGTCAAAAGCTTATACAGCTTCAATTTGCTTAAGTTCATGGGAGAGAAATCCCTTGAAAGCTACATCAGAGTTCAGAGCCATCACTTCTGGCACAGCAGGTCCCCAATGTTTATTAAAGAGTGCTGGAGGAGAGTGTCATACACACTTCCTCTGTTATATTCTCCCATGCCTATGACCTACTTTGAGTGCCAGCGTACTGGGCGAGAGAAAAAGTGCAAATACTGTATTTCTTTTGTTCCTGGTATGCTTTTCTGTGTGAGTTTACGTATATATAGAATAGAGAACAAAAAGACACATAAATGTTTTCATATATAAGAAACGTTTAAGGTTTGGTTTTTGGTTTTGGGTTCTTTTAAGTCTTTAGGTAATTGACTTCAAATAAAATCAGTTTATTATTCTAAGTATATTGTGTAGCTGAAGCTTGAATCATTGTTCATATTAATAGTTTCTAGGCCAAACTAATTACTCTTTTCCACCAGTCGAACAAGGCATTCTGTGTAGAGGTATACATACTGCTACAAGGATCTGTTTTATATGTGATCTCTTAAATTTTAGCTGCTTTTAGGCTTTGACATAATTTGGACCTCTCAGCAGTCTTTTTGTTCCTAAACTTGTGCACTTGCTGGCCCCTCATCTACTTGACCTGTATTCTCATACTGTAGGAGGGAATTCACAAAACTTAGAATAGCAAAGAAGCTGGAAGTAGCTCCACCAACACGACTCCTAGGATGAGCATCTGTGCCTTATTTTGTCACATGTAGAAGATGTAAGATTTGGACTGGATGTTTTAGCATATATTTTAGCAAACAAATTCAGTGATCCATCATGATTATCCCAGGAGGTACCCAAACAAATGAAAATTAAGTGTCCTTGAATCCTTTTCTTTGTAAAAAAACCCAAACAGCTAAAACACCTTTGGGACAAGAAAATCCATAGATAGGCTCCTTGGTGAATAAAAGTTAATGGATATACTGTGCAGCAAGATTATCTCCAGTTCTAGCAGCTGACAAACTCACCACTTCTATTTAAAGCAACAACTTCCAGTGCTATAATAGAAATCTAATTTAATGAGACTCCAAGTCTGTTTTTCTGCATCTGATTTCAGAGCCCGATGGGGAGATGAGATACTATTCTCCAGATGCTTTTAGAGAAGGCAAGAAGTAACTGGGCTAGAAGTAACTGAATCATGGACTCTAATTTTGTGTATTCACATCAGCAGGATCATACCCAAGTGGAAGCTGTGATTTCCTGTCTTTAAGAGGTCCCCTTAAATATTGCTCTGTACTGCTACAGTGAGATGGTTATTGCATATTCTTTTGGAAAAGAATTATTATTTTACATAAAGTGATATCTTCAACATGTAGAGACATTTAAATGCATACAGATTTTCAGTGACCTAAAATCTTCCATGAAGTTCAAAGTTTAAATTCTATTTAAGGAAACAACTTTCTTTCCTAATCTGTCTTCAAGGCTGAAATTGAACAGAGATTATGTCTCTGCAAAGGCACTAACTACAAAGGTTAATGAAAACATAATTAAAAAGTAAAAAGGCCTTACAGTCACTGGGAATTTTAGTTTTGATTTATATGAGTATGGTGACTTGCAAACCTTTTCCTTCAAAATTCCTTAAACTCCCCCTCCCCTAAAAATTGTATATGTTTTGCTTGTATGTTTTAATATTATTTTAATTTTCATTTCAATTACTTTTGTTTTATAAAAAACAAAAATAAAAGGAACCATAAAAAGTCATTTTATTATGTCAATATAGGATAATAAGGATCTTTGATGACCTAATTCTGCAATTCTTAGGCACTTAAATATACAGTATTTGAAAATGTACATTGCAATACAGTTGCTCGTTGTTCCGGGCCAGGACCCCTGCACCAGTGACATAGTTTCAGTGTTTAGATTTAAAGGCAGATTAAGCTGTCATTTGTGGCGCCTATGCCAGAAGATAATTCCTGTGTGTTATAGTCAGTAAATACACTTCCGTCTGCTGTAATCTCGTTGGCCAGGGAGTACAGAATCCCCACTGCAGCAGAACTCTGGCTCTGCATTAAGTTGAGCTGTGCTGCAGGCCTGGGGCCATCACATGTGCTCTGTTTGCACTTGGCTTGCCTTTCTCCAGCTTGTTTGGCTTTAACAGCAACAGATTAATGACAAGGTGGCTGTTACTTAATTTTAGTTTATTTAGCATTTTATGGTTTTGTGGTGAAATGCCTGTGGTTATGATACAGAAAAGTGAACTACTGTAGTGTAACTATGAAGAAGTTTAAAGGACAAAGCTGGGATGACAGCAGAGGCCTTGAAGATTAGGGCACAGTAGGATTCCAGTGGTAGCAGGGCTCTCAATAACTCAACAGTAACCAGTTAATGAAAAAATCAAAACTCAGGAGATGGAAAGGGGAAAAAAAGAAAAAGGAGCAAGTACCCAATGTGAATGGATGAAAGAGCAGGGTGTAAAACATAAGAAAACATAAAAATGGCATCAAGAGGACTGCAAGAAACCATCGGTAAAAGAAAAGTAGTTAACCTCCATCTTACAGCAAAAGTTTTAAGGAACACATGAATCCCCATAATTGTCTTTAAGCTGAACCGTTGACCTTAGGCTGCAGAGAACAGTGTAAAGGTGAGGCTAAAACTGGAGTTAATAATAGAAGATTTACTTAAATAACAACTTTTGAAACATTGTATTGCTAACAAGACTTGCTTTCTATTTAAATTGTATTACCATCAGTGTATCAGGACCAATAATAGCACACATTTGTTTCATTTTGGTTATACTGCTAAAACTTTCAATTCAGCCAACAGTAAATTCTAGGCTTCATATAGAAGGTCTCCTTTTAGCCATAACAAGGTCTTGAGTGTAACACTGCTGGGATATAGGATATTAACAGTTGGTTTTATACTGCTAGTCCCTGGCTTCTGGAAAGCCAGCAGGGAACTCGTGCAGCTGTTGCAATTCAGAATAGCTTTAATTTCCTGTGAACTCTTTATCAGACCAGACCAACACTGTTCATTGACAAATCCTATAATCACCAAACCAGGAATAATTTTGGAGCCACTTCATTGCTTCATACTGCAGACTAGGCTTCAGGCTAACCAGTCTTTTAAACATGCAAGGTGATACACAGCATCTCTAAAGCAGGTTTTGATTAAGAATGTCCTCTTTGCATTCCTCCCTTTTTCAAATTGCAAGCTCTAAATGAGAAGAAAAGTAGTTGAAATGTTTATAACCACTCAAAATGAGAAGAATGGAAAGAAAACTTTGATGCCAAAATAAGTTATACTGAACCAGCTATATCATGCAAGCCTTTAAGTTTTTAGTGATCCCTGTTCACCAGCTTCTATGAGACAAATGCAAATACTCCCACTTTACAGTCAAAGTGAGATACCCATATACTTATGTACAGCAGGAATCTGAGTTACAGAGTAAGGATACTTTTGAAGTAATTGTACCTGCTACCTGAATAGTTTCCAGTTATCCTGTCCTGATTTCTGGCTTATAATACACAAAATACTTGCTGTATGAGGCATGAAAAAGGACTGATGTGTATAAAAATAAAAGGGAAGACTAGGAAGACCTTGTTGTATCCTAGGTAGTTCAGTTAAATTCTTCAAGTTAGGTTGGATGGCTTCATGATAAAAATGGGGGTGACAGTGTTGGTCATAAATTCTATTTCCACACAGTCATCATAAAATTTCCTTGGTTTAGATACTGACTTGACTCCTTCCTACCGCTCCATCCAAATTTTTCTATCAAACAATCACCTCCTTACCTGCCATTTGGATATAGAACATATACACACACAATGTCCCACTAGTTTGCATCACTAGAAGTTATCAATCCTAAGGATTTTTTTACCAAAGGAAAAGCGCAGAAGATAAGCAGAAATGTAATTGTTAAGTAATAAATGTTCCTTGAAGAAAGAAACCAAACAACCAGACAAAACTCCCCAAACACCAGATCTCATTCTTCCTGTAGTAGCACAAATATTTTTGTTTGTAGTACAGAAATGCATGATTACACATACATATTTTACATCTGAAATTGATACACAATGCTACAGTCAAAACAGTATTATACCTTCTCTATAACAAATGATACTGAACAAATACATGTTACTGAAATACACGTACAGCCATTTCAAGAGATGATATAACAGTGATAGGGCACAACCAGTCACAATTAACACTACAACCCTGCTCTGTCAGCAGCTCAGTCATTTTCTTTAAAGCAACAGCAGTTAAATTTCAGTCTATGGACTTTTGTGGGAGAATGCTTTTCAAAGAACTCTCCATTAGGGGACTGTTTCTAAAGGCAGCAATAATGACTTCACTGGACTTTAAAAATGGTTACTACCCAAGGTATTTGATATACATCTTACAGTGGCTTAAATTGCTCTAAAGGTGTTCTCTTACTCAAACACTGATTTTTGTTGGCAATCTTGTGAGGTTATCAACTTCAGCATTTTATATACTTTGACTTTACAATAAATGCTCTTAAGAGTTATATAGGCTCCCAGATAAATGCAATAGTTATGACCCTAACCTTGCAGTGCTGAGATGAATAAGCTCAGTTACAAAGTTCACAAGGAAGAATATGTTCAGGGTGGGGATGTATGGGTGTATTCAAATTAGCCTAAAATCAATATATCTGAATTTTTCCTGCCTCTCGTAGGAATAAAAAAGGAAGGCAACCTAATTGCAGAGCAAAAAGAAAGCACCAGAAGTTAATTGTGAAAATTACTCCTCCTGCTATCAGGATCTTAAATGGGCTTAAATAGCCTTGCCTCTAAAAAATAAACCCCATCCTTAGTAAAATTTGTGATTACTTGCCATATTAAAAAATAATGAGGTAAAAGTAAGGAAATTAAGATTCCACACTGAATAACAAAAATCAAATTCCTTGACTGCAGATTTAAGGTTTGCGCTATGTGGCACTAAGTCAAGTTCTTGGTTGTTTTTTAAAGTTTCTTAGGAGAAACTCTGACAATAGGAATTTAGTTCAAGTTAAGAAAGAACAGATTGCAGCTGCCTTGGTCCACACCCTTCTTGCATGAGGGAAAAAGAAAAGCCAGCTGGGATTTCCAACCTATAAGCTGCACCTTTATGATAAAGGAAATGTGGTTTTAAGTGTTTTCAAGTGTAGCCTGCCCTCTTCCGTTTTGATATAACTTCCTCTTGCTATGGTAAGTAGCACCAAGGTGACTGTGTGACTCTTCTGCATAAGCAAGAAGAGTATTAATAGTGCAAGCTCGAGGAATTAATACAAATGAATTAGTTTGAAATCTAATAAGGACTAGCAGAAGCCATTTTTTGGGATAGTTCCATTTTGAAAATACATACTTGGTGTGAGTAGCACAACAAAAATCAGTATATTTGAAAACATCAAGGTGAAACTGATTTCTTTTGTAGTGCTTCACACAACAGAAATTATGCTTGTTTATAAGAAAATAGTTATTGCCTTCCCTGCAATAAAATAAAGCAAACTAGTAAACGAAGGTTTCTCTGGATCTCAAAGGCATACATCAAAGATATCCTGTTAACCTCAATAAGATTTGGGACATTTTTGATTTATTGATAAAAAAGTGAATACACAGCACAATGACTGCATGTATGTTTCAGGTTACATTTCCTAGATTGAGTGTCATCTCCCAGAAGAACAAAACCATAAAATTATAGCTACACAGTTTTAGTAATTCTTCAGCCATCCTTATTATCCACTAGAACACTTATTTGTTTGATTCATTTTATATGTACTTTTTTCCTACCCTTTTTTTCCCCTCTAAAAATCAGGTTACTGAAACACACCTTTTGGTAGCAAAATCTAGAGATGAGCAAAATAAGTTGCAGAAATCAGTGATTTGGAAAATGAAAAAGTAGTCAAGGATTATCTTAAATATTCTGACTATTCTGAAAAAAGGTGTTCAGACCAAAATCAGGCCTTAAACTCAATGCACCTCCACATGAATCTGTGAACTCTGAATATTGAAAGTTTGCTGGAACTGGTATTAGTGGTTTATACAAGCTGTAGCTTGTGTTCTTAAACTCCTGCTGCCTAATCAGCCCAAGCAGTGGTTGATCTGTTGAACATATATAATCTAGGTCTGTTTGATTTAGATTTCTAATATGTTTTTATTGCAATGGATTGTAAGAATATAAAATAAGAAGGGTATGTAAAATGACCTCTGTAACACTACTTTGTTATATTATCCTTTGAACACAGTGAAAGGTCACCCAGGAACATGATGGAAAAGGGGCCCACAATACACAGAGGATGTGATTGATGTATCACGTTTAGAATGTAATCTGAAGTACAAGAGATTTAATTCATTCCATTACATACTGCCTGAAGTTTGTTTTCAGTTTGGTCTGAAATAATGAAAATAATGTTTCCATTTGCAGCTGCCATTGATTACTGTAATCCACAATGAAATTAAAAGACCTAGTGGATCAAATCAAGGTATTGGAAAGATGGCTCATTTACAGTGCAGAAGTGCAGGCTAGCATATGCATGAGAAATATGTTAACTATGCTAACTTTTCCCCCCATGCTGCTAGAAAGGAGAAGTTATGATTAATAGTTTAAATACCAACAGTTAGGCCTGCTCACCATGCTATCTTATCTCACTGTCTGAAATGGCATGTGGTGTTAATGTGTTAAATATGATATCTTATTTTTCTTGTGACCTGTTTCTTAAGAAGTGACATATATATGCACACACACATATGAGGTGTAGGCAGTCTGCTATTTTCTCATACAAAGCCTAATACCTCATGTGGGTGAGGCTCTTTTGTTCCAGAACAAAGCTGGGATTGTATGTAGCCTATAATTCTTCTTGCTCCTCTAGCTATTTTTCCTTTAGAAGATCTCCATCTGTCTATCATTATAATAAGTTTGGACTATGAAATACACTCTAAATCATAAGGCTCTTGGAGTTAGAAACAATAGGAATAGGGAATGCTTAATCACTCTCTGCTCTGTCCTGTGAAATGGAAGGAGGATTTTTGGTATTGGGTTAACAGGAAGAGACAGGGGATTAAATGTGCTTTTAAACTCCTGTTGAAACATGGTGTATATTTAAAGGTATCAGATGTAAAGATCAAAGCTCATAATTGCTGGCCTTTAGTGAGCCAAAACTGCCACTGAATCCTCTTCTTGTAGAGGCAGAAATTCCAACCTAAAAGTTGGACCTGGAATATTATTTGCAGCTGTTCATTAAGAAATATTCTAAGAAGCTTCTTCTCCACAGCTAGCTTTGTGATAAAGACATGCTGTTTGTGAGAAGTCGCAGGAACTAGAAAATGAGATTTTTAGGATATGTAAACTTTGCCTGGAGCTATTGGTGTAGGCACCGCTGTGTGATGACCCTGACACTGAGCAAGCTTTGTGAGGTCACTGTGCTACAGTATCACACATTTACTTGAAAGCATTTATTTTTCCCGATGTTTCCTTCATTATGTATTAGTTGGTTACCTCACATATAGTTTCCTGAAAAATATTTTAACAAAATATTTTTAGAGAATACCTGATGAAGTTTAGGGGGTTTCTTGGGGGGGATGGTGTGGTGCCATTTAATGGACAAATTTGCTTAGAGTATCCTATCTTATTCACACCAAAAATGGAGGAACAGGATAAATATTCTGCCCGTCTTTCCCAGGAACACACCAAATACATGAGTTTGGCATGATCTTGTTCTTCCATTAGAAGACTGGTTCACCTAGCATAATATTTTTCCTCTGCAGAACTGCAGAGACTTTTCTCACTTCTCTGAGTCCCCAGAGAATGCTTCTGATCAAACAGTATTGCTTCAATAATACAGTTATTCTCCAAAATCAGTAAATAAACCACAAATTATGTGATTTGAATCATGGGCTCCATTAAAAGGAGTGTGGCAAGCAGACAGAAAGTACTTCTTTTAGTCATGATGAGTCTGTTGCTGGAATATGGTGCCTGGCCTGGGACCCCCTTATTCCAAAAGGATGTCAAGAAACTGGAGAGGGTTCAGTGTAGGGCTACAAAGATGTTGAGCACCTACTACACGTGATCTGCGAGGTGAAGCTGAGGGAAATGTGCTTCTTTAGTCTGGTGTAGAGGAAACTAAGTGGACATCTAAACACATGACTTTGAAGGCTGTTAGAAAGATAATGGAACAAAATTTTATCACTACTATGAAAGCCTATAACAGGTTCCAAACACTGCGACTTGGAAGATTCAGACTGGGCATCAGGAATTTTTCACTGGGAACAAATTACCCAAGGGGGCTGGGAACTCTTGGAGATTTTCAAGATGTGACTATATGCAAAGCCATAGCTGACCTGCTTTAGTATTGTTTGTGATAGTTCCTCTTGAAATTCAGGTCTCCAATATTTCTATGATTCTGTAGTTTATTTTCAAGACACTTTGTGGTGTTTGGGCAATCCCATATAGGGATCACCATGCTCAAAGGATTCACCCCAAAACAGTCATGACTGAAAGAAAAGGTGGCTTATAGAGTATCACATTACTAATCAAAATTATCTTGGTGTCAAACAGTTCTTGATCAGCTTTTAGTTTGACAGAAGGTTTATTGAAGCCCATTTTTACAGATGTAATTCCTATGACTTATCCTGCCAAATCTAGACAAGCTAAAGGAATTTTGGCTTGCAGAACTCAGTGAAATATGCAAAGATTTAATCTGTACTAATGCACCCTCACCTGACAAGTCTCCTAGGGCATTTTCTGAGAGGCAGGAGTGAAATCAGCTCAGAACAAATTTGTAAGTTCAGTCTGTTACAGTTTAGCACATTCTGCCTTCACAGATACAATTTTTGTGAGCCAAAATGCAAAAACAGAGGTGTGGTGATTATAAGAATGTCTCTCTGAGGTATTATAGGGCATAAAGTACAGCCAGAAAACATTAATCATATAATTATTTCAGTGATTTGGTTTCCATATTCCTTTATAAAATGTGTTTTAAGAAAAAATGAGATACAATTATTTTATTTTTTTTTGTTGCAGGGGTGATTCAGTGCTTAATTGAGAATGTTAAAGCAAAAAATTCCTAGCTTCTGCCAAAGATCAGTGCTCTCTTTCAAAGATCACCAGCAAATGAAGCTTTGTCTTCATGTGAATACTCGCAAAAACATTAGTCAGTATTCCAATTATTAGAAGCTTAAAAATATTTTTGGATGGTTTCCTGTAAATGTCACTTAGCTAAAGACTCTGCTCTGAACTCTTACATTTTCTTTTCATTTTGTTTTTGTCGAGTGTTTTTTTCTAAATGTAAAGAAACTCCCCAATAAAATATGTTTTCCTTCTGAAAAACACACCATATATTGACTACTTATATACTTTTCAGAGCCCTGATTATAAATATCAGTGGGCCATAAATGTTAAAGGTTAATGCTGTAATTGATTGCTGTGGCCGAAAGGTATTTAACTTTAGGAATTACTAGGGAAAAATTTATGTCTGCTGAGGTCAGATGAAAGGATCATAATGGTCCTGTCTTGTCTATAATCCTTGACTGAATCAATAGCATGAATGCCACACAAAAAAACCTAAAGGACAGGGAAACCCATTCTGAGTTAGAAGAAAGTGTGAATGTACAACAATTAGATACTGAGGAAAAGATTTTTTAAAAAAAGTATAAATTATAAGAATTTTATAATACATCATAAAATAAGACCTATAATAAAGAATTAGATTTGACATGTTTGACATACAGGTAAGTTTTATTTACAGTGTATTGCTTTATAAGCCACATCTTCTTCCAATCTGGACTGGTTTAGGGTGAGTTTTTGGTTCTTAAAATATTAATTTTACTATCTGAGGTCTTCACTGACAATGCAATTATGCCTACTTCAGCTTTTTTTAGAACTCCTTCAGTTTAAAAATACTAAAAACTGTGAGTGGTGTAGTTCATTCATATTTTATAATAAAGCATCACTGAGAAAGTTTTTGCTTTCTCAAGATGGACCTGGTCTGAAACTCCTCTCTCATACTGTCCTACCCACGCTGCGAGTGTCACCCATCACATGACACATCACATGAGCATCTTATAGTCTAATGTGATTATTTCCTTTCCACAGCCCCATTTGTTTGGCTCTATCTGTGTATGCATTAGGTTGCCTCTTGCCAAGGGCTGAATGGTGTGTACGGACATGAGGATGATTTCAAAACTGCATATTCATAAAGACATTAAATGTTCATGATCACACTGTGACTGACTGTTTCTCTCTGACAATTCTTTCAATATTGAGCCTAGGAATTCATATAACTACAGAATGATTTAGGTTGGAAAAGACCCCTAAGATCATAGGGTTCAATTTTTGACCCATCACTACCTTGTCAATTAGGCCATAGAACTGTGTCACATCCAGTTGTTTCTTGAACATCTCCAGGGAAGGTGACTCCACCTCCTTGGGCAGCCTGTTCCACATAAATATATAGTGATGTGACTTCTTATTGTAGCAAAATGTTATGCCAAGCTAAGGAACTCAAAGAAAGGGGAGGAATGAAAGGTCATGTCCTAATTTTCCAAAGCAGTATTTTGGTGCTCAGCAGTCAATGCTAGAGAGAGGATTAAGAGATTTGATTTGAGAAAGATAATAATATGGAAAAGAAAAGCTTCCAAAATAAGGGGGGGAGTAAAAAAAAGGGAGGATAGGAAATACTATAGGAATACATCTAAGATAAATACTCTGAATAGAAGAATGAAGTATTTAACTCTTTCTATTACTAAAAGGTCAAATAAGACTTTGTTTCATTTCTTAACTCGAAATGTGAATGCAAAGAATGACACTGGAACAAAGAGTGTGGGAAAGACTTTATGAACATGTCAGCTACCATGATACCCTTATGGTGGAATATTCTTTTTTGGCTAGAAAGAAATTGTATCTAGGTATGTAATTACTGAATATGTGTCACTACTGCTGCAATCCTTTAAGGAAACACAATTTGATGTGGAAAAGCCACTTTGGAAAATCGGCTGCAGTCACCTGTGAAAAGCAGTCACACACTGGTACTGTCAGTATACCTGTAATTCTGTACTCTGGGAATTTTTTCATTTTTCTTTTTGGAATGTCCTACCTGCTCCTAAATATTTACTGGCCCAGGTTTGCGTCTTTTGGAATGAGTCAGTGGAAATACTTTAAATTAATTGCATCTTCATGATGTGCTGCAATGATATTTGGAGATGACAAAGTGAGACATGCAAGACACATGGTCATGATTACACCATGATTACATTTTGTGGAAAAATTTCCTTCATTTCTCAATTTTCTATTAAACTGACAGCATTCTTCCACTCCCAATAAGTGGTGTGCAGTTAGCTGGGATCCAGTCACTCTTTCCAGTCACCCAAAGCTGACTCCCTTGACAAGTATTCCTCAATGTTAAGAGAGTCCTTGACTGAAGTGGAATATTTAATACAGAGGGAGTTATTATTATGGGGTTTCTATTCTATATGTAGGAATGACATAGTATGCAGTAAAAATAAAGCAACATCCAAAACTAACAATTCTGTAATCCATCACCATGAAAGATAAATTAAGGAAACCTTACAATTACTGTATGTCAGATCTCAAGCCAGTTGGTGTTTGTGTACTTCAAGGGAGCTCAAACAGAAGCTTTTATTTACTTGTGATAATTCAAACATCCAGGTGGTAGATGTTAGCCCAACTAACTTTTGGACATCATACACAAGTTGGAATTTTCCCTAGGTATTTTTTTACTCAATTTTTCTGCCTTTAGTGACATTTATGTCTACTTTCACCACTTAGACAAACAGAAAAAGGAAGACAGTCATTCTTTTTATTGACTCCTCCACCTGTTTTTGTCTTTCTCGCTCCTTGGCAAAATGGCGAACCCCTTTATTTCTTCTCTTTAAGAGCCACAGGTTATTTCCCTTGTAACCTCAGTACCAGTGAACAATCAAGCTCACCCTCTAAAATCAGCTTTTCAATAGTGTAATTTACTTGCCTTTCAATGGTGTAATTTACTTCCCTTCATTCCAGGAAGAATCTGGAAGTTTGTAACAAGGCAGTAAACTGTAGAAGAGAAATTACTGATGATGGCAGACGCAAAATCACAGAAGCACAGAAGGGTTGAGGTTGGAAGGGACCTCTGGGAGTCATCTGGTTCAGCCCATCAGTTCAAGCAGGACCACTAGACCAGGTTGTCCAGAACCATGTCCAGATGGCTTTTGAATATCAGTCCTATCTGATTGTAAATATAACTGGGTTGCAGAGGACTGAAGAAAAACACTATTTATAACATCCAGAAAGTAGGAAAAGGTAACAAGAAACAAAATCCTAGAAAATGGTTGCTATCTTGTTAGAAGTTTTAAGGTTTCCAAATAAATGTGTGAAAAAAACTATCTTAAGAGTGATGGAGTTAACACTGAAGTACTTCTAGACTGCAGAAGATATTTCAGAGGTAGATGGATTTGTGTTGAATTAGAGGTGGTCTTCATTCAGAACTCATTTATAATTTAGCCTTCCTCAAAGTCTGCACATGGGTATGTTTGTATATACAGCTGTAAAGGACTCAGATTTTCCTGTTTAATTTCAGTTTGCAAACAGTAGCAGAAAGTTTGGCCACAGTCAATAATCAACTCAAGACAATGTTTCATATTACTTACTATGAAAAAAATTTAACATACAGTAGCTATGACAAATGCAAATAAAATGTGTTCCATATTGTGAAGAGATAGTGTGAGTGTGGATATGAAATTACAAATGTATGTCACTTTCTCCTTCTGGGACTGCACTTGGTTAGAGCAACCAGGTTTTGCATACAATGTTCCATGAAGTCTTTCTGTTCCTGTAAATTAACAAATAGCAGATATCAGTTTAATTATTATTTTTGTACAATATTCTTCAGATTGAAGCACATGAACAGGAAAAGGGAGATCTGAGAATTATATCCTTCTTGGTTTGAGGAAATTAAAAGTTAAATTTGTTGTTTCTCAGGAGAAGAAGTTCTCATTACCTGGGTATATATGTGGATCCCATGAGGATATTCAGCACATTTTTGGTTGAAAAGGTTTTATGTCTATAATTTTTGGTTATTTGACAGAAGGAAGAATGGGTTCTATCCGAATTCAAAATGCTATTTTATGCAATCACAATTTAATGAATTTCTAGGAACCAAGTATCTGGAGAATATAATTTTCCATAGTCAGTAACTTATGTCCTTCTTGCCAGCCAACTTTCTGAATTAGAAGTACCACTTCAACAGAAGGAATCACTTCTTGCAGGCTCCCCAGCACATCTCAGAGGAAGAGAAATACCTAATAAGTGCTTTAGACAGATATGCCCCAATCAGGATTCTCATTCAGAATATTTAGGTAGTCATCTGCTGAGCAGCAGTTTTCCCAGTAAGATGAAGTTCTGCCTTTATGTGGAAATTAAATACTCAGAGAAACACAAGATCTCTGTCTTAGTGCTTGAGACGTCTTAGGAATCGAGGTTGCACCATCTGAAATTCTGTAACCACCTCAAATGCTTTCAACAAAATGCCCATGACATGCCAAGGTGGCAGCTATGCTAAATATACTACAGCTTTAGACAACAATTCAGAACCTGTCAACTTCAGAATAATGAAATATCCTGAGCTGAAAGGAAATTTTATGAATCCCACATCAAACACCAAGAGCCTGGCTGCTTTTCTTTTCCATACCAGTATTCCAAAGAATCACTTTAATGGTGCTTATAGTATATAAGACCAACTGAAATTGAAGACTTGGCAACTATCTAGCACTCCAGAAAAAATTTTATTTTTAGACTTTCAGAACAGTTTTAATAGGACTTCTTCTTTAAAACTTCTTTCATACAGGATCGATCAATTTATAGTGTTGCTTAGATAAAATCAAAGCCACTATTCAAATCTGAATAATTTGTTTTTATAAAAATATCTTGCTTTTCTAAATATTCATTCTTATTGACTAGGAAAGTATTTATTGAATTACATAAGTCTTCCTTGTCTATATGCAAAGAGTTATATAGATTTTATTGAACACTCTCATTTTGGGGAAAATTCTTTTTTCCTAAATCCTTATGGACATTGCAAGAGGCTGTACCGCAGCACTTAACTCTGCTAATGGTCTCTGTCTTATCAGAAGAAAAGATAAATAGGAAACTTCTTATCTAAGGGAAGAAAAGTACCCTAGAGGCTTATCAAACTTCTAGCAGTTTCTCCTTCCCAGTTGTTCCACAGCTTCTTCCAAGCTGTTGCACAGGGATTTCTCTACAATTCAATCTCCAAGCTAATGAATTACTCTGAATTTTTTTGCTTGTATGCCCATGATCCAAGCCTCTAATCAACAGTCATTTTGGCAACTATAAAACAGCTGTCTTATATCTAGTCTAAAACTACCCTTTCTTAGTTTGAAATCATTATCCCTTGTCTTATCACAGAAGTCTGTGATAAAATGTTTGTCCCCATCTTTCTTATGAGCTCCCTTTAGGTACTCTAAGATCAAAACAAGGTCTCTGTGGAGCCTTCTCTTCTGCAGGCTGAACAATATGAACTCTTTCTGTCTTTCCTTATAGAAGAGGTGTCCATGCCTATGATCATTTCTGCATCCTACCTCTGGACCTTTGACAGGTCCAGGCCCTTCCTGGGCTGGGACCCCAGAGGCAGATACAGCACTGCAGGTGGGGTCTTACCAGCGTAGAGCAGAGGGACAGAATCCCCTCCCTTGTCCTGCTGGCCACACTGATTTGGGTGCAGCTCAGGACACAATTGGTTTTCTGGGGCACACTGCTGGGCCATGTCCAGCCTGTCATCCACCAGCACCCCCAAGTCCTTCTCAGCAGGCCTGATTTCGATCTGTTCATCCCCCAGCCTATGTTTACACCGAGGGTTTCCCCAAGCCAGGTGCAGGACTTTGTACTTGGCCTTGTTGAAACTCATGAGGTTCCCATGGGCCAACTCCTCAAGTTTGTCCAGGTCCCTCTGGGTGGCCTGCAATCCCTTAGACATGCTGACCACACAGCTCAGCTGAGTGTTGTCTGCAACCTTGCTGAGGGTGCACCTGATCCCACAGTCTGTCTCACTGATGAAGCTATTAAACAGCAGCCATCCTGGTATGGACTCCTGGCCCCATTTGGTAGGAGCAGTGTTTGTCCCCAGTCTCCATCCAAACACTGAGATGCTGATCACCACCCTCTGGATGTGACCATCCAAACAAAGGTCCTGGTTAAAAATAACTTAAAGATAGATACTGGATAAAATCCTAGTCACTGAAATAAGAATATCTCTGATCCTAAGGCCAGAGGGACCAATTGGTGTAGTGAGATGAAAATGATGGTCCCATACCTGTGTACTATTCTGTATAAACATTAAAAGGAGCCTTCACAATTCTGCTTCCCACTGCTCACATCAGCTAAACTTTCTCTGTTTGAATGGGAATATATTTAGTTCTTCCAATATGAAGTTAGTGATCTCTGTATGTTTCTTTTGTCTAGTTCTATTTGATAAATCTAAAGGACAGATAATTTATACCACCTGCAAAATTAGTACCTCTTTCTATAAAGTTACTAGTCAGTGCTGATTTTGTATGGTTTTCTGATTGCCACAAAATCATCAGAGTGCTCATCATCCTGCAGGAATTCTGCCTTTCCACTCCTTTTTCCTTATGTCTCTAACTTGTCAAGGTGTGATAGACTGGGGGCGTGGGGGCTGGGCACTTCAGAAAGGTTGTGTTTAAGGTATTGCAGAGGTTTGGAAGGCCTGGACACCCTGCGAACCTAAGTCAGCTGGACTGGAGGGATTTGTGTTCTAGAAACAGATCAGTGGTTAGAGAAACATCCACTCCTTGAACTCAAGATGTTTTCTCAACATTCAGAATCAGTATGTAAATCCAAACACAGCTGCCTGGTGAGTGACCAGAAAGACGGAACTTTAATTTTCCCTATGACAGTTTGGATATTCTTCATCAATCAAAAAGAGAGGTTGCTGTGACAAGCAATTTTCATTGTTTTCCTTTTCAGGAAATTTTAAAGGGATATAATTATGTCTTGCTTCAAATTGATATTTTGGCAAATAGAAAAAAAATACAGTAATAGTCTATTTTCAGAAGAGTATAGATTCCTTCCTTCCTTCCTTCCTTCCTTCCTTCCTTCCTTCCTTCCTTCCTTCCTTCCTTTCCTCAGATGAGAGTAAAATTAACAATATTATGTAATAATTTTTTATTGACTTCATATTAAAAAAAATTGCAGATAACTTTAATATTATAAGTAATTGAAATCTTAAAAAGTGTGATACTTCTTGGCAACCTTTTGTTATTTTCCCAAGGTATTGTCTTATAGCAGTAATGCTTGGAAAAAATGGTACTAATCCACCATAACAGGAATCAGTAATGAGACAGCTTGCTTTTTGTATTTGCTTTAAAAATGTTTGAAATGGCAGTGAAAATGTTCAGAAGAGTTGACAAGCTCAAGTAATAGGCTTCATTGTTACATCCACACAAAAAAGCAATATAAAAATTATACATGGCTATCAGTGTACAGCTCTGTGAAATTTCATAGACCCACAATTTATATAATTTAGCCTATTTTACTTTGTTGAAATTCACTTAGGTATTATTTTTTGAGGAATACTAATTTAATAAGAGCTCCTCTTCTAAAAACATGGTTTTAGTTTAAGGATATTAAGATTTTTAACAGATTAACCTTCTTGTACAAGAATTTTTCTTTTATTTGCTTTTTTACACTTAGTATAAAAGTTATTCTGAAGCATAGAGGAATTGCGATAAATTTCAAAGTAAAGAAAAAGCACAGAACAGAAAAATAGATAAACATCTATATAATGGTTTCTGCCTATATTTATCCCAGAGTAAGAGTAATGGGAGACAATCTTCAGGAAAAATTTGGCTGAAATTATTATAGCATGATTATTGGGTACACTCAAGGAATGTGGCATACGTCTGACAGTAATTAATGAGTAAATAATCAAAACCAACAAATCTAAATCAAGTCCTGTTTATTGCCGCTTTTTTAACTTTTTTCCTTCATGAGAGCAGGACCCAAAAATTAGGAACTGTCTCAGCCCTTCAGGTAAAATGTATCATTGCTCCAAATGCTTCAGATGGGATAATCTGCTGACAGCATCTTTATACCCCTCCCTTTCCTTAAGCCTCAGGAACAGAACTGAGCTTCAGTCTTGCAAGATCAACACTATAAATTTTGTCTGTGTTCCTAATTTTTCCTGCTGCTGGTGAAAGGCCAAACTTTGCTATTGGCTGAGCTCATCCATCTGAGAGTGAAGGGTCAGCTCCTCGGGTCGAATGTGCTCCTCCAACTGCCTCCAGAGGTTGTCTGGGTGTGACCAACGGCAACAGCTGGACCTAGGAATTAGGCAAAGAGCTTTCGCCTCGGGACTGACACTAGTAATTGTCCTTTGCTAATAGCAAATCATCCACACTGCAGCCCAGCATGTATTAAGAAAATCTAGAGTCCACTGTGCATTGAAAAACCCCTCCCTGCAAAGCCAAACATCTAAGCCCATAATGCGTAAATTCACTTAAAAACAATCAAACATTTAAAAGTCAAATAAAGTTTTTGGCACTTTAAAATGTTCTCTAGAAACATTAAAATTTTTGTACAGGAAGATAACAAATTCCTCTACCTGCACCTAAAGCTTTCCCTCATAAAGAATCATTAAATTTACATCTAGCCATGTGAAGTACTGCATTTCATCATAATAAATATAATGGGATTAATTGTCAGGGTCAACTAGAAATCTTCAAAACTTGGAGCAGTCAGAAATCTGATTCTATTATGATCTCCCAAACCTTTTAAACACCAGACTGTGTGTGGTCCTCCAGACGATCTTTTCGTAGTGCAAGGAGCACATACAAAGTAAAACTTGTCTTATGGGACAATGTAGGATGTAACCAAAAGTACGTATTCTATCACCATTTGTTAAACCAGGTGAGGCAGTGTTTGTTTCTTCCATGACACATCCCTGATAACTCCCTCCAGAGGGATATCTTCTGTTAAAGGGCTATCAAGCCTCACTGCATGACTCACAAAATTACATCATCCCATTGTGAGATGCTCCGCCCAGGGGGAGGAACCAAGCATTCCCACCTGGATGTAATCTGAGGTTTGGAACACCACACTCAGCCCTTACCTATTGCATTCCCAGAGGACAAGAGTTACATAACCACCACCGGACCTTCAGAGGAAGACCAGACCCATCTACAGAATTACTGCTTCAATACAACCTCATCTATCACTTCAGTAGGACTGCAGCCACCATTTAATAGGACTGCTACCACCACCCTGCCTGACAGGGTGTCAGGTTGTATCCTGATGCTATGATGATTTTTTTTGCCTTTTCTTTTATATCCCTTTTTATACCTTTTTATAACTTCTGTATTCTTAGTGTTTTTTAGCCTACATTCATGGACTTGTTTGTTTAGCCAGGAGACTGAACATTTTAGAAGCTTCCTAGTTAGGGATGAGAATGCCCCAGACACCAAGGTCCTCTCCAGAACACATTTTGTAAACTCAGACAGAATCATCCAGGAAAAGGTTCCTTGGGGACTGGGACTCACTCGAGCCTCTCATTGGGGAATCTTTGATAGATATGCTAATTAGTAAGACCTATAATGTTATACCTATCTATTGTGGGTGTGCATTGCAGTGTGCATTTGGATGCGTTCGACCTGGATGTGGTGCACCTAAGGATCCTTAAAATAAATAGAGAGGTAAAATCCCTTTTTCCCTTCTAACCGTGTTTGATTCTTGATTTTAAGGAAAAGACATCATCCTGACTCTGTCAGTCTTTCTGTACTACTGCATTTATTTTAACCTTTCTATTAAATTGTAGTTCTGACTTGGAGCCTCTCACTGGTTTGCTTTCAAATTAGTACAGACTCCATAATGATTTAAAGATGTGCCCTGTCCTTTATGTCCAGACCACAGCTGTGTCTCCTGTGACCAATGCAGATCTTATATAGAATAATTGCATCATAAAAATGTATTTCTGTGTGTACTGTTAATTTTTGTCAGCACACATAATAACACCATTTCTGCATAATGTCACTACAGCTCAGAAATGAATTTATTTTCATAGGATTATCACTGCATGCATTACATATCAAAAAATACAAAAAATTTCTGTGCTTATAATTCAAAAAACACAAAGTTTATCCTGCTAAATTTAATAAATTAATAGATAAATTAATTATAACATTAAAGAGATTCCATTTCAAATTCCCTGCAATGACATTTTTAGACTGGTTACAATTTATTTAAAGATTAATATTAATTAATTAAAAATTAATTTCGACGATCTAATGTCAAAACTAAAGTGTCCTTAGCTTTTCTAATTACCACAATTTTAGGGTCTTAGAAATGCTCACAAAATGAAAAAGATAATAACTTCCACAGTAAAAATTATTATTCTTTGGGATATAGCATTAAAATATGAGCTAAAATTGAATTTAGAACAATATCACCCCAAAGAATTCCTTGCATGTCATTTTTTAAATTACCAAACAAGTAGCAGTTAATTTTCTTGAAGCAAATAATTTTAAATAACATTTGGGTTGATACTTGTTGACTCACTTAACCCAAGATATCTATATCTCATTAAAATCTGAACTTGGTTCTTGTTTTCTATAGCTGTTGTAGAGAAATCAACAATTTGTTTACTTTAACTATTGTCAACAGTAGCAAGAAAATATCACCCTAGAATTGCTACAGGACACCACACTCAGATGCCTGCCTTTGGTCAGACAATTTCTTGTAATATCTATGAAAGAAGTTTCCAGAAACACAGAAATTGTAGGATTCAGGATCCTGGTCCATGGAGCAAAGTGAACTCCCATAAGGTGCAGTCTGAGCCAGACAGAGCAAGGGTATATTTATGTATGCTTTACACTTAAAGAAGAACTTTTAAATGTCAAAGCTTTTATTGAAATTGATGGGAAGCAAACTCTTTTTCCCACCTCTCTATTTATAGTCCCCCTTTATCCAAGTATCTTTCTCTTGTTCGTACTCTTCGGGACATTTGAATTTAGTTCCATGCTAACAGATATTATTAATCTCAATCAAAATGCTGACTTCAACTTTTTTTTCCTATCTCTCCTCCTGCCTGCCTGCCTGCCCATGACTTTCTGTACAATTCAGGATCCCACCCTGAGATCCAGGCAATTTTTAGTTTTAAAAAGAAACAGGTGATGTTTTCATAGCTGAGCTGTATTAGAATTCAAAATAACCATGCTACATAAAATGAAGACTTCTGATTTCTGATGTTATTTTAATACACAGGAAAAAATCTTTTGGATTAATATTTTCATGACTAGCTCCAGAACTGCTGACTATGATCATCTCTATATCAGGTCATGGGCTTTAATTTCTGGCTATCTCCCATCTTTACTCTCTAGTCTCAATCTGTTTCTAATGACTTGTTCTTTTTGGTTTTAAATTTTAAATTGCTACAAGTGTTTAGAATGATGTATCTTTGGAGTAGTGTAGTCAATATAGTCAATAAAATTTAAACTGATTTTCAAGAATGAATGGCAATATGAGTTTAAATTGGAAAAATAAAAAAAAAAGTTTGAGGGCTCATAAATCATAATGTTGGCCACATAAAGAACGGACAGGATGTTGTTCTTCTGGAAACTCCCTACCATGGGATATTAACATAATCTCTAATATATGTTCTTCTGATTTTTTTAATAGTTTTAACAACACAATAAAACTGAAAAAGATTACAAGAAAGACTTGAGGTGTTGGAGTGTGTCCAAAGAAGAACAAAAAAGTTGGTAAAGGGTCTGGAGCACTAGTCTTATGAAGAGTGGCTGAGGGACCTGGGATTGTTTAGCCTGGAGAAAAGGAGGCTCAGGTGATAGCCTATTGCTCTCATCAACTACCTGAAAGGAGGTTCTAGCCAGGTGGGAGTCAGTCTCTTGTCCCAAGTAACAGGAAATAGAACAAAAGTAAATGGCCTCCAATTTCACCAGAGAAGGTTTAGGTTGGATATTAGGACAAAATTTCTTTATGTCAAGAGTTACCAAGCACTGGAACAGGCTGCCCAGGGACACAATTCAGTGCTGGACCTGCAAGTGCTGGGTTAACAGTTGATAATGATCTTAAAGATATTTTCCAAACTAAATGACTCTCTGATTCTATGAAATTGTGGGGTTTTTCCCTTTTTTTCTCTCCTTTTCTTTTTTTACTTTCCACCAGAGTAGAAATATGATAAAGAGTGATTATGTGGAAGATTTAAATACTATTTTATTTGCTATACTGTTTTTCAAGAAAGTGAACATAATTCTTTCTCTAATTTTTCTGTAAATACCAGTCATAGATTTATTATCTGATATCTTACTGATGTAAGGGAATAGTTTTATTTTTAGTACAAAATCGAGGCGCATGAGAAATGCACATTTAATTCAAGAGTTATAAAAGGAAATATTTTACTTTAGAAAGTAATTTAACTTCTTTTAATAAGAAATATTTTAATGGGTATTTAATAGCCTATCTATCCAAGAGGTTTTTTTGATTTTTTTTTTTTTTTCATTTTATATCCTTCAGTTAAATTGACAAGTAAAAATGTGAACTTTTAATACTGGAAGGAACAGAAAATTAAATATTTCATATTGAAACAGGTAATTTCTTTACCATACAAGAATATGAATAACATATACAATATACATTTTTATTTGGCCAGGTAGCGTACAGTAGGAAGGCAGAGTACACTGTGCAAGAGTTAGGTGGATGTGCAGTTATTGAGATACAACAACTTCTACTAGCTCCTTCTTCTTTCCCACAGAGCCAATTTATCTATTTTTGCCTCAGCTTTACACATCAACAGTAACTGTATTTGCCATGCTATTTTTCTCCTCTGCACATTAATAAATTAGAGAAAGAAGTAAGGAAATACAGCAGGAGGAGGAAGTTATGCATGATGGATGATATTGTACAAACTGCTCACTGTTTGCAGTAAGGTACACTTCAGAATGAATAAGGAGAGATAGTGCCAGAGTGTGAGGTGGTGGTCAGTGTTCAGACAGCAGTACTGCAGCCTTATACCAAATACAGCTGATTTGCTTCTTTGAACTTTGCTGGTTTGCTGTGCTGCCATCTGCTCTCAGGGAGGACAGCAGGAGGATTTCATCCTTCTTAGCTTGTAGGAAACATAACACATCACATATCTTCCTGGTTTCTTTCATTTTATTGAAGGTAACAACATTTTCAACAAAATACATTCCTGGAAAATAGTGAACAGCCCTTAGCGGAAATTTATAAACAGTATTTTAGTTTACATTCTCAGCTTGCCATTTACTTTGAGGATTTCCTTTCTTTTTTCCTTATTTTTCTTTCCTCCTAATTGTCACGGAATCATAATCCCTTTCATGAGTCTCTAGCTATTAGAAAATGATAAATAGATCACTGTTATCTGAAGGATAAGAATGATTTTCAATAAGTGTTGAACAGTTGGACAGCTCCGCTGCAAATAAACTTGGTCTAAATCTATCCCAGATGTATTCAATCCAACACAAACTGTACAGAACCTCAGAAAACAGTGCTTGTGAAGGGCTGCAGGGTTCACCAGGGCTGTCTCTGGGGACTTCACTGTGTTACTGTAACTGTTTGCTGTGGGCTCTACAGAGTTCATAAATCAGAGCAGAAGAACATGGTGAAAGGAGATCTGTGATTACTTGCTCGAGAGAGATAACCTTATTCCCCTGTTCCTGTCATTTCACCTCCAAGGTCTTTTTCTCTTTTTTTTTTTCTTTATAAGGACTGGATTTACCCAGAAACACACAAGATGATGACATATAACGATGATAGAACAAATAATGGATTCTGTAAGTGATTCACATTATTATTTTGCTTGTTTAGGAAACATCACATGCAAAAACTATTTTGAAGGATTTCAGGGAAAAAAGATCTTTAAATAGGTGAGTATTACAAACTGAAGGTTAATTTGTGTTCCTTCCAGTGAAACAGAGGAATCTAGTTTTGAGAATGGGCCACTTAAAAGTCTATAGTTAGGTAAATTATCGTGAAAAAAAAAAGTTGAGTCGTTCATTCTTCTGAGTACTCTTAAACTTGAAGCTACATACATTGACTCATCCTTCCAGTGTATGTTTTGTGATAAAGCTTTGTACCTACTAGAGATGGATAAAAGGTGATTGATAGCAAGTTTAATTACTTCAATAAGATCAGAGGGCTAGTAACAGGTATTGATTTATATTTAGCACATTTATGGCATATAGGGTTTTAAACCTCACAAAGTAAAGGTTTTTTGGGTAAAACCAATCAGGCAAAATGTCCTCCTATGTGCCAACAATGTTGTGTCAGAACAAAAAGTACAAGTTTTTTCCTGTAAATATTTGCTTCTTGTCCTTTCGGTTATTGTAACTGGTGTTTTAATTCAGTAGCATTGAGTATTTTCTCTACTGTGCTATTAATTCACCTTGCTAAAGGACATATGTCGTGGGTTAGTCAGAACTTGACAGACAGCCCTCTAAGCCAATGCGCTTCTCGAAATTTTACATATTTAAGCCCCACGGAGGGCGGGAGTTTTTAGGAGCTGCAGTTTTCCGGGCCCGGGTGGGTGGAGGGCCGGGAGTAAAATGGAGAGGGGTCGGCCCCGCTCCTAGAGCCTGTGGGCCCGGGGACGGGGCACCCCTGCCTCCTGCCTCCTCCCCTCCTTCTCCCGGTGAGGAGGGGGGCAAAGTTCGGGGGCCCCCGGGCTTCCGTTCCGGCTCGGTGCGGGGACGGCAGAGACGGAGGGGTGGCCCCCCTTCCCCCGGCCTGCGCGGCTGGGGACAGGGCTCCTGCCTTCTGCCCCCTGGGGATCTCTTGTGCTGCAGCATGGACTTAGATTTATAAGAGGGGAGCTGTTCTCCTGAGCTGTGGGGTGGCTGCTGGCTCCAAGGGCCGAGGTCGTCCGAGATGGAGTCTCCGAACAGCCAGTAAACTTCGCGGCGAACAGGAAAGGACCCCCCTCTCTTCACACGGTGCAGCGCGGCAAAAGAGGCAGGGAAACACCCTGGACATGGCGGCTTCAGAGCCAGGGAGAAGGAGAAGGCGGAGTCACGTGAGACGGAGCTGCTGCGGCAGCGCTGTGGGTGTGTGACTCAGCGGGAAGCTTAAACATTTCCCTGCCTTGCTGTGGGATGAACTATTAATATTACAAACTGTTACGTCTCTTCAGTTCATGTTAAATGGGGGGAATGGGCATTTTCATCAAATGGCTTGTAAAGAGGGGGAAGAGTGCCGAATGCCAGGATATATATGAAAGCAGGGGAAGGCTTTCAAGACCTGGTGGCAGAGGAAACCCTTACGTTCAAGCCGAAAGGGAAAATGTTTCATCCTTAAAAAACCCATGTAAAAGCCTGTTGTATTAGCAGTCACAAGGGCTGTGAGGGCTCATGAAAAGAGATGTGTTACACTATAGCAGAGAATGTTTAATTGTAAGCAAATCTGCGAAAAGTGGCAGTTTGGAAACCCACGTAAGAAAGGGGAGACCCCTGTTTCCCCCTTTCCTAGGACTGTGATCCTGATTTTGGGGAAGGGGAAAAACGGGGGGGGTAAGCTCTGCAAGTTTGTCCTGTTCTTGACCATCTGGGTGTTGATTAAACTTTTTTTTCCTTTTCTTTCAAGTTGTGTGCCTGCTTTGCTTTGCCTCCTACTAGCTTATCTCGCTGCAAGGACATCGGGGAGGGCTAATGCCCATAGTTAACCCTTAAACTGCTGCACGAATTGGTGGCCCGTACGGGGAACCAAATTCAACCCGCTACAACATAAAAAATAAGACAAATCAAAAGACATATTTTCTCAATTTGCAACCCAACCAACATTTGACTTTTTTTCTGTTCCTACAGGTGAATTTTAGTTCCAATGCTGGTGCTCATTCCAGTACCTTTTGAGCTATGTGTTACACATGCAAAAAGATGCAATCTCAAATGCACTGAATTTCATTTAAACTCACCATGGAGATCAAATAACACTTATTTTTCAAAGTGGTATGTTTGAAAAATATGCTAACTTGCTAAATATTGGATGGATGTGCTTCACATCTTTTTTGCTTCTTTACTGTAACATAATTTTATAATGAAATCTGCAAACTTGCAAATGGAACAAATCAAAACAAGGCTAACTGATCAACCCTCATTCAATAATAAAAAGAAAAATAATAATGTATGTGAATCATAATTAGCCATACGTGTTTACAATAAACATCCTAAATAAGGTGTTATTGGCTTTATCTGATCTTTGTAGTATGAAAAACTGTCCACATCTAATGCTGCGCAGATTTGAGGTTGCTGTGCATGTCTGGTCCTAAGTGTAATGATTTAAATGTATTTTAAAGTAAGTATTTGCTGTCCTACAGGATGACAAGCAACAAGCAAGTGATCCTGTCCCTCAGCTCAGCACGGGTGACACACATCTGGAGTACTCTGTCCAGTTCTGGGTTCCCCAGTACAAGAGAAGCACAGGCATACTGGAGAAAGTCCAATAAAAGCCAAAAAAATGATGAACTGGAGCATCTCTCCTAAGAGGAAAGCCCGAGAGAACTGGGACCATAAAGCCCAGAGACATGAAGGCTCAGGGGAAGGGAGGATGCAAAGCAAATGGAGCCAGTCTCTTTCCAGTGGTGCCCTGGGTCAGGACCAGAGTCAATAGTCACAAAGGGAAACACAGGAGGTTTTTTCTGAACATCAGGGAACATCATCTTTGTGCTGTGAGGGTGACAGCACTGGCACAGACTGCCCAGGCAGGTTGTGCAGCCTCCACACTTGGAGGTATTCCAAAGCTGCTTGCTCACAGTCCTGGGCAACCTGCTTTAGGTGGACCTGATTAGGCAGGGAAACTGAAACAGATGAACCCCAGAGGTGCATTTCAACCTCCACAATTCTGTGATTTTGTGATTCTGTATGACCCTCATTAGGTAAATATTGTCTAAAACCTGAGATGACCTGAAGATGACACCAATGCCCACTCAACTTCTTCATGGGATACAAAGGTAAAAGATGAACACTTGAAAAGCAGCAATGATGAACAGAGTATTTCATGAATACCAATAAAACTTCTATTTCCTTGAACAATTTTCTAGCCTTGAAATTTTCTTTTCCAGGTGTCTGATGTATCTGACCATGGTACAGAGAAAAGGGAAACCACCAGCCCAGTAACTCCATGAGCTGAATCCCTACCAGAAACACTATCTTGTTGAAGAGAGATATGTCAGACTCCCAGACTTGTCTGCTTGGGGCCATCACCCGGTAGAATTATACAACTACATTGCTGCTGCTGTACTGGTATAACTCTCCCATGTTTCAACATAAATATTGCCATAATACAGTAATCTCTCCTCCAGTGTAATTATTTCTTTGGATGCAGTGTAATTATTAAAAAAAAAAAATGTTTGGAAGGAGTGTCCACCTGGGGAGTTATCCCTTAATGGTTATAGGAGTGCAATTCCACCACTTCATATTACAACAGAAATATCACTTAATTACAGTAAGTGCCTAAAGATATGTCATATATACTTCCTTCTTTCTGATCCCAACCGTTTAATGACTACAATGAATATTTTTTCTAATGGAATGGTTGTTATGACCTGCCCCTGAAGGCACGGGTAACTCAGGTTCTTTTTGATAGATCCCGTGGGGCAGATTAGAGTGAAAAAAAATCTGAATGGCTGCTGTTTATATGTGTATGTATATATATGTGTGTGTATATATGTCCTTACATATATATATATGTAGGGTTTATTTTAGAATAATTTGGTTGCAGTGGAATGGAGGTATGTAACCATTTTGATTATATAGCAATATAAAAGCATAAAAATTTAAAGGAAATGGTTAAGGAAAAGAAAGGAAGGGAGAAAAGGGTAGAGTAGAAAGAGTGGAAAGATATCACTAGCTGTAGATCCAGGGACAAGGCTTGATTGTTGCAACTTAGATATCTGTTGTTGAAGTGATGGTCACTGTCTTGATCCATTGGGGGTGGGGAAGCCCACGAAACATAGAGTTCAATGGGTTAATATACATTCAGGTTTATGTGGGAATGCTCACAAAGTCCCTTGGGAGTTTTACACCACCTGATGCAACGCTGTGGATTTGTTGCAATGCTGTGGATCATGTGCAGTTCTCCGGTGGAAGGCCCCAGAAATGAGACATAGGGCGTTTTGGGGGCCTTTGATGTTTGTGACACCTTCCAAGACATGAAAGCTGCCTCTCACATCAGCATAGTTGAGCCAGTTATGCCCTGTCAGAAAGGATGAACAACTTCAGGCCTATGTGTGAATACTCTATTTCCTGTGCCACTTTAAAAGACTCCTAAGCTCTATTGCTTTGACCAGCTGTTCAATTCAATTTCTTCAGTATAGGCCTCCAGTAAGATTTGATATGCCCAGGACTATCCTGTCTGACTTCCATCTATTGCTCCAGAAGAATTTGGTTCTTCCACAGGTCCTTGCATATATATTTTGATCACATCTGCCAACTCCTTGCATCTATGTTTTGATTATCTTGGGCACTTCAGAGGATTCTAGAGGTTTATTTATTGGTAACTGAATCAAACCATGTTTTTCACTTTAACACTCATTCAGATAGCTGGGTAGTAGGTAGACAATTAAGGATCTTGTGCCGAATCCAAGGTTCCAGTGTCAAGTGAGCTAATTTTTTATTGGACAATCAGCACTGCACTAGGGATGCTTGGAACAGAAGTTCAAGAAACATTTTTATTCAGACAACTTCAAAACTTCTAGAAGTACAGGGAATATTTCAGAGTTGTTTTTCTGTATTTAATAGCCTGTAAAGAGTAAGACAAATCTAGCGTGTCTATGGTCTTCATACTCATCTGTTCACAAAAGGCTGCTGTGGATAGCATCAATAGGCTTCTGTCATTCTTGAGAGGAGGAGAATACAAAGCACAATTAATATGCTTTGGTTGTATGTTACTGCATGTGGTGCTTTAATTAACAAAGAAATAAAGACAGATTTTGTAATAGAAATATTTTTCATGGGAGTTGAACATCTCTCTGGATCTGTACAAATAAAAATCTCACAGTAAATTTTAGTAAGTCATAGCAACCAGTTTTTCACATCAGCCTCTTAATTCTTTTTCCTTACATATCTCAGTGAAATGCTTAGAAAAGCTCTCAGTTGTGGTAGAAAGTTGTTACTTAAGCAAAAATAAACCTACAGATTATTCTTTGCTGTAAAATTCCATTCAAACTGTTGTTTTAAATTGCAATACACTTTGAGAACTTAAATAGCATGTAGAGCATCTTGTCTCAAGTATCTCAGTGTACTGACTGCAAAAGGTTCCTAATGCATGTCATTCACATTTTCCTATTTCTTTATGAAATCTAACTTAAACCAAAACCCTCAGAACTAAGAAATGCAGTTGTAACTACAGTTCAAACCATAATTCAGTGATTTTCAGGCTTGTCTCCCTGTATATTAAAAAGCCAGTAAAAACCTAAATAACTTGCTGTTGATTGTGGATTATTATCAAATCTTTTTGACAAAAAGCTCATTATATCTGTTTTCATTACAGTACCATTTGAACTTGGCATTACAAATACAATGGCAAATTTGATTTCTTTTGGGGCCTGGGGTTTTGCTTCTCTGACACAAGAGCGAGAAGTCATTACACCAAGAGTTCCAGAGTGACATTTGAAAGAAAAATAAATAGACAAGATGTTTTCTGCCAAACCTGCCACCTTTATATTTCATATTTTTTCTCAAAAGTTGCCTACTAGACATTTTGTAGGCAAAGCGGCATGCATATATGTGATCCATATACCCCTGTGTAGCACTGACCAAACACTCAGCTAAAAAATAATATCGTAAATTATAGCTACAAATTAATAGATTAGCAAAATGTCTTTAATAAAATTTAGGAGGATCTTGTGATTCTGTCATCAGAAATTAAGCAAAATGTGAGTGGAGAGAATTATCATACAAGGATTGTTAAGACTTCAATTTAGTTTTATGTGGTTTTTCACAGAAGATCAAAAAAGAAAAGATTCCACTTCTATTCATCCAAAAAGGGCACTTTCTTCATGAAAGATACATGTAGACAACAAGTATTTAGGACAGTTAAATTAGCAATGCTATTTTTGCAAGGCGAATACTGACAGTGCTGTGGAGGTAATTTTACTTCTATCTAGTTTATGACTTTACTGCCTTCTAGCAACTGGGAACGCTGCAGTCCACTGTCCATATTTCAAAATTCATTTAAGCTTTTCATTATTTCATTCATCTACACATGCTGGTTTTTTTTTAAAAAGAAAGATCAAATCAAACATATGGTATTTCATCCTCAAAGGGTGTGTGTTCCTTTGCCGTGTGCGATGGAATAAATTCACAACACTTATTGTTTCTAAGAGTCCCATGACTAATCCATCATGCACACACCAATAGAAGTTTAATTTCATATGTTCTAATGGTTTCAGGAAACAAAAATAACTTTTGGGTTTTATGGGAACATTCACTGCTCACTGCTGACAAGAAATGAGACAGAAAATTCCATTTATTAAAATAAATGTTTCCCAGATTCAGGGATAACAAGATAATGAAGCTAAGACTTAATGATGCCTCTTTCTTTCTTTATAATGTTCTTTTCATGCTTATTCTATGTTTCAGAAAAATACAGGTTTTACAAATATCATCAGATATCTTTGTGTATTTTTTCAGAAAAAAAAAGGGAAAAATTAATTGTAACAGCATAAATGCTCAAAGAATTCAGCAAAACTCTCATAGAATGCTCAGAAAAATTAAATGAAAGAGAATGTGAGTAATGTGAAGTCCACATTATCTTGTAATTGAAAAGTACTGCAAATATTTCAACTATTTTGCAGACATGGAAAGGTGAGGTTTCTGCTAACTAATAATTAACATTTATCGTAGAAGGAATTTCATGACCTTCCTTCAAACGAGGCACTGAAACTTTGGGAGGAGGAGGTAAATAGAAACTGAACATACCTTTAATGGAGTTTAACAAAGAAATTATTGTTGGTGAGGTTTTAGACCTTTCTTTAATTACACCGGGATAGTTCAAAGCAAGTTGAACACAGAGGAAGACTTCTGCTTGTTTTTGTGAACTTTTGGTTTGCTCTGACAAAATAAGAAATATTTAAATAAGTGCAGATACTCCACTGTTAAACCAACAGCCGTCACAGAACTTGAGCATTCTCAAGTTCAATATACAACTGGAGATAATTTTCATAGCCCATTTGAGCAGAAAGGTCTTTTTATTCTTTTCTTCATGGTAGCTTTTATTTTTCCTTCTTCTTGCTGTTGCTGTTTTGTTGGGGTTTTTTGGTTTGGTTTTTTTGTTTGTTTGTTTTTTGTTTGGGTGATTTTATTAATCTTTGAACTCATATTAAAAGAACATGTAACTTTAATTGGATGTGGAATTTGTTTGACTGGAAGCCATAGAACAGTCCTAGAAAACAGTGCTAGTTTTACAATTAATTGCAGATTTCTTAATATACTTCAGGAAAACAAGGTCACATGTATCTTTGGGATAGAGATTCTGAATGCATATGCTTAGAAATAATATAAAGGCAAAAAAAAAAAAAATTAAGGCATTTAAAAATAAGCAGTAATATTTCTGTGTTATGTTAAAAGACCTTTCAAATAGGTGGTGAAGGCAGTATTCCACAATTCATTGAAAAAGAGAAGAAAAATCCAGTTATTACTTTCCTTATTTCAAGAATGTTTAAGGCCTCATTTTTGTTTTTAATGAATCAAAACTGGAGACGAAAAACTTGGATATAATACAGAACTTCTGACTTTAAAGGGAGGATTTACTGATTCAGTCTTGATCTGTAACCAGTCAAAATTATTCCAATTATATGTCCTTATTTTAACTAAAGGATTTATATGGTTCATCATTTGAATACTGGTTTAGCTGTTGTCTTACTTGTCTTCTTATTTTTTTCATCACATTTGTAAGTCAGAGGGTACATTTTTTAATTTTAAGAGATTTTTCTGAAAGGCTAAAACAAACAAATATATATCACAAACAACTGTCTGCCTGACGCCAGACATAGAAAAAGTTCTGTAAACATTTTTTCAAGTCTCTTTTCTTTCCTGAAGTTCCTCTCACTGAATGGACTACTGAAAGCCAGTTATTCACTAAGGTGGTAACCTGGGAAAAAAGTCAGGATCTAGATCTGGCTGTGAAAGATAATTACCCAAGACCAGGGAACCTGCTGTTTGCATGTGTGTTTCGCCATTAAAAAGTTATTACACTCATATTGGTTGTCAGTCAATAATACAAGGTTCTTGGTGCACTGCGGTATCATATTAGTAACCCATAGAGCTTCCATTATCAATAACTTTAAAAAGATAACAGAGGTAGGGCAGGAAGAACGGTTCCTTTGTTGGAGAGCAGGAAGGAGTGGTAGCCTCAATTTGCAAACATCAACATAAAAAAGTTTAATGTCTTGTTAGGGCTTTATAGATTTTATGAAGCTAAACATATGGTCATAATGGCTGAAATGCACTCTTTCTCTGCAGATGCATTACCTTATTATGTCCCTCTTTGATTATTTTTTGGATTTCTTTCTAACTTCTTCAGCCAGATGAAATGTTAACAAAACCCCCTTCTTCCCAAAGAAAACAATTGCACCCAAATTTGTCAGACATGGGGAATTCTGGATAAGGTACTAATCTTTCAAACTCCTGTATTTAATTAGGTTTATGAATAATATTTCTGAGCTTATTGTAATGACTTACACATACAAGGGAAAATGTATGGGTGAGAAGTTACGGAGTCGGGAACAGATTTATTTCAGTCTGTAGTGTGTATTTTTGTAAAAAAATTACAGTACACTAACAGAAACAATAAACACTTGCAAAATTAGAAATGCACTATATTATATAAAGCTGAATTCAGGATAAAGAACGGACAGAATCACTGACAAAAAAAAAAAGAAGAAACAAGGAACAAAACAAAAACAATTACTGTAAATTACATATTACCAAGGGAGAAAATTATCCTGCCACCTATTCAATACAGGCATAAAAACAATCTCTGGGAAAATTGCCTGGGAAAAATCTGAAATGGAAATAAAATAATAATATGCATTAGAAAATGGAAATAAGAAAATAATATCAAATATTTTGCTTTCTGCACTTTAATTAGAGAAAGCCCACATTTAAAGGCAGCAGCAATTTATAATGCCTCATTTATTTTTTTTTTTCTTACACAGGCATCCCTATTCCTTTTCAGAGAGATATATTCAGTATTTTTTAGATTACATGGAACAAAATAACTCATATGCACCTTATTGTACATAGAGTGTGCAGTTGCTATCTTTGGGCAGTTGAGATCTTCCAAGCATTTTTTGTGTGTGAGTGGGATACTTATTGTTTCTCAACCTGCTCTAGACCCTTCCTAAAACACGACCGAATGAAGAGCATGACTCAGACAAAATATCAGGTATTCATCACCTGTGAACATATCTTTCTATTCCAAAAATTTGTTAAAAAAGGACAGCATGCCATTAGAAGGTATCACATTTGTAAGATGATTAATAGGTTGTTAGAGTGAAATTAGTGGTGCACTTAAGAAAAGAGTATAAGAAAACTGTGTTCGTACTATTTGGCCAGAATAGAAAAGTTATATTTTCAATAAATAGAATTGCAGCAATTTAGTTGGCTGTAGTATTTTCTAAAATCCCAGTTGAACAAATGTGTAGAAGAATTTTCAAACTAAATAAAACTGTGTTAAAAAAGAAAGCAAAAAGTCTTTACATCCAAAGTTTATTTTCCAGAAGTACAACCAACAAGACCAAAGCTGTTCATTCATCTCTTGTTTTACCTTGCACCCAGTTTTTTTGTTTGATAACTTTTCATGCCAGACTTATCCACTTCCTCAACATAGTGCTAAATATTGAATTAAGGCATAGCTGAAACCTTGCCTATCAGTTGATTTCCCAGGGGAAAGTCACCATAGACTCGTCTCCAGGGCACAAGTCCATGTGCAGGAATTAAAAGGCGTTCCACAGCGTGAGTTACCAAGTGACCTGTAACAACACATATGTTGTTCCCATATGTTTCCGAAATACTTTGTCCAGCTGCCTCAATGTGCACATTATGCTGGGAGACAGCTGGCCAGCCTTCCAAGAGGGAAGCCAAAGCACATAGCTGCTCTCTCCTGACCCCTTGTATACATAGTGCTACCCTGAAAAACACACCTTGGCTCTCAGCTTGTCATTAAGTGAACTCCTGGATGGATTGGCTTTTCCTCCCATGCAGAGGGAAAAATAGAGGGAATTCTTGTGTCAAAGCACTGGTGGCTGCATAGCAGAATGGGCAGGAACATATTTGTTGTTTAGCAAAGGATGAAATATTCCCACCGTGAGTGTCAGCAAAAGTTTGAGTAACGAAGATTTGCCTTGTGATATAATTTAGTAATCTGCTCTAAAACTTGTGAACTAGAACTCTAAGTTCTGTTCTCACCTCTACCACCCTTTTAAGATTTACAATGGTTCCAGTCATGTAATTTAAGTGATCTTCAATTGAAACAACAGATAAACAATGAAAACTGGTGGTACTCACTTTTGTGGGACGTTGTAAGAACTCTTTCTGCACTTCACCTAAGCAAGGATCACTCCAGAATACTGATTCTGAGCCTCTCGTTGCTGAGGGGGAAAAGGTATCACTGTCCTCCATTTCAGAACAAAATGATTAGAGGATTTCCTGAATTCATCATCAGTTTGCAACTGATTAAGTGTGTGATTGCTTTTATTCAGTGTTGAACCAGGTCCTCTCAGCTTTTAATCCTTCCTCTCCTCTACAGCTCCAAGTGCCTTCAGTGTTACTGCCTCTCACACACGACTGTTTCACTTATGCTTTCCCATTTGTTTAAACATGGCATTTTACGCCCATTTATTCTGCCCATTGATGGCAATATTGAGTATATTTTTCACTGGCTTCACTTTATATCTTTCCATTTTTACTGTATGATGTAGTTTGCCTAAGTAATGTACAATACGTACACTAAGAACTGTATTTACATTCCTCTATGAATGCTCTGGAGAGAATATAAAGTATAGTGCCAGAGATTCAAATTTCAAGGGTCATAACATATAGTATTCAGTGTTACTACCCAGTACTTTACTCCAGACAGGCAGGAAGATATTAAACTATATGATGGCTTACCTTCTTATAGAGCTCATATATACAGCTCGTTAAATCATAGTTGGATAAAATAAGCAATTATACAAATGAAAAAATATCATCATAATCACAAACAAGGACTGCCTATAGCAGACTCAAAATATCACTGACTATTCCTGTGCTTGTATTTATGTGTTGTTGTTTACGGTAGTACTCTTTCAAATTAGGTAGCCTTTGAACACAAAATGCAAAATGGTCTCTGAAAAATATTGAAGCCACCCAGTGGAAAATAATTCATTAAGGTGAAGCATCTCAGGATTTTGCTGAGGGTGCAACACAATATTTAATATTCAGCCACACGCTGCTATTTCAAGTGTATGATTAACTTTCCACTCTTTTATTGTACTAATGTCTTGTTTCATGGAAAAATGCACATTTGCATATTCCAATTATAGTCAAGTACAAAGCTTACTGACATCAGTGAGAACCTTCCGACTGATTTCTACTGCTGCTGGATCAGGCCCATCTGCAACTAGATTAATTTCCAAGATGGATTTTAGAAATATACGAAATGTATGAATATCAACCTTTCTTTTGATACAGCTTACTAGAATTACATCTTGAGAATGATGATAGTCTACAGGGTATCTCCCACAGGAGCTGAAGTGTATTACCCCTGTAGGCTGCAGGTGCTGCCCACTCTGAAAAAAATGCTGATCAATATCCCGTCTGTTTCTATAAAACAAAAGTCCAGATGCTCGTAACATTTTAAAACTCACTTTTTCTTTGAAGTTTGTTTCTAAGTCTTTGTGAGGTTATATTTCTAAATTAGGTTAACAGAAAATGAAAATTAAAATGAATCAGAGTGGAGAAACAAAATACCTGTTCTGATCTAATGAACATATGTCTCTAAAAGAAATCTAAGTGCTATATTAAACATCTAGTAAATAAAAAAATTTATTTTATGTTTTTAACCATAATTTATTTTTAACTCCTAACTAAGGATCTGTAAAACAGAAACACTTGGAATATGGTTATTCATTTAGGCTATACCATAGGTATCAGTGAAATTGATAACATATAATTTGGTATAAAATGGTAAATTATGATTTTGAAGTATTTCCTCAGTCAGCTTACAACCATTGTGACATTTTAGTAACACATACACACATTGGCAGAAACTTGATAATTACAGAGTTACATAAGTAAAATTCTGAAGTAAATCTCAAATTCAAAATCAGGGAGGTGAATGAAGGGGCCAATGGGGCATCCCTAGACATGCTTGTTTTACATATATTTTTTTATTGTGGGAGACTGCTTCCATTATCACCATGATCAGAGGTAGAATTGAGAACAGTTTTACACTGGAATAGCATATGGAATTTAAATCACATAACTGCAGGTTATGCCTGGGTGGCTGTCGACATGAACTGAGCAATAGTTTCTATCATCAGTATGACAAAAAATAAGAGCAAAGAATGTACAGAGGCAGAAAACTTTGTTTTAGAGATTTCTACAGATGGAGACTGGAAAAGCCTGTTTCATAGTCTCTCAGAAATTGAAGGTTACTGCATTAGCCTGAGAGTATTGATCATATTTTTATTAAGAACTAAAGGAAGAAAATCTGTTAACAAAGCTAAAACAGTGGACAGGCAAGCCCTGTCTTTGGAAGCAGGGAGAAAAGTGACAACAGGAGCAGAGCAGCTTAAACTGGGTGTCCTATCTGCAAAGGTTTGACAGTCCCAAAGCATGAGTGAGGTACTATCATCAGAAGGGGAAGGAACCAGCTGTCTCAGCAGCTGCCTCAGCAGAAGACTGCAAAATGACATTAGCTCTGCATGTGAAATAGGTATTGTGCACAGCTTACTTGTGGCTTTGTTAGTGTTCTTTTTTTTTTATAAAACTGCTGATATGGAATACACATAATCTATTACATATCCAAAATGTATTATATCTTTCAGAACAATGAGCTATGACTGAGTGACATTTTTTATTTCTTGCTCAGATCAATAATGCATAGGAATTACCAGTAAGGAGAAATCTCAGAATAAATCCATTCCAAAAGCTTAGCTTTAACTTGGACTAATTGCTGCAAGGGGAAAGGGCATAATAGGTTTAATTTGACAGCATGTTTCATGTATGTATATGATTATGGACTGGCATAACTCTTTCTCTCAAATAGTCATTTTCTTCACTATTCTTTTTTTCCTTAGTTTTTTAAGGGTTAAAAAAATTAAGACTATGAAATTACATTGCTCAGAGCAGTTTACCCTATACTTGACCAGCCCTGTAATATCCTCTGAGCTAGTGGTTTTTGAACAACAACCCCCTGCCTCTTGTTCTTGTGGGTGGCCCTGCATGACATACGTTGGTGTAGATCCATCCATTTGTGTAGAGGAAATAGACACCTCTCTGCAGTCTTGACCTTTGCTTTTCTAAAGGCAAAATTACAACTTGATTTCTTTTCAACCATAGCTCACACTAAGCAGAAGGCTACAGAAATAAAATTACATCCTTTTACCTTTTGAATGGCAGTGTGGTATGGTGCGATGTAAACAGATTTAGACACCTTAGGTAGAGGGTAAAGCACCATAAATATTAGATAATGCCCTAAGAGTCTTATATCTTTAGTGTTGCCAGTATCTGAATACACTGTAAAAAGTAAAATCCAGACCACAGAAAGTGTTACTGCTGTCTTAAAATGGGAGATATCCTTCAAAATTACTCTTTACTGCAATACTGCATCAGAATTACGATGAGGCAGACGATCAATCCCTGAATGTATTTATTTTCAGATGAAATCTAGCAAATAGACTGAAAAAAAATGTTTCCAAAGAAAGAATATATGCAGTAAATTGAGTTTGTTTTTTTTCTTGAAGACTGTTTGCAGGACTATTATAACTTTCTCAAAAGTAAAAAAGAATGCCTTTCCTTCTAATTTAAACATATTGAATAATATTGTCAGATTTTTCTGAAAAGATATTTCTAAAAAAACCCCCAAAATATTCTAAATTATACAAAAAAATTAAATTTTAAACATTTGTACTCCAGAAAAACAAATTAAACCTAAACCATTGAACTTATTAGAAAATTAATTTTGAATTGTTTGCGAAGAAATAGATTTTAGGAAATGATTCTGATTACCTTCAGTGTAAAGGTAATGCTTAATTGCAATGGAAGATGACTTCTGAGAAAAAAGTATCTTAACTCTAGCAATTTTATTCAAAGATATCAGATAATTCAAGGTACATCTCTGCTAAGAGGTGTTATTTCTAAGGACAATTTTCCTTATGTTTTTCCTAGTTAGTGATGAATGACAAAACCATCCAGGGCTTTACTATTTGCCTAGGAAAAGATTTTTTAGGAAAAACAGCTCAAAACACTCAAAAATGTCACCTTTCGTTTTACATTTTTCAGGTCATACTTTTAACCCAACCACCCAACCCAACCCGCCAACTTGGCCCCTACTCTTAGTGTTTCATTAGTTTGCATTTCCCATATCCACCTGCCAGTCTTGTTCTACCTCTTTTACCTGTCTTCTCTTCATTTTTTCTGTATTATGTGTAACCATTCAGCATTTGCTATCAAGGTCAGTCACACCAAAGCTTAATGCTCTCAAGCCAAAAAAAAAAAAAAAAAGGGAAAAAGAAAAAAAAATGTCCTAGCATTCCTTCTGGCAAATTAGGGAATTAAATTCCCTAATGCTAAGTATGGCTATTTTATAATTTCACTAGTTGCATCAATTTGGAACATAACTATGGGTGTTCTTTTTTCAAGAAAATATAATTTTTGCATTATAATGTTAACATAATGTTCCTCACATCTAACAGTTACACTTATTGCATTAAAGAAATAAAGCCAAGTATGGATTGCAAAGGCTAAACTGCAGTTACACCTAAAATAAATATTCAAACATTAGAAAGTCCTGTCTTGAAGAGTGATTGGAGAATAACTTCCTGTGGTGAAACTTAACAAAAGGTTGCTTGAGCTCAAAATGGAAAAGTGTAATATTTCATTGGCCTGGATGACAACATATAGCATTCATAATTTTAAAACTCAATATGGTTCTCTAATTCAATACAGATGCTTGTACCAAGTCACTCAGTGTCTGAGTGACACAATTAACATTTTGCTTGTTAGCAAAAAATCTTAATAATTACTTCACTTATTCATCCTGGGCTGTTGAATACTGATAGAGTTCCTGGTTTAAACTTTTCCTTTCAGTCATTTTTATTAATAACCAAGTGTATCGCAAATATGTCTTTCGTTTTGTATGCCAGTGTGAGAAGTTAAGCCATAGAATTCTCAGTAAGAATGTTTATTTCTTTAAATATGCACTGACTAATGAAGTGTCACAGACAGTACTTCTGTAGCATATGACACAACGAATGAGAAAACACTTTAGACTATCACTCAGAAGATCAGAAAGATTCAGATCCCCTAGATTCCATCTGTATTGGGATTTACATGGAATAGAATCATCAAAAACATACAAGGTACACTTTGCACTTCTAGTGGTACCTAGGGGCTAATATTCTCATTTTGAGACATGATTCTGTTTCTCTTCCACAGAGGTACAACCACTGGATTGGACAAGCCTTAGGTGTGGTTCCAGATATTAAGATTTTGGCAGACTGGGTTCTTGGAAGAGGAAACAAGTTCTAGACACCCCTCCTCTCAAGGAGGCAGCTCATTTCACTGGGACACAGACCTAGTACTTCCTTCTTCAGGTGTCTGGAAAAAGATACCTCTAAGAAAAGGCTTCAGAGTAATTCTGAATTATGAAGGAAGGGTCAGACTATAAAGGTTTTATCCAGGTATTTTGCATCTTAAAGAGGACAACCCACATCTGTTACCATGTTGGAGTGGTTTTTGTAATTCTCTAATCATAACAGAGTCAGTATTCTGCTGGAATCTCCTTACTGAGAACCTTAAACTCAGAAAGCAGTCAAAAAGACATATAGGCATTGATTCACTCTACACAACCAGCAGACGGGACAGAGATAAATTTGAATGAATAAATTTTATGCCCAGATTTATGCCCAGATCTTATCCTATTGAGATGAGATGTTATTCTGAACATCTAAAAAAAGCTACCTGAATCTGAGTTTTATTTTTAATTAAACACTTGTTTTCAATCCATATTTCTAATGTCCGTATAAAATCAGCACATAAATTTGTGTACTACGTAAAATAGGATTTTAATCTCGTATCAAAGGCCTTCTGTATAAACTCAGTTCAAATATGTGTGTTTTAATGTATTGTGGGAATACGGGAGAAAATTTCTAAACTCCTGCCAGCAATAGCACACATTATAGTACAAGAGAGAAGTGAAGAAAAAGTTCCTTTAACGAGCCTGTAGATACAGAAATAGCAAGGAATATTACCCCATCTGAGTTACTCAAACAGTTTTAAATTGCCCAATTTAAAGCTTGTCCAGAGGCCAAGTTTAACGTCTTATGTACTCCTGCAAGCAGTGCAACGTGATTTTTTAATGATCAAAGGTGCTTGATTTCTTTTTGATGACTTACTTATAGTATGCCATGTCCCAACACCATTCTAGGTCAGAGACGCAATATGAGTTCACAAAGGCTTTAACTACTAAATTGCTCATGCTATTTCCTCATCATTTAGATCTTCTTTCCAGAAATACACCAGTCTAATAAATATTAAACTTAAGATTTTATGACTTTGATAAGTGAACTGAGAATTCACACTACCTACTCTTCTCCATACAGTGGTGCATTTAGACACAGATTACATATAGAACAAATATGTATGTATGTGTATATATATATGTGTATGTATGTATGTATGTATGTCTGCATATATGCCTATGTATGTGTACTTACATATCAGGAGCTTGCCTCCACCCTTCAACTATTCTCACATACTTCTTTCATAACAGGTGCTTCTTTTTATTATGAAGTTATGAATTGCATTTCTGTAACTGTGCAGGATAAGGAAGCCAAACTTAGGTTTAGAGGAAGCTCTATCAAACATGTTATTGCTTATGTTTGAATGGTAACCTGGCACTCTCCTTCTAAAGTCAGGTAACACACAATTGGACGGACCTACAGGTTTTGACAATATAGTTAATAGTTTCCAGTGAGGTGTCAGCAAAAGTGCTTTTGTTATAATTGAATGTGAATACATATTTAGCAACTTTTAGTTGGTAAAGTGTTAATGACTCATGTAATGCCAGTTCTTTTCAGTTGTGTCACCTATTCCGTGTCATTAGTATAATTTAATATCAAAGTGATATAATTTGCAGTAGGTTTGCAGTCCGCATATGAGATTACAACAGACTGAAAATAACATCTTGTTTTGCTTTAGAGAATGCTGTTTCATACAGTGAAATTGAGAAGAATCTGTATTGATTTTAACATAAATTAGAATGATTTCTTTTATTTTCAATCTGGAATGTCCAGTACAGACATGGTACTTTCATGGTCCCTGGCAATTCAACAACTGCAGTTGGCCTGGAGGCAATTGAAGTAGTATGTGTGTGGAGAGTTAATAAGCCACAGGGGACCTGGAACATGAGCAAAGGCATAACCATCACAACAAGCCCATGTTTTCTTACAGGCAGCTTGCTGTTGTAAGGTCATAGGCTGTAAAGCTGTGGTTAGTGAGAGAAATTAGTCATGAAAACAGCATAACACAGTGGGGATTCATAATACATGAATCAAGCTCAATTTTTGTTTGCTTAAAAGAAGCTGGCTTTAAAAAAGAAAAAAAAAAGAAAAAACAAAACAAGAAAAAACTTGTTAATAGTATCTTAGCGGCATAAACCCACGTTGGGGAGGGTTTCTATCAAGTGCACCATGTTAACTAATTTCAGGACATGACAGTCCAAAAGTAAGTATAAAAGGGAAGAATTCAGTGCTAAGGACACTCAATTCAGTCAAGAAAACAACCACACCTAGTAAGAGAAATTATGTTGGCTTCCTCTGAAAGCCACAAACCTTTCTAAATGCAAATTATTTCATGGGGTGGTGTCCACTGAAAAAGGAAATGCAGAATTCTATAAAATTTAACTGTTGTCAAAATATAAAGGCAGTAACTATTTGGGATTATCTGTGTAAGTGGGCTGCTAATGGGGTGTTACTGAGGTACCTACCCCATGATGATTCACTGCCATTAACACCTACAACAAACATGACTAAATCAACAGGCAGCAACTGCTCATATTTTAAGTTGAGAAATGAGGATTTGGAAGCAAACCCAAGCAGCACAAACCAGCAATCTGACACCAGTTACCAGGCATCAGCCTGACACCAGCTCTAGCAGTCATGTCTCAAGGATATTCCTGGGGCAGAAATATTAAGATAGCAAATGCAGCAATAGAGCAACTGTCACTGCCATTCATGCAATATCTAGGAAATGATATGAATATATAAAAATAGCAGTTCAAAGCCTGATAAGCAGATTGTGCATTTAAATCTCAGATATTACAAGACAGCAGGAAAAATGTCTGGAGAGTTCATTTGGTAGGATTCCTAAGCAGTAGATTTCCTTCATCTTTGAGCTCTGTAGCAGCTTTGTGTGTTCAAGAAGCTTTTTTGTTGCACAGCTCTTTAAGTTTAACCACAGTCACAGGTTTAGTGAACAAAGACGCATCAGCCCAAAGGGTAACACCTGTGAGTAACTATTAAAAGAACTGTTATGTGTAATGAAAAGGCAGATTGAATGAGACACCACAAATAAATGAAGATTAGTCAACAAAAGGAGAGAAGTCAGCTGTTATCCACATCCTGAGAACAACTCAAAGGTGTAAGGACATATGAAAGGAGACTGAGAGCACAGAAATTAATAAACTAATTGCTAATAGAAAAGTAGTTAAATATTGGAATAATTTACCTAGGAAAATTGCTGAACTTCTATTACTGAAATATATAAGGCTGGGCTAGAACAATAACCTTTGGAATAGCCTTGCTAAAGTCAGACTAGATGATATATCAAGATGTCTCCTAGGTTTTTTCTATTTATTTATGGTTAAATACAGACCACGATAAGTTATAACTCTGCACAGGGCATGTACACTTGTTAAGTCTATGTTGAAGATACAATGTGGATACATGTCAATTAATTATTTTATTTTCCTGGATCACAGGTAAGAGCCATAGCACTGCAATGGGCAAATCCATGTTCAAAAGATCTTCAGCTACCCAGGAAAAAGTAGGTGTAGCTCTGAGAATCTTTCTTTGCAATCATGAACAGTACCAAGGAATAGAATACACTAAAGAGTATGGCATGGCAGCAAAGGTTTTCTTTGTCATTCTCAGTGGGACTATTCAACACAGAGAAATAGAAATTAGAAGGGTCATGAGCACACACACAATCATTTCATAACTTATAAATAAGAACGTCCTCTTGTACTGTTATGAATTACTGAGTATGGAATTACCTACCGGAAGTCTAAAAATGGTAAAATAATCTATTAAAAGATGGTAAAAAGAGCAAAACAACAAAATACTTTTTCTTTCTTTAGCTGCAAACCCATCTAAAAACTACAGTATTAAATACTTTTCCCAAAAGTTTCTGCTAGCTCTTGTTATTTTTACACAAAAAATGTTAACTAGAGAAGATGATTGTGACAACTTCAAACATTTCTTTCAGAATACTAAATTATTAGCATATAATCACAATGTTAGGAATGTACCGATAAATAAAATTTAAAGGCTTTTCTTCTGAGGGCCATACAATTATTGTTTTCTTTATAAAGTTTGATCTCTAGAAAATGTCTTAAAGGAATGGGAAAAGCATAGAGGTCAATGTTCAAGGTTCTTCTTAAGAACATTAAACAAAGGAAATGAGAATAAATAATTTCAGAAAAAAAAAAAATACTGCAACTGAATAGCTCAGACAATTTTTTTGTTTTACAAGTTATATGGAGCACTACATCAAACGATTAGAAAAAGGCACTTAAAATTCTATTCTTGTTACTATAAAATCAGAAGTCCAGTGGAACATTCCCCATTATCTACTCTGAGCTTCTCATATTATTGCAAATATTCACCATCTACCTTTCCAGTGATGCTGGCGTTTCCCCCATTGCCACGTACCTATGGAATTTTTTTTTTTTTCTTTTAAATAGGACTAATAATACCAAATTGCTTCATTAATTCTAGGAAGCATTGTAACTGTAAGGCAATTACCATGTGCTTAGATGTATTGATTCATTTTTTAGAGTCACAGAAGCTGTAGTGGTTAAATATTACTCATTTTGATCTCTTAAAATGAAGGCCCCATGGGTATATCTAAGTTCATGATGTAAATTGAATAACTATAGCATATGATCTTAAATGCTTCAGATAAAGTACATTAGACTTGCAGAAATTTATTCATCAATATTCATAATTCAGGGGAACAGATTGTTAGGAGGTTAATGAAGAGCTTCTTATCTTTATGTTGCATGGATTTACTAAAAGCCTAACAGAGAGTAAATATGTCTTACTTGCAACAATTTATTCAAGGCGCTTTAGTATTCCTATTAAGCAACACATTATAACAAATAACTACAAAATATTCATATTTTTAAGTAGTTCAATGGAGGAGATATTATGAGAAATAAAGCTCTTTTGAAATGTAGTGGAGTAAACAGATTTCAAATTCAGAAGGACTGAAGAAAGGAGTTGGCAATAGTACACTTAGAGAAGTGGCAATGACAATATCAGAGTCTCCAATTTCCTTGAAAAACATTCTGTGGAATAAAGGAGAGATTTCAGTAAAGCTTCCACGAATTTCTGTGACTGTACTTCATTTTTCAGGGCTGTACATAAGGGTGTCACTATTTCTATTATTAACCTCTGTTTTAATGGAAGCATAACAAAATAAACAAAACTCTGGGTTTCTGCACAAAACTGTCATGTAACTGCCCTGGAAATCTATCTTATAACTTATTAAAAAAAAATAGATTTTCACAGTTCACAATAAATCAATTTTCACAATAAATCAAGATGAACATTATTGTTTTTAAGTGTATGACTAATTTTTAGTACATTCTGGCTTCCAGTAAAGAAACATCTCACAAGAAATTTGATAGTGGATAAGCTCAGCATCCACTGTTTGTAAATCAGCCCTTACAGGAATGCTGATACCAAAAATCTAAAACTAGATAAGCTCCAAACTGTTCAGCCAGCAATTTTTATTAAAGATGGCCTATTTGCCAATGCAAAGAAGAGGTATTATGCATTAATTTCTTATCATTGCATGACCCCACAGAAAAGACATAGCAATGAAATTACTAAGCATTAAGAGCAGGCTGTGACTGTATTGGCTAATTTTGGATTAGCAGCCTGAACTCAACTAATGCAATAAGTTTGAGAAGGAAGATATAAGATTGTTAGGTTCATTGGATGATAGACACATTATTCAAAAGAACAATCTTGCTTATTTATCATCTTTTACAGGAAAAAAAAAAAAATCATGTACTAGAGCCGGATTAAAACAACCAGGAAAGAATGGGCTGATGAGTAAGAGGCCGCAGTCTTTCCCCATTGATGCTGTATTTTGCTGTCACTGGGAAAGGCTTGTACTCTGAGATACCCTGCAAGCTTGCCTTCCAGGGAGTTATTCAACATAGGAAAAGTGCATCCTCATTTATGGAGGGCACATCATTTCACCACATAACCCAGACTGAATATTCCCCGATTACAGTTTCCAAATATAAGTACTCTTCTACTGAAATTTAGACTGCTTCCATCCCTGACATTATTAAGGTTCTTCTGTGTTGTTTTTATAGTTCTAGTTCTTTCTGTGGCAAATGCTGGGATTTTAGCATCATCAAATCCATGCCTCTCCAGTTTAGAGACAAGGATGTCATGTGGGACAGTGTCAAATGCTTTACATAAGTCCAGGTAGATGATGTCTGTTGCTCTTCAGGAAGGCAATCCTTGGATGGTGACCTGCTTTTTTGGGCCCCTTTTTTTCTCTGGGGCTTTATCTCACTGTAGTCTACCAAGTAGATCCCTAGAGAGGCCAAAATCTGCTCTCCTGAAGTCCGGGGCAGTGAGGTTGCTGTGCGCCCTCCTCTCTGCTCTAAGGAACTTGAACTCCACCACTTCTTGGTCATTGCAGCCAAGGCTGCCCTTGACCCTCACGTTGCCCACCAGCCCCTCCTTGTGATGAGAACAAACTCTGGCATAACACCTCCACTCATTGGCTTCTCTATCAGCTGGAGAATGATGTTATCACCAATATGTTCCAGGAACCTCCTTGATTGCGTATTCCCTGCTGTGTTTTCCCTCCAGCAACTATCACGGTGGTTGAAGTTCCCCATGAGCGCCAGGGCTTCTGACCATGAGTCTGCTCCTACCTGTCTGTAGAGGGACTCATCCACTTGGTCTTCCTGATGCAACAACTTAGCAGACCCCCACTACAATGATCCCCTGTCCCTGCCCTCTCTTTAAGCCTGACCAGTGTGAGGAAGCAGGAAACAGGTAGGGTTTAGTGGAAAGTATGCTGCCACTGGCATCAGTGACACAATAAACAACTTGAAATTGCTATAAAGATGCATTGAGTGGAATCTAGACAGGCACAAAATGACACAACTTTCAAAACTGTGTAGTCTGACTGACTAGCCATGACAGAAGTACAATACAATGGAACAGTCGTTCAATATTTCTTTTAAAGTAAAGGTAATCTTTTTCTTCACAGAGGGACACATACAGATGTGAGCTTGAAATGTAAATTCATTGAAAAAAACCTGAAAAACTAGTAATGAAGGGAATAAAGCAGATACCAAAGCTCACTTTGATATAAAATGATATTTTTTATGGAACATTATAAATAATTATCACCCAACCTTCCTTCAGAGATTTAGGCCAGCTCTCACACAGTATTGTGATGGTGGAGGAAAGCATTAGTTTATCATTGTAGTGGAGTGATGACAGAAGTACATTCCAGCCCACTCTGAATTGCTAATAGAATTACACACTGAGTCAAAGCACAGGGAGTGATTTTTTCCTTATTTAGCATTATTGATATTAAACGCAAAATGCTGTATGAGACATGCAAAATGTTGATGTTGCGGTGCAAAACATGAGATAGCAAGTATCCCATCATAAAAACTGGATTATAATTCAATTAGAGGTTTAAGAAAAGTGGATACAGAAAGAGTATTCAAGAGAAAAATATAAAATAATATAAATATGTAGAGCTTAGCCAAGCCATAACAATTGGATACAATATTTGCTTTTATGTATTTCATAAACTATGTGTGAAATAGGTTCAAATAGTACAAAAAAGATCGAAAAATTACATTAAGTCATGAGCACTGTATGTTGACTTTCAAGTTGAGACTAATATGCCCCTGGAAAGAGATCTGCAAATATTATCACTAAATATTATTCACCACTCCCTTAATTTTAGAATACAGACTCTGGGAGAAGCACAAAGAATACAAGTTAACTGGACAAACTGAGGCACTTTGAGCTTATTGAGCTCCTCAAATGTGTGTGGGATGTGGATCAGGCACAGTGAGCCTGATATCACTCAGTGGCCAGTATCAGACCTGCCCTGGGACAGCCAGGCAGGGCCATGGGAACAGGGATGAGATGAGGTCAGAGCAGGTTGGCCGGCAGCACCAGGGTGACATGGCCAAGGCTGCGGCTCAGGTGAGGCCCAAGAGTTAATTGTGCAACAGAAACTTAGAGTCCTCTTCTAGCTCAACATTTTAGTACCTACGCTTATTATTCCTCCTTTTAATGGAAATGGCTTCACATTTCTCAGTATTACATTTCCTGTGCCACTTGTCATCCCATTTATGAAGCAGGTCCTGAGTTGTTTGAAACTTGCTTGTTAAAGGCTCCGTACTCATCTGTTTCAGTCCCTCTCTTTCTCCCTACTTGGACATGAAAGCTAAATAATTAATCAAGATTAAAAGCTGTAGAGAAATGAAAAACCCATGATGTGCTCAACAGGGCAGAACTTAACTATTTTCCACACCTAATAACAACACCTTCTCAATAGATGCCTGTGTATGCTTTTTTGAAAGCAAATTTCTTAAACCTTCTTAGTTAAGGCAGAGGTGTGTGACTTGCAGTTTCTACATAAGTCAGTGACAGGGCATCTGGAAGTTTAATTATCCACTTCAGCACAACTGGAACTAATGATTTTGTGTAACCTAATTGATAAATGGCTACAAATGGCTCTGGGCTGGGCCACAAGAGGGTTTATATGGGCACACAGACTGGGAGGGGCATGTGTTGCTTCCCTTGTATTGTTCTGCAACAACTGTAACATGGTTCATACTTAGAATAAGCTTAGAGAACAAGGAAAATGGGACAAAAGGGTTAAACTGAACTTCTAAGTACTTCTGAGCTTATCCTGGCAATATACAAATTTATCATGACATCATTGTGTTGAATGCGTCTCTCATTGCTTTCTTATTTCAAATAACTCTTCTGAGTAAAGCAAATTGATAAAATACACCATTTTCTGAGCTAACAGAAAAGTCAAGATCTCATTTCTGTAAAAAAAAGAAGGTTGAAACAAATAAAATAATCTTCCTTAGATTTCTAAATGATGTACCATAACCAGCTTGTTTTTATACAGAAGAAAATATGTAAATGATATTTTTTTGTTCCTGATAATGATATGATATTTTTTACTTTCAAGGTTATCTGCCTTCTTTAAAGTGCAATCAAGTTATAATATACACTAAGTGCTATGTTAATATTATTAAGAGAAATTAATTTTGCATGAGCACACTCTGCATCAAAATCCTACCAGTGTACATCAAAGGATATCTTGAAGTTTTAAGGCTGTAGAGTATCTAAGTTGCACAAACGATGTTAGCACACTGTGTCCACATGTTGCATTCCTCTGATACTCTGGCTGAGTTTCTGTTTCTAAAATGCCTTCCAGATGCCATCATTGCTATTACAGATCTAATCAAAGTTTAGAATACCTAAACTGAAAAAAAAAAAATAGAAAAGAAAAAAAAACCCAAAAACTTGTAGAATCAGTTCTTCAGAGACTGGGATAATCATTTGGGAACAGAGTTTAAGACCATCTTACATTTATGCTTACTGAAATATAAAATCCAAGAAGCAAAAGACCTGCTTTATCAGGATTTTATGATGATTTGCTATGTGTTTGTACTATTTTATGACTATATAGTCCCCCTCATTGAAAAGCAGAGATTTTATAATTTGGATTTATTCAAATAATAGCAGTAAATAAAGTTTAAAAGCGCATTTCTTTACAATGGAAATTACATAAGAAATTAGAGATCTTTCCCTAGATGATAAGATATATGCAATACTGTTCAGATACAATGTTGTTTTCAGTCCTACAGACTGCATTTACAACTGAGCTTTACCAACTTGTTGGGTTGATAATGCAGCTACATATCAAAGTGGTGTTGTCAGATGACTACAAGAATGATGCTGACTCTTGGAAACAGATGAATAACCTCAGATTTGTTTATTCTCAAATGAACTAAAAGCAAAGAAATCAATATTCTATAATACCAGACTTTGCAAAAGAACAATAGAAACACTCAATGTACATTGTACTGTGAAATTATGCTCCAATATTTGTATATATTAAGTATATACTTCTTGTACAAAATAGTAATATTTTTGTGATGAGGAGTTGCTCAAAGCTTCTCCTGTGCATAATAATGCAGAATAAAGCATATTTGAAAATGTCCTGTAGTGTACTGACAAGACAAATTTCTGTAGCAAAGTGCTGTGTAAAAGAAAGAAAACTGTTTCATACACTGTATTGTAGAGTCCTTTATAAGGCATAGGGATGTTTTAAGAAATGAATCCTTCTATTTCATTATAGTAGTATGACATAGTTATTCTTCCTATTTGTGATCATAATGGTTAACGTGAGAGGTTACATCCCCTTTTATTGAACAGATAGGAAATCACTGCTTTCTGTCCACACAGTAAAATCCTGCAGACCACACAAATTCAGGTCACACAATATAAACAAGCAGAACCTGCATGGAAATCTTAATATTTGAGCTGCTGTAAGTAAAGCGATGGATTAGATGGCGCCACTTAGTATTTCACATCAGGCCGGGCAAACAACAGGAGATATATGGTTTCAGTATTCTTTTCTGCCAAGGAAGATTAGAGATACAACTGCAGAAAAACCAAACTGATGATACACATCGGTTTGTTTAACTAAAAGTACTTGAAATGTTTAGTATAGAAAGGGATAGAAGCCTACCCTTTTGCTGCAGTTTCATTCACCTAAGCATGAATAATCATCCGTCTAGCACACATGTCCTCCTTGTCTCCTTCATGTCTCTGATAACACTTGATAAGACACTCTGTGACCTAGTGACCCAATTGAAGCCTTCCAGCACCTGACAGGAGCCTACAAAAAAGGTGGAGAGGAACACTTTACAAAAGCATGTAGTGAGAGGACAAGGGGAAATGGCTTTAAACTGAAAGAAAGTAGATTTAGATTAGATGTTAGGAAGAAACCCTTTGCTGTTAGGGTGGTGAGGCACCAGAAGAGGCTGTCCAGAAAAGTTGTGGCTGCACCATCCCTGGATGTGTTCAAGTCCAGGCTGGATGGAGCTCTGAGGAATCTGGTCTAGTTTAAGGTGTTGCTGCCCACGGCAGGGGATTGGAACTAAATGACCTTGAAGATCCCTTCCAACCCAACTCTGTCTATGATTCTGTGATATATATGCACATATATTTAATTATTAAATATACAAAAATCCACAGGTGAAATGTACACCATTTTGCCAATTTCTTCACATCTTATTTTTAACAAGACAAAGAATACAGTGAAATTTATATAATCAACACTACTACTACTATTTTTATGTAGCTACCCACTTTTTTCTGTTCATATTGTGCATATATATCTCTGCAGCAGCACTTCTGTTGGGCAAATACAAGGGGAGGTCTCTTACAATCAAAGCTGAGCCTGATTTTATTGCACACAGTGCAAGCAGTGATCACGTAGACACATGAGCATGATATGACTGAAGGACTGACATTGCCAGTTTGAAGCACACACCTTTTTGAACATTTTAACACATTGTCATTATGGATCAAAGCTTTAAAGGATTCAATACAGCTCTTACACTGTCATTGCTGTCTTTGCAGCTCCCTGCTTTGTCTTTCTAGCTCCCTGCTCTGAGCAGTTTTTTCATTGAGCTCTGTCATTTTAAAGACCTTGAGTATTCATTTTGAGGTACAATGTATAATCACAGAAATGTGCTTAAATTTAGACGAGATAAAACATTTTCAAAAAGATAATATTTATTATAGCATGAAAAATAGTGTTTAAAATTATGTCCTACAGTTCATGTATATCCATCCAGCTGCAGGGTAACAATTTTTGCTTTTAAAATATATTTTTTATAATAGGAGCCTCTTACATAAAATATTTCTAAAAGTCTTGTGTGGAGACTGTATCTTATGTCATCTGTCCCTTAAAAGGATAAACCTTTATTGTCTCAGCTAAGAATTAGCAATGTACTACACCTGTGATTCTTATATTTTATATAAATTATTATAAAAGTTTAATAAACACTGGGTATTGATATACGTAAAATATATTAAACTTTGCTATTGGCAGATGAAGAAGCTGTACACTGAAGACTGGACCTTTTTCACTATCAAAAGAAAGTTTAAGACCTAAATGTTTACAGCAGTGTTTGTGATAGTTTTCTTTGACTCTCATTAGCCTTAACCTTCACAGTATATGAAAGGTACTAGATATTTCATCAGGCAGTAAAAGTCAGTATAATAAGTAGCATATTCAACCAGAAAGAGGCCTTTAAAAAACCAGACCCACTGCATCAAAACAAAACAAAACAATAAAAACACAACATACTTTTTTATAATGGATTAGGAAAATAAGATGTCATTAAAAAGACAAAGATATTATACTAAAGTCCATAAAGGGGAAAAAAAAAGAGTTTTCAGCAAGAAAATTTGCATGCACTTTGCTTCTCTAATTAAATGATTTCCACATTATAAAATGTGAAGAGAAAAACCCAAAACCAAAAACTAAATGACATAAAGCAAGGTGCTTTAAATGACTTTAATCATTCGAGCACTTCTGGTCTCTGCAGAAGTTGCTTTTTTATTGTCAGTTTTAATAGAAAACTTGTGTTTCACCCAGTCCTAAGCATTGTTAAGCAGCCTTCTATCCTTAGTTCACCCTTAAAAATCTGAACTCCTTGGACTAGGGTTCTCATAGAGGCCTCTTGTCATTTTGTAATAATATGAAGTTTATATTTCCTGGCATAGAATTAGAAAATTCCTCTAAGTGAGAATTCCAAAAGACTTCATTTTCCACATTAAATGAGTCATTTGTTAACGCTTGAAAGCAGTATCTGGAATTCTTTTACCATTTTGAATTTGCCAGCACTTGCTGACTTTATTATCTTGTGAAGGTAAGTATAACTCCTCTTTCCATTTCTTAAACCTCTAGTAGAAAACTGAATGGCCTTGCTTGCATTTCTGTTGTTACTGGTCAGCAGTGAAATGCAAAGCCTGGATTTTATGGGTGTTGAGCTCCAACAGTCTTCACAGATGTCAGCAGATGCTGAAGTTTATCTGGTTTTGAAAAATATTTGGAATCTGTCCTACCAAATTATTGTGTCTAACTGTAACCTGTCTTCAAAGTGTAACTGAAGATATTTAAAACAGCATACTGAAGATAGATATATATATATATAGATATATAGATATATATATATAAAGAAAAGAGGAGACACAGGGAAAATTAAGATAGCAATTGCAATGATGTAGCCTGGGGGCATGAAAATTAGGAAAGCAACTTTTGGACTGAGATAGAAACTGTAACCAAAGAAGTGTCACTGTGAAAGTCTCACGTACAAAGCCTGGGTTGAGTGAATAGTGACAGTGAAGGGCTTGCTGACAAGTTTCTGTGATTTAATTATTCCATGATGTTCTTATGTGCTGATGTGGTTAGAGCAGGGGGGAGGGGAGAAAGTGGATTTTTTTTTTTTTAATTGGCAATGGTTGCAGATAATTGTGCTTTTGCTTATAAATGAATTTATTCTTATCTTATGCTGTGTGATGTAATATCATAATACAAATTACCTTTATTATGAATCTACAGTAACTTCATTCTGCAAATGGAAAAACCCTATTTGCAGCTCTCCTTTTCAATAGGGTTTGGGACTTGATCAGAGGATACGTGTTGGGATGCTACCACTGCACATTTTTCCTCTGTTACAAACACGCATGAAGCCACGTGAGCAGTATCTCTTCCCAGATTAACAGAGAGAACATGCGCACTGTGTCTGTTTGCAGCTTCAAAAATAATGAGAGAGGAGCAAGCTCAAACCAGCAAACATCACACCTAAACTTGTGACCTTATTTGTATGCTGAATATAGTAACATGTAAATATTATTTCTTGAGCATAGTGAAAGCTCCTAGTATTAAAACTCTTGGGGTGTCTCTTTGCTCCATTATTAATGGACTTCAAACATGCCCAACCCTTTATGTGGTTATTGAAGCATAAATTTTGATTATGTGAGATGGAACAAAATAATATATATATTATCTTTCCATGTATTAGGAGCTTTACAGAAGCTTTATTAACTGAGCTGAATGAAATTGTGGGAATTATTTCTCAATATTGATGACTATTAAAGATGATAATGAAATCTGCCCAGTTCATGGTTGTTCTCCAGAACAGTTCTCTTTTTTTTAGCTTTTACTGTAACAACAACAGCATTTTTTCCATATCAAAACCTGAATGGTAATTCAGGGACCCTTTATAAAAGAGTGTGGGTTAGGGTCACTGCAACACCTTACTTTCAGTTGTGAGAGGATTGTTATTCTGGGAAAAGGTGGATCTTTTTATGGGGTTGAGAAAACACATCTTTTGGAAGCTGCTGGTGAGCAAAGAAAAATGTGGGAATGAACAAACATGCCGAAAAATTCTAAATGCATGTTTATGGACTTAGATTCAAGGACTGATAAAGCTAATACCAACTTTTCACTTTAATTCCTGTTTAACACATGAAAGGCAAATATATCAGTAATCTCCCTTCCCCTTAGAAAGTTCTGTGGGAAAAAAAATTAAGAATACACTTTAATTTTGCCCTTCTTCAATACTTTCAAGTTCAATGCAACACAAGATAGTCGTTTCAGAGTTAATTATAGATATCAAAATTTAGGGGAGAAAGCTTAAAATTAAGGTCTCTTTAAATCTATGCTAAATTAGCTCATCAGCTGAACTAAGTATTTTTAAACGTGTATTTAAAAAGTGAATTATATCCTGCTTGCTATAAAATCGTGTGTACTCTCCTATTGTATTTATATCTTCTGCTAATGTATGCTCTGGTATAAAACTGCTAGTGCAAAAGGCAATAGCTCTGAAAGCAATCAGCCTGGAAGTAGTTCATAAAAGCTAGAAGAGTGGCAACATTTGCAGCAAGCTGGAGAATAGAAAACCACAAGCAATAAATGCATTCTTTCTACTTCGCTACAGCCTACTTCCTCTCTGTTAGAGTTCTGGATTCATGACAAAGCTAATGTAAAATGGGAAAAGTAAAAAAGAAAAAAAGCCAGTTTCCTTTCAAATGAGCAATATTACACACTGAAGACATTTGTCAAAATATATCGGCACTGGCAATCTAATTCTTTTTCTTTTTAACTTCTTTTTTTGTTCTGAAATATGGGATGAATCAAGCATACAACTCAAGAGAAAAATCTCATTCTTGATATTATTTTTAAGACACATACATCACTTAATGTAGTAAGGCAATGGAACATGATGTGCTAGATGTTTGGAAAAAATGATGGATGGTCAGATTGATAAACAAGTTCTCTTCTCTTCTCTTCTCTTCTCTTCTCTTCTCTTCTCTTCTCTTCTCTTCTCTTCTCTTCTCTTCTCTTCTCTTCTCTTCTCTTCTCTTCTCTTCTCTTCTCTTCTCTTCCCCTTTCTTTTTTTCTTTTTTAAATTTTATCTAAAAAGAAAGAAAGCAAAATAAAGATATACTTGAGGTTTTTGCTTTGGATCTTCTTAAGAGATTAATTTTGCACCGGTCAACTTAGTAGAATCCCAGACAATGACATTAGTGGGTTTAACATCAACTTCTAGTAATATCAGCATTTCTTTTTCTTGATCATATGTGCCTTTGGCTGGCAAAGGTGTTTGATAAATAAAGATTGAGCTAAAAAAAAAAAAGGAAAAGAAAAATAGAACCTAAATAAAACAGGAAAAAACCCCAACCTTTGTTATCTTACAGCACCATTGAAATAGAACTGATTTTATTTAATGGACCACAATTTCTTTTCTCATTGTCTCTGCTTTACAGTTGAGGAACAGAAAATAGTGCAGCAATGCAAAAGATCAACAATATTCAGGGGAAATAGAAGCTTGCTCTCATGTGGCCAGAATAATAACTGTTAATTTGATAAGTATTTATGATTTTACTTAAACACGTTTTAGAAATTTTCTTCGTCATATAATGAGGGGTTCTATAAAAATAGCCTTGGTGTGTCACAATCTCTGAGAAAAAGGATTTAAAAGTCTGATTTGGGCAAGGACAGAGGGCAGGTCATAGGCATGCTCTGTAATTTTGTTCTTTTCAGACTATTCTAAAGCTCTGTATTTAAAAGAAGGTAGTGCTCAATTTATTTGTGAGATTGAACCATTTTTTAGCACAACAAGCGAGGAAGCAGTTTACCCTTTGCTACAAACAAGGTGCTATAAGAAATGATTTCTCAGGCAAGAGATCAAACACTGTGTTACCCTAAGTATAAAACAGATCATAGCTCTAGCAGACCAAGGTTACTTTAGATAAACATCCCAGCTAAAATGAGATTTGTTCCTGTCTCACAAGTGTTTTATTTACTGCTGGAACAGTTGTTACTGGAAAAAATTGTGGCTGAGGCCAGATCATTAATCTAAAAAGACAGCTCTTTTAGAATCAAAGTTACGGCACAGTTTATTTAAGAAAAAAAATAAAAGGCAGAAAACTCTGCTGAATGTTCAAATCAAGTCCATTTCTGGGCAGACTTATTCTATTTATACCAGTTTGGCATTGCCAGAAGCACCAGGATCAAACTCAGACCAGCCCTATTGCGTAGTTCTTGCTGTTCTCCTTAAGTGCCTTCCTTGAAAGGTGAAGGGAAGGCAAAAAGCAAAACTTAGGAGCTTTTCCATCCTGTAGCCCATCCACGGCGTCACTCATGCTGCAAACACCCTTGCTGCAGCAATCTGAGTCTGCTCTCACTCATACTGCAGGACATACCTGTGGGCTGTCACCTGGCAAGGAGCAAACTCCAGAGGAAGAAAGGCTACTTTGCTGTCTGGAAACTGCACATCTGAATAGACTTATCCCACCAAAGCTGTATCACTGTGAAGACAAAAAACTAACTGGATCAACATGCCCAAAACTGACTGATTACCAGGAATATAAGAACTGGAAAGATGATACTAAGTCAATTTGGGGAAAAAGAAGGAAAGGAAGAGGGAAATCCTCCTCTAAGCATCAAGGGTCAAGAAGGTCTTTGGCCTAGTGCTTGTCACAAATGTTCATACGCTCAGAGCAGACAAAAGAAATGTCAGAGTGTCAAGATGTGGAAAAATGATGGTGAAGAATTTGACATGCCCCTGTGTCTATGAGACTTTTTGCCAGAGCACCCACCAGCTTATGACCATGTCAAGAACCATTACAATCAGCTCTAGGAGTGTATCCCCATACCAGTCAGAAACCTACCCAGACCTGGTCACTTCCCAGAGCTGATCAAAGAGCCTTTTACTGTATTGTCACCAATGTCAGCCGAGGAGAAAATTTGGAGCATCAATAAGGTTGTGTTGACATCATCTTATCTTGAGACAATTAAAAAAGGGATTCCAAGGCAGAATTGGACACAACTTTTGAGCATTCACGACATAAGAGGAGACAAGTGAAGATACAGTCTCAAATTTCAGTCTAGCACTATTACCCTCACTCAGAGTTTTTGCATAGGTTCATGGCATAATCATGTGACAAAGCCACTGACATGTGTCTTGAGGTGAAGGATCTTTTCCACCTCTTCAGGATCCTGACAAGAATGGGGTTGGCATGTAGAACTTCAGAATGCAGAAAGTCTGGGACAACTGTAAAAAAGAGGATTTCATGTGAAAGCAGGAGGAATAGGTAGAGCAATATGCCAAGGAACTGCATCAATTCATCCAACTTGCTTAAATGTTTATGCTAGGAGAATAAGAAGCTAAAAAGACCTGTCAGCACCATAAATTTTAGGAAGTAGCAATTCAGCTGTCAGCGCTAGTGGAAAGTTCAAGTGCATTAACCAGTGCATTTCCTGTTGATCTGTCACGACAGAGACCAAGGATTGAAGATAACCTTAAGTAAAATTTTAAGTTATCTGGAGGTCATATCTACAGTTTTAGAATTACTCTTGGCTGTCTAAGCTAAACATGCCCCTTCGCTACCTCAGTAGATGATTTGCATTAAATATAAAAGCAGAAAAAGTGTTAACTTCAACTCATAGGTTATCATGCACATTCCTACTGCAAGTGTTAAGTTTGCTGACAAACATCTAATTTGGTGCTCTCTAATATTTATTTTTACAATTTTCAATTTGGTGTATTTATAAATTTGATGAAATATATTTTATCATCTACTTCATGCATCCCTTTATATTCTTAGCATCAGATTTTGGCCATTATATCTTTAATGAAGTCACAGAAATAAGTAGTTTACCATTATTGCTAGGGAGCGGACCTGGAAAAATAATTTGATTTCAAGAGAATATTTGATTAACTAATATGTATATCAGCATATGCAACATTGATGTTGATTCATATTGTCTTTATCAGAAACTACTAACTGAATCTCAGTCTTTCCCAGATAGATGATAGTCCTCTTTCCCTGGATCTATATTACTGTTGTGCTGGCTAACAATGTATTTATTTAATGCATATTTTCTGTGAAGACATATTATTGGATTCAGTCTCTTCAAGATGGAATAGAAGTCTGCTGTTCTTTTGGTCTCTGTTGTTTCATCTGTCCAAGTCAGTAGTTAAAAAAATCTTCCAATATAGATCTCAGGGCACTGGAACATAAAAGCCTTATAAATTCATTGAGATTTGGTGCTCAGGGAAGAAATGAAAATATAGCTAACATTTGGAAAACTTGGTGGCTTGCCTACATAAATCACATGCAAACGTTGAAGATCCCAAACTTTTCTGAGCATGAGGAGCAGTGGGAGCACGGAGAATCTCTAGCATCTCCAAATAAGACTGAGCTACCAATGTTATATAACTGCTTAATAACTTTATAGAAGATTATGCTGTTATAAATCAGTAACTTTAACTATTCTGAAAGACATAGATTTATACACTGCTGTACAATATTACCCTCTTTGTAAATTTTTTTATTCACCCATGAAAAATTTTGACCTAAGGATTCATCTCACAGGAAGAAGTGGTACTTGCACTGCTTCAGACATACTTATGGGAATGACCTGTAGATTTACCCACTTCTTGCAGTTTCTGTCTCTGCTAGTTGGAAAACATTTTGATAAAGCTTTGCTGAGTACTGAATAATGTCAGTGTACAGAAAAGTTCTGCTAAGCCCTTGTCCATTTCTTTGTCTTATCCAGAAAGAATAAAAATAAGTAATTAACTCTGCTTGGTCGACAAGCATTCTAGCAACATCTAAACAACTGTAATTAACCATATTTTACAGTTCATGTGATGAGCATACATAGAAGATTTTACAGTAGTGAAACATTCATCTAATAAGTGAAGTAAGGCAGTCATTGATATAATTTTCTTTTAAGAAAATAATTTTTTTAAAGAAAGACTTAAAAAAAGACAAAACAAACCCTAGTTTACAAATCACCAGAGATGCTTTGGGGATCTGTGGTGGTTCAACTCACTGCAGGGTCTTCAGAATTAGAGATTATAAAGTCAACAATGGACCAGATCCATACATCTCAGCAAAAAGGATATATTTCAAGTCTACAAGTTGTTATAAGAATTGTATTTATTTCTCGTGCCATAAACACTATAGGACTAAAATTCATAGCTTCTTCATCTAAATTTTTTGGAATATTTTCCTATAATTAACTCCCACAAAAGCATAGCCAAGAGCAGGAAAAAAAAAAAAACCCTTATTAATGAATGTTAAGAAATACTTAGTCAAATTCTCAGGATTTACTCAAAAGATTGAGAACAAATGTGTATTTTAACAGAATATCAGACAAACTGTAACATCAAAGGCTCTGGAGATTAATATGCAATAATTCATTGATGACCAGAGCCTTACTGTCTGTGGCACAGATGGAATTAAAGGCATAAACACATCTGGATTAGTTTAATCGCTTCTCAGTTATAACTGAGGGAATAAAAGAGACAGCTAAATTCATTTTTGCTGTTAATGAACATCTGGGGTTCCTGACCATTCTAACTGTAAATAATATCTGATCCAAAATATTTCACATTCTGCATATTAAAATAATATATCCAAAGATCTAAAGAGAATAACTAAGGGGCAATAGCAATAAAACAGAGTGACATTAGGAAAGAATTAACTGCTAAACAAGAAATGAGCCTAGCTTCCTGCCCTGTTCAAGATGAATGTAGTCAAAGGGCATTTATGGTAACAGTGATACTGACAAAACTGGTTAAAAATTGTTCACCCAGGAGATTTGCACTGTTTCTTAGTAGAAATCTGAGGTTTTGATAATGAATATTTCAGTGGGAATCCCCATAAATATTAATGTTTATTTCCCTTTGTTTTTTAACTGCAGAGAAAAGCTAAACTTTTCTACAGAAGAAAATGCCAATTAGCTATAATAATATTCTGAACTGCATGAACACTTGGAAGATTAACACATTTAAACTCCCGAATGATTGGGATGATCAGTGATTTGCTGCTAGAATATTTTTAAATGTAAAACTATTTAGGACTGGTTCTCTTCATGTTTTCTGCTATACATCTCCCTACAAACAGGATCTAAATGAAACTTCAGGCATCAGTGTGAAGAGCTCCAAGATTTCCTCTCCCTACTACGTCTTTATTGTCTTCATTTAGGATCACCGAAGTTTTGGTGTCTTCTTTTTCCCTAAGACATCTTCTTGAACATAGACATAAACTTACTGCTGTTAGTTTTGAACTTGTCATGTTCTATCTTCCTTGACAACAATTCAAAGAATATTTAAGATTTTCCATTTTTTGTGGCAAGGATATATTCCATACATATTATGCCATAGTTTGGTAGGAAATCTTCAGTGAGGTATAGTGACATTATGACCTAGGTATAGTGGTTCTATTTAAATATATATATATATATATAAAAAGGTTTTGGCTTGGGGTTTTTGGGTTTTTTGTTTAGCTGTTTTTTGGTTTTTTCGTTGGGGGAGGCAAGATTAGCAGAAAAAAAACTCATGGATGTTTTTACTTCAGGGGAAAATAAAAGGAAAAAGGAGGAAATAGGCACAAGCTTCAGTAAGAGAAATTCTGGCTAGATATTAGGAAATTTTCACAATGACGCTGCTCAAACATGGGAACAGGTTGGCCAAAATATCTGTGAAAATTTATATTTTTGTGGAAATAACATAACTCAAATCCCATCTGGATAGAACCCCGAGTAAGCTGATCTAACTTTGAAACTGGTACCGCTTTGAGCGGAAGAAGTGGGTTTGGACCAGAGGACCTACAGAAATAAGTTCCAAGCTGGATTTCCTTTTGATTGTCGTCCTAGTTTTCTTACAGTTGCCAAGGGGAGGGAAGTTGCCAGCAGCCAGTGCTGTGGAATCTGCCCCTCTTCCACTAATGCCTGTCCCTTCTGTCCCTCAGGAGAACCAAGTCCGAGTGGCGAGCCCAGCCAAGCCCAGCCAAGTGCGTGTGGGCGTGTGCTGAACCGAAGGGAGCCGAGCCAAGCCCTGCCGTGCCTGTGCGCCACAGGCGCCGGTGCTGCAAGGAGCTGTGGGGAGTGGGCCAGAGAGGCATGGAGCAGATGATCCAGATTTTAGGGGTTTGTCCATCTTTTTTTTTGTTTGTTTTTTCAGGCTTGGGGAAAGGTAATGCCAGCTGCAGTGGCATCCGCCACCTTCTCCTTTGTTTGGGAGGCTGTGTGGCACCAACTGTGATAATGTCCACCATTTTGTCTTTGCCTTGGTGGCCCGATGAAGCTGGGTCATGGGGATGAGCATGATTTTGTGTGTAAACCACCCTCTCTTTTTTTACACTTTTTTTTTGTTAATGTTGTTGCTGTTACTGTTGGTTGCTTATCCCATGGTGGTTTGTTTTCAGGGAATAGTTATCTCACCAGAGGGGGCAGAGGGAAGGGGAGTGGCTTGTTTGGAGTTTAATTGTCCTTTTAAACCAAAATATTTATGATTCAGTTCAATTTATCTTTAAGGCCAAGTTGGATCAAGCCCTGAGCAGCCTGGTCTAGTGAAAGATGTCCCTGTCCATGGCACAGAGGCTGGAACTAGGTGATATTTAAGATCTCTTCCAACATGGGTCATTCTATGACTCTATGATCTTTAATGTGTCACTGAGAAAATCCATTTACGTGTCATTACAATTATATTTTGCAATTTGCTAAAAACATTAAAGTGCTTTCTTATGATAAATTTAATTTTTTTTCTCTTTTAGCTCTCACCTCCTCTATAGAATGCTGTAATAAAGTTTGAACATGAGCTTAACCATGGCAAAGCCCAGACCCAGTAATTTTTGTTAAATAAATAACTGAATTTACAAACTATGCAATTAGACCCTTTCCCTGAGGTAAGTTATAAAGCGAATGGGACAAACACTTTGCTATTATATTATTTCACTGTTCAAATTCTTTAAAAATTGCTGATATCATATTCTCATACAGATGGAAAAGTCATAAATATAACATGAAATACTGTCGACAAAAATATGTCCTAAACATGAAATAGAAATGAAAATTCTTGCTCAAGCAATGCCATTATTAATTTTTTATGGAAATCATGAAAGTACATTGAAAATTTGAAAGATTATTTTAGCCAAAATATCTCTCTCTGAAGTTGCTAGCACTGAATTAATACTTATCAGTATGTAATGATTAATCAAAAAATCCTATTTTCGTTTTTTTAGTCTTTTTTTTTGCAGTGTGAAGAAAGAATAAAAAATTCAATAATTTAGTGAGCCTCTCAAGTTTAGAGTTTTTCTACAAAAGGTCACATTTTTCTCTTTTATGAATAAATAAATTGTCCTACATTCCTGTCCACCATATAATTACATAAATGAATGTAAGTAAAGTCTCTCTAATGTAATTTCCACGACTGTGTAACCTACTTCTAGACTCAGTAATTTCACTTTTTTTGTTTCTTTATGTGGCCTTCGCCCTCCCTCTGTATAAAGTTTTGATATATTGTAAGTTATATTTCTTCTCTTTTCTTAAGCCTGCTTTTAAAAGGATTTATTTATTCCATCCTCTGCTAGAACCATATGTTGATTTAACATGTGTTGTGCAATTACTCTACAAAGACGGTCCCAAATCCTTCTCTGTACCCTCGATAACTGCCTGGTATTTAGTGCTCCCTCTCGTATTGTATTTCAGTAAACCTAATGCATTTGCAGCTGGTTTCCCTGTCTGTGTGCTTTATGCAGATGAGAAACATCAAAAGATTTGGAGTCATGACACCTGTTGGATTTCCTTCTGCATTTATTTGCAGATTGGAACGTCTCTGTTTGACATGTAATCTGCTTTCTGTTTCAAAATGGTTTCCTTTCCATTGATACATATTCTCCTGAATAATTCCCTCCCCATCTCTGCTTTCTGGATCAGAAAGCACCGCCCACAACAAGGACACAGAAAGGACATGTATAAAAACTTCTGACAGGACGTATAACGGATTTACAGCCTTCGAAGGAATGTACAAAAGAAGTCACAATGATAGTACTCACTGTGCCAATCTCCAATTTTGTTTACATTTGTACTGTGCTGAAACCAGGACAATTATCATTACATTTATCATCTAAGTTGTGATTATTGTTATTATGACAGTCAATAACAATCCTATCCTTCCCTGTTGTGCAGCTCACTAAGGTTTATATAGACAATTGAATTTCACTTATTTTCTTTCAAAAACAAAAAATATTCCACTCCTTGATAGATATAATGATTTTATGTAAATTTGAGTTGCAAAAAATATGCCTCTGTCTACAGTTTTAGACAGAAGACAGATCATAAAACCTTAAAGACCACATTTTCTACCAAACCCATGCTATTTAACTGGTGGATTGCCTTGGGTTTGGCCTCGGCCTCTCTCCTAAAGACAATGCATGTCACATGATGTAATTTCTTCTACTCCATTTAGAATGTGGTCAAGTATTTCCTTTGGCAAAATGCTTGGTTGCCGTTAAACATTTCACAGTTTGTGAAGTAATGCAAAGTTCCTCTTCTGGTTAAGGTACTCTTAAATGCAAGTTATTTCAAGAAATTGTATAACTGCTACTAAATTTTGTATTATACTTTCACCTCGTTATATTAGCTCTGAAGAATACAAGAAAGCAAATAAGTATAAAAGGACAGAAGTCTTAGGAGTACATTATATTGGATATAACATCAAATAATGCTTACTTAGTAATTTGTTGTCTTAAAGCAATCTTATTGAGTGCACATAATTCAGCAAAATTTGGGCCTAAGTAGTCACAAGACAGCAGAGAATTTAATCCACTCTAATCTGCCTCAGCTTTTGTTATCCTTGCTCACATTATATTAGGAATTTATTTCAGATGCAATGAGCTGTTTACTCTGACAAACTCAGTGCCAAAGAGGCTTCATCTAAAAATACATCTGAGTCTATAGTGTCTATTAATAGGATGCAAGTGTGATATGCAATGTAAAACATTTAGATTCTTCCTAATGTAACACAGATTTTAAACGACATTGCTGGTACACTTTGGATGTCCATCACAATAAGCAAAAATTTTTTTAAAGTCCTTGGGTGCTTGATTTCAGTGAGGTTGCATGGGGTATAAGGCAGAACAGTACAGGCCCCAGGAGTTTTATGAGGCATGGCTTCTATAAATGTCCATATTTTATGTGATCCCACTGTTTTTTGACTACATGAAATAAAAATTAGTTTCAGAAAAGCCAATTCCTGTTTTCAAACACAGATCTACAGCCAGAAATAAAATATTAGACTACTTTTTTTTTTGTGCTCACTTACCACAATTGATTTCTTCTGTATAAAATGGAGTTTAAACACATTTCACGCATTACAAAAGATATGAAGACTTAAAAGAATTTTTCATAAAATCATTCAATTCAATTAAGCAATTATAAAGGCTTTTTTTTCCATTAAATAGCGTATTTTTGAAAAGCATGAAAATACATTAATATTCTTATTAATGACACTTATTATAATTATTTTAATGACACTTATTTATAGAAATTGAATTGGTTTTTTTTGTTTATTTCAAATAAGCCTAGTGAAATTACTAGAAAAGATGTAGAATTGAAAGAAAATGCTTTCTTTTCAAGGAAAATGGTCTTGACTAACAGGGTTTTGCACTGAAACTGCTGTTTCAGTGCAAAACCTGGCTACACCAGCCAGGGATCTTGGTCTTATAAACAATTTGGGTCTTGCTTTTACTAATGGTATATATGCTCAGTTTCAAAAGGGAGACTCACACTTGAAGTGAAACACATGTGGAAATATTTGAGATATAAAAATAGCAGTAGACAAAATCGCTTTAGAATGTGATATAAATGGTCAGATTCTGAAATATGTTGGGATTCTTTGCACCTAATAAAGAGACAATAGACACTCCATGCTGCCACATTGGCCATTTCATTCTCTTAAACTGGAAAACAAGCAGCTGCTAGTTTTTCTGATGAAGCAGAAAAAGAATATCTCTGGTGCTATTGAAAAAGTGTTATAAAGGAAAGAATTGCCACATAAGAAATGATGACATCGCTGGAGTGCTGTGAGATTCTGTGATTAAATAAACAGATGTTTGAAGAATTATGTGCCAGCCTATGTAGAGTAACTGGGAATTTGGATTCTTGATACTGATCTTATTGTTAATGTCATATGTTGTTTATAAACTAATGAAAAAGTTCAACATAAACTTAGGTTAAATTTAATTAGCTCTTTTTCCCCCTGTAATAAGAATATTCCTGGGGCACATTCTTCTGACACATTGGCCTGGCCTTTTGCTTTCTGGCTTTCTAGCTTTTACTGAATTATACTCTTAGTACTTTCATAAATCCCACCTTCATTCAGCTTTTGATTTTAGAGGGTGAATAAAATACTTCAACTTTAGTTGATAGAACTGGATCTCCATTTCAAGATAGTAATCCTTTCCGCCACTATTCCACTGTGAACTGGTTTCCTCCTAGTTCCTCCTCCTAGTGAACTGGTGTCTTCCTAGCAGTTTGTGGAGAATTCTGTTCTGGATGAGACTGGGGAGATCTCTGTGGAATGACTTCACAGGAATAGAGACACTGGAAGAAAGAATTTGTGTAGTTGGTGGCCAGTTCCCTTCTCTGTACAACCACATGAACGGGACATCAAGTCCTGCTTCACATCTTCCACATAATTCAGATAGCTCTTGAATAATGGAGATTATTTTTGTCGATGCAGCTGTGCCTACATTAGAGAGTAAATAAACAGAGTGTAGTTAGTGCTGGTAGTGCAGCGTCCACACCACACACATTTCAAGAGTTATATTCCAGAACCCCTCTTGTCCGGTCTCATGCCCTCAATGTGCTGATTGAAGCACATTATCATCTTTAAGGAATTTCTCTTCTGGATTCATTTGCTCTGTAAAGAATCCAGTTTTCATGCTTTGAGGCCATTCTCTTCTGCCAACCACAGCACCATAATTGAGGCGGCCAGGATATTTCCTTCAAAAATATGTTACTGATAGTGATTAGAATGAGAATACTAGATACACCCTTCATTTTCCTTTTCTGGACTAAACTATTGGAGTCTTGGTAGCATCAGAATTGACATGATGCTATGCAGTGTAGAATAAGCCATATGGGACAATTCTGAAGCACAAAAGTCATGATGCTGAACCATTAAGGTATTGCTGGTGGTTTGAATTTAAATTAACAATGAATACAGTTTGGACTAGAAGTAGGTGAGCAGCCCTTTTTTTCTTTGTTACTAAGATGTGATGACTTTCTTGATTTGCTTGTAAAAATAGAGAATTCAACTTTGAATTAGTTCTTTATTCCTCTCTTAATACCATCAACCTCTATTGGTCACCACGGTAGGAATAGAAGAATAGATGATGGAATGTTTGTCCAAAGAACATATGCAACTCCTTAAGAAGTATATTTAGGCCTACACTGTATTATTTAGACACAACCCATATGTAGGGTGTGGTATGGATCTGGACAAGATTGCTGTATCTTGGCACCTAAAATACTTGGTTTACATTGGCCCTATACAGTTTCCAGATTTCTTGGAAATTCTCCTGGAGTTCATACTGGTCTGGATGAGGAAAAACATATGGAGATATTAATCCATGCACTCATGGGAGCTTCATGACTGAAAACATAGCTACATGCCTGCTTCCTCAGGGAAGAGCTGGTACATTTTGGTGCTTACTGGAAACCCAGTTCTTGTTCTTTCATCATAAACCGTGTTTCTGGTCCTTTATAAACCTGCTGTACAAGCACTTCTCTCAAATGTTCCTTTTCTCGGGGGACCATTAGGGTATACCTGTGCCCATTCAGTAGCCCAGCAAGGTCATCCTCACTCAGGAGGTGGCTCCAATGAAATACAGTGAAGTTGATAATACTGTAGGGCCTTAAAATATTTTGAGTATTGGTTTTCACAGAATTTGATTGCTCTTGTATCTTCTATTGAGGCAGTTTTAAAGTGCAGTAAGTACACTGAGCATAATATCTTACGTGATCTGTGTGCAGATGATGTAAAGTCACATTGTTGAAGCTTTTTAGCCACTACTTTCAGCACAACAGTGGAAATATTCCTAAAACTTGGGCCATAACATGTGCCAATCCTTTACGCATTCTGTACTGGCCTACAACGGGGGAAGAAGGGGTATGGGCATAGAGAGCTCCTGCCACTTTATTTAGGAATTCCCAAATTTAACTTCAATATTTTCTGTCTCCCTTGAGGCCCTAAACCCAGCAATCAATAAGCCAGATTCTTCTCTCAGTTATGACTACGGGTAACTTCTATAAGGTTGAAATTCATTACTTGAGTGGAGCTCTGTGGTCAACAGCCAGCATGTCCTGTATAAGTCCAGTATTTTTCTATCTAAAGTTTTGGTCTATATTTGTACACAGGTCTACTTGCCATATATTGTAATTGAATATTATCTTCTTGTAGTCTATGCCAACAAAGACTGTAAATCCTACTGTATTTCCAGTAAATAATATTCTTGCATTTTTGAGTGCTGCTGATTTACAGGTTGTCTGATTTTGGTATTGTGAAAACCACAAAAAAGTGTGAAACTGACATAGCCTTGGAAATAAAATGGAGGAGACATCCCATTCCAGTTGAGGGGAGACTGATGTGTGTGAAGATTTGTATCTATCTTCAAAAGATAAACACTGAAACTTATAGCATCCCCACTGACAAAGGGTCATTGTTAAACATTTGAGCAATGATTGTTGCTAAATAAATTAAACACAGAACTCAATGAAACAAGATTATGCATAAAGTACCTAGAGTAGGTTTACTTGTGCTCAGAGATTTCCAGAACAAACAGTGAAGTTTGTTATTACAAGACTATAAATGACCCAAGTCATCGTTCCTTACTAGAAATGGGAGCTAGCTGTCATGCCTAAGACATGTCTTTCAGCCAACAGCACTTGTTTTTGCCAGGAATTATGTATTGAATAATGTACTAAATTGTTGAAACTTTAATTGATTCCTATTTTTTTTTTTTTTCTAATTACACAACCTTCCAGTAAGCTATGACTCCACATCATTTACATACCCCTGGTAAATAAAAAGAGTTTTAGCGAGAAAACCTATCACATACATCAGCCAGCTACCGTTTTTATGCATCACACTTGCTGCATGAGTTGTTCAGTCCATTTTTAAGTAAATTTATGTATCAATATTAATACAGCTCTGTTTAAAAGATTCATGGTGCTTGAAGGCAGGGGTTATCTACAGATCAAGTCTGAAAATATCAACTAATAATTTTGTATATGATCTATAACTGCAGTCTGAGCTATCTATTAGAAAGACCCAGTTTCTTTCCCAGAAAGTATCGAGTTTCAATTCCATATGGAGAATCTTCAAAGATGCAGAATACATACTGTCCATGGGAAATTGCCTTTCTTGTTCAAAAATATTATCCTTATTTTTAGTTCAGAATAGACTTTTTAATAAAAAGGGAATACAGACATAATTTTCTGGAATACAAACAACAAACAAAAAACTCAACCAATAAAAGAACTTCTATTTCATTGCATAATAAAGATTTGCATGCTTAATTTCCTTCTTCTGTGACAAAATACAAGCATATGATACTGTCACATCTCATAATTAAACACAAAAGACTCACATTTTCACCTCTGCTCACTGCTTGAGTTCACAGTTACTGTGCAAATTGGACCTATGACCTTTCCTTACTGCCTTGAGCACAACCCTCTTGGGTTTCTGGCTGTTAGGTATTGCTTAGCTTAATACAGACTCACACAACTCTTTGCTAAATCTGGGTCATGGTACCAAGGATCATTTTCTGAGCAGATCTATCTTAAATTTAAACCCTTCAGTACGCTCCCTTTGGCCAGATAGCTTCCTTCAAGTTAAATATCACATATTTAGAAGAAAACCCTAACTCAAAACTCTTTCAGCAGACTATGCAAATTTTCAAACTGTAAGATATTTACCTGCCTTCCAAGCTGGTACTCAACAAACCAGTTGCCTGCAGCCTCTTCCAGTTCATGCAGTCATTTGACCTGGTATGCCAGCCTTTGAAACAAGAATGTTTTCAGCTACACAGAAAAAGAGGCAAAGTCTAATTTGGTGCCTTATCTTCCAGGCATGTTTTTGACAAGTCTTGGCAGTCAGTGTTATATGTTTATTCCTGATGCTTTCATGCACCACATCTGTTAAAAAAAAAAAAAATCTCAAAAATCGTTATAAATTTATCTGAAGTCACATAAAAATATAGCTAACAAGGCTTCGTATCATCTCATTGCTGCCATGGCACACCTCATGTGCTATGTCCATAAAACTGTTCTTAGTGATACTTGGAATATTCCTCTGGAAGAGCTCCCATCTGTTGCACACCAAGATGCCTGTTGTTACCCTCATAAAAAGCTGATCTATGTGATCACATTTTATGAAAAGGTTACCTTCCTAGAACTCCTAGACTCATATTACAATCTGTTGATGCTTCAGCTGTCTACAGCAGAGATCTTTGGAAATTATAGTGTTAAGACCACTTCCAACATGCAAAGCTTTTTGTTTTCTACGGGAAATTTAAGTTCTTTCTCTTGAACATAAAGGTGTTCCAGTATACCTAAGTTTTGTGCAGTTCCCATAGCCTAAAATTCTGATCTTATTCAGTAGCTCAAAAAAGCAACTGATTTTGGAAAATGCGAAGAAAATAATTCCCATTTAAAAAGAAAAAAACCCCACTAGAACTGTTTCAACTATGTAAAGAAGTAAATAACAGGGCATACATACATGTTATACTGTAACAGTCATAGAAATATAAAGGGATAGAAGACCTAATTTCCAATATATACCTATGATCTTAGGATACACTTGCTGTGCTAAAAGGCAACTGTGTAAGCTGGAAGGAGATCAGGATATTTTCTGACAGATTAACCTAGCCAGGAACAACCAGGTTGTAAACCAGGGACTGGACCATTCTGAGAATACCTTCAGAAACAATGTAAGATAATTTTTAGAGGCTGAGTGCAATGGACATGGCTACCTTCAAGACCTGAAGTTTCTTCTTAGCTCTTGGAGGCTGAGAAAGAAACAGTCACAAAGGATGCATTGAATTTCTCAGACATAAGAAAACTATGGTTATTTGCCAGTTTTACCTGATATTGACATAAATATATGTATAATGATTCTTAATGGAAGTAATGGACTGTTTTATTTAAAAATGGACTGTGTAACTTGCCATAAATATTCTTTAGCCAATTTGAAATTTACAAGTTGGGATTTGGTGGGTTTGTGAGCACTTCATATTCAGACAGTCCTATTCAGACTTGCCAAAATGCATGCTTATTCGCTGGCAATGTGTTTTACTTTCTGTCAAAATATGAGCTCTTATAGAGGTAAGAAAGCACTTTCCTATGTGTCAGAAGTCTCTTGAAGATTTTTAGAACTCCTGGGCCTTATTTCCCTTTTGCAAACAATGGAGTAAAACAGGCAGAACTCCATGGCAACGGGTGGAGAACAGGCAGCTCCATTTGGAGATGTGGAAACGGATGTGATTGCAATAGCAATGAAAAACTGCTGGACTTTGCTAATGTCCAAAAGAAAAAGCTGCCAATAACTTCTCAAAACTGACGACTCTCCATTACCATTTCTTCTCTCTCTATTTATTCACTGTTATTTCTCTCCCTGGAAAGGTTTGAGAGAGCACAGAATGGTCAGATAATTTGAAGGCTAACAGTTCTTGTTTTATGTACTCAGAGAATGAAATACAGACAGAGAAATAAAAAAATCCATCTCTGCAATCATCTGAGATATAGGTGACATGATAAAAAACCCCTATCTATAATTTGGAATTCTGTGAAGTTACAGAAAGGCCTAGGGGCCAATGTCAGTTAGGACTGAGTATCTCCAAGATCCAGATCTGAAAACCTCCAAAACCTTTGAGCTTCTAGTCAAATGCAGATGATAAAAGCCAAGCTTAATATCTGCAAATCCATGTGATGCCAGAGATCTGAACAGGTATCAAAACTGCATAGAAGACACCTTTATGAGACGGTGGTACTTTTACAGGCTCTGTTAACTCACACACAATGGCACATACAGCATTTTCTGTCTAAATGCAGTCATTGCATTGCTGTACTTCTTTGGCTGTGTCTTAGGTTACAGTGTAAGCTGTAACCAAAAGTATGTATTCTATCACCATTTTCATGAGCTGTTAAAACCAGGTGGGACAGTGTTCTTTGTCTCTTCCATGACACATCCCTGATAACTCCCTTCAGGGGGATATCTTCTGTTAATGGACCATCTAGACTCACTGCATGACTCAGAAAACTACATCATCCCATTGTGAGATGCTCTGCCCAGGGGGAGGAACCAAGCATTCCCACCTGGATGTAATCTGAGGTTTGGAACACCACACTCAGCCCTTACCTATTGCATTCGCAGAGGACAAGAGCTACATAACCACCACTGGACCTTTAGAGGAAGACCAGACCTGTCTACAGGATCACTGCTTCAACACAACCTCATCTATCACTTCAGTAGGACTGCAGCCACCATTTAATAGGACTGCTACCACCACCCTGCCTGACAGGGTGTCAGGTTGTACCCCGACTCTGTCAGTGTTTCTGTAGTACTTTGTACTTCTGTACTACTGTTTTGATTTTTCTATTAAATTGTAATTCTCACTTGGAGTCTCTCACTGGTTTGTTTTCAGACTAGCACAGGCTGTTGTTAGAGGTACCTTGTACAGCTTCCGCAAAATTTCTTGTAGAGGGTGTCTATATGAGTATGTTTTAGGAATTGTGAAAATGAAGCCTATGGTCTTTTTTGCTGATTGTGTATCTTCAATTAATTATAAGAAAGTTGATTTATGATTGAGAATCAAAATACAACTAGAAAAGAAGCACCTCATTTCACACTTTGGATTGTGACAGATATTCAAATTCATAAAGCTAAAAATACCTAAGATTCCACTGGGTGTCTCCTTCTTTCAAAGGATTTGCATCCATAAATTAGCATCCTGAATTAATAAAATAAATAAATTAAAATGGTGATTTAATGGTCCTTGTTTTCTCCTGTTTTCATCTTTTTCTTACGCTATAAAGTGATGTAGTATTTCGTGTTTAATTATTTTAGCCTTCAAAATGGAACTCCTCTTATTCTGTGCTTAAAACAGTCAAATAAAAATGTTTTGTCCTTAAGGAACTTAAATGTACCCAAAAAATACTTGATGGTTTACCTCTTTTTGTACTGTACAATTTTTGAAGAGTAAGAGGCTTTTAAATGGAAAGCTGACTGTATCTCTGAACTCTTTAGATTTTAAGGTAAACCATTTGGCACTGCAATAGGTTCAATGGATTTTTTAAGTCAGTGGGAAAAGTCCAATATATGAGAAGTGAGAAAACACAGGTTTAAAACGCTGTCTTGAAAAATTGATCATCATTAACGCTTGAGAAAAATGGGCATCTGGAAAGATGTCCCCACACAAATTATGTGGAAATTATTTTGATGTAGGTTTGAGTGATTTCTTAATCTAGGCTAATTTATGCTATCCACATTGGGAGATGAAGAAAAACAGTGTTCAATCCACCTATCAGTATATTCTCCTGTAATAGGATCGCTGCAGTTTCTTCCTAAATTAATACTCTTGAACATTCTCCACTTCCTGACCGCCACATTAAAGGAGCCAAAATTATCCTTTCATCCAGGTATGGATTAAACTGTTAATCCAGTTATCAGTTGACAATTTGGGCTCAACTGCACTGCAAAGCTAATTTGAATACATTTACCTGATAGCTAATTAATCAGCTGAATTAGAGCATATTATTTTTAAAAAAATGCATAAACTAGTTCAGAGAACTGAATTTCAAGTAGCATCATGTCTCAGCTATGTGTGTTATGGCTAAGATCATAATAGGTCAAAGCAAAATAAGCTTTAATATGCATATGAAGAATATTCCACCTATTTTTGACTAATATTTTAATGATATATGACAGCATGTTAATTTTTAGGTGGCAGGGATTTCATTAGTGTGACATTCACATGTAGGTGAGAAGGACAAAAACTGTACATGAGCCAGCAATGAACAATTGCAGCCCAGACAAACAAAAAATCCTGGTCTGTGTCCAAAGCAGAGTGAGGGTGAGGGAGGTGACTCTGTCCCTCTGCTTGGCTCTGATGAGACCCCACCTGCAGTGCTGCATCCAGATCTGGGGCCTGCAGGACCAGAAAAACATGGACCTCTTGGACCAGGTCCAGAGGAGGGTCACAAAAATGATCAGAGGTTTGGAGACAGGCTGAGAGAGTTGGGATTGTTCAGCCTGGAGAAGAGAAGGCTCTGGGGAGATCTTGTTGTTGCTTTTCAGTACTTATAGGGTGCTTACAAGAAAGGTGAGGACGAACTCTTTAGCAGAGTCTGTTGTTTTAAGACAAGGGGTGATAAACTAAAAGAGCATTGCTTAAGACTAAATATAAGGAAGAAATTTTTTATAATGAGATGGCAAATTTTAATGAGGTGGTAACCTGGTCTAGTGAAAAATGGCCCTGTCCAAGGGGGTTGCAAACCTAAAAGATGATATTTTAGATGCCTTCCAACCTGAGCCATTCCAGGATTCTATAACAAGACTGGTAGGCATTGCTACATGCATATACCTACAAAATCAATGCTCTGCACTGCTTGCTCTGCATATTTGTATGCTGCAATGCCTATTTACAATGCTTATTTCAAACTGTAATTGCTCAGTGTCCACCTGTGAAGGACCATGACTAAATGCCAGGTGTCATCTCAAGCGGTGTTTATACTTGCATGCTGTTCATCTTTAGAAGTTATTTTTCATTCCCAGCACCTGCATTCACAGATGTCTAGCCAGTAAATAATTTTTGCGCATCCTTCACAGGACAACTTGAAAAATATGTTATTGTAAGCAAGTTCCAGAATAAGCATAATACTTTTCTGAAAGTGGATTTTGCAGTCAGCCCAGGGAACTGAGGGACAGAAAATCCACCAGTCTGGATTTCATGAGAGGACAAAGAATATTTCTGAGGCACATACTATAATTCTGCTTTCTGTTTCTCTGCAGACACCTTTACAGATAAATAAAACCACATGCTACAGCTACATGATACACTCTTGGTTCACTAAATAAATCTAGTTTAAGTTCACTCAACCTATAAAGTATAGGTTTAGTATAGGAAATACAGGATTTTTTACAGAGTGTATGGACACCTAAATCACAAAGAATGCTTTACACTGGATGCATTTCTGAATTAACTTCTTGGGACAGAAGATTGGTCTACACACCAGTGGCACTCTGATGATTTTAATTCATCTTATCTTGTTCATTCCATGTCCTCTTTAAAGCTGTTTCTAACCACTGAGCTGAAAAATGGATCAAAAGAAATAAGGATAATAAAACAAAAACATAAAGATTTATCTTGTTTAAATGATTCTTTCATCCAGGAAAAGAAAAAAAAAAAAAAAAAGATAAAAATTAGCAAGTATCCTTTCAAAGAAAAACAGTAAAAATTAAAGTAGAGAATTTCCTGTTATTCACAAGATTAGTGGGACTGTGATTGCCTTTTTTTCTGTTTCCCAAGCAGCCCACTTGCAGACAGGATGGAAAAGTAAAGTTGAAAGAAGACATTTCACAGACATTTTGCAGACACACTGAAAATGCAATGAATCCTTCTTGACAATGTTGCATTGCATACTTGAACAACTATTGACAGTTTGATTCAGATCCTTGTTCTGAATCCAGCAGAGTACATTCCATTTACATGCCAAAAATGTATTGGGTGTCAATATCAATGAGGTGTAGCATGTCCTTCTTTAATGTATACATGTAAATTAACTGTTTTGATATTTAAACCAGGATCAGAAAGTAGGGTTGATTTCTTTGCTGAGTGTTTAAGATATTCATGTGTAAAGTAGCATCCTGCCTTTTTCTGAGACAGCCTATCATATAGAGGCTGAAGTTTTTTCCTGCATAGTGGAAGATAAAAGAATAAAACTTCTCTTAAACTAAGGAAATTCATCCCCAATATTATAGCTAAGTGACGTATTACAACAGTACTAGAGCTCTTATTGAGGAATAGGTGATGACTCACCCTTTGCTCCTCTTGAACAAAAAAAAAAGAAAAACCAGTCCAAATGTGGATTTTTTTTTTTTAAAGTCATGAATGGTCTAACTCTATGGCTGGCAAGTAAACTACTGACAAATAAAGTGATCCCTATCCTGCTATAAAGGCAAAACCCCAGCATGCTGCTACTCAGAAAACTGCTCTGTAAAATCTGCATTATGAGGCTCTGTATTTATTGCCTCAGGAACTACAGAGAAAGTTTTCTTAAGTAGTTTCCTAAGTGTCAGTCCTGGAAGCCACGAGAGCTGCTCTGATTTTTTTCTGATTTATACAATAAAAAAAGTATTAAAGAGCCTAAGCCACGTCTTCTGGGTGCACCTTCCTGTCTTCAATTTCTGCCTCTACTTTAAAGCAGGAAAGTATAAAACTGAGGGCAGAATATGGTGCTGCAGCTGAAAATTTGCACAGACCCTCAGATTGTAAAATAAAACATGACTCATTTTTCCATAGATATTCACTCTTTAATGTTTCACTGAAGACAAAAAGCTCATTTTCTTCACTAATATGTTCAAGTCTAAATTATTATGAACAGGTATATTAGTTTTAAAAAGAAACATTAGGACTCATACATCTCTGAAAAAAATCTGTCTGTAAGCCTAGTGACTAGAAGTAGAATATCATCACAAATATTTTTATTACTGTTTTATAGGTCATAAATACATCACATATTTGTGTCATTTGTGTATACTATGATTTCATATTTAACTTTTTCCCTAAAACTCAAGGGTCCTTTAAGGCTCTTAAAGGCCTTTATCATCTTAATCAGATGGTCAAAAGTATAATTTTAATCACCAGTAGTGCTTAACAGAACTTAGAGGCTGCACAAGAACCCAGACACAACCAATCATGAACATCTTATGTAGAGAATAATGTGAAGGCAGAAAGGTGCCTGACATGGTCTGGAACAATGAAACAGATTTGAGGAATGTGGTGTCCTTCCTTTCACATCTCACAACACAAAGAACTCAAGCTCAGAACAAGAATATGAGACACAGCTAAGAAAATCAGAGAGGAAAGTGGTCAAGGGGAATATTGAAGTGACTCAAGGGGATGGGATGAGAATTAAAATTACCAGTAAGGGAGAGATATTATAGAGAGACTAGATCCAGAAGGATTAGGAGATTGAACAAGGTAGCTGGACTGGAGAGGAAGAGCAAGCTATTGAAACTGAGGTAGAAAAGTACTCCCAACAGGTGTATTTGGGCAAAATTTGCTTTTACAACTATATCTTACATACATTGCATATCGTATATGAATGGTTAGTCAGAAACAGTCTGGCTTGAGGTTTAGTCTGACTGAAATGATCTGGCATAAGTGGCTAATCTGAAACTGATTATCACCATTTCTCCTTAGAGGTGATGTCTTGATACTTTCAGATCAAGAGAACAGTGATTTCCTCCTGCCTGTCAGTAAACCTTGCTCTGGGAAGAATGTTGATTAGCAAAAATGGTGCAGCCTAAGAAGTGTCATGTCATCCTACTTCTTTTTTCATATATTTTAGGTCAATTGAATAGAATGTATCAACCCACAATACACCTAAACATGCATTGAAGTTGAAAATCAGATTGAGTTCTTTGAAGGGAATGTAAATGCACTCATGTTTGAATAAAAGCACCTGCTAAAGCACTCTAAGAAAAATGTGATTTGCTTTTCTTTTTACTCTCCATTGTCCAGATTCCCAAAGTTATTACATTTGTTATCTACATTATCAACAGTTGTTAAAATAGACACATAGAAATGGAATTTATGGTGCTCTCAATTCCCTACAAGAATTAAACAATGTGTAATACTTTGCTTTTTTTCCAGGGACTTTGTCATTCTGAGATCAACATTAAACTATCTGAATTCATAGATATGCAAGCTAAAATGAATTTGTATGATAAACACATCATCTATCAAAGTTTGAAATTTGTTTTAGGAACCCTTACATGTACATGACCAACAATTCTTTTGTGTGTGTTGGAAGTCAAAATTGTAAACTTCATCTGGTTTTTTAAAGGGATCTTGTGCTTTGTCAAGGTCAACAGTGGAGAATACTAGACACAGAAGATATTGGTATTTATGATCTCTTCCATCTATTTTAATACAAATATGAACTCAGTAATCATAAACAATCTTATAACTCTTTCCTCAATTATTCCAGCTTTATGAAAACCTGTTTCCATGGAATTTAGTAAAACAAATTAGTTATTTGACATAAGGTCCTAGAAACATGGCAAACCATCTCACTCTTTCCTGAGATCTGATACACTTAGACATCCCCACTGGTCTAATTTCTTAGCAACAGAAAACTTAGTTAATTTCTTTGGCATTTTTTTATCATCCTTTACATAATTTCTCCATAAAAGAAATAAATGTATCCTATATGAACTTTTAAAGCAGAAAAGTACACTGGAACTGCACAATTTCTTGGAAGTTGAGATTCTCAGCCACCCTATTACTACTTTTTAGTACTAAAGTATAGTTTCCCCTTATCATATTTTCTGTTCACTTTTTTCACCTTATGAGGATCAAGCCAACCTTCAGCCATACAGAAATTTTAGTTAGATAAAGTGGTTTACTTTAGCATATGCCTCTTTCAATGTTTAACCATTTCAAAGAAAGTGTATTGCCTTGAATCTTAATGACCTATCTCTCCTATTATTTTTCTTCTCCAGAAAGGAGTCACTTAGAACTGCAAGATGCAATTTTACTGAAACTTGGATAAATTAACCATGGTTGCATTTTGGATTATTATCCACTGTAGAAAAGCTTATATGAACTTTATAAAGGAAATTTTCCTTGCCTTTTTGTGGGGTTTATATATGACCTTTAATTTCTGGACTTAGTGAATCTTTGTAGTATAATCTTATGTATTGATTGTTTATGCTTATAGACTTTCCAAATTTCTAAGTAAAACACATTAACTCGAGCAAGAGCTAGTAATGACCATAATTTAAATTAAATGCACCTTATTCCAGACCTCAGGTGAGGGAAGAATATACAGAGTCAGCTCCTATTGCACAGCTGATGAATGGTAATTCATTAAGATGCAATTACTTTTGACTGTGTGGCAAGACCTGAGGGAATTCTTTCAAGCAGTACCTGGCAGTAACCCTCTGCATACCTCTTTAATTTCATAATTAGTTTGAAAGAAACTGAAAAGGTTGCTGAACAAGGTTGAGCATACAGAAAATGTATACAGTAGAAACAATTCTGGAGTGGAAATGGAATAGGACAATTTTTTTCCAAAGAGAATATATTTAGAGATTCACAGAGTAGAACTCATTTTTTCCCTGCTTCCAGACAGCACTCTGTGAACTCAGATTGACACTTGTAAGACTGACAGATTTTTCCAGTGATTTTAAAGGTTCTCATTTGTGATAAAGCATAAGGGGTTTAGGGGTGTTGACTGTTTAAGAACTCCATGTTGTACCCTTACAAACTTATTTGATCTAATATGCTTTTTCTTAGCAGGATAACTCCCAATTGTTAAAAGGGCAAAAGAATATCATATTAAGATTTTTCTCTATGGGTTTTGTTTCCATAAAAGTATGCAGTTGTCCTATGAAAAAGGGGCAAAAATTGAGGAGAAATCCATTTGGATTTGATGTGGGTAAACAATCAGAACCCTTTCTTCTTGAACAAGGGATTAATTTGTTCCTTTGGGCTTCTTTTCACCCTTGAACTCATTCCTCTCTTGGTCCTGAATCTTGGTTCTCCTTTAACATTTCCCCGAGTTCTAGGGATCAATTTAACTTCCATTTAGACGCTTGTATACAACATATTTGGGGTTTTTTTCTTCCCTTTTTTGAAAAGGGTACTGCAACAAGTGGCTTCTAAATTCTGCTCAGTCAGATCCCATTCAGCTCTTACATTCTTTTTGCTTTGCCCAGCATACTTCATGCCAAACAGAAACTGTAGAGCCAGATAAAATCAGCAGGTCCTGCTGGGAATGTGGGATGAGTAAGAAGATGCTGGTATGTCTGTCAGATTTATGGCTGGGGTTCACTTCAGGGAAATTATTGTATCTCAGCCAGGGTAGTGCATCTAGACTTCTAACACACTGTGGTTACATAAATATTCCATATGAAGCCAATTCCCAGTGTTTTCCAGGGGACAAATCCTGCCACCTCATTGCATGGAATGTCAGTAATAATGATTGTTACAATAAGATTTCATCTCAAGACTGAAACACATCAGTGTTCAGCATAAAACACGTAGAGAAAAATTTAATAAAATCAAAGTTGCATTATTGGATTGAGAAAGTTTTGACGTATCATAAATATATTCCTTGAAATCAAAAATTAGCTCTAACCTATATTCCCTTAATAATGAGTGTTTTTCTCTGGAGAAAGCACTGGCTGAAATTTTTCTAGGATTTTTTTTTTGAGTAAACATCCATTGATAAAGCCTTCTCTCACCAAGACATTTTCATATGATAAAAATACTTTTGACAAAGTAAATAAGATTAATAATGGTGCGGTTTATTTTCTCAATTAATTCAAAACTAGTGATGTTTATTTTGCACTTTAGTGCATAGCTATTTACTGTAAATTTGCAATAAGAACAAAATATTTTTGATTGTAAAAAATATTCTGGCCGAATGTAAAATACACTGGTTTTCAGTGTAGGTGTTTCAGAGATAGATTGATATATATTTTATGTAGAGAGTTTTTTCCTACAGGACTCAAAAATTTAATTTTTTTTGTGACTACTCTGTAAAATCGTATTAACAATGCAGACAGAGACACACCAAATACATTATTTCCCGACTGTAGGAGTTTAGAATCTAAGTTACGGGCTCATAATGCATCCATTTACTTCTTAACTTATTACTATAGGCTACTTTTCTAGTCAGTGGAGAACAGTGGGCAGTTTGTGGAAATAATCTTCTGAATACTAAGATGGCTTCACTGAAACACCCTACAATTATTTATTTTAGAGAGAGATTTTAGAGAAATTTTGGTCAAAAGACATGTACAATTTTTTTAAGTGGATTTTTTTTTTTTTAATGTATGAAATATAATGTCTATACTTTATACATAAACTTCTGTAGTCTACAGGGAAATGATTTTACACTGTGTTTCTAATGTACCTTTCTTGGTGTGAAATCTATTCGAGATGTTATGTTTTAAAAGTGAATTAAATCTGAATTTTAAAGGCAAATTAGTGTAGCAATTTTATTTCAAATGCATTTGCTTATGAAAATTTGCCTGAAATACTGCGTGGTCTAAATGTATGCATGTATGAGAAAGGAAAAATATATATATATATATATATTATATATATATATATATATATATATATATATATAGATGAAAATGTGAAAGCATGAAGGAAATATTCAGCCTATATTTATGTGTACGTGAAGGAATTATATCTATATAAATATGAACTAATCTATATATATAGTGTGCATATCTCCTTCATAACCATTGACCTTTGGCAAGTCTGTTTATATTGGCCATTTGGTTTAGCCTGTGTGAACTATGCAGCAACTGGTTTTAAATATAACTAAATTTAATAGGATACTTATTGTAGAACAATTATGTTCCAAATGTTTATTAGAACATGTATGATTTACACAGCTGTGATGATTCTTTTGGAAAACTGTATCTGTTAAGTTTCAATGGATACTTGTTTAAAATCAGACATTGGATTTTCATATACATTACTGCCAAGCTCCATATTAAACATATTCAGGCTGTGACTGGTTCATCTCCTTTATTTTTTACAGATGAAGGGTACTGCTTATTTTCCTGTGACCAAGATGTGTTAGAATGAAATAGAAAATTCAAGCAGGAAAATAATTCCTACATTAAACGTTGATAATTGACAGTAATGAAATTATTTTTTTTCCACAACTATAGTAGACATTCTAGATAATATATTCAGTACCTCTCATCAATTCTACCACAGGTTCTATAAATACACAGAAAATAAACTATGACACGCTTTTCCTGGTTTCTGTTCAGTGCTGCACTACACTAAGCTATTCCCTGGGCAGATATAAAAAAATCAGACAGTTGAAGTCTACAAACATCCAAAACTGGTTATAAAGGTACATCTGATATTCATAAGAATTGCGATTCAACTGATTATGTGAAAAGAAAAAATGCAGGCTTGTTGTTCTTTACCATTCTAATAGCTTCCTGAATAAAACAGATGCTTCCTTAAAGTGAAAGTTCTGTTGTCACTTATCAGAAGAGGATACCAGATCAATTCAGTTTTCTGTGGTTTCCTGTAAAATTTCTTACAACTGCTGTTCTCACATAATGGAAAACACTTTCCTAACATTGATAGTCTTTTCCAATCTTTCTATACATTTTATTTCTCTAAGTGAATGAAGAGATAGAAAAATGATATATGAAAAAAACCCAACAGCACATTAAAATTGCACATTGTTGAATAGGATATTTGGCTTATTGCATTTGAATTACTGTATTAAGTAGATTTGTTAGAGAGAGAGAATGTTGTTCTGACTGCTTGTATGACCTGACCAGTGAAACATGGTTCAATACAATTTATAAATAGTTATACACAGAATTGAATTTAATTCAATAATCCAGTTGGCAAAGAAATTGTAACAGATACAGTATTCTTTATTATTCTTTAATTTTGCAATTGAAATTTCTTCATCAAGTAATTCTTTGATTATATTTTTCCCCCTAAAGCCTGATATTCCTTCAAAATAAAGGCAAACATAATGTAAAAGATAAACTGATTTCACATTATACTTCCTTACAAGCAATCATTTATTAATAAGGTATTTCAGATGTAATTCAAAACAAAGTATAAGGGAAAGAAATAATAAAATCATCTGGTAAGATTATCAAGTAAGGTTTAAAGCCCTAATAAACTACGAAGGCAGTAAGGTAAGTAAACTGGGCAAAGTCACTCAATGATTTAGGTGTGGAAAAACTTTGCAATTTCTCTAAAGCAAACATGCACAAAACATCTGGAGTTATCACCACAAAGAGGATGGGCAGAATGGAGAGGAGCACTCCAGGCATAACTCCATGAATCATCTCAAGGAGGATATTAGGAGTGAGGAAGGAATGCTACACATGAGAGATCAGGAAGCGCAGAGAAACAATTCATTACAGAGGAATAAAAGCCAATGACAAGTGTTTTTGTAATGGTAAATGAGAGCCAGAAAACAAACAGAATTGTTCAAAGTCAGGATTGGCAAATTTCAAAATAGTTTTAATAAGATCTAGTAATAACCTTTTAGTGCCTGTGTCCAATAAGAATGCTGCTGTATGATATGGGAGTTAAAGCGAGCTGGTTGACAGAAATGTAGATGGAAAAGTGATATTAAATAACCGAAAAACCCACAAAACTTGGACTGCTGTGAGTGGCCCCAACAAAGAAGGTGAGCACCCACACAGCCACTTAATCTCGTCACCTCCTGTAGTGGATTGACCCTGGCTGGAAACCAGGCACTCACCAAAACCCTCTAACACTCCCTTCCGCAAGTGGACAGGAGAGAGAAAATATAACTAAGAGCTCATGAGCTGAGATAAGGACTGGGAGAGATCACTCACCAAATATTGTCATGGGCAAAACAGGCTCAAGTTGGGGTTATTCACTGAATTTATTACTGAGAAAACCAGAGCAGGCTAAAAAGAACTAAAATAAAGCTTAAAAACACCCTCCTCCCACCCCTCCCTCTTTTCCAAGCTCTACCCCTTCCCCACCAGCAGCACCAGGAGACAGGGAACAGGGGTTCCAGTCAGTTCATCATGAGTTGTTTCTGCTGTTGCTCAGGGAGAGGAGTCCTTTGCCTGTTCCAGTGTGGGGTCCCTCCTACTGGAGACAGTACATCCCAATTCCAAAATTGTGCCTTTTATACACTATATATATGGGGAGTGTATATAGATACACATCAGTGAGCCAATGACAACAAAAAAACTCTCTATTGTTTTCTATTGCTTTCATTTTTTGTTTCCAATAAACTGAATTTGACACATACTGGAAAGAAGAATTCCAACAGCTCTTGCCCAATATCTTCAGCAATTTCTGGTTTCAAAAAGAAATTTAACTGTTACTTTGCTTCAGATCCTTTTATAGTTTTGGCCTACAGAAGTTTTCTTACACCTAAAATGTCCAGGGGTGAATAAGTCAGTCCTGCAAACTCAATGGGCACATTCAACATCTAAAGAGAAAAAGTCTATTAAAAATTCTTGAAGAAATTGGAGTATTCGTGGAGGTGAGTTGTTAGACAAGAGGGAATTCTGTTACATGTTCTCAGGTTCTGCAAACATTAGGGGACAATCTAATGGCTCCTCTTTTACGAGGAGGTTGCTGAGGTAACCTGCTCAAGATAGATTTAATGTTGACTTTTGGTAGACGTCAAGCCATGAGGCCTGTAAAAAGAATTAATGATGTTTCAGCCATTTCAGTATCAACACAGTTGGTGTATCTATTACCTTAGCTTCTTTGATGGAAGCTTGAGGGCTTCTGTTACAGACTTCCTCATATTTCAAACACCGGGTGAGCACACATCAGCCGTGGATTTTCCCCATCTGTGTATTTTCATTTGCAAAAGAAAGAGAACTCTGTTTTCTGGTTCACCTACTGAAGAAACAAGATTTAACTAATGGAAAATGCTGCTAAATGGAAACTTGGAGGAACTAGGGATTTTTTGGGGAAATGTGTAGATTTAATTATAATCTCTCTCAGAAACTCTGATTAGAACTATGAAATTATCAGGTCTCCTTTTTTGTGTCATATCATAACAATTCTAACATGATCTGACAAGTGCTTTGAAGCGTGTAGGCCTCTGCACAGCACCTGGTTTATAGAAAAGGCTTTCTAAAGAATTCAAAACTAGTGAAATAAAATTATTGCATTTTTACTTCAAGATAACCTGTGCTATAAGAAACACTTGTCTCCTAATATGAATTCAGAAAAATAGTTGTACAACTCAATTATTATTTTTAATTATTTATTTCATTAGGGATTTCAAGAAGAAAGCATTTGCTTGAGAGAAAATCCCTTGAGTCATTCAGATGCCTCCTGCTGAAATTCATTCACCTACATTTAAAAAGAGAATCTGGCATGATAACATGAAAACTGTGAACTGTATGGAAAATTACAATCTTTCAGAAAGCCAATGCCCCAGATTCCATCAGATATCAAGTCAAGTAAGCAGGGAGAATCTGAGGTCTTCAATAGGATCTATCAATAGGACTTGTGTAATGCATACAAAGTAAATGTAAAATGTAGTTTGAAAGCTCACATAATAATCCATGCTTTAAAAAAAGCTGATTTTTTTTTATATTATTTTTCCTTGTTACTAAGAAGAAAAAATGAGTTTAAAATTTATATTGTTATTTAAATCCTCAAGTTTGTTTAACATGCTTGAAATTATCTTTCTAAGTTCAACCTCTCTTTAAATGGTATTGTAAGAGGTTTACTAAATGGAAGAGATATTTATTTTATTTTTGTTTCATTTTGTTTGAATTTCAAGGAAACACTGCTCAAAATTAATTTACTCAATCAGAACAAAACTGTAAATTCACAGGATGCAATATAGCAGGTCAATAACATGGGGAAGTTGTTTTGTTCTTGCCATCAATCATCTGGACAACCTCCATATGACCAAAACACAACTTTTTATTTACCTGCTTTCTCATTTCCTACTATATAGTGTCTTAAATTACAGCTTTTCTGTTAATTGTAAAAAAAAAGGTATGCAAACCCTTTTTACAGATTAAGTATATGATATTGTAATGTCCTGTTAAGTGTCCTTGAAAAACAAAATCTTCCCTGGTTAATATCCTTATGCTGCTACTGTTTAAATCTTTCTGCTCTTTCCTTTTCCCGTCATGTATCCAACATATACAGCAAGGAGCAATCAATCTTAGGTACTTAACTGGATGACCTAAGGCTTTTTCATTCTCTAATCACTGTCTCTGGTCCAGTAAATCTGTTAAAACGATCATTTACTGTATTAAATAATTAGGCTAAAATTTTTGAAATAGAAAATTAGCTTGTGACATCGTGTTCTATAGTCCTCTTGTTCACTTCATGAATGAAAATAAAAGTTGAGTTTTAAATAAAGAGTAATAACAGTCATTGATCTTTCTTTTTTAGAGTTACTTCATGTTGAGTCTCTGAAATTTTGTATTTTGAAATTTCTTTAAGGCATTAAACACAAAGCAGAAGAAATTAATATTTCATACAGTGACAGTACAATTCTTTGTATGCTTCTCAGTAAGTAGTTCTTTCAACTCAATAAAATAATAACTAAAAACATAATGAAGGCAAAGAAATGAAGCCACAGACTGCTACTATTGTGGAGTGAATTGTATCACTTTTGGTTATATAAGGTGACATTTTTCTTAACTAACTGAATTAAAATTGAACATTTTTTCTATACAGTTGTTCATCCACATGAGGAAAGACTGATGACTCTTCACTGCTCACATCAGTCACTGGTCCAATCCTTGACACATGGGTGGGATCACACAATGGAGGGAGAGCTTCCCTTTGTGACTAACATTTACAATCTGGCCCAGTTCCACTTTGACTAAGCAAATGCAGTCACTGTTTATTTTTGAGGCCTAAGATGCCATAGGATCAGTGTTCAGGAAGTGTATGCAGGAAACATGCAAACATCCCAAATCATTGTCAGTGAATTGCTCAAAAGAACTTCAATGACTCGAGTCCTTCACTCTTTCTGCTCAACTGCTTATGGCAGACCTTGGGTAACTTCCCTGCTCTTTGATTATGCTATTACTGCTGTTCACTTGTTGGTGTTGCCACAGGTCTCTCTTCTGCCACTTTTCCTTGGCATAAATCTGTGCTTTGATTGTGGAACAAAAAGACATTTTCATTTTTGGGCTTTGTTGGTTTGAGGGGAACATCCCAGCTCTAGCACAGAAATGGACCTTCTTTCTGGCCACTGCCAGATGCATCTGTGAGCATCAGGTGAGTAAATTGCAAATGGGGAAAGTCAGAAAGCCAGTCCAGTCTGATACTGTAACAATGGTAGGAGTATGTTAATGAAAATAAAATAAAACTTATTGATTCTAATTTAGTCATCACAGACACATGCAAAATTTATATTTTATTCTCATTTAAATCTTCAAAGTAAAGCTTAAATAATACTTGAATAATCCTTCTTCCCAGCAGGGATTCTCTGAATAGATAAAAACTTTCTGCTGCATGAGACAAAGTGCTGTAAATTGAATAACGCCCCTCAGTATGCTGCATCTAAGCCTAGCTAAAAAACTACATTCCTGTTATTGATGGAAAATAGAAGTTGCTTTTTTCTCAGTCTCTTGTAACAGATGCAGTTGTTTAAAGTGTTCCTAGCTGTTCTTTTACTTGTAGAAGTTTCTCAGCCATTACAAATAATAAATAAAAAAGGCAAATAGGCTGATAAGTGATATACACTTACAGGTTGTGAGGGCTGCTTTTATGAATTTTACTTTTCACATACTTTGAAGACTGTCATTAGGGAAAAAACAGCTGTCAGAGCTGAAAATGCTACATTTTGCAATTGTATTTCTATTTATGTGATAATAAAGCTGTTTTGTCAAGAACTGATAAAAAAATTCAGTTGTGTAATCTTTCAAAGAAAATCTTTTCAAAAAAACCTGCTGAAACAAAACTTGATGTGTTTCAATTCGGTCTCTATGTCTTGTCTTGAATTCGGGAGCATTACGCTGAGTTAATTCAGGTATGGACAAGTAAACTGAGTCCCAAGTGGTATGCCTGATTTACAGTGATGAAGGGATTTTGTGGAACTATGAAATAATTTCCAGACCTAGCACTGGTGGTATTTATATTTTTTCCTTACCAGCTCAGATTTGGAGTGCCAATCTCATAGTCAGTACTTTTGTGGTCGTTTGTGGTCATTGCTAATAATTTAATTCAAATTTTTCCTTTTTTATTTTCTCTAATTGTTTCATTCCTCATAAATCATTATGATATTTGGATTGGTTCAGATTATTTCTTCACCTAACCCACTCTTTTTTTTTTGCAGAAATATTCAGGATAATTAGAATAAAAATGGACCTATGGAGAATTGGTTGTACAACCTGTGCAGTGCCATAAAAACAGATAACAGTATATCCTTCATCTTCATAATTTGTTTGCATTTGCAAGGGAAAAGGTTAAATATTTTTCCCCTATGACTAGATGAGTAGTATGCAAGCATTTAATAACCCTTCTGGCTAACTGGCTCAGATAACTGAAGTCCATTAAAGCTGTTGCCAACAATTCCGTGCACAGTCAAGTTTTGTTGATCGGAGTGGATGAATCATTAATAAACTAAGGAATCCAGCAAAGAAACAAAAGTACAACCAGCTGGTAACTGATTCCTGGCCGATCTACAGTGTCTGCTGGGTCTGTGGGCTTGTTTTGCTGGTATAATTAACTCGCAGTATAAGACACTGCAAGAAAGAAAAGTATCACCAGTACCTTGGTATCTCTGACCCACATAGTATGATTAAGGTCTGCATTATGTACAGCAAGTTATACTGGATACTCACACTACTTTATATAAATCAAACAATGTGGTTAACCTTTCAAAAGTCCAGCTTTATATAACAGCACAGGTAGTATATGCTGCTTACTACTTTAATATATAAAAGTACGATGTCTGCAATCTGTAACATATTTCCTCAAAGATCTGAAGTTTCCTGACTTTTAGGGTGTATCACATTATATTTTCTCCATGCAAAGTCCAGCTGCTGCTAAATAAACCCTTTATAGCTTGTCCTGGAGACTTGGCCAGAGAATCTACTTCTGCTTGGAGCTGAAATAAACAAGGTTTCCTTTCTCTGAACAAAATGATCTTTTCTAAGTGTTTTTCTGCCAGATTCTGAATCTTGGTCCCAGTCCAGTGTGATGGAGATCAAGGAAGGAAGCTTTCTTCTCAGTCAATAGAGATTCCTGCTGTTTTGTCAACTCACCAAAGAAAGGTAGAGTGGGTACAAAATCAAAGTCTATAACAATCATGTCTGTGACAAATACTGAATTTCCTGCTACTTGCTGTGTACTCTGGTCTATGGCAGCAGGATAGAGGTTTGTCCTTAAGAGATGCCACTGAACTACTATAATAGAGGCTTGTCCCTTCTATTTTAACTTTTCTGGTTAGATTTGTATCTTGTTCCAAAGGTTATTCCGGATGAGGATATTACATATAACTTTCTCCAAAACTACCAAAATATTAATGCTTTCTTCACTTTTGATCATCAGCATTTTGTGTTACCTATTTTTTAGATTAAACTTGCCATTGCCCTTCTCTCTCTTATGTGCAGGTTAGCAAATCCACCAAGAAATGAGTAAGAAACAGTCTTGAGTTAAGGTCCCTTCCTATGGAAGGAACTAAAGAAGAAAAGGGATGTCTAGCCTATTTACAGTGTGATTTTGTCACTAATGACTGGCCCAAGTTCCATTATTGTCACTATAAATTTATTATACAGTAAAATAGAGTGGAAAGTTAAAAATGTCCTGGCTTTACTGTGATAGAACTGTGTTTCCCCAGATAATACCATTTCATCTTCATGTTCATTATCACTTAAGCTATTCCATTCTGTTCCAGTTTCTGGAACTAGATTTTATTTTCATTCAAGGTGAAGTCTTAAAAGAAAGTAAGATAATGTGCACAGCCATGATCCAAGAACAATAGCCACTGTTTAAAAAATAATTTTAGGCTCATTAAAACACATTTGCTTGAATCTGAATATTTCGTTTGAAAAATAATCCTGGATCTGGAATTAAAAAGAATCCTGGATAATAAAAAAGGCTATGGCTATTTAAGGAATATATTTTTCCCATTTACCCGACTCTTGAGTCCAAATAATGTCAGTGATATAGAAACCACTAACAACCAGCATTTTATGATCCCAGTCTGCCCCATTTTCCTTTCATAGTGTAGTACATGTTCTGATAGTTTAAAGTCAAAGTAAACTCTTGTTACTTATGAAAATGAGCAAAGGAAAACCTCAGTTAAGTGTCAAGAGGCATTTTAGCAATTAGGAGGCCATGCTCTTCCCTGCCTTATGGGGTACTTTTTAGCACAGCAGGCCTATAAAGAATCCACTATGTAAAGGAAAAGAGAATAACCATTCCTGAGGATATTCCTTGGCTAGGGATGTGTAATTGGACAAATGCTGTCTACTTAACACACTATCATTTATGGTTGAAACACATCAGGCATCTGGATGAGCTTTGGAGATCATGGTTTCTATTCCCTGTTCCATATGCACATTTCTGCCTCAGTGTCACACAGCAGATACTGCTGGATGATAGCAGGTCTGAAACATAGCCCATTCTTCTTGAAAAGTTAAGGAAAATACATGTATTAGACGTAGCACTTAACAAAAAATCCTAGCACCCAGAACTTGGTAGTGCAACATCCAGCTGCAGTTCAGAGCTCTTGATGAAGGTGGTAGGACCAACCCTAAGGGGGAAAACTAAGTGCCATAGAATGAGATCTGAAATAGTTTCTTTCCTGAGCTGAGAATGCCCAAGGGTAAGGAGCTGGAAAGTCCACATTGTTTGAGCTTGACATGCCTGATTGAGGGCTTCGGGAGTCTATCCTTGTCCATTCAGGATCATCATCTGGCAGTCCTCTCCAAACAAAGCAAGACTCTCCCTTTAGAAATATGGCTTACAAGAATGTGCCATTTTCCCAATGCTATGTGCTACTTATGGCACTGACACCATCTAGAAATGAGAGGTTAATACCATCCACAAGCAAAAGGAGTTCAGACACAAAGCACTGGCTCACCTTCAAATTAAACCACACTGAGCTGAGCACCTACAATAACTCCAGTTCCGCAACAGCAAAAAAAAAAAAAGTGTGGAATGACAAAAAAAAAATCTGTTATTTTTTTGTTCTGCTGGAGTCATCAACATTGGATTCTTTTTTAAAAGGCATTGTGTAGTTTATCAGAAAATCCACCGTCTATGTTTATTTGAAGGATTTTGTTCAACCAGAACGTGTGAACAGTCAGAGGTATATTTCCATATGAGATCTTTTCAGTAATTTTTATGAAGTTCAGATCTTTCTCCAAACTGCCCATAATGTATTGGTTAAATCAGAACAATTTTGTATTATATTTACAGTGTATTTTAGCCAAATGTTGTATTTTGTGGTGGTTCTTTTTCTAAAGCAATTTCATTACAAATGAAGCTCTTCCTTTGAGAAGGGATCAGAAATTGTTTTGTAAGAGTTTCCATTACTTGCTTTTATTTTGGCAATCAGGGCATTTCAAAGTATATCTCAACAGCCAAAAACTGCAGCTGAGTATTTGTTAGAACAAATTCTTCTCATGCAAGAGGACAGCAAGCCCATATGAGATCCATCAAATTCCTATTTCTTTCAAGGCCCAGATAAACAAACAAACAAACAAACAGAACAGTCTTTGATTGTTCACATAGTTATGAAATAGTCCATAATAGAACATTTTAAAATTATCTAGATTTAAAAATGATGGCTTTAATGATCTGATAATGAGTCTAGAAGCTGTAAATAATGAATGACAATATATGGTAGGTGTAAGAAATGGACTGTAATGGAGAGACACTTAAATTCTGTACAAGCAAGGAACACAGCTGTTGGTAGAAACCCTTCCATGGGTCAATATTATGTTCTTCATCTACCTGGCCTCAGACAGGGATTAAAAAGCACAAGTATTGTGCATGACCAGCCCCATCAGGAAACAATCTCCTTTTGAAAGAGATGTTTCTGTCCCCACCCTAGGGTCATCAGAGCACATCAGAGCATTGAGTTGTGTTGAATCATTTTGATACAACATCAACACATAACTGTAAAAGGCTCTAGCAGGTTCAATGCTCTGTTCACATCATTAGAGTGGTATGCCACTAAATTTGTCTTACCAACATAGACTTGGAACAGATTTCAGTGTTTAGAGAGCCTGACATATAACAAGAGAAAGTGAGGAAGAAATGCCATGTTGCCAAGGATGCCAAGAGAAGGAAGAAGAATGTAAAGTGAGAGCAGAAAGGTACAAAGTTAAGTTTATAGTATGGCTGCCTGCCTGCTGCGTGCTGTTATTTTTATTCTTAAGTACTTTGACAGTACATAAACATTTATATGTACTTTGACTTACTTCAGCAAGGAAAACTGTGAACTAAAGTGTCACAACTGCAGACCTAGCATTGTGCTTCCTGCCATGACACACAAAACTGTGGGGAGGGAATTTGTAAGGCCATTGAAACGCCAGAAACAACCCTAAGCCATGAAAAAGGGGAACCTCATGTTCTTGCACTGATAATAACAATCCAAAATATTTTGTTAACTTCCTTTTCTTATTTATAAGGAACACTTGTGATTTAGCAATGCAATAAGAGGTCCTAAAGAAGCCAAATATCTTATATAACTCATCAGTCTGCTGTCACTGTTTGGATGTGACTGTAGGAAAGGGTTAACTGATTGAGAAGCAATCAAACAATAGCTCCTGCAAATTTTCCCTCAGAGCCAATATGGATTCCAATGTAAATTTTCCTGACCACAGACAGTCCTGATTTACCAGTGTAATCACAGTGCTTATTTTTTCACCCTATCCTAGAGATGGAAAGAATTATTTCTTTCCAAGGGAACTCAGTGGAATTTAACTTCAGGTCAGGAAATCAGCTGAAAGGACTATAATGAAACAGAGTTATACTTTCCCTACTTTTAAACATTCCCTTTATTTTTACAAAGTACTAAATGCATGGAAATGGTTAACTTGGAGGCCCCTGCATGACTGCTCCATGCCTTTTTTCTAGGACTCTTCTATGTCACTGATTTCATACAATCACCAATAGTCTACTGTGGCTTTACACAGGAGTCAAAAGGAGTAGAAGAGAAAATTCAGAGACTCAAACAATTGTTTCAAAATTTGAATATTGGGAAGACGTCATATTGAGATATTATTTTTCCCTTTTTTAGAGATTCAAGGGAATAAAAAAAGGGGAGTTTGGACTGCACATTTAATGAATAAAAATAGACATAGTAATTTATGACCCTGGTAGGATGTGATTTCAGCTAGGGTGGTTATCTTTGCAAATTTTCGTTTCTTTTGGGCGTAGTGTCTGCTTTTTCCAGCAGAGGTTCTCTGCCTACCCCATTTCCTTTCCCACTGGTCTGTCCATCACATATTTTGTCCAACAGAGTTCCACTCCAAATAATCATTTTGGTGACATTCCGGCAGCAAATGGCTCTGGATTTGGTTTCTAAAAAATCCCATTTTTAACTTGATTTTTCAGGGAGATTAGGTTAGAAAAATACCCATTAAAATGGAGGGTATTTATATTCCCTGAATTGGAATGAATGCAGCTCAGATTTGTCCTGATAGCTATAATCAGAATGCAGTCCAAATTCCATTGCTATCTCTAGCACTTTTGGCAGAACAAAGACTAAATCAGAGACAAAAACCAGGATGCCATCAAACACATAAATGTTTTTCTTTTTCTGAATGTGTTCATTTAGCCACAGATACCTAATCAGCGCAGCATAACTGGCTAAATGTAATCTTTACATTGCAGAAATGACACGAGTCACATTTTTTGTGGTGCATTTATACAAGAAAATGGATGGCCCCTGTATGAGCAATTCCAAGATGTTATTCCTGAAAGTGTCATCCATTGAACATATTTTCATTGGGCAAAGCTACTATTTTCTCTCTGCTACCCAAGCAAAATATATTTCATAAAATTATTTTGAATAAAAAAATCTAGATGTTACAAATTTGCAGTTGTATAATGTCTTGAGATAAGTATGTTAGTCTACCAGACCTAATAATTTGTTGAGGTACATTTTGTTTCACACTTAACCTTCAGGAGACAGCCATACCCTTCTTTTGAGAAGCATTTCACAAATGAATGATAAATCCTTATCATAGTGCTTGTTTCTTCCAAACATGAATAAAAATCTCCACAAATTTTCTTACTCTTTAAAGCCAAAATTTCCTTGAAAGACTGTACCACTAACAGACAAAATGTAAATTGTAGTTCAGCACCTTTGATAACTTCTCCTTTCTCCTTTCTTGACCTTTCCAGTGGCATTTGAGGCCTTGTTGGTAACTGCCTGGATATTGTTGGCAGCTTTGCAAAGTATAAGGGAAAGTTTTGTGCTACAATGGGGACTGAAGCAGTGCACTGATTTCCAGTAAGTCTCTTAAACACCATGAGGGATTATTAACTTTTTGGTCACTATTACTGCCTTGGAACTGATTCTAACAAATAACCCATATTCAATTAATAAATATCTGAAATATCCAGTCCTCAGTTTCAATAACTTCTCCACATATAATCTAAAATACTGAGAACATATTTATAATTTAATACAGTTATTGTGATTCTGTGCCAACTATTGTCTCATGCATATAACTTGAGTATAAAATTATAGAATAACCTAAGCCAAAAGAAAAGTAGATTTCTTTACCCACAAAATCTCTGCAAATTATAACTTTTTGTCGTGCTGTAAATAGACCTATTTTTGGTTTTACACTTAATATAAAAAAAGGATAATAATATTTATATTAAAGCAGTGCAAAAATGCAGGAAACACTGCCATCATGTGAGTACACGCATACAAACAAAACATTTACATTAAGCTTGATCAATAACCTTTTTCTGCCTCCAGTGTTAAAAAAAAATTCTATAAAGCAGCTCAGGGTGCTTTGATAACATGCACAGTGCACTTGCATTTTGGGTGGGTGTTCAGGTAAAACAGGATTTTTTTTTTGCTCATGAGAGAAACCTGGGCCCATCTCAGGTCCATGACAATTTTTATTTTGACTTGACTTTACTGGAGCCAAGATTTTATCCAATACCTTTAAAAGGAAACTAAAGAATGTAGCCTGGCTTTCAGCACTATGGATTGTCATACGAGGATGGTGGCAGCAGCAGTACCATTTCCTTGAGGACTATTTTAAAGAATCCCAACCATCTAGACATGCACAAAATGTCACAGCTGTTGCATCTGTCTTTACCCAAATATTTTTTTCCCAATGCATTGTGCAAATTGCCTTCAAATTAGCAGTTGGAAAGGCACTGCAACTAATTTATAACACATTTTATTAAGTACAGATCTCACTAACACTTATTTTTGTTTCTGTGTCAAAATAGGACTTGGTCTAGCTTCAGCAAAACTGCAGATTAGAAAGCTGGAGAAAAGAGCATTCACCCGCTGGAATGTTTTCTTTGTATAGCAAATGTACTAGAGATTGTAAAAGCCAAATTGATTTGCTCCAGTGTTTAATGCATTTAATTACTTGAAACTTGTTTTACTTGCTTTTAATTTTAAATAAGGTCCTGCAATGCAGAAATCAACAGCTCCCCTGAAAACACATCCTTAAAGGTTAGAACAGAAGGGTCAAAAGTCACACTCATGTTTCAGAAGAGAGTTTAACCTTGAATTAGTAAGGTTTTTTCCTAATTATACAACCAGTGACTGAAATGCTGCTTTTACTAGGTATCATGACTTTTCATTTGTCAGCTGGAAGTCACTTTCAAGTTCCACACAATTCTGTCACTGGTCCCAAATTTGCAGATTGTCCAAGTATTACTTCTGAAAAGAAATTACTTTCCTTATTTGAATATGAATAACAGCTATGCAGTATTTCCAGTTATGTAGAACACTGACTTTTTCTTAGTGCAGAGCTTTTTCTTCACCTCTTACAGAGTCACATTTCACAACATTTACAATTCAACGCAGGAGGCTGGGTGGCCTGATAAAAAGGATTTGTTGCCATTGAATACTGGAGTAAGGATAATAACCAGTAGTATCAGAAATTGGAATGTGTGATTTAATTCTCTATATTCTTATTTTTTCCATTTTAGTCAAGGATTATTGTCATGATAAACCTCCTGATTATTGTGTTTTCTTATGAAAAATAAGTGATAATAGGCATCTCAAAACTTCCTGTCACAGTTTGAGTTTGGAGATCCTGTTTCAATTTCTAGAGTATTGATTTGCCAAGGATGATCTCTCCTTGTCCAAACCTGTTTGGTACAAGAAAGTTTTCTTTTCTCTTATATATAGCTTGTCAATAACATCTTATTTATTTTGTTTCAGTGTTGAGGTTACAAAAAACAATTTATTGAATTTTTTTGGAAAAAACCTATGCTGTTGTACTCTAGGAAAACATGTGATTCAGCTCAAATTCATGCTGAAGGCTATAATCACTGTAGCAATTTTATTTCTCTTTCTTTTATTTTCTTTAAAGAAATTATTTTCGTTTTCAATGCTAAATGTCATTTGAAGAGCTCAGCATCCTCTGAAAGGGTATCATCTCATTAATCTTGACAGCAGAAACTGCCATTTGAAATTTTTCTTTAGGACTGAAGTAGAGGAGGAGAAGGATATGTCCCTGGGTTCCTGTGATGCGAAGAAGGTTTGAAACACATCGTTAAAGTAGTGCAGTTGGCCATCCACTGCACAAGGTGTACCACTTCCACAAAGAAAATTCTTATGAATCTCATTTTGAAGGAACTCAATTAGGCTCTGAGAGAGACTTGTGGGACTGGGTCTGGGACATGAGGAAATCTGTAGATCCTGCAAAGAGAAGAAATAGAGATTAGGAAAAAAACATGGGGTCCAAGGAGAAAAATACATTGCCAAGGGGATAACAGAGTTATATCATGACCTGCCAAAGAATTAATGCAACACACTGTTTCTCCAACATCTTTCTTAATTTGCAGAAAGTTGAGGTTCAGGTTATTGATCACATTGCCCCATGGTTTCTTGTTTGAACTTTGAGTGTTGCACCAGCTAGCCAGAAGTTTCCCACAGACTACTTTATGTGGAAGCCCAAAGCTCTCAAAGAGCAGAGAGTATCAGTGTGTATGGACACCTGAGAAAGGTCTTCCAGGTCAGGTTCAGGTCCAGACTCAGGCACACGAAGATGTCCTTATTAAAACGTGAGCTGGTTGGGCTACATCTGCCCACCATGGAGGCCAGAGCACTGCTCTGCTGCAAATGCTCCAGCACCTCAGTGGCTGGGGTCTCCAGACCTGGCTGACTGTATTGACAAAGAGCTGGCTCTCTTGCCTGGGCCTGGGCAGGCAGTGACATTTTGCTCATTCTCACCACCCACACCAGCTGTACAGGAAGGGCACACAGGAACCCTACAGCAGCCCTGGCCTCTGCAGCACCAGACCAGGCACCACAAGCCAGGCTTGGAGTATCTCTGCTGGCAGTAAACATCTGTATGCTGGCAACTGAGTTGTCCCCATGGACATCTCAACTATCTCTAATAGGACCAGAGATGTCTAATTTGCATGCAAATACACTCTAACATTGGCTTTAAATTTAGGCATTTTTCTTTGCATGGTGAATCTTGACCTTAACGTTTCCTCTTCATTATTTGTCTGCATTGCAATTAAAGCCACCATGAAGTCTGTTGTTAGCCAGTTAGCGTAGCCTCCCACCTCTTTTTATTCTCCTAAACAACTATGTCCTGCTTGCATTGTGCTACCCAGGACCTGCAATAGCAGCATCATTTCAGCTCCTCTTTAGAAGCAAACATAAAAGTTCCACTTTTGCTGAAAACTGGATCTGACAACAGGCTTTAGCCCTGTGTACATTGGTGCCTGTTGGATGTAGGAAGACAATGCATCGCATCAGAGTGGTCATAACATCGTAACAGGAAAAGCCCAGTGCTGTTTCTGTGTGGTTGTTCTTTTGCGTTGAGTACAGTGCTACACTCCTTTAAAAGCAATCAGTACCTTAATATGAGCATCAGTGGGCAAATGTAGGCACAGAAATTTTGAAGACCTTTACCTCCCACTTGATTCGTACTACTCTGGACTTCCTAAAGTTAGGTTTGGATATATAAGCTACAAAACAATCTTCAAAAATCCTCAGATCTTCAGAAGCTGAACACTGTCATTGCTGTTTGTTCTTTTATATAATGTTCATGAACATTTTCATAAAGAGCTCTTTCTACCTTTTGATATAAGGAAAAGTGATTTGTGGTTTTTTTATACTGGAAGCATAATATTTGTGTGAAGAGGTAAATTGCTATGAAGAACTGACACTGATGATTTTTATTTAAATAGACTAGGTTAAAAGATTTTTAAGTGTTTCTGTTTTGGTCAAGGGAGAACTGAAGCAGTCACTGACTCCTTTTTTCTTTTTTTTTTTTTTTTTCCCTAGCTATCTCTTCTATTCATTACTGTTTGTTCAAAAAAAGGCCCATCAAGGAGAATAAGCAATACCATGTGGCTTGGCTTGTCCTTTGCTGATGTCAAGCCAAATACTGAACTGTAGCAGTCCAAATAAATAGTTAGAAAACAACAATTTGTCTCTGAAAAACAAAACTCTTTTGATATATCATTAATGATTTGAGGGTTGCATTTACACTAATAAAGTGACCATGCAGGAGTCTAGGTTCAAACACTGGAACAGGGCGCTGCATTCTGGTGAACATGCCCTGTGGCACAGTTTTGGCTTGTACCAACTATTATCCTCACAGACAGTGCTGAGAACAGGACTTCCCCCAAAAGACAGCACATATGAGAGTGCTCTGTCTAGCAGAGGAAAAGAGTGTAGCAGTATGGACACGCACAATGTAAATATGGGACCTGAGGGCCAAATGACCCCTAAACTCTTTAATTTTCAAATGCAAATGATGTTTGAAGAGAAATCAAAGAGGATAGCTGAGGCTGAAAGTAATAAAACTTTTACAAATAAACCTTCACATAATCAGTATTTGGGTTTTCGTGTCAGCTGCAAGTTTAAAAGAATTGTTTGAGAGAAACTCATGGTCAGAATAAAAGCTGCATTTATCAGACAAAATTTTTTGCTTGTAATTCAGCCAATAATAAGTGTGGTTCTTAGCTTCATTAGGAATTAGGCTTGTTTATCTGAAGATAAAAAATTGTAAGTGTTCCAAAGAACTTAGTGAGGGAGAATTACACTGCAGAAATGTTAAACATTATATACTTCCATCATTATGACAAAAGAATGTTATGTACAGTGGTAAATGTTACATTCAAAAAGTGATTCTATTTTTTAAAATTTATTTTCCCTATAAAATGTAATATAAATTCATAACTTTTAATTGAAGCAAGTTCTAGATAATTTGAGCATGATTTATTGTGCCATCTTCATGTATGTGAAATGCTTCAAGGACTAAAGGAAATAAGAAATGTGTTTAAAACCCAAAACTCTTCAGTGTATTTAAAATATTCATGGGTGGCAGATGCACTTTGGGCTGTAATGATCCTAACAGCTGGTTCCAACAGCTTCTTCCAAAATAGGGACAATTTTTTTCAGTCAGATGAGTTTTCTTTCTCTTTCAGCTAAAGACAGAGTTCTTCCAGATTGCTGCCTAAACTTTAGGTAATTTGAGGGGATGTCAGTGGAATTTAAAAACAATCAAAAAAGGCACACATTTTTATTCATGACTACTTGTTGAATGTTTATAATGATAGCTGTGGTTAATCTTAATTGAAAGACAACCTTTTCTAATAGGAAAGTCAGTGCTATGCTCTTTTTCAAGTAATCATATATTGAACCAGTAGGATTTATCCCCTTTTCCTAAAAACATGGTAGAAGGTAAAAAGAGTAAAATTTTTAATCAGATGCCATAGTATCTCTTTTAAAAGGCACTCTTAATAAGGAAATAAATCAAAGAACTAACTGCCTTGGGATATTGTGAAGTTTGAAAGTATATCAATTCCAGGAGGTATTAGACAGACTCGTGGAGGAACAAGGGCTCTGGGGACTATAAAACATGGGGCAAATTTCCTATGAGGAAGTGACCAAAACAACAGCTCTCAGAGGCTCTGTGGCCATGGCAAATGTCAGCCTATGCTTTCACTGTTCTTTTATGCTTTCCACGAACACCGATAGTGTCACCATTAAACATAAGATACTGGAAGAGATGGACCTTTCCTTGAACAGAATAAAGTTGATTTATGCCAGTGAAGATGCTCATCATTTGCTTTTTGCCTGCCATCTCTTATAGGTTAAAAATGCATGTACGTATTCATTTTGAGTGGAGAAAAAAATATACAAAATGTGGTACAGCAGACTCATAAGCCCCTTCATATTCAATATGCCACTGATTTTATGAATATAATAATTTTATAAGTGAAAAATTAAAATAAAATATTAAATTTAGGCAAAAAATCCTTGTTTAGGAAAAAAATATCATTAGAAGAAAAAATAACTAAATAGGTCAACTGTTTGTCTAAGATAGGGATAATGTTGAAATTTATATCTACCTGACCATCAGTGGAAACTCCATAACATAGTACAAACAAGAGATTGACAGAAAAGTGGCAAAAATATAAAACTGAATACCAGTAATAATTTACTTTTTTAAATTTATCAAAATGAGGAAGCCAGCAATAGATTCTATGCAGCCCATCACAGAAGGAAAACAACTGGGGATCACCGTGGAGAGAACTAGTTAAACCAGAACTTTTCATTGCGAGGGATTACTCAGAACATCTGCCTAAAAATTAATGGACCACAGAGAATGGGGTGTATAAACAAAATCAAGAAGGAAATTCCAGAAACAGAGCTTAGCAATTACTCAATTTCTATGGGCACTCTAAAAAATGAGATAGTTGAAATGCTAATAGTAATGTGAAATCCCTTGTAAAACTTGCTGTGATATATGATGACAGGAAGTGGCAAAAACTTCTAGAAAGCCTCCAGGCAGTTCCGAAGGATACAGTCCTCCAAGTCTGATACTTGGTCTTAGCAAATTACTAGAAACTGTAATAAGAAAATAATCTATGGATACCTTTATAAATAGTCTGTTTAAAGAGTGTCAGTAGTGCTTTTACAAAAAAGATTTAGTGTCTTCAAAACCTAATAGAATACTTTAAAAGAGCCAATAAACTATGGGAACAAAGGTATGTTGCTGATAGAGTTTTGCTTGGATTTCCAAAGGCTCTTGGCAAAGCCTCTCAGAATTTGCATCTAAGGAAAAGAGGAGCAAAGCACCAAAAGAATGTCTTTGCATAATAAATCATTTGCTAAAAGGATAGTAAACTTAAGGCTGAAATACACGGCCAGACCTTGCAAGAGAGGGACATTGGTGCAGTCCTGCAGGGAGCTGTACTGAGATCTGCAGGTTTATCTTACATACCGAGATCTGCAGGTTTATCTTACACAGAACTGAACCAGGGGGATCAGTAAGGTAAGAAAATTTGCAAAGGCTGTTAAATTAATCACCTAAATAGAGATGTGCAGTGGCTGTAAAGCCTTATAAGAGGACTTTATGAGACTGAGCTGTAAAGTAATAAAATGGGAGAAGGAATTCAAAATGGATAAACATAAAACAATGCCCTCAAGGAAAAAGAAATCCAACATCATATATAAGAGGATGGGCTCCGAGTTGATCATTGCAACACTAGTTGTAAGAAGTTGGGGTTATGACAGAGTCATAAAAACAGAAGTTCAAAGCTCAGTCAAAAAAAAAAAAAGTCAAAAGAAGAAGCGATTAAGAATTACTGAAAAGGAACTTGAGAACAAAGCAGAAAACACTGGATACATTTATCTTGGAAACTATATCTGATCTCCATATCTCCAAAGTTATATTAATAAAACTGGGAAAGGTGCAGAGAAAGGCAACAAGGCTGTTCAGGAGAGTGAAATGGTTTCCTATAAGTATTCTAAGACCATTTTCGTCTCAAAAACTGATAGCTTGCAAGGTACAGCGGAAGTCTACACAACCACGACTGTCAGGAAAAAGGAAATTAGGGACAGATGGTTCATTTTCTTTCAGGATAACAAGGTAGTACAGGTGAAGTACAGAGAGATCGAGTGTAAAACAAAAAAGGTGATACTTCGTGCAGAGGAGAGTGGATTTGTAGAACTCCTCTCTAAAAGATGGTGTGCATGCCAAAAATTTACAGAATTACTTGGAAAGTTCATGAAAAAAAATCACAGAGAATAACTAAACTTCATGTGTATTAGAAAACTCACTGAGATGAAAATAAGTAGGGGCTGGAAGTATTGGAGAAGTTTCTATGTAGTGTTTCCTTGTTCTTACTGTTATCTTGGTTGGTTTCAGTTTGCATCCACTGCTAGAGGCTGAATACTGGGTTAGGTGAAGAGTCCTTCTAGGCTGACACCATAATTCTCATGTTTCCTTGTTCATATATATTTGCAAAAAGGAATAATATGGACCTAATTCATGCAGACAATGAGATACTCTCATCAGCAATGAGTATTCATGTGGCAGCACCGATAGAAGTTTTTTTGGTAGCAGCTCCCATCCTTTATCTCCCACAGAATGGTCTGCAGATGAATTAACAGAAATTTGTGGCTTCTGCAATTTCCCAAGAGATTTCTTTTAATCATGTCTCCTTAGAAGCAAATTGCCCAGCTGCCACTGCTGATATGACAAATTTCACAGTAAGTCTGTTTAAAGTGTGTTTTGCATGCACTAATCAGTGTAAAGCAAAAGGTATCTTTCTTATTGCTTGTATATAGAAATTCATATGCTTGTTAGTTTAACTGCATTTTAATCCCATAAGCCAACATTATCATTTTTGCTCTCTCATAAACAAAGAGTTTGGTAGCAAAGAACATAAAAAGGCAATTAATTGATTCAAATGCCATAATGTTTCAATATCTAGACCGGTTTTTCTTTTTTTTTTTTTTCCTTCATTATAGGCAGTCCAGGCAAATAAACCACAGGACAGCAAACAATGGATCAGACACCAAAACTCAACAAGTGCTATGAGAAGTTCATCAGAAAGGGCAGGCATATGAGGTCTTGAAAACTCTCCACAGTTTAATAGTATAATTTAAATGTCTTTTGTTTCCATCATTTTATTTTACAGGGTCATTTGGTTTTTGTCCCTAATAGTGGGGAGAGGTAGTAAAAAAAAGATTCAAATTCAAAGGCAGGGAAATACATTTCTGATTTTTTCTGTTATATATTTTAATAATGGCACCACAAACATTAATTCTATTCCAGACATTGTTCCTCACTCATTCAGAATGCTACCACACTTGCTTTTTAAAATGAGATATTTATGAGCATGTGTACATATAGGTTTCTGTTTAAAAGACTATATACAGGGCCACTTTCACCATTTTTAATACCTCTGCAGAAGTACATGGCAAATGTAGGAAAAGGCAGAATCAATAATTTTTGTTAACAAGGTATTACATTTGTGCTTTTCTGTTTCAGCTTTATATCCCTTTTCCAGAAGCAGAGAACTACAAGAGACAGTCTTACCAATGCCTTTTTATTGGCCATAAAATTTGTGTTTCTTGGCTATTTGGAAGTAAATGGTAACGTAAAGCTATACCTAGAAACAAGGTTAACTGTAAATCTGATCAGAATTAACTATTTATTTATTTATTTTTAACTGTGGCAATTGTACCTCTTGTGTAAGAATCTGTGGCTGTTTGACTCTTTTTTGGAACACTTAGTGCCTTCACTGACCTAATGTTAAATGTCAGGAAACAGCTATGAAAGTTGTGGATGTAGATCTGTGCCTCTGCGGAATGAGCCATTATGTCACATGAATGAGGAGAGAAATATCAGAAATCTAGACAGCTGCCTTGTTACTTTCCTTGCCTCATCCATGAGTTACAATCCAGACTGTGGTATCAACTCACTGAACAGCATTTTTAAACAGCACTATGCAATTATCCTACTTCCATGTGTGCAGCAAAAAAGCCTGGAGTCATGTTTCTTTTTTTAATTCCATGACCCTTATTGGTCCTTTCCAGTTTAAAATATTCTATGATCCTATGACTCTATAGCAATATTTTTCATTTGCAACAATAATTTGAGACTGGATAAGTTTCAAAAAGATACAGAAAATACATATGAGTTTGGCATAGAACTTGCAGGGAAAGATTCTGCAGTCTGTATCATGCAAGAGGTGATATTTCAACTGTAAAAACAGCACAAATCAAGCAGTCTCACTCTCCTGTCCTTTCTGCAATAATCTTTAGGCTCTAAGCTGCAGCTGAAACGTAACAGGAGTTGAGAATACATCTTTATTATGGTAACATATAATTATCTAATTTATGCTGTGTCAGGTCCTCTCAGTAGGACTGCCTTTAAAAAAATACAGAATTAGATGTAGGTGCCAGCAAGGTACTCAAATGAGATAGCAACATGCACACCTGTAAAGAGCTCCATGAATGGAACATTTGCAATATGCAAATTAAATATAAGTTCTACACATGATAACCTTTTCTCTATACTGCATTCACGTTTATCTGACTGGAACAGGGTGAAGAAAACAGTTATTAAATGTCATTAAAAAGTTTTTTATAAAATGTAGGGCATTTTTTCTACCAATTAACTCTTCTATAGCAAATGAGTTGGGAGACAGCCCTACTAATTTATAGAGAACAGAGAGAGAATATGCACACACAGCATATGCACTCCAGAAACAAACCTTCTCTAAAGTAGGGCAAATTGATCTCTGGACACTTAGCTTTTGACTGAACAAAGTGTACTTTGAAAATACTTAAGTATTCTGCTTTTTTCTTTTAAAATGTCTCAATGCTGCATTTTCCTTATTTTAATGATAATACTGCACACAAATTGCACCAATTACTATCCGTTAATATCCACCTCTGCTGTCATTAATATGTGCCTCATGCATAGCCTGTGTCAGTTCTCTGATTATTGATTGGCATATGTTACCCTGAAAGACCTCACAAGCAGCTGAAATTAGAGTCTGTGGCTCCTTCCCTGATTTTGAATCCTTTTATTAGCCACAGAATATATGGCCACTTTTCTAACTTGCAGCTATGTAAAGCTCAGGCATACACCTTCTATTTCTTTTGAAATTGTGTTCTCTGTAGAACCAGTTAGTCCAACACAAGCAGAGAGCTGTGAAACTATAGTATCACCTGTTTCTGAATGAAACTACCTGTGGCTTGTGATTTTTTCTGGTTGGAGCATGTTTTTCACTCTTGCTCAGCATGCTAGTTTTTCTCCCTCCTTCAGCTCCTTCTCCCTGAAGCTACTGCTTCCCATTTACCTTTTCAACAGTGACTCTTTTTCCTGAGCCACTTATCTTAATTATTTAGACATACTGTGTGTTGAACAGAAACATGGATAATTGCATCTTTACAAAGTATTTATAATTGCATCTTTCCTTCTTTAGTAGCATTTTTCTATTTATATCTTAAAACACCTGAATTATTTCATAAAGTGTTTTTGTTTTTTTTCTTTTTCTGGTGTGGAATGATAATGTTGACTTTTTATTTATACTTGTGATCAATATAGAATATGAAATAAAGGAATAAAGGATGTATGTGATACTTATTTGTATACCCTCAGAGAGCTTCACCTTCTCTCTTTCCCAATCCCAGCTTTATTTCAAGCAGGCTTCCCTGAAGTGCCATAAAGAGAGTGTCTTTTTGGAGCTGGATAGATAAAACACATAAATCATAAATGCTTCTGAGACTTCCCTACAGACATTCACCCAAGGAGCATGCAGTTTTGCCTGGGGAAGTAATTCGAATGGAGAGCTGGCCAGGTCAAGTCGAGAGATCCTTTCCGAGACTCTGATGACATCATCATTTTAATATAGGAGACCTTGGAGAGATCCTGGATTGAGTTTAAAGTCTGGGGGTCTTGTAAATTTTTGGGGGAGAAGACAATGATGAAGTCATCAGACGAGCTCTCATTTCAAAATTTCAGCTGGAAATGAATCCGGTTTGTTTCTCAAGGTCAAATCCTGCTGTGCATGATGTTAGATCCCTTAAAACACAACAGCAGCAAAAAAATTTGCCAGAGAAATCATCCAGCCTTATTGGAAGGACAGCAAATTAATTGGTTACCCAAGATTTCAGAAAAAAAGGAAAGGAAAACCTATTCACAGCCCTGACTCTCTCTCCTGACACCATCTGACTCCTTCTGCCCCAAAGAAAAAGGAGAGATTTTCCTCTGCTGCTGAATGAGTTTCTAAGCATCCTTCTCTGTCTTCACCACCAGCACGGTGTGTGCTGTGACCCTGCAGCTGGTGAGGCAGCTCTGATCTGGCAACAGCACATTTATGTCGTGCAGCATCCTGACAGAGGAGACTGATCCTAGCCTAGGGAGAAGTGTGGGGTATAGGAACACACATTTCCATATGTCTGCTGACATCAAGACTTTTTGTTTCATTCTTGTATGAAATCATCTCATTCATAAGTATGAAAATGAAATGCCAATATGTTTATAATTTTTAACTCTCTTCGTGGTATTAGGCAATGTCTAGACACACATAAAAATCCCCAGTGCAAATCCCCTCTTTTACAGTGGCTAGTACTGAAAGTTCAGTAATAGCTTTAGCAAAATGTAAGATCTAATAGCTTTTTTGAGGGCAGCACTATTAAACTTGCACTAGCTGATGGCAAGTAAAGTTGTGCTATTGCATCTTTTAAAAGCATTAATTTCCAAATCAATTTTAGTGATTTTCACTCAGCAAGTTTAAAATTAGATACATAAATATATTGTTACGAATGCCATGTATTTAGATCTGTAGGAGCTAAAAAAGCAGAGCAGCTGACTGAAGCAATTACAAAGGATCTTCTAAATTGAGAGAGGGTGAGGAGATGGGATGATATAAAGGCATTTGAAATTTAATATTAGAGGAGAAAAATATCTAAATCTATCTCTCTCTTTATATATGTGTATATATGTATAGATACAGATGATACAGATGTAGATATAGAGATATAGATATAGGTATAGATAGCTATAGATAGCTCACATATTAATAATGCGCACATACCATTTTTGGAAAAGCAAAACCTGAACTGCAAGTCTGTCTCTTATAAATAACTATTTTCTATTGGTATTACAAACTCGAGAAATTTGGGATTCAAAGATGATGTTGAATAAGGAAGCAAATCCAGTATATACTCAACACTTATTGGCTTAGAGGTTACTAATGTTTAACAAGTGATGAGCCCACTGGAAACAATCTCAATTTCCTGATAACCCTTTGAGGAGAATCTTTAATGGAACAAGAGAATTAGTGAAATTAGTCAGGCTTGATTTCATAGAAGGGTGCTTCCCTCTGCAACTGCAACACTTCTATCCATACTACAGTGACTCAAGATCTCATGGTTTTGCATTAAACCCAAAGTAATGTAACAGGGTGATTAAAAAAAAAAAAGACAAAGGAGGAATTTTTGTGCAAAAATTTAGTATCTGATGAAGGATCTGATATATGTACATGAGTGAATGGCATGTCAGAGAATGAACAAATGCTTCACCCTAAATTTAAAATGTTTGCCCTTTTTTACCCAAAGCATCAAGATTTTTGAAAGAGTCTGGGATCAGGAGCTCCTTAAGGCCATCTGCCTTTCTGCAGCAGAGCCCAGAGGCTGCTTTAGCCTTGCCCAGCCCTGTTCTCTGAGGAACTGTGCACCAGCTGGGAGATGAAAAACAGACCCATGAACACTCTCATCTGTCCCAATATAAAGAATGAGGAACTGGCTGGCTGCCTAGAATATCTACATAGAACAAAGAACATGGAGAAGTTTTGCTCATAGATCTGACCATGGTAAATAAACAGTCTGAGAGGAGTAGAAGACAATATGACACTGAGATTTAGACAAGGTAGACTGCACAGGTACATTGGAATATCACAAGAATGCCATAATTATTTACTTTCAAAAACACATTAAATAATAAATAACAAAAGAATGAATAAATAATAGAATAATGAAGCATGCATAGCCTTATTCAGTGATTAAGTCATCACTACACCTTATTCAATACCACTTTTGCTTTGAATTTGCTGATATTTGCAAAGATTCAGGATAAAACTGGTGAAACATAAAATCATCTAAAAGTGGTTTTGAAAGCACATTTGATTTACATACCATTAACAATGTGAAAGTTTCATAGAGAAAGAAAATCTTACAGACTAGGGATGGCACTGGTCGTCATCATTGCTTCAAACTAAAGATGATTCTAAAACATTTTACTAATGTTCATTACCTTTTTCTCCAGAAATGGTCCCTATGAGCAATTATATTTCTTCGGCCTTTCCTGAGCACAATATTACATGTAGCCCTGTATAATGCAGCACTGTTTGCCTGACCTCTCCCTGTCTGCTGCTGTTGCATTTTTATTGGATAGCTTCCAAAAATCTTTGTTAAAAACTGTGCACAACAAGATCAAGAGAACACTTGAGCTTTGTTGGACTACTTGTTGGGAGGCATACATGAATTGCATTCCCTGTATGAAAACATGTTAAATATGAAACTTAATAAAACGGAATTCATGATGACAGAATACAGTCACTCAGCTGAAATTGCAAAGGCTGCAAAATCACAGGAGCAGTGAAGCTGCCAATGCCTCAAGTACAAAACTTGCACAGAGTGGTGTCAATTTGGAATTCTTGATTCATATTTTTCTGAAGAATATTAAGACCACAGATAGAAATTACGCATGGGCAAACATATCAGAGAAATAAAAGTCACCGTTTTAGGAAAATATGAAAATGTATAATTGATTACTTAAATGTATTATATGGATCCTGATTAATTTATATTAATCAAATGCTAGAGAAAAATATATTAAAATAAAGGTTGGGCTAGAATTATTGAATGTTGTAATAAATTTCATCAAGCTCAAACTGTTATTAAATATAATAGATAATGGGTTATTAATCACTTAACGAAGTGTTTAGCCACTCTAAAAATCTCCAAATTTACCATTCCATGGACAGTCACCACAGTTCTTAGGCATCCTTGACAAAGCACAAAGTATACATCAGAAAAGGAGAGAGAGGATTCCTCTGATCTAATTCAGCTGTCTAAAAGTTAAGCATTTATTCTAGTCTTGTTTAGGATCAGAAATCTCTCAGCACACTGAAATAGGCTTCCTAAAAAGGCTGACAGGAATCTTAGATAATCCATATATATAATTATGTAGAGCTACTCGTGAAGATGATATGGTTAATTTAGCCAGGACAGTTAAACATGTTCAGAATAAAGTAATGAATGAAACCCAGCTGAATATTTGACCTCAGTGTCTCTACTGAGTCACTGAATACAGGGTGTCCTCATCTTTCATCAGAGTGCAATAAATAGGGTACTTCGGAGGCCCGTGCTGCAAGTTTGCCATTATCTATTGTAATCTACTAACTCACAGAATCAGTTTGTGCTTTCTCATATAATCACAATTCAAATATAAATACAGGATTTATTCCTCACCAGGGGTATAGTTTCCTAATATGATGAGGCAAGAAAACAAGCCCATCATCTCCTTGAGAACTTAGAAAAGAAAGAAACAAGCTATAGAGTTTTGTATATTTCACTTTGAAACAACAATGGAAAAAAGTTGGAAATCTGTCCAAAAGACCAATATAGTAGTCTAGACAGGAAATATTTAGGGCATGAACCACTATTTTGGCTCTTGATAAAGTAAAAAATCTGAATTTTTACTTTACTAAGCTTATTTAATGTGAATGATTTGGCAACTGTACCAGTAAGAGTAGCAACATTTAGACTAGTGTGAAATCACAGGTTCTTAAAGATGAAACATGAATTAGGTGTGAAGAAATGAGTTTGAGAAACTGTCTTTGACATTGCTGGAGCCAGGATTTCCCCTGTGAGTGGAAGCAATACCACATTCTAACAGAAGCATTATACGTCTGCTTACACTCATTTTACGCAGGTGTGAACTGATTGGAGTTGGATTCATAAGCATTTTCTAGGGAAAAATGTTCACTCAGCATTGCAGAATTGCTCTGTAAATTTGGATTCATCCTGTTAAGAAACAAATTGTTGTTTCAATAATCTAAAATAAATCCCTTTGAAACAGTTTTCTAGCTGAGTTTCTCAGAAGTTTGAGATGCTTTTAAAAGCTAGAAGTTGAAACAAAACATTTGTTCTTCACAAAACAGAATGTCTTAACATATTTTAAATTAATCTTTCATTCTTTTGCTTTGTTAGAAATCTCAAACCCCTTGGGTTTTTTCCAGAAGAAAAAGTTTATACAGTTTGAAATTGACTATGAACCTCCTAAACAGTTTTCTTTTCTTTTTCCAAGAGTTATACCAGATATAAATGTTCAGAAATATCTGGCTTATAATAGAGATCTAAACTTTCCTTATATTTTTTCTTTATTTTTATTTTGTGAATGAAATTAAATTGCAGCTAGAAATATATAGATGCTTTTTTCTATATGTGGAACTGGAACAGAATGTACAAAAAGTACCAAAAAGAAACTTTTGAAAGTATTTTAACTTAATACTATGAGAACTGTTATATATTACTTATTTAGCATTTAATGTATCCTACTTCCATAGGACCAAAATGCATTTTCTGAGGAAAGGTCACAGTGAAACCAGTTTTTAATAGAGGTTTTGTAGTTAAAGATTAATTGGATATTGGCTAGAAAGTTCTAAGAAAACACCCCTGTGCGTGTGCATACATCTGTGCAAATAACAGCCTTGCAGCAGCTACTGCTTGACTAAAGGCCCAGAAACTGGGTCTGGTTTTCAAGGTGGCAGATGTGTGACTGTGGCTCAGCTGAGCTGTGCCTCAGCTGAGCCCTCCCCAGCACAGGATGTCCCTCAGTGACTGCTGAGACAGCAACCCCTGTCACATCAGATAGGACAGGAGGACTCTCAGCATGTCCCACCCTTAAGCCCAATACTTGCTACTAATAGTGGAGTATTTCTCTTAAAACCACGGCAAATAATAGCAGTTCCATATTCATTGATAGTTGATCTCTGCAGTAAGAGCAGCAGCAATTCGATCTCGGTGTGGTGTGAGCGTGTGATCGAGTCTCAGTTGTGGTGTGTGAGCTGTGCCAGAGCCCACCATATTGTGCTGGGGCTGCTTTTGTGTAGCTGCAGGAGAGCAGATGATACTTGATCTGATCCTGAGTCTGCCAGGACAAAATTACCCTATCAAAATATTTTGAACAAATTTGAAGAAGCAGTGTGAAGTTGCACCAGTTCTGCACTTGGTGGTGTGTGGCTTCAGCTCTTTCAGTTGATTACTGGAAGCTGCAAAACTGTCTTTATATTCTTTGAGGGACTGCTTAATTCTTTAGAAAAGCAGACTCTCTGATGCTGAGTTTCATGTGTAAAAATGCAGGATATGATGTTTTCATTGTAGAACTGGAACAGAAGAGAACACACTTGATCTAGCTAAGCTACATTTTCATACAAGAAAAAAAATATCAAATGAGGTCTTCCCACTAGATATAGGTCCAAAGTGAGAAGTTCAGCTTTGAAACCTAGACCTCATTTCTTAAATGACAAGGCTTTCAGAACTGTATCAGATCTCCCAGAGATTAGGGAGAAATTTAGATTTAGTCTTGGGTCTATCTCCTTGTAGAGAGTTCAGGGAAAAGAACCAAATTAGTATTTCCTTCTTTGTCTGCTGTTTCTTCTTTTTGCTTTTATGCTTCAGTAAGGGCCACAGAATGAGAATGTGGAAGCATGGAAGTATGCCTGCAACCCATGAATACAGTGTCCTCACCTGGGATTTCCAGACCTAAGAGAAATTCTGATTTCTTTTGTCTGACGCTTCAAACCCAAAAAACTTTTGTTTAATTTTAAAACATTTCAATGGAGAATGGGAAATCATGTTGGATTTCAGATCTGGCATTCCTGAGAAACTCAGGGACAGATCACACCCAGGTAGAACAGGAAATTAGGGTAAGTGAAATATCTTCAGAACACATCTCTTTTAACAGCCCAAGTCATTAAAGGGATTTATTATTTTCTAAACATACACACTAAATTACTTCATTCCGTTCTTTTGGTGTTTGTTTTATAAGAAAGCTCTTCTTAAGAGATTGAAATGTCCATATAATCAGTTTCTGGAGGGGACATAGCTGCCAAGCCCACTTTCTCTTAGCTGCTGCTCATTTGTTTCCACTTTTTCCTCTTCTCCATCTTGTTTATTTAAATACTTTAATGAACTTGGTTTTAGGATCTACATATTTCCATGTGTGGCAGCAAGACAGAATTACTTCTCAGGTCATGCACTAAAGAGTCTGGACCACTGGGTATGGTGGTTAATGTCTCTGAAATCTAATCCCACTTTTGTTCTGTCAAGTCTTGCATGGCTGACAGCAACTCAGCAGTGACGAAAGGTCAATGTGGAAGTCAAAGACTTAAAAAGTCTAAGTCTCATTTGTCTTGAGGCCATGGAAGTCTTAATACTTAAAAATGAGAAGGCTTATTTAAAAAACCTGCTTTACAAAACGTCCATATTCATTCCCCTGTAAAAATACAATTCTGGTTTAAAACTGAAATAAATTAAAAGGGCTCATGAGATAAGTTACAACTGACAGCCAAAATTTTTGTCACTGTGGGCAGACACACTGCCTTCTAGTATAATATTCAATGGAATTAGGTTAGTGCTCAGTTGTCTACCCATGGTTTGAGGCAAAGTCCTTGGCTCTGGGTAATGTACACATTGTACAGCACTACTGGTGGTCTCTGTGCTTATTTTGCACTAGAGAAATAAACTTGCTGTATCTTGCCTGTTCTGAACCGCATTGACAGGAAATTACAGCTCTCTTAGTTGTGGGATCCATTTTGTCAGTGAGTGTGTTTGAGGTGGAGTGGAGGCTCTTCTCATTCCCATCCATTTTGCCCATTTGCTTGAGGAAAAACTTTTAGGTCAGAAAAACCTGAAAAAGAATATCCTGGGACAGCTATGTGCAAAAAACAGCTGTAAGAGACCCATAAATATCTTCATGATTCACCTCCCTACAAAACTTAGGGCAATATTAGCTGTTTCAGGAGAAAACCTGAAACTAAACAATGTCCTACTTTGCACCAGTCGGTATTAAGGGAATTTTGGTAGGGTTTGGACTTCATTCTTTAATCCTGATGATTTGTGTAAGTGCTATGGAGATCCACAGATCTGAGGAGATACAAAAAGGGATGCACATGTTCCTTCTGCTGATGACCCTGGAAGCTGTGTAGACACCCCAGGACAGGCACTGCACAGTGGTTGCTCCTGTAAGGTCTTTCATAACAGGTTTATTTTCTCTGAAGTATATGGAAGTTGCCTTTAATTCCCAAGATCTCTTACAAGAGGCTTTGTATGTGCACTCAGGCTTTTGGCAGAGCAATATACTTCTAACTAACTGGAAATAAACAAATAGATAAAATAAATGGTCTTGTATTTTCCTGTTACCCACAGAATAATTATTGCGCAGACTGCCCAGACAAAACATATCCTTTATCATTTTTTTTTCCACTTCTATTTCTTTGACATTATATTTTGAACCATGATGAAGACAAATAATAGAATTTTACAAAGTGAAACTGCTGCACTAGAATCAAGATAATGCCACAGTGCATTTCAGTCATTTGTTCAGAAAAAATATTTTTTTCCCTCCTCTTGTGGATGTTTAATTTGGAAATTATTTAATTTAATTATTATAAATGCTCCTGTTAAATAAAGAAAATCACCATGGTCCAAACAAATCATGACAGTATTACAGCTTCTTAATTAGAACAAATCACTCGTCTCAATCAAAAATGAATGTGGGTAACAAGAATCAAACAAGTTTTTATTCCTCACTCATCTTTACATTTAGGAACACATCTGGTCTAGTTTAAATGCACTTTCTGTGGTAACAAGAGTAAAATCTTGTCACTAAGGTCTTCAAGTTCCCAGCCTGTCTTTTGCACTGAGCAAGCTGCGATCCTGTAATGAACTTCATGGGAGAAGGGTCCTACAGAGCAAGGGGCAGATCTGCACAGGATGGGCACCAGGATATTGCCAAAACAAGAACATGCTGTGTCCACTATACCACTGTGCAATGAGGAGACCCTGCAGCTCCTGCCCCCTGCGCAGGGTCAAGAGTTGGGCTCTGTGATCTTGATGGGTCCCTTCCAACTCAGCGTGTTCTATGATTCTGCCATTGATTCTATGATTCCCTTCCATACCTTGCTAGATTGGGCCTCAGGTGCTACAAGACCATGTACAAAGTAATCTGCTTTCAACCAGTTTAATGCAGAAGAGCCTTATGGATTTCCAGGAGAGCACCTGAAGAAGATAGGATTTTTTTTTTTTTTTTTTTAATAGAGGAGTGAGGCATAAGACTAGAAAGAAAATTAAAGCCTCAGAAAGACTCTTTTAACAGATAAGAGTTTAAGGTGGTGAAGAGATGAAACATAATTGTATTAATAGGGATTTGGAGGCATCTGACACCTGTGGACAATAAAGTGTTCTCCTGGAAGAGCAAGACAAATCTGCAGTGAAGAAAACACAGGAAAACAACATGACATGGTGTGAAGTGTATTTTCTAAGGAGAATAAGACTATTACACTATAACAAAATACATCTGTGCCTCCTATAAAAAAGAAAGAACGTGAAAAACTGAGGTAAAAGAGGCAGAGGTGTTCTACCTGAGAATGAATAGCAACACGTGATGAGGGTACATTTTCAGGAGGAAGAAAAGGTAGAAACAACAAGAACAAACCAAAATCAGGTAGTCAAAGCTGACTAAATGTAAATTAAAGACAAAAGGAATCCAAACCAAACATGCCACTTTTTTGGCTGGGAAACTATCCGACAAAAGGCTTGTGTGTAGGAATAGCAAGGCTTGAAAGTTTGAGGATAGAGAGATAAATAGATAAATGTGTTCTTACATAGTTAGAGAGACAAGTAGGCAGATGGAAGGCCTCTGTTCTTTTATTTTCAATCACTAGCAATACTGCTTCAATGGAGAGCTTATGGAGTCACTTTTTGCATGGGAAACTATATGCATGTGAAATGGAACAGATTAATTTAGATAAAAAGACATGCAAGATGTTTATTTAACTAAAATAGATGAAATGTGTCATTTAATTCCTTCTGCTACTACTGAAACACATGGACTTTCCTGAATAAAACTTCACAAAAACCTTCCCTTGGGGTAATCTAGGTCAGCTATAAGTCCTCATATAAATACACAAATGTTTACCGCAAATCATTTCCCGCAAATATTTCAAACTAAATGGTTCTTCCACTAGAAACACCCATTCATCTATTCCTAGTTTGATCCCAAACTTCAGTAATGAAGACTTTATGGATGAAAGCAAGACTTGATTAGTTAAATAGGAAAGAGGTACTGTATCTATATCATATTCTGAGTAACTAGAAAAAAATATTCTGTATAATATAAACAACAGGCAGGAAATATGCAGGACCACACACGAATAAATTAACAGAATAATCCTTAATACTCTACGTGATATACTGTTGTTCCAGGCCACACAGCTTGATCACTTGACCTTTATAGATGGCTGTGATCATCCAAAATAGCCAGGACTGACTACCCAGAGGCCTGAGTGCAACCAAGGAGGGAGGGTGAAAACAAAGCTACGTAAAGAATGCTGGTCCTGAAATATTACATTACTCGTTTGGGGTTTGCATGTGCTCTTACAGCCAAACTTAAATTGAGAGTCAAAGCTATAGGCTCTATCCACTTGAGAATGAAGATTGCATTGCATCTTTCAGTGTTTCATTACTTTTTACGAACAGGTGAAAATTTGGAAGTCATCAGATACTGAGAAAAAAACCATCCAAATGTAAAATGAGAACTTACAAAAATTAAGGTAAGGTCTTACATTTCCCTGTATATGAAATTCCCATGGAAAATAGGCTTTTAAAAAACTGTATTGTAACTAGCAAAAGTGCTACATATCTACTGCATATGTAATTGTTATATTGATGATCAAAGTTTATCTTTCCCTGAGGATGAGGAGGCTTTTAGGAAGCTTTGACAAGTACAGGACATTACGTGGACCTCATTTGACTTAGCAAAGATTATGCATATGTTTATAGCTCTATTTACATTTTGTTGCAGAGCTCTACGGTGTCTATAAATTCCAAATGCTCAGTGACAAAGCCAAAAACTGTATGCACTACCTTCTTTATCCAGACAATTTCTATCTGTACTTTTTAGGCAACTGAGGATAATATATATCAGATTTTATGGCAGCAAAAGTTTTTTTTTTTCTTGTAGGCTGACATACACTGGAGGTTATAATTTGATCCAGAACTGGAAATCATAAGCTCTGTTAAAATCTTTAATTAATTCTTTTCTTACTGGAATGCCTGGATCTTATTTTAAACAATTTCCTTTCTGATATATTCTAGCAAAAAAAAAAAATTAATCTTCTTTCAATTTTTGACTCAGTCTCTGCCATGAATAGGTTCATTTACCTTAAACACTCAGTGGGCTCATGGTTGAGGAGGGAACCAATTACATTCTGTGCTTTGCTTCTCATGATAGAGGTTGGGAAGGCCACACTCTGACCTCTTACTAAACTCTTAGTTAAAAATGGATGAGTTTTTGGCCAGGACTTTCAGGTCCAAGCTCCTTGTAACATGAAAGGCAGCTGATAGGCAGTTGTATTTGGACCATGTAGTGTGTGCAGCCAAGCCCCCTCCATCTCCCCGAAGTCAGGCTCTGGAAACCTTTTGTAGCAGCTGATCTTAATCTGAAACACTCTCATATTCAGTGGCATTATATGGGAATGTAACACTCAGAGACACTAAGCCCTACACTCACCTTTACAGCCCCTGCATGCTGCAGCACGGAGATTACCCTGGCAAACACCTGAAAAACAGGCAGAAAACTGTAGGATAGACCAGCCTGAAGGCAGTACATCACACCCGTTGGAGATGTTAGACCAGGCTGCACTAAATAAGGAGAGATGGCAGTAAAATCCATGCACTGGCCTGGAAACTGCAGGAGTTCTTTGCCCTTTGTCCACCCTCCATGCTGTTCTTTTTCCTGGTAAGTAATGATACCTGCTTTAACAAATGCCTCAGTCAATTGCCAAAACATCAAGCAGATCAATAGATTGTAACTGCATCTTGCACAGACATGCTCTCAACCATTTGCAATACATTGCTTGAATTGCGTCACAGATAATAATCAGCTGTTAACCATTCATAAACAACATATGAAAATAATATAAAGCATGAGGGATTTTTAATAATAAACATAATATAAAACAGAACAAGATCAAAATGCAGCTGTAGAGATATGTTGTTTTTCCCATTCAGGGTAAGGATACAGAGATATTCCTGAAGATTTCAGAATGCCAACCACCCTAAAATGAACCACCACCAGCAGCAAACTAAGCACCACTGGTTTAGAGGGTTGCTTTGATCCCATCAGTCTCTTTTATTTTGCTGTCCAAGGATTATCCCTCATCCTGAGCTGCATTTGAAGTAATTGGTTGAGGCTTATTGATTTCTTGATATAAATACTTTAACTAAGACACTGTTGATGCCAGCATATCAGTTGTCAGACCCACTTAGATAAAACTCACACACTGTCATAAACTGTGTGTTGAGTCCAGGCTTTGCTTTGGAGCTGTGCTTCGGAGTCAGTGTTGCCATGTACGTGGTGAACCACAAAGCTGAGCTGTATTACTCTTGCCCTATTTTCAGTGTGTGGTTACACAGTGCAGGACACATTGGGGTGGGTCTGTGTGAGGAAGACTGGCAATGTGGAAAGAATGAAAAAACCCATCTTTACCCATGGTTTAGGATGCATTCCAAAACCGTTCCTTGGCATAACATTCTAATCCAGAGGGGTATGGCTACTATCAAGTAAAAAAGAGCATTTAAGAAGTTAGAAACCTTAAATCCAGTGCATTCTGCTCCCTACCCCCAGTCTTTTAGGTCGAGTTATGGGGACTTTTGGCCTTAGGCTAAGGGGTGAGGTTGTCAGAGTAGAGGTACAGCCCAGAGTCCCTGCTGCCTTTGCAGCCCTGGAGCTCAGATTGCCTGTGAGGGAGCAGTCAGGTCTCATACACTGAGCCTTTCCTCAGACCTCCAGGAGGTACAGCACTCCTTCATGGCAAGGTTAATCAGTTTTTCGTCACTCATGAAACCAAGTATTAAAAAAGTTCTTAGTCTAACAAGCTCCCAGTCATATGGATAGAATCACAGTGTCACCGAGGTTGGAAAAGACCTATAAGACCACCAAGTCCAACATTTAACCCAGCACTGACAAGTCCACCACTGGACCATGTCTCTAAGCACCACATCTACAGGGTTTTTGAACACTTCAGGAAGGGTAAATCCACCACTTCCCTGAGCAGTCTGTTCCAATGCCTGACCACCCTTTAAGAAATTTTTCCTAATATCCGATCTAAACCACCTTGCAGAAACTTGAGACCTTTTCCTTTTTTCTCACTATTCACTATGAGATACGTGAGGTCAGGAAGTAAAATAGGGATGCAGCTTCCTCCAGCAGTCTGTGCCAAAGTCAGGCTCTGTATTCAGTTCCTATGTGTGTATGGCTCCCAGCTGTATCCATTGGAGTAAAATCACAAGTGTTACCCAATTTATGGCCTTTTGACTGGGAAAGTAGATAACTGTGAAATATGCCTGTTGTGCCTGGGCTGCTCCCAAAAGTCAGAATTAGATCTGTCCTCTGGTGGCTGCACAGAGTAGAGGACCACAGCTTAGGAGTGATGCCAGCATGTCCCAGGACCACATGCTCCCAAGCATCACAGGTAGCACTGCAGGGGAAGCTGTGCAGTTTGAAACAGCAGCCCCTGAAGGCATGCCCAGAGGCTGACAGCTAGTATTCGGAAGCACAGCTCTTAGGGAGAACCCACAGTTTTGGGGCTGAAGTATGGAGGGAGAAAAGTTTCCTGGGAGCAAAATCTCATTCTGGTTCTGGAAAGCTGTGAATTCTCTAGGGAAGCTACAACTGTTTTGAGGAAACAGGCAGAAAAAAATAATGACACTGATAATAAAAAATTATGGAGTAAGAAAAGAACAGATTATCAGTAGTGAAGAAATCCTTATGAAAGGTCATTTATTAGAGAGAGAGGAAAGAACTGAGATCAGAATCATGATCTTAACAAGATACAGTCCAGGGTGGTACTTCTTAATGGAAAACTTCTGACAGATCACAGGGGGAAACAGCCTGAAAACTCAGCTTTCCAAAGGCCCTCATGTGATTTTGATTTGAGAGTATGAAAAGTGCTGAACCCAAATGGCAGGACATCTGCTCTCTAAAGTTTGAGTGTTTTCAATCTCCAGTCATTTCTCAGTTGCAATGAATTTCTTCATACTTTATAACATTTCTGCTAATCACTTCGCCTCTATTCTCGTATATTCATGTTAATGTGAAGTCTTAGAAAGTAGTTTCTTTCAATACTAGTGTTAATTATTTACTAGATAATTGCAGCTTTTCCACCATCTCATATCCAGGTTTGCAGTGTTGTGAAGCAATGTCTACTGTTAACTTACACACAACATACTTGACATTTCTGTGACAAAATTTGATAGTTCCTTAAATAACATACAGCATAAAAATATCTGCTGAGTGATGACTGGGCAGTTAAATTTTCATTCTGTATTGCAGATCTGAAAGTGATGAAATTAAGTAGGCTTTCACATTAATTTCAGCATTCAGCTTGTGCCCAGTCATATGCACCTGCATTCATTATATGCTGATGCTTTTGATGCTGTAGATGAAATATGCATGCACCAAAATTTGCAACAAAATTGTAAAGCATGCTGCCTGTATGTCCTAGCAGTATCTAGAAGTTACTAGATGCATCTTTTATCAGAAACTTTCTGATGGGCTCAACAGTTTCAGTTTCATTGAATGGTCATAGTTATGAATTTAAGGAAAGAAACACAGCATCAATCTTCACCTTTAGTATGTTCTGATGAGCTTAACACTGAGTAATTGCAGCAGTCCTGTTCATTACAGCCTTGGGCAGTCTGAGACACCAACAGGTGGTTTTGCTCTGGAGACCCTTGGCACTCGTACAGACTCTCTCTTCTGTCCCTGTGCTGTCCCTCCCTGCCTCCCTGCTTTAGTTACTATGGGACCAGATACCTACAGAAATTACAATTAACAAAGGTTTCATTTAACAAGAGAAGCAACCAGTGTGTGTCTGTGAAGCCAGCAGATGGATATTATTTGATTATTTGCACTGGTGATATTGGTGAGTGGAGAAAGTGAGAATATAGGAAAGAGCAGAAGAATCCAGCTCAGTGTATCTGTGGCTGTGTTTGTTCAACAGCCAATGCCTGCCAACTACAAGGGACCATAAATTTTATGAGACAATCTAATTAAGGCCAAGCCTGAATAAAGTCCATGAAAAAACAAAACAAAACAAAAAGACCCTCACACTGCATCTCAACACATCCCCTACTCCTCCAAACAGGGGGAGGGGAAAGCGAACAAAAAAAGAACTGAGTGCTGTGACTGATTCTTAACAATATCTTTCCAGAAGAGTAAAAGCAGCTTTTACAGCAGACATTGTGATTTCCTTGGAAAAATTGCAAGAGTGTGTCTGCCTTGTAGTCAGATACACACAACACCTTGATAGGAAGGAATACACCCAGGACTTGCTTTGTGCCTCAGGGAATTACTATAAAATAAATGAAAAATGGCACTTTTTGACACAGAGTGCTTGCAAACACCCATCAGAAATTGCACAGTAGCAATGATGGGATGGTGTAGCTCAGACAATTTTTTTGCACTGTCTCAGTTCATGGTTTTTATATGTTGTCAACTTACTTATTCTTAAGTATAATATTATATTTTTGCTGCCTAAAAATTTCAAACAGAAATTTAAAGAAAACACAAGGCTGTATTTATCAGATTTCTTGTATCAACCACAATCAAAGTGTTTGGCCTATTTTACTCTAAACCATCAACATATAAGAAAGCATCTGTTTACCAGCTGGCTTGGTAGCTGCCCAAACCAATCAGAATGACCTCAGATGGAACAGGCTGACCTCCATCAAGTTGAATAATCGATTTCTCCCGTGCATACATATTCTGCAGTGGTTTTGAACTACAGCCTAGAAACCGGTCTTCTGCCTTCTGCACGGTATTTGTTCCCTTCATTATTTAGGAATGTTGCTACTTTTCTTACTTTCTAAACTTACATTTTTAGGCATAAAATAAATGGTCAATTTTCTTATTAGGAAAGTTATGTTCCTATAAAATGTTCTTCTGTGTAGGGGAAAAAATAGCATCTAACTTTATCCTTTAGTTACTATTGCTACAGTATAGAGATCTTTTAATTATAGTAATAAAGATGATATTAGGCAAGGTAAAGAGAAGCTTTCACAGCATCTGCCTTGAGATTTATCACAGTTGTGTTTTGTTCTGTCAAACCGTTCTTCGAGTAGGAAGACAGGTTCACATTCCAGGTGTGTGTTATTTCCTCTGACAGAGAAAAGAATGGAAATTAAAACAGGACAATGTTCACCTTTGTGCTAACATATAAATCCTTACTTACATATGCAGTGATACTAAATGGGAAAGCAGTGACTATTAAATTTAGAGTTTTAAATATGTCTAAGACTCTAACATCAGCTGCTATTCAGGCACCTTCTGCATAGTGGCTGCTTCTAGATGCTGATCCAATTACTCATAGTTGTGAAAACTTTTATTCTTAAAGACAAGTTAGCACAGGGTCCTTTATCCTGACAATGCTGTCCAAATACATTATTAGGTTCTGGGGGCTGATCCAGTTATGAGTAACCTCATAACTCCCCTCTCTCTTACCACTGCACATGTGATTGAATGTTTTGCAATGGTAAATGACCTCAAAAGTTACAGAGTCACAATTTCCATCCATACATGTGAAGCATATATGAAGTTAGAAAATTTCAGATTTGCCTTCCAGTTCCATTAAACACTTGTCTTAATGGAAAATAATGGAAAAACTGATTGCAAAAAAAAAAAAAGCTGCAAGAGAATATTTTCAACCCATTTTAGACAGACAATTCTTATTATGCAAAGTGTAAAAGAGAGAAGAGGTCCAGAGTGTGCTTGTTTCAGTAACCACCATCATGTGCTTACATTGCTGCAATAAGTAAGACTGGCATATTCAAACCACTTGGGCTTGGTTTGAGATGTTGTTTTTGTTTTGGTTTGGTTTGCATTTTTATTTTATTTTTATTTTCAGTTTTTCAGTTTTGGTGGTCTTTTTCATGGAAAATTTGAAAGAAAGAGGCGAGGGAAAGAACAAAGGAAGGAAGATGAGAGAATGAAGAGAAAAGCAAGGGGAGAGAGGGAAGTAGAGAGAAAAAAAAAAGGAGAGAAAGAAAGGGAAGGCAAAACGTCTTTCAAGGAATATGTCTTCTTTCAAGCAATGCCTACTTTTATTAACTGGAAACATGCTACAACAGTTAAAAAGATCCTGCAATAGGAGATTCAAAAAAGATAACTAACTCAAAATGCTGGAAATGAAAACCAGAAGAAAGTTCAGTATTAAAACCTTTGTTGGCTTTAGCTGGCCATGAAGTGATCTCTTATGTGTGTTCTTTCAGCTAATCCTGACTCCCCAAAGATTCAGGAGGCTTTGCTGGATAGAGGTTCAGCCACTCAGTGACTTAATGCTGAATCCTGCAGTATGCAGTCATGGTTAGAAAATCTCCACTGGTGGAAATTGCTTCTAAACAAGGGCAGCTCCTTTTTTATTTATTGTTTGAATCTAATCATATGGTTTCCTGCCTTGCACATCTGGTCTTAGATAGATCTGGAAATGTTAGCTTTTTACATTGTTAACCCCACCCTGAAGTGTTGTAAGGACTTGATCCAAATCCCAGTCAGCGTCTTTTCTACTGACTAAAGTGGAACTGGATCAGTCCCCCACTGAATTACTGCCTCCAGTGAATTGGAGGTTAAGAAGAAAAGATTTGAGGAAAAAATCTGTGCTTTCTTGTGCAGGTAAGAAACCAGGCATTCTTAACTGAAGATTATTTTTGTGTCACGGAAATCTTCATTTGTCCCTCGATGTTTGTTAACTTATCTCTGTCTACTGAGGCTCTCAGTTTCTGCTAAAATATGATTAACCTATGATATAAACAACAGACTCGATGCTTTTATTATGTGTCATTCTGTATTCAACTTGTTTGTCTCATACACAGATTTATCTTCTCAATGTATTCCCCTTTAAAAGACTCCCAAACCCCATCATAGTTAAGTAAAGTGAGTTTAGGAAAGGCAAAAAAAATAAGAATCATGTTTCCTGATGCTCCCAATTGTATCACATGACCATAAAAATGCATTATTTATTCAGGATACATTTAGATTGAAAACCTAAGTCAGTTATGTTCACTCAGAAGAAGAGTGAGAATTTGTGGGAGTGCCACAGTTTCTATATGTGCCCCTATCATGACATCACTTTTTACAAGCAGTAGTCTGATTTTAGGAACAAGCAGATCAGCATGAGCAGCATCCCACTAGAAAAGGACTTGGGTTTGGTTGGTTTCTGGGTAGTTTCTGTTCCTAAGGCAAGTATTCAAGGTTGAGGGAATGAACCGGGAGAGAAAGCACTAAATCCCCCTGGAATTTTTCGCATGAAAGAGTACATGCATGCAATGTGTCTAAATGAATGAATATCAGCATAGAGTTAAAGCCAACAAGCAAGGGGTTAACACTGTTCCCAAGTCACCTAAATAGGAAAAAAAAAAAAAGAAAAAAAGTCTAATTTTCTTGTGCAATAATTGATTCTGTTTTAAAGTTAAATTCTATGTGTTTATATTACAGAGACAGCATATGTCCCATTTGTAAACCATTCAGCATGGTAGTATCTGGTACTACGGAACAAAAATCATTTTCATGTTTACCTGGGCTGGGGTTCAAAAAGACACAAACTTTGGCTTTGAGGGTCTTTCTGTAAGATCCAAAACTCTGTGATCACATGCCACAAAGAACTGATCCAGTATAAACCCATTTTGCTGGTTCAGATTTGTTCAAAACATTTTGAAGGATTAACCAGGGAGCTGTGTGCTGGACCAGAGAGCATCTGTTCTTGTACAGCCAGCAAAAATCTGCCATAAAAGTACAAAATGCCAGCTAATGCAGTTCTAGCTGGTTTGGCTTGCACATATTCTGAGTTGCATTTGTGTGTGGAGTGCACTGGAATTGCCCCACAGTGCAACCAGGGATTGTGGGACTGCAATAGTGAACAGGCTGTTCACTATCAAGGCACAGCTATCTTTGAATAGTTTTGCTTCTCCACCACCACCAAGAAGTATTTCCATTTTTCACTTGCCCAGTAAACATTCCATGATGACAAAGTGTATCAGAAGTGGGACAGTCTGTTCACAAAGGCCTTTGACCAAAAAGATACAGTGAGGCAAGTAACAGTGACTTTTGAGATATGTGACTTTATACATTTGCTTATTTTCATCTTCAAGACTGACCTGACCTTGACAACTGAACTCTGCATATTTTAAATAATTAATATACTTTTTTATCCCAGTCCGTATTATAAAAAAATTTAGTTCACATCATTTGCCACATATTCATTCGCCCTCCTGTTATCTCTGGCTGGAACTAAGAGTTACGGATTTCTTCTACATAAAGATCAGAAATATGGGATACTTTCCAAAACTCACTTAAATCATTGAACATCTTCCTACTGACGTCAGTGGGCCTATAGACTCTGGCAACTACTGAACAGAGCAGTGGACCTTACACCTTCCACACACAGACCTCAAATAAAAGGACTGTGAGCAAGTGTGAGCTCAATGAGCTGTGTCTGTGAGGGTGAAATTAGTTTAGTTGCATGATATTTGTTTGCTTGTTTTCCTGATTTTTTTTAATTAAAAAAAAAAGTTCTGCTTTAAACTCCTTCTTGGGTGCCAAGAAAGAACATTCAGCTGTTTTTATAACAGCACTCAAGACTTCACAGAAACTACTGACTCACTTTCGTACCAGTAAAATGTTTTTAAATATTGCACCAGGGGCTAAGCAGGAAAAATGTGTTGTAGTTCTGGTGATTCAACCAAGGATTTCATAGCTACACATCATTAACACTATAAAATGATCTGTTTCATTTAGTTTTTCATTCCTATTTCTCTCATATCTCCTTTGTCAGATCTCCAGAGAATTTTCTTTCTATTCCCTGTACTATTAAAGCTGAAACAGAATAATTTTACAATCATTATTTATTCACCTGAATGCAAGTTTTAGGTCTTAGAAAAGTGAAAAAGCTGAAGTGAGCTTTTTTTTTTGTTCATGCTTATCTCCATCTATTCTATGGCAAATTTTTCACAGGTATTTCAAAAGCAAAGAATAAAAATTCCTGTGTTAAAAAGAAGGTGACTGCTATGAAGGAAAACTAAGAAATGTTGAAGGAACACAGTAATATTTTAAGAAATGTATAAAATAGATTGAAAATCACATGGTTTTTTTAGGATGCCAAAAATTTATTTCACCTCTCAAGTCTTGATATCTTACTGGATTTATTTTATTCTTACTATTCATACATATGTAATGAAGTAGTCTTGTGTTACAGAAATGATCATGGCAGCTCTCAAACAAGGAGTGATCTACACAAGACACTGTTTCTAAAAAACAAAAGAGTTGTCATTTATTAACTGAGGAAGACCCTTGCTCTCATATGATGCTACTACTTTGGGACAAGCTGATACTGTTCTGGGATGCACAGTGTGGTGCTCTGTGCCTTCTGACCTACTGACTCGATTTGCTTGGGTGCCCATGGAGCACACTACATGTGTTCACAGCAGAAATTACAAGTTATATTTGCAGGCAAACTGAGGTTCTTCAATAGGTTTTATCTAGGAAAAAAAGCAAAATCCATTTGTGGTACACAGAGCCCTCATGTAAATAATTGCCCTGATTCTCTATCAAGATAATTAGTTTTCCATGTTATTTTTCATGTTTATGTCACACAGATTCCTATTTCCTTGACTGTTTTCATATTCTGTTATAGTTTTCCCTCTACCATTTCAGCTGTGTTATTCTACAAGGAAATTCATGTAAACTGAATAATTCCAAGTGATTCCTGTAGGTTCACAGCTCTACTGGTGATGTCAAAACCTGTACTCTCTTGAATGTCTAAGACAATTTGTACAACGCCTCTACCTTTGCAAAGAAAATCGTTTTACTATTGTAATGTGATCTACTGTTGTCTCCTCTCTGAATATTCGTCCAGTTAAGCAATGATCTTAAGGCAACAATCCCCTCTGTGTGTGGAAGACGCTCTGAACAGGAGTTACAGGACAGTCCTATAACAAATCCATCCAGTATGGACAAATCTCACCAAGAGTAGTTTCCAAAAGCCTGACACATAACCAGTTTTACAGTTTGGGAACTGAGCACTTTCTTCCAAGAGACTATTGGAGCTCTTGCTTACCTAGGTGGAATTTGCCTGTCTCTCTTGCTCATTTTAGGTAAATAGAAATCCATTTAATAATCTCTGTTTATTGTTTCATGTTGGCTTTGAAGGCTGAATCAATGAAAGCCCCTTTCTTTCCAACCTCAAGATGCTTTTTCCAATTTTCATATCACACCTTTCCAGTTGATCCAGCCAATGCCACTGCTTGCATGGCTGTGCTACAAATAGGATTAGTTGAATTATCAAGGTTAAAAATAACTTCAGCCTCAATTGTATTAAACTTTTTTTTGCTGCTAAAGCCAGCCCATTTTGAATGTAGGACTTTTGTGAGCAATGGCTTGACCTTTGTGCTTTTTATGTGAAGTCCAGCATGTGTCTGAAGGACTTTTTTCAGATATTCTGAAAATGTCTGAAGGACATTTCCTCAGATTCTTGGGAAGAAAAACAAAAACGTTGTGGAAGAATAATTTGGTTTACATTGCTCTCAATGATGACATCAGAGTCAGTAGAATCATGATAAATAAACATCTGTCCATGGCCCTTCTTGAAAGGGTTGTTCATTGTCTGAAAGCTCTCCGTAAATCACAATCAGAAAGAGGACGATTAGTGAGTAGATTGCAAACCAAATATGCAGGGTAGGATGCCTTTCAATATATGCCAGAGTGAACATGCCCTTTAGGGGACACATAGTGCTGAAGCTTCAATCACAGCACGTGGTACACCGGGGCTGGTAACCGGCACGGCTGAGACTGCACACGCCGAGAAGGGAGAGCACAGGCCTGCTCCCAGCACCTAGGACATCAGGAGCATCATAATCACAGAGATGGTATACTGTTGAATAGGCTTTTGAAAAGATTAAAGCTGAAAAATCGGTGCTAGAATTCCTTATGCCCTTCTACACTGGCTGACAAATGGAGAGCAACGGGTCCTGATCACTGTGTTCCTTGAGTCCGCAATCTGCTGCCTGGATTCTGCCATATGACTGATTCTGTGCATGTTACATGCAGCACCTGCTGCTCTCTGCAGTACTTCGGGGAAAGCCAGAAAAACTGAATACACATTTTTTCCTCATGACTTCATATTAACTAAAAGCCTGTGACATACAAAACTTGATGCTGTTACAAGCTCTGCTTCTGAGTAATAACCTCTCCCTCTCTCAAGGGGGAAAAAAGTTTGAGCTTGAAACCAGGGCTACAACTACCTCCTAATCTGATATTTTATCACTGACCCATGCAAAAAATGATGCTTGTTTGCAATATATCAGAATTGTCAAATTAATGCACGGGGGTTTTTTTAATAACAGCAATTAGAAGTTGCTCAACACTTAGGTTAGGATCTGGAAATAGTGGCTGGAAATACTCCTTGTAAGAGCAAACATTTTGACAATCCCTAAGTGTCTTGCAGATAATAAATATGTTAAATTTTTATTTTGTTTATACTGACAAAAATTGATAGTAACAGGAAATGGATAATGTAATAAACCATGTCTTTGTTATATAGACAAGAAAGACTATTATATTTTTTATTATCTGGCCTTTCAAAGACTTGACTAGTACTGTTTGCAATCAGAATCATGTCTCATCAGCATTTTTGCAGTCAGATTAGAAAAGCTGTGATGCCCAAGTTGTAAGACCGCAAATCAGCATGGATAAGCATTCTAGTGCAAAGACCAGCTACAGTAGTAAAGTTTTCCTAAGAAAAAAACATACTCACAAAGCTTGTGTAGACTTTTATTTTTCTTCCTTTTTCTTATATGTACATAAAAACTAGTTTTCAGTAACAGTGGTTAAACCAACAATCAACAACCCTAAGCTCCTATGATCTCCTGGATAAAGAGACAAAAGATTTCATTCCACTTCTGTCCCTTGCTGGCCCAAGAGTAGGCTGATCCTGCTGATCTCTGCAGCTCTGTAGATAGAGTTTTATATACATGCTCCCAAATCTTGGGGTCATAGAGTTCCAAATGAGTGTATGAGTATGATGGGGGAGAAAGGCAGATTTAACCATCCAGGCTCTACAAGTTCAGTGTGAGAACTGGATATAAGATCACGCAATAAATCCACTAAGTTGGGAACTAGAAAAAAAAATGGATTTGCCTTTTTGACAAAGATGAAGAGTGACTAATTTATAGCTATGAGAAATTATGAAAGCCCTGTTGTCCTTAAACAAAACTCAACACAGTAAACAACCTTCTGAAAAAAATTTTTAATACCAAGAAGATGGGTTGGATAATCCATCGTGTTTTTCTATAAACTTGTAGGACTGTGGAAGAGCCATTGTATAATATGAGGCCAAAGGCTCATTTAATATACAGTGGACACTTACAAAGATATAAGAAGAGCATTCAGGTAACATTGCTCCATTGCACTGCCATGGACTGTACCTTCATGTTTAGTTAACAGGAATACCAAAGAATCACAGAATAAGCTGTTTTAGAAGGGACCCACAAGATCATCAAGACCGACTTCAAGCCCTGCACAGCACCATCCCTGAGAATCCCACCCTGTGCCTGAGAGCATTGTCCAAATGCATCTGGAATTTTGTCAGGCTGGTGCTGTGACCACTTCCCCAGGGAGACTGTTCCAGAGTTGTCTGAGTGAAGAACCTTTTGCTAATATCCAACTTACACCTTGCCTGCTAACATTAAATTATTGAATAAATAGGAAAGTAGCTCTTGTGGATTGAACCTGCATTAGCTTTCATAAATTAAGCCACTGACCCAGCTATAGGTTGAGTCCATCTATTCCATGAGAAGTTTTGCTGTCAGTGAGGCCAGAACACAGCTGGCTCAGAGGCATGATGTCTAGCTAACTGCAGCAGCCCATCCCCACCCCTCCTTTGGGGCCAGGAGCTGGAGGTCTTCCACTGCCAGAGTCTCAGTAAAGCTGTTTCTACTGGGTAGTTGCAGGTAGGCCACTTCTGCTGCAGCAGGTAACCTGCACTCAGCACCATCAAAATGAGCCTGCACCCCTTCAGTCTGCACTGGTAACACAATCTCCTCTTGCAGCAGAAAGAGTAACAAGTCTTGAATTGGAATTAACAGCATGGTCCACAGCATAAATTGCAACACTTGGCACCAAGAGATTACAACCAACTGCATAAAAAAATGCAAGAAAGGGCACAACAAATGTTTAGGCACCACTGTGTAGTTCCTCAGGATAACAAATTCGGTGGCCTGAATGTCCTGCCTATCAGCTTCTCCCTCTCTTTCAATTCTGCACAGCATTTCTAATTGGGCTCCACTACATCTCTGTGTGCACCACAATCATCATTAAAAAATCAGCATTTCTCAGCAACGGCACCCAAGAGTATCTGATACATCATCTTCCTGTCTCTCATAATTGCTGAATCACTGCACTAAAGTTTTTTTATGGCAGCTACTACAATTTCAGCTCTACCCTTGATGTGGTTTAAAAGGCCTAGCAAAGACAGATATTTTATGTGTTTAGCATATTTCTAATTTACCGAGCTAATATTAAATTTAATTTATATGAGAGATTAATGAATTATTGCATACAAGAGACTAATAAAATCTCCTTGGTTTTTTTTCTAAATTACAGCATTTGCTTCATAATAAGTTTTAATGGAAGCAGATGACACTAGATAAAAACGCGTTTCTATGCATGCAGATATCCAGCACCTTCCTTTGGAGTGCTGCTCCTCCCTGAACTGGCCATGATGCAGATTCTATGTGCCTTCCACAAAAATGCTTGTCTCCTACAGGATTCAGCATACAGTTTCATGCTCAGGAATTTTCATGTTTGAAAAGAGAGTTCTTCTAACACAGAGTTAATGACTTGGAGTGAATTATCACACCCAAAACTACACTCAAAGATTATGTTTACTGAAAGATACTGTCATCTGTTTCCATTAAAACTTATTTTGGAGTAAATACTGGTAGGGAATTAAAGTACAAGCACAGTTTTCAAAAAAAATCAGTATTTTAATGATAAATTTTAACTTCAAAATATTTAGGGAAGTACAGTATGATTAGAAAACTTTTTCTTTCTAGACCCTCCTGTCCTTGTCTGGTTATACAGTTCACAGAATCAATAACCAATCTTTTTTCAAAAAGTTTTTAATATATAGGCTGTGGGTTTGTAAGAATCGGCTACTTTAAAAAAAAAAGAAGATGAAATCTGCAAGACATCCTTTGTCCACCTCTGTGTAATAAGCAAGACTTAGCCCTTCATGTGGTATAAACAGCAGGAAAAGGAAAAAACCCCATGAAAGTTCTATGAAATCTACATAGAAAGTCCTACATGTGCAGGAAAAGGCCTCACAAATTGATGCAGATGCCTCGGGACTGAATGATTAACTGCAGAATCACATTCAAAAATAAATTACAGGCCATAGATACAGGCCTAAAAAGGCCTGCTCTGCAGGGAAATAATTTTCTCTGTTCATTGTCACTTTATATTACCCATCCATCATTTGGTCACTAGTTTCAGCTATTCACTTGTTGCCAAGTCTATTTTCAAGTTTCCACATTCCTTCTGTGTCATTGCATCTTCCTTTTCTCTTGGAACACTCTCGTGCTGCGTCTGCTGACTCTCCAGGCCCCAGGGTCAAATGTAAACTGTGTTTGGGGTCTTGAGGGAGTGTGTTGCTTTCTTGGGGCTTTTTCAAGCCATATTTTTTGTCCTTTGTGCTTGCACAGCTGCTCCATTACTTCACCCAAGCAAAGCTGGTGTATCAAACAAGAGTCTGAAGTATATGTGCATCCCCTATGGCCTTTGGGTGGGATGACACTAACTACTGTCACCTTCTTAGGGTGCTAATTAATCCCTGTATATTGGCTTATAGTAGGATACAAGTGTTGATCCTTTCTTTCTTTTTTTTTTTTTTCCCCCAGATGAAAAGGGAATAATTTCTGTCTTACACTTTCTGGGAATTTCTGGCCAAAATCCTGTTCCAGCTTACTGTCATGTATCTGGAATTTTTCCACCACGTTGAAACAAAATGTAACTTTCTGCTCTGCTCTCTTCAGGAAGCTCCTTTGAAAAACCCTGTGCAACGTTATTGCATTGGTGGGGGTACCATTAAATAGTTGGGACAGCATTTTCTCTGAGACTAATTTCTGTTGTGCTACCTGCAGTGCAAGCACAATGTAAAGTTACTTTTTAAAGGAAACATCAAGAACTGAACTTACATCTACTACCTGACCATACCCATTTCACAGAGTTTTTCAAGGTATTTTTTCTTTTGAAACTGGAGAATAAGCAGCACCCTTTCTTTTCACTGAGTGCTTCTTTGACTGTTTCTGTGCTCTTTATTCTGCTTTTTCACAGTTTGGTATCCTAAGAAAACAGGTATAGCCCTGCCCAAAAGTGCTCCTTCTTTTTTCTATTCAAGGAAGAAATGAATCCCAAACTTTCCCTTGTTTGCCAAAATATACTTACACATAGATACAACACATTTTCTCCTCTCTTCTGCAGCAGTTGGGTGGAGAGGCTTTTCTAATTTTTTTTTTTTTAATCACATTTCAATTTATTTCTGAGCCCACTTCCTGTTGCCTTTTTATAAGATATGCATTTGGCAATTGTGTTGTGACATTTTGTTATTATTAGCATTTGGGGGAAAAGAAACAAGATTCAAGTACATCCCTCAATGAAACTTCAGCAATGATGATGTTCTCATTAGTGCTTTCACTGACATCAGTCACATAAAATTTTAACTGTGAGATACTGTCCCAGCTCAGTGTTTCTTAGCAGCATTGGCAAAAATGTACAACTGTCCCACAGGATTTTGTTTTAATCCCTTTGATATTACCATCGACATTGCAGCTTGATGAAATGACCAAAAGAAGGTGTTAGCTGCAGCAAGAAGCAGCTGAGATGGTGTTGTCTGTGCGCGTGGCTAAGCTCCATGCTCCTTCTTGCTAGAGCTGAAGGGCCACAACCAAACCTCCTGTGATCACAGAGCCATGGACACCATCCCAGCTCAGCTGCAGTGCTCAGGAAAAAGGTGCTGAAAGGAAAGCAGCTTGTTTTGACTTAACCCAAAACTTTTCCTTATAACTGGAATATTCCCAGACAGCCTCTTCTCCCAGAAACCAGGGAAGCATAAACCCTTGCTCTTCCCACCTCTACTTGTCTAAGGAACTGACTGCTTTCTGCCTGCCTGAAGGCTGCCCAAGAAATACATAACTGTTAGAATATGAATCCACAAAAACCAGCAAACTTAGCTGGATCTGATTTTGTGATATTTAAAAATTTCCTTAAAATAAAGAAAAGGGATATTGCTTCCTGTTAACCACACTGTTGATTTTTTTTTTTTCCTGCACCTATAAACAAGTTGCCTTAATTTCCCTGTTACCAGCCTTCATGCTTTTGCTCCACAACTTGTCTCAGTTTTGGCCACAGCTGTCTCTAGTCTCTGCTAGATTATTAGCTAAATACTAAACTAACTGATTTTAGTAAAATAACTCACTCTGTTTTCACCAGTAATTGACCCAAAACTACCAAACAAGAAATCTCATGGCTTGGGCTCATTCTGTCAGTTGCCCTTGCTACCACTGTCTTGTTCTTCACTTCACTTTTCAGTTTTGTTTGTCTTTCTTGATGGGCTACTTGTTTCCAGACATTTTTTTTTGTCTTCTTCACTCACCACCTTTTCCCCTCTACCTGTCACTACTTCTGTGTTCAGAGCATTGCAACCATTTATTTCAATTTCTAACCATAATAAAACCCGTCAATTCAAATCAATCTGGATGATTTTAAACAAGTGCACCATACAGTGACAGATAACATTAATTAAGTCATTAAGCTATGCTAGAAATACTAGCCAAGGAAATTAAGCTGCTATGGCTTCTACGTCCCTAAATATCAAAGGTGCTTTTTTTTTTTTTTTTTTTTTCTTTTTTGTCGTGTTTTTGGTTGTTTGGATATTTTATTACAGAGAGGTTATTAAATATAAAATACTCATTTATTTGTCATGCTCTACGACTTAAGTCATTGTACAAAGGCACTTCAGCTGTTTGATATCTTCCATCCATCATTTGGACAGTGAGAAATAACCCCTCAACCCCTAAAGTGGTTGCTCCACGCAACAGGAATTCACAATGCAGGGAATGTTCATTGTATCAACTGGCCCTGATCTGGTTTACAATATGTCAACACTTTCTGCTGTGTTTATCAAGTGCATGTCAGAAGCAATTGAGGTTCAACAAAAGGGAAGAGGAATATGCAAGTTTTTACAGCTGATTTATTAAATCATACGATCCAGGAAAAAGAAAAAATACTAAAAAAAAAAAATTTAAAATCAGTCCAAACAGCTGAGTTTTACTTCAGCTGACTTGACCTTAACTGACCTTAGAGGAGAGAACTTTTTATCTGTATTCCCTTCTCCCTAACTGCACTAAGTGCAACCACACTCCTCAACCACACTAATTGAGGTAAATGTGAGGTTTAAGTAGAGCTTTAGTAATCCCCTGTAGCTTGAATAAAGGTAATTTTTGTTCTGACAGTCAAATTAAGAAAGTTCTGATTCAAGCAGTGAGTTCTCAAGGTCCATTCTTTCAAATGTGAAGAAACGCAAATGTCAGGATAGGCTGAATTGGAAATTTGTGGCCTAAATAAATTCAGCCCTGAGCTTACAGCACTTATTTTAATGCCCAAATATAAGGTCAGTCATAAGAAAAGACATGATGAGCGTAAGCTTGAAAGAAACAGAGGAGTGACACAAAATTAATTTCAGAATTTACTTTCTGTCTTTCATTTTTGCCATAATTTTCTTTCCAAATTTCTTTGTGCATATAACCTGAATTCCTCTATTGTCCTCTTCTGATCTCTATTTCTCTGTATAGATGAAGGAGACACATAAAGTGATTTAAATGTGTTCTTTTCTTTATTTTTGCCATGCTGGTCTGAATTTGGATTGACATTTCATCATCACTCTTTATTGGTTTTTCTTACAAACTGTGAAAACAATTTTTTCTCTGTATTTCTGGTATAAATCCTGGAAATTATGTATGTAAACATGATTTTGCAAGACAATTTATATTAGAAATATTTCTGAGGCAAACTGAAGAAAAATAACAGAGCAGAGGAGAGTATGTTTTTGAAACATGGACCACTGAAACAACACAGAGAAGGAACAGAGGGGCAGTGAAAGCAGAGTCAGTGAAAGCAGATAGCATGCAGTCTGCAGGCCAAAATCATGATTTGTTAACCTATAACTCAGAAGGAAGACAAAGAAAGGAACTATGGTTTATGACTAGCAGTCAAGAGGTAACTGAGTATGTGCTTATGCAATAAATTCTGTATTAATTCTCTGTAGGTAGAAGACTTTTTTATCCTTTATTTTCCCTTCCAGCAGGAAAATTGGATAAGCACAAGCAGATCAATGCTGGTGAGCCTATTACTTCTTCTTTATGTATATAAAGCTGCTGTTCTGATCTTCATAGTTGTATTTACTGTCTAGTAGAACAGGATCCATATGCAGAGAAACAACACTTTCTCATATGTACATCACTGGCAAACCACCTATGGATGTTTCCAACGTAAATAAGTAAAATATTATATTAGAGATGCATTTGGTTTTAGTTTCTCTGAAAAGCACCTGAAGATTAAAGTTCAAATCACGTTGTCAGTTTTCTATGTGTTAGCTTACTACAAACAATATTTTCAAATACTTCTGCAATGAAAAAAACACCCTGGAGATGAGAGGTCCTGTAGGAGCTGCCACAGCAGAAAGCACAATGAAATTAATCAGCTGCAGGCTAAGGAGTGGAAAGTTAAAACACAACATTTTTTGAAAAGTAGGTTAAGATATCAAAATTTGATTGGAACAGTATACGAATGTATCATATGAATTAGTTCCACTACCTGGGAAAATGTCCAAAGGCTTCTTATCAGGAAAGCAAATACTTTCATGAACCAACCCACACTTCAGGGAAAATGTAACTCAAACAGAGATTATCTGCCTAAACACCATGCCTAGAGCTCCTTGAATCCTCTCTGTTAAAAGGTATTTTCCTGTGGCATTTATCCATCTCTGAAAAATCAATATTGCAACCAGGTCATATACTACAAAGGGTAAAAATAATGGCTTTTACCTAAATCTTCACCAGCCAAAAACCAGCACAACCTATTTTCTGATTAAATCAGAGCAGCTTAGCTAGTAAGGGAGCAAGAATCAATGATCACCTTAACCACACATCCCTCAAATGAGGCATTAAAAAAGCACCAAAAAGAAGCTTCATTAAAAGTAGCCTGTTATCTGCAAAAAATATATATATAATAGAATCAGTAAAGTAATTAAATTTTCACTAGAGACAGAGCAAAAATGTTAATGCCCAGTATGTTCAAAAAATTCCATTCGTCTTTGTCTGGTTTATAATTTGCTATTTGAATATTATATTTAATATAGCACTGACAATACCCATTCTATGTTTGAGATCATTCAAGACATTTTTCTTATGTCTCAACTCTTTGAGACCACCCATTACATCAGGATGACACCTCTGGTTCCATTTCTTAGAAAAGATTTCTAATTTTTCCTGACTCTGAAAAACAGGGAAATAAAAAATAAAATTTAAAACTTATAAACCAATAGAAGCATTTCAGAATATTTTTGTTGTTGTTGTTGCTTTTAGCATGCATTTATTGACTACTGGGCCAATCTTACGATTTTAGAAGAACTTGTTTTTTCATCAGCATGGACTTGGGTCAATCTGTCTGAATCTCACTGCAGGGTTGTGGTCTAGGGTTTGTCTATGGAGACCAGGCACAGCAGAGAGAGACAGAGAGGCAGAGTAGAACACCTACTCCTCATTAACCCCCACTTAGACACTTCCTGGATCTGTGATAAAGCTGTCGTATTTTGGAGTAGTTTACTACACTCAGATGACCATTACAAGGAAACCTATAAACATGTCTTTTCCAAGACTGTGAGATGGAGCTTTCTCAAATCCCTTGCCCTCAGTCACAATCCAGTTTTCTGGGCATGATATAAGCTAAAAGAATTAATTTAGATTATGATCATTTGTTTGAATAAAAGTTGTTGGTTTTTTTTTTTTTTCTGGCCAGTAAACAACCAAAGGAATTAACAATCACATTTTTCATTACTTTAATTCTTCACTATAGTCATATTTTATATGAAATCTGTTTCTAATTCATTCTTGGGGATCTGGGAGACATACTGAATAGTGCTAAAGAAAATGATTTTTAAATAAGCATTCTCATTCTTTCAAGCAAATTCAGTGATCATAGAAAAATAAACAAACCGATACAGCGGGCAACCAAAATACTGCTGCTGAAGCTGTTTTGGTTTTTTTTAAACAATTCTGGGCTTTTTTGTCTTGAGAATTCTTTTTCCAATATTATTGACTACATTTTTGGTACTGTAAAAGAATAATATTAAATATTTTTATTTTAAATGACTATATGAATATTGTGCAGGTTTTGTCACAGAAGGAAGCACATATCCATGGGCCAGGAGCATTACAGTAGAATCATTAAGGTGCCACAGAAGCAAAACATGTGAGTCATTCTAAATACTCTCCCAACTCATCCCAACTCTCCCACCATCACCTGCCTGTTTGAGGAGTCAGAGACAGCCAGGCATGATGCTCTCCTCATCTGAGGAAATATCCCACTGCTGAAATTTGGCTTGAGCAGTTTCTGGCCCCTGCTTGGATGGGCTTGAATCAGACCAAAGATCCAACTGCTGCTATCACAGGGCTGCCTCACATCCTTCCACTTACAGAGCAAATTTAATCAGCTTATTCCAGGTCACAAGCAGAAATGCAGACTTGTTCTTGAAGATAGTGTCCACCTGTTGCAAAATCAAAGAAGAGGGTGTTTGACCTTAATTCATTTAGGTGCTCCCTACTGAACTGTATCAGGCTGTGCTCACTGTCCAGTGCTCATTTCAAGCGCATATTTTGCTTTCTACAGGGTGTATTACATTATAGCTATTACAGCTGTTCAATATTTTCTTACTGGTTACTATAATGCAAGAAAATATTTTCACTGAAAATTCATCTTTGCCTTTTAAAAATGTTTTAAGCAAGAAAACAATGTGGTAGTTTAAGGATAAAAATACTTTTCATTTCTAGTTCAACCTTCCTTCCTTCCTTCCTTCCTTCCTTCCTTCCTTCCTTCCTTCCTTCCTTCCTTCCTTCCTTCCTTCCTTCCTTCCTTCCTTCCTTCCTTCCCTTTAATAAAAATTTCTTTTTGTTTTGTTGTTAAAACCCAGCTATTACAACCGGTAACTTTTCCTTTCCCTAATCAATTAACCTTTGAAGTCCCTATAGAGAGACTGTTACGGGTCCTTTCCCTACTGAACTGCCTACTTGCTGCTGCCTCCTGTGCACCTGTGATGCCATAAATTAGTCACAGATGGCCTGCTAGGATATAATCACTGCCATTTGTCATGAAGTCGATAGCTGTATCACTTTCTCTTGCTCTGCAGAATCTACTTCTTGACAGGTCAAAATTTCTACCTCTGTAAGTTCTATTAGGAAAAGAAAGAGAAAAGTTCAAAGGTCAAGCCTGCCAGGACTCTAACCTCTTGAAAAGGAGTAGCAAATCTCATATTAGATGCCCAGAAACTCTCTGTGCTGAGTGTAGAGACTTTGATGCCAAAACAGTGAACCCTGTGAGACTTGCAACCTAACTTTGTTCTCTAATTACCCAGAGCAAGTAAAACACAAAAGATGAGTATTTTTTACATCCCAGAGCCATAATGAGGAGTCTGCTCCTGCACTCTCCCTTCTGGCAGGTTTGATTTTTATTTTCTTCTCCCTGAAATACTGGCCTGGGACCATGTCAAGAGAAAAGGATTTCCTTGCCTTTGTAATAATCTATTAGTTATGGTGTTTCCCCAAGAAGTCAATAAGATAGGTAGTGTGTTCTTTTTCCTTCTCTTACTAACACCCAGGAACATCTCTTAGCTGTTCCAGGAGGACTTATTTGATTTTCCAGGAAAGGGCCACAAGCAACCACCCATCCCCTGTGGTGCTGGTGGGTGCTGTCATGTGGGAAACAGCTCAAGACAAAGTGGTGAAAAGGCAGCCTGATGGCACAGCTGGTGGTGGGGGTGTGACCTTGGGAGATCCAGCCCTTGGCACTGTTTTCCCTGTCTGATCCCTCTGCCATTTGGGTCAGGCAATTACTGGCCTGTGGAGCAGGAAAGGAAGGAACTGAAACCTGAGAGCAGATCTTAAAAAGTCTTAGTGTGAAACAAGCTTTGTCTCTCTATCCTGAGACACCGCAAGTCCTGTACAGACTTTCAAATAGGTTTCCTGGCTGCAGCTGTTCTTTGTTCCTGGACCTACTTGCAGGTGTTTCTTTTCCACAGTAAACCTATTTTTTGTATCAGCCTAACTGTAATATCAGTTTTAAAACTAGATAAATTCTTCAGTCTTGTAGTTTGCTTTTACATAAATTTCCTTAGAAAAAGAAACATTTTGTAAATAGCAATTAACCAAGGGTGTTTTGCCCACTTTAATAATTTTCATTGAAGAAGAGAAGTAGCAAACAATCAGGTTTTCAAATTAAGCTTTAACAGTAGTAAGACAAAGCTTGGAACCTGAAACCAAAGACAAGTCTTTCAGGAGTGTGAGTTAACTTTTGGATGCTCACCTTGGAATATTTCCTAGGGAGGAATGTCTGAAAATCATAAACCTTTAAAATCTGAGCCTGTATGCCCTAGCTTTCAGACTTCAACTGCTAGATTGTGCTTCTGCTATCACCTTTGCCTCTCAGTCTTGAATCTTGCACATTTTAGAAAAAAAAGAGAAAGATTCATCTTATGAGTCCAGTCAAATTAACTGCATCCAAATAAAGCAGTACTTGATCTAAAACCAGCACTTGACTTAAAACCAGCAAAAAATTTACATAAAAATATTTGGGGATTTGATTATATCACCCTTTGTCCTTACAAAGTTTATAATTAATGTAAAACAATAGATAGCAGTTGGTGCTTGTTTATAGGGCAGCCTGTTCTGTGGGTGGTACTGTGTGTTGTGTAGCTGAAGAATAGTCACTTCATTATTCTCCTACAGTAACCTCTACTGAAATATTTCTGGGTTTTTTAAGATAAATTTTCATTTATTGTAAATGTTTTACTTTGCTACAGTTATACTTTGTACAAACAGACCATTTCCCTACACTGAAGGAAGGAAGCCAGATTCCTGCACACTGTATCAGTGTCCAAACCACCCTCAAGTAACAAAATCATTATGTTACACATTTCTGTGTTCTACTGACTATCTAAATCCTCTATACAAAGAAGAGAAAAACTCTGTCAGCTACACTGCTGCATATACTGTAACATGGTAAATAGATAGCTTCCTGAGGAAACACAACCTATCTATCCATGGAAATATTTTCAGACAAATTTAGGAAGAATGTGATTGTTTTGAAGTCTGACTTAAAGAATAAAGAAGATTTTCTTCTTTTCCTAGCCCTTTCCCTTTCCTTCTCTCCATCTTTTACTACATGAAACTTTTGAAAATGTTAGTTTGTAAATAGGACCAATAAAATTTATATCATATTTTACAGTAACTTCAGGGCAACAAAATTCATACAACTTAAGAATAATTTTATTGCAATCGACATGGAATTGTTAAGGTTAGAAAAGACCTTTAAGATCTTCAAGTCAGTCAGTTAACCCAGCACTACCAAGTCACCACTAAATCATGTCCCTAAGTGCCCCATCTTCACATCTTTTAAATATCTCCAGGGTAGATGACTCAACCACTTTCCTGGGTAGCCTGTGCCTGTACTTGACAAACCTTTGGGTGAATTTTTTTTCCTAATATCCAGTCTAAACCTCCCCTGGTGCAACTTGAGGTCATTTCTTCTTTGTGCCTATGCTTGTTACTTGAAAGAAGAGACAGACCCTCACCTTACTATAACTTCCTTTCAGGTACTTGTAGAGAGTTATAGTTTGTTGGCAATAAATGTAAATTCTGTTGCAGCACATTGACACAGCATCAGCCCAGTGTTGTCCTCCTCTTTGATTCTACCTTCATTTTGCATGTAGAAAAATTCTTGCCTATTACTTATTGTAGCTTTTTTTCCTTAGGAGTTTATTGGCTTGTACTGAGAGCCACAACTTCAAACAAAATAGAGATGATTTATTTTGGTGAGGTTCCAAGTAGGTGAATTTAATTGTCATATTTTCGGTCAACATAAACTAAAGCAGAACAGAGAGAAATCTGAGCATATTTAATCACACAGCGCTGTCGTGCTGCTGAGGAAAGTCATAAACAGTTGACTCCAAGCTGGGAACATCATGCCAAACATTTGTATCTGGAACAGGACTGTACGTTCCACCAGTGTGCTGCAACAGGGAAAGCCTTACACAGGGAGTTCAGTACATGTAGAAAAATTTTTTCAAAAATAAAAGAGGTCAGGACCGGGGGGGGGGGGGGGGGGGTGGAATGGCCCTGGAGGGTGTTGTGCATCCAGAAAATAAGAAAATATTATGTTTCTTAATATGGGACGAAACTGAATAAAATTATTTGCTATATAATCCATTCAGAAGAGAAGAAAGTCAAAGAATTCCTGAGGGATATATATATTTTTTTTTCAATCAGACTCAAAATAAGTAAATTTGAGTGACAGACAACTGAATCCGCTACAATTAGCATATGTCTTCCTTGCTGGCAACAAGATCAAACTGAGGACTGTATGAGCACTGCATGCCCATCATGTTACTAAAAGTTTTGCTAAGCATAGGAAGGAAATTATACTGCTTTGATGTTACTTTTGGCTTCCAGTCCCAGGATTTGGATGAAAAAAAGACTGCAATAATATTTTAACCTGCTTATAGGGATTCAAACCCATCTCTCTCAGCAGAGTGCCCTAATCACTCTGTGGTTTAGGGAAGGAAGCACACTCCACATGCCTACTGCTGAAGTTGCTCCAGGATTCACTGGTGGAGAGAGAAGAGCGAGGAGAGGCAGATGGAAAACAGATTGTATTCCTGTGGTAAGGCATTAACCTTGGAGAAACACAGACCCTCTGCTAATGTTTGTGCTATCAGGGTGTGGGTGGAATGCATGTCTCCTTCCAGGCTGCAGTCCCAACATCTGGGATCCCAGCCCAGGTCAGCTCAGTACCATAACTAGGAAAGTTTTGTACTGAGTTAAACTACCAAGTTCCGCACCTTAAACACTGAGTACAGTCACAATTTCTCTCAAGCTGTCTGGCTTTAACTACATTTTGACCTTTCACTTTCAGCAGGTAAGATGAAGTCTGTTCTAAACATCGCCTTTCCCATATGAACTGTCAGAGGATTGGTGTTGAGCAGACAGAGAAGCCTGGATCTGGATCTTCCAGGGATGAAGCAGGAGTGCAGCTCTGCACTAAACACATTTCTGCTTAAGAACAAGTTCTGGGTCATTATCCTGATATCTCTAATTCTCCCCATGCTGTGTCTGGAGAGACAGTGGATTTCATTCAGGATTTTGGCTTGCTTAGGGGCCAGGCTCACACTCTTCAGGGCACCATTCTGCCTTCTGCATAGACGCCTGCATGTGCACTCTAAGCCTCATGCTTTAATCCATCACTTATGCAGTACTTACATATAATTCCCGATTAAACAGTTCCTGTGCCATGAATTTAATTTTTCTTAGCCTTAAGATCTTCATGAATTCATCTGTACTCCTAAATTTCCCCTTATTTCTAGCTCTACAACGTGACTTTCCTTCTCTTGTGCTGCTTCTGCAGCTATTCTGGTCTTTGGCCAACTCTTAGTCAAATATGTTCAAATTAATGCAGGTGGCTTAAAATCTATTTAAGTTAGTAAATGAATGAAATGTAAATCAAAATCAACAGACACTTCCCCTTAGCATACTGTATGTTTTCTGTTATCAGGCTGTTTAAATTATAAAATGTCTGGTCTATGTCTTCTTCTATTTCTTCAGCAGCACTTAGTACAAGTAAACAGGGGCATTCAGCAAAATCTAATACAAACAGAGCACTCCTTGATTTACTCCAAAACTACATATTAGAATTAAGACAAGTCTATATTTTCTTAAATCTCTGTTTTGACTAGTAAGCAATGACTCTACAGGCCAAATTCCCCTTCCTTCAATTAGAGCTGCATATTGTTTTTTCATTCAAACGACCACACACAAATTGCTCTGGTCTAATGCCCAGATAGTACACAGATTTCTTGTAGAAATTCATTTAAGAAAGTTGAATTCTGTATTTTATATCTTGCTTATTATTCGAGAAATTAGCTGTGCCTTTTATCTATGTAAAATGCGTTTTTCCAAGGGTGTATTGTTGTTCCAAACTTCTGCATTAAAAACAATCTTTCTTTTGTTTTTGTTCCCCTTAAGGGCTATTTAATATAATCGTATCCTTTCAACAATTTAGATTGGGTTTTTTGGTTGTTTGATTATTTTTTCACCAAAACTCCGTTCTCTTCTGAGACCAAACCTCTGGATAGATGAAAATCATCATTTATCAACATGAACAGAAACAGAAAACATAAAACTAATGTCAAATCGGATACCTTTTGTGATAATTTCAAATTTTCTCAGTCAGAAAACTGCCTGTTAAATACCTGACAGTACAGTCAAAATCTGATTTAGTTTAACTTCAGCCAATCTGTTTCATTTGAATTGAAAAGTCAAATAGTTTTGCTTTGGAAAAATGGCACCACTTCATAGGAAAAATATAAGTTGATGTACATTAGTGTAAGACTTGGGTTTCTTTGTTTGTTAACATCTGCATATGCTCTAGGACACAACACTTTTAATCCCCAGCACTGGATCTGTTTTGCCCTTATTTGCCTGCATGATGCTGACTGACACCTCACGACTTTTAGCTACACTGTCTCCATTTCCTCCTTAGCTTGATTACTCCATAGCTGGTTCAGCAGCCAACACTGTTAGAATGTCCATTTGACTTACTGAAAATGTAGTGTAAACGGTAATTTACCCATCCAAATAAATGAGAAAAAAATCCTCGCCTTAGAAGTTAGAAGTTAGTAATACATGTCTTCTTGCTGTTATTTGATTTACATCTTGCTAGTTTAGAGAAATCCTGTATCTCTCACATATAACTCTAAAAACTGGGGATGTTGCCTAGGGTTTGCAGAGTAAACAATTCTCAATCTATTCAGTGTTTTTTGCCTGCTGTACACACCCTGTAACTTAACTATATCCCAAACATGCTGCAGTCATTTAAAGAATATGTGTCTCGGCTTTCATTCAACAACATTTTGAGCTTGAAAATCTGTAAATCTGAATCAGAATCATTTCAACCTATTTTACTGAGGTCAAAGGGAAGACAGAAAAGTGACAATTATCTAATGTTACCCTTCCTGACCTCAGCAGGGTCTGTGGGAGTTTTCCACTGAGTTCATGAAGTCAAAATTTTGGCCTGGGTCAGTTCCAACCTTTGAAGAGAAGAGGGTGAATAGCACCTGCAATCTCTTTCATATGATTATTAGGATGTGGGGAAAACAAATATTTCTTCCCAAAATAAAAGCTCTGGCTTTTATATATATATATATAATCTCTGGCATCTTTTTTGAGACACCCTTACGATTCAGATAGAAAAAGAAATCTGAATTACCCCAAAGACAATGAAAGGAAATAGAATCTGAAAAAGTGATTTAAGTCTAGTGTGTTTTACTTCACATGTCATATAAAACTCAACCACAGTGAGAAATGTCTGTCAGCTTCCAATGGAATTATGACCAACCAAAACAAAGTCAGAGCAGAGTACCTTCCCTGCAAGATTTTATGTATCTTTCTTCTTCCTGAAAAATTTGCCATGATGTAGGCAACATAAATTATGTAAATGTGCCAATAAAACTCATTGAAATTCGTGGCTGTGGTTTCATACCCACGGGGTATGAGCACATACTGTTATGAGCAAGAGCAAATTTTAGAGGATGAATTGCAAAATAAAATTCCACTGAATTTCTAAAATACTTACTCCTCCCCTTCTTCTTACTTCTTCCCACTTACTTCTCTGCCCTTCTTCTCTCTTTCCATACCACAAGACAAATGAAAGGGGTTTGTTATCTTCCCCTTCTGCTCCACAGGAACCAACTGCCTTTATATTCCACTGAATTAAATAATTAAATAAATCCCAGAGCAATCATTCTGAACCTTTTTTTTATTCTCCCAGTAACAGCATCTTCTCTCATTAAAAAAAATATCTCTGCCTGCACACCTTGCACTGATTTGTAGCATGATTTCAGTATATTCAACGGCAACTTATTTCACATGAGTATTAGCACTTGAGTTTACATTTGTAAGTTAGGTAGTTTAAATCTGAAAGTATTCCTCCCTGTTTAAGTATTTTATTACTGCTCTCTTTTCTTCTCTCCAAGAAAACTTGGCTTAATAAAAATTATTTTATAACATGACTGTATTCCAGCTACTGTGAAAGCAATTATTTGCAAATTACTGAAACATCACAGTTGCCTTTGTAGAGTTTCACCCTTCTGATCATGCTGGAATGAGGACACCCAAAGCAAATCTCTGTATGTTCTGACCACTTGACTATATGACACCATTTTTATTTGCACAGGCTAATACAGAAGACTTATTGCATTAGTTTGTGAAATTATTTTAAAACAACAACCAAAGGCTACTAAAGTAGTCTGATTTTACCTGTAAGGAAAATAACTAATCATCAGATATAGGGTTAAATTCTAAAGTTGACAGAGTTAAACTGCAGTTGTTGGCATACCTCCACAGGTTTGCAGGAAAGGACCTAAAGTGCCCAATTCGATACCTAAGACAGTTTTAGGAGGTCTGCTCTCAGTGCAGTCCCATAACACGATAAATTCATATTGCAGCCCTGCACTTCATTCTCATCAAACATTTTCCAATTAATCTTCCACATTTCCTCCCCATCCCCACAGCATCCTGGACTATGGCGTTCTTGCTTAAAATCCAACTGCAGTTCCCGGCCAAGAAAAAGAAATATCCAAATTTGTATGTCCATGAGGAAATAAAGTTTATTATGAGTGCCCCCAAATACATTTCAGCATAAACCATTGCTTTCACCTTGTTTCACTGTGATATTGACCTTCCCCCAACTATTTGCATAGCAGCAATGTAGTAAGTAAATTAATTTTAAAAAGTGAGAAACCTGATTTCAATTCCAGCCTGAGGGCATTCAAACCTATCCTTATATTTTCTGAAAAGTGTTCTAACAGACCTGCTGTTAAGAATATTTGAGCTTTGGTGGTTATAGAAAATAAGTATATAGAAATTTTAAGAAGAAAGCTCTTCTGACTCTTCGAAGCTGGGGCACTACACAACCAGTGATGCAGAACCAAGGGATCCAGAAGAATGACTGGCAATTGCCCTGCAAGAAAAGAAATATATGGTCCCCTACCTGATCGTCAAACTATTTCTATTCTTTTTCCTATAGCTTTTTAAATAAAACACACTTAACATGTAGGATCTGATGTTTGAGCTAAAAAGGTAAGGGAAAATTCATAAAAAATTGTGTTCTTAGTGCATCATGTTGGGTAGCTGAGGATGATGTCTTCAGAGATTCCTTAGTCTCAGCCACATTGGTTATTCTTAATTTCCTTGCTGGTTTACAACCTAGGTGCCTAGTTTCAAGAATTGTAGCTATTGGTTGTGTTATTTTGGCAATTACTCTAGACCTTGATCTCAATGTTTAGTACTGAATTTATTTTAAAAGCATATCTTTCAACACTCTGTGATAGTTTATAGCTACAGCTCTGGTAAATAGCAAGCGATTTCTAATGCCTTGCATTCTTTTTGGAATAAAGCAGCCTTTTCTTCTTGCAGGGGATGAAGACAGATTGCCCTTCCCTAGTTCTTTTAAATGATGCATATGCCTCATTTTAATAATTTGTTTATATCTCAGTGACTTGTAATAAATGGTGGCATTGAAATCTTTGTGGACTGAGAGTTTTTCCTGGACAGAGGTGGAAGATGGACAATAAGGATTTGCTGTTTTGAAGCTGTTGTGTATGGTACAGCCTCTAGATTTGCCAAGCTATTGAATAAAAAAGCTACATGTACTAGTTAACATGATATATGCCAGGTACCAGAGTTATAAGGCATTAGGTCAGATATAAACATAGGAGTCAAACAGCAGAGCATTGTTCAGAAATAAATTGAGCTGTCTGTCCCTCTTTGGGAGGGAACACATTGCCTTAATAAAATACTCAATAGATTTTTCAATTACTCCATAAGAAAATGAACAGCAAGAGAATGAAGCCTTTCACAAAAAGTTAAGTTTCTGGTACAAGCTGCAGTTTAACCAGCAATTGATACAGATATGTACCACACATACTAATCATTAATATAAAAATAAACAGAATTTGTGAAAAACCTCTTTGGGAAAACACATTGCCACTGATAGTTAATTTCAAAGGAATCTAATAGAACTGACCATGCACTAGTACAAAATTTTGGCAGTAATTATGTCTATTTGACAATTTCTACAAATATTCTCAAGTTTAATTACACTAGAAATAATGTTAAAAATAATAATGATAACAACAACAATAACATTAATTAGAATAACAGTTATAATATTAATATTATTATAATTACTATTAATAATAGTAGTAATAACAACTACTGCCTCGAATTCAGAAAATAAATCTCAGCTGCCTTAAATGACAACTTAATTTCTATAAAATTCTCTGACCTTTTATAGTTACTACATTTGGTCTACATTATCCAGTACTGACACAGGAACAAAATGTTGTCAAATAATGAAAACAGCATTATTCTTTAATAATTTCCAAGATGGATTGAGGAAAAATCTTGGAAAGCTTAAGAAAGCCTGTTCTCATTCTATTTGCAGTTCAACTTCTAAATGAAAGTGATTTAAACAAACAGCAACACAAGCCACCAAGACCTTTAGTTTTATGACATCTCAGGTTGAGAATCACAGTGAAATCATAAGTCTATGGCTTTGGAAAGTTATTATCAGAAGCTTACTGGTGCTGAACAAAAAAAAAAACGTTGGGGATAGTCCAAACCAGTACAGTTGTAATGCTTGAACTAAAAAAAAGTCATGATTCTGAAGCCAAAATTTGACAGTCATAACAATGTATTTTATTTCTAATGCACTCCGGAAAATAACAAACACATAAGAATTTAGCGACATCAATTTAGCACTATCAAGTTCAAGCACCAAATATTTCAAATCAGTGGAATATACTAACTGTGTATAATTCTGAAGTCAACTATACTGATGAACTATGAGCAATTTTTAATAATGTGGGTGGATCTGTTAAAAATTAAGCAAAGCCAAACCATTGAAAATTTATATTATTTCTCAGCTTATTTCAAAAAGGTAGTATGTTCTGATATATACAAGAACAAATCTAAAAAATATGTGCCGCAATAACAAAAATTTACTGCGTCCTTTCTCGTTGATTAATTCTGACTACTTTATTCTAATTATAATAATTGTTTAGAGCAGCTGTTCTTGCCTTCCACCTCAGTCTGAAGGCAAATGTTTAAGTAAATTCAACAGGTCTATTCTATGTGAAGGTCCAAAATTGGAGCTCACTGAAAATTTTCAAAACTTTCATCTCTCTGAGCTTTACAGCATAAACAACCGCTACAGAAAAACTAAGAAACAGACCAAGGGCACCAAATCCAGTCTACCATTGCCACGTGGAACTGAATCATATAATCTCTTCAGGAATTTCATCCATCATGATCCTAAAAATACTTACAGTCTCAATATTTTTATGTACTGGATGCACCAAAACATCTTTACATGAATAGAAACATTTTGCTTTTTTAAAATTCATTTACAGTTTACAGACATTTATTTTTGCATGCAGATTATCCTTGTAGTTAAGTAACTTTTATTTACTTCTAGTAATCCCGATAGTTTGGATTTATATATGTATAAAAATGTATTTGTATAAATGTGTGTGTGTATCCTCAAACAGGTATACATGCACATGTATATGCACACAGCCACACACATCCACACCCACCATTCACATACCCATCCCTGGAAGTGCTCAAGGCCAGGCTGGATGGGGCTCTGAGCCACCTGGTCTAGGGAATGGTGTCTCTGTCCATGGTGCAGGGCTGGAACGAGATGGTCTTTAAGGTCCCTTCCAAACCAAACCCTTTTATGATTCTATGATACACATACATGCACATATATACACATGTCTATATATACACACGTATATATTTGGAACTATTTTTACATATATAGTGAATCATAGAATTGCTTAGGTTGGACTCTAAGATCATTGAGTCCAAGAGATTGTTTTATGCAACAGTATTGGCACTTTGTGCATAAGCATGTGTATATGTTTATGGTTGAGCTTGATGGTCTTAGAGGTCTTTTCCAACCTAAATATTTCTGTGACTCTGTAATATTTAAATATTCTGCTGTTGATCAGGAAAACGTGTTTTCTGTGAAGGACAAAATAAAAGACATAGAAAGATTTCTTTTCTTCCATTAGCACACATTACAAAGAAGCGAATCTTTTTACAAATACAAACTTCGGCTTGAAAGCTGAATGCCATTCAAGTTTTGACAAAGTAATCAATCCCCAGAATGGAGATGGAATATTATTTTCTAAGCATACTTTTAAAAAAAACCCAAATACTTTAATTTTCCAATTTATTTAAATTCCCCTTTTCAGTGTTTATCTTTGTCAAGTACCTATACTCTGACCTAGGAAACCTTCTAGATGTGCAGTTTGAACAAAACAAGAAGCTCCAGCAACAAACCTGAAATTTCAAATTCAAACACCACATGGTACAAAAACACTTTCAACAATATTGACAAGAGTTCAGGTCTCCCTTATGTTGTCAAAGACATGGTATGCATGTCCTTTACCTAACACCTTTAAAAAGAGTCTATAGCCAACTTTGTCTACATTCCAGCCATGTGAACCAACCACCTTTCTATGCCTTGAATTGTTACAGCTCGACAGTTGCAGAAGGTATTTCACCTTCTTCTCTTGTCACTTGGAGTGTCCATCCATGCTATTTCCCACTTCTATAGAGAAAAAACCCACAATAGATATTGTTTGTATTGGTACTCCAGAGCTGTTTCTCAAGCTGACAATGAAACCCCGTTCAAAAGGTGTCTGCATGGTTTATGGTAATCCACTGTGGGTGTGAATGACAGAATTCTGCCAAAAAGAATTCTCACTGCGAAACTGCAGTGTCCTTACACAGGGAGGCTGGAAAAGAGCTGTTGTTTTGCTAAAACATCCCATATAACCTTGAAAACATTGAACCCTTGAAGTCTGGTCCAGTCAGGAGGTTCTCCAGTCTGAAGTCATGATTGAGAGAGGTTCAAATGAATTTTCCATTTCATACTGGTATGGATGAAAACACTGTTACTCTTCTGGCATTGCAACAAATATTTATGCAGGATATGTCCTGGCACTTGGTTATTTGGAGGAATTATTCTTTTTAATGGTTCTATTGTTTCCTCTCCTCCGAGCATAACACAGGATTTGCATCGGTCTCCTCCTTCACTGCCAAGTCTATAGGCAGCTTCTGCAATATTGCAAAGAGCGGTGTACAAAGTATTTGTACTGTAAGATGACCCTTTTCTTCCTGGAACAACTGGGGTTTTTTTAGTCCTTTTCACCTTCTTAATCCCTGGTACATAAATACACATTTGAGGTTTGGAAATCCCATATCTGTCTCAAACTCTAGCTGCTCAGACAGAATTTGGAAGATCTTTCAGCTGGCATTCAGTCTGTAGGTTTCTCAAATACTTTCATATTCAGCTCAGCATGAATACACTTTAACATATTTTCATATGTCTTTCATTAATTTCATTGGAAGACAAAAATCTAAGAATTCAGAATTGAGACTCAGTAAGAAAAAATAGAGTCTGTATTACATTGGTTTTATATCCAGCATTCTCTGTATTTGAATCTAAACTGAGAATGATGATCTACCACAGTTTTTAATTATAATAGCAAAATTAGTTTATCCATTCAAAATAATTCCTACACTTAAGGATAAAAAGAAAAATTAGGTTCTGTTTCTTGAATTTTTTGAGTAAATTAGATATTTTTTAATTATACTCAGATCAAAGAAACTGAAAAGCTGGAACTCAGAGTTCAAGGTTACATTATTTGTCCCAGCACTAAAACATTTAACAAAACTCTTGTAGTCCAGATTATGGAGAGTTAGGCCACAAGTGGTATTCCTAGTCTTTACCTGTTTCAGAGATTTAAGAAGCCCCAGGAGTAAAGTATTTTATATTAGACTCTTTGAGATGGAGTATCTCCATCTAACACATGGCTTATTTCAGATTTAATACCACAGTCTTGGAATACCGCTCATCACACGTCAGGGTTTTCAGGAGACAACCTCACAGCTCTATTCTCCATTTTTTGTATGAAGAACAGATATTTCAGACTACTCTGATGTAAAGTATCAAAGGTATGGATTGAACTTTGGAACTGAACTTGAAATATATGGAAATAGTTGATGTAAAGGAGTCCCCAAAATAGTCACTGGAAATCTAACAGCATAATAAACAGATTAATGTAATTTAAATTAACATTCATCTTCTTACTTGGCCAATCTAAACCAAAATTAAATATTTAAAAAATCATGTTTTCTTTATTTTAATGTATCTTTCATTGCTAGACAAAAATTTCAGTATATTTACCATTTCTAAGTCTTGGAAATTACATTATACAGTCCTTTTTTGGGAAATTGCTAAGAGGTTTTTGCAGGCACAAAAGGTCCAGAGAGTCCTTAAAGCACTAAAAGCCATCCTATCTTTGAGATTTTTTTCTGAGAAATTAAAAACCAGAAGTTTTTACTCCTATTAATCATACTGAAAAGAACCTATACCAACTACAAGGAAACACTTTTAATATTTTTTTTCTTTTAAAGAAGGAAGACGCAATCAAATTAAATCCTTTCCCTTTTGGTGTTGCACTTTCTTGCAATCTCCTTTCTATTAAAATTAATGAAGCTTTGCAGCCTTGTGATTTCTAATAACACTTGCAGAGACGTGTATATTCCACAGTCCTGAACTGACTCCCTGTCTGCTTTCCAGTTCCTTCAGAGGGAAGGATCTGGAAAAAACAATTAAGGGTCCTTTTACCAATTATTCCCCTTTCTTGCCTATTTCCAAACCAAACCCACAAAATTTTATAAGAGCTTGGAATGTTTTAATTTCATTTAAAACACATACAATTTTGTCTATTTTCTCCTCTGAAAGATCCATAAGAAAACAATTAGAAAAACAGCCTGAAGACAGACATGGTATTTTTTTTTGGCACAGCTGTAAGCAACAAAGAGCTAAAAATCTCACAGATGCATTGCATGACAAGGTCAGGGACAAGGACAGTGATATTCATCTCACATACCTATGCAGGTATGTAATAGTTTTCTGTGCTCAATATAGTCACTCTTTCTATATAGTCAATACAAATAAACAAGGTGGGTGCAGCTCAGATTAGCTTTCTCCTTTACAAAGTGATTGAGTGTTCCCTAAGTTTCTACTCTTCAAAGATTACAAACAGACCTTAGTTAACTATCTCAGGTGTCAGTTAGGAGGCCGCAGCTGCTACAATAAATCCCATTCAGGCTATCTGCGTTGCTTCCAACATATGTATTGGCTTCTGTATCCCTACAGCGAGACTGAACCTACTAGTGACAGCTTCAAAAACTCCACATTGCTCTGCAATGTGTAACATGTATAAACAATTTCCAGTAAAGATGAATAGTTTAAATCAGCTTCAGTTTGGGTATTCTGTCTCTAAAACATGAAACTGGTTCACGATGATATATTTTCATTGACCTTTGAGAGGTGAGGATGCCACCCACAGCTTTCCTGAGTGATTTTTTAATAGAGTCCAGTTGAACAACAGCTTGCAAGTGCAATTAAGAAAAATTAACAGTAAGTTGCAGCCGACTGTGAGCAAGTAAGAAACTCAAACATTCCAGTTTTAAGGTGGATTAAATCTAAAGAGACCAATGTTTATATTTCTACCCTCCTTCTATAAGGTCTTTCCTTTCAGATGGATTGTGCAATTGTTGCATTTCTGTCAACTGGCAAGTCAACCCTCTCCCTCCTTTAAAATTAAGTCTGAAACAGGATTACTTTTGTTTGTTTAAAGTGGGGTGGGGGATAGGGTAGGAGTCGGGGGTGTGGGCATGGCGGAGTTTGGGCTAAAATAATTATTTCACTTGGATCTCTGTTGCATTTACCAGGGTGTCTCAGATTAATTTTTTTCTTTTGAGTGTTGAGCTACATTTCCTACCTTCCAGGCAAGTGCCACAACTGCTAGATCATAGGTATTCTGTCATTCAGTGTTATGAATGTCTTCTGACACATTTCATCTTGCAAAAATGATGAAATATTTAGAAAGAGAAACCCTTCTGAGGGAATACAGTAATGTTTAAGCCAACAAACAATTCTCCTTGGTTTTGCATTCTGTTCAAAACAAAACAGTTTAAAAATGAGACAGAGGAAGAATCAGCTCAAGAAAGTGAAACACATAAAGGATAAGGGATTATTCTGAAAGGTTGAAAATCCCTGTTCAAATTTCTGTAGGATAGTGGAATTACCTGGGAGTCATGGATGAACGGCTAGTCCAGACTATAAAAGCATGAAATGTGCTGCCTCCAGCACCCCACTTCCAAAGCTGGCCCTGACTTTATCCAGAAGACAATATTTGGTAAACTCAGGGTCTGAATAGCTTTGGGACTTATGGCATCACATTTTTCAAGAAATAAAGCATTTACAGATGCAGATGTGTGTTCACACTTCTACATACAGTTTCCAGCTTTCATTTGACATTCAGTTGCTGAAATGTGCTACTTAGGCAGATGTTTGACATCCAAAGTTTCTCTTGAGACCTATATTTCGTAGGTCTTCAGATCCTGGCTGGGCCAAACGAGATTTCAGAGATCCAGTTCTTCTCAAGTTTAGAGTTCTCTTTCTAAATACAGGTAGCCAGAACAGAGTAACCTGAATTAAAGGTGTATTTTAAAACCTCATATTAAATATATTACTGCTGTACTTAACTGTGCTGGAAGCTTCTGCCAGGCAGTGGTCTCTGGTTCCCCAAGCCAAATGATGCAGCACAGCTTGTGAAGAGGCTAATACTTTCCCTAAAGCACACTGGTGAAACCACAGTACAAAGCACTTGAGGGACACTCATCTTTCTGGCTCCATATGTTCTGTCTGTCCTCCCAACACACATTTATTCTACTTGTGAGTTTTCCAGTAAAGAGTGTGTGAAATATTAGAGCTGTGTTGCTGAAAATGTGCAGGGATGGAGGCTTGGTGGGGTAGTATGGAAAGATAATCTGACATAAAGGGAGTTGAATCTGGTGCTGTTTCTTTTCTACAGTTTATTGGAGCAGCCCTGGAGCATGTTCTTTTCATAATAAAGCAGGAAAATTGACTGCCAGCCTTACAGATTTACCTAATTTTTCATTCAGAATCATAAATTTGATGGAATTACTCTGGATTTGTCTGGTACTGTGGATCAAGTTAGTTCATTCTTAACTTTATTTAGGATAATAGATAGATGACACACAATCTTGGAGTTTTTCAAAGTGACTGCATGACTTCACAAATCTTTTACAAGTTCACATTCTTCCTTACATTACCCCTATATGTCTTTCAAGAAGGTGTCATCTGACTGTTATTTGGCATTCCTGGATGGTCTTGGTATCATTACAGTACAATTAGTTCCCCTTTCTAACAGTATGGTTTTGTCTGACATCAATTGTTTATAGGATTATTAATACCAGAAGGAGGTGGGCTGGATTACAGCATCAAGTACCACAGTGCAGACAACCACCAAAAGCACAACTGTTGACATCTGTACTAAATATCCAAACTGCTGTACATACCCAGGAGAGGCATCCTGAGCAATCTAAAGGACCTTGAATAAATTTGTCCATTTCAACTTATTTCCAGTTAAAGACGAAATCAATGTCAAATGAAATCAAACACAGACAATTCTTCCACTGAGTGAATAAGTGCAAAGGGTCCTTAACTTCTCTTATAGCTATTTTAGAGTAGCTTAATCCACTACTGATTGAAGTTAAGATAACAAGGAAATGAAAGTATGCAAAGAAGGCTTCCCTTCATTTCCATTTTTGCCTCCCCCCTGCCCCCACCTTGTGCAAGAGTGGAATAAAGATGTAGACCCAGATTGGAAGTAGATCCATACACACCCTGTGGAGATTTTGATCTGTCCAGACCCAACCCTTTCCCAATCTCTTGAACTATGAAGATGCAGGAGTTTGTCATTGCAGCTCGGTGATAACTGCAGAGTCTGAGCAGAGCACAGCAGGTTTGGTGCAGAGCTGTGCTAACACAGCTCTCTGACAGATTGGAGCTGGCTCCCATCCACCTACCCTGGAGTACAGACAAAACAAGTTCACATCTATCTGCACGTGTTCATAAAAGCCAACGCACAGCTGCACAGCCCAAAAGAGGAAGGGAGTGGCTCAGGCTAGAGGCTCACCCTGCTTCCTACACATTCACTGCCTAAAAAAGGAAAGGCAGCTCAATATTCCAGAGGTAAAAAAAAAAGCTCTGGCTTGACTTGTTTGATGACACAACATACAGAGAGTTGTGCAAGAAGTTTGCCTTTCGGAGAGGTATGAAGCTGCACTTCCCTGCACAGAGAGCCAGGGCTAAATGGCACAACTAATCCTTCAGGGTATGTACATTAGTCTTTGAGCCTCCATTAGGTCAGCCAGCTGTGAAAAGAAGGAGAAAATGCTTGGTGGGCAGGGGAGAGAAAAGCAAGGCACTGTGCACATATATTTGTCTCCATATTTCTCCCATCTGAACACTACAATTTTATTTCTTTCAAGTAGGAAGGAAAATCTGTTAATTTAGTTTTGTGTGTCTTGTCTTTGTGAATTTGATTTCATTCCCTGTAATGGTAGAATTTACAATAAACAGATTTTATATATAATTTTAATGAATTTCAGGTCACCTTCTTGGTTTCAGCTTTAACTTTTCCAGCCAATTTAAACTAAATTCAAAGAAAAATAATGTTATTGATATTACTAAAAGGAAGACAAACTAAATGGCATCTGTGGAAGAAACATATACTAATTTATTCCTTCTTGGCTTGTTTAAAAGCTGTATGAAATTTAACAAGTGTAAATGAAGTTTTTATTACGATCAGCTGCAGAGGGACAGAAAAAGACTGGAAGAACCTAATTTTCATGAGTCTACAATTCAATGAGACACCGGATAAGTGGACAAGGGAAGAGCAAATGATACCTAGACTTTTATAAGGCCTTTGATAAGGTCCCCCGCAACATTCTTACTTCTATATTGGCAAGATATGGGCCTGATGAATGGAATATTAGATCTATAAGGAATTATTGTGGGGGCAAATTCAAAGAGCTGCAGTCAATGGCTCTGTGTCCAAATGGAGAACAGTAACCAGTGCTGTTCCTTAGTGGTCAACACTATTTAATATGTTCATCAATGATCTACAGAGTGGGATCAAGTGCACCCCCAGCAAGTCTGCAGATGACACCAAGCTGAGTGATGCATTTGTTACTCTTCCATCTGGAGCCTTGACAACCTCAAGAAGCTGGCCCATGCAAACCTCATGAAATTCAACAAGGCCGTGTACAAGGTGCTGCACCTGGTTCAGAGCAATCCCAACTGACAATACAGCTGGGAGATGGATTTGAGAGTATAGATGGGTGAAAAAAATGGATATGAGTCAGCAATGGGCACTTGCAGCTCAGAAAGCCAACCACATCCTGGTCTGCATTAAAAAAAAGATGTCCAGCAGGTCAAGGGAGGTGATTTTTCCCCTCTATTCCGTTCTTGTGAAAGCCCATCTCAAGTGTTGTGTTCAGCTCTGGGGTCCCCAGTACAAGAAACACATGGACTTCTTAGAGCAGGTCCACATGAGAGACACAAAAATATCAGAGGGCTGAAGCACCTCTGTCTTAAAGACAGGTTGAGATAGTTGGGGTTGCTCAAACTGAAGAAGTCACGGGGAGACTTTAGAGCAGCACTTAATATATGAGGGCTTATAAGAAAGATGAAGAAAGTTTTTACCAGGGTCTTTAGTGGCAGAATGAGGCAAAAAAGTTTTAAACCTAAAGAGGGTAGATTTAGGCTGGGCATAAGGAAGAAATTCTTTACTATAAGAGTGGTGAGAAACAGGAATAGGTTGCCCAGAGAAGCTGTTAATGCCCCATCCCCTGGAAGTGTTTAGGGGCAGGTTGGATGGGGCTTTGAGCAGCCTGATGTAGTGAAGGGTGTCCCTGCCCACAGCAGGGGAGCTGGAACTAGATTACGTGTAAGATCTCTTCCGACCCAAACCAGTCTATGATTTTGGTGTAAATGTAGCTCATTGGGGCCTTACTTAATAAGGCAGCTATTGTTCATCAGTGAAGATTTTGATCTCAGGAACAGGCAATTAAAGTCACTGCAATATCTCAGTACAAAAAATTTACTGCAAGAAATGGTCATTTTCGTCTCTATGTCCTTGCATCAATTAAAAGGGTTGTTGTAGGTTCAAAAGTTAGTAATTTGATTTCTTCATAAGATGATAAATTTGTTTAATATAGTGACTTGATGTCAAATAACAAGGGTTATATATTCTCATCCAGTTGAAGGGGTTTGAAGTTGCAATAATTTACAAATAACCTTTCTAAATTTTCTAGAAATTATATCAAGATTTATCACTTATATTTCCAAGCAAAATGGAATTCTTTCCACTGCTGGACATAATTTATTATCCACAGAGATCTGCAAATACTGAGGAAAAATCTTAAAAATAAAAAAATGTGCTTGTACTTCTTGAGGTTTAAAACCTCAAGAACTACCAGAAGTAGGGTAAAAGCAAAAATAACCAATGGAATTTAAAATGTTTTATTGACTTTCCTTATACATCCTTTCTTAGATTTTTATCCTTCAGTTTGTGTGAATGATTATTTTTAATTTCTTTCTTTTATTTTTTCTTTAAATAAAAGGATTTTGGACTCTATTTTATAAGTGTGTTGTCTTACTGATCTCACCAGGTTTGCAAGAATGCATCATTGGAACTATATATAAACTACTCATTGTATAAAGAAACATTTATAAAAGAGAAATCAACACTATTTCTCTTTTGCCACTCCTGGAAGAAAAAACTTAAATATCACCAAAGGCACAGCACATACCTGAAAGACTTCTTTGTCAGAGCACTGACTGTTTCTAAAGGCAGGTTCTTTTAATAAAGAAAAATTAGCAACTCGACATTGTGTGAAAGGGTAATAACAAATTAAAAAAAAAAACCAAATGTAAAAAGTCGTTTTCAAAGACACAAGTTATACAAAGAGCTGCCTGTTATTTCTTGCTGTGTCTGTGATCGTCGAGGCAGTTTTGCTTCTTGTTTTTGGTTAAGATTTCAATCAGCTATTTTTTTATTGTATATATCATACACCAATTATAATAAACTCCAGACCTCTGACTTGGCAATAGTTTTCTAAACATCACAACACAAACAAAAGACAACATCATTGCAAAACACTCAGTAAGTTCAGAGTAATTTAGATCCAGCTACTCTACTGCTGTCTGGAGAGCAACCACTATGTTTTCTACTCTAAATTCTTCATAGTCAGGAAACCTTGCCTGAACACTTATTTAACATGTACTTTTACATTAGCTGTTCCCTGCAATGGATTCTAACAATGATTCTGCATCGTGATGGTCAGAGGTTTAGACTGAGGCTTTCCTTGGAAGTTAGGCCCACAAGTTTTACTGCTAGAGAAAACTATCATACCCCTTTTCTATTAATACTGAGAACAGAAGAGTTTTGGAGAGTGTCTACACCACTGCTAAAAGGTAAAAAATCAGCCAGGATTGAAATGAACCATCAGGTCAAAAAGAAAAGACCTGGATTTTGTTTTTATATTCAGCCATAAGGGTTCTTTCTTTCTGCCACTCTGCATTACAGCTTACAGACATCTCTGTGCTGACTTTTTTTATTCTTGTTGTAGCTCTCTCTACTTGAGTAATAACACACACAGGAAGACAGCTTTGACTTATGGAGTAATCTTATGAGACACTGAGCTTGCTACTGAAGATGTGGGGAGGTGGACACAGCTTTTCTAGTGTTTATCAATATGGGCAGAGGGAAGACTTTAGATATTAAATACCTGTGAAAAAATCAGGGTTCTGGGCACATCAGTAAAGATATGGAGAATATTCAGTATTTGATCCCAAAATCATATTATGAAAGTTCTTCTTGTACCAAAAAGTCAATTGTAGTAGAGGGCTTGCTTCTCCTTGCTATTTTTTAAAGTTTCCTTTTCTGTAGCACATCGGTGCCACTAAGAAGCTCAAAGCAGCCTAGCAACAGTGAGTACACACTGTATGTGTGGCAGAAGCAACACATTCCAGTTGTTATGATTTCTGGGATATGGCCATGGGAAAGACAATATGCCCAGACCGCTGCTGAGTGAGTATGAAGTGGCTATTCACAACTGGGTATGTAAAAAGAGCTAGAATAACCTCTGCAGTCTTGTCAGCTGCTTTATAATAAGGTAAAAAACTCCATATCAGCACCCTTCCCTTGCCATTAATCACCCTACCATTATCTCCTACTAGAGAGGCAGCAGAGAATTCAAGCAAACTTTTAGATTTTAGCACATATTTGCATATGATGAATTAGAAATTGTAAAGATTAAGGATTAGCTTTGATTGAAGCTATAGTAGCACTTTCCCAGTAAAGCTACAGATTCTGTGAAGCACAGCATTCCTCCACAGAAGAAGCCCTTGGACAGACTTTGGAAGTGCAGAGATAATTCAGAGTTTCTGAGTGCTTCCCTAACAAGCAGAACTGTGAGGAGGAGAGGAAAAGAAGTCCCTGCCTCTCTTTCAAAGAAGACTCTCTTTGGCTGTCTAACAGAGGCAGACACAGCAGTGTGAAGTAGCTGGAGGGGGTATGTGGGTAGAGAGGCAGGAAGACCCAATCTTTCAGTCACCTACACAGAACATGATCACCAGATGTAGCTGCAATTCCTCAGATTCCCGAGAACTTCTTCACTTGGTCCTCTGAAAAATGCCCAGATGAGCTCTTCTGCTTACACCTTGATGAGGTTAAGGTGATTTAACAAATTAGCTTTTGGTCTTCCTCTGCTGGGAAAGGCCAGGGGAATCCCTCTTACCACCCCACTGTACTAATTATCAGGAAAGGGTGAGGCAAAAAGGCAATTAGAGAGAGGGAAAGAAGTTACTTCCACTGGATTTGCCCCAGAACTGTGAGCAGGATTAGAAGTCACTAACAACCCAAGTAAAGCACATGGAAGAAGAATACAGGAATATGAATAATTTAAAGAATAGTCGCCCAAGAGAGACTTAATTCAAATTCCCTGTGCAATAGTGTATAAATATAATGAGATTAAATACCTTCAGTAGTAAGGATCAAAGGCCAAGGTTTATAACAAATTCTTGGCAAAGTAATGTGAAAACAAATCAATTCCTGGCGGCCTAGAGATGCCTAACAGGATGGTCCTACCTCCCAGAAAAATCAGGGTAAGTCAGAAACTTCTGAAATCCCATTAAGTGCTTCGGTAGCAGCTCTGCATGTCTGCATAGCACTTGAAAATCTCTCAGCTAAATCATCAATCAAAAACCACAAGATAGCAGACAACAAATGATTACAGTTCTCACCACAGTTTCTATTTCATCCAGGAAAAAGAAAAAATCAGAAATATGAAGAATAAAACATTACCATTTTAATAGTTTTTACTGACACAAAGAATTTCACATCTGTGTTTCAGAAAAAAAATTATGTACTATATCCCCAAAAGCAAATAAAATCCAAAATGGAAATACAAAAACATTGAAGCACTTCCAATACTTTTGCAAGTCTGTTTAGGATTTACTAAACTTCGCTAACATGACAAAGTTCAACACAGAAACAGAAACTTATTGTGACCCTAATTAATATTAGAAAAAGATCATGGCCTTTTTTTCTATTATGAGTGGAAAATATTAAAATAGATGTCACTGGTCTTTCCTATCTGTGTCATGGCCAGTCTCCCCACACATTTACTGGATACACTGTTTGATGCTGGGCTCAGTCATTTACCCTTCAAAATTCCCAGCCCCAAATAAAAGCACACCACTTGCATCATAAGATCAGTGACTCATGCCATAAAATCAAGCTTCCTCTTTATTTGGACATTAAACAACTGTCTTGACCCAAGATGTAACAACTGTTTGCAGAGGTAAAAAAAGCAGCAATTTCCCTTATGCATAAAGAGAACTGGCAATAACAGACGTCAGCTTATGCGGGTTAACAGGGTCACAGAACTATTTTCATTTTGTTTGGTGTGTAAGTTTTTGAAGTTCTATGTAGCTTTTAAACAAATGCAATTACTGTACTAGGAAAGGAGGAGACACAATCCCATCAACATTTACACAAACAATAGGTCTGTTAGCTAAGAGAGTTCAAAAACCTCATCCCTTTACATTAGAAACTGAATTCCTGACTACAAATAAATTTGCTGTCAAAAGCACAGGGAGCAAGCAATTTAAAATACGTTGCAGATGTAATGATCAGCACTCATTTTAACCTGAGCAGACACCAATGCTTCATCTATTCAAACTGATTTTTAATTACTATTTTTACTTTGAAATTCAATTTTATTTTAACCTGTGAAGGTTGCCATTGATGCCAAAGAAAATATCCCAGCTATTTCTCCTGCTCCTGTCCCCACACTTAGGTAACGCTCTGTATGTTTTGTCTGTGCTCTTCAGCTTATTCATAAATATTCAGCAGACAAATTTCTCTTCCTCTATTACCCTTACACTTTTCCTTTGTTTACAGCTGCACAATCCCATTACCTTCATAACACATCCTCAGATACAGCTGTGCAATATTACTGAGGATAATGACCATGCCATGACAAATTATATAAGAAAATCATCTTATTTATGAAAAGGCAGAAGTGTAAATCACACTGCTTTGGGAAAAAAAAACAAAAAACAAAAACCAAACCAAACCAAACCAAACTGAAATTATCATCCCAGAGAGATATGGACTCGATGATCTTGAAGGTCTCTTCCAACCTGGTGATTCTGTGATTCTGTGATAAGAACATAAAAATCTAATCCCAGTGAAAGATAATCAGAGGGCTGGACCACCACTCCTGCGAAGACAGGCTGAGAAAGTTGAGATTGTTCAGCCTGGAGAAGGCTCCAGCGAGACCTTGTAGCATCTTCCAGTATCTAAAGGGGGCTACAAGAGAGCTGGAGAGAGACTTTTTACATGGGCATGTGGTGACAGGACAAGGGGAAATGGCTTCAAACTGCAAGACAGCACATTCAGATTAGATCTAAGGAAGAAATTCTTCACTGTTAGGTTGGAAAGACACTTAAATAGGTTGCCCAGAGAAGTTGTGGATGCCACATAGGCCAGGTTGGATGGGACTTTGAGCAGACTGGTCTAGTGGAAGGTTTCCTTGCTCATTGCAGAGGCTCGGAACTAGATCTTTAAGGCCCTTTCTAACCAAACCATTCTATGAATCTGTGATTCTAGGAAGGTCAAGTATTATATAATTTATTCATATCAACCCAATCCATTCAAACTATGCTCAGAACCATAAAATGCTGCAGAAGGATAGTATAAAGAGACAAATTTTTGTTCTCTATCAAGTGGAAATAAGCACAGGATACAGGTTTTAGCAGAGTTAATAATCTGTTTCTGGAATAGAAGGGGGACTCAGTGAAAATTAAATACTTAGCTAAATAAAACACAGGAACTACGAATAACCTTTAAGCTTTAAGTTTTCTCTGGGATTTTTCATGGTGAACCAAGCACAACTACCAAGCAGAAATGGGCTTTTAGTAATTGACAGACACCTTGCAGCCAAACATTTCAAAGGATTCACATGGTCAAGCATAGCGGTGTATGATAAAACATCTTGGAATCTTTTTGCATCTCTATGAGACAGAGGAATATTATGTTGAATACTCAACAGGAATTGAGTATGTAGAACTATAATTTTTTCCCCCTTCCTCCGCCTGGTACAGAGAACTGCCTTTGTTAATAGAAACAATTCCAACTTGAAAGTTCAAACCTATATCAGCGCTTGCTGCCAACACACAGAAGTGAGAAATGCAAGGGTTAGACACAGCAGTGGAATAAGGGGGTATTGTAAAACCAAACTTTTTTGTTCAACTCTGGCATTCCCAGCACTGGAGCCCAGACTGCCATGGAAACCTGTGCTGAATCAGGCAGGGGAAAGCTGCTGGGCTGCTCTCACAGCCACGTGACAGATCCCCTTGCCCTGCACCATCAGAAATCCACATACATCGCACTGTCTTTGATGCAACGATTAGGACTGTACATGGGCTTGCTGAGAAATTTTGGCCTGAGAGATCTTAGATCTTATTTTGATAGTCACAAGGTTCCAGAGGTGGCTTCTACAAAAGGGTACATTTTTTTTTAATAACTGTGGCCATCTCCTAAAATTTTATTATATCATGGCTGTGTTTTATCCAGAAGAGCTTTTTAAAATATTCAGAGTTAAGTGAAATATGTGTGTGTTCACAGTCCCAACAGATCTCAAAGGGTCTAAAAATCATACTCAGACTTCATTAGGAGTAAACTGACATCATCCCACTGAACTTGCTGTCTACAGTCAAGATACTAGAGCTGCCAATACAGAAGATACAATCCATCATCTGTAAATCTTATACATCCTCTAAAGGCATGTAGAAAAATCTTCCACTACATTGCGGGGGAAGTGATTTAATTCTTTGTCCCATACAATTATGGGAAAGTTCAATAAATGACCTTTATTTTGATGTGAGGATTCCTACTTCTTTATAATAGAACTTTGTTCCGACGTTCCCTCGCCAAAAGCTCGTACAGCTTATGAGCTGTATAAAAAAGTTGTTCTTATTCTTTCATACTCAAAATACACAATGTCTATTGTCACAGCCTATGATTCTAAGCCATTCAGTGGAACCTATTTATCTGTCTATATATTAGATACATGAGAAAAAAATCACTATGTTTTAATCCCTTATACAAAGTTAGTGTATTACACTTAATAGTCATCTAGGATATATCACTTCTGTAGCTGTGCTGTCATTCTCAGGATTTCTGTTTTGTTGGAATACAGCCACATATAGGGCATGAAACATGAATTTTTCTACCTTAGCACACTGTTTTTCTGAGAGGAGTTTTGAGAAACATTGTATCCATACCAAACCAGGGGGAAAATGTAGGCACCACTATACACAGTACTTTCAATTAGTTGGAATTTGCCCAGGACCATAGGGCTAACTTCTCTGTTCTTGCTAATCATCAATTTGGCTAAGTGTTAAGCCCTGCAATTTTGCAAGTCTTCAGATGTTGCAGAAGTGTTTTCATTTCTCAAGATCAAACCTTAAATAAATTATAGGGTACTTAATAATGGCACATGATCAAATATGTCTCATCCAGCTTTATGGATCATCACCAAACTACCAGAAGAGAGTAAGATCAATTTAATTACTAAGCTTGAAGAAGACTTACTTATTAATCCTCATTTTCAGAGCTTCCATATGTCTGCCTGCTGTATGAGTCAATATCCCCAGGCATGTCATGCTAGGCTTCTATAACTAAATTGGTCCTCTTAAGACAACAAAATGAAATGCAAGAAAAGTGATCCCTTTCCATATGGAAAGCTTTCTGGTCACACAGGTTGAGGCACAAGGTATTACCCCTACTTTACATCTTCTCTTTTTCTCTAAATTCCAGACAACTAGGAAATCCACGCTCTTTCATGGCAGAATCACTGCAGAGATGTACTTCTGAGACGTATCCTTTGTGATAGTTTTCATCACATATAAACTCAGCCACACTGCTCTGAGAGTCCATCTAGCCCAGTAATATCTCCAGAAATAGCCACTTGTGGAAATACCAGGAAAAAGAGAATCAGACCAAGCTGTTATGATATTTCACCCATAATGTTCTGTTTGCCTCCATCTACTTTCAGATTTATTTATAAGTGCTCCTACAATCTATCTGCTAATCCATACAAATGTTTTGCAAACAAAGCATCTTTTGGCAAAGAACTACACAGTCATAAAACCTGTTGCATGAAGAATCACTCCTTTTTGTTTGTTTTGAAATTCTGTACTCTGAGATGGTAATAGAAGAGGACCATCTGATGGCGCTTGTACTGGAAAAAATGCAAATAGATCCCTATCTACCTTTTCTATGGCACTAATTATTTTGCTGATCATTATCATACTCATAAACTTTCTCTTTTGTAGGCTGAGGAGGTCCAACCTGCTTAGCTGTTGCTTTTGTGAAAGTTGTTTTACATCTTCATTCAACCGTATTGCCCCTTGTTACTTTTTTTTGAAATACCAAAGTAAATAGATTATGAAACAAGGAATTATACATTAAGTTAATCATGTTTTTTGTGGTTTTTTAATTTCTTTTCCTTAAAATTCTTCATATTTTATTTACCTTCTTGACCACTGACAGACTCTGAGCTCGTTTCCATAAAACTTTTGTATCAGTGAGGATAAAAGAATTATAGAAGCAGTCCAGTGTGTTTTAAACCTGTGAGACTACCAAAAGTCACAATACGCTAAGCAATCCTGATGATAAATATATGACTTTATAACAGAGATTTCATTGTTGAAATTACCTGTTTTGTTTCAGAGATGGGAGAGAGACATTCAGGTGACAAAGTACTACAGCAGCTTGTGCTGTAGTACTCATACCTGGCTATATTCAGTTGTGGCCCAATGAAGAGGATTAGGCAGCATTAGACTTCCCTATAAATAGTGTCTGGTAAAGGATATTTTTTCTATGACACATTTTTACAGTTATATGGAATCCACATTTGCAACTGCCTTGGCCATATTTTCTAAGAAAAGTACCAAGAGCTGACTTCTACCTCTTTGCTTCAAGATATCTGAGGAAAACAACAGCACTCTCAGAAGTTTGAAATTCTGGAAGGTTCACTGTCTGTTGAAACAAAAGCTCAGCCAAAAACTGGGAGAGAAGCTTAAGAATTCAGTCTGAAAGTTTCCACATTAACAAGGCAGGGGATGTCTTGATGTGACTAATTTCATGGGTGTTGCAGGACTGTGCTGGTAGTCACTGGGCTCCTATGTGCTGCAAATACTGTTTTCTATTTTAGTTGAAAAATGTACTTTTTCCAGAAACTCTATACCTGAATTCAGCACTCAGTTGAACAAAACTGTAACCACAGTGCCAGAATCTCCCATTTTATGCTCATATATCTTTTTCCCAGACAATGAAGGCATACATTTATGTAATTTCTCAGAGACATTGGTCTTTTCCTTTCTTATATGAATTAGAATTTAGGAGAAAGAGTAGATACTTGCTTTTGCTGTAAGGGAGAATGGAGATAATTCCTGCACTATCTGAATATTTCACTACCCTACTTTGAGTTCTTATTGGTATAGCTCCTCCAAACCTCCAAAAAGAGCTTTTGGCAGAAATTACTATTCCCATGCACAGGGTGTGCAATGTTATCACTCCTCATTAGGTTCAATTGATTCACTTTGGTTTAAAAGAAAGTGAGGATGGATACTGATCACTTAAAGGGAGATCAGTGACATACTTTCTACTTTTACAGCTAATAGGGTAACTATTATAGTCCATAGTGTAAAGACTTTTATTCAGGGACTGAGAACATAGTCCTGAAAACATGAAATATGAAGACACAAAATGTAGAATTTTTTTCCAAAGGAGGAAGAAGTTCAGAGTACTGTAAAAATAAAATAGCAGCAAAGAGCAATTTACATTGGCTTATTAAAGTCAGCATTTAAATTGAGGGTGGACGCTTTTAAAGAACTGTAAGAATGAGCAGGGATGCCAGCTGGATAGCTAATTTTAGCTGGAAAACCAGAATACGGTGTAGTTTGAAGAAAAGATCAAAGAGAGGGACTTATAGAAATTGTATGGTGTATTGGCCACCAGAACAGGAAATTATCATCAAGGCAACCAAAGTCAAAGACACAGTGCAATTATTTAAAAACACAAATGGATACAGCATGCTCCTGATTGGCATTCAGAGCTGTCTCTAACCCTGTAACTCAGGCTGTAAGTGAACTCCTATTAGCAGGAAAAGTAGAGAGAGAAAAACCGTAGCAAGCTTTGCAGATCTGAATGCCTTTGTCTTCATTAGTGAATCTTGTCAGCCGAGTAAATTTATTCCAGTGCATAAATGATTGAGCAAACCTTACAGTAAACAAAGAGAAAGTGGGAAGAGAAGCACATGATATTGCAGAAAAATCTGTTAACTGCTTAAGAGAGATTATTTTTTCCCCCTGTCACATAAAATGTCAGTGGAAAGGTCTCTTGCAATGTGGAATAATTATTTTTTCCAAAATAACTTTTAGATCAGTATGTTCATAGAACAAAAGGCCTGGAGGATTCAACCTGCCAAGCTACTCTAACCTTCTATAGGATACAGGCATTAGGATTTTTATTTAATCAGTATGTGCAGAGCCCTAACACCAGGACTACAATTTTAATCTCACAACATATTGAAACAAAACCAGATTTTGATTCTTTATAAACTTTATGATTGAGTTGATTGCATTTACAGATGTTACTGATAAATAAACAGCAAACAAACATCAGAGAATGAGTCATACAACCTTCAAGCACTGATACTATACTGATCAGCATATACATGATAATAAGGATACAAGCTACATCTTTACCTACTTTTTTTCTAAAGGTACAATGAGCCTTGGGATCCAGATCCATCAGTCATTCAAGCTGGCACATGTAGCACCGGAAATTTTGTCTGTGATAGTTTGTACCAAAAGACATTTGCCTGGTTAGATTGTTGTCAGCAGTATCATTCATTTGCTGTTTATCCCAGTTCTGTTTGCAAACACTGCTGAAAAAGTCAGCCAGGTTTAATACACCATATATTCTTGTCATGAAATAGAATATATCATCATGGTAAGTATTTTTTTCATGTCTAATTGACAAGCTCTCAAGGGCTTTAAAATCTTGCCAGTGCAGTTAAATAACTAAATGTTTGGTCCTTACAACTCTTTTTCTGCTCTGGCCAGCACTTAAATTTTGTGAGCCTTCACACTGACTTCAGGAAGATTGCTGGAGTTATTAATCACAAGTCAAAATTTTGTTACGGCATCTGTCATCAGATAATGGCAGTATCTGCAGGAAAGCCCAAATTTTCTGCAATGGGTGTAAATAAATTGAACGCAGACTTGAAGGAAGTTCAGCTGGCTGCTGGTAAACTGGAGCATCTGTAGGCTGCCAGTGCTGTAGGTGATGCAGTTACTTATGTGCATTTTGGCCAAAGAGAGGCATGCAATTTGTGAAGTTTCAGGTACACACATTATCCTGTCATATTTCACTGTTTCAGGTTCCATATAGCCTTCTTTTAATTTCCTTGTTTTCTCTGCCTTGGAGGAGTTCTCTTACAGTAGGATATACGAACATTTGTTTTTTCCAAAGGCTCAAAAAATGCCACATTCACTTCCAAACCTATGTCTCTTCTCAGACAGCCGTGCAGTGCAGTGCTGCCAACTCCAAACTTGTGGGCTAGATGCCTTGTTTAACAAAGGTAACCTGAAACTCTGTAAATTTTGTATAAAGCTAACATCTGCATTTATTCAGCTGAAAATTACATGCACAAAGCTAGGTCCTAGCTGGTGTAAACAAGGACAGCTTCTCTGAAGTCACTGAGGATTGCATCCACTTGCACAATCTAAACATATGGTATACATTCATCAGTTCACTTCCCTTACACAAAGTTGGCCAGATTGCCAGTGAGGTATTCATTCATGGACTACTCATACATACTCTTGTGCTATGAACAGCAGCCTTCAATTATAAATTCAAACACATATTTAAAAATTACTCTCAGAAAGTTTAACTCTCTGCTGCAGCTGCCTTTTTGTGCACAGATTGGGCAACTGTGTTGGCTCTTTCTCTCCTGCTTCATGCCCACTTAGCCACGGATTCAGAAATCCCCTATTGCTGTTTGTATATGAAAGACAAAATCTTGTTTCCTTCTGCCGCACATGCTGTCCTCAGCTTTGCCTCATGGCCACTAGCCCATGATCAGAATTGACCACATTTTGACACCTAAATCCTGGCTTAAAGGCAAGGAAGAGCAAACAGGACTAGAAAATAGGACAGACAAAGGGGATAAAAAAGCAGGCTTGACTATATAAAAGTGAGTCACAAAGATAGGGGCAGATTTTCTTCCTGGAGCATAGTGAAAGGGCAAGGGGTGATCAAGGAAAGGATGGACTGCAATAAGAAAACTTCAGTTTAGACAGGAGGAAGAATTCTTTGCTGCAAGGGTGCCTATGGGCACCTCCCCGAGCAGGCTGCTCAGGTGACTGAACATCAGTCCTTGGAGATTTTCAAGAGCTGATGGGATAAAGAGCAACATGATCTTACTTTGAGGCTGGATTTAACTCCAGAGTTAATTCCACGTTTAAAGGGGACTGAATGAGATTAAATCCTTGCAAACCTAAATCATGCTGCAATTCAGCAGTTTAGTTAAATTCACTTTGCATGTGACAAGGTGTCAACGAGATAATTTCAGTGACTGCAGGTGAGTAGCATGTGCTAATATGAATATAATTTACAAATAAACCCATGCACTCCTTTATGACAGATTGTATTATGTATGATATATTTTAATATGGTATGATAAGATGATATAATATACAGTATAATTTTTTAATTCAAGCAACCCCCAACAGATAGCCAAATTTTTATGCGATGCTCTGATAAAACCTACAACCTAGGCAGATATGAAGAAAGAAGAAACATTTTCAGCTGTTTCCTATAAAGTACAAGTTCACTAATGTAGAGCAACAGCTTTGATAGTTTTGAAGATTTTGATTCACCCTCAGAGAGAAATTTCTAATGAAAATGTTGACCTTAAAGAAAATGGGCATGAAACAGAATTGAAAGAATGGAACATTTTAGTGTCTGGGATTCTCTGTATATTTTAAATACCAAAGGATTTGAAATTCTTTTGATTAGAGATTAAAAAATAAAATCTTTATTGGTCATTTGATCTTGATGTGCTTTTTAGATCCACAAATGCTAATAAAACATACTTTAATTCTAATTCTCTGGAGCTTATGATGTTAGTAGATATTATGTTTGTGATTTTTTTCAGAAAGTGAACTTTTACTCTGAATTCCCTTGGATGCTGTTATTTGCAGTTTATTTTTTTACTAATAACAGATAACGTGATATAACCTCTAAAGGGAATCTAAGTGATAAAAAACCCCAAACCCCAATTTTTTTTATTCCCTCATACTACAACATCCCATATAAAAATCACTTTTGTTTAGACTGTGTGCAGGAGGGAGGAGCTGCTTACTGAAAGTAGACGATCTGTAAACAAATTCTCTGTTTCTGTGCCATAAAAATTACTAACTCAGTTTTTGGAAATCACATGTTTTTCATGTATTGCAATTGTGTAATGGGAACATAAAAAACACCTTAAAAGTTAAATCACTCTCTTTTGATTGACTTACATCACCCTGCACCTGTGCAAACCACTAAACAAGGTGTGAAGTAGTCAGCAGAGCTTTCAAAGCATCTCCTCATTAACAAAGATGCTTTAAAAGATTATTGTCCAAAATGAGTTTCTATGATACGAAGATAAAATTAGCATCTTTAAATATTTACAAAGTGAACCTGTATTTCAAAACCTAGGAAATCAACATTCTCCCTAAGATGCAAATAGTCTAACAAACTACTCAGAATAAAAAATGTATTCAACAACTTGAGCATCATTTTCTCTTCAAGCACCTTTTGTGAATAGACTTGATTTTTGACAATGCCTTCATTACTCAAAAATATTTTTAACCAGTCATTACCTAAAGATGAAGATAAGCATGAATGAATCCTGCGGCTGTTTGAGATGGCTCACAAATATTCATTTGCACTTTAAAAGATCTGGGGATTTTTGCATATCAGAATTGTTCTTTGAATGCTTACAGACAGAGTTTGAAATAGGATAGAAAATACTCTTGCTAAATATTCTTTTTTTTTCCTGCAGTGACCCCTTCCAAGTTTAGCCAGGTTTCGAACTTCATGCCTTCTCTGGGTTTGAAAGGATGTCTCACACAAATACAGCAAATGTGTGACACTATCTCTGACAAAGTAGGTTTGCACGACATCAAAAACACAGGTATGCTCTGGTGTTACTGGATGTTGCTGATGGCTTCTCAAAAGATTTTCAGTTTTCCTTGACTCATAATGGATTAGCTTTAAAAAACCACATAAAGGCAATATAGCATTAGGTGAAAAAGGCATTGAGAGACAGATCCTTTCTGAAAAGTTTCCTCTTCAAGTAGAGAAGCTGGAGAAAGAATGCAGTGAGGGAGTCTCCTTTCTCCTTTTCTGTGGCAGGTAAAGCCAAGGCACATAGGAAGGGAGGTGAAGTTGTGACACGCAGGAATTAACTATCAAGATCACAGAAGAAACCTAAGAGTTGTACTTATACATCAGGTTTTTGCTGGGGGAGTGTGTTGGGGAAAAGTTTATTTGTTTGTTTGCTTCCTTTTAGTCCAGAACCACAACAGTGAATAGAAGATACATCTTTAGTGTCATTTTGCTTTTTTACCAGACACAGACTGGACAAAACTAGTTCCATCAACCAGGTAGAAACAAGAGAATGGGACACAGGAGTACAAGTTTGAATTCTGTAGAAGGCTGCAGCTTTCCCTTAGAGCAATTACACAGAAGAGACTGAAGGAAAGTGTATGTGCTAGCCTGTGGAAGCCAGGGATTCTTAATGCAATAACAGATACTTTCTTCTAAGAAAGCAGTAACAGCTCTTTCATCAATGACTACCCTGCTTGTTTAAAAAAAAAGAAAATCTAATAAACTGCCTAAAATAACATTTCTCGAAGCACTTGTGAGTTTAAAGGTACTGGAAAAAACCCTTGAAACCCATAGTGGAAAAGTACTGAAACCCCCTGAAACCTGTAGCTAATGTGTGTTCCCAGGATGCACAATGTTTCTGATAGAGAACTAAAACAAGAGAAGAGGCACACTACCATTTTATTACAGTTATTACCACTAAAAGGTAATGTGAACCTGCTAGAAATATAAATGAGGTTCCCTGGCAGAAGGTTCCCTGCTCCCAAACAGGTACAAACACTACTGGACACCCCTCTCCAGCTGAGTTCCATTTGCCATCTATTGCTTTTGATCTTCAAGTATGTAGGTAACAATTAGAATTACAGCAGTATCAACAAAGATTAAAAAAAAATATATATAGGAAGAATTTTGGAGGAGCAGCTGCCGGTATGCATGACAAATAAAAATCATACAATTTTGTTCAGGCATGTATGTAAATCCACACAAGCAGCTCCACTAGTCATTCCACAAGTGGAGTAAAGATAGCACTCCCAAAAGCAGCCAGTCATGGAGCCGTCTGATTTCAACCTGTTCCAAATAAAGACATCAGCTCAAATGTTGGAATTTATCTGGACTGTAGTCCTTCATTCCAAGAATTTGTTATCTGATGAATTTCACAAAACTCCTGTCATTTTTCCTGAAGCAGAAGGAAGAAAGAAGTTAAAAAATCTGAGGCTGTAGATGCAGAATTTAATAGATATGATTTTCATCTCTAACAGTAGGAATTCCATTATAGATACTGAGGTTTTATTGCCATGGGGAATGTACTGAGTTCTTAAAAAGGTATGCAGGTGTTAACATAATTATTTGTCAGTTCATAACTCAGTGAACTTACTGGCTTCACCAGAATAATATTTTTTGTGCCAACAGAAGTTCTGGCTTTTCATCTCTTAATGTAATGTCCATGCAGTGATGAAGTGGGTTGAAATTCAAAGCACATAAATCTTTCCCCTATAGGACTCTTTTGATATTAATTAATAGTTCTTCATAAAACAGCACAGATGACAAAATGACCAAATTCAGTTCTACATGTCAACTACCAGTTTCTGCAAATAACAGATTACTGCTGGATCTCTGCTCATTTCTGGTATATGCCAATGGAAAAAAAAAAGAACTGACAAGCTGGAGAATACCCAAAACATATCTGAAAGCAATTTGTATTCTGTTTGTCAAATTGTTTTTCCCTATAGCTGTCAGTGAAAGGGATTTAAAGGTAGTGATCATGTGATGTAGCACATAATTCCAGGAAACAGGACAATGAAATACATCCTTTATAGATGCTAAATAATATTAAATCAGAAAATTATGTTCTGAGAGACTCAGAATTGAAAGAATCCATTGGCCATTGGGGTGGATGAGGATGACACAAGAAAATCCTTTTCTAGAGACATTTTCAATACCTGACAGAAGAGGCACAGGGTGAGAGGTTGACGATCGCTGCCCAAGACACCCAGTGTGTGCACTCCCGACTCCATCTCTGCTCAAGAGCAGAAATGCAGCTTGCATGGTAACAGTCTTTCAGGGCTGTGAAAGCCACACTTAGTGTGTATTTTTGTTTGCTTCTTATTCCAGAATGAAGATTTTCTATCTTTCTGGGAAACAATCCAACACTCACCAACATTAGCAGAAGCCATTTTGTTATGTTTTGGGATCTAACTTCTACTCTGAATTTTTTAGTGGGAAGCGGAGAAAAGACAATTCTTTTCCATCCCAAAGGTTTCTCGGATCTATATTTTGACATGGCACATCTCTGTATTCCTCCCATGCTCATAACTTACATCACTCTTAAAAAACGTTAGAGGCTCAGGATTAAGTACTTTTCTTTCCTATTTTTTTTTATTCACAGCAGGAGCTTAAGGATTCATGTCCTTTGTCTTACACATGTTCTAACGCTTTAACTCCCATTTTCTTGGAGGGCATAAACAAGTGCTTAATGCTAACCCTGCCTTGGCATACTTTCTGAATTTTGTCCACAGGTCAAACCACCAGCTTCTGGCTTTGTTGTCTTATGTAGTAATTTCCAAACTTGAAAATCAGTACTTTGCCCCTTCTTTTATCTTCCCTTCTATCTTCAGGCTATCTAGGAAGAGAACATGGGACAGTGAACTATACCTGTCCCAGTAAGTCCTTTCAGGTATTCCTAATAACAGATGTATTAATATTTTTTACTCCATTGGTACATGAGTGTAGGTAATTACCATTTCCTATAACATATGTGTGTATATTGAGATGCATTTTCTAGTCTAAGTGCATGAATAATGCCCTCTTATGGCAAAATTTAGAGATTTCCAAAAATTTATTTGCTCTAAGATAATTTATAGGGTAAACTAATGTTCAGGAAAAAAAATCCAAAACAAAACCCAACACTTACCCTGGAAAGAAAAATAATTATAAAGAAAAATATGCTGTGCACGATATTACAGTCATAATGTGTTACACTAACTTTTCCTTCTCTACACTTCCTCTGCTTCTCTAATATTTGAGAGGAAAAACATGTCTTAAAAGCTTTTTTTTAAACAATTAGGATAAGGAACTAATTTTTAGAACATTTTAATGAGTGTTCTTTGGCAATTGCTAAGTTGAATGTACATAAATCAAAGAGCAAATATGTATTATACATATATTTATTGATATTGGCAAAAAAGAAGATTTAACTGATTTCTGGATGTGTTTGTAATATAAGTAAGCTGTAAGGAATAAACAGGCAAGAGTACATTCAAATATTACTGAAAATGTTCATCTCAAATTCCACAATACTTTGGAAACACATTAAAATAAATTTGAAGTAGTACAAGTAAGTGTTTTAAATGTTAGAAATGGCAAAATGGCAAATAATGAAGTTTTTAATAAATATTTTGTATCAATACAGTGTTTGTCTCTTGACTTTTTTTACTCCTAATTGACTTTGAATAATGGGCAATAAACAAATTGAATTTAAGTTAAAAAGGTGCAATTTTTGGAGAAGATACTGTGTTCTGGCTGCTATCCAGACTATATATTTTAATTTTTTTAATCTTTTTGGCTTAAACAAACTACTGCTAATAGATCCAAATAAAGATTCAATTAACAGATGTTCTGGAGACATTAATATAAAAAAGATAAATATTTAAATGAATGTTTATGTTGCTAAAAAAAAAAAATTAAGCGTAGGCTCACTTTAAATTGTAGTTCCCTCAATAAGAAGCTAAGAAACAAGTTAAAGCAACAAAAACTGTTCAATTTGATAGCAAATTCTGAGGTTTGATTCACAATATGAGATGTGATGCTGTATCTTGGGTGCATCAAGTGCTTTCATGAAGCCTGTGCTAACTTTGGGTAGGCAACTAATAAAATAATAGCAATAAAGTGTATTTCCAATCCATAATAGCCAAAAAATACATAGGTCAGAGTCTATGACTACTTCTAAGTCCTTTTTTAACTAATGAAATTTGATTTTAAGCTGATGACTTAATATTATTTTAAATTAACCCATATCCTGGTTGTCCTGAGGCCCAAAAACCGTACAAAGAACTCAGCAGACTCCCTTAAACCCCACAGAACACATGCTGCCTTCATCGGCTTCTACCATCCAGGCCAAGAGTTTGCTCAGACTTTTTATGCAACATGTTCTAATGAATACCGTGGGGTAGCTTTCAAGAATTGATGACTGAAGTATGAGAACTTAATATACTGCAAAAAGCATTTCTTAGAGCCTCTCAGAACATCTATTGCACTGACAGTGAAAAAAGGAAAACAGAGCTCCCATCCCCATGGAATCAGGAGCATTTAGAGGCACTTGTGCCAAAGGTTTCTACCTTGACAAAGGCCATACTTCCTGAGACTTCACACAGCCAAGAATACAGCACAGAACACAATCAAAAGCACAGCTTCAATTTTATCTTCTTTAGGAGCTCAGAAGAATGCAGTGGTATCTCTACAACAAAGGACAAAAATGATCGGTGTTACACCTAAAACATCAGTACCATGCTGATTCCATAGACAAACCTTGCCTCACAGCAGATAACATGACAGTCTGAGAAATGGGGACCAGTGTGCTGGAAGCAAGAATGCATTCCTTAATGTTGTGGTAATGAGTCACAACTTGAATTCTATAGCACCTCAATATTTTCCACCTTGGGGAAATCATAGGATACATTGGATTTACATTAAAATAGCCAATGCTTTTCCAGTTTCCTCAAGAAAATGGAAGAATGGTCATACTGGGTTACTTGAGAGATCTGGTTTAAAATCCCAACTCCACTGAGAGCTAGGACATAAGGCAAAAGGATCTGGCTTGATTAGTAGGAGAGGAGATATCTCTGAGGCCAATCCCATTCCTCAGCATTCTCTGGTCCCGTATGCACAGACTTTTGACATCTCCAGGGGACAGCAGGCATTATTCAGACTGCTTCAGTCAATGCTCTGCTTGGCATGCATGCTTCAAATGACAAACTTTTTCAGTAGCTTTGCTCTTCTTTTATCTGGAGACATAAGTTCTTTTATTTCTTCTGCATGGCAAAAACTTCCTTAGGGAGAGCAAATGGGGCACTGGCCAAGAGGACATGCTTAGGGAAGAACAAGGCATATACAGAATGGTCCTTCTGCTCCTCTTCTAAAGTAACAGTCTGCAGAATGCAAACAATATGTAGTGAGAAATTAGCTGGCAAATACCATCAGTAAAGCTTAGACTGTGCTTACAGAGAACAAAACAGATTGAAGACTGTAAGGTATGCAGTCACTATTCTTGATTTGAAGATGAAGGATGGTGGGAAATAGGACTTTGCTGCTGTATTATCTGGGACCAGACTGGAGGTGACTGGTTTCATATAAACTGGCTTGTAGGAGTATGTTTCAAACTTACAATGAATAGGAAAATTATCTTTTAATAAGCCTTCTTTTATTTTTTTATTTTTTAAAAACCCAGTAATTCACATAATGCTCTATAAACATCAAAGTAGCTGAATCAATGACAAAAAGACACCTTTCCAAAACTTCCTTCCAATACAGTGAGAGGTTTCCCTTGAGTGCTGTAAGCCCCACAGATGCAGCAATGGATCAAGTACTAGGCTGGAGAGTGGCACGTACTGGAAATGGCCATGATGCTCAGGGCTATGTCACTGCCCCTCTATCCTGCAGCAATCTCCTCCCCTCCCCTCCTATCTCTATTTGTCTGTTTGGATAACTAGCTCCAGAACTGCTGCTGCCTTACTTCCCTGTGTGTTTACAAAACTCCTTGCACCATGTGACCTTCATTCCAAGTACTTCCAATGCACAGATTACACATTGTTGCATCCTCTATGCATTTGTGCTTTCTTCTATTTGTAGCTTGCTTGGCCTGAAGCCATCCTTGGTGCATCAACAACCCTCTCCTTTCTTTCATTCAAGTCTTCAATATACATATTCTTAGTCACCAGCTTGCAAAACAGTGATGACTTGTTTGATTTGTTAAAAACTCAAACCCAGCTTTGTGCAAGAACAGTGACTCCGGTTGTATCACTGACCTCATTTAGTCATAGTGACTAGAAAGTGGAAAATCTGACCAAAGCACTGTCTTTCCCCTAGAAACAGCAATAATGTGGTTGCCTTACAGAGAAGGGGAAGCATGAACGCCTGGTAGCATACCAGGAATATGCTTACATCTTGTGCACAGGCACAGAAGGACTCACTTGATGACGACCTTGCGCAAATCAGAGTCTCTTCAAGGGCAGAGTTACTATGAAGTGCTGGCTCACTGACTTCCAGGGAAGCCACTCAGAGAAGGGTCTATTTAGTGAGACAACTCGACTTTTATAAAGCTAAGAGCATAATGCTTTCCTGTCCTCCCATACGGGTAATAATACTTCATTAACGTGGTTACACCAATCCCGATCCCAAGCACCAAATTTTTTTTAAGCTCTGAAAAGACAAATTATCTCCTGAAAATGGGCTTTCACAGAACCTTAGGCATTAAGAAGCAAACTGATTAATTCAGTCTGACAGCTTATTGTTAGTTACATGCCTGCAGTTTTACAAGGCTGTGACCTTGGTGAAGAAGCTTCACTCTTCATGACCAGTCTGACACTGACCCACCTGAACAAGGCCATTGACACACTGTCCAAGGACCTTATGCCATCCCTGATCACATAGTGGTATCACCAGGAGCTTTATCCTTATTACCCCTTGAATCTTTGAATAATTGGTTGTGAAAAAGAGTATAAACTGCTATTCATATTAGCACATCTTCAAAATAAACACACTTTCCCACAATAAAGTGCTGATATATTTTGCGCTTTTCCTAATTCTTGTAACAGTAAGAAAGAAAATAGATGATAATGAATTAATTGGATTACCTCACAACCCTGCATTTCTTTAAGGTGATTTGACACTCATAAATGACGACTGAGAAAATAGTCGTTATTAGCATTTTCTCTCATCACTTGGAATCTGGACATTTACTGTATACATCATTCCTTTGATTTTTAAGGAAGGAATGAATTCCATATGATGGTCACTTTATTATGCCTTTACTACACTTTTCTTTATAATAGCCAGCCCTTCATCTTGTCTTGATCTGTGCTTGTGTTCAAAGCAGAATCTGATTATCAAGCCTGTTGATCGTCATAATGGCTAGTTGTAGCCAATCCAGTGAAATTATTTGATGCTATTCCACTGTGCTGCCTTTAACCATCCAGCTGCCTCTCAGAAGGTTTCTGTCTTTCTCCTCTTTATCATTCTTAGTTTCCTGCCTTCTTTTAAAGCTGTGTTACCTCCAGTCCTAATGCCTCCTACAATATGTTCACTTCCTCAGGAGCTTAAAATCTAAGTGAGGGGAAACAAAACAAATCAAATCAAAACAAAACAAAACATAAGGGCCAACCTCCAAGTCCATATGTTAAGTAAACATCCAAATCCACTCTTGTCCTTCTTATTCCTGGCTATAGTTAGTGTTTAGGTCTAAAGCTAGGCCTGGGTCCATTATGATGACTTGTTTGGGTAAGAAGCAAACACCATGCATAGATACAACAAAATCAGCTCTATTTGTTTTGGCTAGGGGGATTTGCTTGCTCAGATCACATTGCAAGAGTCAGAACTTCTCTGACTCTGAAGCTGAGTGAGGGCCTGACTCTGTCCTCACATATGTGATGTGACCCGGAATAACTGCCCTTGGTTATAAATCTCACGTGCAAGAAATCAGAACCAGAAGCAAATTGTACAACACATTTTATGCTTTGTGTAATAGAGGAATGATTAAAAATCAGAGGCAAGCGCAGTCCAACTTACTTGTCTTCATTCCTATGTTAGGCTGCAAAATACACAGCCTGGAAAGCAAGTGTCTTGCATACTTTTCATTTAACTCACAGGGCTGATTCATGCCAGTAAATACTGAAACCCCACCTCATAATTGGGAGAAGTAATTTCCATTCCACGAGTTTTGCTTGAAGCTAATGCATGCTCTTACAAAACACCTAAAGTAAAACTTTAACCATTTCTCTTAGCCCAGCTGTGAAGTTCAAACTGCTTTTTAAAGTTAATTATCATGCTCTGACCTGCACATATGCACATGTTAAATACAAATAAATCAATGTGGCAAGCTTGTTCTTGTTTCAATTTGCTTTTTAAAATTAGCATACTCTGACTTTGCCTATCAGATATGAGTGTGATGGTATCTTACAGATTAAAGTTTTGCATTTGTCTCTTTGTAGTTCATTTGCTATTTTATAAGCCCAAAGTCCATGAGGGAGTGTTGGAAAGCCCCACAATTTTCCTCAGTGTTCCATTTTACCTTTTTATTTCCAGTGTAGCTAGTACATGTGAAGAAGAAGTGCAGATAGCCAGATGGCTCTGCAGTGTCCATACATAAAAAATCCCTCACAAACACAAGTGACTTTAATGCTGATGTTAATTCATTCTTGAGCATATTCTTTTTGTTATTTTTTCTTTATTTTAAGGAGAATGTGTTTGTGCTCTTACCTAGAAAATCAGTATTATTAAGGGAAAAAAGTAGATTTTTTTTATTAAAGGAAAAATATTTGGGGAGGACAGAATCATCGTAAGTTCTAGCGTTGGTATTTCATGGTAACATTTTCTGTTTCTCTGACTGGTATCGCCATCCATTAGACATCTCCCCAAAATCTCCTAAAAGAGAATTTTTTTTATATTTGGTCTGTGGTTTTCTGTGCATTTTCCTTTGAATCACCCTGCGTAGATCACAGCAAGAGGGAGAACACTGCATTGGCTGATTCACTTCTGTTGCTTAATGTGGTGATCTCTAATTGCACTTAGTTGTGGGGATTTTCCAAAGCAGAAAAGTGACTTCTCCTTTTGCCAGGGTGCTGCTGTCAGACTGAGGCATGTGAACACCACCACAGTTCAAGGATGAGCAGCATCATGTTCACAAACACACTGCCTGCCCATGGAGAGAACTGAGGGCTTAGTTCAAACTCCTCTCTAGGACAGCGATTGTTCACACATTTCTGTGTAGTTTATTTGTGTTAAGGAGGAGAACTGGAAGAGCATCAATGTTTTTAAGGACTCAAGCTCTGGAGAGTTTGGTTCATCTGAAGGCATCAGCTAGTTAATCTTCAAGACATGATCTGAAGTTGATCAAGCTTTTAAAAATTCTGGATCCATTTCTTTTCTGGCATCAGCTGCAAATCTGACTTTTCATTTCAGAGGAAGGACCATCCCATACTTTTTCATCCCCTGGGATAGTAAGTGCCATATAATATTGGGATTTCTTGCTTGAAGAAAGCACTAACTGCTAGCCTGGCACTGAAGCCTGGGAAGACACTGTCTTTGAAATACGTGTGACCCTAACACATGCAGATGAGCCTTCACACAAAGTAACTGATAGACACTGGCCATAAAGACATCCATATGTATACACAAAATGTGTTTAGTCAGGGTGCTGTATTCAGGCCCCTCCCTGCTCTCTGGCTATAATACCACCACTATTATTGACTGCTTTGGTTAGTATGGCCAGAGCATGTAATAGTTGGAAACCAAACTGTAACTCAAGCATGTGCACATTCATTGTGGGTACTTGTTTACTTGTTAACATATTTCTGGCTGCGGGAGATGGCTCCAAGTGCATCACGAGATGTGCTCCCTCAAAGTAATGCTGTGACAGTACACTGCTGAGCAACCCACACCGCCTTGACCGGGTAAGAGACCATCTCTCTCTGCAAAAGTGAAAATCTTGATCCAAAAGAAGTTTGCAGCCAGCAGGTCAGAGCAGCACAGAAGATGCTTGCAAGACATCTTAGGAAAACCTAAGCCAGAACCAAAGTGATGTTGCTTGGAAAACCCTTGTGGCTTTAACAGAGCCAACACCTTTAGTAAAATGTTCAGTGCTGTCCCGCTGCTGTAAGAGTGCAAACCTCACCAAATGGGACAGACTGCTGTGTATCTTGGGGAAAACTGAGCTTGAGCAAATACAGCTCCCAATCTCTGCAAAAACATGATGCTTCCAGCCCGTCATGGCTGGAGGCTGCTGCATCCCCCAGGAAAGCGTCCCAGATGAGGCTGCTTTGGCTGGCACCACTCGGCACTCAGCCTGCACCCAACAGAGCTGGGCTGCACCCACAGAAGCCACGCACACGCACGGCACCAGAAAGTTGTTGAGTGCGTCACTGAGAATAAAGAGGTGGGAGGGGTCCTTCACACAGAGTTCCACGGGAGTTTATTGCTGAGTGCATGGAGGGCGCCAGGGGCGAAGGGCCAAGAATACAGGAGGGTCCAGGGTATAAGTATGAGGGTGACACAGGGCGGGGAGAGGCCAGGGACCAATGGAGAAAGAGCTGAGGAGAGGAGCATAGGCCAGGGTATACAACCCAATGGGGAAACATGGAGGGAGGAGCCAAGGACCAAGAACTAATGGGAAAGCAGGGAAGGGAGAACATTCTAGGACATGAACTTACAAGGGGTCCAGGGGGTTGAGAGTTAGCAAACCAATCGGGGTAACAATTGGGGTACATTAGCATAAAGTGCAAGAACACCTTGGGAGAGGCCCTTTCGATCACCCTGCCTAAGGCTTACCCAAAGGGGTTGGTTCAAACTTTGGGGCTGTCTCACCACCCCAGCCCACAGGCTGCCCCTGCCATGGGGGCAGCCACTGCAACATCTTCCCCTTCTTTGTTTAAAAAGGAAAGGGCGTCACCAAAGGGCTTTACAATAAAATACTCCAAACAACTGAATATATACAAATCGACAAAATAAACTAGGGGTAAGTGGACATGACTATGGCAGGGGTAAAAGGAGGAGGTTTTGAGGTAGCAGAAGCTGAGGGCTGACGCGGGCAGCGCCCCCCAGCAGCAAAATGGAGTGGGAAAACAAAATAAAGAAGGGGGTTATAATAAAAATAAGGTGAGGGTTTTGTAATTGTGGCCAGAAGGAATAAATTGAAAGAAAATGGATAAGAACTGGGAACATGTCATTAGTGTAGCACTGCTTCCTCTGCATAGTGTTCAGGAAGTGACGAGTCTCTTCTGTGGCGCACTCGGGGCCACTGGCACTGCCGGCTCGGCTCTCACAGCGGCGGCGGCTCTTGCCTCTGGGGTAGGGTATTCTGCTGGGACTCTGAGCACAGAACACCAATGGCAATCTGTTGCCGCTGGTGCTGGTCGCTGGCTGAGGATGCGTGCAGACTTTGCTATTTGGAGGGTGGACTGACTCCCAAGTGGAATTCTTCCCTCTTCAGTCTCCCGCCCTGTTCCTTTGTGCCCAAGCCCAGTGATTGCCAGGCCCCTGATCAGAGCTCTGGGGGTCATGGCTTTCCCTCTCCAGGGAGGAGAGAGTGAGTCTGGCTGGTATGAGGGGCTTGTGGCAAACCAGAGCTGCCTGATGTGATGCGGCACTGGATGCCAAGATGGCGTCCTTCCAGTTGCCAGCCCACCCACTTCCAGTCCCAGTGACTGAACTGGAAGTGGACTGGTGCCAGTGACCGGTGGAAAGGGTGAAGACAGCAGAAGGGGAGGTGGGGTCTGCGATGGGGAGGGAACTTCTGATGGAAGGGGAGGGGCCCGACGCAGACATGCCCGTCAATGCATGGGGGGAGCCCAACGCGGGAACACCCACTGACGCTGGGGAAGGGGGTTGCCAGTGGGTGAAATGGCTGCTGCTGCCACACAGTCGGCACCATCTCGTGTGGCTAGGGTAGAGGCTGGAAAACTGGGAGTAGAAGCCAACAAGATGGAGGGGCTGGCCATGTTGCCGGCTCCATCTTGGGGCAAAACTGGGGGCGACAAAACTGGGTAAGCAGGTTCAGGTAAGAGGACTAGGACAGAGTGCAGGACAGCATGGCCAGTGCTGCCCTGGCAGGGGGACAGAAGAGATCGGGAGGCATCAGAGAGATAGTAGCAACTCTGTGCCCTTGGGCAGGATCTGCCTCCCAATCTCTTCTTAGGCGGGGATGTGGGTTCAGGAACACAGGGAGAGGAAAAAGGGGAAGGGATTTTTAACTGGGGTCCCAAACTTTCCCTGGAATTCCTAACATGATTAGTAATAATATCAAATAAAGAATAAAATTTCTCAATTGATCAGTTCCCTCCAACCCACAAAATGAATGACCATTCCCCAAAGTCCCAAAACTCTCCCATCAAAACTGAACAAGGAAAATACTTAAATAACCAAGGAACAAAATACTTTAAATCCCTCCCAACAAAATAAAAATTTCCCCAAACACGGGCACCCACAACTTTGAAAATAACCTCCCTCTGGGGCAGGGCCACCCCATACACCCCAGGAAACCTCACCCACCACTGAGAGCAAAGGATTAAAATAAAAACTGAAAGGACAACGCCAAAGGAGACTTACTTTGAGCTTGCCTGCTCCCTGAGTCCTCGGGCCCTCTCCACAGGTCAACTAAAACTCTCAGCATGGTCACCCGACTTGCGGTCGATCCTCCTTCCCTGGCACTTCCTTCCTTGCCAACCACCCCTCAAGGAAGGTTCAAATAAAACTTAGGACCTTTCTTGAGGGCAAGTGGTCACGCAATTGAGAACACTCAGCAGCCTCCTGCTGCCGAGGACGCTTTCCAGGAACCTCTGCAGAGGTCCCTGTGGAGTCACTTAACGCTTCCAGCCCATCATGGTTGGAGGCTGCTGCAACCTCCAGGAAAGCATCCCAGATGAGGCTGCTTTGGCTGGCACCACTCGGCACTCAGCCTGCACCCAACAGAGCTGGGCTATGCCCACAGAAGCCACGCACACGCACGGCACCAGAAAGTTGTTGAGTGCGTCACCAGGAATAAAGAGGCGGGAGGGGTCCTTCACATAGAGCTCCACGGGAGTTTTTTGCTGAGCACATGAAGAGCTCCAGGGGTGAAGGGCCGAAAATACAGGAGGCTCCAGGGTATAAGTATGAGGGTGACACGGAGTGGGGAGAGGGCCAGGAACCAATGGAGAAAGAGCTGAGGAGAGGAACATAGCTGGGGCCAGGGTACACAACCCAATGGGGAAACATGGAGGGAGGAGCCAAGGACCAAGAACTAATGGGAAAGTGGGGAAGGGAGAACATTCTAGGACATGAACTTACAAGGGGTCCAGGAGGTGGAGAGTTAGCAAACCAATCGGGGTAACAGAACTGGGATACATTAGCATAAAGTGCCAGAACACCTGGGGAGAGGCCCTTTCGATCACCCTGCCTTAAGGCTTACCCAAAGGGGTTGGTTCAAACTTTGGGGCTGTCTCACCACCCCCTGACCCACAGGCTGCCCCTGCCACGGGGGCAGCCACCACAACAAAAAAACTTCTGAAAGCTGTGGTAAAACACCTGGATCAATCAGGAGACTGTTCTAACGCTTACTCTTCTTCGCTTTTAAAGTAAAGAGGAAATAACTGGACAGGAGTGGGGGAAAAAAGCCCCCTCCGAGGGGTCTGTCCGTCACCCGGCTCCTCTCTCATTCCCTCTTCACAGTGACACCTACCGGCCTCCCGGCTGCCCCCGCATCCCTCCGCCCGCGGCCGCGCCCCAGCCCGGCTCCGCTCCCCGCCCGGGGCCGCTCCCCGCCGCTCCCGCCGCCTCCCCTCGGCTCTGCCCGGCGGCCCCAGCCCGAGCTGCGCTCCGGGAGCTCCGGCACCACCCGCCCGGCGGGGCAGAAACTTTGCCGGCGAGTTTCGCTGCCTGGGGCGCGCACAGTGCGCGATGGGGCGGGGGCTGCCGCGGCTGAGCCCCGCGGGGCCAGGAGCGGGGGCCGTGCCCCCAGGAGCCCGGGGCCGCTTTACGCGCCCGCTCCGCGCTGCCAGCAGCCCCTGGGGCGGGCGGACGGGCCGGGCGGCAGCCGCCGGCGCGCAGGGCGGGGTGTGGCCTCGCCATTATTTATGAGCTCCAGCCCCTATTTGCTCAGCTAATGATGCACCGGCGGCCGCCGAGCCTCGCCTCGCTAGAGCGGCGGGCAGGGCAGGGCAGCGCCTGTAACTGGAAACCAGCGCCGGCACCGCGCGGCCGCTCCATTCACTCCTAGGTGCGTAATTGCGGGCAGGGGAGAAGCGCTCCCCGAGCTTCAGGAGTCCACTGCCAGGATTATTGTACAGAGGAGCCGGGAGTATCTTTGCAATCACCACGAAGAGAGACTTTTCTTTTTTTTTTTTCTTCCTTCTGCCATGAGCCAGGTTTGGAATTAAAGTGTTCTGGTAGCAGGAGTGGAGTCTATAAACTGATAGATATCAGATAGAAATCGGTATTACTGGTGCCTCCAATACCCGGGTAAGAATAACTTAAAGTTCTCTTTCTTTGCTGTAATAGACATGAAATGGCTCTGATGGTTGAATTTTGCTGCTGTTCAGAGATAGTTAAACCGATGTTTTCCAGATTGGCATAGTTCGAGTTTGGCAGGGGTTTTTTTTCTCCTTCATTTCTTTTCTTTCTTCTGCCGAATGATTTTCCCTACAGGATTTAAGGGTAGGACCCAGCCTGTAGCAGATGACACCTGCACAGCACTTCCTAGCAAAGCGATACTGTACTTTCCAAAAGCCATGCAACATGCTGCCAGCGACCTCCGTGGCAGGGAAACTTCATTACTTCACTTTAGTAGCGGTTTGTCTGTTTGTTTACAGTTAGACTAGAGTGTAAGAACAGAAATGCAATTAGACACTGCTTTTTGTCTGTCCTGTAAGATTCTTTAAAAGTACTTGCAAGGCTTTGGGTCTGTGTGTTGTCAGCAGAGATCATGTGCACTGGACATGCTGAATATAGTATCATGACTTACTGTGATAAATTCAGGACTGGGATATAAGCCCGAAGCAGGAGTCAAACCTGCAATGATCTGTCAGTTACCAGCTCTGTAAATCTCTGAAATTAAACCTATTTCCATTAGGTAACTCACGTCAGACACCCTGAGGTACCTTTTTGGCACTGTATGCATTTATTATTTATGTGTCTAACAGCTGGGTAGGAACCATGCTGCTCAGCACTTGAATCTTATATTTGCCTGTCACTTCTGTGTTAACAGCAGTGAAGATCTGCAATTTGAGCAATGAAATGTTGCAATATTTCACTCCTCTGACTGATTACACTAGAATTGGCAGGAGGCACGAGAGTGGGAGGGAAAGAGAGCTGAAAGAGTTTTTTTTTATATTATTGTTTCCTACAGTATTATTTAAAGGAAGAATGAAAGCCACACACTTGTTCCTCTTTGACTTTTTATCTTTATTGCAAAGAAAGCATAGTGCTACTACTGTAAAATACTAATCCCATTGCATCTGTTAAATCACATGTTCTGTATGATTAGCTATTTGTTTTGGCCTGACAAAGAAATTTTATCAGGATTTAATGCCATTTCTCTCTTAGAAGAGGAGTGAGTTAAAGGATATCCCATGGGCAAGTCACAAGGTTTTAAATTTAAAGCCCACAAAGCAACATTAGTACTAGCGTTTGTACAGCCTGTTTAAAATTATTCTTGGCAAAAACTCTGCAACTATCATTTTATTAGTTAACAGACCCTTAGAGATAATTTGGAACTGGGCCAGAATGGATGTGTTTCTCCTACAGACCCGATCTGTAGCTGGCAAATTTCTGACAAGGTTGTTTTTGTCAATTAGCAGAGTTGTAGAATTACTTGATCTTCGTGCATTTCTCAATACTCAGACCAAATAATGAAGGGGAGTTTAGAGCGTGGGCTGCAGAGCTCTGCGTTTTCTTGCACGCTCTCCTTCCCACCCCCACTTTGATGCGAAGTCCCCGTGCAGAGAGAAGCCTTTCCAAGCGATTTACAGTGAGTGGATAGGGAATGACAGAGGTGGTAATGAGATACGGGGCTTTTACCGCTAAGTCAGTGGTGTGGATCCAGCCCAAACTAGGGCTGACCTAAAGTCCTCCCTGCCTGACAGCTCATTCCTGCCGTGCTGGGGTGGTTACAGCCGGCTCTTTGAGGACAGGTGTGAACCTCAGAGGGACCGGATGAACAAGCCTGTAGAAATATTGGCTTCCACTGGAGGGACTGTAGTGCTGGAGCAGAGCTGAGGTAAAGAACTGTAAGCTGACTGCACAGGTAACAAATCTCTTCATCAAATAAATGTATAGCCTTTAATGGTATCTTCTAGCTGTAGGGGTTATGTCTTTCAAAGTGCTTCCGATTGTGATATAATCAGATTTATCATCTGATTGATCAACTAATAAGTGGTGTCTAGTAGAACAGCTGTTTTCATCAAAAAAAGGAAAAAAAAATATATATGTAAGCAGTGAAGTAGAATGGGCCTAAAATGATGATGTTATTTATTCTCATTTTTGCAACTGAGCTGACAAAGTTGTTACAGTAGGTGAAATGAAATTTGCACTTACAATTTTTTGAGAGGAGCAGTTTAGGAGCAGATGTGATACAGATACGAAGTATTCAGCTTCAAATGTTGGCTGGGTTGTCTGGATCTGGTCCAAAGTCCATTAGAATTTTTAGGGAAGTGCCACTGACTCCAGTGAGCTCAAGTCCTTCCTGAGCTAGGAAGAGATACAGAGTTTTGGAGTATTTTCTGGTTCTCTGAAATGCTCAGGCTTCTCAGCAGCTAACTACTGTAAAATGAACATAGGTTCAGCAGATGTGTGGGAGGAGTAGCAGAAGTGTCAAGTGTAGTGCACTATCTAACTCTGGGATTCTTAGTGCTGTGTAGAAGTCAGTGAGAGCAGGTGAGTGTCCTGAAAGGAGCCAGCCCAGAAAGCTAACGTTGACTAACAGTTTCAAGTGTGTTGAAACACTTTGTTTCATGGTTTTGAAATTAATGACATACATAGCCAGAATTTCTTAAAAGAAAAAGGGTGATTAGAGAGCTCAGGTTACTAAAACTTAAAGCTCATTCCCAAGGACCTTTGATTTAAAATGTTAAAAGAAAAAAAAAAAAAAACCCAAACAACAAATAACCCCAACTCCCCCCCACCCCAAACATAAGGGAGAGATGTCTAAAAATATCAGCCAGATTTTTATCTGTGAAACTTTATCTCCTGTCCTTGCTTTGCTCTGCCTTGACATTTAGTATAATTATATTTTCAGCAGGTGGAATTGTCTTCATTTTAAGTAAACTGAGTCTAATGCTGTAGTCTGCCCTAGCCAAAACTTGGGCTCTCTTGGTTCCTACTAACAGGCAGAGAGTTCCTCTTGTGCCAGCACAGAAGACTGCTGAGGAAAACCACTTTCAGATGCACAAAGGAAAAACAGAAGTGCTGTACCTCCTTCACTTCAGTAATTATGGGTTCAGCTAGAAGAGGCTTCTAACACAATCTTTCCATACTGTTGTTTTCGCTCCACAAGGTTGTATAAGAGTAACATGAGATCTCTCTCTTTCAGGTTTCGTTTCTTGGATATTAAGTTGCAAATCTGAAGAGATGGCATTGCTTGCATTGAACGTGTTGATTTGGATATTTATTTACTTTAGCAGAGTAAAAGGATCTTCCCAGCCTCAAGCAAGGGTGTTCCTAACATTCAGTGGTAAGAAAGAAGATAAACATTCTTAAACAAATGTTATGATTGAACATTTTCTTCTACCCTTAAGTTCAATAACTTGGTAGAAGCTGGCTTTTTGATCTGTGTCCACAATTATTATTTTTGGTTTGTGTTGCTGAGGCACCTGTCAGTCTAAATTGGATTCTTTTACCAGAATCTACCTGTAACTATAGATGCATAATTAATATATAGTTAATAATTGATAGATGTTTCTCTTTATTTTGAGTTATTATGACTTACTAACAACTAAGTTTTATTTCTTATCCTTAATTTTCCTTAGGAAAAAATATAGCACACGATATGTGGTGGAGGGTATTAATGTTTTGAGTTGCTTTCATTTGGTGCCCAACTGAAACTCTTCATATTCTGAAAATGAGGCTGCCTGAAGGTTTACCAAAAGAGTTAGCCAGGCACAGAGTCCTTTGAAAAAATATCATTCCTTGTGCACTTGGTGCTCTGTGTAGCATGTACATAGCATGTAGCAATCACTGATGCCTGCATACTGTAAACGAGCAATGAAAATTATAATTTTCAAAAGAAAGTTTCTTTTACTTCTGAAGTGCTGAGCAACACCTTATTGCTGCAGTTACCCCAGAATTGCCTTTAACAGTAAAGTAACTTATTCTTCTAGTCTTATATGCTGATTTTAGCCACCACTTCAGCTTACAGTGTCTGTTAAATCTGAGCTGAAACTTTCTGTCACTAATTATAGGGGCACCGACTTTCTCCAGACCTCTGCCTTTTCTGTGATTGTCACCAGCCAGAGTTTGAACAATTACAAAGTGTTGCATATTATAGAATATGGGGCCCTAAGTTGATGAATGCAGTACTTAATAAGTTTAAAATAGAATGGTTCCAGTAAAGGCAATAGTAAGAATTGAATTCCAAGAGGGTACTTGAATTCAAATGAAGAAGTAGAGATAGGAATTTCTTTTCCTTGCTTAAAGTCTGCACTGACTTTGGTGTAGATGGTACTGTTTTGGCACAACTCAACACAGAAGCAGGTTTGGCTGTGATTCTGTGTTACATTGCGGGTTTGCCACAGTTATGCAAAACAGTCTGATTTGGATTTCCACATCATCTCCGTGGTGGCCTTGAAAGTAATCTAGGCTTCCCCTGATCTCTGGTATGACCATAAAGTAGGAAGCATTCAGGTTTTGTGGTATTCAACCTTGTGGGTGGGGAAGAATTGTAATGAGAGGCAAACGGTTTTAACAGAATCTCAAGAGATTTTGTTTCATCACAGGTATCCTGCAAGGCTGAAGCAGTGAAGCAGCCGTAGGGCAAAAGACCCCAAACCTAGGATTTTTTTTTTTAAATACTGGATTGGAACCTTAGTTTCTCTGTCCTTCCCTGGAAAGAGGTTGTCCCTCCTTCCTTTAGAAGGGACTATGACAGCTTTATGCTGCAGTGACCCCTTGTCTGGTGAGGTTCTTGGGCCCCAAGAGCTCTGCCCCCTGTGCCAGCCCTGGGGACACAGCTTTGCCTCACTAGTTCCTGCTGGTAACCCTGCTTGGCTGCCTTGGTTAGAGAGCCTTGCAATACCATCTGATTTCCTTAAAACTTTTTACTTTCCCTAATACTTAACAGTCAGCCTTTAAAAAAGACCTATGTTAAAGGACCTACATTTTTAGGTCCTAAATTTTTATTGGGCCTTTTGAAATCATAAAAGTAAGAAATGAATTATGTGTTTTATAATATGAGAAGTATGTCTGAAATAAAAAGTGGAGCTTTTTGTATAATATATAAACAGAAGTTTTATTTTTAAACCTGATTTCCAGATGGTAAGAAACAACTTTCATTATGTGATAAGAGTTTGCAGGTTGTTGTATCTACCAAGGTAATGGCCCCACCTGTAATATGAACTAGTGTTCTATAAATCTTTGTTTACTTACATGAGTAGAGATGTAATAGAAAAAGGTGAAACTTTGTATTGTTCTCTAGCTAAGTGTGATAGCACACTCTTTCTTCATAAGCTGCTTCATAGCTTATTGTTTTTAAATCATGTAGAATTACTGAATTATTGGCAGTCTTCTTGCCCTGAGAAGCTGTCAGTTTTTATGGAGAATTGTCACTCTTTGAAAGTGCATCGTTTGAAAATAAAACCATAATTAGGACTCCTTATGTTTTAAATGACATTAGACAATAAAGACAAGTCATTCAAGCCTAGGATACTTACATGATATTTTTCAAGTTCTGAATTGGATTTGGCTTGGTGTCTACAATTACATTGCATAAGTTCTGGGGGTAGAATGTATACAGGAGGAGAAAATGAGTGATGCTTTTCAAAGCTAACCTGCTCCTTCAGGATCAAGTCAATTGAGCTTATTCACATTGCAGCATTTCTCATGGGAAAATCCAGCAAGTATTTTGACCTATTCTGTTTTTCATCAGGAAAGATAAAAATGGGAATCATTTGAATCATGGGCTGCTTTTCTCTTTGCCATCTACTTCATTAAGAATCAAATGTAATTAAAAAGTGCGCCTGGGTAATACCTCAAGAGCTTGATAATAGGGATTTTGCAATTAACTTCAATGGATGAAGGACTGCAACCCTAACTTCTATTTTTGAAATCAAAAGCCGGGCCCCTTTTCTAATTAAAATGTAGTTCATGTCTTAGCTGAGGTTGTTAACTGTGCGTGTGACGTGAGTGTGGAACTTACTGCTGTCTACACCCTGACCGTCTTGAAAATTGCAGTGCTGTACTGAGGCCTGATTCCTATTGCTTTGCACCTTGTATAGCCATTTACTCAGCTGAGAGGAAGGGTCAGGCTGGAGCTGAACTGCTGCTTTGCTCAGGTGAATGTGGTTATTTATACAGGGCGCTGGGCCTGTGGAGAGTCAGGCAAAGGGGCTCTCGCTGTGCCTGGAGTGATTTGGCATGACCTGATTGTCCTGTTCGACAGTGGTGGCTCAAACCACCAATATTTGTACAGTATCTGCACTGGAAGAGCCACTGCAGCTGAAGAAGGAAAGATGGCCCCAGCTTTTTCTGATTCTGAAATTGCAGAGATGTGAAGCTTGTGGTGCAGCAGGTGGAGCAGTGTTGGGAATCATCTGCTGTGTTCGCACTGAGCATGCAGGAGTGGGGGAGCCTGGGATGGGGGAAGCAAAGGACTCTACATGTCTCCCTACACTATTAATACACTATTCCTCCTCCTGCTGCCTCTTCTGGCTCCTTGTCCCTGGAATAGATCCTTTTTAATCTGCTTAAATCACCTATCATAATTTAAAGTGCCATAGTTTATTTTATCTCCATAGCAAAAGACTTACCTTATCTGTTTATGAACTATCAAGTGTGGTGCCTGTGGTTTCTCAAGCTCCATGCATTCTTCCTCATTACTGCAGAACAGATAATTGGGAGCCGTATCCTTCAGTCTTTACAGGGAAAAAAGCCTTTCTGAAATCAGTGGGAGCATTACCAGAATAAGGAAGGAGGTACTAGACTCCAGGTTAGTGTCAGACTTTGTTTCATTTCAATGCACATTTACTTTTTGGGTTTTATTGCAGCCCTAAAATGCTGAGCCATAGCATTTAACATCAAATTCTGAATGGATTGAAGCAGATACAGTACTTATTTTTTAAAATACACTCAAATTAACTTTCTTTGGGATTTAAATTTATACAGAGATACACAACCAAGGGATAATTTCACAATTTTCTGGGAACATTTAATACATTCTTACCTCAAATGTCTGGTCTAGCAGTTATTTCCCATGCAGATTCTCCTATTGTCTGCAGTGAAAATTCCATATGAGAAGTGGATCAAGGCTAATTTGCAGACAGTTTTGTTCTTCTCTTTGTTATAAAATTACTAGAACACGTAAAGGACTTTTAAGAAAGTATCAGTCAGATTCATTAATGACAATTAAAGTGCATAAAATGTCACCAGAGCAACAGCAGCACTTATTCAACTGTCAACATATTTTAAAAGATTTAATGCAACCCCTGTGGTTACCCCCAAGGAAAAATAAAGGAACTGAGAACCATTTTCCTTGAGCTCTTGAGCAACAGCAGTACAACTTGTTTTTAAACAATCCCTCATTGTAATGTTAATGTTACCACAGTTAATAAAAAGTTCATTTATTATTTGGGGGACTTTGTGCTGATGACAGTCTAGTAGGCAAAGGTTTACGCTCATAGAGTTGATTGGATCTTTTTTGGTGTCCATGGAATGAAAGCTACTTACAAAATAAAATAAAAATAAAGCATTAAAAAGAGAAAAAAAATAGAGAGCGAATAGATCCATGGTTTTGTTTACATGCAGAACTCATCTTCAATGTTCATATAGTTGCTTAATTTTCAGCAAATTCTGAGTAATATTTTCTCAAAATTAACTGATTTGAGTCTCTCACAGTTCATGGATCTTAAATAATGTTAATTTATAAAGCGTTGAACATCAACAATGTGAAAATTTTTCCAATTTAATTGTCTCTCACTGGAGATCTAAAAACTTAATTCTGAATACATCCAACTAAAAACAAAATTCGTTTCTTTTCTTTAGTAATGAAGATTATGTTTTTACAGTTTTGTTATAGTATCATAGAATGTTAAGGGGTTGGAATGGATCTTAAGGATCGTCTGATCCCAACCCCCTCGGACATGGGCAGGGACACTTCCCTCTAGACCAGGTTGCTCAAGTTCTATTCTACTTTCCTTGGACACTGCCAGGGTTAGGGTATCCACAATCTCCCTGGCAGCCTATTTCAGTGTCTAACCATACTCCCAGTAAAAGAAATTATTCCTGATATTTAACCTAATCTAATTTGCACCCGTTACTCCTTGTCCCATCACTGCAGTTCCTGACAAAGCCCCTCTGGCTTCTCTGTAGCCCCTTCAGTTACTGGAAAGTGCTGTGAGTTCTCCACACAACCAATATCTTCTCCAGGCTCAACAGCCCCAACTTTCTCAGCCTGTCCTTGTACAGGAGGTGCTCCTGTCCCCTTACCAACTTCATGGCCTCCTCTGGACTTGCTCCAGTTTCAAGTCCTTCTTATGTTGGGGACACCAGAACTGTGCACAATATTCCAGATGGAGCCTTGAATTGACAGCTTTGGTTATTCCTAAAGACAAATGCCTAATTTACAAATTATAGTCTTTGGGGATCATTTTTAGACTTATATCTTCTCTGTATTTTTTTCCTTACTTTTTTTGTTTGTTACTTTATTTCTCTGTTAAATAAACAGAGGCTTAATGCAATAAATCTTGTATTGAAATTGAATTGCTTGAGTAGGCTATGAGGTAAATGTAAAAAAAAAAATAAAATCATCAAATGGATTAAAGGAAGCATTATGTAAAAACCTCTGTATTCCTTCTAGAGATCCATGGGTAAAGGTCCCACATGCCAAATGACATTGAATCTGCTTGCTTACCCACTCTTGTTCAGTGGCAGTGTCACTGAGTTGGCTTCACTCTCATTGTTGACATGAGTGTACAGGAGAGGATAATTTGTTGTTTCTGTATTTAGATGAATTGTGCCATGTGCTTTGACTTCAGTTATGAAAACGGTCCTGCAATAAAGCTGAAGTCACAGGTGGTGTTTAGTCCAGTTCTGTGTTTGTGCTCTAAAATTACTGTAAGTGGTACCCTCATGGGAAAGCACAAATAAGTACATCTTCAAGGTAGTTAATTATCAGGCAACAAAGGTGCCTCATAATTAACAAAGGTAGTTAGTTACCAGGCAACAAATTACCAGCCTACAAATTTGATCCTACTCTTGGATGAAAAACTCATCCGAATTTGACAAAATTTGTGAAGACTTGTTTTTTCCTTGCACAATAATAAGTAGATCTGTTATCTAAGTGATGACTTACTTCCTTTAATCTCTTTATGTTCCTGAACTCAGTCAATCTGACCTGTGTCTGAACCAGCCCATGGTTTTGTTTGTTTTTTTTTTTTTATTTTGTTATGGAAAAATCAAACTTTATCTTAGAACATTTTGACAGATTCTTCACATCTTGGCGTTCTCTACTTGTCATAGAAGAAAGCAGCTTATCTTGGCCAATTCCACTGCTCTGTCATTACAATTCTTCCTTGTGTTGCCTGTCCAAAGCAAATGCTGAAGTCCCTACGTAGGCAGTTATATTGCCATTATTCTACAACACATCTTCTTTTTGGGTTTAAAAAAATGTGATGAGAGAGAAATGGCTTAGACATTTTTAATACCCCATTTTTTTCAGGGTTGTTCGGGTACCAGTAACAAGAGCTCCTCTGTGAACCATTTCCATACTGGATGAGCTCACAGTGCACTTTGAAATGTAGTGCTGCACAAGCCTTTTTGTGTATCAGATGTAATTAGTGTCGTGACTCACAATAATTACTCATTTTATTGAAGTGCATTGACTGAGATCCTGCCATGAATAAATACATAGACCAAGAACTTATCCTGTTATTTGAACTGGCTGTTCCCTCAACATGTGTGTTTTGTTCTTTTTGGTGCTGACTTTTCGGTGTTCTCAGTAACACTCCTTAGTAAAAGGACTAGGCACTCTTTCTCAGGGAGTCTTTGTCTTAGGGACACAGTTTGCTGGTTCACAGTGCAGCTCCTCAGCTCATCTCATCTCATCTTACATTCAGACAGCAACGGCTCAGCAGACAGCAGGTTAAAAGAAGGCTGTATGTTTTTGCCTGTTCCATTGATTACAGAGTTGGGGTCTAGGGATACAACTAAGGATGGAAACATGCTCCATTACCTGTATGAATGAGGGTGATGTTGGATGTCTCTTACTGGGAAGTGTACAAATCAAGATAAGTGTGTGTTTCCAGCAATGAAGAGAATTACTGTGATTAACAGAGGGTTTACACCATTCCTCCCTTTCCTGTGTATCTCCATCCTTATTCAATGCAGACTTGGTACAATTGCATTTGCATCATTACTTCATCTGCCACTGACATGGCTTCTTCCAGGAAGCAGAAATCCTGGTAGTGATTTACTGGATCTAAGACTCAGGTATAACAATGGAAAGAAGATAAGGAGTGATAGCTGTGCCTCTCCCATGAAACCACTCTGGAGCTGGGGCCGTCATAGCCTTTGGAGAATTTAGGTCTTCATCTTATCTTTGTGAACGTAAGGTTAACTATTCCTCCTGGTGGAGAAGTTTCTTGATTCTTTTGTGGGTAGGGTTGGTGGAGGTTTTATTTCCTCCTCCTTTGTAGAGCAGTATTTGGGATATTCCCAGCTACTACTCTAACCCAGCAAATCAGTTATGCAAAAGTGAGTGCTACAAAGGCTCCTCAATTACCACAAATAATACCGCAGATTATACAAAGATTTTTTTTTCATAAACACAGTACATGTGTTTTTAACTTATAATTTTAGAATGCTTATATTCCAAGGCAACATTTTTAAGAGATGTCTTGCTGCTATCTTACATCTTATATACAAGAAACTAGCCCATGGTATTTCATCATTATCAGGAAAGAAAAAAATTCTGGAGCTCTCCATCAAATCAAGCTGATCAAAAAAAAATCTCTGGAAAGGCATTTCACCAGTGCACAACTCCAGTGGGTGCTACCAGGGAGTCGCAACAAATGCAGGGCAAATCGGGAACTCTATGAGTTGTTGGGGGGGGAAGTGAATTTCAGATCTGGTGTGGGAATGCCCTCAAATCACCATGAGCTTAGAGACTGCTCTGTGAACACCTCTCAGGGCTGTGCGCTTAATCTGTAATTTGACCACCATCTCCCAAGTGCTATATGTCATTTTAATGACATTGATAATACTGAGGAAGGAATAATTTGTTTTGGTTTTGTTTGGGGTTTTCTAAGTTTTATTTAGGGGCTGCAAGTAAACTTTGTATAAAATACATCCTATTTTTATGAGAATGTTTTATTTCCAGTAAAAGCTTCAAATGCAAATATGATTTTGTGAAATGAAGCTTTTAGTAATAGAATGGAATGAATACCCAGACTTTTGAACTGTTCTGCTTAATCTTGCTCACAGCTCTGGAATAAATGATTGCCTCACCAAAATTATCTTCTAGAATGTGGATGAGGAGACATCACAATCAGCTGGGACTGCCAAGTTTCTCAATAAAAAAAAAAAAGTGTATTGGCAGCTGCTTCCATTAAAAAAAAAAACCAACAAACCCTCAAAATTAAGCTGAATCCTTTTTTTTTTTTTTTAATTACAGGCACTGCTTTCAGCCATTAAGGAGGTCAGACTGGCATTCCAAAACAAGAATAAAATTGTTTCAGAATTACACAGTAAATGTGTGATGGATTAAAATTCACTTTCAAATATAATCTCAACTTTTGTCTCCTTTTAGAATTTCCTTTGCAATTTCACAGTTCTGATATCGCTTTGAAATGAACCTGAAAAACACAGGGTCTGGTAAATCCTTCCCTGAGAGTAATAGGCTTTCTCAGTCACCTGTTCTCCTTATAATTTTTTGTTGTTTCTTAGAATTTTTTTCTGTTGCTTAATAGCATTTCTCTTTACCATTCTTAATGAAAAAATGTATTTATTTTTAAAGCTTTGAGTAATGCAGAATAAATCAATTGATGTCAGCTCAGAATCAATTAAATTGGGCAAATATTTGTCTTCTTTTAACACCTGTGTAAATCAGGCTAGATCTCTCAGTCTCCCCGCTTAAAGGAGATGCAGAGTTAGACTTACAGGGATGAGAGAGATATGCAAGACAAATGTCTGATCCCTCATTTAGCTCAATTGGCTGGCAATGATGGGTTTCACTTTCTTTCCTTCTCGTGATGCAAAGTTTTGAACAGCAGAAGGAGAAGTACCATGGTATATATGCACACCACAACTGACAGGAGAAAAAGAGGGAAAGATAATAACAGTAGATGTATTAATAATCCTGAAATAATTTATTTTTAATGGAAAAAGGCATATATATTTACAACAGTGTCATAGATACATCAGTATGAAGCCTGCATTTTTTGTCTGTTGATCCCAAGCATCTGACTGGGTTTGAACCTAACACTGATACAGAAACTCCTCGAAAGCAACTACTGCTCTCAGAAGGCTGGATTTTCTTTATCCTCTGAGATATCCACTGAGCCATGGCCACCCAGGGAATGAAACACTGTTCCCCTTGAATCACACACTCTCACACACCTCTTTGGCATTTCTGGTGCCTTGCAACAGCGCAGGAAACTCATCATGACATGTAGATTCTAGAGTCCTTAGAAACTCCTCCTTGTCTGGAGGAACCAGCCTTCATGCCTCTCATTGCAGTTTTCTGAGACAGTCTCTGTGTGAGTACGTTGAGTACTCTTACAAGGCAAATATCAAATCAGAACACAAAAAATGTGAGCACTTGTCTTTTCAGAATAGCACTTTCTGTTTTTTTAATATCAACCAATTAAGATGTTATTTTCAAGGAGAGGCTTGGCATTTTTTCAAAAATTTACTTCTTGAGGCCTGAAAAGGATTTAGTTGGCATGGAGAAGTGATCCCAGGCTTAGATTTTTTGATGGTTTCAACGTGAACACAGCTGGAATTTTTTAAGCTGATTCAACTAAAAACCCACTTCCTGCCACTGTTGAAAATAATGCACTATAATTTTTTTTTTCTAAAGCAGAAAAACCTACAGCAAAGACAAAAGAGTTTAGAGCCCTCGTGAGGTGTTTTATTGTGGTTTGCATTAGGCAATGAAAACAGTGCATACACAGCTATTAAATATGAAAATGAATATGTCTTTAAAGCCATTACCTCTTATTTAATAACTTACCATCTTTCTAGCTTTGGTAGGTCCCTTTAAAATGAGAAGGTTGTTTGCCATTAATTTCTCCAGTAGGAATATTTTTTTACTTATGGATACTTGCAAATGTAAGACTTTTTCAAACAAAATTTTGAAAGGTAAAGTGCATAAAGAGTAATTTGTCAGTAATTTTTATTCCACTGAATGTTTTTTCAAGCTCCCTCTCTACTCTTTCCTGATCTCAGGTAAATGTGTTCTTAAGTTCACACCAACAGCTGAAAGGCTAAACTACATAAAATTGCAAAAATAATTTAAAGCTTTCAGATGCAGTCAGATATACCACAATCTGCACTAGCAGTGCTCAGAAAGTGAAGCTAGGAGTAGACTTACAAAACTGGCCAGCATACTTTGGCCCACCAGCCAGGTCCAGCCAACCACAGACTTTTTTAATCTGGTCCCCTTCTTTCCCTTGATACATGGGAGAATCTGCTTGCACAGTACGTTTCCTTAGCTGATGAATTCATCCTCCCCAGCACCCAGATGGTGAGCAGTGGGTTTGTGAAGAACATGAGTCTTGCTGCCTTTGTGTGTATATATGCCCCTGGACTAGTTAGAGCAGGCTCTGGGGAAGAGGGGCAAGCACAGGAATTCAGCATCTCCCCAGCAGCTGGGGAGAGCAGAACGACCACCCTGATGCAGGGGCTCTGAGGAGGCTTTTATAGAGGAAGGCTATGCCAGCTGAATCAATACTGGGGCAGGTTTCATACCTACTGTGGTAATTTACAGAGATGTGTTAGGTGGGGGAGACCATCTTATAGAGTTAATTAAAAAAACCCAATCAGACAATCTTTCTTGAGTTGGATTTTTTTTTTTTTTTTTTTTTTTTGTAGATACAGGAATCTCAAATGATGACTTAATTTCCATTTGCTATTAAAAAAATAAAAAGATATATTTTATTCCAGATTCTCAGAGTGTCATTGCCAAAGAACTGTCCTTCATTAAAACATTCCAGTTACATGCAGCACTGTATTTCAGTGATGAGAACCCTCTCTATTACTTTTATTATTATTATTGTATTTGTGCTTCTATCCAGTGCATTTTTGTGGGTACTGGTATTTTCATACTGGGTATATTGGTACTGGAGTCAAGCACTGAATGCTGGTTATGAGGCAGCCTGCCCTTCTCCTTGTATGCTCACTTCCTCTCTTGCCATATTCTTAAAGAGGTGAAGGAATTCTGCCTGGATTTTTTCAAGAGGCAAGCAGCTGAGTTTATTCTTTTCACTCTGTGTGGTAGCTGTGACAGACCTTTGCTTCAAGGTTATTCTCTTTTACACGAGGGGACAATGGCATGGGAAGGGGTTTATGGCTTGCTTATGGCTATTGAAAGCTTTCCTAGCCAGCTGGAGATCCCTTTCAGATCAGGTTGGATGTGAGAGAAAACATGTAACCTCTAAGATCAACTAAACTTGAGATTGTGTGCAGTATCAATAAACCACAGCACTCTGAATAAACAAGGTGGCCACTCACTGTTTACTGTTCCCTTTGCTTATTTTTCCAGTGCTGTGTCTGTGATAGCCCCAACCTGTTTGCTGAGCAGCTTAAAATGAGTTTTGCTCAAAATAGCTCTAATTCTTAGCTGATAGGTATGAGTCCTATGTGGAAATGTGTTAGAGAGAACTAGCAGATTGTGAGACAATTTTTCTCTAAAAGGCCCTTTAAAGAAAGCAAGTATTTATCAGTGGAGAGTGAGGGGGTGACATAGAAGGCACCAGGAGGTGAAAGGGGCTTTTAGAGATTACTCACAGGCACAAAATTCTGCAACCCAGCTCACATAATATGAGGACATTCAGCCTTAATGTGTTCTCCAGAGGTAATCTCCAGTTCCTTTGAATCTGACTTCAAATCTGATACCAGATCTTGTGTTGAAGAAAGTACATGTGTGTTATCATTTAGGAGGCAAAATATTATTTTTTTCACATAGGAGTGGAGCATAGTTCTGGCTTAGTGCATCACTTATGTGTTTTCTGCAGTGATGTCAATTTATTTGTTTTGATTTGTGGAGATGAAAGATCAGGGAAAGAGATTGTTCAGTTTTGGAGCCTCCCAGCATAAGAGGTTCTGGCAAAATAGAGGAAGCCCAGTGAGGGGCCAAAAGGCTGCTGTGGGTGGTGGGCAGAGTTTCTTCTTGTGGCTGTCTGATGGGGAGAGTCAGACTATTCTCATCAGTACACAGTGACATCTGCTTAGATGGTAGGACTTTTTTTTGGCTTTTTTTTTTGGTTTTTTGTTTATTTGTTTGGTTTGGTTTTTTTGTTTCAGTTTGTTTTTTTACTGTAAGCATACTGAGACATTGAAACAGGTTATACAAGGAGACAACAGACTCTCCACTGCTCTAGGTATTTGAAGCTCAGTTAGATGAGGTCCTGTGCAAACCCACCTCACCTCTGTAGGTAGCCCTGTTTTTGAGGAGGATTTTGGCTGACACAACCTTCAGATGTCTTTTCCAACCTGCATGTTTTGTGGTTCTGTGATTTTATCAGAGATCAGCAGGTGTGAGTCTTAAGACGTTGGTATCTATTTTGGCAGTGTTTCCAGCACAGCTTATCTGATAAAGTAGTTCTGAAGAGGAAAGTTAGCTTCTCTTGAAAAGGTCAGAAATTTGACCTAAATGTCCTGGCATCCTGAGTGTCTTTCTCCACAATGAAAGCTAGAAACACATGATATCAGAAGTTTTTATTTAGATCCCTACTGCAAATTATTGTGCCCGAAGTGTGTGTTTCCAGGACTGAAACCTTGCATGTTGTGTAAGTTGTTTTCTTACAGTAAGAAATAGAATAGATTTCCCTGGTGTGGAAGGGAAAATCATGGGTCTGTATTTGGTTGAATGGTAAAATACAGCAATTCCTCTTCTAAGGAATGGCAAAAATCCTTGATATGCAGCATTACATGGAATTATATGAGAGCAATGTCAGATGATTCTATGCTTATTTTCTGTACATAATCTCCTTTGTTCTCTCATTTAAGAAAAAGAGATTGCCTTCCTTTTGAACGGAGCTCATTCATAATACAATGACTAAATCAATACATGTTATGATGGAGCGTGCAGCATGTAGCTAAATTTGCAGGTTTAAATAGATTTTATAATAAATTTATTTATTTTTGAAATTCTATTGAACTCCTTTATTACCAAGCCAGAATGAACGTTAAATTATATAAGTAATGTTTCTGACCAAATTTCTCAGTATACATTTGATCTCAGAACAGATACTAGATCTTGTTCTGGTTCTAGTTTATTCTCAAAGTTTGTATCTGTGTGTGTATGTAGTGTTACACAGAACAGATAAAGCAGACTTCTACAGTACATGCTGTGTTTGGGGAGGTGTACTCGTCTACTTCTGGGCAAGTTTTATGTTAACTTATGTATTGCAGATGTATAGAAAAAAATGTTTGCAAAAATACAGTAAAACAGGAGATCCAGAGAAAAAAATTCTAAATTACCTGGCCACATCCTGTTTTGAATGCTTAGCATCCGAAATTTGTCCAAACTATTGTATTTTATTTCCTCTGAGTGGCTGAGTTTGCACACTCAAGCTCTGCTCTTTAGTGGTGTGTGCACACGGCCACAACCAGGATAGAAAAAATTAGTAATGTGATACATACTTCTGAGCTTAAGCCTTTTCAGTCATGTAGTATCTTGAATATCATGTCATGTAATTCAGTCATGTAATATCTTGAGCATTTGACAAATCCAGTAGAATTGTATTCATTGTTAGGGTGTACAGACTTAGGGAAGATTTCTTTAGCCTCTTTGCAAGGCTGTACTGGTCTCTGATTGGCATTATTTATCAAAGTCCCTCTGTTGTTCCTGTCTACCATAGAATCATGGAATCTTGTGGCTTGGAAGGGACCTCCAGCCAACATCATGCTCAAAGCGGGTCTGATTAGATCAGGTTGCTTTGAGACAAGTTCACTTAAGACTTTCATAACAACAGTAGTGGAAATCCCACCCTTTAATATTAATGTTCAGTAGCATTTCAGCAGGTCATTTTACACACAAGTAAGAAGAGTAATTCCCCCTCCCTGAAAATGTTCCAGGCCAGATTGGATGAGGCTTTGAACAACCTGGGTTAGTGTAAGGTGTCCCTGCCTGTGACAGGGGAGTTAAAATTAGATGGTCTTCAAGGTCCCTTCCAACCCAAACCATTCTGTGGTTGATTCTAAGATTTCCTCTTTTCATTTGCTTTTTAAAACTGAAGAAACTTAATTCTCTCATCCCTCCATGGAAGCCATATAGTTCAGAAACTTTATCTTTTCTTTGGCTTATTTTTAGTCCTGGAAGGTGATCCTTGCTTTCTAATGGTGAGTTGCTCACTTCAGTATTTGCTCACCATCTCTTTATGCCTCTCCAGGTTCATTTCTGCATATAAAATGAACAGAGTCTGACTCTGTGACTGTGACAATCATTCATAATTCAGACACTTTAAACATGTAAGATCAGAATCAGAACCATACATCTCTCTGTGTATATACTTACTGACTATTAAGTTTCTTTGGTGTCCATTTGGGGAAGAAAAAGGAGGATTTTGTTGGCCTCGGTGTGGTTAGAGTCAACTATTGGGTTTGTTGGTTTTTTTTTTTCAGAGAGTGTGAACAAATGTGAGTGTTTTGAGTGCCCATGGCAGTTGTTGAGTGTTTCTTGAAGCTCAGTTTGATGATATTATGAGGAAATCACCTGCCAGCCTTTTTTAGAGGAATTTCTCTATGACTTTCTGAGGATACACTTTGATTCCTTCCCAAGATTCAATTCCTGTATACAGTTTAAAGGGAAAAGCCTGTTTATTAGTTTCCTATTAATTTACATTTTGGGCATTAATTCTTGTCACTGGAGGAAGCCAGAATATTTTGTCATTTGGTAATACCAAATCTCTTGTATATGAAGAGTAAAATAGAATAGATCTCAATTCACTTCTTTAGATTCTCTGCAGACAAACTCATTCTCTGCACGGCAAAGGATAGGTGGGTTTTGTCTGTAAAGGGATATTCATTTTCATTTGATCTGCCTTAATCCTGAGGATATGGGTTCAGATCCCAGAGCTATTGCAAATATTAACTTGATGCTTCCATCAGCCTTCAAAAGCTCAGTGATTGAAGGCTCTCAGCAGCTGTTACCTGCTATAATAAATGCCAATGATAAAAAAGACTAGACAAGCTGAGGATTTTTTTCTTAAGAGCAAATAAAAGTATTTTCTTTCTAAATTAAGCTAGAAAAAAAATCTGTTGATTTTTTATTGATAGAAAGCACCAACAAGATTGTTCTTTTCCACAAATACTGCTTAGGATTCGGGGGTCACAGTTCATAGCAAAATATGCTGCCTCTGTTTGCCCAGCTGCCATACCTCTCTGCCTTGACTCCTTCTCTATTTGAAAAAAGAGGCTGAAAGAAAGGTAAAGGGAATAACAGGTTTAGTGCTGCTCTGGTAGACCGTAATCAATGTAAATGGTCTTAACAGGATTAAGACTTTTTGCTTCCATGTGCATATCCCACCCTAGAGGAATGGTATCCTAGTATTGAAGAACAGGCAAGATGGCATACTCTCCTGGTGTGGTTTTGGCTATATAGTGACATGTATTGGTGATCCAAAATACAGGAACAAGTCTTGCAAGCTTTTTTATTATGATGGGTTTTTAGGGCTTTTTTGGGGGAGGGGGGTGAGGAGGTGGGGGTTGTGTTTGGTTTGTGTTGGGTTTTCTTTACTGTTAAATCAAGGTTGAAACAACTGGGAACTGCTCCTCCAGCATAGCCTTGGCAGTCTAGGCAGAATGGGCCCTAAGACAGAAGCAAGCCAAAATGTCAAAACCAAAGGAAACTCTTAGGAAGAAAAAGGATACGGGAAGGATGTTTCTTTAATCTTTCATTCCAACTTCAATTTTATGGATGTTATGCGCAAATTAAAGTAAGATTGTGTTACAGAACTGTGTGTTACAAAACCTTATGGCACAAAACTTAAAGAAAAAATTCATACTCATGTCACATACATGTCAGATTTTAATTTCAAAATGGTCCGCAGGGTTTATGCCCAGCATATAGTTTGTATTGCAGCAGTCTTTCTCTGTCTTACATGAGTTTCCATTTGGTTTTGGCAAAACAAAAGGAAACAGTTAAAAAGACATTTCTCTTTGTGGGGACAAAAAAAAAAAACCTTTATGAAGTCCTGTGATGTTACCGAACTTTGGAGCATGATCATATTTTCTAGTGGTTGCAGTATTTAGATTAGAAATCTACATTTAATCACTCTCCACTGTAAAAGAGCGTGTGCAGTTATGAACACAGTGATACATGACAGTGTTCAGTGATTTCTTTCACTGTGAGGGTTATTCAATTTTCTAATGAATGTTAGAATGAAAACAGAATAGATTAAAATCAGTTTCTATGTTTTTACATTTTTTTAATATGTCCAAACTGCAGCATGAAGGGTTTATCCAGTTCAGAGGTTTCAGGGCCATGGATGTGGTCTTGCATTAACAAGGTGGCACTTACATGTCTTGGGACAGGCCTTGCTACTCCTCTTGGCAATGATGAAAAGGACACACGTTTGCTGCTGTCCCTTCTTCACTTCCCATACCACTAATTGCCACTTTGTATTATTTATAGAGGCTGAGTTGGTTTTCAGTTTTGTTTTTTCCTGCTTTTCTCTTCAGCTGCTATCCAACATGACTGCACCCAAGCCTTTTTTTTTTTTGAGGTTTGTCTGGTGGAAGAAGAATTCAAGATTTTTGTGTTCTTTGCCATCTTATGACAACTGGCAGCAACTGAAATGAGGCATGTCAAGCAACTACCACAAAAAGAAATCAGTAATTTACAAGTTCAGACAAAGGTTGAAGAAACAAACCTTCTCTGTAGTTGTTCTGTCTTGTGCAGTCTGTTAATATTTTCACATTTGAAAATATTTAATTTACCTAATTGAGGGAATGTTACACTACAATTGAGAAGAAAAGGGGAAATCAAAAGCAGAATACTCTCATTTTCAGCAGAGCAGTGCTAATGCTTATGTTAGTCAGTGAGAAAAACATGGGAGTGGATGAGAAACAATAATTCGTTACTGTGTCTCCTGCAGTCAATTAAATATGTCTCATACATGGCTGATTAAAGGTGCCTTTTTTCAATAATAATAAGAAGAAGGTTTGTTGGAAACAGCCTGAGAGTAGGACCATTTCTCCCAGCATATCAAACTTTTAGAGGAAGGGAGAAAGTAAAACCCAAATGCCAGCCCTGCCAGGTTGAGATGGATTATACAGTCAATATCCCTAGCTTGCAATAGGTGCAAAGATACTATTACTACTCTGATGCTGACTCTTGTTCATAGCTTGACTTGCTGAATCTTAAGCAGTGCACCACATCTGAGAAGTTTTCACACATGAAAAACACATGGGTCAGAAAGCTGATGATCTGATGTCTACACACCCAAGTCTAACATAAAGATCACAAGGGAAATCATAGACTGCCTCATGTAACAAAGGACCCTCCCTATCCCCAATTTTTCTGCTTTTAAAATAGTATAATTATAGAAGGATTTCAGAAAAACAATCTCCACAATGTCCTTCTCTTTCTATAAAATCTATTGTTATTTATTTCCAAATTTCTTAATAAGCTACATACTATTTTGCCAGGCTAAAATATGCATCGCCCTTGCAATTTTTCACACTTGCTGTCTCCTCTGATTTGATTCACATTTTCTCCCTTCTGTATCTAGTTCCCTGTCCAACTTAAAATGTAAAATAAAGTAGAAGACATGCCTGGGCCCCTGAATACATTGCTGAAAGGTTCGTTTTTCTGCACACAAGTGTTCAGAGTATTTCTCACAGAAGAATAGCATAAATTATGGAGATTCCAGTCACAGAACAGTGAATGGTATTGTCAGTTTGCTTAGGAAAAACTAATGAGGTTGTAAAGAAATACTGTCTGCCTTATAAGAGTAAAATTTGACAGCTGGAAAAACAAGGGCAATAGGCTGGTTTCCATTTTCCATTGATTTTAGCCCCCAACATTCAGAAGACTTCCTTTTCTGCAAAACCACATTCACACTGCCTACACACGAACACACAATGCTCTTTTGCTTCAAGCCAGAGGCAGATTAAACTTCATTAGGAGAGCAAGGCTTGAGGAAAGTTCAAACTGTAACAGATAGTAATTTGACAAATAAAGAATTAGGGTTTGTTTTACTAAGCCAAAAATAAAGGCCAGAGCAAGGTTCCCATGGCTCTTTTGTGCCTTTAACCACTGGGTAGGAATACCATCCCTTTTCATAGTCTGGTTTACATACTGTATGAGCCTAGTAGACACATACCATGCTTTCTTAATGCATTTAAGCACTCAGTGAAAGCACACATATCTCATTAAATTAAAAAAAAAATGCCTATAAAGTATTTCCCTTAGAGCAAGAAATAAGAACAGGAACTTGAATATGTCCAAAGTATTCTTAGGTATATACAAGACATAGGTAAGGCTCAGCTTAAAATCAACAAGAATAAATGCATTTTATGTCTGAATAGACTTCATTAGCTTTCTGTAGCAACATTCTCACCTGAGCATCCTCATATTTATGCATTCCCAGGCCTTGCTGTTCTAGGATAAAGGACGGATTATTGCAGGTGAGTGACAGATACCTGTGGTAACTGATGGGCTGTGATTTGAGAATTTAAGTTCTCACTCAGTAGGAGACTGTATAATGGCTAATGGCACAATCCCATACAAAGGTCTCTGACATCATTAGCTGAAAACTTTTTATTAATATGTATTGGATGATGTTCAACAGACAATCTACCTGCTAAATGTTGTACACTGGAATGCACAATGTACTAGATAGTGACTGCTTGCAAACAATATTACAAAGTGAGGGTTAATACAGAATGATGTGCTGAAATGTCTTGGCAAAGAAATTATGAGTCTGTCTCCTGGACTGGAATGCAAAGCCACTAAGTCTTTGTTCTGGAGAGTTAGGCACCTCAGACTGGGAGCTGAAGCAAAGCTGTCAAATAAATGCTCCAAAAACCATCAGGCTTCTTTAAACATTACCTGGAAGTATCTAGGGGAGAATCTTTGAGGACAGGAATAGGACACAAATCTTGGTATTTAATTGTCTTATTCAGGTCTGCAGCAAGGTACAATTTTTAGCCTGGAATCTGCAGAAAGATTTGCCTGAAGAGTAATGTTCACGTAGTTTACATTCAAAGAACTGAGCAGACACTACTTTCTTTTCTACATTGAAAAGAAAGTATTTCTACTACTACTTTCTACATAAAGAGAGAGAAAAAGAAGTTTTAATTTCCATATTAATTTGGAAGCAAGGAGTTGGAAGTTCCAATTCCAGTCCAAGTTTCTTAAGTAATACGAATCATAAGTAATGATGTAGGTAGGAGACATAAGTCAATTGAGGTTCACTTTTCACTCTTCTCTTTAGCCCTTGCCACAATACACAAAAAAATAACACAGAATGAGCTGAATTTGACTGAGACGCTTAAGGGGCTTAGATTAGATCTGAGTCGTAAGTGCAATGTCTTGTTTTCATAATTACAACTTTATTTTATAGTAACGGGCAGCTCTGTAAAACAGAGAAATTGTCCTTTAGGGACAGCCTCTGGATGGTGGGAGACTGGAGCTGTGGCCAACCACTGTTCTGTTCTTCACATCCACCAAATGATTCATGCAGCCAGCTGAAAGGGCATTAGCCACCTGCCCCCAAAATCTTCTCTTTGATTGTCTTCTGCACAGATTAGGTCTCCTCAGTTGTTCTCCATCTCCAAAGCTGAACATTGGGAAACATAATTTTCAAAGGCTGGTAACACTTTGTCTTGTCCACTTTGGCTCACAGATGCCAGAACTCAGTTAATTTTTTGCATGTTGCCAGAAGGTACTCTGGTGCTTGGAGGTTTTAAGTTCTTGCTGCTGTGAGTGAACAAATTTGTCAGTTCTATTGCTACTGATCCCCAAAAGCTGCATGCAGACATACAGAGATGCCTGTATCCTGGAATGGATTTAAGCCCTGGTGAATAACTCCTTTAAAACTTTATAAGGTTAATTAAATTGTCATTTGGTACTTTGTAAGAACAATTTACTTTATGACTTGAAGGAAACTACTGCACTGAAAGCAACTATAAAATGATGAAAACTGTGAATTAAGTTTTCTAAATTATTTTTACAGACGTTGAGGAAAAAAAGCAATAAAATGAGTCAGGATGAAAATAGTACATTTCTTCAAAATAAGGCCTACATTGGAATCAATACATGTATCAGAACAATCCCGATGATACAAATTTAAAGCCCATGAAATGCAGGGCTATATGTACTTAGAACCCAGTGCTGAAGTGTGTAATGAATAGAAATTGCCTTATGTTGCAATTAGAATTTGTGCTGACAGTGAAAAATACAGTTTGAAACCACACATTTGGACTGACTCCCTTTTCTCTCTTCGTCATTCAAGTAGATTTCTCAGCTGTGTATGTGGGGGCAGCTGCGTTTACCTCTAATGAAATGCCAGCAGAGAATTTGGCTCTGTTTCATTAACTTGACTTGTTTCTTGGAGCTTTTATGTCTCATTCCCTCAAGCAACAGGATAGATATTTATTCAAGATATTTGTGAATTCAGAGTACTTTATGTTTTCTGCCTCAGGTAAGGAAGGTATCTAAATCTCTCTTCCTAATGTACACATGTACACACACTATTCTGTCCCTTTATCTACATGTGTAAATATACACATAGGCACAAAAGGTCACTGTGAGACCTCTGTCTTAAGAAATAGACCAAAACAATATTTAAATCCAGTCCTAATGAAAAGATGTGTTATAAATGTAGGGGCTGTGAAAAACAGAAATATTAGAAATCTTAACTTCTCTAATCCACCTCATTTTAGTGAAAAAGTGTTTGCTCCAGCACATTTTTGTAGTGCTTTCTCTTGTTCAGTAATGAATGCCTTAAGCACAGAAACTTGTTTCTGAGCTGTTATTTCGGGAAGAAGAATTATTTTCTAACTGTGAGCCTTTGTTTTCTATTTTGTAACTCTTTGTAACAGTGAATTATACTTTGTGCACCATACTGATCTTATCCAGTTTGAGCACAGAATACTCACACAGAAACTATGTTGCTTTACAATATTTTTTTACCTTGCTGGCCATGCTTGTTTTATTTGTTTGTTTTGTTCCTGATTTCTTGATGCTCCTTCATTAATTCAGTCTCTTTAGTCTCTTGAATACTTACAGTGTTCCAAACTTGTGCCAGTTGTCCTTCACATTACTAATACTTGAAAACTTGGAAAGAAAGTTCATTATTCCATGGATAAACTCAGGGTGGCAAAGGGCTGTTCTGTGATGGGATTCTTCCAGGTAGGACTAAAAGTGGTGGTAAATAAAATGCAGAGGATTTTGAATTTATTTCTTGCAGGTGCATACTCTTCCATTGTTCTAATGGTAATTTAATGTGTGCAAATCCATGCCGACTCCCCTGAAGTTGGTGAATATGCATCACCTTCCTAATTGTGTATTAAGGGATTAGATTTGAAATGGTAAAAGTACAGTGAGCCAAGTCCTTAGGCTCACTCACATATCAGCAGTGACACAGAACTGGTGGAGTAATGGAGCCAAGACTTTGGACAACTCTATTTACATGCTTATGTGGATGCTGTTTCCTGAAGCTTGTCATTTTGCTATTGACTCACCACTTGCACAAATGCACAGGGCTGCACTCTCAACTTTTTAATTTATTCAGGCACAAGTCTATTCTTGTCTTCTAAAGGCCACGTGTGCAGCAGAATAGCAGCATGAATTAGAGAGTATGTTTTTTCAGAGGTTTTCAGACTAATTCATTCTAGATTTTTCCAGTCAGCTTGACTGGAGATGGAAATCCCAAGTTTTACTTATGAAAAGAAATGATACTGGAAGGTCACTCAGTTTCCTTAGTGGTACCTGAGACAGGATTGCCCTGTCAGATGTTGGGGGAGGCCCATGTGGGGATGGATTGCTGATAAGAGCAGGTAGCGATGCTTCCTTAGGCTCCTTATCTTAGGAATCTATCTCCCCACTTCACCCTGCAGCACTTAGGTGTCAGAGCAGTCTGCTGCTTACAGAGAGATCCAGACACATGTTGCAATACTGGAATAGAGGCATCATGATGTAGGAACCAGACCAGTTAGTGTTTCTAACCATGTGACTGATACTGTCAGTATTGTTACCAGTGTTGGAATATTCCATTGTAAGCAGATTTAACCAGATTTGTTCACAACAGGGTCTGGCTGCCAGTGCTAAACCCTTTCTTTGTACATTCTTCATGTGACTAGGTGCATCTCTTCTGCTGCAGGCTTCATTTGAAAGCAGGATTTTGACTTGCACATATAAACTTGTGCTCTGAACAGCCTCATACTTAACCAAGAAGGACGTTTAGGTCTGAAGTTTTGTGTGAGCCTCAGCCTCAGCATTGTTTACTCAGACAATTGTCACCAGTGCCAGCAGCCCTTATTACTCAACTTTGCAGCCTGCTGCCTTCTCAGCCCTCTCTCAGCATCAAGACATACTCTGCAGGAAGCAGCCTCAGCATGCCCTGAAAGGAGATGAAAATGTAGTTCAGCAGTGGAGTCTTTACTGCTCTTGTGCAATATGCATGTAAAATCATCCCCTTATGCCTGTTGTTTACTGTGTAACAGAAATTGAGGAATTTTCAGTTTAAGGAGAGAAAGTTTAGCTGATCCAGTTTCTTGGGATGGAGCACAAAAGGGGTGTTGAGAAACAAGTGCTTAGGGGGTGTGAGTGGGCTTTTGTTAAAGAACGATGGAAAACAAGAAAGACTCAACATGATGCTTTGGAAAAGCTTGTAATTGGTAAGATATTATTTTTATAGCAATTGTGTACTTACAAAATAGGACCCAGGTAAATATAATAAACAAAATAAGTTAAACATGGGTTGGGTGTTTTTTGGTTTTTTGTTTCAGGTGCATAAGATACCTGAAGGCAGTTTTAACTTGCATAGGCTTCAAAGGATTGTAATATATGATATATGCAAAATAAGAAGAATTTCTGGTTTGTTCTTTTTCTTTATGGATAAATGTCTGTGTGCCAGGCAGTAGATAGATTTAAAGTGCAGAAGTGTTTAGGTATGCAAGAGGGAATGGTGTTTAATTAATGGTGTTTAATTAATTTGATGCTACTGTTCCTTAAGTAGAGTAAATGAATGTAATGAGTGTAGGCACTACCTTTTGAGCCCATTAGCTTTATCACTTCCTTGAAGCTATGAAAAAATGTGAAGGCAGCATCAGAAAAAAAATAAAAATAAAATCCAAAATGCTTGTATTTTCACTGGAATCATTAGAATTTCTCCTTGGATTTTAAAGCAGTTTTTCATTGCCTACTGTGGAGAGGTTTTGCATAAAAGCCAAAAAACCTGGATGAGAATGTTGTGCAATATTAACTATTTTAGGAGGCTCTCTGTAAGAGGGCCACTGAGTAAACTACAGAAATGACATCAAAATCTGTAAGTCTGGTAGGAAAATAAGGCTATTCTATCACTCTTCCATATGTGTTAAGCATCAGAACTGAAAATAAGAGAAATCAGTCCTTCTAATCTTCCGGTAATTTTATGCCATTTTCTCTCCTGCTCATCTCTGTTACTACTTTACACAGCTAAATGCAGAGTTTTGCATAGTAATGCTACAGCAACTCTAATGATCATTCTTGCTGAGCCTGGTTTGATCCTGTGCTTTCCGTACTTTAAGACTCACCCACGTCTGAAGAGGGAATTGGGTTTTCCTGGGGTGGTGAGTGTGTGGGTAAATCTGGCCATCCCTGTCCCATCTCCAGGTCCCCATGAGAGCAGCACAGCTTCCCACTGGCTGCCGCAGCCACACAGGGTTCCCAGCTCTGCACTGCGGGGCTGCTCTCTGTGCCAGGGTTGAGCTCTCTTGACTTTTTGCCCAGATGACAGAGCTGCCCTGCGAGCCTGTCCAGGGTCACGGCCGGCCCCCGTGCGCTCGGCAGGGAGCGGAGCAGCCTTCCCGGGAAGAGATGCCACTGCCAGCGGGCAGCTGTGTCTCAGCAGTGTATTTTTGGAAGTCTCTGAACTTTACAGTTAAAGATGTGCCAGAAGCATTTAGGAAAAGTTCAGGAGACATGGAGCACTTGAGTGCTTGCTTACTGACCCTCTGGCCTGACAGTGTTAATTAAACTTATTTTGACAGTCCCCAACTCAATTTAAGAGGATAAAGCTTGCAGCTGCAGGTTAGTTTGTTTCGTTTCCTCATGGGCTGCAATATGCTCAGAAACTCTCAGCATTTCTTAAAAATTATTAAAATATATTTTCAGGTTCCTACTAAAGAAAAACTTTTAAGGATATAATTTTTCCAGGAATTGGTCCTGGAATAATGTGGACTGAGTGAAGTTTAGCACCACCAGTGCCAGTGCTGCACTCTGATCAGCAGCAGAGTGAGATGGAGGTTGGAGAAGAAGAGTGGGGAGTGATGGCAGGAGGAAAGCAGAAGTGGACTCTGCTTCAGAATGAGCAGACCCGTCAAGAAAGTACTGAGTTGAATTAAAGTGGGAGAGTACTATTTTATTTTATTTTTGTCCCCTAGAAAAAAGTAATGAAAAGCTTTGGTTAGTCTGTCATGGAGTCTAATTTAGCTAACCTCAGTGGGTCACTTACCAGCTTCCATGGAAGGAAGCACTGTTAAATCATGTTAAAGATGAATAAAAATTTCCTGTTGCCTTAAGTGTTCCACCTTTTCTTTCTGTAATGCTCCTAAGTATTTCCCGTAAGGAGCTCATTGGCTTGTCAGGGGATTTAGCATTCATGTAACAGTCCAGAAACATAATTGTCTCATTATTTGGTATTACAGCAATATTTTGAAGAGCTTTGTGGGAAGGGCAGAGTTTTGAGGAATGACACAGTGCCTGCTTTCTTCCCATGACAGGGTTTTGCCTCCCCTCTGTGACCACCCACCCTCCTATGCCCGTTTAGCACCTATGAAGGGCTGAGTGTGTGCTGCTCTTCCACTGTGCCTCTTCCTCCTCTGCACTACTTTTCTGAGTGCCTCAGCTGGAATATATTTTAAATATTTAACTTTGCCACTTAATGTAATTTATAAGTCCAGGCAAAAACGTTGCAATAAATATGCATTTTTATACTGCTAAACATAGAAATTAAATACAGTCAGTACACTAAATACTGACCTAATTCACGTGTGGAGGTATTTTGTGTGGGGAAAAGGCGGAATCTCATTTGAAAAATAATTTCCATTCTATTCCACCCTTGTAGCTATTTTGGGGTAGACACAGCACAGACTTTTGGTGTGAGCTAAACCAGCTTTCTTTGTGTTCTAACATAAAGCCCACTAAGCATTTCACCGGAAGACTCTTCTAGATTGCAGGGCTGTCCAGCTGTCTGGCCAGGCTCTGTACAACAGGTGTTTAGTTATGATCTCAGTTACATATATACCAATAGTCTAGTTCTACTACTTTGTTTTACTTCAAAATCTAATAGTTTCAACTTGATATCACTATTGATTGTAAGTTCAATGATCCTAATTCCTGTCCATAAAAAACAGTGGAAGACCCAGTTCTGAAGCTCATTTGGTTTAAAAAAAAAAAAAAGGCAGTTACTTAGAATGAATTATTATTCTTATTTTAAGAATTAAAATCAGTAATTTAAAAAATCACAAAGACTACTAACACCTACTTTTTCCATGTTTTTCCTTCTAGCCATCAACATGTTTTACCCAGCAGGTCTAACAAACAGCCATATGCTCTCTAGTCTCAAGGGAACTAGTTCCAGCTTGAAAATCAATATGTCACTACCAGGCTGTGGTAATAGATGCTTACAGCAGCAGGTTTATATAAGCTAATGGTGCTCTGTACAACAGCAGCTCATTTAGATGAAAGGGTTGCCTAGTCTCATTCAAATGTTTGGGGCAGCAAAAGATGAATGGTTGTAAAAGCTGATCAAAATGGTAATTTGTTCACTGATGAGCAGCCTGTCTAAAGTTGCTGCTCTGGAGATCCTACCAAGGAATACAGTGTACACTAGTCCATGAGGTTATTTCTGCAAGATACTTTCATATTTGTAAAGACTGTCCCTCCCCTGTCAGCCGGCATGAAACAATACAGTTTAAATTGCTTTGGGGTTTTTGCATGTATGAATATCAACCCCTCTGGATTTGGATAATCTGGAAGAAATCTGCAGAAAACCAAAATTGTAAATATGTTTGTGAAATTCAGATGGATTTTCATAAAACTGCCTAGAAATCATCAAGGCCTGGATGTAATGCTCTTTGAAAAGAGAAAGGCCTAAAGTTAAGGAGTTTTATAAAAGAATCCTGCCTTCATTTTTTTTGGAGGTTTGTTGGGGAGAACAATGGTGACAGGTCACATGGATCAAAGTGTGTTGAAGCAACTATTTTTTATGATGTGTGCTGTTGCAAAGTCATTCACAGTGCTGTTGGTGACATCTTGCTTGCTTCCACAGAAGAGGTATTAACAGCGCTGCTGCTAATACATCCTGCCCTAGAGTCTTTCAGAGGAGTTAAAATACTCTTCCAGTGCCGTGTATCACTGCCTCTTTCAGAGCAATTGCAAGCAGTCTTCAGTGCCAAATACAGAAGAAGCTGCAGACATGTACATTGTTAAAGATGTGTGCAAGTTTCCTTTCTTTTCACATATAAAAAGCTGTAAGGTAATGCTCAGTCTCGTTTCTTTCTCTTTCTTGGGATGACCACAGCGTGGTTTTTCACTTAAAATATGTGTTTGAGTTATCAAAGACAGGAGCAGGGTTTTGGCTAGGAAATACAAGTTCGTCAGGTCAACCAAGACTGCTATCCTCTCTTTATGAATGGTGACCCACAAGCTAGCCAGACTTCCAGATTTTATCAGGCAGTACGTAGCCCATTTTATGGAACCTACTTCTCATTTCCATCAATACCTTTTCAGGATAAGTTGCCTCTCTAGATTTGCTTCCATCTAAAACAGGAAGTCTTGAGGCATCCTTTCCACTCCTTTTCTGTTATTTAGGATAGAATGACTTGTCTTAAAAATTCACATAAACACATTAGATTTTGCTTGAATTCAGCTCTAGAACTGAGTGAAATTTTGTGCAGGGGAAAGAAAACTAATTCCTAATTGTTTCTGTTTAATTCTTACATGCATGGTTTGTGGGGGCTTATTTAAAAAGCGTTGAAACACAGAAGCCAGTGTATGTGTTAATCTCTTGTTCAGACATGGTGTTCTTAGCTTGAATAACTAGTTAAAAAGAGCTATTTAACAACCCTTTGTAACTTGTGGGAGCAAGAGCTTTCCCTGTTGAGCTTTTAAAATCTAACTAAGCTGTATTTTGGTGATGTAGGGTAAATCTCTCTGTTTATTTATTTCAAACTCTTCCAGCAGCTTGTTTTACATATATTTATGAGTGAAGTTTCATCAAAAGGACATGTGGCCTCTTGTTTGCAGATTTACAGGGTGCATCAAAGGACATTGTAAATACACTGAAAATTTCCTCTAGCGAGAAACAAAACCACCAGGTTATTTGTGCACTATGCATGTTTATAGCCATGCCTTCAAAGGTTTCAGTTACCTTACCTCTGAGCCGTGGAATCTCTCTTGCAATGCATGAGGAGGTCAAGAACTCCTACAGACGTACAGACATCAGCCTGGCAGACTGAACCTGATGTGGCAATTCAGTGTACACGTTAGTGTGTTTCTTTTTGTTTGAACAATGGTCTGAAGCTCTGTAAAACACAGAGAAAACTTCACTTTTGGCATCTTTTTAAAATCAGATCCACTGTCCCTTAAATTCAGTAGAAAGATTCCCATGACCTAAACAGAGCTGTGTAGGCTCTTTCCTCAGGGGGAGCCTGTCTGCATTCTCCGATAGGATCCCAGGTTGGATAAAAAGTGAAAAACTGACAAACTGTATTATCAAATATCAGAAAGGATAAGAGGTTGTGAAATGTGAAGCCTTTCCATATATTAGGTCAGCTATTCACAGAGCTCCCTCTTCACATCAGCCTGGAAATAGAACTGATGAGTGAGCGTGGGTGAGAATCAGGCTCATTACAAAAGTCTTCAAAAACCGCTGCCGTGTGAAGAGAGCACTACTGAGGGAACAGGTCAATCACTGAAAGACTAGAAAATAGCCAGCCTAAATTTAACTCATCTGCTTTGTGATTGTGCATTGTGAAATTGCCATTCCAGTTTTTTGCAGGCTACCTGCATCTTTGGAATTAATGAAGGCCTGAGATGTGATTCCTGTGTGGGGATCCCTGCCATCATTTGCAGAAGGTACAAAGTGGAAGAAAAACAGTTCAGCTCAATGTTTCTGAGCAAATTGAGTCTTCTCCTTGCCTGTTCCACAGTTTTCATTGACAATTATAGACGAGTCAATTAAGTAGTGTTTTCAGATGGTCACGAAGTTCTTTCAGCAGGGCTGAGATTTTTGTTTGATTTTGAACTGCCGAACACTTAAACTTTCTATTTTCCATCTGTAAGTTACTAGACATGTTATAGTAGTAATTTAGTTAAGATTTCTAAAGACACTCAGATGCTAATTTGAGCAGCATTGAAAAATGATTAATTCCCAGGGGAATTAAGAATATTGTTTTCAGGAGAGGTCAGATGATTCCTAGAACTGAGGAATGAAGATGAAAAAAAATTGCTTCAAGTTGATTCAATGCACTGAAGGAGCTAATTGGAGTACTAAGGAAAAATGTGCTGATATAATTAAAGAAACATGTTACAATTCATCGTATTATAATTCACAATAACACAGGGGTCAAATTAGATTTTATTCAGGCAGTTTTCATCTCCTGAGTGCTTGAATTTGCAGTGTTAGTTTTCTTTCAAAGTAAAGCTGAATGAACTCATAAAAAACTTAACAACAGTGTTTTGAAAGCATTCTGAGTGCTTCCTTCCTCTTCTGCTGGCAATCTACCATCATACTCATGCTCATAAAAATCATAAACCGTATATGATTTTTGAGGTCATTCAGTCCTCTCCCACTTAAGTGGCAGTGGCACTGGGATAACCCTTGTTGATGAAACCTAGAGGAGAAAACACTTTTAACCATAGTGCAGCCTCCCTCATGGTGTTAAATGTTGTATTTGGTGGGTGTTCCCTCCATATACTGCCTGACCTCATGCTGGAAGGTAAGGTAGAAGATATAAGATAATTTACTGTAAACCTGATTCTGAATTCTGCAAGTGCTGCAAAGTTGTTCTTTTTTTTATCCTGCAGGTCTTGAAATGAGTAAGAAATCTAAGTGAAAAGTACAATATATGTGTATATTCTGTAGCTGACTGAAACAGGAGTGAATATAAAAATATAACAATATATAAAAACATATTGTGGTTGCAAGTTTAACAGTTTAGTGTGGCAGAAGAGAGAAACACTGTTCTCAATTCAAGAAGAACAAATTAAAGGATATTTATCCAAGCTAGACAATTACAAATGTGAGGCTGATTATCCTAGACAAATTTAAGGGAAGTGTAAGTTCCTCAGTTCCAAGGCTATGATTGTACTAACAAATGCAATTTTCTAGGAGCTTTCCTGGATACTAATGCCATGCGGCATGAAACAACCCAGGTCTCCACTAAAAATTACCTTTTGTAATCCTTTTGTCTCCAAAAACAGGGAATCTGCATCCAAATCATACATCCTGGATGGTAATCATACATCCTGGAAATTTCCATCCTTAACCTGACCCTCAGTATTTGTTTGGGAAAGTGCTACCAAGTAAAGCCAGGTTCCAGCTGTCACTGTTCAGTGCTATAGATTTGTGTCTTCAATGTTACTCACATAATAGGAACTTTCTCTTACAAGCTAAGTGCAGCATTAGTGAGTCTTTTCAAGAGCCCTTTGGGGTGATAATGTCCAGGTGGGTCAGAGCATGGTGGATCAGCAAAGATGAGGCTGCTCTTTGTGAAGAAGTAAAGAGAGGGTTTAAAAAAGTACAGACATGTCAATAACATGGGAACCAAAAAACTTCCAAATTGACTAAAATGCTGTAGAAGTGAGTTTAAATGCATTGGAAGGATAGAGATGTGGATTGAATCAAGCAAACTAGATTCATAAGGACTAAAATAGATTTTAGTCTGATCCAAATTCCTTCTTTGATAGAGATTGCTTTCATGGATGTGAGGAAGAGCACCTGTTACAACTTGACTTGACATTGTCCCATTTCAAATTCATTAAACTATGGAATTAAGGTGTAGATTAATTTAATGTATGCTTAGTGGGTGGAAAATAATTTAAGAATACTGTTTTGCTGTCAAACTGGAAAGACTTCTCTAGTATGATTACAGAGTGACTGGAATCTATTTCTATTACACATATTTCAGCAGCAGTTTGGGTGATGGAATAGAATTTTCACATTTGAACATGAGAGTAAGCTGGGAGGAATTTCAAGATTTTTGGAAGATAAAGTCAGAACTCAAAATAATTTCACTTAATTGAAAAATGGTCTGAAATCAATACATTTAAATTCAACAAGGAGAACTGCAAAGTCTATGTGTGCAGTTAAGGAGAGGACATTAAATGGTCAAATAAAAAAAAAGGAAGAAAATTGTGCAGCAACATCACAGAACTGCAGTTAGAACTGGATCTACTCTACCTTGCAGACTAAGAAATGAACAGCATAAGTGTGCCAGATAAATTTATGGAAATGTCCATGTCAGGAACAGGAGGCAATGACTCTACTTCACACTGATGAGTGCAGTTTTGGTCACTGCATTTAGCAAAGATGTAGACAAAGCAAAGTCTGGAGGACAGCGGCAGGGCTGATAAGAGGTATAAAAGATACAACCTGTAAGGAAAGCCTGAAATAACTGGGTTTGTTTAGTCTGGAAAGAAGAAGACTCATGGTGTGGGAGAAGGGAACTTGATAGTCTTCAAAACTGTTTCTTCCACAAGGGTTATCAGTTGTTCCCCAGATCCATGCAGGACAAGACAGGCAGCTACTGACTAAATTTGTAGTAGGTATTCAAAAGAAAAACTTCACTGGGCAGACTTAAACAAAAAGTGTATTGGAAGAATGGGAGTGATGTTCTGCAGAGAATTACACACTTATCAGACTAAATACACTGTGGACATATCTACATATATTGATCCTTTTTCAGCTTAGCAGGATGGTATAATAACATTGTGATCCTTACCAACTCTGCTTCTCCATTTTGATTTGGTCCATTACATTAGCTTCCATGTCTGTGATAAAATAAATAAAACATGCATTTCTTGCCTTCGCTGAAACATAAATTAGTCAAGTAATTGGCAGTAATCCACAACTTTTAACATTTTTTTAATGAAAACTTACTACTCCAGTAGTTTCTTTGGGGGAAAACATGTTGGTGTTTGGTGGTATGAATTATATATTTTCCATATGTCAGCATTTAATAACTTAATATTTAATATCACTGATATATTTCACACATTTCTGTATGTTTCATATATTCTATGTATTTCCGTAATAAAGTTATCTCATTTTTATGGTCTTTCCAGCAGAGTATGCCAGGATTTATAGACTGCTTATTAAAAACTGAAATGTGTAGAAGCCAGCATCTACACAAACTTCCAAATGAACCCCTTCCTCCAAAATGGTAGTAGTGGTCATAATTTTTGGCTCTAGTATGGATTTCATTTTTCAAAATGAAAATGAGCAAATCTAAATGTGCTGTCTGGGATCCATAAAATCAAACAATATTTTGTCACTGGCTTCAGTGGAAATAAGACAGATTTTTAATAGGCTAAAGGTGGCTTCAAAATCCACTTTTCAATTGCTTTTGCAAAATTGCATGTTTCCTGATATAGCTCTGGGATGGCTGCCATCTCTGAGTGATGCCATCATTTGGGTTGTGGTGCATAGTGTTACAAGCCTGGCATTTCCCACATTTTTCATTCATGTTTCCTCTTTCATAATTTTTCCACCCTTTTTTTCTTTTTTTTCATATCATACTTTTCTAAGTTGAGTTTCCTGTACTGAAGATGTCTGTTAACATTTCTGGAATCCTTCTAGGGATGCCCCGTGTTCTTCCCCTAACTCTGACTGAGTCAGAAGTTTAAGCAGAATAGCATGGTATGCTCAAAGAAAATACAACCCAGGCTATTGGAATGAACCATATATACCAGAAAGGAAAAACGTAAATCGCAATATGTGACTCCATTGTTACTGCCAATAGGTTTTGACATAGCAATTCTCTTGGTTTTGTGGTTTTTTACCTTGCTTTTGTGCATTAGAGTGTTCTTTGTGATCTGAAGCATGCGCTCACCTTTAGTTGCTGCTCACTGCTTCTGGAGTGCCTTTGGTCATCAATATTAAATGAACTTTAGTTTTGAACTCCCATAGATGCATTTGCAGAATTGTACCAGTCCACCTTCAACACTGGAAGCGAGGTATAGTGACCTGTGAGCTCTCTGGGCACATTCAGCTAGGGCAGCAGACACCAGCACCCTGAGGGAAAAGGAAGGAAGCAGAGGCTGGTGAGGATGGAGCCACAGGGCTCTGAGGGTGAATAAAAATGAAGTGACAAAGGGTAGGAGAGAAACAGAGTGCAGCAGATAAAGGAAGAAACAGAAATTTTGCACCCTGGCTTCTTCTGAAGCTTGTGAATTCCTGTGGATTCTGCAATTCTTCCTAAAATGAGTGACATTATCAGATTCTGGATCCTAGCAGTATGTATTAGTATTCTCCAAGTGAGTAAATAAGTGGCCTCATTTTGCTATGTAGTGAATATGCTCTTCTGAAAAGTGTACCTAAATTAAGTGGATTGATCACATTTTCCATCTGGGAAGTGCAAGGAAAATTGCTTAATTGTGTGTTATTCATCCCTTTCACCCTTAAATGGGGTTTTGCAATTGCTATTTAGCTAGAACTGCAACTAGAAGATTCTTCTGTTGTTTGTATACTCTATATATGGAAAAGAAATTTTTTGTCTTGATATATTAGGTCTTCAAACAAACAAATAATGAGCAATGCAATCCAGGAAAATAATTTTTACTCTAAAGGCTATAGTGGCATTTTGGTAGTATTTCAAAGGATATAACTTTTACAAAAAACAGTCATCAATAGTTACAAATAGTTATATTATACAACAGTTTGTGAAATTATACTACACATTTGCATCAAACATATGGATGTACAACAAAAAAATTAATTATTTGGTTCAGTGAAGTTGTCTTAAAAGGCCCTAGAAGCGTGGCTGGTATTTACCAACTGGTTGCATATGACTTCTTTACACATGCCAATAGTGCCTAAGTGACCTCCCCTCCCAAGAGCTGAGCTAGCCCAGCCTACAACTGCCAAGATTTGAAGAGAAATACTCCAATACTACAGGAGGCATTAAGCCAACCTAACTCACATATATACAGAATATATTTGCATGAAAGTGTTACTGCACTCATATGTTAAACTAAAAAATTACAACCTTTTAGGGCAAGATTGGTTTGAATTAGTGATATACACACAGGATGCAGAGGAGTGACTAAACAACTGATGAAGCTGATATTGAAATGAGCCAAGGTGAACCACCATTCCTCATTGAGCAGCAGTAGAAAGGAAGGACGGGAAGGATTTGAGAGCTTCTGGCTGAGGTCAGAACTTGATCTTGTGTAGTTAGGGTTTGCTTTTTATTTGAGATTCAACATGAATGTTTGGCTTGGACTGAGCCATCCATGCTGCCACACCTGGGGTAAGCACGGCAGAACTGGAAGCTAGATGTGTTTATCATGTTGGATTGATGTGATTCCTTATACTGATAAAGAAAAAGAAAGGCCACAGGGAACTAATAATAATTATTTGGCTTTAGCTAGTAGAAGTGCAAGGTAAATGCTGCATGTGGTTAAAACATTAGTGAGTTAAAAACAGTGCTGGATCTGCACAAAGGGGAGGTATCCCCAGTGTAAGCTCTAAATGCATTTTTTTTGATCGATCATATATTTGTGAAGGTCAACCTTACCTCACACGTATGACAAACCCACTTGCCTGTTAGCATTTCTTATCAGCTATTCCCACAAGGAAAGATGAATATTTGATATGTTAAATGTATATAGTATCTGCTTTCTGGTGAGATTCCAGCTGTAAAATCACTCAATATTTCCATGATTAAATACTAGGAACCGAGGGGGAATGCATTTATTTGACTTCTTGAAATGAAAGCCATAGTTCTGATGACTGTTACATACATTTTGGTTCCAGGATGTATCCCTGGAACTGAGACTTTAATGCACCTCTTGAAAGTACTGAAAGGTAGGGGAAGCTCTGAAATAGCCTTGCAATTATGAATGTAGGTGCCAGACTGAAGTTACCCATAGGGAGGAAAAGGGAGAGTCTATAATCCAGAGGCTTCTATATTGAGAGTGTTCAGCTCTTTAAAGCACCATCATTTTTTTGATATCTCAGTCCTCTGCTGTGCTCCAGAACAACTAAAGGTTTTCCCATCAATAGTTAAAGATTTCTAGATTATGTCAGAAATTATTTTTGCACCAAAAAAGGCAGCATGTTACAGGCCTTGTACTTCCAGGTGGGTTGATGCTTTTAAAAACAGCATAAACATCATGATATAGTGATGTACTGCACGCTATACTCTTAGGGATAGGATGAGTGATGATTTCTGTCTTCTTGACTTCTAAGTGTAGATGTAGGTATGAAAGTCTATCAACGTGATATTTAGGATATTGACGTAATTTTTGGGAAAGGAAAATTACTTGGCAGTAAGGCAGAATGCATAAGGAGATGGTACAGTGGGAATGTACAGACATTGAACTGATCTGGTTGTGCAAGTATCTGAAAATTATTTACTGGAAGGCAGCAATGGCCTTAAAGATTCATAACTGTTTCCATTACAGTGGGGTTAAATCAACTATGTCTTCAACATTTGTGTGCATAACTGTTCTGTTCTATAGCTATAAGGTGAAATCTTTCTAGAATGTACCTGTGACTGCAGCTGTGCTTTCTGGTCTGCCACACTGGCTCCTCTGCTGTCTAAATGCCTTGATACAGCTTTGTAACTGTTCACTTTTCATACCATTTAACAGAAAGATTTTTCCTTTAAATAACAGTGCCTTATTTGTCTTGTAACTGAAATTGTAGGTAACTATGAGGTTACCACCTGCTGAGACAATAAAATCTTTGATGACACAGTGTCTCAGCAGACTGGGGAGGTGGGGAGAAATGTTTGCTGCACTTCAGAGACTACGGTTTTGTTCACAGCCTGCTGGTTTGGATTAGAGTCAGAGATGAGTTTCCAAGTCAGCATGTACAGCACCCTGCCAGAAAGTTGTTCTTGGAGCTGCTGCTTCTTTGTAAAATGCAGAGGGAACCAAAAAGGAAAAAAAAAAAAGAAAAAAGAAAAAGGAAAGGAGGAAAGGAGGAATGGCTACTGGCAGCTTTTCACTCCTACATTTAAGGATGTTGTAGAGAAACAACCAATACTGTCTGCACATTGATGCACTGAGGGCTGGGTAGGCAGTGTGTTTTCTCACTTCTGATTGATTTTGTTGTTAGTACAGCAGTGCTAGAAAAGAAAGGAGAGTTTTCACTGAGACTAGCAGCAGAGCAGCATGTGATTAATATGTGAATGAAGCAGTAGTTCTAGCTTTTATATAAAACATAGTGGAAAGTTTATTATATATTTTACGGTTTTATATTTACCCTCAAAAGGAAAACACTGGTTTGGAAATTATAAAATGTATTTTCCCACAAGCAGATGAACATTTTTCCATTTTCTATACAGAAGGGTGAACAAAACCATTACACTTACAGGGATTTAGTCAGCCTACACAACAAAAGTATGTAAGGAATTTCAACACTGTGGTTATTTGTAAGATATTTAGACTTGTTCTCCTGACTCAAAAACTTGAATGGTAGCAACAGTAATAATATTTAGCATTCTAATAATGTTTTTCAAGAAGGAAGCATCGAAAGCTTTGCAAGGCACATGATCCAATAGGTAAACTGAAGGATAGAGAAATTGTCTTGATTGTCCACATTCAAGAGAACCTGCATTACTGCTTTAGACACAGGCATGAGCAGAATAGAGCACCCCCACTGCTTTTCTGAAAGTGTTATACACCCTGATCAAGGTTTTAATATTTAAGCAAGCAAAATTACATTTCTGCCAATTTTGCCTGGATCTGTTTTGGCAGAAGGCTGACCAAGCAGCTGTGCAGAGGAAGGTTCACCTTCCCTCTGCCTAACACCTTCTGCCTAACCAGCTTTGAGCAAGTGCCTTGTCTTCTGTCTGTGATTTCCTATCAGCGGGCCAGCATTGATGCCATGTCACAGATACATTATGAGAATGTACTTACACCTACACCTACAAATTTGACTTCTATTATGGTAACATAGGCACGTAAGACAGAACAAGAACATCATTTATTATTGTGTATGCCTGGGCTTAGAGTCATTTCAACAGAGATTCAGTAATACAAAGTTTGGGTTGGTGCAGTCCACAGAGAGTTCATAATCAAGACTTCATTTCCATTATTTACTTTCATCTTAAGGCTTATGTAGTTATGCTATATATAAACATCTAAAGGGAATTCCAGTTCTAAATTTCACTCTGCTGATCACTTATCAAGTGAGATCTTGTATACTCATGTACAACTTCTTTAGAGCGACACAGCATGTATTGGAAGAGAGTGAACAGTTTATAGTTTATTTGCTTAGTATTTCATATAGTCCTACCATAATTTTTAGATGAAGATTCTAAGAAACTACCAATTTTAAAGCAACCATTTTGATACTGTCCCTGTATTTTGTCATTTAAAAACTCCTCCCTGAGAAATGAAAAAGCATGAAAAGATTATATTACTCATCTAGCTTTTTTACTATTGTACTATTCTTTAAGAGTTCTGCATCCTCAGTTTACAACCTTAAGTGGAATTACTGTGTTTGCTCATTGTAAACTAAGTACATGATTAAAACAAAGTTCCTTTTCTGCATTTGGCATTGCTTCTTATCCTTTTTATTTTGTAAATTTTGGCAGAGACTACAGTACCATACATATTTGTGAAACACAGTATACTGTATGCCTATATTTTCAAATTACATTATCTTCTTTCTGAAAGTATGTGAGGGTGGGGCACTCAGAAGCAGTTATGGCCTGACAGGACAAATCTTACTGAAAGTACGGGATGTTGCTAAACCTTTTACATGGAAAATTCCTCTCATACTTTTCATGTTACAGCAGTGAAATCTGTGTAATTATTCCAATCAGCAGATATGCAATGTGAATCACAAAGAAAACAAGATCAGAGTAATATAAAGCTGTAAATATATTGAAAGGGGAACTTTAGCATCTTTTTGCTTACAGCAAACATATTTTTTTATTGGAAGCTGCAGAAAGAAGAGCAGTTGGGCTTGTTGATGTCAGCAAGTGTGCTCTTTGAAATCCTTGGGGGTGCAAAGCAATGAAGAAAATTAATTCCAATCCAATAGTAGGAAGGAGAAAGGTGATGTTCCAGAAAACAAAACGTTTTCCATGCTCACCTGAGTGATGAAGGTACCTATAAAAATGTTCTCTCATGCATTTTAGGTGAGATCTGTTCTCCCACAGAATTCAGTTTTCTCCATGGGCCAGTGCTGGAGGTGCCTGCTGGCAGCTACCTGGACAGAGGAACCCCCTGGTTGCCTTGCTCAGAGGTCTGTGATAAGCCTCTGCATCACGGGAAGCCTTGGAGGAGGATAAACTTAGTGCACAGCCATGGTTTGTTTATAAAAACAAGTTGTCCTGGCAGAGAGTGTTAGCAGCCTTAGAATAGAGGCTGTCAGATCTTTTGGTATCTTGTTACCTTTTATCTTCTGTCTGGGGGTTGCAGTGCCTTCTGCTGTGTCCTGGTGTGCACAACACTTACTTCAGGCATTGTCATAGCTAGAGAAAGGCCTTTGCTATTGTAACATTGGATTTCTTGACTTGGTTAACTAACCTGGTAATGAAGCTTTTCATGCCATCTGCATCATGTCAGCAAAGTAATCTTCAGCTTAGACAGCAGCTGGGCATGGTTTTTCCTGACAGATGGTATCCTGTCATCTCTTTAGCAGCTGTTTGGACATGGCTGTGTGTCAACGCCACCATGATATAATCATTGTATCCTGTGAAGGAAGCCCAATGTGACCCTTAAGGCACTTGGCATCGTGCTGCTGGTGGCATATTTTGCAAGAATATTTTGAAGAAAGGGTACAGAAACAAGAAATCCGAGCACGTGTCACATATGTCCTTCCTTTGCACACTTTTATGGGAAGCAACAAATGTGTTCCAGCACTTTAACAGTAAGTCTTTTGCTGGTTGCAAACCTAAATTTTGGATTTAGAAAGCTGGATAGAGTTACTATGAAATGGTGCCAGTTTTGCAGTAATGTTACATTGTCTGGCTTTATTCCACTGATATTGAAGACAGTCTTTTACATTTAGCATTTAATTGAAGTTCTAGATGGTGTCAACCAGCAAATTTTAAAACCAGTGAGAGAATATTTATGCAACTGGTGGAAAGCTGTTTTAAGAACATACTTAAATTTTTTTCTCTCCCTTGATGAATGTGGTCATGGCAATTCTGAGTCAAGGCAGGGATGCAAGAGTTAACAGAATCAATACTCGGAAGAAAAATAGCAACAGAATACATTTTCATGTCAAAATTCAAATGCTTAACCTGGTGACTATAAGGAGATTCTTTACATTTTTAGACTCCTGTACTGTAAATTGCAGGCCTTAGCCATGTATTTACATCCGAAAGCTCAGTTCTCTTTACTGTTTATTGTGCTCTCAAAGAACAAATGTCCTTTTTTTTTTTTTCTTTTTTTGTTTCCATGTATGCATCTTCCACTTAATCACGTTTTGTACTTTTGCTGTGCCCACGGTTGAAGTCCCAAGTGTAGCACTAACAGATGTGACACGGTTCCTCCTATGGCTTGGTGGCTGTCCCTATGGAAAGCTGGGTTGGCAGCCTCAGTGAGTCGTGTGTGTCTGTGTTTATATATACACACATACATAGAGCTGCATCCAAGCCACTTTGGCCACTATCTCAGAGTTCAAAGAATCTGCAGCATGAGTGTTAATTTTGTCCAGATTTAAGTTCTTTTGGTCAAACTGAATCGTACGTAGGACCTCACCACAGGAATCTCATTTCTGGTGCTTCCTTCTTTGACCTTTTCTGTACAGTTAATTAGCAAGTATTTGTGACTATCAGTGAGGACTAGCAGGTGACAATTAGGCTTTCTATTTCTATGGGCCAATTATATTTGATTTTACTGTCAGGCAATATAGCTTCGGTCAGTTACACGCACATGACAGAAAAACACTCACATGGCCATTAAAGTCAATGTTCCTCAGTGTTGATGAAAAATTAAAGAAGCTCAACACACAAATGTAGCGCATGTTTACAATGTAGTCAAGTGCACAACAATAGACTTCTTAGCTTCTTTGTGCAGTTTTCTATTTGTTTGTCTTTTTTGCTGACACTAAGAAATAACAAAAATATTCCCAAGATTATTGTGGTTTCTTTGTGCTCAGTCGCTGGGGAGGTTTAACTTGCTGTTTTTGATCTAATTCTTTACAAAGCAGAAGTGAATAATAACAAATATGTCACTTCTCTGTCATCATTGTTTCCAAAAGATGGTTCAAGAAGGTTTTCAAGGATATGATGTTTTTCAAGACTGATGAGTATGCTTTGTTTTACTGAACTATGACTTTAAAAGACCAAAAAAAACCTTTTCCAAACATCCAGGTTTCTGACTTTGTGAGGATTCAGCTTTTATTTTGAGCATAGCTTGACGTGTCACTGTGCCTAGGTTTTGCAGCTGCTCTGGTTTGCCCAGGGATCCCACCAGCTGTTGAGGCTGTGAAGTTATCGGGAGCTGGATTGGTACCCAGGCACACCCAGCTGCAGTTTGGCAGCTGGTGGTTCAGTGACTGGCCATCAGTACAGCCAGATTATAGTTGGATTCTTCGTGCTGTTGGAGGGGCTGTCCCTTAGGTGAAATGTGAAACAGAAATCAGGTTACTAAAGTTTGAAGACTCAGACCTAAAGTGTGAGCCCATATATAGGGGTGTAAACTCTAAGGCTCTGACTCTTGTGTTTGACCTACCATCTTTGATTTCAGTATCACTTATTCTTATCCTCAAGCTTGAGTGTTGTTTGCCAAGTGGTGTGAAACAGCTGTTCCCTTTAACCTGGAGCTGGTTGTAGAGAGATGTGTTCTCTAAACTGTGTTCACTCTTCTCTGGGCTGTGTTTTAAAGGATAATTAAAGTGGTTTGAGATCCTTGGGGCAGTGTTACTGCACATTTAGTGTTTTACTATCTGCTGTTGGGTACTATTTTTTAAATTGCTTTGTACGCATGACCTAAATTTGTAAATCTAATACTTAAAATGGTGTGTTAGAAGGTTGAGAATACAAACCTGTTTATTTGGAGACTATGGTCCAGTTTCTGACCTTCCACCAGATTTCCTCATGGAACTATACTAAAAATAAATTAATAGTATCCATATAAATAGTTCACATCCTATCCTCCTCCTCAGTGAAATTCAAAAGAAAGGATACAAAGTTTCATGCCAAAGCAGCTGATCTAGTCACAGAAATGTCCTTCTGTCTGGTCAAGTACACCACTCCTACTCAAGATGAAAACCTCCAAAAAGTAAGCAATTCCATTGCCTTTTCCCTGGATGTATGTAGCAAGCAGGAGTAGAGCTCTTCCTGGCAAATGGATGTGAGGCTGTGTGCTTCCCTTGAGGCAGAAGGAAATAATTTTTCGAGAAAAAAGTTTATTTACCAAATGCAATAATGCATGCATTTGTTACTTTATATACTATATTCTATCACTTTTTTTTTTGCATTATGAACACTTGCTTTATTATTCTAAACATATTAACTAATTGCTATGTGTAAGTTTTGCAATTTGAATGCTTGCATTGTCTCATAGCTAGATTTGCTGTTAGGCAATTATTGGTATCCAGTCAGACTGGATGAATGGAATTGTTGTACTTAGAAAGCTGAATGGCTTATATGGCTTTAAGAAATTAATTAAAACTGCTGCTATTTAGCCTGCAGGTATAGCTTATACAACTTAATCCTAGTTGTAACAGATACAAATATATTATGACTCCATAAACACCTGTGTATTTCTAACTGGGATTTATTATTTCCCTGTGCAGTGTTAGGCAACAACTGAAGCTTCTGTGAAACATTTTTGCTGGGAAACTTTATCTGAAACGTATTATCATGTGACTTGTTTTTGCAATTCAGTCAGTTACAGTGATGAGAAGAGCCTCAGTAAAGTCAAGATTTAGTTTGCTGATGATAAACGCAAGAAGTTTGAAGGCCAACTCATGCTGACTGTACTCAGTCCTTTCTGAATAATTTCTTCTTGCCTGGACTTAGTTTAAATAAGTGTGCATCAGTTCACTCTCTCCATGACCTATTGAAAACAAAGTCTTCTACTAAATTTAATTTTTTTCTATGAAGTTTTTCTATTGTCACTAATACTATACCTGATAAGGCAGATGTTTTATACAGATGATTCATTCATATGGTCGCCCTCACGTCAGTTCCTTCCACATCACAGTTTTCTGAAGTGATGTCTGCCAGGACCCACTGACTGGCCTGCTGCACTAGGAAAATGGGCTTTTGGAGCAGAGAGGTCAGGGTATTTCAGGCTAGGAAGAGCTGAGGAGTGCATTCTGGAAAGCACACTCCCTTGCAGAAGTGCTTGGCTGCAGCCCTGGCCAGCATGTCCTGCCTGCCCTCCGCCAGTGCCCTGACGTGGGGGATGCACCCGTTCACACGACCCTGTGTGTGGAGCCTGGAGTGTCCAGGAACAGAAACTTGGGAGGTCTCCCACGGGCTTGGACCGAGCCCTGTATAAGACTCCACGTTGATAATTGACTATCTCTGTGTCTGACATCATGCTTCAGTTCATGTCAGAGAAAGAATCTGAAAAAGTAGTTGAGTAAATTACAGGACTTAAGGAAATATCAAACCATTTCCAAATGAACTGGAGGTGCTGCTGCATTTCCCATGAGACTTCAGCTCTTCCTCTAGTAGAATAATGGGAATCAACATTCAGTAAGGTTTCAAGGAAGAAATTCAAGTTTCTTGGAATCTCAGTAACTAGCCTTATTTTAGAGGAATAGAGAAAGTTTTATTGTTTTATTTCATATAGAATCATCTGTTCTCATTATAAGACAGAAGTAGTTTGCTAATTTTCATGATTGCTTTGTGATCTTTGCAATACCACTGACTTTGTTTTCTTAAATCTTCAACTTCTGAGCTCCTTTAGCAGAAATTGTCTTGAACCAGGTTTAGTCAAAGTCCTGCTGTGTAGACTAATATTTGGCAAAAAATTATTGTATTTGTCTCACTATTCAGATTGCTCCAAGGACTTTTCAGCCAACTGTATTTGTTTGTTCGTTAAAAAAATGATGTCTCTGAACTTTTGACTTGTGTAATATTCCTCAAGGCAGTGATATTTATAAGAGTAATGAAAATTTGCACCTTCCTTTGATGACATGAAAGAGTATGTCAGGGTTAAGTGGAGACCAGCAGATCCTGCTGCTTCCCTCTGAACACACAGCGGCAAACATATATTCCTTTTCACACTCTGAATTTGCTTTGAAGCACATCTCTGCTTTTGGATGTGTCAGTGGCTGTTTCAAAAATTCTTCTACTTTTTGGGCCAAAGCCCTTACATTTGGGAACATTGGCTCGTCAAGATACTTGTACATGGCCAAAACATATATTTTTTTAGGGAACTTTAGAACTTTTTCTCTCTGGTTGTGCATCTGGGTTTTCTTTTTCTTCCTATTCTCCCTGTTGTTTTTGTTTTCAGGGTGGTGATGAGTTTATTCATTGTAATAGCATTCTAATGCAGTGACATAAATCCCTTGCTAGTAGGAAACAGAAATAACAAATAGCTTCATATGCACTCCATGCAAAGCACATGAAGTATAGAGTAACAAATGTCAAATAAGGTTGTAAGAGTTGCCAATGCACTTGGATGTCAGTGAAAGGGTGCGGAAGTAACAAGCATTTGCTGTTTCTTGTGCCCTACTTGGAGGCTGCTGTGTGCTGAAAATTCCATTGCTAGATTGCATGCTTCTTTCTCTCTAGAATATCTCTGTTTGGGTGTTTTCTTTTCCTGTAAGTTTACAGGATAAAGATACTTCTTTTTGCCTACATCAAACTTTCCATTGTTCCTCAAAAATTATCATTAGTAGCAATTAACTAAGTGAAACATATACCATTAAAACCCAAGGGAAGCGTATTTAGGAGGTAGGAGAGGCAGATGGGCTGAATGATCTCTTACTCAATTTTCTGTGATGTGGGAGGCTAGGAGTGAAGTTTATTAGCGTGGGCTTTAAAATAAAAACTTCCTTCTGACAAGTTTTCCAGAGATACACAACAAGCTCATCCTCCCAGGCCAGTAAAGTGGCCTCATTGGACTCAATCTCATTAAATGTCTTGGTCACTGCACAGCATAATTTGAACCCATAAGGAAAAACAATCAGATTGTGTTTGCAGCCATTGTTATCTTTAGTTAAGCCACAAAACATTAATGGCTGTTTAAAGTAGGGGGTTCTGCATTTTTCCCCTCAAGCATGTGCTGCTTACTTCCTACCCGTGCAAGTACACAGCCAGCACACTCCAAGGCCGTTGGAAAGGCTTCAGAAGAACCAAGTTGCACTGGGGCTCTAAGAAGGGATCCTGTCTCTGCCTCATACAACCTCCTTAGGGTGATTGTTCCCAAATTATTTGTTTCTCTGCATAGTGAAAGTGCAAGATGCTGCCTTTGGTCTTAGAGGATGTGAAAGTGGGCCTTGGCAGTAGGTGGCCTTCCCAGTTACGGTCTTGGATGACTTTTGGCAAGTCACTTTCACTCTTTATGTTTCTGATTTCTCTCTGAGTTGTTTACAAAGGTGCAACTGTTTCTCGCAGATGTTTGTGTTCTGCCCTATGTTTCTGCTGTGCAGAGTTGCAATTTTACTTTGGATCTGAAGTAAATTGATGCTGACAAATAAATGATCAGATAGATACATTAGCATCTTTTGTTCATGAGAAGTAAGTACCTTCCCACAGTCCCTCTTTGTATACCTAATCTAGAGGGATTCTTGAGTTTGGCTGCTATTAAACATGTCCAAGGAAGATTGCATTGAGGTAGGAGGAAGAAAACAGTGTGCAAACCAATTTTCAGCTGTATTGACAACCTCATTTCTAGACTGGTATTTTCTTCTCTTCTTGCTCTCTTTCTAGTTTGGTGTTTCTTTGGATTTTTTTTCCATAGCTCTTATTTCTTGTTGATTATTTCCTCTGCTGGGATAGCAGTACATAATTGTGGCAGCCCAGGGTTTATGTACAACCTCCAGATAAAATTTAGCTTCCTGTCTTTCAGTAAGACACTGCTGTGTATTTTAAAACATTGAACTATTGCCATTTGTAATAAATAACCCAATATTTTAATTTCCTTGCTTGCTGTTTCTTTTTCCTCATAAGTGATTGTCTTTCTTCACTTTTGTTTTTACCTGAGATTAGAAACTGGTCCAACAGAGAATTTAAAGATGCTTAGTTTGCATTCCTGAGAAGTCCTAGTGGAAGTTCTTCAGTTAAATTCTTAAGTGCTTAATATTTTCCTAGAGCAGACCATATTGTACCAGATTAAAACCTGCCCCTGTTTTGTTCTTGAACACTTTTTGAATTTTTCTAGAGGTTTCTGCTTAATTTCAATCTTTTAGCCTCATCCTACTGCAAATACAGTTACAAGTCTTCCAGTGGACTTGTGTGAATTCCATTGATTGCGAAAGATGTGAGTGCAGAGGTAAAGATATACAGAGAAGGGATCATCTCTTAAAGTGATTAATCATTTTGAAGTGGCATAAAAGGAAGCTGGAAGTTTTAATAATTGAAGTTACAGTTTGTTACCTTTGTATTGCTAATGATTCCTGTAAGAGACATGGATGATCCTGCTGCATTTTTAAATACTTGCAAGAAAACGTACATAACCACTGACCTATGGGCCTGGTGTTTTGAAAAATGCCCCACAATGTTTTATTCAAGGAGTTACAGTTTCCACCTGTTCTGAGATTTCGTGGGGAATTGTCACCATTGGGTATGACCTCATGCAGATCAAGCAAACTGACAACTCTGTAAATTGGAGTTATCTCTATGTTCTGTTTGACCTCAATAAATCAAGGCAGGTGTCTTCAGATGGAGCTTTAGAGAATCTGAGCCACTCCCCCTTCTCTCTTTAGCCCTCTGATTTTTCCCTCTCAGTGAGAATATACAGAGCTTCTACAAACTGGGCTCCTAAATTCAATACCTCAGGTGCGTGCAGCAGATCCTATGACTCTGCCCAGCCTGCCCAGCTAATGTACAGACTCATATCTCTTTGGGATTTGGCTTAATTAATGCAAAAAAGAGACTAGTGCAAGCCATGTCCCTACTTTCAGATAACCTGGAATTCTTAACATGGAACTCCTGAACTGCTCTTAATTGCTTATGTTCACTGAGTCAGAAAGGCTGATGGGGCCATCTGGTTTTGGACGAATGCCGTTGCTTTTCCTCCTCCTAGAATGTTTGCAGGTCTGTTGTAATTAGTGGCAATCCTGACTTTGGGCCTGTGGTTTGTGCTGCCATACAAAATATTTTTGACTTTCTACTGACCTGGCTCACTTAATATTCAAAGCCAGTTGTTACATATCACTTTCCTGTGTTTTTCTTGCCTGTTGATTTGCTCCAGAAGATGATACTTAGATTAGTTGCAATCCTAACGGCCACAGAGGATTTGGCATTGGTTTGGGTTGTTACTGTGGTTGAGTGACTCAATAGTAATGATAACGTATTTACCCTGGACCTTCCAACAGAGTGAGGTAGACAGGAGGCAACCCGATAGAAAGTTTCCAATAAGAACATTGCTCAGTCAGTTCAAAATGCAAATTGGGGACATAAAATCTTTCTGCCAAAAGCACTGTTTAAGAACTAATTTAAAAAGAACAGGCGTTTTTATGTAGCCCCTTCCAAAGTATTTAAGCCACTATAAATATTTGGTTTTTTTAGCTGAAGTTATGTAATATGCCACCCCTGCCCTTCTGCACAGGCAGAAGCTGCTGTCTGCGGCCTCATCTTGAGAAGTACATAATCCAAATAAACAAGACAGACCAAAGCCAGAAGGAGAAATAGAAAAATGAAATGATGCACCTATGGCTCTGCATCTGGCCAGTAGTAGTTCAGGTTAATCTAAGAGGTGCTTGTCACAAGAAATACTTTGTTTCAGTAAGAAAAACCTGGTTGATGCCAGCTGCAAGCTGAGTCAATTGACTTTCAGAAACCGCTCACTGTAATTTTAGAGGCAAGACATAGGGAAAATGTGTTGATTTAATGAATTCACAAACTGAGACAAAAGAAGTAAGAGCATCATCTGCCGTGTCATGAAATGGAATCAGAATTAACGTGGCCCTTATCACAGTGGGATATTCTGACATACACACCCACAATAATTAAGTGCTCTTTACATTGACTTATAGCAAAAGAGATGAGATTCTGAGAATATTTTAATATTTTATCTATTCCAGACTGGTAATCCTCATATCTAATCACCCACAGTTATTTTATGCCTTTTATATTCTTATTTTTTCTTCAGTACAGAGGCAAGTTTGTTTAACTACCTCATTTCTGATCAGAATTTTTTCCCAAGGCTATTGTCATAGTTTTCTTTGTTCAATTAATTCTAGCTAAGTACTAATATTTCCTGAGTAACAGTATCATTGCAGCAGAGAAAACAGTTGCAATAAATTGCACTCTATACTCACTTGTTAGGCAGACATCCACACACTAACATTAATAATTAATGTAATTTATAGGTCTTATTTTAATTACAGTAATACAATAGCTATAAATAACCTTGCAAGATATTTAAAATGCCCTATGTGAACAGCTAAAGGGATTTTTGATGTCCGCTACTTGAAGCAGAATTTTTGCAGTATATGAATAATTTGGGGGCCGAGGCACAGAACAAAAACTATCATTTAGCAGCAGCATTTTATAATTTTGAAAAAGAAATGTTATCCCTTGGACCTGGGCTGTCTACCATCTCACTTGGTATGAACAAGTTCATACTAGCTAAAAGGATAGTCCTTTACCTTATTAGAGAGCTGGAGAAAGGGAAGAAGAATTGAAGGAGAAAACCAGTATTAATTATGTGATCTGGACAGTGATCATTTATCTGTGACCAGCATCTTAATATTGGTAACATACAGCCTGACAGAGCCTGCAAACATTTACTTGCATGATTATTTTTTGGCTTCCATGAAAAGTCACTTTCTAATTGTTTCCATGAATAGTGTTTTCAGGACAAAAAATGCAGGTTTGCTTTGGCTTAGTGTGCAAGGGGCAGGGGGTGTTAGACGGTACCTAATTGTATCAGGAAATCAATGCAAATGTATTCAAATTGAAGATATTTTATTGCCCTCCCTCCCTTCCTTCCTCTCCTCATATGTCACTTGCTTTCTAAGATGATAAATCCAATAAGTTGTCAGGCTCCTGTCTGTGTGATTTTTGTTCTGCTTGGAGGTTTTTGATACAATTACGTTTGAGTTCATTATACAGAGAATTAAATCTTTTTATTTCAGTGGCCCAAAGTCAATCATTGAAACAAACAAAACCTTTAGTTAACTGTTTTCAGATTTTTTTTTTATTGTCACTGTTACACTTGTCCCTTGTGGTACCAGGTGAGGCAAAGTTGTATTTTTATCATACTGAGGAAGTTCAAATTTATCATACTCAGGAAATTCTTGTGTCTTCATGTAAATATTTGATATCTAGTCTGAGTTAATCATTCAGACTTTGTAGGATACTGAGAAGTTTTTTTGTGGTCACTAGAGAAAAACAAAACAAAAGAGGAACCTGCAGAAGAAGGTTGAAATCAATAACAAAGGAGAAAATTATGTTGGTTTGGATAATGTAGATTCATGTGTTACTGTTCTTTCTCCATCACTCACCAGAATGTTTCTCCCCAGCGTAGTCATTGATTGTCAGGGATCCCTTTTCTCATGCCAAAGGCTGAAATGCACTGCCCTCATCATCTTGTCATGTTTTAAGCCTGAAGAAGTTGCTGCATTTTCTGGCAGTGCAGGATTTGTGACCATTTCATTCGGTATTAGGAACACTGAAGGATGGACTTCTCCGCTTGTACTTTATCTCACAAGTTGTAAATCGTTAATCATTTGCTGTACATTGTTCTATTTCTAGACAAGCATGCACTGATTTGACATGATAAAGGGGCAGGCCATCGGTAGGCAGTGACAAGTCTGGGACAGCCCACTTTGCCTCCTGTGACTAGACCCAGGAATTAGACTTCTGAGCACAGCAGTGTCATATCTGCATGATCACTTTCTTGTGGCACATGGGAAGCAGAATATAGTACTAAAGGGACAGCATAGCTCCTTGGATTCCAGCATGTTTGTTACTAAATGTGTTGAGAATTCTTTTGGAGGACCTATTTTGTAGCATAAAGTGTCACTGCTGTACAGAATTTAACTGTAGAAGAGATGAAAGTAGTTGTGACATGACCAAAGCTAGACTACAGGAAGTGCAGTATGGCAGGGAAGTATAAGCAGGAATCTAATACATTGGTTGTGCACCTAAACTGGTGTCTAGGTGGGAATTAAGAGCCTAAATTCAGACTATTAATTCAGGAAAATCCAGCCAAGCTCAAATTCAGGATTTTTCACAGATGTAAACTGTATTATGTGATATGCCCTGCACAGTTTTCTCAGTTTCTCTTTGCATTTGGTTGGCAAAGGAGGTGGCTGCCTAAGGTGTATTGGCATGCAGAACAAAACCATTTCTCTGCCTAAATTCTTTGATGAGCCTGATATGCATGGTCAGGCCTAACCAACCTGCACCAAATGGTCTGTAATAGCTGTAAAAAAAAGACAGCAGGATAGTTCCTGAAATATTCTTGCAAGTAGCTGGATACTTATGCTCTCCTCAGTTCTGCGTTAGGGTTGCTGTACCAGTAGAGTCTGACTGGTATTGCCAAACTGAAGATGACATTTCCAAAAATGATTGTCCATGTTCTAGGTTTGTTATACCCGGACTAGAGCCCAAGCATGTGAACTTCAAGGTCATTTCTCACCCTGAGCTCATATTGTAACAATTTTTGAAATTTTACCTGCAGCCAGCTGGTAAATATGATAAATTTGGAGACTTCATTTCTGACAGTTGTTTGGAAAGATGAGAATTGATTCTTAATGCTTTAATATTATATTTTATTCCAGTGGTTCTCTGTTGGTTTTATTGGTGTTGAGAGTTGGACATTCAGAGCAGTGCAGTGAAAAATCAGGTCAACAGGCCACTGGTCAGTGACAATTAAATCCACTGTTGTGTAAAATGTTTTAATTCTCAGGCTAATGAGTCACATATCAAGAGTAGATTTGATAACTTTTGTAGTGCAAATGCAAAAGATTGGTATCACTAGATTGTGATGTCTTCAGTGATAATATTTAGGCTTTATAATAGATTGCCATCAAAAATATATAAAAATAAATCAAAATTATTTGTTCTACACTAAATCTGATGTAAGAGACCCCTTCTACCAGGAGCTTTCAGTGCCAGTAAACCACCCAGCAACCCAGCATGGAATAGCAAACAGAGCCAAGCAGGAGGAGCAGCTATGAGAGATCATTTAACAAAGATAAAAGTTATTAGAATAAATGTTAGTTTTTATGACTGATAAACAGTTTGTGAAAATATAAAAGTGAAAGTATGCTGTGAAATTCTATGAAGGTGAAGCTATTTAAGGGAACTTAAAGTATGTCTTACATAACAGTGAAAGCCCTATCTAATAAACACCAGCTAAAAGACTTAAACCTGTTGAAAATATTTTTCATTCAATGTGAGTTCAAAAGGTCACTGTTTGGCATTCCTCCTCGTGGCCAAACCTACTGAAGTTAACATGCCTTTAGTAAACAAATTCTGATTAAAAGCTATTCAGAACTGTCTCTATTTGCTTTGTCACAATCACATAGCAGATATTTTCTTTCTACAGCAATCAAATTCATGACATCTATTTAATGGAGCTAAAATGGATTGTGCATTAAGCAGCATTGCTTTATATGAAAGAGAAACACTAAAGCATGTGTACCTGTAAAATAGAGTGATTTAAGTGTATTATGCAATAAGCCTGAACAGTTAGCAGGAACGTGAATTAGAATACTACCTTGAACATAAAACTGCCTTTAATTTGTTGTTTTGGTTTGTTGTTTTTTTTTAACCAACATACATTAATTGAACTTGATAGTAATTCTGAAAGACAGGTAAGTGTTGTTATAAACATATAGCAGATGGTTAAACAGACATAAATGGAGGGTGAGAGATTTGTTCAAGGTCAGAGAGCAAGTGCCCAAGAGTTCTGATATATAGTTCCCTGCTCTAACCATGAAACAAATCTCCTTTGTTCTATGTATTTGCACTTTACACTTTAAATGAATAGCCATATTATTTTGCTTGTGCTTCCAAAATATAAGTACAGGACATACAGAAGAGACACAATCTATGATTTTTGCCTTTAAATTAATGCAATTTTTGTTTAAGGATCAAGGGCACAGAGTTTCATACTGAGGGCACTTGCATCTTCCTCTGCTACAATTAGTAGTTTGCTGTAGAGATAAGTGGATGACTATGGTTGATTTTTATCCTGTTGCCACTTCCTGCCCTATACCTGCAGTGTGCCAATTTTAATCTGTTAGGAATCTAAATACCCTTCAGGTCTGGTTTGCTGATTGAGTCCTTCATTCCTTGAACCTCCTATTTCTATAATGGACCTGTAGAAGGCCCACATAGTATTTTATGGGGTATGTTAATTATCTTGACCCTTCTGCCTTTTTACCTGGAATCAAAGATTTGTCTTCTTTTTTCTCTTTGCTGATGTTCAGCATATCCAAATACACTAATTGCTCAGTTCTGTTAGAGCCTCCTGTTATCTGAAAGAGATAGTGTTGTAATCATGAGATGTTTCATAACTGAAAGTTGAATATAAACAAGTACGCTTTATCTATTTTTTTTTTCTATCTGTGTAAATGCAAAAGAGGGAATTCTTATACTTTTTTTCCCACTTTTGGCCAAGTTCTAAATGGTCATCCTGATGAATAAATATGGCAAGTCTAGTTTAAACATGGAGTGAGTGACTGCAGAAGGTTTATTTATTTTAATGGCTTCCCATTCAGATTAAATCTAAACAGAAAAGCATAAAAGTTATCTCTTTAATCCAAAACAGAGTTTTGGCTGAGCTTATTAAGTTTGAAGTGTCTGGACTTCAAACAAACAAACAAACAAAAAATATCTCTTTTTGAATGTGAAATACATTTGAAATAACTTCCTCCAGCTATTTCATTTTCATTTCAAAGGCTTTTTTGTACATTACCAAGTGCAATCCAAAACACTACCCAGTCATATAAATACCAAACTGTTACCTCCACTTTACATATGTAAGTCAGAGGGTTTATGTGACATGTCTAAAGTCAAACAGCAAAATACAAGCAAAATAAGATTTAGAGTTGAGAAGACTAATCCACCAGGCTCTGCTCAGCCCACTGAACTTGTCTTTTATTGTGCACCCAAATACCAGCTGGTGATCACTCGAAGATTGATGGTAGCATGCAGCTCTGGAATGTGCTCCTAAATTCACTCTTTGTGTCAGTCTTCATGGTGTGAAAAGGAGTGAAATACATTTGTGTTCTGTGTGTTTAAACAGCAAGCGTGCTGCCCACTGAGCACGGCTGCCTCCAGGCTTGGACCACTCCTGCTCCCAGGGAGCCAGGAGCAGGGATGGCCACATCCCATAAATGACACCTAGCAGTGACAGAGCCAAATCTATACGGAAATAACTTAAGCTTAAATAAAATACTTCTCACTGCACACATGCTTGGAAATATTTTTAAAGTTAGTATTTAAAAAAACTACCCTAAGTTAAGACTTAATTAATTTAATATTGAAAGTACTTATAGCAGTCCTCAATGTTGAGCAACATAAGCAGAAAAAACTTATGATGAAATTAATAATTTCCAGTTGTGTCCAACCACTGAAGTCCTCTGGGGGATGCGGCCAAACCCCGTATTCAATGAACATAACCCTAATGTTATGTTGTGTCACAACAATAATTAAAAACAAATAAATAATGTGCAACCTGATGAAACCACATGGCTATTGCTCCAATGGGAGTGAATGTATTTAATATACCAGAAAAATCTGTTTCAAGGTAAAAAAAGAACCAACTGCCCAAACATTTAAGGATAGGCTTGACCTTCGCTTTTCTCCCAGACCAAACTTTCCTTGGCTTCAGAAAGCATCCCAAACACCCACGTCCAGAAAACAGCTTGCTTCCTGTCAATGGAGAAGGCTGGGTGGCCTTGCAGCTGCAAAATAAAATTTAATCCAATAGCTCAAATTAGGCTGCAAGGGGTAGTACAATTGGTACTATATTAAAGCATACGGAACAACAAACAAATATAGGAAAAGGAATTGAGACTATTGTGGAAATATTATTCTAAAATTTCTATAAATAGAAATAACAGTAAAAGATTTGGATAAATGCAGTTGGGGCATGACTGTGGAATCGAGCGTGGCTGTTTCTGCTGGTTAAATTTGTTATCTCCAATATAATGACCCTTCTGGCATCGTGTTGAACTAGGGGTTCATGGAAGGTTCACTGAGCGGGGGATGCCATTCGTTGACCTCCAGCTGCTTTGTTTTCTCACATAGTCAAGTGAGAATAAGTGTTTCTTTTATCCTTCCCAGATGTAAAGCAGAGCTTGCTAACTATCTTGACTTGGTATATAGAGATGATTATCTGATATATAGATGAGAGTATGTGGACACCAGGTATATGCACACCATTGAAATAGTGACACTGAGGAAACAAGAAAACACACCAAAAAAAGGAAGCAGTGGTTTATCTGTGTGTAATACCCACCATGCCACATACTTGTTTGCTTCGTTTTGCTACGGGCAACTTGGCTGTTTTTACGAGTATCCCCCTGAATTCAAATTTTTCTGTGTATAAAAATACTACCCTTTAGTTCAGCAGTCAACCGAAACAAATTCATTACTGTAATTCTTTTGAATGAGAAATACTGCCTTCCAAAATTTCTTCAGCTCGTAACTGGGTAAATTTTACATTATTTTAATGAAGAATGAATAAAAGCTAAGCACTGGGATTTAGCTTGATCTCTTTATGCCTGATGTTCGCCTGATAGCTAATCCTAATTTGATTAAATTGATAATAGTAATAATAATAATAATGAAACTGTAACCAAGCCTGCATATACTAAGTGGCCCTATTTAATACAGAGTAGTGGTGAGAAGTGACTGGCGAAGATAGGAACAATATGTTTTAAGGAGATCTGTGGATAAAGTAGCCTGGCTAAAGTTGCAGTACCGTTGGTAACATCAATAAAGGCAAGGATTACTGCAGGAAGGGCAATAGTGCCAATTGTAGACATACAGAGATTGGCTGAATCTCCAGGGAGGTTGCTTTTAGAGGGAGAGAAAGGAATATAATGAAAAGAGTTCCTCTGCCTTGTCACAGTGAAGTGGGTTCCTGCTTTATTACAGAAACCATAATGAAATTTTTCAGTGGTTGAGCTGCGTTTTCTCAATGAGTCTTTATTAGTTCTGGTAACATGTAATTTGGCAGCTTAGTGAAAATATGCTCAGAAAGAAAAAGGACTGCATGTGAGCTGATGTTAAGAGCTTTTTCAGTCTGAAAAGTTAGGAGACTACTATCATACTTTCCTTATTTAAGGTGTTGATTATTCTGCAACATTTGATAGTTCTTCACTAGAATTCAATGTCACAGTTGTTGGCTCATCAAGGAAGATGTGTTAACACCTCAAAACTGCACACTACTACTCCCCAGTAACTGTCAGTTTTGCAAAAGGCAAATTATGTCTTCACTGTCTACAGACTACCTCAGTACATCTGCAAAATACACACTCAGACTGAACAGAAAGATAAATTTGCAAAAGAAAGACAATACTACCAGTAAAACAACCTACCTTTCACCCAACATCATAATTACACTCTCCCTGTTTCTCTCTCCCATCCCAATATTCAAAGATATCTCATCTGACATCATCTGACCCATCAGATTGTAGGGAGTAAATAATCAGGTACTTAAACCTAAGCCTTAAAAGGTTTGCTTTTATCCCAAAAACAATAGCCGGAATGAGATACAAAACTAAAAAGAAGTCCACTCAGACCTTGTTCTCCTCCCAGTGGCCAACCCAGTAGTGGCAAATGGGATGAAGATGTAAGAACAGCTCCCAAATCTCATGTTGTTGCTCAGTTCTGACTTGGACACTATAGCGAGCTTCAGTATTAATTCATTTTTCAGGCAGACAATTACAATAATTCACTTTCTTCCATTTCTCATCTCTCTCCGTAAATTTAGATCGAAGAGTTTTAGTGTCTGCATACAGTCAGGGGTTTAGCTGTCCAGTTAGTCTGATCTCTATTTGGAGCATTTCTCTGTGCCTGAGCATCTCAGGAAGCAGCACAGCTATTCTTCCAGTGGTGTGATTGGTGGTCCACTGGAAAAAAAAGAGAAGAGAGAAAACACAAGAGGTTACAATGAAAAGATATACTTCTCCCAGAAGAAGTAAAACTATGTGGAATCTGTCTGACTTCTCCACGGGTGTGGCTTTTTTTTCTTACTCTGTCTCAAAAATAATGTCATACTTGGCAACAGAGAAAGCTTCCCTCTCCTGCATCTGAAAAACAAAAACGTCCCTAGTGCCAATGGCAAAGCACCCAGGCTGAGCTTCTGCAGCCTTCAGGCAGTGTGGCAAGGACCCTCTCTCTCCATGGCTTTTGGAAAGGAGCCAAAGGGTAAACCCTGTGTAACTGCAGACTTTGAAGTATGAAGCTATCGGAGAGCAGTTTTCATGCCACAGAGCTGTTGTACACACAAGGCTTGGAGAAGACTGGCTCCAATCTGACGTGGATAACTCAGCTGCAGTAATCTTAAATCCAGTTGGCCTGTCTTTATGGCTCTCTACGCTTGCCAATGTTGTCCCTTTTGTTTTGGGACCAAAAATGAGAACAAGGCCTGGACAGGATAATAATGAGAAGAAAAGAACAAGGTAATATTTGAGAAATAGGATATCTTCTGGAAAGTTCTGTAGAATGGCAGCATTTGTAACATCTTCTGAAATAAAAAATACAAATTGCATTTATATAAAATTATAACTGCACACTACTTATTAAAAAAAAAAAGAAAGAAGCCCACTTTTCAATGTTACTTGTTGAAATGTCTGTACAGACTTCAGAGGAGTTATTCAAGTTTACAAGTGAGGTAAATGGAAGAATAACCTGAAAATTATGCCTAGAATTGCCTAGAGCCTAGTGAGACTGGATGGCTGGAGGGTGTGGGTGGTCTTGCATAATGCTCAGTGGAGGAATCTCAGTACTGGGATATTTGGCAAGACTTAGGATAGCTGTGTAACTGCAGTTTGAAAAATGTTGACACATTTTTCCTTTTTGTTTTGGAGTGGGTTTACTGTTGTGGAATGTGGTATGATTTCACATGACCATATCTGTGAAAATGAAAAAAAAATCTGTTCTTCATAATTTAAAGCTTCAATAAAGATGCATGGAGCTTTGTGGAGTGTCTTGCATTGATAAGTGTGCCACAAAGCCATGTTAATACATTTTGCCACACATGAGTAAGTGGCTTTCTTTTCTTGTGGGTTTGCTTTTGCTTAGAAAGCACATTCCTTCTGCACAAGACTGGCACCTGCCCACACCTCAGAGGATCTGCCCCTCCTTTTTTCTTGAAAGTACTAAATAAAAGATGAAAAATTCTGTTATAGTTTTCAGTACTTTCAATAAAACAGCACACCATCATGAATTACCCTTTCAGTACAACTTTTTTAAAGGCACAATGTTAAAAGCCAGTTAATACTCAGTCGTGATTTTTTTAAAGTCTGTGAGTTACCAGGATTTCAGGAGTTTTGTGTGTCTTGCAAATTGTAAAAGAAAAAAAAATCTACTGACATATGTGAACGCTCTGCTTAAGGTCAACTGTTAACTGGTATGTCTTTTCCTATCAACACATGGTCCCCTTCACAAAGAGCTATTGAGTGTTTTACTGCTCCTAATGTATATGTTGAGCTGCTCAAGGTGACAAATTGTTCTTCAGACATGCTAGAGCCACCTCTGGGCCTGATTCTCCAAAGACTTCACCTTGGTGCTCTGATTTCCCTTTACAAAAGACTGCACTATCTCAGTCCAGTAATGTTTAAATTCCACTCTCAACTCATTTAGCAAATACACCCACAAGTACTCAAGGTGTATATTTAAACCAGATCATATTTAGATATCATGGACACTTCCTTGTTACTTACTCTCATTCCAAAGGCAGCAATTAAGTTTCCTTCTAGCAGATTACACATTTTTCCTCTGGGTGAAAAGAGGGTTCTGTTTCAGCCTGTGCTATCTGAACTCCCTTCTCCCTCGTTCAAGTGATCTTGTTAATTAGTTAGCCTGTGATTTTATAAGCACTTGTAAATCTATTTTCTCCCCTCTTACTTGCCTTTTTTTTTTTTTTTTTTAAATAAAAATGCAATTAAACCCCTTTCGGATGGATTCAGAAGCAAGCAAGTGTGCACATCTGTGATTTCTAGTTCTTATGAAGCTATTACCTCCTATATAAAAAGCCAGATTTCATTGTAACAGCATTAAAGAAAGACTCTCATGCATGAAGAAGAGATAAAGAGATAAAGAAAAGGTCAAAGGTCCACCTGAGCTTTTTGGGCCCTGTGTGGTTAAGGCACTCAAGGGACTGACCAGAAGCACATCTGGCTACTTATGGCTCTTTGGTCAGATGACTGTGCCCCCATTCACAATGGGATTCGCCTGAGAATGGCTGAGGGATGGGTTTTAGTTTGAACACTGCAAGAGCAGGGGCAAAATGCTTTAGTAGCTCCCTTATCTCAACCCCTTAAGCAGAAGGAATCAATACATATATCTTCAAAGAAAAGGAATATTGACAGTGCAAAGGTGACTCATTCTGAAGTTTTAAAAAGAAATATTCAGGCTTTACTTGTTCTTTTTCCATGCATACTGAGAAAGTAGTCAATTGTATCCTCAGACTCACAGTATTATAGCAGACTATTTCCACAAGCACTATGTAAACTGTAAAAATTATGCATTTATTTCCTCCATGTCTTTGCACTAAAAAATTAAAAATAAAGCCAAGGAAACAATAATTAAAATTGTTAGATTCTTATGAAATCTGTTACCATTCAACTAAATCTTTTCCAGTAATTTCTACTAAAAAGTTACGAAACAGAGAGGTTTGTAAATACAAAATAGAAAGGAAAATATTTAAATTAAAATAAAACAGATCTTTTCTTCTGTCTGGGGCTTGTTTAGTTTGGGTTGGGGGTTTTTTTTGTTGTTGTTGTTGTTTTGTTTGTAATTATTTTTTGTAACTTTGCAAATACCTCAGATTTCACTCACATTCTTAAAATATATAACCTTTCCATTCAATGCTAGCAACATTATGCATAGTGTCTGTATGTCCAAATTACTTTTTCACCTGTTTAACCATGACCTGTGGGCAAAAGGGGACCGTTTCCATTTGATGTTATTGTTCTACTTAAGTATTTATTTCTAGGGAAAAAAAAAGAAAAAGAAAAAGAAAATTGCTTTCATTCCAGTTCCTGGAAGGGGAGATTTTACTTTGCAGTTTCACATTTGGCATGGGCTGGCATATTTGTTGGCACAAACTCAAGGCTTAATGAGGCTTAAGAGAGTCTTACAGCCTCCATAACCAGAGGCTGACATCGAGCTTACAGCTAGATGTACACGAGGCGTGTGATTTGTGTACCCCACACCCCATGAGAACGTAAAGTAAAACACAGTACTGCTGACATCCACAGCACTAAGGCTACATAAAATCCATGCCAATTTGGGCAGCAGAGGTTCCCTGGGGAGGTGTAGCCCATCTTGGAAGGTTGTGTCTGTGCCCTTCACTGTGGTGCTGTGTGTGAATGGATTGCTGTGCTTTACTCCCTACTTGTTTCTGAGGCAAAGACCAAATCTCTGCTTTTGCTCTGAACTTCCCAATAAAGAACCTTCTTAGAATGAATCCTTATGCCCGCAGGAAAGAGGAGGAAAGCATATTCTTTCTTGCACTCTTCCACAGGGGATCCTAAATTAAAAGCTTGACAGAGCATCCTTAGGCTTGCTCAAAGAAGCTGTGCTAGGCTGGAAATCCAGGGATGGTAGAGTGCAGGCAGGGCTACATGCAGTCTCTCACGTGTCCTAGTTCATCCTCAGTTTATCAGTGGATTAATTCAGTGCTTTGAACTTGGGCTAGGGATGCTTACATATCAAGGCTGTAGCTTACTAAACCCTGCAACGTAAAGATAATTCTTGATTATGTTAAACGTTCAGTAATACGAGGTTATGTGAGTGTGCAAAAAGGAAGTTATATTTTGGGAAGGTCCCGATAAAAATTGCATAGATTTCAGTAACAGATGCATCAAACATCTTTATAAGATGTCAGCCAAGGAAGTCACTTAGGGTCTTACCTCTACATATTAGGGATTATTATATTCCTTAGTCTGGGAGTGTCAGGCTGTTTTCAACATTGTGCTACCACTGAACTTGTATTAAGGAGTGATGAAAGGTTGAGGTTGAGTGATTAACTGAGACGTTTAGAGGACTACCTGATAGATCTAGCTCATTTATCCTTATGCAGGCTGGACAATTTGGGTATAACAGGCTGTGTGAGATAACTACACCTTCCTGGATTCCCTATATTCTCTGTAATTGTTTTGTTCTGGCCAGCATATTTAGGTTTGTTACAAAGGCTTTTGTGGTGTCAGTAATAGATATTGCACAAATACTTTGTTATTTCTTCTGTGAGAACACAACTTTTTAAAAATAATACTTTTTTTGTGGTGGATTAGAGGAATAATTAAAGAGTAGAAGTTAAACTGTCTAATTGTCAGTAAGATGTGTACTGTGTACAGAGAAAATTGCCAGTCGTTTGGATCGCCAAAATTTGCAGTTCAATAGTAAGCATAATTCTGGAACGAGAAGCTTTTGATTTTTCGTTTAAGCAACCTGTCCTCTAAGATCAGATTTCTTACACTAGGGATCAAGTCCTTATTGGTTTTATCCCTAAGGAAAGGCAACATTCACCAACTGATGAAGAAAAACTGCAAGCAAAGATTGTTTTTGTATCATTAAGGATGAAACTTACTTGTATATTGTTTTTATTGTCAAATAAAATTGTTAATATTCAGAGAGCTGTCTGCAGCATCATTCTCTATATAGGGTTTACTGCTTTAAATGTTTAGTTAAATTCTCAAAGCATGGAATAGAATTGCTCTGAATGTCAGTAAATGTCTACTTCATTTTTTGACAAAAAACTCTTGGAGATGAAAGGGAGTGTGAAAGACCATACGGCATCCATGCAGCCACCGCTTTCTTCAAGTGACAACAACTAGATAGTAAATCTTTAAAAAGTAAAATTTTCTTGAGTGATTGCGTGGTAAATATTGTTGACTGAAAATAAAATTTCATTAGTTATAAATTCCCTCCCTACTTGCTTGAGCAGCCCAGAAAGTCTAATAAGCCATAAGCTTAAGCACTAAAAAAAATAAAACTAATAAATCAGCATGAGAGTATTTGTTTCACAGCTTTCCTTCCTGTTGTGAATGGTGTTGAGTTTCCATAGTCTAGTAACCTGACATAAGGTGTTCTCCTCATCAGCAGCTTGATGGAGGCAGATCACCCTTCAGGGGCCGTAGAAAGAATAATGCCATTTCAAAGAGGTTCAAATTGCAAGAAAATAATGGATTTTGATAAATGAAAGTTGTGGAAATCTGTTGCTGTTTTTGTCTCTTGTTTAAAAGCAATCATCGTGATCATGATTATCTTTTACATCATCCATGGTGTTTTTATTGTCAACCACTGTCAGTCAGTGAGGCAATAAGGAGGGACATTATATTGTGCAATCAGTGTGCTCACATTTACCCCATGCTGTGTGGGAAACCCTCCCAGTTTATTTGAGCTTTCCTAGTATATCAAGTGTACAGTTAGGAGAAGGTTCAGTTTCACCTTACAGCTGCCAATTGTTGTGGTAAAGTTAATAATGCCCGAGGAAAAGGCATGAGCACAAGTGTCCGGGGCTGGTTGTGAGAATTTCAGAGTGGCCGAAGGTCCTGAGCATTAATGGCACTGTGCTGGTGAATCTCCCAGGTGCCTTGGGCAATCCAGCTAAAAGTTTACAGGGAGGATTTTTTTAAAGTGAAGTAAAACAGCTGATTTTTCAAGCACTAAAGAAAGACTTCTGAAAGTACTGTGAACAATTTTCATATATATTTAACAAGTTCTGTTTCAGTTTTTAGGCACGGATTGTAAATTTTGACTGTATGTTTATCTGTTGTTAGGCGACAAGATAAATACTATTTGGTTTTTTTTTTTAATATTGCCATAAATACATTCATGTAGGAAACAGCCCCTGAAAGCTGCCACACATCTAAATTAATCAAAACACAATTATCTTTCTGTAACTGGGGATATTTTTCATCTTCCTATGAAAGTATTTAACAATGATAAAAATTAATTGGAGTTATGTATCATATTTATCAATGCAAATTATATTCTAATAAGTGTTCTTTCAATCATTAGTTCTCTACTAGACAGGTATGAATCCTAGGGCTTTAATTTTTGCCTGCTCTTAAATATGGCTCTTCAAGTAATTTAAAAAAAAAAAAAAAAATTGCTTTCAGGTAAATATGTGTTTTGCAGAAAGTGCATACTTTAGGCACACTTATTCTGGCACTTTTTTTTTTTTTTAAATAGTGCACATATACAGAAATACCTGTTTTGAGAGTTTTGTTTTATAAAATATCAATATCTTTAGATAGCTAATTTTGTATAAGGCATTTACTGTTTTCCATAGGGAATGAATGAGCAAAAGACTTAGCTTTTAAAAAACCTTTAGCAGCCGTGACAAGCCATATTGTCCCAGACAAAGTTGGCAACTGAGAGCTGTGGGATCAGATCTTACATTTTTGAATAAACATTATAGCAGAGCTTCATTTTAATAAGTACTGTGTATTTGCCACCCCTTTAGAGACACAGGGAACACAATTCAGTACTAACATTCATGAAGAAAGAAAGCATAGTTGTATGTTAAATATTTTAACAAAGACAAATTGATTATTAAGGTTTTATTTTTCCACTCTCAGCTCTTGAGAAATATCCCTTCTGTTATTACAGAAAAGTGAAACAATCTGACTGGGGGCCAAAATATATTGGCCAAGCAAAGATGGGAAGGCTGAGCTTTCTTGAGGGCAGCAAGTAATACTTATATTGCAGTTGCATATGCTATTCCTGTAACAGGCCTGATCTTGCGCTGCTGAGATCAAAGGATGTTTTCAATTCACTTTGTTGAAGAAAGTTTTATGTGGAAAAATAGAGCTCCTTCTACAGTTCTGTTAGTTTGGTCCAAACCCATAAACAAACAACTGAATGAACAGACACATTTAGGCTTGCCTGGATAATTTTGTTTTTCTTTTAAGTAAGCCACGCATGGTGATAAAGAACAAAATAAAATTTGACCTTGAAAATGATAAAAACCTATTCTTAGTGAAGCCCCCGTTAGGAAAAAGAAGTAAAGTGTTCTTATGTAGTTTTCATTGATCTCGTGGATTTTCTGCAGTCATAAACTTCAAAATGTATTGAACACATTGATTAATTTAATAAATTATCTTCCTTAAAAGCCAAAGCTGTAAATAATAATATCAATTAAAATCAGAATTAATTAGATGAATGAATAACAGCACTGCCTGATTTCTATGAGCTACGTCTATCTACTTAATATACAAAGTAATTGTATTCAAACTGGGAAAAGAAATTTTGTTTTACATCAACCATTGTATTATTTTTTAGTGTCCAGTGAGGGTTTTTTGTCTCTGACCCCATTTGTGTCCAAAGATGTTTTTATTTAGAAAGAAATGCAGTTGAGAAGCTAGAAACATGAGTGAACTGCTTTACTATGCTACTGTCTTTACTATTTCAGAGCTGCAAGAAACTAAGACCTCTGAGTATCACAGAATATCCCACAGCCCCCTGGACTACAGGATATTATTGATGGATGAAGATCAGGATCGGATCTATGTGGGGAGCAAAGATCATATTCTGTCTTTGAATATTAACAATATAAGCCAAGACCCCCTCAGTGTAAGTTCAAGTTTTATTTTGAGAATCTGAGGTTGCTTGGTCCATGCCTTTGCTTTTAAGACAAAAATATAGTATTTCGTTATTTTGCACGGAAGTCTATGCCCATACCTGATTGAACTTTTAGTCCTTGTTTTCTGTGTAATGCAGATGAAGCTATATGTTGTTTTTCAAACACTGTTTGAAACTGACCTATTTACTAATTTTAAAACAACATTCATCTTGGTTTGGCCTCACAAGGAGAATTTGTATGGTTTGACACTTTCCACCTCTCTCCAATATAAAATAGTTCAGAGATGCACTTTTAAAAGAATCTTGCAAGGAAGAATAAGATACACACTGTCATTCTCAGGCTGTACAGAAAAAAAACAAGGACAGAGTTGTCCTTAGCCTTCTAGTACATTTTTAATGTTTTGTGCTCTGGCCCCTAATCACTGAACTATTTTCTAATCTCTTGTTATGTCTGTGTCAGCCTTTGCCCCTGAGTTGGGTAGCTGAGACAACTCATTTGGGGTTTTCCGGGCACTGTGACCCACATCTACCCCTTGACACCTCTCTTCTGGCTTCCCTCACTTACTGAGATGGTGTTTTCCAAGGGCTCTGTGTTCCCTCATAAAACAGTAAGAAGCAACCTCTGTGTTAAAATACAAACATTATCAAATGCTTAAGCTCCTTTCACAGACTCCTCTCTTGTCTCCAAAGCCAGTTGAAATTCAGCCTGTCGGCTTTTGAAGTAGGTGACCTGCAGAAGTACTTGTGTGCCCAGAAGCTTGGCTGTTGAGCTGTTACCTGTCTACAGACTTTGTGTTGCCTATCTTTAGGCTATCACAGCTACTACCCTGCCTGAAAGTATGCCATAAAGGCCTTGTTCTACCAAATCCATCCAATCCTTTAATCTGTGGCCTTTATTACTGTACCTCAGAAGGACCGAGGGGCAGCGATACCCAGCTTGCAGCAGGGAAGATAAATGCCTTCCTTAAGAGACAAGGCTTTTAATGTGTCAGGGGAGAGAGAGGGGCCCTGCCAGAGAGTGATTGAGCACAGTTGAATTAGGCTTTGCTCTGAATCACCCTCTGGACATGCCTGTCCACCTGAATTGATTGTGCAGGGAGCCGGGGGAGGCTCATTCTAACTTACACATTTAAATTAAATGCCTCTCGTTCAATGGTGTGAATGCATTCTTCCCTCCTCTAATGGTACGAAATCTCCTTCTGAAATGGGGCTGCCTTCTCGGATCTGAAATACCTTCTGTGACCTTTTTGCTAATTTCCATCTCCCCAGTGATCCAGCCACCCTGGTCTGGCAGGAGCTGTGCCCCAGCATGGCACGCTCCCTCCTGTCCTTGGCAGGTTGAGTTTAATCCTATGCAGAGTTTGGTTAGATAGGAGGGCCTCTGTTACATGAAATATTTTCTGCAGTATAAAGCTGTGAGGAATTTCAACAGCTCATGTAGGCCTGGAGAAGAAAGGACAAAAAAAAAAAAAATCAACAGAAAGGAAAAACACGCAAAGCTTTCTGGCAGTGAATGTGATCACCCAGTATTAAGCTCAAAGTGAATCTCTGCAATTCTACACAGTCTTCCATTTGTTTATTTATTTTAACAACAGATTCACTTTTCTGATTTTATATGTCTATAGAAATCCTATATACATATCCATTCAAATCCACAATTCTACATATATATCTATGTGTACATATATACACAGAGATCTTTTAATGCTATTGTTTATGTTGTCTTGAGGCTCAATGTTATCTGGCTCTGTCACTTACTAGATTTCTAGGGATAGATTTCTAATAGATGTCTTTGCTACTTCAAAATCAAAATAAATAATGGAAGAAGCTCAAAATATTTACAGTTTGAGATAAACAGATAAACATTCAGATATTGAGGTATTTGTGGAAAAATTATCTGGAAGAAATCAATGTGAAATCTTGATATTTCAAGCAGGTTTTATCATAATCTAGCCAAACTTTTGATGATAAAATTGAAAAATTGTTTCAATAACCCTTCCTTCAATATTTTAACTGGTTTCTAGTGTGAATAATTTCTGTAAGTTCAGTAAAAGTAAAAAAAGTAAAGATGGGTAGTAATTTAGGCAATAGTGGTGAAAAATCACTCTTATTTAGAAGAAACAAATCTAAATAAATTGATTAACTTGCCTGAAAAATATGTAATAGACTTAATATATATTAGCCAAAGACTTGGACCTTGATTTTGTTTAGTGCATGCTAAGGCAAAGATAATTGAATTTATCAACAAAAATCCTTCTTTTCTTTATAAACAGTGTAAATTATATCTAAATATTAATGTATTAGTCTAAGTTAGGCAGTGAAATTGGCTTTTTAAAAATTACATAATAAATATACTGCTTGAACAATTTTTCCTTACAGATTTTCTGGCCAGCATCAGCGAACAAGGTTGAAGAGTGCAAAATGGCTGGCAAGGATCCTACGGTAAGTTATAATCCACATGCACACATAAACAAATTAGGTACTTGGCAATAAAGTAAGAGCACCTTGAGTGCAGCCAAAGCAAAATGAAAGAAGTGTTTGTTTTGCTTTTGAAATACTTTGCAAGCCAATCTATAAAGTGAAATTCTGGAAAAACAGGCAATGTAAACAGAATGCACCTTCAGACTTTGACAGATAGGAAGAGATATGCAGTGTCCATTTCCTTGCCATTTTTGGTTGTTACTAATCAAACTAGGTGATTGTACTTTTCCAGATATGTCCTGGGGTGATGTTGAACAGCCTGCTGAGCTGCTCTTCGGAGCAGGGAAGTTCTCTGGCTGCTCCCCCCAGGAACACACTGTGAAGGTGGGTGGTACCCACTGTCTGCAGACTGAAGACCCCAGCTGTGCACCAGTTTTCAGATGATGTTGCATGGTACTGGCTCCTGCTGAACCAAAAATGTGAATGCCTTTAAAAGTAAATAAACCAGTGCAGTCTGCTAAACAAGGATTAACTCTACTGATTTTCATGAAGATGACTGGTGGCCCAATTTCCAATCATGTGCTCATAAAACACATGCAATTCTCACTATCTTGGGTGAGATTTGGATGATTGAATATTAAAGTGGTTCTGAGATCTTGGTAAGGAAAAATATTCAGAAAATAAATCTATTTTCAACCTAAAGTGCATTAACACTTGATCGTACTAAAAATATGAAAGAGTTAGAGAAAAAGGGAAGGAAAAAACTGTAAATCCAATACTGTGAACTGTGTGGACCTTAACGTTCTGTTTTAATTTTCATGCTGATTTGAAAATGTTACTCTAGGTCTTCAGTACAAAGCAACAACCTACTGCAAACCTCAATTTAAAGTTTCGGAAAGAAGTTTTTTATACAAATAATAAAATCTGATATTTGGACTTTCTTTCTTTTTAATTATCTCCATTTGTTTTAAACAAATTAGGGGGGGAAAGAGGTACCCTTAAGGAAACTTCCTAAGGTTACTTCTTGTTTTCCTGTAGTAGTTTGGCTTCTTCTCATGCAAGGTAGAGAGAAATCTGTGAATGAAAATTGCATTGCTGTGTGGAAGTGAGAAAGCTACTTGGACTCCTCTATAACTCATCTGTGGTGCTCAATCAGAGAGAGCCCAGTTTCCAGAGCAGGCAAAATGACAAGAAAAGGAACAGCTGTCCAAATCCAGAGACTAACAAACTCACTAGCTGTTTTCATGATGCTGTGAAAGTTATATGTCATGTCTATTCCCTGGAGTTCCCAGCATCTCATAACGTTTGCCACTGTGTGGAATGGCTGTTGTCTGTGTTTGCTGCAGCACGGCTGTGGGAACTTTGTGCGTGTGATCCAGTCGTACAACCGCACCCACCTGTACGTCTGCGGCAGTGGCGCCTTCAGCCCCGTCTGCGTGTACGTCAACAGGGGACGCCGGTCGGAGGTAACTCTCTTTCCTCTTTTCACTTCATCCACTTGTTTTGTGGTGCATCCTACTGGGGTGATGCATAAGCTCAAAATTTTGAATGTGCCAAAATCAGCGTTCCCAGTAGGTTCCTTCACTGATGTTGAATAGCAAAAGAACAAAGGTCCATAGTTTTCTGACCCATTACCAGCTAGAAGCAAAGCCGTGATCAAAAGCCATGCCTCAAATGTGATGTTTGTCCAAAATTCCACAGTCATGCTGAATGCTGGGCTACATTTGATGCTACTATTTATTTGACATTGTCTGGTGAATTCATTCCTACCATTTGGTGGAAAAATGCCCAAGAAATACTTAAAAGGAAATAGCCAGTTAGATGAAAAGTAAAATACGAAGTCCAATTTTTATAACTTCCATGTGTTACTGATTCCTGGGAGAAGCCATTAATTTGGCTGACTATTCAGGTATGTTAAGGTTTGCTGGACTTCAGCTTAATACCCTCTAGATGCACTCCCAGTACAGGAACTTTCTCTACTGCACAAGTTTTACCCCACTAGATGGTGCCCAGATGAAGTTGGTAAATTTCTCTTAACCGTAAGGTCTTAGTTTTTCTAGATCGGTCCCCAGTTTTTCTATATTCAAGTTTCACTGTATATATATATTTTCACTATAACTACCAGATGTTTCAGAAGTATATGGTCCAAGTTTCCTGATTTGAAAGTGAAATATTTGTTTATGTGCAAATGTAATAGGTAATAAATTAAGCAACCAGAAGGAAGAAGAAAGGCACTTAACCGGGAGGCAGCACCTCAGTAGCTTTTGGGTCAGATTCATGTCTGCAGGCACAGGGGTGTGCAGTATATTTTCCAGAACCATGTGGAAGCAGATGTGTTGGGAAGGAAGATCAGAGCATGCTACCTGGAGCTTTGCCATGTGAGGGCAGCTTTAAAAAGCTGGGCTGGCTTCTGGGGAAGACACTGGGAAATTCATCACTGATTTAATTGGGAGTGGGATGGAAATTCTGGCCAATACCCAAGACTGCTGCATAGGTTTCCAGGGAGGTGATTACTCAATGTTTCTCCAGGTCAGTTTGCATGGGATGATCTCAGTGACTTTTGGTAGACCTCTACCTGGCTCCAACTTCCTTAGCGCAGCATGCAGTCAGAATCACTGCACCTTCAGTCCTAATAAGTTATCTAAAAGCAGAGATTGTAGGCCTGCATTTAAAAGCAGAAGCAAGCAGAGCTAAGTAAGTAAATCCATCCTCCTGGCTAAAAAATTCTGCATTAACTTATTTTGCTGTATTTTGAAACAGGGGTCACCTTTCCCCAGGATTATTCTGTTTCTTGAAAAATCATTTTCTCAGTGATCTCATTTGTCTTTAATGAATGTAATACTCCTTTATCATCTTAAGTACTGGTATCGCAGCCCAGAGAAGTTTGAATCTCATTATTTTAGACTGTTTGTAAATGAGATTGGGACAGAGGGGAGGGCAGGAAACGACATCTCCAGATGATGCAAGATGTTAGATTTCTTAAATGAAAAGTAAAGATACATGACTTGGAAAAGCAGAACTGGCTTCACTTAGCCTGTCTGTATAGCTACATGCCTATGATCAATTGATTAAATAAACTGCTGTTTCAGACGTCTGGAGTCTGTGAGACACTTGACTGTAGGCACTTCATGCTCAAAGCCATTACTGTACAGGCCAACAATAGCATAACAGTTTAAACCCAAGCATTTCCTTCTGAACTCATTGCATATATCTGTGCATGACTAATTGATAGAGCAGAATGAGGAACTATGTAGTGCTGATGGGACTAGTGAAAACTCTTTTTTTCCTCTGCTTTTATCATGCACGAAAGGTTGTTTTTGCACGTGCAAAATGAATATTTTACAAAGCACATCTGTTTTTCTCTAGAAGCTACAAAGCATGGCAAAGTCAAATCCAACAGTTACAGGAACTGAGCCTGTTTTGCTCTTCTGTCTCCAGGATTCCACATAAGCTCACAAAAAATAGAAGTTTCATTGATGAGGCAAAATTTTGTCCTTTTCCCTGAAACAGAGGTTGTAAAACAATCAATTTTCTTCCTTGGCACACTTGATACTTTGGTCTTTGGTAATTACTCCCTTAGTCACCCAAATATATTCTAATGTCAAAGTAAATGCAAACAGAAGGAAATGTAATCCGTATGTGAAGTAATTATAGACTAAATAGCACTTTAATATATATGAAAATCAAGTGTAATCCTAAACTAGTTTAATAGAAGAGTAATGGGCATTTTGAATTGGTAAATAGTGGTTTAATATACTAAATATGGATTAGAATCAAGCTGCATATAATCTAGAAGTAAAAAAACAACTAAGAAACCACCCAAGATCACATTAGAAACTTCATACTTATGTTTTAACATTGTTTAGAGAGTTTATTACTGAAACAATAGATAAGATCTCTGAGATTAAATTAGGCAAACAGAAGAGGGGGAAAAGAGAGGGGATAATGATATGAAAACTTCCTGCTGCAGCTGTGCATTTGAGCTTGGTGTAATCTTCAATTTGCTGGTGCCAAATGGCTGCTCAGGGACTGGTGTGGCATCCCCACTCCCTGTGATTTACATTGGCTTTTAAAGAGAGTATAAGGAGTTGCTGTCCTTTCTCAAATAACTAATTGTTGGCATCTACATCACAGGAACCTTTCTTTGGAATTTCTGTCAGCTACTTTTTTTCTTTTGAAATTCTTTAAGTTTGGTTGTTTGTTGTTGTTTTTTTTTCTTGCAATTGTATCTTTTGTCTTTTTATTAAAGATTGGAAGTTTGTTGTCGGAGCCTAAGAACAAGTTGTTTGGTATACAGTGATGTTTGAGTTGGTGTGTGTTGGATCAGTGCACGTGCCATTACTGACTGCAGTTTTTAAGGAATGAGCTTGGGCCTGAGTTGTTTCTTGCTCAGCACACTGTGCTAGTGTTGCTGGGAACCAAGAAGTGAAGAGTTGCACCAAAATGGGCAGATTTTCTAAAGCTATTCAGATTGTTTGTATTTCAAGCTGTAGTCTGGATTGCTTCTACTTTGCAAAATATATTTCCTGTTCATTAATCACATAAAAAATAAACAAATCCCTGTACCATGATTCCTTAAAAAGGCCCCCAAAAACTGGGAGATTTCAGGTATACCCATAGTAAGGGGTATAGATAAATCATCTATCACTGTGGATTTGGAGCTCTACACATAATCCAAGAGATGTTACTGAAGAAAATAAATGTGATTTAGGGGCTTTTTGGAGGTCTGATAGCTCAATAAAGACCAAATGATTTATAATATCATCCAATGACAGTTTTCATAAGAGATTTTTATTTCATATGTTTTATTGTTCCAGTAGCTTTATTATAATGTCCTAGACAAGTATAAGTACAACCATATATTCAGAAAATAAATTATAAATAACTTCTAAAACAGAAGCATTCTCCACACCTATTATTGCAGAGATCAGGCAACCTATCCTTAACTGAGAAAGAGGGAAAAATTTGTTGATTCAGTGTCTTGAATTTATAACAAGAGTCTTGAAAATAACTGGGTGTCAGTGTTATCTAATAAGATGATGGAATTTTGAATAGAAGAGTTAAACTACTGATAGTACAGTAGAAGTGCCCAATAGTGTGCTGTTAATAGAGCATTGCTAATGCTGCAAACAGCCAGGCATAAAAATCAGCTTAGATCTGATGGTTTCTGACATGAGAAGTGACACACAAATCTGCTTTGCAGGAACAAATCTTCAAGATCGACTCCAAGTGTGAATCAGGAAAGGGACGCTGTTCTTTCAACCCTAATGTGAACACGGTGTCTGTTATGATCAGTAAGTAAAGATACTCCGAGGTGCTGCGGTCTAAACCCATATGGTCATGTTTAGGGTGGGTTGATGGAATGCCCAAAGGAGGCTGGACACAGAATTCAGCCTCCCAGGAGCAGTGCCTTTTGTCTGGCTGATGGGCACAAGGGGTGGGTCCAACCATGTTTCAAAGCTTATATGAAGCTTAAGGGGGGTGGACAAATGAAATGCAGAAATAAGTTATTGAAAAGGGGAGAGAGACACAGAAAACAAAAGAGTCTCCCTTTTCCAGCTTACACATTTTTTCCCAGGATTAGTTTGAGCTTTACATTACCCTGTCTAGCATTTATGTTTGCATGGTTTCTGACCTTGTTCATCCTAGACAGCACTTGTGTCTCATTTAATTATTTGTAAAATCTCAGAGTATCCAGGGAAAGAAAGCCTGAAGATTTTAGATGCTTCAAATTTCTTTTTTGTTGCCATTGCTGCTGTAGAGCCCACCCGCTATTGTAAAGCTCTTCATTCTTCAATTGTCTTTATACCCAACCAATTTTGCAATTTTCTTCCATCTGAAAGACCAGAAAGTGAAACAATAAAGGATTTCTTCTGTGCTTGTTGCATACCTATGAGAAAACTCAAAGGGGGCACACTCTTTGGGCAGCCTAAGTCACCTGTAAAAGATATTTTTCTTTTTTTTGATCAGGAAGAGCTGAACTATATACTCAGTATAATCTGACCTTTCACATTTGCAGTATGTTCACACACTTCTAGTGCCAAAGCCCTGACTTTTCAGCACACGCCTGCTCCTTGCTGTATTTTTGGCTATGAAAGAACAGCAGTTGCACGGATTTTTGAGACTTTCTCAGTAAATAAAACTTATTGCACACAGGTACTGCGTATTTCACCCAAGGTTTACAAGGGAGCAATGTGCAGTGTTTCTGCCATTCAGCTTCCTCTGAAATCAATTCCATCAATTACATACTGTGCCAGATATTTACTTTAAAATCTTATGGGTCTTAAGGGAAGGGTAATGCAATGTGTCCTACATGGCCTGTTCAAAATATAAATTGCCTTTTTTTGATTCCTTATTGGAAATATATTTAGTACAAAGGACAAGTATATTTATTCACAGATACATGAACTGAACACCTTTAGAGAACAGGTAAATGCTACCTAGACATTCTCTGAACCTTGGCTGCCTTTATACCTTTATCTCAACAGTGATCTACGGAGAGTGTTTACAGACACTCACTGTGTAAAGAAAATATTTGTTCAAAGTCAGTGATAGATGAGTGCACTGCTACTCATTGCCATTTTGGTATTATTAAGTAGATCAACTGTTTCCTTTCCTTATTCCTTCTGGATTTTAAATAGCAATATTAAAGAGCATCGTTTCTGAATTATTGTTCATACAGTAAGGTGATTTTTTCTACAATAGATCTATGGCAGCTTTATTCATCTTAATAGACTTTTCGTTATCTTCCTTGATCTGTCAGTTATGTCACTAAAGAGACCTTCCCTAGTGTTTGACTTACCTTTCATAACATAGTTCATTTACAAAGTCTAAATTATTCCACAAAGGTCAAATTCCTTTTAAAAAGAGTCCCACAGATTGGGTTTTATACTTTCTCCTTTCTGTTGCAAAGTCCAGTCACTACAAAAATGTTAAGCTGTAATGAATTTAGCCTCAGTATCCGTGCCAGAAATGTGAACATTTTGTAAGTCACAGCTTGTGTTGTAATGAGAGGACTGAGCCAATGTACTGGACTCTCCTTTGAGCTTTCTGCAGGAGGAATTCCCTCCTGTTGCTTCAGAAGATAGGAAATACCACCGGACCAACTAACTCTTCCACAATAGAAGAACCACTTTTAAATATAGGTGCAATTTCTTGACCATTTTGGGCATCACTGGCCTAGAATACAGCAGGAAAGCCAACTCACCCTTCAGAGGAAAGTGGTGCTATAAAAATAAATTCGAACTTTGTACAATTTGCCGTGGTACAGTGATGAATTTGCATCAAAGCAATGAAAAATGTGCTTTTTGAAGCAGCTTGCCGTAACTAGTGTCAGGATGCATGACTCTATCCCCACCAAGACTATGAGATATTTATAAGAGCAGACATACCTCATCAATTCAGTAATTCCCCCCAGTAACAGAGTAAAGTAGTGTGAACTCATTGTGCTGTGCAGACTAAATACTGTGTGGAATTTAAAGATTTTACCAGAAGGAAGTGGAACTGACGGGTGTCATCTGATACACAATTGGCAAACAGACATTAGGAATGCTTAAGACATAAGTAATAGCGTTGATATGTAATAGGATTAAAATTACATAGTATAGTGCTGTTGCTGAAGTGTGTCCATATATGTATATGCACAGGACTGTATGTAGCATTTAGTGAGAACCATAAGCCTGATCTCTTTCAGACAATTTGTTTCATAATAAGAATAAACTTCTGATGGATTGAGGCAAGGAGGCAAATATACAAAGTATAAATTTGTACAGATCTAACATCATTCTGTCAATACCTTCTCAGGAAGTAAATGATCCAGCAACATGCAGCAAATGTATTGCTTAAATCACCTGTGTATGAATCTTGCTATCACAGAGAGAGGTGAGAGCAGAAGAGTGGCTGCTGGATGCCCTGCCAGGGTTCAGTTCAGGCTCCAGTTAGCAGCAGAAAAGCAAAATCTCCAGAGTTTTAATTCTCTCATGAGCTTCTCAATAGTGTTGCATGCTGATTATGAACACACACACACACACACAAAACCAGCATGAAAATAGCCTCAAGTATTTCTGAGCCTGTGACTCTTGCCAGCTTGACCACACTCTCTGGGTAGTCCAGGAATACAGACAAAAACATCAATCAAAGGACCCAGCTGTACTGGAATATATTCAGCCACCACTCCCACTCTGAGAGTTAGAGTTTATTTTAGCTACTGTTTTCAACTCTGGGGTTTCATTGTCATTAGTCAGTGGAAATTGCTTGGTTATTCACAGAGTAGAAAATGATAGTATATGTAATTATAATTGTAATTGTTTATACATGTTTATGCACACACACAGACTCACACAAACACAGATAGACATCCTGACTGATGGACTGAGTTTTCAGCCCTGCACAGGGAGTGGAAGCTTATAGCTCTGTTAATGTATGAGTTGCTTGTTTCATTCTGCTCAAGCATAATGACCCTATACTTAGAACCAAGTACACAAAAGGGGACAACTGCTGCTCCATATTACTCTGGGTGAAGTTCAATGTTATATTGTCAGACCTCTGCAATACTGAAGTCAGCTCAAGGCTGCCTGGGGCAGCCCTAACTGCTGCTGGTAAAAATTGGCACCGATCCACTGTCTGCAATAGATGCTGTGCCAGTTTACAGCAGCAATAAATTCAACACAGTCGCTTCATCAACTTCTGTAACAAAGAAAAAAAATTATCTGAAGTGCGTTCTTAAGATATTGAATGCAATACTTTTTGATAACACTAGCCTGATTCTTCAGTGGAGAATCTGAAAAACTAAATTTGCTATCAATAAGGGTTCCCCACATATGCAGCTCTGCTGTGGCATTTAATGGTACAGTTCCATAAAGTCTCTAAGAAAAATCTGATGACTCTCCCTTTCTTGATTGAGTCTTTGTAAATCAGAGGAAACCTCATTCCCATGACCCACTATATATCTGTATAGACTCCTGTGTAAATAAAGAGCTGAAGAATTTTAAATAAACTTTTGTTTTCCCAAAAGCCATAACAATTCTCCCTCCATTTCAATTCTTTTCAGATGAAGAGCTTTTTTCAGGAATGTATATTGATTTCATGGGGACGGATGCAGCCATTTTTCGCAGCCTGACCAGGAGGAATGCAGTGAGGACTGACCAGCACAACTCCAAGTGGCTGAGTGGTGAGAGGCCTTTGATTTACCAGTGCTTTTAATGAGTGTCATAGAGATTCTGCTTTCCTTTGCTTAAAACAAAAGCTTTGTCTTTTAAAGAGCTCGTCTCTGAATTTAAGTTACGAAGTTGAACCATGAAGAAATGTGTGTAAATACAAACTGTAGACAATGCACAGATGTAGAGGGATCCCTGCATGAACCAAGCTCTTAGGCCACCCCACCTGAGGGCCTTTTTTGCATTAAGGCTGAACCAAACTGTTTGAGGGCAAGTGTATGAAAACCTTTCCAATGGCAAGTGGTCAGACAGTCTGACTTCTAGGAAAGTGCCTTCATCTCTAATCAATCAGTTGTTGCCTTAAATCTGTGTTTGGTTCTAAGATACCAGCTTCAGTTAATTCAAGATGATCCATCTCTGCGCAGAAGACTCACCACCACTTGCATTCAAAACGTGCAGAAGAGTGTCTCACTATCAGAGAAGTCAGTGAGGATCATTGCCTCTTATTGCAGTGGTGAGGAATTGGTTATCTAAACACAGTAGAAAAACTCATTTCTGAGTGGCAGCACTTAACTCTTTGTTTCACTGACACCACTGTGAAAATTCTCGCTGTCGTTACTGGTAAGAAGACTCCTTCCAATGAAGCCAGTTTGAATTAAAATGGTGGTCAGCATTCTGAGCAGAGGTAGATGTGAAAGGCCATAGAGCAACTCACACAGCAGTTACGATTTTAAAAAACCTTCAGGTATGTTGAAGTAAAGTTACTGCGGTTTTGTCTTGACATTTTTTATGGTTACTTGTAATTCCTGTCTGCCTGTGACTACAATGAAATCACAGGATTTCAGTCACAATAAATTCATTTCACTATGAAAGGGAACCTATGTCTGCTTCCTAAATGTTTCTTCTGTTCTACATTCTTACACTTACCTGCACACCATAACATGTGCATCCTAACATGAATTAGAGAAAAAGAAAATTTAAAAATGCCTAATTTCTGGAAAATCTACCCGTTACTTATGTTCAAAACAGGTACTTGAAAGTACAGTTTATTTCCATGTTCTTTTGGAGCCAGAGACATGACACTTGTTATATTAATTGAGAATAGACTTAATGCGAATGGAAAAATGCTGCAGTCTAAAAAGAATTTTCTGTCAGATATTCAACCTTTGTGTCAGATTGTTTCAAAATTTGTACCGCACTTCAACCAAACAAGCAATCGTGCATGATCATTGAAAAGACAAAGTCTTCATGCAGGGAGAGGGTTCATTTCTTCCTTCAGTCAAAGGAGGTATTCTGAGGGCTGTTGCACTGTCCATCATATGCTTGCTGTTAAGGTTATAAATTATTTTGCTCTCTCCCTAATTCTTCCCTGCAGTGTTTTACTTGTACATTTGGTTATGTTTACCAGCCTCTATATGAAGTCAAATGCTGCTCAAGCATTTGTGTGCCCTGCTTTCCTTTTCTGGGTTACACAAACTGTTTTTCTCTCTCATTTATGAACTTTATTTGTACAAATTTCTAAGCTGTTCCAGCTTACTTTTATGTTTTGTCTCAATGAGACTTTCCTTAGGTGCCCCTGTTAACACACTGATTCTTCCCTCTTCTTCCTCCAAGTCTTTGAGCCTCTGCAGTAATCTAATACCACTGCTTCTGGATTGCTTCTCTAAGAATTTGCTGTGAAATAAAATGTGAGGATGCAAAAACATATGGCTGCCAGCAAGGAGCCATTTACCTGTTGATATTTGGTATATACAGCACTTCCTTGAATCAGTCAGTAAATGTCAAATCATTTGTTGCTTATGCTGATACATCTTTTGGTTTCATCCATTTGGTGAACTTTTTCATTTCAGAGCCTATTTTTGTGGATGCTCATGTTATCCCAGATGGCACTGACCCCAATGATGCCAAAATCTACTTCTTCTTCAAAGAAAGACTCACAGACAACAGCGGCAGCACAAAGCAAATTCATTCAATGATTGCAAGAGTATGCCCAGTAAGAACCATTTTGTTTGCCACGTTGCTGGGATAAGCTGCTAGTGTGACATGATAACCTAAAAGACTAAATGTTTGAAAAGCTCTTGATTTATATTTGACAAAATTTCCTGTTTCTGTGTCACCATTCATAATTAAAAAGAGCTGTTACTGAACTCACAGATGGGGTCTGAACAAGTTATACATATCTGACTATATGTGTAGTGTGAAATGTAGAGGTTCGAGGATTTGTGTATTTCTCTGGCTGAGTCAGAATACTTACCAGTGTTGAATTTTCAAACTTGCTGTCTTTGGCACAAATAAGGCACATTAGTTTCTTAATAAAAATGAACTTAAGACAGTGAAGGCTTTCACACACACACACACACAAAATATTTGAAGCACATTATAAATATAAAGCTTTTAAATTGTTTGATTTAACATTCAAATACTGTTTTCATTTTTACAATATTTGTTGTTCCTGAGTTCTTATATTGACTCATGCGTGAGCCTAACTTTAAAACTGTGCACAGGAAATTTAAATTCGGGAGTTATGGCTATTCCTGGGCAGTAATTAATTTTTTTTCACAGCATTCCTCATTGTCTCTATTTCTGGATTTTTTGTATCTCTAATCAACTGTAGATGAAAAGTGATTGAAGCAGCTGTTAACATCTCTGGTGAAATCATTTTTTAATGAGAAAAAAATATAAATGTACAATTACTGCTAGCCTATTCATTCCTTCTTTTGGAAAGCTTCAGGAAGTTCATTGTGAGTGTTTATGTATTCCCTGTCTTTAATTAGGGTCTTCTTTAGAATTGGATGCTTTGTGATGTTGTTGTGCCTGGGTGTGAGGGCATTTGTCCTTCTCTGGCAATATGATGAGGCATGTGATCTCTTTTATAATCTCCATTTTCTGTATTTTAGTGAGAGTGCCTAAAGGCCTTTTTGGGTAGTTTGCAAGAAGACGTTTTACACAATTACAGCTGTATTTGGTTTTTTACTGTTATAATGAAGCCCAGATGATTTTTGAAAGGCTAAGCCTGTTTAGACTTAGACTGAAGCCAGTGGCAGAATCCCAAGGCCAATGAAAATAAATCTGAGCCAGTCATATTTGTATACTTGTATACATACCATCATATTAATGTATCAACACCTTTGAGTCTGGCCAAATATATTACCCCCTGAAAAGACTCCTTATAAGTCACCAAAAAAGTTGGATTACCAACTCCAACAGCCCCTGTGAAACATGCACAGCACTTTATTAAAATCACATTTCAATAGCTTCTACATTTTGGGTTTTCTGTTTCCTTGGGTGACATCATTCTATGCAGTGTGGAAGACACTGCTCTTACCTAAGGCATTCACCAGCACAGTTAGTCAGGATCTGGCACCTCAGTGCTGCATCATCTGGTTTGGCAGCTACAATTCTCACCTTGCACCATAGAAAATTGGAAAGATCCTTGAGCGAGCTGTGACCAAGCCATCTCTGGACAAAGTTACCAGGACTTGGAACAGTGCAAAACTAGCTTGAACCACCCTAGCCTTCATTTCTGAATATTGTTTGGAGTGTCCACCTCATGTGCCAGCATGGCTTACTGGGTCAGGTGCAGCTCTGCTGCCATCAGGACTAGAAGAAACATCCCTCTATAGAACCATGAGACCTCTTAGAGATAGCATGGACTTGATCTTGGGTGTCAGTGAGTGATACAGAGCTCCCCAGTCACTTCCAATCCTAACAGCATACACTGCTGATGCACAAAATCTACTGCCTAACCCTCCCAGCCTGCTAGCCCAGCAGAGAAGGTCCACTCAGAAAACTAGATTTTGGTTTTTTCTGCATATGGAATGAGGGGGTTTGGTTTAGGCCTATCTATTTTTAATATTAAATTCACCAGATAATTATATAGATAATTATTAACCTTAGAAAAACATGGGAAAGCCCAGTAAAATGTTAGCCGTGTTTTATTTCTTCTTTTCTGAAAATAATATTCCTTTCCAGAATGACACAGGTGGTCAGCGCAGTCTTGTGAACAAGTGGACAACATTCTTGAAAGCAAGACTTGTGTGCTCAGTAATGGATGAAGATGGAACAGAAACGTACTTTGATGAATTAGGTATCACAAAACATTTCTTAAAAGTTTCATCTAAATGCTAGACTTTGTGCATATTTAATGACTGATTTTCATACAGTTTCTTGGTCAAATTGTTAACAGTGAAATCATAGCACTAGAAGTCCATGACAAAATTCCTCTTGCAGTGTTATGACAGGAAATGAAAAAATTCCTCTTAAGTCTCTCTGCGTAATTATCATTACCTTTGAAATAAAGGTTATTAATCTTGACTATGTAAAACAATGATATATGTAAAGAATTAATATTTGGAAGGGAACATTTAAGTGACTCTCTCACTATTTTGCTACTAGCTTGGATTACAATAGAGGATTTTTAACATCTCTTTGAAACTGTTTCTTATACCACTGTGTAACAGACAACTTTTCCACAATGCGTTTTTTCTAGTTTTTGGTCACAAGGTAGTCCTCAATTTGGTAGCTCAAGGTAATACTAATAAATCCTGTTACTGACACCAGCAATAGCACTATGAATAAATATAATTTGTCAGGAATCATTCAGTCACATAAATTTTCATTTCAACATATGAAACACTTTAAATATTCAATGCGTAATCTATACAACAATCACAAGAGGTTTCCTTTAATGAAGGAATTAAGAGATGCATGTCTTGATACCTACATGCCAAACAACATTACCAGAAAGTTTCAATTTCTATATTTTCTATAGCTGAGATGTGCAAAGTCATAGTTCTAAATTCAGGTATGGAAAGATTTAGTATGTGCTTTACTGTAAATATAAATAATATAAGCAGCTAATGTGCCCTGCACTGGGTCTGCATCTGGTTCTGATCTTCTCTCCATTGTATCCTCTCTCTTTTCTCAATTGTTATTCCTGATTTCACCACAGTAAATGGGGTTTGGAGTCTTTCTGAGTTTCTGTATTTACAGCTATTTGGTGTAGTGCTTTGGTTCAAGGTTTCAGTGGAACCTGGTTGGGCCTAGGAGCAGATCCTAACTTGCTCTAGCTCGGAATGTGCAAGGTGTTTGGAGGACAGATTTTCTGAAGTTCACAGTGCCTCAGCACTGCCACAGCGGCTCATCTTTCAGAACTGTGATTTACCAGCCCCCTCCTCTTCAACAAAGCAGTAGGATAACTGCTTTTAGTTTCTTGTATGACAAAATGTAGGACCATAGTGAATAGGAGACAATGCTCTCAGCATGGGCTCCCAGTACAATTCCCTAGCAAACAGGAAGAATACACTCACAGCTGGAAATTCAGAACACTGGGAGAGAGCAAACACATGCTTCTGTGTTCATGTATAATGCAGGAGAGTATAACACTTCCAGTTCTGCATGGTGAAGTCTTTTGCTTTTGACAGATTGAAAAGAATATTTAAAAAATTCAGCGGGTTAAATGAAAGAGCCACATAAATTAATGGAAAGCTAAAGAACATATTCTGTGATAAAAAGCTCAAACAGTTCAGTCTTTTTTGTGTTGTAAATTAAGTTTAAGAGGTAGAATGATTATAGTTATTAAAAACATTTGTAAGGAGAAACTGTCAGAGATTAAAGTAGTTTTCACTGAAGTGTAAAAAAAAATCAACAGATCAGAGGTAATAGTGAGTAAATTCATTTCAGTGAGTAGGTACAGTTTTGCACAGTGCAGTCAATAAATCCCTACACAACAGGAGGTGGGAGGTTTACATCTTTCCGAGTCTTTACTGCAAAGCTGCATGACGTTCATATCATGTTGAAAATGCAGTAGTGAGGACACTCCAGTGCGTTCTGGACAGTAAAACACCTAATTTCCCTGTTTTCGATTACATCCATCTATGGGAACTCTTTGTCTTTAACCTACTGCAACTTTAATGTTTTCCTACTGCTAAACAACCTGCTGAAATGAGATGCAGCTGAGAGAGAAATGTGTGACATGGATCCTGAATGTATTTGAAAATCTTTGCCTTCTGACTCTGTAAGGCTAGAGGGCATGGAGTTAATTTCCAAATTTGTTTCTGAATGTTAAAGTGCTAGATTTATGCATATATGGTCTATTCATGTGGTAAGTCTCCTTTTTCCTGTTCAAGTCTGAGATAAAACTACTGTTAGCTTCAGGAGGAATAAAGCCATCAATTAAACTGGAAAATAAAGTTTTTCTTATTATTCAAAATGTTTTTCGTTCTCTTTCTTACAGAGGATGTGTTTCTCCTAGAGACAGATAACCCCAGAACAACTCTTGTGTATGGAATTTTTACAACATCAAGGTAAGCATGGAGATTTGAAGAAAATTACCTGAACTGCCTGATTTTCTGTATGAAAACTGAAACTGATGTTTTGTGGGCAAGGCTGTGCTGTGCAATTTTGTGTGTCTGCTGCAATGTGGTTTGCATGAAGGAGCCTCGGTGTCATTGCTGTTGGTATCCATGTCAGAGCTATGCTTCTTGGAACAGACTGCTTCCTGACATACTGTCGGGCTGGCACTGGGAAAACATTTCTGTGGAGGGCCATTTGTCACTGTTCAGCAGTGGAAAGCTAAATGACTCAACGCAGTGAACTCATGTGGCATCTGAGAGCACTTAACACCTCCTGAACAACATCCAGCACCCTGAAGGATCAAACCAGGAATTCTTACATGAATTCATACAAATCATTTCCAGTCTCTCAGCTGGCTGATGATCACAGAGATGGCAAATAACCCATATTGGCTTCAGCTGGCTACAAAAGGACAAGCTTATGTGGCATTTGGTCACCTCCTTGTAGCTCCCCATTGCCAGTCAGTTGTATTCACTTACTGTCAGGTTTAGAAAGCATTTACTGAGCTCCCAAGGGTGGTGGAAGCACTAGATATGGCTTACAATGCTGAAACTCTCCACAAAGAAAGACTGACAGGTGGACCAACAGCTAATTCCACCTCTACGTTTCTCTTTCTCATTTTTTCCTCTTGCCTTCACCACTTAGTATTAGCACAGAGAAAAAATAGTTACTACTCCCTGATTTATGATATGGTACCTTTTATTATTTATCTTTTACTTCTTACCTTCTAAGAGGTCTTCTGCTTTTTTTTTAATTTAATTTCTTTGATCAAATTAGAAAATTATGTAACTTATTAGTAATAATTGCTTTAATGGCAATTCTTAGTAAAAAATCCTTTCCAATTTTTTTTTCTCCAGTAGACTTTTTTCACAGAGGTATAGGGATCTGCTTACTCAAATATGTAAATAAGACAGGAGAATATTATTCTCTGATATTTAATTGGGAAAAAAAAAGCATCACATAACTTGTAAACTTAGGTGCTGTCTGTAATTCCTGCTTCACAAAAAGAGAAAAGGATGAGCTGATGTTTAGCAGTAAAACCACACTTATCACTAGGTTGGGGATGCAACATGGCTGAACTGGTAACACTTCAACCTAATTCTAGTATTTCTCCAGTGGAAATGATGTTTGAATCACAGGACCACATAAGGTGACAAAAAAGAGAAAAACTTCACTTTTTCCTGGCTCTCAAGATATTTTCACTCTATTGAAGTTTTTATACACATGTATTTCTGTTATTGTGAGCTACATGGTCTATGCTTGCTTTATTTTGGTTCAACTATAGGTTGAGTGTGTTACCTAGTTAAATACAGCAACCCTATTTTTACTATATTAGTATAGTATATAATAGTATCTTTATTAACCCTATTTTAAGGATTTTTACTCCTTAATAGTTCCTGTATCTTCACCTCTGTAGACATCTAACTCATTACAGAAGCAAGAGAGAAACATCACAGGAAGTAATAACTACTAGTATTTTTATCTAAATCATACAGAAGAAAACTGAGTAATACTGAACTAAATTACTTAAGTGCCATAATATGCTGTAAATCTAACATGAAACATCTGGAAAGACTAAATGCATTTCTCAAAATCTATTAATACCTAGTAAAATTTCCACAAATACCATAATCCATCTAAAAGGTTCATTCCACTCATCCATATATAGCTGAGAGCAATGTGGATTTCACTTTTGTTGTTTAGTCACTATGTGTAATGTTTTCAAGCTTTTTTATGGAGTGTTTTTCCTTCTTCAATTGAAAACAGTAACTTGGATTATCTTCATTCTACACTTAACACCAGGCAGATTTGAGACTGTCTGGAGTTTCCACTTTTTAAATATAAATATCACAAACCTTACACGCATTGAGAGGAAAAATGAGGGAGTTAATTCACTGGAGTCAGCTTTACCATCAGTCTGGAAATTTTTCCCCTAGTGCCTTCCATCATCTCGGCTTGATGGAGACCATTCAGCGCTTGTGCTAACTGGACCCATGGCTGAATCCAGAGCAGTAGGAAGAACATGCCCTTTTCTTGGGTGACTCCCTGTGTTCTCCTCAGGAAGCTTCAAACTTGAGTCTTCATGAGACCAGTTTTATGGGTGGATTTCAGGACTGCATAGGAGTAATTCCTTTACAGCCACAAAAAGTCCCCATTTTTCATAAAAAGCCTGGAAACTGATTATAATAATCCAACCAATTGTAATTGCTCTGGATGTTTTGATTAATGTTTTAGCCATGTATTTTAGGAGGCTCATGGAGGTCTTGTGGTTAATATACTGGTAGGGAGTTCTGGAAACCTGTGCTGAGCTTGGCAGTACAAAGTTTACAAAACTCGTCTCACTGAAGTCAGCAATATTTTTGCCATTGATTTAAGTGGAGCCAGATTATATTTCTTTTATATTTAGCATTAGGAAGTCTTCTTATTGCGCCAGTAGGTTTGTGCCTTCCTCTCTGTTTTTTCAGTTCACTGTTCAGAAAGGTGCTAAGTCTCAAGAGGCAGTGGTGCATATTGGGCTGCTAGATTAGTTGATTTTAAATGTTTTAAATCCATATTAAATTGTATAAAATATATTATTTTAGAGCTATCTTTCATCATTGGACCATGCTAAATTATGGAAAAGCTATAAAAAAGTTGGTAGATTGCAATGCTTTTTCTTCCGTTTTCCAGCTCCATATTTAAAGGCTCAGCCGTATGTGTGTATCATCTGTCTGACATCCAGACTGTGTTCAATGGACCATTTGCACACAAGGAGGGCCCAAACCACCAGCTGATTCCATATCAGGGCAGAATTCCGTACCCGCGACCTGGCACCGTAAGTACAAAGATGTTTATTCAGTCTTGCTAATTGCTTGTCTTTGTTTAATGCATAAATAAATATTATTTATTCCAGGAGAAAAGTCTGTATATGACTGTGACAGTTACAGTTCAGAACTATTTATTTGCTTTTCAATTGCCTGCAAATCCAACTGCAAAGCACATAGTGTCTGGAAATCTTCTAGAAGGAATTAAAAGTCATGTAAAATGTTAATCACCCTTTCTGCTGCAAAGGTGATAACAATTATTTCATTAGGTCTTCTTGTTTGCATGTGCATTTTCATTTTGTGGGTACATTTGAGGACAATGTAGCTAAATAAATAAGCATGCAAAGACAGCGTTGTTAGTATGTTCTACAGCCTGGATCCAAATGTCTGTAAGTCTGTCTTCTGTCTGTATGAATTTCCTTTATTTCTCCAGAGTCTTGCACCTATACTCAGATGTTGAAGAGGTGTAGTAGGAGATTTAGAGAACAAGGTTTCTGGGACTTGTCACTTAACTAAGTCTAATACCCTGTCAGGTTCTGAATCTTAGAAGAGAAACTTAGAAATATATGTGGGTTTATGCCGTTCAGTTCACAGTAGTCTTTCTTGTTAAGAAAACTTTTTGTATGCCTTGAAAATTTTTCGCAAGTTTCTTTCAGTGCATCAGGGGTAGTAATAATCTTCTAATGAATTCTGTACACAATTAGAGCTAGCTCTGTTTCCAAGTTGTGCAGATATATCTCATTAAATATTTTAAACAAAACTATTGTTTCTTCTTACTTTTCAACTTCATGGTGTATAAAAATTGCCGTTAAAGCACTTTTTTCATTATCTATTTACTTACTTATTTTCACTATTCTTAGTTTAGACTTAGCAGAAATGTGACACCTATATTTCAATCTTTAATAAAGAATGTATAAGCTTTCCTAGAATCATCTCTAAATCCGTATTTGATAAATGAAGTATGGTACTGCGAGTATGTGTTGACTCCTATGAAGTCTTACAATTTCTTAAGTATCAGAATGAAATAGGGATGCAGAGAAACATAAATTATCTCTCAATTATGCAGTTACATTTTTTTAGATTAATACTTTGTTGCTTTTCCATTTATCACAGGAAATTAAATTTTATTTTAATTTTGCCAGTCCCTGTGAGAACTTTTAACCATATCACTATTTTGTTCTGATTTGTCTTTGTATTGCAAGATCTTGTACTTTTTCTCTCTTTCTCTGTCATACATGGAATAGCTCAGACACATGGAATAGCTCTCTGTTCACACAATTCTTTCTGACATTTTAGTGCAGTTATTGCTGGCTATAAGAGTTAGGACTTTACATTCCCAGATCTCTAGAATTAACTAATCAATACCTGACATTACACTAAGGTCTGTTGCTAGCATTAGTCTTTCTTTGCAATTCATACAGCTCTCATCTCATGAGTTCACTGAGGCTTTAAAAAAAAGGACCCATTTAAACAGGAAGTTTCACACTCTTGTGATTAGTCACATTTCAAAGTTTCTTGCTGTTTCAGAGTATTTTGTTTGTATGTGTTTCCTCAATCACTGCCATGTTTTTCTTGGTTCACCTCATGGAGGCTTCTGAGGTATTCCAGATGGGCCTAAAGAAATTGGGCAACACAGTGGAAAGGGAAAGAAAAATCAGATTTGGATTTAACATGGTGACAGAAATTATCTGCATTTTCCAGATTCCAGAGCCAATGAGCTCTGAATTTGAAGATAAATTCTTAGATCATAGATCATAGAGATTCCTTAGTTGACCACTGCTGGTTTTCAGGTCACTGGCTTTCCTGTGCTTCCTCATGATTCAGCCAAAATGCAGTACCTTAGTCATATTTTTTAAGATGGAATTTCTTTGGCTTTGCTTTTATTTCACTGCCAAAAATTTCCACTTTTAAATGTCTGCCACAAACTCTATTTTTCACTTATGTCAAAGCATCTGCGAAAATGAGGACATGGGGATTTTTTGCTGCTCAGAATTTGTGCTCAAAGAGTTAACTTTGATCAGCCATGCTTGCAGACTATGGGGCATGATCCTCTTTTCTCTGAAATGTACTTTTTTGGTAACTTCTGGTATGCTGGACTAGACAGGGATGTCTTTTTATATGACATGGAAAATCCTACTTTACAGTTGCCCAAAGAGATATTCATACTAAACCTCTGTGCAGAAATGAAAGTTCATCATGTCGCAGTACACTGGGTAAACAATGGAAAGGCTTCAGTGTAGCTTCAGTGGGATTAAGTGAAGCAATGCATTCTTCTGGCCATGATCAACTCAGCAGTGTCTGGCTGGCCTTCACTAAATACCAATGGTTTCTTATTTCTCCACAAGCAAAACTTACTTATGGAAAAAAAAATACATAATTGGCAGCTTGCTACTAAGCTCAGTGATATTTGAGGGTAGTTTCCATTTTTCAGAGTTTACAGAAATAGTTTTTGTACCTACAGGATATTGGGGAATATGCTGTAAATGGAAGAATTCTGGTTTTCTCTGCAATCTTACTGCATGGTAATCAACATAAGATTGTGTAGCCAAGTCCATGAATGAGGTGTGAAGGATACACATTCAATCCCTCCAGGAAAGGGAGAGGTTGTAGGTTTCTTCAGTATCATCTTTTGCTTGTCATTGGTTTAGCAAAAGAATTAATTGATTAAAGATGTTTGTTAAAGCTTTGCCCGGAACAATGATATAATGTAAGTTTTTAGGGTCATGCTGGTGTGAATCATAGCACAGACATTTTTGCAAGAAGTCACAAACAAAAGTCATATGACTCCAAGACAAGAATGGAAGGGTTGAAAGTATCAGAGAAAGACTTTTAATTGAGCTATGTGAGACAGGAAATTTTAAATTGAACTTTGTGAAACTGAATCCTTCTTGAAAGAAACTGGGGTCTGGCAGAGCACTACCAAGTAGAATTGTCTTGCTAATGATGAATGCAGTTCTTTTTTCAGAATTTGTTGCTAATCTTAACAGATAGTTCCGTACATTTTCTGGAACGTGGATGAATATGCTAGAGTGGGTAGAGCAAGCAAGATAATAAGAATTCAACTTTCAGAGCAATCTTAGAGTATTAACATGTAGTATCATTTCTAATGAGAGCCAAAACAAAAACCTTAGGATAAATACGAGCCCAGAAAAATAAACTGTCGAGAATGTCAGATGAGAGAAACGACCCATATCTGAGCTGAGTTCTGGTTCTTCTTCCTGGAGGTAACTGATGCCAGAGAAACTTCTTTTAAAGAATTCCTACCAGAGCTGTTCTACTTTGTATAAATAGTTAACTCCTAATTGAGCCAGAAGATGACTCCAAAGCCTGTGATTAGGCTGAAGTCCCTCTCTATTTGTTTCCTGGTATGCCCAATGAATAGTTTATTAGGTGCACAATGTGGAACAGCTTTTAGCAGTGAGGGTTAAACAGGCACTCCTGCCTGTGGTTACAGGGATGCCCTGGGAGGTGGAGACCCAAATTCTAACATCGCATCTCATCAGGTAGGTTGGACACATGAGTCATCTATCCTCAGACAGTTTCCAAGTCTCTCAGAATATGATACATTTTATGTAATTTTAGCCAGCTAAAAGCAGGGTGTTTAGTCTGAATTACTGACTACAGAGGAAACCTAAGAATAAATGCCTGACTTTAAGAGAGTAGAAGTCAGGTGGGGTAAATCTCTCCCTAAGCTACTGGTTGAGTCTGTGCTTTTGACCAGAAATTCCATCCTAGATGTAAGAATGGCCCTTGTCAAAATAAACAAATTTCCACCAAGCGGTTTTTTTGAACAAATCATTTTCCAATTGGAAAAATACTGCATTGAAATACTTCTGAATATCTCCAATACTCTGAGAAGAGTTTCACAGCTCAGAAATATGGTAAGGGGAAAAAATGAAAGCTCAGGAGCAGCAATAAGTGAGGTAGTGGTAGCAAAAAAAAAAAAAAGTCATGTAAATTAACATAGGTACATCCAGAACATTGTACCAGTTACTGGCGTAGCTGTGATTTCTTCACGGTTTCCTTTTAGTTTCAATCTCAGTAAACAGTTGAGTTTTCTAAGATGGTTTTTATTTTCCTATGAGGTCCAGAATGCCTCGGGGATGATTATTTGGATGGTTCATTATATTTAAAGAAGCATCCAAAGTATTCATATACCTGTTACTTCTCAGGCATATGGGAAAGTATAGACAATCTTTTCAGATATAAACAAGTTGTTATGGGACTCCCTCATCAACTCCATATTATTGTTTTTTCAAATGAAGATGAGTCACAGGCCTTTTCATCATCTTCTAATCAACATAATGACAAGAGGGATATTGGCCAAATTACAATTAAGTATCAGATTTTGTTTCTTGCCTTTGTATTACTTCTGTAACAAACCAGATGCAAAAGTTTGGTATCTTCCCATACCAATCTCTTGGATTTTTTTAATGGGTTTTTTTTTTTTTTTTTTTTTCAACGGGCAGTTTGGAAGCATAAAATATGTAGAAATAGGTTCAGAAGTACAGATCTTTCCCATCAAGCTGGGTTTTGAAAATGCAAAAAAACATTTTGGGTTGTTTTATCAGAACTGATGGGAGTTCAAAGTTTAGCTATTCAACACTTCATTGCCCTTACTGGAGCACAGTAAGTTTTGGCCCGAAGTGCTTTTTAGGGAATTTCCTTTGTCAACTATCTGTCAATATTTGTAAATGACCTGGAGATGAAAACTCTCTGAAAGATGGTAAATGTTGTTCAGCATTACTGTGGTGTGGTGTTTCTTACAGTGTCCGGGAGGAGCCTTCACACCCAATATGCGGACAACCAAAGAGTTTCCAGACGATGTTGTGACCTTCATTAGGAACCACCCTTTGATGTTTAATCCCATTTACCCGATACACAAGAGGCCGTTAATCATCCGGATAGGAGCTGACTACAAGTATACAAAGATTGCTGTGGATCGAGTGAATGCTGCTGATGGAAGATACCATGTCTTGTTTCTTGGAACAGGTAAGACAAATTTGGCAGCATTTATTTTCCTCTGTTGCAATATAATCTGCAATCAACTCTGATTATTGAGATTTACAGCCTTCAGAAGTATTTTTTTAATGTTTGCAATCTACAGAAATGTAATAGAAATCCATGAATTACGTCCTTTTTACTTTCTGTGCATTTTTCTATTTACTACAGACATCAATTATGTGCAAGAGATACAATGTATTGGTCTTAATTTTGAGACAACAAACAACACCAGTGTGTATTTTATTGGATCTAAATTATAATACTTCCCTTGAATATGGTTTGTCTGCAACATGATTCCACACGAGAATTTGATGGTCTCTAGCATGAGAAAAAAATACCAAAGTCTAGATTTATAATTTTGTATGCTCTCATCATCATTATTTAATATCTAATGTGTAAGCTACTTCTGAAGAAAAGCATGATCTGATCAAGATGTTGCAAAGGCAGAAACAACAACTCCTCGAGAAAACAGTAGTAATATGGAAGTACTTAGAAGAGAAAAAGAAACAAATGGTTGGAGTCCTAGCAGTAGTGGACACAGAGAACTTGATCCAAGTATTCTAAAATAATTTCTGCCTAATATAACCTATATTTTCTTTTTACTTACATCAAATTTGAATCTGGTGTTATGTGTCTGAAGTCTGCAGGGAACAGGTCAAGTGATCCTTGTACTGATCAATTTTGATTTTTTGAAATATTCAGATATGAATCACACCCTTCAGATTGAAGCAGGCAAGTAGAGTGGTACTGTGACTAGACCCTAGGAGTCACATCTGAAACTCCCACTGGTTTAACAGGGCAATAGAATTTGACAGGCACAAAGGCTAATCTTTTTTTACAGCAGATGGTTTCAAGTAGAACAAAGGAAAAGAACTCTAGGAGAACAAATATATCTCTGCACATCAGAAAACGATTACAGAGATGGCTTGCATTTCTTTTATGGTTCACATATTATTGGGGTCCTGATTGTTTTCTGCTTGTAGAATAACTGTGTCTGCCAACAAACTCGCATGGGGCTGGGAATAACCATCTTGTTATAATAGATTTAGGAAGCGGGTGCTAAAAAATCTCTCAAGAATGTCAGGCTTTTGTAGGGAAAGGATTAAAAATAACTCTCTTCACTCTTCTTAGAAAAACCTCTCCAACTATCAAAATCAGCAGGGTACCTGTATGCCAAAGGAGGTCAGCTGTACACTGTGCTGTGTGTGCAGAAGTGTATCCAGAAAATAGGTTGATGGAAAGGACTTTTTACCTGTATTTGGCCCCTGTCAGGAGTACTGTGTCAGCTGTGGGCTCCCCAGTACAAGGAAAACATTGACCTAATGCAGCCAGATCAGTTGAAAGACTGTAGCATGTGGTGTATGAGAAAAGACTGAGAAAATGGGTTTATTCAGAGAAAGCTAAGGGAAGACCTTAGTGCTGTTGACAGCTATCAAATGGGTGGGTACAACCACCTAATGGGAAAAAAGCAGATGGGGACTCTTCTCGAGGTGCACAGTTCCAAGATGAGGGATTGCACACAAGTTGCAATGTGGGACATTGCTATTATAGATAAAGGAAAAAGTTTTCACCATCAGTGTGATCATACAGTGGAAAAAGGACCCAGAGAGGTTATGAATTCTCCATCTTCAGAGACTCAAAAGATTCAAAACCCAACTGGTGCAGCACTGAGCAGCCTGCTCTGATAGGACTTGCTTTGAGCATGGGACTTCACCAGATGTCTTCTACAGGCTACAGGTGTCTGCAGCTAAGTGAAAGGAAAACAAAACCACTTCATTCATGTGAGGTTTTGGATGGAGAAAATGAGAAGGGCTAAAGCCCAGCAAGAACTCAAGCTGGCTACTGTTGTAAAAGACAATAAAAATGTTTCTATAAATATATTAGCAGAAAAAAGAGAGCTAAGGAGAATTTCCATCCTTTACTGGGTTCGGGAGGGAAACAGTGAAAAGGCTGAAGTACTTAATGCCTTCTTTGCCTCAGTCTTTAGTAACAAGACCAGTTCTATAGGTTCCCAGCCCCCTAAGCTGGAAAAAAGGAACCAACCTAAATGATTCTGTGATTCTGTGTTTTTCCACCAAACCTTTACCAAGTCTCCATTTGCTGTAGAGTGAATGCTTAGTATATGATAGTCAGGGTAATTAATTATATATAAGGAATTTTGTCAGTTTTGATCTGAATATTTTTGTTTCCTTGGTTGGAAGTTGATAAATGAGTTTTAAGGTATTTTCTAATATTTCCTATTTGCAGAGCTATTGGAAACTACTTAATTAACCTAATTAAGGCAGGGCTTTCTGAAAGGTGGGTACATAAAACCACTTTTTTGTTCAGTTTAATTAATGCAGATAAAATTCTTGACTTTGTGACCTGTTAGGATCATTTTTCTCCTTTCCTGCATAGATAAAGTCTCTATTACAGAAATATCAGAAGTGTCAATAGGTACTGTCCCTACTCTTGCTATACAACTTCACAAGAAAACTTGGTAAAAGAGAAGTTCTACATTCCTGTTAGTTTTCTTCCTTGACGAATCACTATGTTTAGTCAAAGTAATAGATTGGTAGGCTAGTACGGATCTTTCAAATGAACATTTTGATTTTTTTTTTCAATATATAGTGGTGTCACTGTTTTAAAATGCTCTATATGCATCTAATATTGTTTGGAGGAAAATTCTACTAAAGCTTAGTGGAAAAGATCGAGACATAAGTTCCCAAACCATATAGGATTGTTAATATAGCAGTGGTAGTTAAAGCTGGAAAAGTATTGAAAAACTGAAATGTGCTTGAAATCACAGTTTGCTAGTAAGCATTTTAATAATTCTGCAAGAGCTAAATATAGGTAATTTCATTTTATCCTTTGATGACCATCTGACTCTTTTTAGGTGATCAATGTGGCCTCATACACACACGTGAGCTGCTAAAAATAAATATACGTCAGGTTGTTCTTATGTTATGTTAATCCTCTTCTGTGTATCAGGACAGGACCCATTATGGATCAGATACAAAAAGTGCAGCTCTTGATACTTTATATTAATTGCTTTATCTTCTTCATTACACTGGAGATGAGGATCATTTTCTGCTTTCCAGTGAGATGGAGGGCAGGCATTATTCTTCCTGAGCAGGGCACAGGACATTAATTGCTTCCAAGGTCTTCCTCAAAAGAAATCGGTGCAATCTAAGTTACTGCATTTCTCAGCCCTTTCAAATAAAAGTGATCAAGTTTCAGCCACTGAGAGGAGAAACTTGTTTTCTTTATTCTCTGCTTTCTGTGAGACTCAGGAGGATTTGATAGAGATATTAAGTGTCAAAAGGAATGCAGAGGGGATTTGCTTTGGTGTCAGTTTGTCCCAGCAAATGCAAAAACCACATTGTATAGGAGAATTTCATGTGATAATTTCCTTGGGAGCCTGGAGCCCCACAGCCGGAGACAATGGGACTTGACACCTGGTGACAATTACACTCAGCTCAAATGATGAGTTACTGCTGCTGAACTGAGATGTTGCCAGCCATGTCTGTCACTGTCAGTGACCTGTCTCATGCTTGAAATCGAAGTGTTTTATGTCTTGCCAGATGCAAAGCACACAAAATATTTAGCTTTTCCTCTCTTCCTCCTCTATAGCTGTAGTAATAAATCAGTTCCTGAATGCAAGTGAAGAATAACAGAAGTACAGAGCTCTGACAACCCTAAGTGGTGTTCATCATGTAGCCATGGCACAGGAGGGTATAGGCAGCTCTCTAATTTTTTCACCTTAGTGTGAACTAAATGTAGTGTTTCCTTTGCACCCCCAGACAGAAGTGCCGAGCTCACAGGGGCTGGTCCATACCCAGAGTTAATGTACTGCTTTCCTCCCTTTCTTACCTACATAGCAAACAAAATAAATCCCAAGGGACAGACATTGTTCTTGTGGCATTCCATGCTTTTCAAATGTTTACCATCTCCTATTTTTCCTATGCTTTTCGACATGAAGTCTCCCAAAGCACTTAAGAAAACTTGCTAGTTTGGTTAGGTCTGCCCAAAGGGATCTCTTCACCCCTGTCTGACATGAGCTGACTTAGAGTAAGGAGCAAGTCTGGACTGGTAGAGAGCAGTGCTACAAGAGAAGGGTGCTGTCTACCTACCTTGTCTTCCCAAACAGAAAAACGAGAGATAATTTACTCAGGAGGAATGTAATCACTCATTTGCATGTTTGACTAGGGTAATGCTGATGGTATTTTTTTCCCTATGAGTAATAACATATTCAGTTCAAGAATTTGGGATTAGAGTTTTGTTTCAATTATTCCATTTCTGTGATGGGCCAGGACTCAGTCCTGAGTTTTTTTGATTCACCCTGGAGCTGTACTGTAATTTCTTTACTCATTTCAGTTATATCTAAAGAATCTGAGCTTTCAACACTTTGTGTTCATCCTTTAGTAGATTGTTTTCCATCTGAGATTTAAGACAGCAGTAAAACACCACGAGAACATATTCGTGAGATTAATATTCATTTATTAAGCATGCCACCTACTGCTTGCAGTACCAGAGCCTTCGGTCAAAGTACACACAGATTGCACAACCAAAAGATTATTCCTGGGGGTTTTTATTGCTCTTGGTGTTATGAAAATATTTAAATGTCTGGGTCAAACTTGGGTACATTAAACAGCTATGGGCACCAATGGATTTTTCAGGTCCTTGCTATCAAGATATGATGTGTTTTTCTGGAAAGAGATCTAAGTTAGTGTCGTAAAAAGGCACTTTAGATTTCATGTGGCTTATTGAGATGATTAATGTCAGCCACATGCATCTGATGTGGCATGAGGTTGATCGATGTTTCTTATTATCTTTGCTTCTCTGATGAAATATTTGTTTTCAAAGTCTAGATGCATTAAGTGCCTCCAGAGCATAAGTTTGTAATACTCATTTTCACGGTGTTGTATGATGGCTGTCTTTCTGGAAAACTAACCCTGGCTGACAACAGTAGCCTCCAGTAATGCAATAGCCAAATGATCTACAGATTCTAACAGAGAGACAGTCTGGTCAAAAGAGCAAGCTTGTCTCCCGTAGTTTTCCTGGCTGCAGCTTCGTGACTGTGAGCTTGGGAAGATGATGTTGCACAACAGTGGCACAACAGGCATCAGACAGAATTTCCTTCTTCCTCTTGGTCATAGTGCCTGAGTCATTCATAACCTTTCGTTGACCTATTCATCCAAAGCTTTTTCACAGACTTTTAAGATTATATGTACGTTAAGAGGGCGTACCTCCACCTGCTTCATTTCCCCTGTTCAGTTTTTATTCACACAAGCTCACATTGTGTCCCAAAAGATTGACTGAGCTGGGGCTATACAAAAACTCTGCCCTCGAGTGTGAGCACTTGTATCTGTCTTTTTGTTCTTTGATGCAGTTTGAATTTTATGAAGTTTCACAGAGATATTATGAGCTGGAAAAAAATTACCCCCATTTGACAGATGAATGAACTAAGCACAGAGAGGTTAGTGGCCATGGTGGGAGCTCTGAGTTACAGCAGACACAGAGCATGGGAACGTGGCTGTCAGCCCTGACTGCTAACCTGCCACCGTCTCAGGTGCTCTGCTGAGCCTCAACGTTTTCTCAAACAGACAGATTTCAAACATTTTATAAACTTTTTTGCTTTCTTTTTTTCTTTGTAAGGCTATTTGTACATCAGGTTCAACTCAGATAAGAGACCAGAAATAATTAGCTGCCATTAGGCTGACAGGTAAAACATGGACAAAAAGTTTTTAGAGGGTCTCCAGCAGTGTTAGGCACATCAGGTGTGGAGATTACTGAGGGAAGCCTCTTGAAACTCATGTCAGAGTAGAAGCTGGTGCCTATTGCAGTCATTTTTTTATGATGTGGAAAATTCGGGGGTTTTATTTGTGTATGTGATGTGGCTCAGGGGTAGGTGGGTCATGGCTCTCTTTGAGGCTCACATTACTGACAGCTGTAGTGTTCACTTAGGACTGGAAACAAAAACTAATCAAAATTCAGAGAATGAGTTTTAAAACTCCGGCTTTCTGATTCAGCCAAAAACCTCTGTAGTTTTCATGCCTGTTCATTAAGCTTTGCCTTTCCCATTGCCCAGGTCAGGCAGACCAGGAATTAATGTAATCAGGCACAGTCTAACTGGTATTGATGAAACTTAGCTGATTAATATCAGTCCAGAATCATGCCTTGAATTTCAAGGACTATTGTTGTAATTATGATGATTATTATTTGCCTCTTCTGCTTCCATTCCATTTATTGGAATGCCTTCCTTCTTCTTTTATTTCCCACTCTGAATACATTCTATACCTTTATTTTTTTGCCTGCACTTTTCTCCCTTGCTGTTCCCAGTTTCTCAGTCCTCTCAGAGGGAACGTGATCTCAGTATCATTGTCTTTCATGTCAGGCTGGGACACCTGCATTTGTTAAGCAGGTTTGAAATGGAAAAACACTTTGAGTCGCTCCTGTCCTCTTGCTGTCAGCTTGGGGAGATTCCCTTTTGTTTGTCCATCTCGACTTGACTCACAGACTGCTGAGCTGATGTAAGGCTGCAAACAGCTCCCAGTGGAGAATTAGGAAAATGGTGAGGAAAAATCTGCCTGTTCATTTCTAGGGGTGGATTGATATTCTGGAAACATAGTAGTTTTTTTTCATGACTGTGGGAAATCATAGCAGTGGAGAACTGTTTTCAAGTGGATTTCTGGAAGGAACAAGTAAATGGCAAAGGAAACCATGCTGTTCATTTCTATGAATTTTAGAGGATTGCCTTATAATTTCATACATTGACCTAAACTTGAAAAAAATTCACTTGCACTTGTTTGATGATTTCTTATGCCTGATTTACAACATAAAATATTATCACTTGTGAAATACACTTGGAAACACCTCAGGCACTGCTACTTTGCATTAATGTCCTGCAGTGCACAGTGCTTCATCCTTTCCTATGACCCAGGGAATTTAATTCACTGCTTTACCATTAGCATAAATAATCAAATAAAATTTTCAACAAAACTCAAGTATACCATAAGCTTTCTATGTGAACACATGTAAGGGACTCGATTTGTCAGATACAAATTTGTGTTCATAGTGGAGTCAGCAGTGCTACTGAAAAAGAAATAAAAAGTGGAATTTGGGGACAAATATTTGCTTTTCACTTATTAAGGAAGAGGCTGAGCAACAGTAGCAAGATTTTTTTTAGAAGCAATGGGAGAACTATAGCCTATAAGCTATCTGGTATTGGAAGTGCTTATATATAGATATAAATAGAGATATGTAGGTACAGACTATTAGAATCCCTTGATTTAAGCAATTTTATTTAATCAATAGCTTTCTATTCCCTACTTGAATATTTATTTTAATGTTGTATTAAGTCTCCTTTAAAACAATGGAACATTCCTTTATGCGAGGATCTGTCCATCATGGTTCAATACTGAGTCAAAGCAAATGGTAAAATATTGAGTCAAAGGGAATGAGTACGAAGGGAATGAGTCCTTCCCTCTGTGTATTTTTCTGGGGTGTGACAAAAAGGTAGATAGGAACCTACTTTACAAATAGGAAAGGTTATTAGGACACAAGGACCTGGCGTCAGGCATTATCAGTATTTTCTGTGCCAATGCCCAGGATAAAATCTCCCCTCAGGTTCTGATTTCAGTTTGGGGCTATGTTTGAGGACTCAAGACAATTTAGGAATTTTAAATGTGTGGCATGTGCTAATGGATCATTGACATAAACCGGTTTTTCAGAGGCTCAGGAGCCTTACATTCCTTTGCAGGTAGGGTCGCTGTCAACACGCTTAGTGCCCCCTATGTCAGGGTTACAGGTACTTGACACTTTGCAGGCAGCTTAAACAAAAAAACCACAAAAGGCTGCAATTCCTTCCTGCACTTCTGATTGAGAATTTCATAAGTCTAATGTTAGAGAGAGAGAATTGATAAAAGGATGCAAAGAAGCAGAGGCAGACTGGACTGAGCTGTGTATGTGTGTGAGTGTGTTATTCCCTTAAGTAGGGGAAGAAGTACACACACACACCCCCTTCTCCTTTCCTCTGCGAGAGGCATCTGCAGCAGTTTAACACTTCGGTGGGTCCTGGCAGTCAGTAAATCTCTCTCAGGTTCTCGTAGCTTTGCAAATACTGGCACCCAGGCTAGACCACAGCTGTGCTATCACAAGATTTAGTTCCAGTAAAATTTCTTCAGAAGGAACTGTTTTATCATGCCATTGTATAATGAGAATAAATGTCTCTGTAGAAAATTCATGTGAAAAATTCATGCTGAACATGCCCTGAGCATGTACCATTGATAGTTACACATTTTTAAGTCTTGCCAGCTTTCACTTTCTCTTTTACTTCTTTTTTTTAAAGAGAAAATACTGCAATGTGCTCTCTGTGTGTGGTCAAGTCATTAAATATCAATATTCTGGCTTTAAACCTTTTTTTCAATGATAATAATAATAATAATAATAATAGTAAGTAATAGTAGTAGTAGTAGTAGTACTAGTATCTGGCTTCTTCGAGCGAAATAAGGAGATGTAAATTACTTACAGTCATCATCTTACCCTGCAGCTCTAGCTATAGAATTTAGTCACTGAGCTTAAAGCAAAAGCAAAATTGAACTTTTTCAGCTTACATTGTCTTTATTATGAATTGCCAAACAGGAAGCTGAAATTTCCTTTCCTTGGTATCAAACTAATAAAAAATACATGTAGATACTTGCCTATATTGTGCTGTACAAATGTTCTACCAACTGCACAACTCTACATTGCTCTTAAAACTTTTGAAGGCTGAACAAAATCTGTACCACGTGTTCTCATTCTTCAGAATCAGTATTGAGCAAATAGATCTATTTACTCAGTCTAATTTCTAGGTCTTTCAGGTAAGAGGAATTCTATGTACTGTGCTTTTTCTGAGTTAAAATGCTTATTCTTGTGATTATCCCACAGTCTGCCTTTTAGTTGCCTTTCCCTGGTCTTAAAATTAAGAACCATACATGGTTTAAGGGAAAAGGGGTTTTTACCTTGGTATTTATTTAAGGATCCTTAAAGGTGCACCACTTTGTCCAGGTGGAATGTGCCGAAGTGCACACAGAAATGCACCCCGAAATGCGCACCCGTGACAGATCATGTATACAATTATAGGCCTTGCAAATTAGCATATCTATCAAAGATTCCCCAGTGAGAGGCTCAAATGAACCCCCCCATCCTGAGGATTCCCCCCCTGGATGGGCCTATCTTAGTTTACAGGATGTTCTAGGGAAGACCTTAGTTTCTCAGGATAGCATAGGACTTTCTGTCCTCCAGCTGCAAGGCCTCCAGGATGTTTGGTCTCCTGGTTTAGCAGAATATTGGGTCTAAGCTAAGTTATCAGACTTAAGGAATTACAAGTATGAATGCTAAAAGCACTGAGGATACATAAAAGCTATATAAAAGGGTATATAAAAGGTATATAAAAGGTATATATAAAAAAAGGCAAAAAATCATCATGGCATCATTTTCTGCCACATCAGAAATACTTCAGTGGCTGTCTCAGCCTTTAAGAGCCTTCACAGATGGACCCCCTCCATCTCGCACATTCTTTCTACATAAGAAATTTGGAAAACTAATCACAAATTTCCCTTTAGTCCCACTCATCACACCTACCCTGCAAAAACGCTGTCATTGCCACATATTCCTGATTCTTACTCATTTGTTCTGAGTGGATTTGTGAGGTTTGGAACAGTATTTTGAGGGGGAAGCCATGATAAAATATCTTCACCTTGCTTTTTCTTTTTATCTTACAGAGCAAAATATTAACTCCTGCCAATATATAATGGACTTCATTATTGCTTGAATTTCATAAAAAATAAGCTTTCATCTTACTGTGTTTAAGTGTAGATAGAGTTATTCTTTGGAAGGTTTACTTTTCATGTAATCAGTTATCATAGCATTTTATTATTGAATATGAATATATATTACATCCTGCAGTAGCTCCCTTTTACCTGTTTATATTGTGTTTTACTTTAAGATCATTAGGATAGAATCTGCCTCTGTGTCTGAACAGCAGCTACTACAGAATATACTGATTTTGATTGATCTTTTTGTATAGAATGGCAACAATAATGGTAATAACTCCAATCTTACCATGACTTATGTTAATATATGAGAATAATACTACATTAGTATTCCTGTATGAGGAATCATTTCATCATTCTTACTGACCCCAAATTCTAGAAATTGTTGTACATTTCTTACCTTTCTCTGTGTCGTAGTGCTTGCTTTGATGGTTTCCTTTTATAATTAATGAAGGTTAATCCGCTTTTTTATTTCTCTCTCTCTGTGTTCCATAATCTCACTTGTTCTCTCCTGTTCCAGATCAAGGCACAGTACAAAAAGTTGTTGTCCTACCCACCAACTTCTCTGCAAGTGGAGAACTCATTTTAGAAGAGCTGGAGGTTTTTCAGGTTTGACTTTCTCCTTCTTTTGTTTTTCCAGTGTGTATATTCACACAAACACTTTGTTCTAACAGACTTTGGCAAGGGCAACTGATTTGATAAAAGATAAGTAAATGTGCATACTGTCAGTTTGATAACCACACAAAGAGAATTACAAAATGTTGACTGTTATGAAGGCTACAGACAGCTGAAGTCCTTTTTTTCTCCTATATTTCAGTTGCCTGTTTTTTATGTTGATGTACTGGCTAGAAGGATTTTAATAATCCCTTTTTTAGGAGGTCATGTTATAATGGCTTCCAGAAGGAAACTTTTATCATTGGCATCACTTATAGAGACTATTGCTATGTATGGTTGGAATCTAAGATTTCTTTATTTTGATTATCTGATAATCTTCCTGGTTCTCAGTTGCAAAACGAAATCAAATTAGTGTTGTTTTTGCTTAACTCCTGTTCTTCAAACTCACATGCCTCTGAAGTCAAGAGAGCTCCAAGTTTAACACAACGTAAGCTGAAAAGAAACACAAAAAGTACAGGGAGATAAGGGAATAGCCTCTGTCAATCATTCTGGCATGTAACAGTTTGTAATAACCTAAAGAAAATGTTCACCATCATGTTGAAAAATCCCTTTCAAGTATTTGAATGAGCTATTCATTAGACAGTAGTCTTGGGGCATGTGGTAGTATGCATCTATAAACTTAGTTAAGGATTTTGTCATGGCCTTTTCTCTATTTCATTGAGAGAATGCAAAAAAGAAAAGTTTAAGGTTCTTTAGAGAGGCAGCATTACAAGTTTCTTTAAGAAAAAGAATACACTCAGTGTTAACACTCATAAAAGCATACTTAGTCTTTCTAGGCTTTTGTTGAAGATTTCCCTTTAAAAAAGACATATGTGAGTGATATTACTTAAAACACACTCTTCACCAATGTATTGCTAATTCCATTTACTGAAACATAAATTATTACAGCATGAAGATAGGTGGGCTGAGAGGCACCCTCTACCTAAACCTAGTTTCTGGGCCTCTACACATAGACCTTATTATCCTGAACCCTAAAAATCACGGTATTGTAACCTCTGCTGTTACAATCTGTGTGGCATCATGGTGTTTATATGAGTCTCTCCAAGAGAGCAGGGATGAGGTCATGGGCTCTGTGCTAGTTAATATCAAGGGTAGCAAAGCAGAGATCCTCTTCCAGAGTATAAACAAAGAAAGGAGAATGTGGCATCAGGTCCAGTGTTGCGTTTGACCTTGAGTCTCCAGACAGTTCATGAAGCAGCACTAAACTTCTCCAAACCTTTGCCAATTCACATGATTCGCAGCCAGATTTTCTAGTCCTGACCTCCCTGCTGTGTTGTGGTCCACTGCAATTAATCCTAGCCCACTGTTATGGCTTTCCTTTGTGACTGAGCAAACGCTGAATCTTAAAAAAATGCTGAGGATTTTTATTACCATCGATTTTATCACTTGTTTGGATGAACATAATGACTTAAGGCAAGGAATGTAACAATTCCTCTTCCAGCTCTTTAATATTTGACTTGGACACAGACATTAATAGAGTGCTATGAAGACACACAGTAGTATAGAGTACTGTCTCTGGGAAAGAAACATTCAAGAACACTCATGCCATTTTAAATGTTTTTGTCATGGATAATCTGAATTTACATGTTGCATGGTAACCAAACTGAATGCACTATAGATAATTTGTAGGAAAAGTGTGCCATATTTTTATCTGGATCATGTGGTAAATATGAGTTGTTTTATGATTTTTCCTTATCATCATCATCAAAGAAAAAACATTGTTTCTTATTACAAAGTTAAAGTAATGGCTCCTATATTGCTGAGATAGCACAGATACAGGTTAATTACAAGTGTACAAAAACCTTTTAGAAACGTGAGTTATAATAATGTGGTTGAATTTCAACAATATATTTTGTGAGACAATAATTCTTTATATGTCATTTATTTAGGTTTGAAACTAGCAATACTTGGTAGGAGGGAGTGGTTCCTTTCCAGGATATAAAAATGTATATTTTTCTTAGATATTACTTAGGTTTTAGTAATTTTTAAAGGTTAATGTTGGGACAGAGTTCTTGACAATGGTTTATCACTTTGTCTTTCAGAGTAATTCTCCTATAACAACAATGAAGATTTCATCTAAAAAGGTAAGGAAAAGTGGAATACCTGCTTAGTGCTTACTAACTGAGAAGCAAATTGACTCGGGTGTTAGAATATCAATTCTTGCGGAGCACACTAAATACAGGCAAATTTTCCATAATGAATATGGAAAACTTGACTGAAGTTTGGAGGAGCTGTTTATATGCCCTTCGGCCACTAAGATAAAACAATTTCTATTCATTACGTATCATTTCTAATTCGTTGAAAGTGTCAATTTTTTTGTTGTTTTGTTTGACAATTAAGGAACCAAAAAATACTAAAAGAGGAAATTCACCCCCCTCCCTGTTTTTTTCTCTAAGTCCTAAATAGAATTTTTTCCTTGGAAGTCCGTCTGATCAGTATGAAAAGGCAGTGTTGAGGCTGTTGGGTCCATGGTGCAATTGTGCATGTTTGTTTATTAGTAATAAACAATTACAATAAGAATGATGAAAGCAGCTGAGAGGATGTCTGCTGAAATGTTTAACACACAAGCTAAAAATGTATATTCTGTGATTTTGCAAGCAAGACGTTGCTCAATATTTTACAAAGCTACTACTAAGTAAATATTTTTCACTAACTTGAATTCAATGTGCTTTTTCATTTTTATGACAAGAAGTTCAAAGGAATTTCAAGGTGTTTTGTTCAATATTAATTTATATTTTCAGAATGATTAATTGTTTTTGAGTAAAACCATCGTTTTGGCCCAGATTTTGATAATGACCTACTCACTTTGAACTTCTCTTGCAAAAGCTCTGATTTATTGTGAAATTTCTCTTGGCTTATTTTTCCAGGTATATAAGGCTACCAGAATTTGGCCCTAAGCCTCAACATAATCTCTAGGTTTTACATCTTGGAAATGTATGCACTGAAGGATCCAACTAGGACCTCTGCATAATACTTATTAAACTGACTATGTGCAGAGAAAATACTTAGTTCAAAGGCTTGAGCCAATAATCCTCACTGAATAAGAACCAAGTTCTCAAATCTGAGAAATATTAACTCAGCCTGTCTGCTCCAGAACAGAACAATGACACTCAATGTCCAAAAAACCATTAACATTCCCCAGTGTTCTAGGTGTTTTCTAGCAGGAAGGTGAAAATAATATAGGCCTGTTCACCTGGGAGGTTTCTGTTGATCTTGACTTTGTATTTGTGGCTCCCCTCTTGGTCTTGGGTTAATTCCAAAATTAACTGAAAGGTTTTTTGGGTGTGTTAGCCAGGTCTCGGGTGAAACTCCTCCACATCTGAAATAAATCTTTCCATTTCCTCCTGCAGCAACAGTTGTACGTGAGCTCAGATGAAGGGGTCACCCAGGTTTCCTTGCATCGCTGCCACATCTACGGCACCGCCTGTGCTGACTGCTGCCTAGCGCGAGATCCATACTGCGCCTGGGATGGCAACTCCTGCTCCAGGTTTTATCCTACAGGGAAAAGGTGAGCAGTATAAAGTGCCTCGTGAAGTTCGCAAGGGAAGGTCACTTTTGTTCTGCTGTGTAGCCTGGAGTGTTGTGATGGAGAAGTGGGATGTCAGTCCTTTTGTGAGCATGCACAAACAATACCTCCATAGCTATTGTGCTTGAAATTATTCATCACCTAGGACTGAACACTGCAAGAGGGTAGGGTAAAGAGCGTGGCTTTTCATATTTAAAGTAAGGGATGGGAGAAAAAAGAAACGGAAAAAAATGGTTTCTAATCATAAATATTAATCTTTCTTTCTCATGCACACAAAATCAGTGAGACATTTGTTCCCTTCATTTAAATTCAATTACTTACTATGGATGTAATTATGATAGCCCTAAATACAGAAAAGATCTCTCAGGCTGTCTGAGGAATAAACCTATTCATATTTTTTTTGTTCCTCATTTGCTCCTAAGTGAGAAGAATTATTTTCAGGAAAATTTTAGGCAAATGTGATTTCCATGTAATGCCTGTGGATTTGGGTTTTTGACATGAGGTTTATTAAAGCAGACAGGGAAAGCAATTTCTGTTTAATTTACAACAGAACTAATAGTCCATCTCATAATCTTATGCAAAACAGGAGTCTCTTTCCTCCTCCCAAGGGAAATACTTAATAGCAGAAGGCTGTAGTGAGCTCTTGTCCTAATAAGATTTCACTTCATATACAAACAAAGCTACAGAATACACAATGAAGTGTTACTGCAGAGGAAACAAACCTTTCAGATGTATGCTCTCTGCAACTACCTGGAAGGAGGTTTTAGCCAGCTAGGGGTTGGACTCTTCTCCCAGGTGACAAGCAAGAGCACAAGAGGAAACAGCCTCAAGTTGTGCCAGAAGAGGTTTAGACTGCATATTCTAGAGTCATAGAATCAAAAAATGTGCTGAGTTGGAAAGGACCCACCAGGATCATCAAGTTCAACTTGGGACACCCCAAGAATCTCACCATGTGCCTGAGAGAACTGTCCAAATGCTTCTTGAAGGCTTGGTGCTGTGACCACTTCCCTGGGGAGCCTGTTCCAGTGTCCAGCCACCCTCTGGGTGAAGAACATTTTCTTGATATCCAGCCTAAACCTGTGGCTGTGCTTTGTGCCTGCACCTGAGCTGCAGGTGAGGCCACATACAGTCACAGGGTTTTACTCCTGTACCCTCTTAGCGGGAGACAGTTGACAGAAACAGGCAAAGCTTGGGTCTGCTCATGATAATGCCATCCCCTGGGATTAAAGACAATTGCTTTTGGTATTGCAAAGTTTTCTTGACTCATTCCTTACTTGAGATTATCAGGTAAAGCCCAAACTGGGCACATAGCAATTGGTAAAGTACATGGGATTGTTAACTGCTTTCGTTCAGAATATTCATCCACCAGTCTGGAAACTCATTGTTTTCTTCCATGGAACAAAGATCAGAAGACAGGGGGAGGAAAGAAAAGAAAAATCCCCAAGTCTCAGGCCACCTAACTCCTACACTAACATAGCTGCCAAAAGGTACAAGAAGCAGCACCCAGACTGTGCAGTTTCCAGTTTGCCATCCCCATTATATACACCTACCCAGTGTTATTTCCACTGGGGCTTACTTTCATGCTGATATTTTGTTTGCAAATTGCTCTTTATGTCAAACCAAAGTAAACACCTCAAGCTGTATGGAAAAAGGTCTGGTTTTCATATGTGAAGGAAATGAGTTGTCCCGTTATCTAACAAGACAGATTATGAAGGAGAAAACATTGGTAATTAGAACCAAATCCCATTGTCTAGACAACAGTTTCTGCTGTATGCATTTGCTTATTGGCTTCTTTTGACACTTCTGTCCCCTGTGAATTATTGTAGTTCCTCATGCAACATCGATTTACCCCAAAACACCTTACAGTATTACCTTTATTTTCTAACTGCCACTTTTTTTTTTTTTTAAATAAATATATAACTGCTAAGTTTACATTCTCAGAACTGCTTAATGCAAGCACCATGCCATTTCAGACAGTGTGGAGCAGCTCATGGTAGCACAAGAACTCTGACATTCACTCAGAAATTCTTCATTGTCTCCTTTGACTCATGTAAATGGTTCACAAGGGTTGAGACCCCAAGGCATAAAATGAAGTATTTTTGATGGTACACATGGAATTTCAGTAATTACTCCTTTGAAACATCACCTTTCAAATATTTCCTTTTCAAACGATGCAGTGAAGGATTGGGTGACAGGGGATTATGAGCACTCTTTCTGGGTGTTTGTGCACTACCTGGTACAGTGTGGACATAGATGTCCCTGCACTCAGTAGTACTGGAGCTCCAGGAGCTTTTTTTGTTTTCTGATCCTCAAGTCCGTAGTGAATGGTTCAGAATACAGCTCCTAAATACCCCAACAGCGTCCATTTGCAACAATATATCACCAAAGTATTTTTTTCTTGAACTTGATAAATACTGAACAACCTTACACAATATTTAGCAAAGAAAATAATATATCTTAATAATAAAAAATTTGCATACCAGCTTTTCATGCATGGAATTCTGTGAGCTATGACCTCCTAGCTGAGGAGGACTGAAATGCCAGTATTCCCAGTCCCAGTAATTTCCCCAGACAATTGCTTCAGAATCATGACTTTCCACCTGTCATCCAGATAGTATAACAAAGCCCCATTTAGAGGTATCCTGATACTTGTTGAGTTTTATTATATTTTGGAAATAGTCACATCCCTTCAAATAGAAGACAGAATAGAATCTTAATTCACCATTCTGGTGAATACATCAGTCACTCTGCTGCAAAGGTGGCTACAGGCACCAAAAAAAAGGTGCTTGCTAAAATGGAGGAGGGAACATGCCCTTTATCATAATTTTCTGCTGCTGCATTAGATATGAGCACTATGAATCTTATGCATCTCATTCTTAGCTGCTTGCCTTTATGAAGAGGTCCAGCTGGAGGTTCTGGCTCTGAATGCCAGGTATTGTGAGAGTGAGCAATGTCTCCTTCATGTATCACCTCTGATCCTTCCATCCCTATACCTCCACTGCACAACTGCTTTACCTACAAAAACTACAACCATTTTATAAGCTTCAAAAAACCGATTCTTCACCTAAACAGTATCTTCACTTCAGCAAGCCTGCCGAGAGTAAAGCACACACACAGTAGGTCATGAACTATCTTTAACATTTGATCTAGAAAAAATAGCAACAAACTAATCCACAAATAAAAAAAACCAGTTATTTTCAGTGTAGCTATTTTAGAATAACATTTTGTTTTTACAAAATACTGCAGGAGGAGCCGTAGACAAGACGTGAGACATGGAAACCCTCTGACTCAGTGCCGAGGTTTCAACCTGAAAGGTACTGTAATTTAGAGATCCTCATGCTATATAAAGAACACGTGGCTTTCCTATGTATGATTCATTGCAACTGACATCATCTGTATGGTTTACTGGTAAAGCATAATTATTTTCCAAGTCTGAGGGTTTTTTTAATTTGATTTTAGCATCTTTCTTTGCAATTACATGAAACTTGCACATATATGATAAAATGATGAAATGCATAGATCAGCATACTTGAATTAGGAAGCTGACACTGTTGACTAGAAAAGGGTACAGTTAATTTGAGAGATTCTCTACTTCTATTTCTCTTTGGTCTTTATTAATGCCTTTTCATTCATTTAAGCTTTGGACCTCAGAATTTTTCTGAATATTTGATCCCATACTGAGTTTTGGAGCACACCTTTCAGCAAACAGTAGGATCTAGGACTGTCTTTTGAGTTATGATTACTCCCTTCTCCCTTTACATGGGAAAAAAACCCTATTCCAAATTTGTTTATGAAGTCTCTTATTTCCAGCTGTGCAACAGTTTAGTCTGTCTGGCATGGAGCGGGTGGCCAGGGGAGCCAAGGCTCTGCACTCCCAGCTCCCATTTTCTCCAGATGGATGGACACCAGTCAAATATGCCCAAAGTCATAGTAAGAGTAACCAGATATATGAAGGTAGCTCAATCCTCTTCAACACCATGCATATGTGAGCTAAGCAGTGGCGGTGTGTGCCATTAGGCCAAGGGCACACATCAGAGTATTATGCTCCTTTCACCTCTATTTATGAGCCTGAATTCTAAAGTTAATTTTCATCTGTACCACCTGGAGACCAAATAGTAGAACTGATTGTGAATTTTTATATTGATTTTTTTCCTAATTAAAGAATAATGCTTTAAGAGTTACATTTGAAAGGTTCTCTTAATAATAATTCTACTGAAACAGTCTCCACTGGTTATTGGAAGAATCTCCTGGATCAAAAAAGATCACAGCACGCTGGTTGTAGATCCCTCTGCTTAAATGAGCCTTTCCCCATGAGTCAGTATTAGGTAATTTATATGAATCTGAAGAGCTTGAACAGGTAATTCCAAGAGATGACCCCAGTGTTAGAGAATACACCTGAACTCTGAGAAATCCATGTTGAAGCAACTTGAGCTGCATGTCTTCCCCTGCAGGCATGTGCTGAGACCTTCCACCCATTGTCTGTCCCAAGGGTGGGTGTCTCCTCCTTCCATGTGGAAAATGTGAGAATGTCAACTGTCTGCATTCTGGCCTGAAGGGAAACAATTGTTTCAACCTTGACAGTCTTGTGAAACAGGTTTCTTGTTTTCCAACCACTTTTTTAATGTGGATGTATTTATAGGTTTATGTGTTTTAGCATCTTTGTAAAGGAAGTTTTGGTGGCAGCAGTGGGATATAACATAAGCAGATGGCAGTTGTTTCCCTGATGGAAAAAAAAGATAAAGAGCATTTTAGACCCTTTCAAAATATAATTAGAGCCATATATAGCAAAATGACTATGTTTGGGGAAAAAAATGAAATCTACCTAAAGGACAAAAGAGCAGAGAGTCAAGCAAAGCCAAGGAATCTTCCAAGCTCATAGAGAACCATAATGTTGAATCAAAGTCTTTAAACACTGTAGACCTCTAAGCATGTATAAACTCAACATTTTTGGCATATTGTTATTTTTAAATAAATCATCAAGAACTAAGCAATTTTGTATGATTGCTTTTCACGTCTGTTTAATATCATTATGTTTGTGTTAGCCCTTATGGCCATTAGAGAAGTGCATTTTGAATGCAAAGTATTTCCACATTATTCTCCTAAAAGTTAGAATTGGTTTTGGTACAACTTCCTAAATGTGCTGAAGGACTAGAACCAGGCAAAGTCTCCTTCCTTCAGAAGAATGGATTTCAATTTCACATTTCAGTTGATGAAAGAAGCTGAAAAGAATGGGAGATAAAGTAGAGTCTGAGGAAAACAGTCGTAGGACTGTGCAAAAACAGTCAGATTTTAGACATGTAGACCTCTAGGTATTTGCAATTCTTATATTATTTGGTATCCATTGTATTTCATATATGAGGCAAGCTCTTAAATCTGGAGGTGCTTTTTTTTCAGGATAAATATTATGATTTGGGCCAGGCAATAAGCATCCAGAAGTTCCTACTGGTGACTGCCAATTATTCATCTATCAAGACTATAAAGGGACACAACAAGTCTAAGTGATGACATATGCTTAGCACTTGCCCAGGTGTTGCTGGAGTGCTATAAATCTGTCTTTCTCTCTGTTGCTGGCCTGTCTACATATTCATCACATTTCAGGTCGAGAGCCAAGTCCCTTCCTTGTGTTGGAAGAGAAGCAGAGGAGCGGGAGCCCAGCCTGCCCTCTCTCCTCCATGGGGTGCTGCACATGGCTGGAGTAGCTGGAGCCCTCTTTAGGGCATGACACTTTATTTTGGTCATACAACCATATTGCTCCAACTCATAAATGGTGAAGTGTGAAGGAATATATTAAATCCTTCATTCTCTTTTTGAGTAGTAGAGAATGAGATAATTTCACAGAAAAATACCCCTGAACTCAGTTATCCCATCAGCAAAGTTTACTAGCCTAAGGTGTCCTAATTTCTCAGAACAGACCATGTCACTCTGAAAACTGGTATTTCAAACTGAATGGGCTTCTTCACATATAATTTAATTTCTTTGAATTTTTTTCCCCAAAAATTAATTATTTTTGGAAAATATCAGAATCAGGCATACTTCATTTAATCTATACTTCAAACAGTTACATGTTTTCTTAATCAAATTACCATTCAGAGTATCCTGAACTGTTTTCTTTTTCTTTCTAGCATACAGAAATGCTGCAGAAATAGTTCAGTATGGAGTTAAAAACAACACCACCTTTCTGGAATGCACACCTAAATCTCCTCAGGCTTCTATTAAATGGCTGCTACAGAAAGACAATGACAGGAGGAAAGAGGTGAGTAATGCAAGCAGGAGCTCTGGGAGGATCCTCAGTCAGGATCACATTTCCTCCCCAGACAAAGGTGAGGAACAGTTTGTGTTTTTATCAGGGTGTCTGGCTACAGTGAAGCTGGAGAATTTTTGTGGATGCAGGACAGTGACCAGCATTTACTCATATGAGCAAGTGCAGACTTTCAGTACAGCTGAGACTTCATCCTCAGCCCCAGTGCTTTCTGTCAGACCAGAACAGCTAGAAAATTAAAGAATCTTTGCTTCACACCTTACTAATTGCAAACTGAAGGTTTGCAGCACTCAGAACTTCTTATTGATCTAAGGAAATAAGCACAGATGCAGTAACTTATATAAAGTTCAGGAAGAAGTCAGCATGCAGTAGATCCTCTGTGCTATTGAAGAGATAAAAGGCAAAAGTTGGAGAAATGTGAAAGGTTTCTTTAGCAAGAAACTAGTCCAGGCTAAGAACACGTATTGACAAAAGCATTTCCTCACCATGGTGCAATCACATTTTCCATTACTGCACTCTCTAAGGCTCTCGAGTTTCAGCACCATAACATACAGTATGATTGTTTATGGGGAATGTGCCTTCCTTAAGTAATATAAAAGGGGAAAAAATACAGTTCAAATCCAAGGCACTTACTATACGAATAAAAAGAAACATCTTTCAAAAGGAACATTTAAGTAATGTAGTGTCTGTTGATAGGTTATAAATAGTGAAAAGCATTATTCTCCTATCAGGCCATTTTCCAAAAACAGAGGGGACTTACAAATGTCTCACTGAGTTTTCTCACTATTCAAAGACTCAAGCCGTGTCCTGGCAATAGGTGCTTCAGCAGAACATTTCCCTTTTTTGTTCTTATGTTCAATATCTGTATTAGAATCAATGCAGTTTCAAAGTACAACAGGCAGACTAAGGCAATCAAAGCGTTAATTAGTTTCCAAGCGCTCAGATTTCTGGAAATCTTCCACAATGTCTACAAAAGTTTACAATAGCAGAATACCATAATAAGTAAATTAGTTCTCAAGAGAACCAAGTATAATGCAAAGTACAGTAGCAAAATAGAAAAAACATTCAGAAAAATACCAGCAGTGGTTTAATTTCAGAATGGATTGAACTAGAAATTTTTACTTCACACTGATATGCAAAGGGACATCTGCACATTCATTTATAATTGGATGATAACAAGCTGTGGTGACTTGCTTCTTTCAGATGATGTGATCATCTCCTGGGATAGTGCAGAGTCTGAAGCCAGAAAGGAAATAGGAGAGTACCAGCGCTCCTGGTTAACAGAGAGCCAAGTCCCATTTGAGACCACTGTGGTGATAATATTTATACAAGGCTATAGACTCTGCAGAGCAGATAGAGTTCTTCAGCAGGAACCTGCTCAAAGTCAAAATATTTTAGAAGCCACCTTGAGTTCACTGCCAAATTAGCCTCTCTGGTCTTGCACCTTTCTTCCACTGAGTCTCAGCAGCAATTTCCGATGCTAAAAGAGATATACTCAGGGGTATAACAGGACAAATGAAAGTTCTCTTCTTCAACTCTACTATTTGAACATTGTGAAAACTCTTATTTCATGTGGTTTCCAGATTTTCATCTTTCTCATCATCCTGATCAAATTTATTCTAACATAAGAAATAAAAATATTTAAGTAATTTTCTTTAGGAACATTTTTCTTCCTTGAGGTAAGCTCTCTCCTAATGGTAGCAATATTGGTGGTCTCTTGAGGATAAATATATAAAAATATAATAACTTTAAGAAAGTCACGTTTGAAGTGAAACATACCAAAAGGTCCAATACTCTGTTGTTCCATAACATTTCCTAAAAAGTTCCCTCTGCCTTTTTGCTCTCTAGGTCAAGCTGAACGAGAGGATCATAGCAACTGAGCACGGGCTCCTCATCCGCTCTGTGCAGGACAGCGACCGGGGGCTTTACCACTGCATCGCAACAGAGAACAGCTTCAAGCAGACCCTGGCAAAGATCAATTTCAAAGTGCTGGATTCAGAGATGGTGGCCGTCATGACTGACAAGTGGTCCCCTTGGACCTGGGCCAGCTCGGTGCGAGCGCTGCAGTTCCACCCCAAGGACTTTGTGGGGGCTTTCAGCCACTCCGAAATGCAGATGATTAACCAGTACTGCAAAGACAGCAGGCAGGCAGGTCAGCAGAGGGAAGAATCCCAGAAGATGAGAGGGGACTACAGCAAACTAAAGGCCCTTATCAATAGCAGAAAAAGTAGAAATAGAAGGAATCAATTACCTGGATCTTAATTTTATTTTATAGTAATAGATATTTTTGTCCTCAGTGTAGGGGGCTTATATTTGTCTATTGAAAACGAATTTGTGCAAATCTGATAAAAAATTAAATTAAAATCCAGCAAGCCTCATAAAAGGTCTGTTTCCCAATTAAATGCAGTGTAACCTAACTAAAGAAAGTAACTCAGAGCATTTTCTTTCCTAGGTGCTTAATGACTCTAAGCTGGGCTCTGTCCTAGAAGCAGCGCTGGTTATTCATCTTAAACCAGATTCACATTTAACATCTCTGTATTTAATTCCAGATGAATAGACATTTTTACAAAATCAGTGCATTGTCTTGCAACTCTGGAACTGTACCAACTAGACTGGTAGTGAAAGAATCTGGGTTAAGATGCATGCTCAAAGTAAGATGGTACTAAGATTTCCTTGCACTGCATTTAGGAGCATGAGTTTCTTCTTGTTTACTGCTCTGTATTGGGTTTACAGCTCTCACTCATCGATCAAATCATGTGAATGCATGCAGATAGGAAGCAAGTAAAGTGTAGTAGAAATGGTTCATTCGCTCAGAGGTCAAATGAAGGAACAAACAGAAGAAAAACAAAGAATTTATACTTTATCAGAGTAAGCACTGATTATTGTGCATAGTATGAGTTGTAATAAATTAATGAGTTCTGGAATATAACTTAAAATATCTCTTCTCATACTGATTTTTATTAAAATAGGGTGTCCTATAACACTGCATAGCTTTATAAGCGGCACAAAGGTAACATGAGAATGTTCATTATACATACAATTTTGAAAAACACCTAAGTGACTTAGGTATTTTAGCTACTTTTCAAAGGATTGCACTCCGATTTCTTTTCAAAGGACAGAATGTAGATATACTGTGTAATACTTATTCAGAAATAAAAAATATAGATTATCTTTATTCTGTTCAATGATTAAATTGGAGCTGGTCTGTAATGTGGAAACAAGTCGTAAGTGTCTTTGAAAATTTTAAAACATTATTTTTTCAACTGTTTTCTCAAAGTTGCAAGTATTTTAACTAGAATTTTCTAATTAAACCATTCCCATTTTCCAGTCTTTCTACCCTTTTTCTTTTCGATGTTATTTTCCCAATTTGCTCCTATTTTCAGTTCTCTGCTGAAAAGCAGATCAGGAAAAGAAAAGAAAAAAAATCGGAACAAAGGAAAAATAAAACTGAAAAATGGGTTTGGGTCAAAAACCAAAAAGTATAACTTGAGAGGCATGTTCAAACAGAAATCTCTTGTTTAAGAAGCAGCTATCATGTCTAATGAAGCAAGTTTTGCTGAAAATTGGGTGAGTGTGCACCAAGCCATCCTAGGAAAAACAATCACTTTTTTTTTTTTGAGCAAGACTAATGCCAAAAAGAGGGACAGATCATCAATCCTTTTACTGTGTAAGAGTGTTCTGGAAGCCAATGAGTCTGTTCAAAATAGTAACAGGGATTAAAAATGTATGAGCACCTTAGAAGAATCACTATTATTTATGACATTATACGAAAATATAAACTGATGTTCAGCTCAAAACTGAGCTATGTTAAGTTAAAATTCTGCTTCTATTAGAATACTCTGGGAGCAACTCTACAGGGCATGGGGGAACACTTCTGGGTTTGTGTCCGTGTGAATTAAATCTAGTGCAATGGAGTTAAGTAAATTCAATCAAGTGCAGTGGATGTAATGCTGGTATTTACCTACCATTAGTTGGATTGTCACTTTATCACCACTTCATGAAGGATAGCTGGGAAATGAGCACTGATCACGCCATGTAAACAGTCTCTAAATCCCTTTGATGCTGGTGGGAGCTCTTTGAATTTAATTTGTGTGCTCACTGCTTGCATGGCAGGGCCAGCCTGCTCATATATTGCCCTCGAGTTAAGTGCTCTCCTTACTGAAGGTGAATATTTCTGCAATAGTTAGTCATTGACTAAGCTCCTTCTTATGGAACTCATCAGGAAACTTTCTCTGACTTCCGTGAGATTGAATTTGGCCCCAAGAGCTGGCAAAGCAGATTCTGGAGGAATCTGGCTGCTTTTTTTTTAAATTTTTTTCTCCCTGAGTATGACTGACTTCTGAAGTGTGTAAGTGACAAACCAAAAATCGAGTGCCATGAACTAGAACTACCTCCTGAAATGACACTAGTGGATATTCTCTGTATGCTGCCATGCTTTTCCTATCTCCCCAGCAGATTCACTGCAGTTAGTGTGATACTAATGTCTATTGTGAGGATCATAATTGCTTCCAGATGGAATACAGTGATTAGGTGTTTCAGGGTACAATTTGCCCTTTAAGTGGTTAGGTACAATGATATTTTAATAGGGCCCCATTAGGCCTCAGAAATTACAGTTACACTGTTTTCTAATAGAATATTGGCAATAAGGGATTCTGTTAAAAAAATCTGCATAGCTCAGAGTTTCATATGATTACAAAATAATATTTTTAAAGCTGCTTCATATACCATTATTATGGTATGACTGTTTAAGGGATTATACTTAAACTAACATTTTTCCTGCTGCATGAGAACTCAAGTATATAATAAGCTTCTGTCAGTGTGTAACCAGTCCAAGCTTCCATGCTTTAGGAGCCTTTCCGCATGTATAGAGAAGTCAGGAGCCAGATGCTCAGCTGGTATAAACTAATGCAACTTCCTTGCTGTCCATCATACTGGGGTTGATACCAGCTGAGCATTTGGCCTTAAATGTACAGAACAGACAAACCGCAATTTTTGTTTGAAGTAGCCCCTCTACTGTAGGTAACACCAAAACTTAAGACTGTAATATTATTTGTGCTATTTAATACTTCCTATTTTGAGGATTACTAAATAATGTATATAATTTTATTCCTTAAAATAATGCAAAAGCAAAATGACTTCTAGGCATAACTTCACCAAATGTAAAGATATGTTCTCTGCCAAGAACTTCACTGTGTACTGGTTTTATGGGGTTTTATTGCTTTCTTATTTTGTGTAGTTTGTAAAGTTTGCTGAAATCTCGACCTAACATTGTGTTCTTTGCAATTGTTGTTACTGTAGATATGCGTGTTTCATTAAGAAAATCTTGGTTTTAAAAGTGTAGGTATGTGTATAAGTTCCTAGCATGATGAAACTGTCATGACAGTGAATATGCATCATATAGTATGTAAGAAAGAACAAAATGTAGTTTAACATAGTGCTATTTAATTGAATATCTAAAATGCCCGACAAAATAAAGTGTGTTGCAACATCTTAAAAATGTGTTGGTTTCCCCCTTATGGATGTGCATCTAAAAAAGGATTTTTTTTGTTTGGTTGGTTTTAAAAAAACCCTGAAAAGCAATTCTGTAGATTTTCTAAATAAGTTCAAGAAAATACTTGGAGCATCAGCTATTTTAGCTGGTCACTTCCAAGCCCTTCTCTGGACTGAGCCCCCAGTCACAGAGATATCAAGGAACTCATGAGGAGTCAGAGATTAATTCTTTCAGAAATTATCCCATATAAGCACCTTGCGTAAAAGCAGGTTAACTTTTATTCATTGTAAAAAAAAGAAAAGAAAAAGATTTGTTTTCTGCTAGTAGTATAAAGTAAATCAGAAGTGTCTGACTAAAAATGGGGAATTAAGTGTAAATGCTTTTTGCTTTTATTACACTGAGGCAAAAAAAAAAAAAAAACACAAACAAAAAAACCCAAAGAAATAAAAAAATTAATAAGAAAAGACAAAAGCTCATTCTGTGAAATCCTCATTCTCTCAGCTGGACTTCTGCAGGGAGGACAGGCTGCTGGGGCTGCACCACAGGGAGTCACATCTCTCTCCCAGTTTCCTGGCTTGTACTTGGAGTGAAATAACCTGCCTGACACCTACAGTATGCTCCTTTTTCCTGCAGCTGTCATCCGAGCAATGTTATTGCTGCTCTTGTTACTGGCTGTTTTTCCAGATGGGTTTTAACAAGAAAGCACAGGTCCTCTTCAGTTCTTTGGGATAATAATTGAAAATTAAATGTCACAAATACTGACCTTCACAACAAGGTTCTAAATTGTTAAACGCGGATTTTGATTTCCCAGATAGATATGTTGCTGTAAGGCTTTATGAGGTGTGAGTGGATAAGATGACCTCACTCAGGATTTCTGTGCTGGCTGGTTCCTAGATGTGCTGATATTGAATAGTTACCTGCTCAGCACTCAGACCAGTCTGGGTCAGAAGCTGAGTTTTCAAGCACTCCCACACGCTGTAGGAAATGTTTGGATAAGGCTCCAAAACAGATGGACATTTACAGAGTTTTACACTCTTGAGAAAGCTTTCCCATGTCTGATCATCTGTCCATCCTGCTCAATTGCCTTTTGCTGATCTTCTTCCCTGACACTCTTTTTGCTCTCTCCTGCAGGGTCCAGCACCACCAGGTTTTGATTCCTTGGCTCTGAGCAGTGGCAAAAGACATGGAACTTCTCTGGACATCTTTCAAATGTCTATTAGACCACTTTTTTTTTCCTCCATTCAGAGCTACTGCTTTTTCTAAGGTCTCCCTTCTGGTGGCAAGACATTTTTAAGGTTTCCCTTTGAGTAAATGCAGGATGCAGAACTCAGGCACTTGCTCAAGGGACTGAGCAGTGTGAAGCACAGCCTCCTCCAGGCAGCCACAGAAGCCCAGAGGCGACCAGTGAAAAATGCTGCCTGCACAGGAGGGACTGCCAACACCGATGTGGCTCCCAATGCTGCCGGATTATTGTTGCCTCTGGAATTAATTGTTGCCTCCAGAATTAAGTCAGCAGAACCTGTGGTGCAGGCCATAAAAAAACCCAGGTTGTGGAATTGTGGCTTTTGCCTAAAGCAATGGACTAGGTCTCAGGAGACCAGATCTTCTTTATCCTTTGCACTTCAAGTGGTTTGCTAAGCCCTTCTCATGCACCCCAAGGTGCTCTGGGGAGAAGTGACTTCGTGTGCTATGAGGCCAAGTAAAACTGCACACAGATACTCACCAGCAGGTCCCAGACATGTGCATACATACAGCTACCTGCTGTGTGTGCCTACAGAGAAGCTTTCCCTTCCATGCCCTGCTTACCTTTCTTTAACTTTAATGTATGTCTTTTTTTTTTTCCATGTGGGCAGAATCAGTCCTCACAGTCCCAAGACATCAACAGCTTGTAGGTGTTGCAGATGCCATCTCTGAGAGTGTTTTAAAGACAAGTAATCAGTCAAAAAAAGCTCTTCTATTCACTTTCCTTCCTAACTTATCTTGTTCTGTGCTATCTCCATAAGAATTTCCTTTTAGCATCAGGAGGACTAGCACAGTGTAAGTAATAAAAAATGTGCTGTCATTTAACATGTCTAATCTAGACTAAAGACTGAGATTTAAAGATGCTTTGGCATTCTGAACACTCCAAGAAGCAAATTCAACACAGCTGGCTCAGCAGTCAACAAATAATTACTCTACAGTGATAGACTGTCCTGTATCCCAGGACTCATTATTGGATTCCATATACGGCTTTACAAAGCAAACAGCATTTGTGTATTCTTAGCACTCTATCAGCTTCGTTATTCCTGATTTGAATGCCTTGTAAACGAACAGCCTCATATGCCGGCCTTATAAATGAACCCGAATGTTTGCTGAGCTCCACGTTCAAGACAGTTTAGGCCAAGGGATTTCAGCATATCCAGCATTTTATAGAGTCATATATAGTTTTCCAAAGGATTTTAGGGAAAAAAAAGTAAAATTTAAAAATGGCCATTATTGTTGTCTATGGTAAATGAGAGTTGATAAAAAAGATTGTTTTCTAGCTTGTACGGCAACATGCAGCATGGGGAAGGAATAAGAAAAATGCTTTTTCTTAACCTTAGGTTCACAACCCTTTGGATAGCTGCTGTTCCTTGGCTCTTTGCAGTAGTCCTTTTTTTCCAGTATCTGTTCTCCCTGCCTGCATTTCAAAGGCCCCTAAGAGCCAAGCAGTTTGTATTTTTTCAAGCTGACTACTTAGGACACGATGTCCAGGGCATCCTTTCAGACTTTTTGTATAATAAGACCTCAGTAAAAGCTGTATTACATACAGTTTTGCCTATAATCTCTTCCTAAGAAATTTCATTAGTTGATTCAGTATTTGAAAAAAAACCCAAACTTTTAATATGTGTAATATAATATGTTTGCTCAAAATGACACAGAGAGAAGAACAGGACCCCAGAAATAAACAGCAACGGAACATGCTATGGTCCTTACATGAACACTGTGAACATCCTCACTACTGCATGTTGTTATATGATAGAAAAATGTTGTTCTTAAATTAGCCTTGAAAGACCAATTTTCCCATGGGTCAAAGCTCGCCAAGGCTAAGATCCTTTCACTGCTCACAATGAGATTCCAGTTGAGCCCTTTCAAGAGCTTTCATGCCCCCCTTAATTTTGGTTAAAAATTAAGCCATTTCCTCCTTCAAAAGCTCTTCTTGTTCTAGGGTTCTACTCCTCCTTCTTTCTATGGAGTCTTGTTTATTCCTTTTCCTTTCCTCAGCTGAACTCAGGCCAACAGTCCCACTTTAATTGTTTTCATTACAACCCCTTTTCACTCCAATACTCTGAAATGCATTACCTATTATAATCTTCAAAAGATGCTGCACTTTATTTGCTTCATCAAGTTTCTTTGCTTTGTAGTGTCAGTTAGGAAACAAAATACAAAAAGTATAAAACACCTCCAAGGTGTTTGTAGCCTTTGAGCTTAAGAACTGGCCCTGTAACTAGACTACTAGCTACATGTATGAGTTCCCACTGAAGAAACATTAAAATAATATTTTGTTCTGCTTTTTTCAGCACTAAATTCATGTTGCAGAGTGTTCTTTATTCCACACCTGACACTACAAGTATCCTAGCTAAAGGACTTTGTTTTGGAGAACTTGACATAAAGCAAAGGATATGAATAAAAAATATCAATAGATTATATTATACAGATCTATTTTTCAGATTGCCTTAAAAATCAGTCTTAAACACCTTCAGTTAAATTACCTGTAGGAAAAATTATTTTGTAACTCGGGTCAATAATAAAAATAATTATTCCATGCTATCCAAAACATTGATAACAAAAATTGTTCCTAAGGCTGCTTTCTTTGGAGGGAAAGATTAAAAGCCTTTGCCACAGAAGAGGAAGACGACTTTTATTATTACAGCAACGAATCCAGGTGCCTCCTTCATATATATGGGGCAAAAAGGAGCTTACAAGTTTTTTTTCCCTTTGCAAGTTTTCTAAGGATTAGAATGATTAATGATATTTACCAATATATGGGTTTTTCCTATGCATGGATCTCTCCTGTGCTGTGCCTTCCGCCTAGCGATGTCTGAGCGAACAGGAAATGGTTAAAGCAGAGAATACCACGCCTGGTGAGCTATTCAAGGCTCCAGAAGTAAAGAATGGTGTTTGGTGCCATTTGGTAACCACCTGGCCCTCTGGAGAATGCTAGTCATCTCCCTGCAGAGGGGCTGTTGTAGTGCAGTGTACACTGGCCAAGGAGCCCTAAATGTACTTAGAGACGGTTCATTTTCTAGTGTTGCTGGAGACCAGCTAGAGATTAACAAAGAAAGAATTGCCTTGCCAGTTTGTTCGTTCCTGTCAAGAAGGCAAGCTGTTATTTTGAAAGGAGCTAATGACACGATGGCGAAAACCATATAAGCTGAACAGAAACTTCCCCTGTATCTTCCAGCCAACTGTAAATTCAGCCAGCAGAAATCTTGGAAATGGTACAAGCCTTCCTGCGTTGAGAGCACTCAGGTTGGGGTGCCAAGAATAAATCTCACTCTGAGGGAAACCTCTGAAGTAACTGCTGTTGACTGAGCTGTTCCTGGCTGTGAAGGCAGAGCTGAGTGTGGCAGACAATGTCGTGCCATGCCAGATGCTGCATCCCCCTGGCCCTGTTTACACCAGACTTTGCCTTACTTGTCAGTGCGGGAAGAGAAGGAAAGGGTGCAGTTCCCCTTCCTTTGCCTCAGACTGGCAACTCTGGGCCTCCTTCGGTTTACTCAAACTGCTCTGTGCTGTCCCAGAAAGCTGAGACAGTCATAAACACCATTTCTCTGGTTGATCAAGTCAATTCACAGCTGCTTTTCATCACCAGAATTTTGCAAAGTAACCATTGGGTCTAGGCCATTATTTCAAGTCCCTCTATGAGGACAGAGCACTAAGTTGCACAGACTTGGGTCATACCAGCATCCCAGAGAAGGGCACAGCACTTGGAAGGTTGGTGCATCAAGCAGGATTTGCAAATAATGCTTGGCAGTGACCTTTTCCAACTGTAAGGTGGGAGGATAGTTTCTTGAATGTTTACAGCGTGCTGCACACCTTTATTTCACTAAAAAAGGTGCAATATACTTTCAACTTGAAATTTAGGTACTGGGAAAAAGCAGAAAATATACAATTCATGAAAGAACCAGAATTCAAGTCAAGGCAGTTCATGCCAAAATACCCAGAGTTTCATGCAACATCATAAACTCCTTGGCTAATGCACTTATAATCTAGCAATTCCTATCCACACATCCTAGGAAAGGTCCAGAAAGTATTTCCTTGAAGACTTATTAAATTGCAGTCCAGTCCAGTGCAGTCCCTTTCTCAGTTCCTTAAGCCAGACTCCTAGTGAAAACTCCTACTGACGTTACTCAGCTTGGATGAGTGAGGCATGAATAGGGCCTGTGGGATTTAGCTTTCTGAGAATCATGCTCAGTCTCCTTTTCCTGTGTCCAGGGTCTTCTGAATTGGAAATCTTTCTCACCACCTGGTCAAGGGTGATCTATAAACTTCCTTCATAAATTCATTCCAAATCACTGAGAAGAAAATTTATTTTCTGTGTTATTTATTTTAGGTTACTATAGTTGCCACATACAAACTTAGATTATTGCAAACACACAGCAATGAGAAAATATTCAGAATATATATAAAAATTTAAAAAAAGGAGAAAAATGGTCTCTGTAACATTAAGAAAAAATTCAAACCCAAAATAAGAATTAAATTATCTCCTACACATTCTGACATTACGTAGAAATTAAAATGCACTCTGACGTTGATTTTATTTGATAAATCTCCATCAAAACTGTGATAATTTTGTTCATCTCCATACCCCAGAGCCCTGGATTATTTCCTCTACTCTGGGTGATTAGTAAGATTGCTAAACAGTTTCTTCACTGAATGTTCCCCCTTGTAGGAAGAACCGCATTTTTTTCAGGAATAGGTGCAGTCCTAAACGAAACGGGGAGACATGGATGGATTTGTAACCCTGGCTGTCCTGTGACCACGCTGTTTAGTCCATCAGCTACAGCAACACCATTACTGCCACTGATGAATTGTGGCAGTTGGGACCTGTTTGCTGCCTTGAAGTTGCCTTTAAAGTCGGCTAGGTGGTGCTAGAACATGCTGCATTACATTAACGAGAATATGGGTCACATTCTTCTTACAGTTGATCAGAGACTGCTTAAAATCTGGGTTTACAGTGTGCCTCCACACTTAAAAATTGTAAAATGAGACGATTCTACAGTTCAGTCCTGGACTAGAAACTATTAACAATGCACTGCTAACTAAATAGTGAGTTGATTTTAAGGATGTTTTTTTAATGTAAATTTTAAAAATCACTTTCATTGCCATAGGTTACAGCTACTTGACATGTACTAGGGCTTTGTACCTCTGAAGGTTATTTTTCCTTCCTTAATAAAGGAGTTTCTACCAGTTGTGCAGTTTAATTTTTCTTGCTGCCACAAATCTTGACCCTTGATCTCTCTAACTGTCTTTGCAGGGTGGTTCTGTGTTTTTCTTGATTGTTTGTCTGTAACTCACTTGGGTCCACTGACTCAAAGAAACATGTAATTTAATTAATATGGCAGAGCTGCAGACACAGTTGAGCACAGCCTGAATTTATATTTTCATTTGGCTGGTCAGATAATTGGTTGCAATTCAAAATGAATATGTCAGTCCAGATCTCACACTCCGGTCTGTGGACAGCTACACATGCATAGCAACAGCTGAAATGAAAATGCAAGTCTCAAAGGACATTTAACCTCAAATATTTTCAGCTTCTCTTATCACCACTGACCCCACATTGCATACTGGCCTTCCCATAAATATAATAAAAGGGTTCAAGCTGCTGAAAAATGAGTTATAGCAAATAAACACAATGTATATCTATACAGTCCTCATATTCTGCTTTTAAGCAAACAGTTGCTGGTAGTTTATAACTAGGCTTGGGAAGATGATTTGGACTTTGCTGGTGTGTGGTGGCTGAGTGCTGTAAAGCCTGCCGGTGCATCCTACCCCTGCACGGTGATTTCCAGCGAGATGAGCAAGCTGACCACAGTTCAGCCATAGCCATGGATGTAGCTGTATGTTTGTAAAATAGCAGCAGGCTCCCTTTTGCCTCCGGTTTTAAATCTGAATGTACAAACAGATTTGGTTTTGCAGCCCATGTGCTGGAGTAAACACACACAAAAAAGGAAGAGAACTGATACAGAGAAAACACTTTTCTGTTAAGGTAATATTGATACAGCTGTTTATTGCCCAATGCACTGAGGAAAATAATATCTCAATGAGGTCAAAGGGCTTTCAAATAAACATTAACACACTTTCTGCTGGAGTAATTTTCAAATTATTGCAGAAAGACGTGTCACATCAAGGCAGATCTCATTGATTCATTCATTCGGGATTTGCTGCTGTTAGTCCTCCCTCTTGAGCAAGAGGGGTTGAGCAACAACAGTGTCTCAGGCCACAACACTGGGCTGCTCTGTGTAGTATGAACTAGAAGGAAGGTGTGGGCTGAATTTTCAGTGCAATCAGTACAAGAGGGAGGTTTAAATGCTCAAAGAGTGTTGGTTTGTCTGTCCGGCGACAGTCCTGAACACTGTACAACTGAGGCTTTTGAGGTTTCTTTTTTCCTTTCTTTTTTTCCATGCAAAGCCAAACAATGTCAGCACGAGGTACTTAGATATCCCTGCTCAAGATGCAACAAGAGAGCTAATCTCAATCTGGTTGAAAGAGGACCATAAAATCTCTTCTGGATGGGGAGCAATTGGCATTTGAGTTAGGCGATGACCTGTGACTGGATAGGGAGGAAGAGAGAATTCTTCCTCTGGATGTGTTTAACTGGGCTGGTACATAATCTAAGAACAACTACAGATTCATACTTTTCTAATTGAAATAATACCTGCTGTGGAAATCCTCAAAACTCCTAAGATCTTAGGTGACTGCTGTGCTCACCTGTGGGCAGATGACACTTAGCTGATTGTGGCCAGGAAGTAGGTGAAGTGGGAGTTTTGATTTAGGCATCCAGAGGGAGATGCAATATATTGAAGAGACAGTTCTCCCAAAGGTAGATCCCATGATACACATAGCAACAATTTCAAGATAAAATCCAACACTTTCTCTCTAGTGCTGGGCAGCCCTAAACACAGCAAGTATTGTGAGTGGAGCTGCTTTTCATATTGCCCTGTGACAGCACTTAGAGGCCCCAGGCCAGTCCTCTGCTCTTGGCCCTGGTCAGATATACAAATAATGGCCTCCTTCTAGGTCAGCAAGGCAGGGAAGAGGCAGGAGTCACAGGGCAGGACAGATGATAGGCTGCAGTGATAACTAAGTTGCTTGACTCCGGCAGATACACCTGAATGATCATTGATCTCTCTATGTCGCTGGGGACCTGCTCCCAGGAACTGCTTTCACCACCTTTTCCAGCTTCCAGACCATGCAACAGAAGACCTACACAAACAACATTCTTTCTGACAAGTAACTCAGACTACCCAGCACACCTCTATGACCACAGCATCTGATCAAACTTGATTTTAAATTACCTAATTTAATTGGAGGAAATGGCCTTTGGCCTTATGCCACTGCTTTTAAAAGAATTGCTTCAGCTCCAGTCATTATATTTATGTATGAACCACCCACTTTGATATGGAAATTGTTTCAGCCCAAGGGGATTTCATTAAGTAATTAGAGAGGAGAGCATATAATGTCACTTGCTGTAACTGGATCTGCAGAGTCAATCAATAAGTGACCATATGTGCATGAGCCTGGAACATTTAAATACCCTTAGCATCCTTGTGAAAAAGAAAAGCAATGCAAGAGGGATGTCCTTTATCTGTGACACAATCTTGCAGTCTAGGGTGTATTTTCATTGCTTAAAAGAATTGCATGAGCCGCGCTGTCATATCAAACAGCACAAAGCAGGCAGATTTATCATCTGCCTGGAAAAGCTCTGCAAGCAAAGAGCTCTGTGCTTCCAAGTCCAAGGCTTGACAAGAATTGTAAGAATAAAACCTGCTTTCTATCAGAGCTTTCAGAATCAGGCTGTGTTTTGCATTTATATTCCAAATTTGCTACTCTAAAAGGTCAGTTTTGTTCTTGAGTCTGAAAGAAATTCATGTTATTAAGTGTTAATGCAGCTGTAAATACAGCTTTCTAGTTTGGTTTTTTTTTCTCCTGTTCTGTTGGCTAAAACCCTAGACAGCTGGTGTTTGCTAGATTGCATTCTTAGGGTGAAGAGTTTGTCCTACACACACAGAATGTGTTCATTCCTCAGGAATCAAGTGACCACACCAGAGCTAAACAATACATAAAGCATACAATTTATTTTGGACTATGATTTCTCCAGATGCCTAAAGCTGGTACATTTATTAACTTTTGACTACAAACCACTGATTTTCAGTAGTTAAATGCATAAAAGAAAGACCAAAATCTTTTACTGGGAGGCATTATTTACAGCTTTGCTGAATTGTTGCTGCTTTCATACCTTCTTGTTTGCAGCACAATCTCTGAATGCAGAAACAAGACAAAGCAGATGAATTTTTATTTGCAAGAAACCTGTCATTAAGGCCAAATGTCTTGAACTGGCACTGACTGCAATAATGGAAAAATTTCCATTGGATTTGTGGGAGCTGGGGTGGGCCATCTACTCGAAGGTAGAGCGTAGTTCACGTGTGGTTTGCCATCCAAGCCTGTGCTGTTTAAATGGCATCCGCTGTAGGTAGGTTTGGGTTATGCTCCTCAGCTGCTCTTTGGATTAGGTGAGTGTCTGTAGGCATTAGGATCCATTGTCCTGGGCTCACATTTTCACAGCTCATTACAACCAAAGCAAGCTGAGCCTTGGGCCCGAGGTCCAGGGGTAGCTCACTAACTGTTGTCTAAGATCTACTGAAATTATTAGGAGTCACAGATGTAAGCAGTGCTGCAGCAGTTGGATCTCTGTGAACATTTGGGTGTGAATGCCCTGCCCATAGAGGTTTGAGCTTCAGAAGACAGTACTGCTGCCTGAGGGAAGTCCCTCTCTGAGTCCCACCTGCGACCACCAAGAGCAGGGACCATGGCCTGGAAAAGGTGTAAAGGGTTTTTATCTTTTGGTAGCACAGTTATAAAACGCCTCAGTCCTGCCAAGAAACCTGTGACTCTTTTCCAATCCTTTCCCTAATCCTGTAACGTTCAGAAATTTATGACACCAGGAAATGCCTATGCCTTTTGCAATGCCAGGACATGAGGCTGCCCATCTCAGGCTCTACAGCGCTCTGCACCCAAATGTCACCCTATGCTCTGACTAAACTGTTGGCACACACTGAATGAATACCTAGTATTCCATGTGGAAAAGCCCCAGACACTGAAACCAAGGTTTCTTCAAGCAGAGGGGCTGCTGAGAACTTAAAGATGCTATCAGTCCTGCATATGGGGCTGAATTATGAAGGGAAAATATAGACCACGTCCAAAAACATGTTCATGCGTATTTTCCCCTATTGCGTTCACTTCTATTTTGTTTATTTATGATGGTAAAGTTGCTCAAGAGTGTGGGGCCGCACCCAACTGAAGGGCCATAATGCATTTTATCTTCCCAAATGTGTTTCTCTTGCCTCACTGCCATCTGACTTTAAACCTCTACCACTGATTATTTGGGAATACCAGGAAAGGTTGTGCAGGCAGCTGGAATCATTATCAAAGCAATGGGTGGTGATCAAGGCAGAAGAAATGGGTGAGGAGAGTGTGATGTAGCACAGGATGTCATGGGTGTGTTTGCAGATGGTGTAATGGAGCCTTGTACAAGGTGAAGCAATTTTATTTTTGTTCCTGTTTATGTGGGTATGCAGTAATGATGTTGTGTGCAGTGACTTCTGCTTCACAATATGGCTTTTTTTGCCGGTTGTCAATGCCTGGCTGGAGGATCCCATGGCAGCCACTGCTGAGGGCTGGAGGAAGCAGAGTGATGGGACAGAAGCAGCGAAACGCAGTATTTTGCATGTCAGCAGCTGTGTGTGCTCCTTGGGGAGCCAGCAGCTGGAGATGAATTCACACGATGGCAGCTGCCTATGAAATCTCCTTTGGCAAAGCAAATAATGGAGAAAGTTTAATGCACATTGTAAATCTGTCATTTTAAAATGCCTCCACCACTTACTCAGACCTGGAATTGCTCTCCTTGCCCTTCAGACACCCAGAATGAAGGCTTAGTCTTCATCAGGGAGATAAACTACCATGTGCTGAGCTTCAATCAAGGAAGACTTGCTGCAAAGCTCATTTCTGGAGCTAATTTGGGTAATGGATACAAGTTTCTAAAGCACAACACAACACACTACAGTTGGTACCAGGTCCCACAGGATTATCACTGTGCCAAGTTCAGTCTGTAAGCATAAAGCTATTTAAAACTCAGTTTTTATCAGTGAAAGGCAGGTGTGCCAAAGCCTAATTTCAGTTAGTAGTCAAAAGTAGAGGTTTCTTGTTTAAAATTTATGAAAAGGCCAATATGGTAAATGATATATATTAAAAGGCCATAAGAGAAATTTTATACTAGATTACAGTAAAATTAGTATTAAATTCTCATTCTAAAATTGTCACCAGAAACTTCCATAACATAGAGTGTTAAACATTTACATTCAGTAAACATTTACATTGGTATGCTCCTCATACCAATTCTAGGCCAGCCAACTGAAACCATAACTTTAGGACATCCACATATGCATGTTGCAAATACAAACAGAGAGGGAAACCTGAAGAAGCCCAGCGCTTGGCACCTTGTCTGTTTAGTAGCACAGAGAACTCTGATGTAACATCTTGGTCCTCATTTCTCTGCAAAATGACTTAGACTGGTTCTGATTCTCTGTCCATATAATTCAAGCTGTTAGATTTTGAAAAACAAGCTGATATTCCATCATTTCAAAGGGTCTTTTGAGTGTTACAAGTGGTTTCATCTATGTACTAGGATGTCATGTCACTGTTACAAGACATCCTTGCCCATGATTTCTCAGGCAGAGACTCCAAAACTTCTCATTGTGTCAGTAATTATATGTAAAAATCACAAACAGATATACATATCATCCTTCCACAAATCCACAAATAATCAGTCCTGGAAATCAAGGTGGTTAAACCCAACAAAAACCTATTTTTCCTTCTTTGATGATATCTTCAATTCTAATGTGATTGAATTTCAGGGAGGACTCAAAATCTATCATATTTGCCCTGAATTACATCAATACAAAAAAATATTTGAAAGAAATATATTCAAAATTGTTATTTTGAGGGAAACAAATTTTTTGAGAAATCCTTTCAATTTTCTTGTCAAAAAACTTTTATATTTTGAATAATTTTGTTACCAAAAAATAAAAATTTTTAGTAAGATTGATTTTCTAAATAAAGGAGATTGATATCCTATATTCATAACTCTGTGAAATACATATATGTTAGGTTTAAAAATACACAGAGATATACATTATTTCCATAAATAATAGACATGGCTGAATAGTAGTCTAACCATAATTTCAACTAGACTTGTCCAGCTTGCTGAGGTGTTGCTTCTCACCAGGGCTTTAACTGTTGGTTTGACAATAAGGGTCAGAAATGGCTCATATCCTGCTTACTGTGAAAACCCCACAGAGCATTCTATAGACACATTTTTGAAGGCAGGCTAAAAGTGAAGTTTTCAATTTACATGTTGGTTTTTCTTTTATTCCAGTCATTCATGACTGCTATCATGGGCATCTTATTTACTGGATATTGTTATCATATGTTTTCCCAACCTATAAATATCTAGCCATTTTTTTTGTAAATATGTTTGTTCTTCCCATATACAAAAAATAGAAACATAACCTCCTTTATCTGCAACCAAACATGTCCTGCAGTAAAGGCAATACACCATTTAACGGTTAGAGACTTGATTTACAACAGGATGTCTGAGAGGGATATTGTATCCATATTTAAGCAAATATCTTAAATGCAAAATTACATAAATACATACAGAGCCATTTCCTGACATGACAGCATTTCTAGTAAAACAGAGATGAAATGCTTGTGGCCATGGTCAGGTGTCCTTAGAGCCACAGGAAGCAGGGAGAATCACAGCAGGTGAGTTTTTTGAACGGAGAAAAGGAGGAAAAGTGAGAGCTGATGTTCCGATGGTGTGGTAAGGGCTCTGTAATTGTTTCTTGTGAAAATGTTGCAACCACCCATACTGTGTGAGGCGGTGATGTGAGGCATTTCTTATGCTCTGGATTAATGTGAAATAAAAGGGTCCTCAGCTGAAAGCTCAGCATGTCCAAGTGTATCCACCCAAAACCTGGCGCAGGGTGAGCTGCTCTGGACAGGATATTTCAGGATATTTGGAGAATTTGGGGCTGTCTAGATATTGTATTGCCATCTAGTGAACATCACTGAGACTGCATGATGAAACTGGGAAGCTGAGATTCCCAGCATTAAACAAATGGGAATGGAGGCCGAGGGGTTCAGAAATGTTCGGTTGGACGATTATTGTGCAACGGAAGAAAGAAAGTCTTATTAGAACTCTGCAGTCTCCTTCCTTCTTTTTCTAAAGGAGCAGGAATCAGTGTTGTGATGGCACAGTAGGAGAAATTTGAAAGTCTCAGTTCTTTCGTTTTCCTTTCCTGGATGTAGGAGAACTCAGGGAAGAGACCTTGGTACTCCCTCCCTGTAAATACAAAAAGAAAAAGCTGCAGGGGTCCCTAGCACAGTTTTTCCTCTTTCAGCTCAGTATTTGCTTGAAAATAGAATGCAAATATGGAACTCTCATTTCTCATTCCAAATTTTTCACTGTTTGCCTTTGGGAGTGCTCCACAGTTCGCACATCACTCCTACACTGCGAACAGTGACTCAGAGAGTCGAAAAGCATTGATCTCTGCCACTTCTGCCAGGTGTGTGGCATTCCCAAGCCTCACTGCATGTGGACCATTGTGGCTGGACATCAGGTGGCTACCAAAGGCAGTGTATCCCTCCCCTCCCCATCTGAGCAGGGGAGAGGAAATACAATGAAGGGCTCAAGGGCCGAGGTAAGGACAGGGAGAGATCAGTCACCAGTTACCATCCTGGGCAAAATAAACCTGACTTGGGGAAACAATTTTAATATATTACCAATTAAATCAGACTATGGTAATGAGAAATAAACCCAAATCTTAGAAATCTGTCCCCCACTCCTCCCTTCTTACTGGCCATAATTTTATTCCCAACTCTCTACCTCCATCCTGCAAGTGGCACCGGGGGCAGGGAGTGGAGGTTGTGGTCAGTTCATCACATGTTGCCTCTGCTGCCTCTTCCTCCTTGGGGGAAGGAATCCTCACAGTCTTCTCCTGCTCCAGGGCGGGCTCAATCCCATGGGAGATGGTCCTCCACATGGGTTCCTTCCCACAGGTTGCTGAACTGCTCCAGCATGCATCCCTTCCATGGGCTGAAGTCCTTCAGGAACACAATGCTACAGTGAGGCAAAGGGTCCCAAGTCCTGCCAGCAAACCTGCTCCACTATGGGCTTCCCACAATGCCACAGCCTCCTTCAGGCATCCATGTGCCCTGGCATGGGGTCTTCCACACTGCAGGTGGATCTCTCCTCCCCCGTGGACCTCCCTGAGCTGCAGGGACACAGCTGCCTCACCAGGGGCTGCACCAGGGGCTGCAGGGGAATCCGCTCCGGCACCTGGAGAACCTCCTTCCTCTCCTTCTGCACTGACCTGGGCGTCTGCAGGGCTGTTTCTCTCACATATTCTCACTCCTCTCTCCAGCTGCAATTTTTCCTGCACAGTAACTTTTTTCCCTTCTTTATTATGTTATCCCAAAGGCACTGATGGGCTTGGCCTTGGCCAGCCCTGGGTCCATCTTGAAGCCAACTGTTATTGGCTCTGTCAGACATGAAGACAAACAGGGTGAGCTTGTCAAGACTGCAGAATAAAATGTAACTCCTGCCACAACACAGTGTGTGTTTGTGGAGGGGGTGCTTTAATTGTAGTGATAACTTCTGATTTTACAAAACAAACCTGGTGTTTGACCAGCATAAAGACAGGTACACCTGTGGAGTGAATGCGTGGAAAAGGATATGCTTCCACATTTGTGGTAGACACACAGGAAATGTCTGTACTCAAGAGAACCTGCATCTCCAGAAGGCTTTTACCTTCTGCTGCTGGTTTCAGCACCTATCATGAAGGAGTTAAATCAGTCAAGAAATTTAACTTCAGGAGCATTCACATGGGGGCTTTCTGGTTGGAAAAATTATGAGGGCAAAGTAAGGGCAAAAATGTGACTTTCACAGTCCTACACACAAATATTTTAGTAGAGTTTAAATTGCAAATGTGTTTAAGGTACCTCCAAAATCTAAGTCACGTGAAAGAGCACACATAAAGCTCTGTGAAATTCCTGATTTGTCCACACATCCTTGGTGTTACACAAGAGATGCTGGGCAAGAAATAGAGTCCTGGAAACTCTGGGTGGGCCTACTTATATCAACCAGGTATTTTATAAAATGACCAATTCATAGATCTTAAAGGAAACCCTGGTCTTAACAAAACACTCCAGAATATTAATGGCCATTAAAATTTGTCTTAGAGCTGCATTCTGACAACCTGTCATCTAGCAGACACGATGGATTTTTTGTTGTGCTGCTTTACAGGTGTTGCAATTGTATCTGGTGATGTTAACTGGCAAAGGTAGCAAAACTTAATTATAGCCAGCCTAATTTTTGACTACTTATTCTGAAGTGAAGCAGGAGAAATTGTGAAAACCTGGATGCCCTTTGGGTGGCGCCTGTTGCAAAGCATTTGGGTTTTTTTCTTACAAAATAGAACTGAGAGAGGGCCCAGCCTGGTGTTTTCTGGGTGGGCTGTAAATCCCTGCCTCCCTTGGTTATTGCTGGGAAAGGGTGAAACCACAGAGCATCAGGGCCAACTGATAGGCAAAGAGGGAACAGAGATTAGAAAATGAATGGCATTTATTTATAAATGCAGATTGCATTTGGTATGTGAAAGTCATTTGTCTTTATGGTTTCTGGTTTTATATGGCTACTGAGAAAAAAAACCGCTGTAAGCATATTTTATTAAATTTAATTTCTTTTAATATGCTGATGTGCACACCTGTCAATAAAACAAGCCCTTGCCTACTGTCACAGTTAACAGAACATAGAAGGCATTAATTTTCTTTCTTTTTCAGGGTATAGTAACATATTTATATTACCTTAACAGACAGTGATAAGGTAGCTGGGAAGAACAGGTTTTAAGACAGGCTTTGAATGCATAATTACAATTAGAGATCAAGAGCTGGCACACCTGCTCTGGGGTGTAAGTGTGTGGGCTGTTAGATCTTGGGTCAGATCTGACTTTCACACATAGGAGCTGGGGTGGGTGGGGAGCACGAGGCATGAGCATAGCCAGTCTTGCCTCCTACCCGACCTGCTGGGCCAGCAGAGCCAGGGAAGGTTGTTGTAACGTGCAGCTGGATGGTGTCCAGCTCAAGGGATTTGAAAACAGGCCTCTCTCTGAGCTTGGCTTCTTCCTGGGTCTGTTTTAGAATTGCTTCCATTTAGACATGCTGGTGCTCACCTTTTTCCACAAAGTCTTCTCCTTTTTGTGATCCAGAACACAAATCACAGGATGAGAATATTCTGAGGTAGAAGGCACCCACAAGGATCATCGAATCCAACTCTTAAGTGAGTTGCCCACACTGGGATCGAATGCACAATGTTGGTGTTATTAGCACTGTGTTCTGACCAACAGACACAATAAATGGTGTATGTCACTGGTATTATTTCTAATGTTTCATGTAGCAACATGTCCTTCTAGGAAGCTGTGGTGTGCCAGAGTACGATGATTTAGCAAGGTTAGCTGAAGGCTCAGTTATTCATCAATTTATAAAATCAGTTTCTAGAAAAAGAAAGCATACCCCAAACTACCAAGAAGAGAGACACAAGAACTTCATTATTCAACACAGAAGGCTTTATTTACAATTAAACATAAGGATATCAGAAGGAAGATTTGAGCTTTATTTGTATTTTCATTAACATTTCTAGTGAAAGTTTACCCTGCACTGTTTGAACAAATGTAAATACTTAACATTAGCCTTAGTATCATGAATTAACAATAACTGTAACTGACGTTCTGGATAAAATAACAACAAATTATAATTCAAGTGCAGTCTAGATGCTGGACATAGTTTAAAAGCCCAAACCTGCATTGAGATCAATGTGATTACACATATGGACAAACACATAGTTCTGTCCATATAAAATTTGGCCCTGAGACATTTAAAATCATGGCCTGACTTGCTCGATCACTGCTGCTGGAGCACCACACAGCACTAAACAACACTAGTAAAGCAAACACTAACTTACTGACAATGTACTTGAAGTCAAATAAAATAAAGCTGAAATGTTAGCGTATCAAAAACCACAGGAGCGCTGCTGTTGTTCCTTTCATGCTAGATGCTGGCACAAAAGACATTTTATGATAAAAAGTTGGAGTCAGATCTTGAACCACAGCAGAGCTGTGTTTATCTCAGAGGGGATGTGGCTTAATGACTTTAGCTCTCCTCATACTATTCTGACCATTCCATAGGACTCTAGGGATACCTTCAGTTGTGTCAAATTGTCCCCAGACTAATATGGGAACAGAGCATCATATATGACACCAGAAATAATGTGGAGATGAGAGATATTCATTGACTAGCCAGCACCATGAGTAATCAAATACACGGGCTGAGAGCAGCCCTTCCCTCCAGTGTCACACCAGCTGCCCTGGAAGCTGGCATTTCCAGCTCATGGCTGGGAAGAGAGTGCAGCCATGTACCTCACACACCTCACCTTCAGGAAGAACATCTTGGGATTTCTGTGACTCATCAGCTCTACTGATAGCTACAAAACTTTGTCCATGAGGAACAATGGAATAAAACACCAGCATTATAATCAGTTGGATTTTCCCTTTATTTCCAAAGGTAAGAACATCTTACTAAAGATATCCAGCCAAAGACACTGCCCTTTATTAGCAAGACAAACCTTTCTGGTTTAAAGTCCATTGCAGCATTGTTTCCAAACAGCAGGATATGAGAGGATGGCCATGTTTGATTTCCCTTTTTTTTTTTTTTTGCAGTTCTTAAATAAGAGGACAAAAGATTCAAAAAGAAATCATACAAAATGCTGAACTTAGGCTCTTGTTTTGAATTTAATGAGTCCATGGAAAAAGAAGAGACCCCACAACACTCCATATTTGCCTCAGTGACTCTCACAATAAAATACAGCATTCAGATGAAATGAAAAAGTCAACTATTTATGCAGAAGGCAGTATTTGCTACCTGTCTACAGGCTGATGCACCTCATGAAACAAATGGTTGCACAAATTTCTTTATGGCAGATGGTTTATCAGTAAGTAATTGGGGCTACCTGTTTTCATTTATGTGCTTCTATAGCAAGTGGAACATTTGATCAAAATCATTATCTCAGTCTTTCCTGTCTTGGAAGGACTTTGGAGTATTTTCTCTTGGTCTGTCAGGTGACATACCAGATCATTCTCCAAGGGAGGCTTTGGGAAGAGTGGGCTCAGAGCAGTGCAGAGGCTGGTGTTCAAACAAGAGCCAGAAATAAAAGCACACAAGAGGCAATGGGAAGAGCAGTGGAGCAGGTTGGGATTTAGGGAGTGATTCAGATTAATAAACAGCTCTGGAGCCAAATGTCGATAAGCTCCATTAACATATGGAGGACTGTGGTGTATCTATGAGCCATCTCCATAAAAAACGTATAAACCACATATTTTAGTAAGTCTTTTATAAACTTCATGTATTACAGTTAGTAACTTTACATAATAAACTTCACATTCAATGCAATTCACATCCCTGAATAGAGGACAGAGAGCAGTTCTATTGCAGCAGCTTCCATTCCTTGAAGGAACAGAGAGAAATATTGCAATGAGAGCATCTAGAGCACAGCATGAGCTCCAAATTGTTGTCATTCCCAGCCTGTGCTCAGAGACAGAACATCAGCAAGCGGCTTTCATTTTTCTTGCAAATCCAGAAGAAAATGTGTAGCAAGTTGCATAAATGGCAGAAGGTGGACTAAAATCCAACTGCATCTGAATTTCAGTCAGCTTGAATGCAATTTAAAATGTATAACAAGTTTCAAATAAAGTTTTTTGAAAGTTTTTGAAAATTTTCCACAGTGGCCTCTTTAGTGATGTCAGATATGTGGACCTTCGAAAACATCAGCTTATTTGGGTTAGTAAGCTGGTCTTCTCAAAATGGAAAAGTATGTTGAATTCCACAGCACGCGGCTTGACTGCGCCTTGAATCATACCTTTCGTCTCTGAATTTTAACAAGCTGCTTGGCTGAAATTTCAATTAAACATTGACTACCTCTGAAGCCTTTTGTTACCTGTAGTGAAATAAAATCAGAATTCAGCATATGGTGGGATAAGTCTTCATCTTAAGAATATCTCTTTAGTATAGCACACTTTTCACCACAACGTTCATGTTTCTGCACTTCTTTTAAAAAATTCCAGAAATGTGTTTGTTTCCCCAGATATCAGCACATTAATCCACTACTTGGTTAGTCTACCCTTGATGGGAGTATATTTTGCCTTTTTGGACCAGGAGTGTTCAGGAGATGTTCAGACTAACATGACAGTGTTGCGCCACTGAGAGGAAGAAGTGAGAAACCAGCACTCCATAGAAAGTGTCATTTACAGCGGGTTCTCTGAACCTCAGCCAGGGGGATGTCCTGGGAGGGCACAGGAGTCTGCAGCTGTGTGGCCTCTGTCTCAGAGAGGTGCTAGAGGACACTTCTGAACAGTTAAATAGTCCTGGACAAAATGTTGATTTTAAAGAAATCACAACAAACAAATGAAAATGTTCTTCTGATGTAGTTCCCGCTGCCCTCCCTTGTGTTAAGAGCATCCTGAAAGATTTAGGACGGGAAGAGAACTTGAAAACATTAGGCCAATTATCTGGATGATTTCCTGAAGAACAACTACTGAATTTTCTAGCACATAAAAGAAAAAGAATAATGAAATAGGTAATGATTCTGATACTCCTGAAACCCAGAGAAGTCACTGCTGAGGACTGAGCTGTTAGTGCTTACCTACTTATTTTAATTTCTTTGACCTGCAAATGAAAAAGGACCCCAAGAACGCCAGGAACACCACAGAGCCTCCGATTATTAACGCCATCTGCAGCGTGCTCAGCAGCTGGAGCCGACCGGAGATTTTATTTCTGAACATTTCTGCTTTCTCATCCCCAATAACAGCAGACTGAAAATGTGCAAGAAAATCGTCAGTGAAAGGTAGATATGCAAGACTTCACTTGCTGAATATATTCTTGGTGTGGTGCAAATCACAGCATGAGTTTAATTACCCAGTTTCAGGGCACCAAGATTGAAAAAGCTAGGTAGTTTTTTGTTTGTTTGTTTGTTTTAAAACAGAGAATATTAATAGACATAAATATACTAACCTCATTTAGCCAAAGAAGAGGGAACACATAGGGATGTTTAACTTTTTTCAAAGGACTGAAATGAGAAAATAAATAGAGCATGTTACTTTTAGTTTGCTACATAAGCCCAGTCTTCACTTAAACATTTTGCTTCTCATCTAACTGTATTTCAGACTTCCAGATGTACCTTTTAACTACACTTTTGGAGTGAAAAAAAACAAACCAAAACTACAATTAATAACAGCCATTTTACATATTGGGCAACCACCATTTTCTGCCTAATCTTCTGTATTTGGGCAGTCAGACATAGAGAGGGTTGAAGATCTGTGTGGTGTTCATGTGTACAGGATGCCAAAGGTGGGTCTATCCATGTACATTTGAGCCAATGAAGAGGAAAAAAACCAGCTAGAGACCCATTGACGCTTGTGATAATAACATTTAGTGACAGGGAATACATAAATTCTTTCTCATTGGATATATTATGGAAGTTTCTTTTTTTCTTTTGCGTTCATCCTCATGGCCCCCATTTGAGTTTTGTAAGAATGCTATTTTTAAGAACATATTGCCTTGTTAGCTTCTGTAGAGAAATCAAATGTGTGTTAAAATACTTGGGCAGTGTCCTGCTCAGGAAGATTTCCTCTGAACAAGCTTTGGGAAAGTATTTTTATTCCTTCTTCTCCAAAACATTTCTACTGATGCTCTCATAGACCAATCAGCCCTCTTAAAAATTCATTAAAAATAAAATTATGAAGTAGCACTTACTCAATTTTAGTTGAAGGCTTCACAAGGAGGTTTACTTGCAGCCTTTTTGCAAATCGTAGTGTAAAACCAGTCACCTAAAACCAGTGAAAAAAAACCAACAAAACATTATTTTTTTTTTAATTAGATACAGAAGCCTATAATATGGACTGTGTCAAAAACCACTTTGGGATTATTTTATCCTTATGTTTGGAAGGATTAATTTTTTATGAAATGGTAATGTTTCTAAGGGTTTCTCATTTCTCGGAGAAGTTCTAATGTTGTGGCTTTACCATAGTTACCTTTTAATTTACATTTAAACCAGAAGGCAAAGGCTAAAACTACTAAATCAGTCAATCTTATATTTCATATAAAAATATATTTCAGGGTATTTTTCCACAAGAAATGAGCTATATTTTGTTTTTCAAAATGAAGGATAACTTGCATAGGGCAGAAAACAAACTTTTCATATCAGTGAAAACATATGTATACAACGGTCAAATCTTCTCTTCATATCTTTCTTCCTCTCTCTGTCTTTCACAAAAAAAAAAAAAAAAAAAGGCTGTAATTCTTGAAAAATTTGTGTAATATTTAGGAAAATCTGGTTGATTTCTCTACTTCAAATAAGGTGAAACAAATATTTAATTTCATATCTCTTCACTGAATTACATAGCTTAACTGCCAAATTTTAGTGAGAAATTCTCAATTTTACCTTTTCATTCAAAGTAAGAGCAAAATAGAATTTTGGAACCTTAGAATTAATCACACAATTCAGAAAACTTTGGTAAATAAACTTAAAGTTAACTGAATCACTGAAACAGAAGTAGAGGTAAATTTGTAAGAAATCAAAATAAATTCATTCTGTTTGGGAGACCTGCTGGACAATCTAAGTCACAAAGATTTGAATTGGGTCTATTTAGATCAGTCTGTTTAGAGTTCTACCAATTAAACTCATCTACATTTATTTAGTTTCAATTAAGACAGTAATTATCCAAAAATGGCTAGTTATAGAATTTTTATGTAAAAAATAAGTGTAGAGGAAACAGAAGTTTCAGAGAAAAATTTTCTCAAAGTACTTGAAAGTTATAGAAAAGCTACAACATACTTCACAGTTTGCTCAATCTATTCAATCCCACATTCCCAATAAGTCAAAATCAAAACAGATTTTCAAAACTTTGAAGGTCAGAATGAGATCAAGTTCTGTTCTAAATTTCCCCTGCTGAAACCACACCACTTTGAGAGCAGATCTTAGAAAAGCAAGCATGAAAATAATGCCTCTTCTGCTTGTCCTTCTGGCAAACGGCCAATTCTACTACTATTGAATTCAAACATTGCAAGTTTCCCAAGGTACAAGTATTAAGTACTTGGACTTACAGGCTCTATGTCCAGAAATGTCTCATGCTCCTTTGCATCTGGTCTCAGGCCAGAGACATTATGCAATATAGATTCACTTGCATGAAGAAAATGGGGAAGAGAGATATATACCGGTCTATCTATCGAAAAAAAACAAACCCTCTTGAATCATTAAGCCTTGGTTTGGCGCTCGTTTTCACAGGTCATTTTCCAAACATAGTTTTGCTATATACATGTATAATCCTGATAAATATGGTAATAGTCTAACTCCACCTCCCAACAAAACCCAACCCAACCAAAAAAACAAAATTCAAGCATTTCAGCAACTTTTCAGTCATGAGAAAAATTTGCATGGGGAAATAAACTGCAGCTACAAACCCTGCTTGTCTGTGCCTACACTGTGGAGCTGGCAGTGCTCCCTGTTTCATGCTGAGGTAAGGAGACTGTCAATGTTTCTCCCCACGTTCATGATCCCATCTTACCCTGAAGGGACCCCTCACAGTTCACTCTGCACGAAATGCAGACTCAGTATAAATTTATTTTACCAACGCCAAACTAAGCTAGTATTGTCACTCAGTCTCTGAATGTGTATGTAATTGTGCACGTACCCACCCCTGCCATGTGTGTGAATTGCCACAAACACAAGGACTGTGACTATCTCTGGCTTTTACACAGTGCCCCTCCTTTCCTTTCTCTATACACATTCCTGCAGTTTCAGTACACAATCTGTGGTATCCCAGTTTTGCATAGCACTATGCAAAATACAGTAATATTATAGTCCTCATCTTGGGCAATGAGACTGAAGAAATGTGAGGGGTCTCACAAGCAACCTGTGGAAGAATTTACAAACAAACACAAACATCCTGGATCTCAGAGCAAAACCTCAGCTACAGGACAAGTGCCTTGTCCCCAGTTAAATGGCTCGTGTGGCAGTACTGTGTCACCACCATACTTGCTTTGCAGGCACTGATGTCCAGGACTCCAGCTAACGTGCAGTTCTCTGATATGACTGGATCTGTACAGAAGCAGTAATTGTCTCCGACTTCAGTTGGTGATGCAAATGCTTCACGAGGAACTATGAAACGATAGAGTGTGATTCCCTTCACATCCTGCTTGCTGTGGAAAACTCCATAGATCGATCTGAACACAAAAGAGGAGAAATGTGTTTCAGCCATTTGGATTAAAAGTCTGATTTTGTGCCAATGCTCCTGAAGGATCCTCCAGCTGCCTCTCTCTTAAAAGAAACCGCCCCCCCTGCCCCAGGGAGCGAATGTCCAGGCTCCTGCCACACTGTTCAGAGAACTGTAGGTTGTTCCTCTGTATTGGAGAATATTCCACATTTTCACAAAAAGATGCACAACCTCAGAGAGGAGCATGACAATACACAAAAAGACAGACAAAAGTTCAAATACTAATAACAAACAATATAGACAAAACTAACAAATCAATTGAGTTGTCTTTTCCCTACACATTTCTACACCCACTGTCATTATGAGGTTTTTGAAAGTTTCTGGACTACAGTAGAGATTTTATCCATATAAATCATCTCTGATACAGTTTTTTGCTGACCTCGTGATAATCTAAGCTTTATGATGCAGGCAATATCCTGCATATAATCTTATCCCATTGCAAGTGAATCAGAATACTACTTAAGCTTCCTTTTGCTAATCCATTATCAGATGATACAGAGATATGCTTGCTACACAGTAATGTAACCAGGACACCAACAATTTGCATTGCAGCCAAACAAAAGAAGGGTTTTGCAACATGGACAGAACAATTTTTCCTGACCCTGCTTCTGCAGGACCTTTGGGCAATTGTTACTGTCCTTTGGTGTTCATAAATTGTGAGACTTAAATGGCTGGAGGGATCTCTCAAACTGTGTGCAATCAATCCAAAGAATTTTATCATTTTTCCCCTGCACAGAATTCCCTTTTCCACGACTTGGGAAATATTTTCCAGTTTGGGGATAAAATTGCTTCACCAAAAAACCCCTTTAACTCCATATAACACTGATCTTTGAAAACAAACACTCTGCAAAGCAAATGGCCCACTTTAGGCCTAGTAAAAAGGAAGCATCTGTTTCCAGGCAGCAAAATAAATAAAGGGTTTCAACCTCCCAAAGTAAATACACTGTAGTGCACTTTAAATCTTTAACATTTCTTTTAGAGATCCCACTGGAAAACTCAGTGACACTGGATAGCCCAGCAGAAGCAGCAGGCTTAAAAGTCATCAGCACGGGATGTATTAAGCAGGCTTGTTTGTTTGTAAACAAATAAAAATAAAATATGTAAAAATATCCTGTGAGAAAACAAGGAGTATCTATTGAATGACAGTAAACACTGTTCTGCATAGATGATGTTCTCCAGAAATGCCAAAGATGGACCTAACTGGACCCTACTTGTCCCTACTACCTGTTGCCTTCTCAGACCAAACAAGGCTAGGTCCTGATCTTAGAAGAAGCTCAAGACTTTGAATCCTGTGGCCCTCAGTGCCTTTTACAGATCTCTAACAGCTCACAATGTCACATTTTCCTGAATATACACCTGTACCTGGCTGAAATAAAGCACACTGTAAATAGCTTGCTACTTGACGTATTTAAAAGTGGTAGAATCAGGCTCTGAATCATGACCACAACTCATGACTTTACTTGTGTTTTAGATGCAAAGTTTACATTGCACTGCCTGGCTGACCTGAGCCCAAGCACAGCCAGTGCAGGTGCCCTCTGAAAACAAAGAGCAGTCAGTGAGACACGGAGGTGTGAACACACTCCAGGAAGGGTCCAGCCTACCTGCAAATATCGGAGGAGAAGAAGCGTAGTACTTGATTTTTCTTAACAAATGGTGGGAAGGATGCTCCATCTGTGAATAAAATAAGAAGAGCTTGAAAGCAATTCTACTTAGTAGACATGATTTAATGTCTAGCTCAATACTGAGTTGTTACTTTCCTATAAAGCTGTGAAAAAAGTAAACAATATGAGTCATATGTGGGGAAAATGTTTATGTAAGTTATTGCACATTGACAGGCACTTCACAGATAAGGTGTAATTGTTTTTGAAAGTGCGCCAAGATACAGCAGCTTTTTCCCCACCCCCCAGATGTGAAGCTATATGATCAAGCCCATTTAAGACAGAGGGTTTAAAAAAAAAAAATTCTTCTTGATATGAAACCAAATACCTATTGCCATTGCTTCAAGCTTTATGCAGTCTATAGACCTAAACCTTCCTAGAGAAGCTTGAGTCACCTGCAGTTACAACACACAGCACTTAGAAGAAACACAGATTTAGATGTCAATACTGTCTATTTAATAATCAATACTAAACCTTTTTCACTGAAGATTGCTCAAATGGGCCTCTAAGTTGAGGTCCTTCTAGAACTAATGGAGAGGAGAAAGCCACTTCTAGAGCACAGTCCACCTCACCCCATGGTAGATATGCAAAATAAGTCAGAGGATAGCACTCTGGGGTTGTCTTTCTCTCCACTTGTTACGAAAAGAGTGCAGACACTCAGATTTGTATTTCTGCACTGCAAGCACTCAGTTATGTAAAAGGAGCCTCTGCCATTTTCCCCATTACGGTGTTGTAACCAGTACATTTGTTAGTTTTTGCAACAATTTCTGTTTAGTTTCTTAGGCAGCAGCCATAACCAAACAATTGCAAACATCTGTGATATCTTTGAATCTAGTTGGCAAGAGCAAGAAAGCTAAATCACATACTGCCACTTGCCCACTGCTGACAGAAGCACTTTTTTTCAAAGATTCAAGATCATCCTAAACACACACTCTAAATCTTGGCATTCTTGTAAGGTTGGCAAACATTGGATTCATGTCAAGCCCCATACAAGTATACTGTTTTATATTTTTATGTATGTATTTTCTTATACTATACATGTTGAGCTTTCATGTGAAAGCTTACAAGATAAAGAATTCTCACACTTACAAGACTTTTTAAACCTGTTGCATCTCCAAACACAGCAATGTCACACTGAATGCCCTTGCAAACTGTGCAGCAATCTTTGCTAACAAGTAAAAGCTTGTTTTCACCGTACTGGAGCATTTCATACTTTGTGGCTTATGTTTATTCCATCAGCTACAGAAGAAGAATTAACAAAAAGATGACCCTGTCTAAAAAAAAAGATGCCAGGCCCCATAAGAAAGAAGGCAAGCCCTAGAATGTAAGAAAATAGTTTCTTATAAAATTAATAACACGGTTTTAAAAGGAACTATTTCTTCATGGCTCACAGACTTTTGAAAAATCAGATTCTTGTGATGTATTTTAAATACTTCAAATGATCTTTGTTGCATGATCTGGGTTAGAAGGAAAATTATCTATGCCAGGTAAAGCAGAATGGAATATGGAGGGAAAAATCTGAACAAAACAACTCAACACAAAAGCCTGCTTGTTTTGATATTCATTTACTGAAGGCCTGGAGCTCTCTGTAAAAGCCTTCACCAAGACACCTGCCAGCCTCAGCTCCACAGATTGCGGTGTCCTCACAGCAATGCTTTCACTTACCAAAAAGAAAAACACCACCTTCAACAAATGTATCTTAAACAACTCAGCTGTTTACATATGCATTCCAAAAGCAAATTCAAAAATATTCCTCTATAGTCTATTCATCCCAGTCAAAACTACTTTTCTTCTTCATTGCTTTTCACTTTCTAGTGGTCTACAAACCATTCATCTGACACCCTCCTCCTTTGTTGCCTCAATTTCTTTTTATATATCAGGATGTCCATTCTGGTGCATTTAATTAAATTCTCAACAGTGTAAATGAATGTGCATTATTAAAATGCAAAGATAATTTTCAACTGCTAGAGCAAAGACAAAGAATCTTAATTATATTGTACAATGAAAGTAATTAGTAGAAATAAGAGGACTGGATAATTTTGTTTCTCTTCCACATCTACTCTAAATGTAGAGGCTGTGTGCACGTGTATATAAAATAATATACAGTGATAAATAATTCATCTATTTTAATAGACACACATATGCATAAATCACAGTAGTAGTATGTATGCATATATATAGATACTTAATATACAGAATACAGAACTGGCAAAGCCCCAGGGAGTTAATTTAAATATTGTACCTCATTATTCCCTTGCAATATCAAGAAAAGTGTGGAAATTCTAAAAAGCTTTAATAGGCTCACCTGTGCCATTAACCATATCGCAGTGATCCTTCCAGTATGAAAGAGTCCTGTAGGGTAAAATAAAAGTCATGCTGCATGTAGTAAATTATACCATATAAGCAATTTAACTACCTGTATTGCCAAATACAACTGCTCCACTATAAGCCTGACCCATTAGCTAAGGCCAAAGATAGAAATGTTCATTTATTCAGATAAATTATAGGATCCATTAGAACAGGATAAAAGGAATCTAGCTACTTAAGCATGCAAAACAGAAGTAACTACTTGTATCAAAAAAATCAATAACTGTCTTAAGTCCAAGTTCCTAACAGAACTATTAACAGCTGAAAGAAAGAGATGGTTTTGCTAAGCCCAGGGCTTGATCCTGTTTCCTTTGAATCGTTGAAGGATTTTCCACTTATCTATAGCTCCTAGTGAATCAGCTCTTAAAAGCCATGCCTTGAAAATACAACTTTTTTAATCTACAATGTTATGATACCTTTTATTTTTATAGCTTTCAATTATTGCTGTTTTTGTAATATCTTCTGTCCCAGTATAGACACTGTAAGGGCCATCACTTGTCCCATTATACTGTAACAGATGCAACAAGAAGGAATAACAGTTAGAAATATTGAAAAAATTCATAGCTTTGTCAGATCTCTCTTCCTCAGAGCAGCTGTCTTAAGTTTTATTCACAGAATGATAACTGAAGGCATTGCCTCCTCACTGGTTTCACTTACCGGGTAGAAGACTCCCACAACTGGGTTCACACCAGGGAAGGGGACACTGTTTAAGAAGGGATCTGTGTACCCCCACAGGATTTCTTTCACTGTTCTGTTCTGCAGCATGGTTGACTTAGAAGATTTAATCCAAGTGTTTATTATTGATTGCATAAAACCACTTGGGAACACGGCAGGTACGGCCTACAACAGCAATAAAATCAATGTTTATCATAAAATTCCGCATGTGCTTTGAATTAAAAACACAGAGACTGACTCAAGAAATGTCTGGTAAAGCCAGTTCCCAGATTTGCGGCTCCCTCGAAGTTAAGTTTCTACATAAAACTGACACTTCTTAACAAAACAATTACTGGCCATAAGTAAGACAAAAGCAGACCATTTTTCTTGACTGATTACATGAGTTCACTATATCATCCCTAATCACAGAATGACAGAACAGCTGATGTTCACAGGGACCCCTGAAGACAATCTGGTCTGCCTTCCCACATGGGCTCTTCTGTGATTCTGTGACTGCTGGTATGGTTCTATTTTGTACACCAAGCATCTTCACGCTCTGCTCCTTGCAGACACCTTCTCACAGTAATCCTGAGCACTGACGTGCAGACGCCAGAAAGCTGGTGCAATACAACCAGGGCTGAATATAAACATGAAAACTGAAGAGAAAAACATTCTCAGCCTGTGGTAAGACAAAAACACCTGGACTAAAAAGGCTCTAGCACTACTCTGGATGAAGATCCCTGTGCTCTTCTTTGAATAACTAATATCTCAGTAGGACAGGAGAGCTCCAGCACTGCACCATGGGGCCCAGGCTCTGTGGTGGTGAGGCCATTCAGACATGGGATGTGGGAATTACTGCAGCCTCCCCTGCCAAGCAGGCCTAATGGTATTAAGGAAACAGCATGGCAAATCTGCCCTATACTGCTCATGCTGTCTCTCACACACCAAGGGAACCCATCTGCAAACTCTTGATTTATTTCCATGCTAAAACTGACTAGGGGAATGTTTTTTGAGCTTTGAACACACTGTAGTGAAAGGTGTCCCTGCCCATGACAGGAGGGATGGACACTAGATGATTTTTAAGGTCCCTTCCAACCCAAACTATTCTGTAATTCTATTAACTTCTCCCCTCTTTCCTCCAGTAACTCAACATTTGTCTCTGGACACGATGGCTTTGTTTCTTTACTTACAACAACAGCGAGGTTGAGGACAGTCATGGTGTCATTTTCTGTCCCAATAGACATATCAGGTTCAAAATTAGCAATGTTGGGCAACATGTAGGATATTGTGCCATTCTCATTTTCCGTGACATTTTCTTTGGGCAAATATCGCACCCTTGAAATACAAAACACAAACAGAGAATATTTTTTATCTTTGACTTTTGAGAAAACACATAACCATGCCTGACTGAAGGTTTTTGAAAAGTTGATGAAAATTTTGGTAAAATGAATGTTGAAACATTTTATAACCACTAAAAAATTTATAGCCTTTTCATACGAATACATGCAAAAATTAAATTTTTGCAAAATATTGTTCTTTTGGAAATATTTCCTTATTGCTAAATGAAATAGCTTTTCTTGATACTAAAATGAAAGCAAACGTTTCTTTTTTATTTTTATTTTTTTGTCATTAATGGACCTTGCATATTTTTATATTTTGTTTTAAAACAATTATGCTTTGTCATGTTTTTTCATAAGCTGTTTCATGGTTGCACGTAATTAGAAGGGGGTGACAGTCATAAACACACAGATTTTAATCTGATAGACATGTGTTGCAACAAAACAGGTTAAACCCACAATGTCACTTTGATAGTAGTTAATATGCATGTAGAGATTTATAAGCAATCTTTCAGTCCCACTGAGGTTCTGCCAGTCATGTCCTGTCAGCAGATCTCTAAGGTAAAAATCTCTGCTGCAGTTCTAGCTTCAGCTCTGCTCTTCCATTCCCATCCCCTTGCTGATCCCTCTGTGGGAGCAGCAGCCAGGAGGGATCAAATGACAGTCTATGCTGTAGCTTATCCCAGCTCCATCTCAGCAGGGATCTTCAGGATACTCCATCAGATCTTCCCACATGAGTGTGGCAGGGTACAAAAGGTACAGAGAACATTTTCCCATGGTATGGATGGAGCCAGTGCAGGTGGGTCTTATCTGAAGAGCAGCTGGATCTTGGCTTCTCAGAAATGGTTTGCATACCTGTAATTTTAATTATTAGCCTAATGCGTAGAGCACCTACCTGAAAGTTGAGAAATTTTTGTTTCTAATTAATGTGTTTTCAAGTTGTTCTACACTATAATAAATTATTAAATATTTAAAGGGAGAATGAAAGAGAGAGAGAGACTCAATGTCACAGCTTCTCAGGTAGACCCTACATCCCAGAAAAGCATGAGTGCAGCAGCGAGAGGAGCCTTCACTTCATAGCCATCATTTCTTACTTAGTCTTATTTAGGCTTATGGCTCACATTTGTCCCTGAGAAAACCAGCATCATCATCAGCACCAGAGTAAAATGTTTCTGTTCGGTGGGAATTCACCTTCTGCAGCATTTCTTAAGTGTCTTTTTCCTGATTCTACGTAACCCTTTCCTCTGTCTTCCCAGGTACTCTGTGAACCAAGAGTTTTCTCTTTCCACTGAGAAATAAATAAACTTTTAGGCCTCAAGGCACTTCAGCTGTAGATGCTGAAATGGAAAACTATCTTGTGAATACAATATACATCCTCAAAGTTATGGAGAAAGAAATATCCTATCATCATAGGAAAGCAATTTCCTAACAAGGGTGCCAGTGATAGCAAATATTGGGCTTAGTAACTCAGCAAGCATCAACTAGTCCTATGTCAACATCACATTTAACATTAAACACATAATAAAACCTCCCTTAAATGTGGGAAGACTGCTGCATCTACATCCTAGCTAGTACACTCAGAAAAAGGAATGCTTTCCGAAGGAAAATTTGAAAAAAGAGAAGCTATTGATTAAAAATGTCATAAAGGAGAAAAAACAAAAACAAACCACATTATTAAAGTGTAGTAGCAATGCATGGATGAAAAGATAATCTCTTGGTTTTAGGGCATCTGGCATATTTTGTCCTACTATAAAGCTGGTGAAAACTGAACAGGAAGGAACGCAACTGCCTGTGTGATATTGTGGCCAATGAATTACTGTTTTTCGCAAGAGCAAGCAGCTTCACACCCAATTACCTATTTCTATTTGTGTTTTCTGTATGTTAGACACAATCCAGAAGATGTTTGGGATTGCTGTGTGTAGCTGCAATTCAAGCATTTTTGTCATGTCTCACTAAAGTATGATGCTGGAATTTCAAAAATAAATTTTATCTCAGCAGAACTTTCTCTGACTTTAGCAAAACTTCTGATATTAAATGGTCTTTTCTTACCTGTATGTGTAAGGTCCTCTTTGTTCAAGTTTTGGTTGAGCCCCTTCACCTATAACCTCTGAAGGATTTAAGACATGGAAAATCCAAAATTCCCTGTAAACTGAGCTTCCTGGCACAAGCCAATTTTGAAAAGCAGCGGTACCATTGACAATGACAGCTTCCTGAAAGTACAACAATCAAAGCTAAAATTAATCACAAAAGAAACAAGTGAAAAGTTGCATTTACTTTTTAGATGATTGTTGAAGATTCCACAGCAAGCAGAAAAAAAACCACCATTTTAGCATCAGTATGAGGTGTACAGCCCAGCTGGCCAACATCTGGAGGCGGCTTGACATTCCTGCTCAGTGAGAGCAAAAGTGAGTCCCCCTAAAACCAATGACCACAAAGCTGATACAACTGCTGATGTAGCTGGCAGCAAAGCTTTCCTATTGTTATGGTGGGGCATTGCCTTAGTACTCAAATACTTGCCAAAACAACTGGTTATTTATAAAGAGAAAAATCTTTGATGACTGAATGATACCCAGCAGGTTATAGAATCCATAAACTACTTTTCAAACATTGCAAATAGCCCAAGGGAAGAAATGAGAGTAATATCTGAGGATTTTTCAGGCCCTAGATAATTTTCCACCCAGAGAAGTCACAAAGTACTCTTGAAGGACTGTTCCTTTGACAGAAAATTTTTGACACCAAAACTGAGACCTTCTAAGAAATCTCTCTAATTCTGATAACATTTTATTAGGAATCTTTCCCAGATTTAGGGAAGAAGGGAAAAAACAGTACATCAAGAACCACTCTAGAGGAATCAACAGCTTTAAGTCTGTGCCACTCAGCCATATGGTAAATGGTAATTCAGTCCTCAGGACTGTACAGTGAGAGGAAGAGTTTTAAAGTATGCTACCTGTATATTCAGGGGAATGCCTGCTTTGCCTGGCCTATATCAGGCCTCTTCTATAGGATTTTCCCAAAGCCTTGGGATAATGTAAGTTTTCCCCTTGGTGGTAAAAATTCATAAAATGTTTTTCAATAAGAAGAAAAATCTAGGCTGCCTGTCTCCAACATAAAAGACCCTTTTCTTTATTAGAGTGATTGAAGATGAATTAGCTGATTTGCACAACTCATAAAGCCCAGAAATTAAAAGGCTCTAATTTCTCCAGATAGCAAGGAAAGATATTTTAAATCAAAAGTTGCTAGATTTTTTTTCTAGTTTAAGTTTGTGCCTCTGAAGTTCACTCAGCAATCACCACCTAAACAAAATAGATACTGCCAGTTAATGACTCATACAATTAGAAACAAATATCATGTCGTGGAGAACTTGTAACACAACCAAGGTTCTGTCCGTGAAAAGCCTGTTTGTATGGTAGAGTTGCAAACACTTTGCTGGTGGTGTAAAGCACTGGGCTTGCTGCCTGAATATCGGCTATAATTTATGTGCATTTGTGTGAGAGGGGAAGGAAATCTTGCTGCAGCAAGTGTGTTATCATCTTGAGGCCTTGCACTCAAACCTCACAAGGTCAAAGACTAACCCAGCTGTGGCCCGGCATGGGGCAGACCGCCTCCTGAATGCACAGGGAAAAGCTTACATGATTCAGAAAACACCTTCCCAGTTTTCACAGAGAATTGCTCCAAGAATCTGGGAGAAACAGGGTAACGTAAAGGTGCAACTCAGCCTGCCCAGAGTCTGCCTGTGACCAGTACTCTGCAGGATCCTGAGATGGGGACAGATGCCAGGATTTGACCTCCCACTGTGTAACTGGAGTAGGGAAATGGTTACATTTCTAGCAGATATATGGTCAAGAAGACAAACGAATCTCTCTAGAATACAATACTCAGAAAAAGAGAAAGTTTCAACCTTGTGACGACAGGTCTATTTAACAGATCTTAAAGTGGTATTACTTATATTTTAAAATTCTTCCCCTCCATCCATTCCCCTTCCCCTTATAGCCCTTTGCCAGGGGTTGGAGCAGTGCAGAATGATATGCCAGCTCTGCCACTGCACTCTGCCAGGTCACAAAGGGTGGATTTGCAGCCCACCATGCACTGTGAGCTAATGTCACTGTGGACACACTTGGGGAATATTTCAAGGGTACAGCTGATCCAATCTGGCAGTGCTGCAGCCAAAGGGGTAACTGGCTCTCACAGTCCACAGCTCCTGATCTATGCGACACCCTCTTCTTTGCACCAGCTCTTATTCCTCAGGGACCTGTTTCTGCCTGCCAGACAGGAGGAATATAATTTCCCTTTTTTTTTTTTTGCTTTCTGTGTCACCTTTCTACCAGTTAGCTACTTGGCTCAGGGGTCTGTGTAGAGGGGACCAGCATTAGAACATGGGAAGCAGCAGGACAAAAGAAGGAGGGGGAAGGAAGATAACAAGACCATTATTTTCAGTGGCATTTAGCCATTATTGTTAATAACATTTCTCCCACAAAGGAGGTGTGTATGATTCTCTGTCACATACTTTGAGAGTACAAATGGTGGGTTAAAGTGGAATAAAATCCAGAGATCCATCTTATTCATGTCTTCATTTAATAATACCCTCACTCCAGAAAACCCCTTGTTTTTGTTGATTGATTACTCGTGATCCATCCCTAAATATTACTGCTTGATCCATCCCTAAATATTACTGCTCTACCTGGCTGGGCAGTTACATATTTCCCTATTAACACTGATGTGCTTTGGGATGTTATGAAAGGAGCAGTAATTTTGGAAACTAATATGCAACTGATAGTACAAAACACTTCTCAACTCCCTACTCCATCTGCATCAGCTCTAATATCTTGCACAATAGTTAACCACTGTCAGCAAAAGTAGCTACACAAATGCAGTTGCCACAGCCAAGTTCATCCCATGACCTAACTGTACGAGATTGAGTGAAACCAGTGGGAACTCTGACCCTTTTTGTTTCTGACAATTTTCCCCCCACTAGAGGTGGGTCAACTAGCAATATGTAAATTCAAGAAATGCTGAGCAGTCGGCAGCAGAAGCTTGCTGTACTTCGTTGATTCAAAGCAAATTAAGCCATCATGATTTCAGATGAAGAGCCACAAAATTTAAGACAAAGTTTCTGTCTTGACAAATAATCCAGCCAGATGGACAAAAGATGCTGTTTTCTGGGAACTGAGAAGTGACACATATACTTTGGGCTGTAACAAAATTGTATGCTGGGCTGCCTACATAAAGTGGAAGAAACAATACAATTCTGTAAAACTGAAAAACTAAAGCTAAAGAAAAGTAAATAAACTCCCATTTTGCAGCTGGAAGAATGACTTTTATTACTTCTTAAGTGATGATTATTATCTTATTATTAGCCTTTCTATTCAGGCTTTGTGGGATCATAACTTTTATTCCTTTTCAGTCCTTGATAATAAAAAATTAAGGGAGTAAATAAACTTAAAATTGATAATAGGGGAATACATGTGGTTAGGTCACTTGTGTTCTGCCGAGAGCCAGCAGTTGCTTTAGCTTCATTAGTTTGTATAAAGAAGTGGCATATGAATGTCACAAACACAGTTCCAAATTAGAAGCCTCCATTCCGATGCCTCCAGTAGTGGAGGAGATATAATCTGGCAAATCATAGATCACAGATATGTAGAAAGACACATGAATAAACATAATAGCTACAACTGAAAGCCTTATTTCTAAAAATAACTGAGACTAACCCCGAACAGTGCTGAGGCATTGTGACAAATCATTCAACATTCTGTATTATCAATTCATCAGGAGTTCAATATATTAAGTATTATTATGTGACTTCTGTTAAACTCCTGAGCTCATGCACTCAGGTAGAGAAGTGGTGATAAAGATTTTTCTAGCAAATGAATCCACTACCAATAGCTTCAAGTGGTTCAACCTAGCTGGGGAAAAAACTCCATAACTAAAGTGATGGGACTTTTGCCTAAAAAGATAATATTGTTTTAAGGAGGGAAAGGCAAAAAGTAGAAATTGAGCCATGTCAAAACATCTTTTTCCAACAGTATCAGAAAAAATCTTTCTGACTTGTTGCTTTGAATGCTCCTTTCCTTTAGCTTTTTTGTTTTTTAAATTTTAGACAAGATTATATCTAGTACAAACAACAGACATGATAATGTTCAACTGAAATGTGTAGAATCAGTTCAAAAGGCGTATTTTGATAATCTCAAGCAAAATACTTTTTGTAGAGAACTCTGAAACTTCCATGTTTCACTCATAACTCTACCACGGTCAGTGTTCAAAACCCCTAAAACCTTCATGGAAACTTCTCTCCCCTTTGGACAGATTTAATGTCTGGAGAAATTAGGACGGGACTTTTGCCCTTTGGTACTGAAATCAAAGGCACCTTTCCATGAATAGTATCAGAGCCGAAATAGTTTAGCGTTAATCTCCTTCAGTGGATCCCTGCCAAGGTGCTGCTGCTGCTGGTGTCATTTTGAGTGTGCTCTTCAAGTGACAGTTTCTTTGAAGAGCCTTGAAAATGATCAGAACATATATATAAATACTGAATTTTTTTAAAACTCCATCTGCTGCTGGAGGTTGGACTTGAAACAACTTATCCAAAAATGTTCCGAGACATAGGTAAAGCATTCTGGGGCTAGAAAACACTGCCACGTGTTCTGATTTGAAGCACAGATGTCTGATAATAAATTGGAACACATGAAGATGTGACATCTGGGTGTTTATGTTACATGGACTTTGTTTGGGCTGTCCACTCATGGACTGCTCTTGGGTGGAGCAGAGCACCCACCCTCCAGGAGATAACAGCTGATAGAGTCTCTGTCCAATTCCTAAGGGCACCTGAGATTTTCCATACACTTGCAGAAGCTTTCTCTTTGCTTCAAAAGCAGTTTGCAGCCTCCCAGCAAAATATATCCTGCAGTGTTTACTCCAACTAATCTCACAATGACTGCAATAAAGGAGAAATGAGGCTGGTAAAGTGTAGAGATAGGTGCTTAAGGGAAGCTTAAGAGAAGCACATTTAGACTTCTGCTCCAAGCAAGAAAGGACAAAAAGAACTATTGATTGCATCGATTTTTGAAATTAAAGTTCCTCCAATTCATTGGTAGATACTAAGAAGTTCATCTTGACTTGCTTGAGAGTAAATTGACAGTAATGCTATTTGTCTAAACCTTGATAACAAGTTAATTTAGGACAATTTGTCTTGGTATAGTGTGAAATGTCCAAAAACTATTCAACATTTGTTATTCTAATCCAGCAGTAACATTTGATAGCAACTTTCATTTCCGTCAAAAATATAGAATTCGTCCTACTATCCTGCAAAGAACTGGAATTTATTCTGAGATAGGATAGGCAGAGGAAAAACTAGGGGTCTTTTTTCAAGCTTTGACTGTGACGAATTTAAGATAAGATTTTGCCTTTACTGGTCGTATCTGAAACAGTCTTTACCTTTCATTAGAAATAATGGAATTTTGAGTTTTGTTTTTACCCAGGGGGTGAGTACCTAAGTTTAGATTTTGCCTCATACGAGTATAAATGGAAATAACATAGATTCAATAAGTTTGGAAAAGACCTCCAAGATCATCCAGTCCAACTGCAATGCTCACTAAACCATATCTTGAAGTGCCATATTTACTAATTTTTGAACACTTCCAAGGCTGATGACTACACCACTTCCCTAGGCAGGCTGTTCCAAATAAATGCTTACAGGCTGTATCTGAAAGAACGTCGCACTCTGTTTTTTTCCTGTCCTAGGGTCACTATTCTTAAGAAATTGCAAACACATTTGTCACTGAAAATGATCTACCAAAGATTTTCTGTAAAAATTACATTTCCAAAAGTTAAATATTTCAGGAAAAAAATGTATTTTGAGCATTCTCTGTTTGGAAGACCTGTTTCCTTTGCAGTCAGCTCTATATTTATCTTAAATATAACTGCAATCAATAACAAATTTGTTTTTCTTAACAGACCTTTCATCAACACAGAAAAATCAGAATTAGTTAAATACAAGTCCCTCTGGAGCATCTGCTTAACTGATTACATATTTCAGCTGTTGTACCTGGGCACATCTTGTCTGAAAAGGAATTGTCTCAAGAGTCTTGTGGTGTCACTGAAAAGTCAGCATGCTAAATAGAAAGACAATAGTCTGGTATGACTTGTGCTTAGGAAAAAACATACCCATTTACTTAAGTAAACAAAGCCTCTACAAATTTACTCTTTTATGTTTTATGTAATTATTGGTACAATTTTTTTTTCTTAATAGACATCAAACAAACTGCCTTGAAATAGGTACAAGCATCTGAAACATGATCACAATGCAGAAAATTAAAAAGTGGTTGAGGGAAAAATTACTCCCTCTAATGCTTTACCACTATGGACTCATGCAGACATAATTGAATATGTAGACATATGCAAACCATGCTGTATAACTGGTTCATTATTCTTAGTACATGGATGAACACATAACACTGCCAGTATTTATAATTTGCTTTCAAAATACTTAATGGTATGAGACAACACTTGGGATTAACTTAAAGTAAGTATTCGATGTAAGGAGAGATACATTTTTAAATTTCTGTGCTTTCTAGAAAGCCTGTTATTTCCTCAATATGGCAAACAATTACAATTGTTTGCAAATATAGAGAGTGTGACTTTTTTGTAAAATATTGCAATGTGGTTGAGACATTGTCTAGTGAGATGGTTTTTTATGCTCTATAAACCTTAAAAAATCATGAAAAATACGATGACAATTGGAAAATTCCTCTACAGGTTGGTTTTCATTGGGTTACCTGAAAAAATTAAGATGTTATATAGAAGCCATTTTTTTCAATTTTATTTAAAAAGTGATACTCTAATCTAGGCAGAGCCTCTACACTTCCTGACAGTTCATGTATCCACCTCCTCAACTGACTTCAACAGCTATTGAGCTAAGGCTACTCTTCCAGAAGAACCTTTTGAATAAGTGTCTCCAAGATGTCCACAGTGTTCAGCACCACAGCAGATCAACAGCAGGACTAAGCAACAGCCAAAGATATTAAGATTTTCAGATTTGTAACTGTCAGAGAACCAACCCTGGCTGCAGTGACCCCAAGGAGGCTTCATGTCACCATAGTGGACATGCCAGGGCTTTGTACCCTTTCCACCAAAGATCCAAAAAATTAAATTTTTCTGTTTTCTTTACAGAAAAATCTAGATTTTAGGGACAGAAAATAATCTAAAAAGCAGAAAAAAACCCATGTCTGCCAGGTCTAAAACGTTCTACTTCAATTAATCTTCACATTCAACATGGGGAAAGGTCTTTTATTAGATCCTCCAGTCATGTGGAGAACATTGACCTGGATCATACAATCACAGAATGTGAACTGAATACATGAAGTGTAGGATTAGATTCTGCAGCAGAACACTGTTTAGATTATTTGCAGTACATAAATATAAGTGCATGGAGTGAGTACCAAAGTATGAAAAAAAAATCAAAACAACAACAACAAAAAAGAAAATATAAAGAAACAAGAAACAATCATAAATATAATAAAAATAAAACCCACTTACTTCTAAATTACATACTGAAAACACAATATTTTAGCTTGTAATGTGAAGCACAAGAGAGAGCAAACAAGTGGCAATATATTAAAAAAATCTATATTTAATAAAGAAAAAAAAAGAAGACAGAAACAGAATCTGAACATAAGATTTAGAAATAATGACTATTCAACAACCACAAACCATATGCCCTGGGGGGGAAAAAAAAAAAAATACCTTTTTTACTGCTTTGCCTATAAGATTATCTCCAAGTGGTATTAGAACTCCTCCAAAGACAGCCAGTACAGCACCGATGACGGCCCCAGTGAGGAGCCCACAGTTTGTGTCACAGGCCATTCCTCTTTTTTGTTAGGGTACAGGTAAACAGTGTACAAATATCCTTGCTGGAAGGCTCGATGGTTTTTCCTCACTTCTTGGTCCCAACAGGCTCACTGATCTTCCTCAGGGAAGCTGCTAATATAAGCAGAAAGTGAACAAAAATCAAATTCCAAGCGCAAAGTGCAAAGTACATGACATGAAGCAGGTAGGAAGATAGCAAGTCAAAAACAGCCAGCCAGAGGCCAGCCACTGGCAAAAAAAAAAAAAAAAAAAAAATTGCAGGTACTTTTGGCAAGGTAATTGCTTATTATGTATGATTATCTTTCTTCATTCCACTTGCCTAAACAGACTGAAAAGTTTTTTTCAGTCTATTTTTTTTTTTTCTTTTTGGCTGTGTTGCATTAGGGCAAGCTAACATTGTTATTATTCATATGGCATTCTTCCTGATCATTCTTAAATCTCCCTCTGCCAAATAAGGAGGCTTTAGATAGCTCTGCTTTTCTCTCAGCCTCCATGCCCATGGCTCCCACTTCAGGCAAAAGCAGGAGTTGCACTCCCCTGGCATGAGCTCCTCTGGCTGTTTCTGCCTAATGCTAGTTAAAAAGTCCTCAAGGCCCATCAACACTTCGGTGGGAAAGCCAGCCTCTAAAGGGAAGCACCCACAAGAAACCTCCTTCCAAACCTCTATCAGTCCACGGTCCTCTACTGAAGGGATAAAACTTTTTTTCAGCAACTTCATGACAAAGGCACAACTGGATTTTCCTTCTAGAGCAGCATTCTTGCCACCAGATAATTTCATCAATCCCAATTGCCTTACAGAACATCAGAGTTTTTAAAGCAAGACTAGGGCTTGATGTTTGAAAGATGTAATACCTAAAATTTCAAGATTATTCAGTCTCAGAAGAAAAATGTCTATGATTACTTAATGGAAAATAAGAGTTACTAGTAATATGTGTTAATGTATCTTACAAACTGGCCCCCAGTGAAAGGGGTTGTAAAAACAATCAGAATGACACCAATGCTGAAGTGGTAAAATAAATTCCCAATGATATTTTTTGTGATTTTTTTATCATTTATGAATAATTGAGACAAAGAGTTGCCCAATTTGCAATTTATTCTTGGTCATGAATTAATCACATCCACAGAATTTGCAAGTTGGTTATTTGCTTTGCTCCAGTTAACAGAAAATCTGCTCTTTTCTATTTTAGATGCCACTGTCCATGTCCTTTTTTATTCTTATCAATTTCTGTTTGTTAACATGTTGTGAACATTTCTAAATCAATTTTAAGGCAGCTATTAGTTAAGAGTTAATTACACATTCAAGGCCAAACACAGAGAGAAGGAAAACAGAAAGATGAAGTGGAAGAACAACTCAACCAGTTTGCTCATGAGGACTAAAGAACTACAAGGACTTAAAGAATTTTTAAATAGTAAAGCAGGTATAGGAATAATGAGTGTTCTATTTTCATAATCAGTTATGTGATCCTTTTATCACAAAAAGGACATACAGCATGCCCCAACAGACCAGGTACCATGGTCAGCAGGCCAGTGAAGTGCCCTCCCTTGTCATGCCAAACTCACAATTATGTCACATCTTTACCTGGCACCAGCCATCTCACTCTAACTGCACTGGAAACCCACCTTCTGCCTGCTCTTGCACTAGCAGCAGGCTATTGCTCCCGTGCCTTGTCTATTTCTGTACACTTGAGATTGTATGGTATGTTAAGAACTTCTCCTTGGATATTTTTGAGCTGAACAACCAAAAGACTGTTTGCAATCTCAGAAAAATATCTTTACTACAAACGTCAGCCTGTCCATCCACCTGCCACCAGGTCATTCCATGTGGTTCCCAGTCCAAGGCCATTAAAGGCTTTTTGATGTAGTGGATGGATGCATAATGTGTTTGACCACAAATTTCAAAGCAAATTTAAGTTATAAATTTATTAGACTTGAAGAACTTTTGAGTGAAAATCACTAGGACCAAATCTCATATCGTTCTAGCTATGCTGAGATCAGGATCTTTAGTTTGGCAAAGACAGAACAGTAAAAGGCTACTACTAATTGGGTAGGTGGTGTGGAGATTTGAAAATCTGATTGCTGTTACACATTGTAGCAAATCTGAGGAAAAGTAGACATTGCCAAATAGGTACTTTTCAGAATTTGATTTATCTCCACTAGATTTTTCCCCCAATACCAGCAGATTTTTTTTTCCAGTGTGGAAACACACATTTTAAAATTTAAAATGAAAATTAGGTCCTTCAGAAGTGTTAAGGGGGGTCTTTTAGGTATCATCAGACTTTTTTTCTTGACTTACAACTGAAGATTTTCAAATTCAACAGTAATACACTTTCCACCAAAATACATTTCCATTTAAGTTTCTACAAGCCTTTCCAATGATCTTATTTTGTTTTAGGCAGACTAGTCATCTCTCATGAGCACTAGCAATAAACAGCTAGAAAGCAAGGGACTTCTAACCACTTGTGTCTATTCCAAGCTCCTGAGAATTGAAAAATATTCACCCTTCTCCCACCTAACATAATGTAATAGCAGTCTAGACATCCCAATTTATGCAATTCAAATTATCCATTACACAACTGCAATGAAGAGCACTCACATCATAACATTCAATTTCACACAGAAGTCAACATACTATTCTCATCTGTCAGAACTGAATTTAAAAGATGAAGATTAGGGTAGAAATTTCCAGTAAGAATGCACTTTCTGGGAATTTATATTCAAGTGAAAATTATATACCTTAAGCAGAATAGAAAGTACCATAACATTAGATATGGTCTATGAGGTTATAGTATCATTTAAACTTAGATATACCTACAGGATTAATAAGATTATTCACCCCATTCTAGAGTGTTGGGTATGTACTTTTTAATATTTTTTCAAAGATCCTTAACAGAATATTAATTAATAACAATGAAAAGGGTCCATTCAAATCTCTGAAAGACAATTATAAGCAACTGTATTGGAGGAGAGGTGTAAAATGTTATTCAATTCTCTCACTACTTAACTTAGACTTCTGTCCATGTCAGCTTAAAGCAAGTCCTTATAAAATACAAATAATATCATTATATATTTGATATTCTTTTAAATTATAGTTTCAAGCTTTTCAACTGAAATAGTAAATGCTACAAAAATGACTTTTAAAAATGTATTTCTTATAAATTCACATGACTCCAGAACTGTATTTTCAAAAATATTAAATATCAAAAGACAGAAAGCAATTGGGAAAGCCAGGAATACTGAACATAAAACACCGTTATCATAGTAACAAAGTATTTCACTAATCCATGTAAAATGCCAATTTTCTCGCCAGCAGCTTTGCAAAATCCTTCCATTTTATTTTGCATTAAAAATAAATATTTTCAAGAGCTTCCACTCAACTGATCTTGTAAGTATTCCTGAGGAAAAACCTCTGATTTTAAATGTTGTATCATATGACTCACCTTGAATAAGGGCAACTGATTTTTCAGCTGAACATACACATAGCACATGACTTGCATCAAGTTACCAGCAGACAAGCAGCTAAATCTCCCACCAAGCACATAAGCTGTGAACTGCGAGGGAGTGTTTATATATTCCAGGAGACGTCAGTTCCCTCTTTATCTTTTTGTCAGAAGAAAAAGTAAAGTTGTAGTGCTGCTGGGGGAGGGGGTTATTTTTACAGCCTGACTAAAAGCCACAACCTGCATCTCGTGGTAATATACTTAGCAACTGCAATCTTTATCATATTTCGATCCAAGTGAGTCAAAGGTCAAGGAGACAAAAGGGTAACTTACTTATTTGGTTGCTGGTCACTTCTTCTTTCATATCTGCGTATTTTCATTTTACACATCTTGATAGTGTATTTTCAAGTAATAAAAATAGGAAATTTCAGAATCTTTTTCAAAGGGATTTTTTTTCAGGTATCAGATTACAACATTTCCTTACAAAGTGCTAGGGCTCTTCCTATTTTACTGGAATTTCAATGAACATCATCCCAGAAGCTTCTTTTTCTGAATGTATCTAAAAATCATCTATTTTTACACTGACATGTCTGTCAACCAATGTGTTACTCCATCACAGTGTCTACTAGTAAACAATAAATAGTTTGGCAAGCTTTTGCAGAAATATTTTATAAATACCTCTTTACCTCAGGTGAATTCAATGAATGGATTGTTTAAAAAGATTCTTCTGGCAGCAGCAAGAGGAAGTGACTTTTACTTGGCTTAATTATGAGAGAGAAAATATTCCTAAAAATAGATTCTTAGGTCCAGACTTTCATGGTACAGCACCGAATAGTTTGCAATTCACAGGGTTAGTATTTTCTGTGTGTTTTGACTGAGTGTTTGCTGTTCTTTTATGTTGCTCTATTTGGAAGTTTAGCTTTTGTGGAAGATTCCTGCCTTTTTCTAATCTAGTTCTGCTAAATTAATCTAAAGCGGATGAAAATTAATGAATTTGAAGTTTTTATCTCCTAGTAGTGAAGGCGAGACTGATAGTGAGCCTGGCCTTTTGAAAACAACCTTTTGGGCAGTTTTCAGTACAAGGCTTGCTGACAGAGCAAGTTTGTGACCCTGAATATCCCCAGCTTCTCATCCTTGAAAAGTGCAGAAAATTTGTTTTCCTCTATTTTCTAGTTAAAGTGGGATGTTTAACTGCTGAAAGTTAAACAGTCCTCCACACTGTGCTTGCCATGGACTACTTGTATGAATATTGTCATTAATTCTTTCTGTTGGACAGGTCCTCCTACTACATCTCCAAAGGATGCTCTTGTTTGGGATTCTCCTTCACTGCTGCCTCTGGAGATGTTCCCTACCATGCTCATTTTCTCTGTCTGCAGTGTGTGGGAGCCAGTGTGCACCCTTCATGAGGAAAATTTCTACTGGGTTTTTTTGCTGGGATATGCTAATGTCAATTAATGATGTTCAGTTTTCAACATACACATGCTGAGTTGTATCACCTAATGTTATGACTTACAATATCTCACTATCATCCTGTATAAGCAAAATCTCTTCTAGCAGCAGTGCTTGGCAATGAAATGAGGACTTCAGAAACCAGCTAAAAGGACGGGAAGCTGAGAGAAGCTGTGAACCTTTGGATGTCAGTTATTTCTGTTTCTTAAAAAAAAACTAAAACAAACCATAAGTATTTAATGGTTCTGTGTTCTCTGGCTTCATATCAGAGTTCAGAGGTTGCAGAGGAGAAAGCAGAGACACACAGCAACAGAGGAAGGACACGCAAAACAAACAACTGTGTGCTTCATCAGTCCCCAGTGGTGCAACAACAGACAAACTGTCCCACAAGGAAAAGTTGTCAAAAAGGAGAAATAGGGTAAATGACACTCACATGCTTCATGAAAACAGAGAAAACTGCAGGAAGCAGAAAAAGAGAAATGCTGTTGTTATTTCCAAATGAAGTTCACATACGTTTTCTGAAGTAAACATACTACTGACAAGAAAATGATGAAGAAATGAATCTTATTCGTGGATTTGTAGATATCTAATAGCGGGGCCTTTTGGAAAATATTTTCTTTGTGGTGCAATCCTATATGTCCTGAGATTCCTAAATAGGTTATGTCTCCCTTTTTTTTTTTTTATATTAAGATCCATTCCATCAGAGCATGACATGCCTGTATGGTACATATAATTTGAATTTTCAAGATGATTACATAAACATTCCCACATTCCTGTGGGAACTCTTTGCTGTACAGTATAGCACAGCATGAGTTTATATTCCTGTGTTTCCACAGTTATTACACTCAGAATTTTTCTTCAGTTGCCTATCATGAAGCTTATAAAAACTAGTGTTAATATTCATTCTTTTCCAGATATGGAGGTGTTAGAATGTAAGATGATGTTAGGAAGCAGATTAGAAAGCCCCAGGAAAGTCCTGTCTGTGCTTTTGCAGCCTCTAAACTTTTTAAGGACGTTGGTTAAAAAAAACCCACCAAAATCTAGTTTCTAGTTGTTAGGTAAAGTGCTGACCCCTGGGGCAAAAGATGAGGTTAATATTCTCATCATCCCAAACATGATTTTCTAGAAGCTTTTGGGTACTCACCCTGGTTTTAAGATGAAGGTGGGAGGAATTATGTCTATCTCCTTTCCATGGTAAATAAAACCACAAATTTATTGCTTATCCAGGTTATTCTATTAGCATCATCATATGTGGCTTCTATTGTCTCTACTAAAAGGCCTGTTGTCACCACTTAGTGGCCCTCTGGCTTCTTCACAGGGAGTGGAAAAGTCCCACAGGAAGGGTTGTACCTTGCTCAGTAGTGAAAGATTAAATCATTAAACCTCCCCCTCTCAAAAAAAACAAACCATCCACACAGAGGAAAAAAAAGAACCCATGGCTTCTGTCCCCTATAAGCTCTTTCTGATTCAACACACTCATGTTCACCCATGTGCACTTAGTTCTCCTGAGGAGGAGAATGATGGAAATGAATCATCTAGAGAAGAAAAAGGAAATGTTCAATATGCCACCAGATGGGTGAGACTTCTGCCTCTCTGTGTGTACTGGAGATACCACGAGGTATTACTTTATAGGGAGAGAAATTTTTTATTCATGAAAGTTAATTTAATTTCCTGAGGATATTCAAACCTTCTGTATATCACATCATCACATAATACATGAGAAACAGCACGAGCCATCCACTCAGACCAGCTTCAACAATTTACTTCACTTCCACTGCACAAGAGGCTTTCCTAGAGTGAACGTGGCCTATCTTCAGATATTGCACATAAAGAACATGAATATATAACACACAAAGTATAAAATAATAATACAGAACGAATATTGCTCCTGGATTTCATATTCACTATTTCTGCCTCATCTATTCTCACAGTGACTGCTATTTTGTACCACCTTATTTTCCAAAAGTCACAGGATAGAATAGAGTTTTATAGGTCAGGTCATCTCACAAAAAAAGAAGGAAGCAAAAAGATATTTTAGTTGTTTCAGTTTTCCTTTTACTATCTTATCTATAGGCTCTAAAATAAAAGAACGGCATAGGTTATTTTTTTTGTTGTTTAAGTTAATTACAAATATTTGTTAACAGTAAAATTATCCTGCTAAAAGCAGGCCTGAGGGAGACAAATTGGTTTCCCTTCCTCTCCCTAGAGATGAATGAACACAACTCATCCCAAGTACTTTAAATCTTACCTTAGGCAAGAATATTTAGAATCATACAATTAAGTATTGGAAAAGGCCTCCAAGATCATCAAGTCCAGCCTTTGATCAAGCGCCACCATGTTTACTAAACCATATCACAAAGTGCTGCAGCTACTTATTTTTGAACAATTCCAGGGAGTGGATATCTTTTAGAGGTACTGATGTCTCCCCTGTAACTGCAAAGCATTTAAACAATGGACTTCACTTAGACATTTAATGATTAGAAGGTTACTGTTAGAACAATTCCACTCAAACTCTCCAAAAATATCTTTCATTTCCTCTCCACATCAGTGCACCATACTGACAGTACCTGAATAGCTACACAGGAGGGTTCTGGTAAATGCAAACAAGTTGTGAAACAAACAGAAAATTCAAGAAGGAAACTTCAAGATATTTACTACCTGACATTAATGGAAAGTTTGGACAAAGACTGCAGACATGGTATAGCATTTTTTTGCCCAGCTCACATCACAGATTTTACTGCAGGTGTGTTAGCCCTCAAGGTTTGCCAGTGCATGCCCTGAATCACACTGCAACCACTCACATCAAGCACTTTTCAACCTCCTGAAAAAAAACCCTTCCCAACATGCATTACATTATTTCTCTTCACATGAGCTTGGAAGACTCTTTCCAAACTGCTGTGTAGCTCCTTCATTACCCACTAGAGACTCCCAGCTATAGCTTTCCCAGCTCTGTTAAGTGTTAGGACCAAAGGTGCTGTCCCTTGTGGTTCTCAGTGTGTCCTGACGATATGAAAAAGCATCCTAAAATACCAGTGGTTCAAGCCAGCTTGGCAGCAGCACAGTGGAAACAGTGTGATATATTTGGCTCCTGTCACTGATGAGTTCCTCCGTCAAACTGTAACGAGGTTCTTTAAGGGGAAAATGTGTGATAGAAAACCCAGCAGTTGCTTCAGGTTATTGCCCCTGGAAATACTGCTTCTGAGCTCTTCTTCACTGATTCACATAAACTGCTGCCTTTCTCAGTCCTCAGAATCACTTTTAAAATTTGTCTCCGAGTGATTTTAGCAGGGGGATTAGGTGAAGAAAGTGCAAGAGCAGCAGGGACAGAGCAGACTCTGATTCTTCCACTCCTGTGGGTTCATGTGAGAGTAACTCAGAATATAAACAGGAAGGAACTTAGTAAAACAGAATCCAATACAGAAACTGTAATATTGTAACATAGGCTTCAGGTGAGTCTGGAACAGTGAAGAGCTATGAAAATCTCTTACTGAAAGGGCTGGGTTGGTCTAGAAATGCTAGAGACATTTCTCACTGAAACGTAAGTGTTGTCCCAAAAACTGGGATTCATCACCCAGTATGCAGTGAGCCAAACACACACAGAGCCAGTGGCTTTGTTATTTCCTATTTGCACAAAGATGGGCGTTGGGTGGTGAATTCACAAAGCTATCAAACCAAGTAGAAAAGATAAGGACTCGTTTTATATGTTCTGCTTTTCTAATATATTCAGTGTTTAGTATTTGACTGTTTCTGAGTTGTGCTGAGCTGGCTTCTTAGATGGCCTGATGGTCATCAGTGTTTACAATTCTATTATAATCAGGCTGGCTTTCTTAATTTCTTCTTATCTTGGGTGCAGTAGCAGATTCTTCCTCACAATCTTTGCTACTCCTCTGGGTCTATGACATTTGAAGTGGGTCAGGCCCTGAAAGGCAACACTGTTGACAAAAAATTTGTCTTAGACATCACAAGGAGAGCACAGAGAGGAGGCTCCAATGGTAGGAGACAAAAACTTGAAAGCAAACATCTTCTGAAAGTCAGGAGAAATTTAATAAACCTTGTCCCTACTTGGATATATTCCACTTCTTGCAAAACTCTTCTCCTTAGATCAGAAGTCAAAGAATAATGGAATAATTCTAAAATCTTTCACTAGTGCAATACCTGGTTGAGAAACAGCCATCATAATGAATCATCCTAGCCAAAGTCAGTGGTTTTGAAGAATGACTGGGTAGTCCTTATATTAGTTTTTTGCCTACCAGCCACACTGTAATTTTGTCTGTGTAATAATTAAGAACAACATATGTACAGGGGATTTTTCCAATGGTGAATACCTAAGTTTTAGGTCAACTTCTTGGTGGCCTCTCAAGTACTGAAGCCTGTCAAATGACTGACACATTTATCTTTCAGTTTACATGTTCCAGACCTGGAGATATGTCCTAGGTCTGAACAACATACAGAATATCTTCCCTGGAGCTTCAGTGCAGCTTCAAACACCAAAGCCAAACCATCATCCTACTGCAAGGAAAAACCCTGCTCCTCATCAGGCCAGCACAAGAAGAAAGCTTTCCTAAAGCTACCCCATGTCCTTGGGCAGATCCCAACCCCACTTTGGGAACCAGAATTGGTAGCTGGAATAGAGAGAAACATTTTGTGATTTTAAAAATGATTTTTTTTTTTCTTTTTCTCATATTTTTCTTGAGAAGATACTTAATTACCACAATAAAAGAATCAAACATAAATCACACACAGACAAAAAACCAAAACCCCAACACTGAAAAATAAAATTACCCTTGCCACAGCTTTTTAAAATTACCTTGCCAGCAGCTGAAGATCTAAAGAGGTTATGAAAAATTGTGTAGTATCACTGTGTATTGAGAAATATTAACACCTATGAAAAACAGAGTAGTAGAAAAAGTACTAGCAGTGATTTCTATGCACTAGCAGTAAATGAATGAGGGAACTAATAGATACCCTGAACTTCTCAGATCATGTAATTTTTGATCCTAAGATATGGCATTATTCTTTCAGATGAAAACATGTTACACAAATATGCATATAACTATCAGTTACAGGAAAAAAAACAAACCCAGTAGTTCCAAAACACAGAAATTTAACCCAAACCCCTTACATTTTCCTGGTTGTGCCAATTACATAAATGCTTTTGAAGTCTCACTTGAGGACAGAAAAAAAAAACCAAAATGAAGCAACTACACACAACACGTTTTTTTATGAGTAGGATATTTTTGCCAAGTCAAAAAAAAAAAAAAACACTGAATAAATATAGCTATTATGTCAATGGTCAAGAAAATAAATCACTAAAATAGCATATGATTCTGCTAAATTTATTGGGTTGATCTCAGGACTTCCATATAAAAATTAATTTATGTTACATGAGCATATTTATTCCACATAAATTATAATTTTAAAACTACACAGAAATGCACTATATGCTTTTTCCTCTAATTAATAATTATGCAATACCATAATTAATAATTAATACAGTATCTTTCATATGTTCTTTTATATCACAGTTATCAAATGTATACAGCCATAAACTTGACATATCTGCTTATATTTTGCATAACATATGTATGTATTTGCTTATATAATAGGCTTTTATATACAAGATAATGATTAACAGGCAAATTATTAATACATTTGTTGCAGTTAACGCTTCAATATATTTATTTTAATTGCAATTACAGTGAAATATTAGCAATATATACATTATCAAGAAATGCAAGTGAAATAATTTGATTACCAGTATATTTAGTCTTCATAAAATTTAGTGAATGGACTTTTTTTGGATTTATAAACACTCAAGAAATAGATGCTGAATGACATCTCTCTTTGCTTTCAATAACTAGCAGTAGGAGCATTTTGCAAGTTATAGGACGCAATAATACACTTACAAGAAATGTATAAAATACCCAGCTGTAGGCTCAGAGTCTGCCCCTAGCCTAGGAGCACGATCACATACCTGTAGGAGGGAGAGCTGCTCTCACAACTCTCACCACGAGGAGCTGCAGAGGTGCAGAAGGACCGGCAAACTTACCTCCTTATTTACAGAAAATCAGAGTTGCTGTAGCAACCCTAAGCAACCCTGCTGCCCAGGGCCCAACCAGACAATTGGTCTTGTATCAGCCACAAAGAGAAACAGAAAGTTGCACAGACCTTTTAAACTCCCTTGCAGACAAGCTGTCTCAAGTGATAAGGAATTATGAAACCTCTGAAGCCAAGATAATACCCTCTCACACTCATCCTTTACAAGGCAGGCCAGCTCTAAGAAATCCTTTCAGGACCAGCCTTTGCCTCTGATCCCTTTAGCCTCTGCAATAGCCCAGCACTTGCAATAGCCCAGCGCTTGCAGGGAATGTATCAGGTCCCTGTTGCCAATCCAGAGCAAGTTTAATTGACTTTGCTCTTTGTGGTAACTTTTTGCAAACACAGCCTAATCCCAGTTAATCCCCACGAAGTACTGGAAACCAGGTAATACGTGTCATATTAGAGATAGCTCTTCAGATCTGAGCTTATTATATTTATTTACACGAAGCACAGAGACAGGTCAGGATGAGGGATCCCAGCTGTAAGTACAGTCGTTCAAATTCATGGGACTCTTTCTAACAATTTCCACAGGCTTTGGTTGAGAACTTGGTTGTCTAAATGAACATCTGAACCAGTGCTATTGCCTCCTCTGCCTGTCTTTTTGGATCTTTGCTAAATCCTTTTATCAGAGCAGGGATGATACTTTTCTAAAATTATTAAATTATTAAGGTTTAAGCACTGTATTTTTTTTTTATTTGAACAGCCTATAGAGGACCTCCTTCCAAAAAGTTACAGTAAATAGCAACAGTTATCAGCCTGTCTGCCAAGTGCTTTCATAATTAAATAAAAAAAGCTGTCCCAGAGGATTATCAAGACCCTGGAGGTGAGTCATTATGACAGGAGCTATAAAACTCCTACATGTACTAACTCAAGGGGCACTCCATGGCATAAACCTCTTAACCCGGCTTTCTATGAAATTTCTGCTTCTCTAAAGTTAGTCAGAAAATCAAGTGACAAGAAAAAGGTAGGAATAAAAAATATTTCTGAAATTTGCATTAATCTGGATATTTTCTGACCTATCCTCTTATGTAAATGCTTTTGTTCTACCTTTGGTCTTCTTGGAATCCTGTTGATTGCTTCCTGTGTGGCTTTCGCAGCTGCAGCCTCCAGCTTGTTGCCAGACTTCTGCCTTCCTTTCTACATGTGCTTCCTTTTACCCCTGATACCTTCTCCAAGAATCTCCTCCCTCCTCCAGCTCTGTCTGTGTCACCTTCCACCCTATCATCTCAGCAGTCACTCCTCCACCAAGCATCTCCCCTGGTCTGTCTCCTCCCCCCTTGGATTATCCCCTTGGTTTTTTTCCACTCTTCCAGAATTTACTGCTTTCCATCAATTCTGTCCTTGTTCCTTGGCATTAACATTTATTTTTCCCCAGTCTCCCTTGATACCTTTTTCTTTCTCCTATTTCTCTTCTCCCTCTTCATGAAGTTCTGGTATATAACCTTCTCACACCATCAGTTAATCAAAAAAGCTGGTTGCAAATGAAAGCCATATTTATCAGTGTTCTTTGGTACACAGACAAGTCTTACCTGAAAAGACTAATTATAAATAATAATTTAAGTTTGGTAACTTAACACTGTATTCTTGTTTGTGTTCCTTTCAAAGGCCTCAGAACAGTAAAGCCCACAGTATTTCTACCCATTATCTATTTTCTGCCCAGCTGTCATTCAGCAGTCTTTTTGAAATCCTCTCATTTCTAAGAAAATTAATACTGAGCAGCTTCAGCCATACAAAAAGAAGAAAAAAGAAAAGAAAAGAAAAGAAAAGAAAGAAAAGAAAAGAAAAGAAAAGAAAAGAAAAGAAAAGAAAAGAAAAGAAAAGAAAAGAAAAGAAAAGAAAAGAAAAGAAAAGAAAAGAAAAGAAAAGAAAAAAGAAAAGAAAAGAAAAGAGAAAAGAAAATATTTTAACCCCCTCTTACCTGTACCAGAACTGGGAGAGGATCTGAGATGAGGCTGGGAACAGCTCAGAGTTTTCTGCATGCAGTGTCAGGCAGGTTCAGTGGCAAAGCAGGCATACTGGGCTACCAAAACTAGTGCTGTGCCCTTCCTTCCAATCCACAACAGCTAGAAAGGAAATGGGATGTATCCTTCATCTCTTTCTTATGATTTGAGAAGTCAGGGCACTCATTAGTGTTTAGCATTTAAAAAAAAAGTCCTTAAAATTATATAGGATAAAGATTACAGAATTGTAAACATGTCGTCACAACATGAAACACCCCGGGCATATTTGTGGCAAAGCACACACCCTCTGTATAATTATAGTCAGGCTCCACTGTTTTAGGCAAAAAGTAACAATAGTCACTTATCAGATTCTCAAAATGGTATTGGAGAGGCTTCAGCAGGACACTCCCAAGACTTTCTGGGTAGTAGCAGCCGTAGGATTGTAGACACATAAATGCTCAGTCCCTACAGATTCTGGCAACCATTTCTGCCATGCTGCACTCTGCTCTGTTAGTGCTTTTCTGGTTAGTTTTTTGCCAGTCTATCTCTCACAATTCCTTTTCTCACTCTGCAACTCTCAGACTTCTCCTCCTTTTCCCAGGTCTCTCTGCCAGGCTGTCTGCCCACCTCTTCTTAGAAGATAAATCTTGACCATATCAGAACTGTACCTCTAAAAGTCTTACGTACTTATTTCAGCATTGCACGTTCATGCAATGGGGAAGCTTTTTTTGCTGCTGTACTTCTTCATGTGAGACTGTTTAACAGCAGTTACACATTCTAGGTCTCACTGAGCATTGTATTTTCTGAAGTCTGTGTGCCCAAGGGAGCATTCTGGTATCTTGGTCAAACAAACACCATGGACCCTATCAGCTGGTATCTGTAAGGATGCCTACAATGCCTCTGACTATAGTTTAATGTCCCCGTGATTCTAATGCACATGGGCCTAAATAATGTGTGCTCATTCAAGTAACGTGTGGATCTCCTTAAAAGAGACAGAAACCACTGCAGTGGAGATGGTTTTTCACAGCTTCCCAACAGATTTCATGGCAGACAGCTTCCATACTTTGAGCTTATGAAAAACCTACAAAAAGACATTTAGACTCAACAGATCCTGGTATTTTGGTTCTTCATCTGCATGTAATGAGAAGAATTTTCATCTTGGCATGATAGGCATATGTTGACTCATGAACTCATAAGGCTTGTGAGAAGATATTCTCTTGGATAGTAAATGTGAGGACATATTTCCCTGTGGATATTTTACTTTCCTTTGACCAAGTAAAATGACCTCTCTGAGGTCAATAATAATCCATTTTTGGACTAAGTACCTTATGCATGCTTGCATGTATACATGAGCATACATGCTGGTGTCTTGTTTCAATTTCATTCTGCCCTGAAACTTAGTGGGTAGCTGAGCTTTTTTGCTTTTTCCAATCTTGCCTATTGCCATTTTCCACCATGCAGGCGCCCTGCAAAACACTGGCTTTTCCTTGGAAAATTCCATGTGTCCCTCACTGAAATGAATGTGGCTGGGAGGATGTGTGCCTACCTTTGGAATTGTGTTGTGATTCCTTGCAGAGCCATACTTTTCATACCATCCAGGTTCCTCACCTGAAGAACATGGCAGGAATACAGACCTATTTCTTTGGCATGTTGCCATATTTGGTGTGCTGCTTAAAGTGAGCTGCTTTCTGGGGTGCTATGGATATTTTGATGTGGCTACTGCCTTTCTATGTAATCTTCCCTTTCTTATGATCAAATCAATCCTTGAGCAGATTCCCACTTTTACAGATATCTCTCCCCTAAATACCACTTCAATACTTCATGTTCAATTCACATTATATGCTGGGCATGTGTCCAGGGATTCCAAAGCTTTTGAAGGAATTTCATGACTTTGGGAATATCTCCTACTCAAACTCAGGAGGCCTTAGAAGGGAGAAGAAACAACATTATAATATAAGCTTTATCTGAATTGTTGTCATCCTCATTCTGTAATTCAGATTTATTTGATTTTGGGATTTACTTGCTGTGGAAAGAGTTTAGTCCTGAAAAAGTGACTGTAGTTGGTGAGTCTTGATACAACAACAAGAATTTAAGCAGCCTTTGAGCCTTGTCTCTGGGTTTTACTCAGGGTGAATTTCATCACAGTTCAAAGAGCTCATATGGCTCTTTATTAAATAATCATAGCATAAATTGTCATATTCTACCAAACTCATTAAGTTTTTTTTCTCATTTATTTTTATGTTCTTTATTCCACCATGCTGCAATTAGTAAAAATTAATTTAATACACAATTGATTAACAATTAAAACATCTCAAACATTCTGTGCTTCCAATGCATGAAACCTAAGCTTCATGGAGTGCAGGGGGAACTCCAATCAGTGGTCTGTGTCTAGTGGTTTTACAGGCACATAATGGAGCCATCACATGAATTAAACATTTATGACTCAAAATCAATTAATGACTAAGATATAAATTAGTTGACTATTAAGGTTTAGCAAGAACCATGCTAACCTAGACAGACCATGCACTGCCGTGTTATTAATGAATACATATTACAATAACAAATATTTGACATTTATGTCTGTCATAACATATCTCTAATAAAATGAAAAAATGGGATATATTGAGGTATGTCACATTCATTTTCAGAAACTACAACACCATTATGCTGTACATGATATGAGTAATTGATACTTCAGGTAAAACAGTGGGATAGCAAGACTATTTTTCTAAGGGAAAAATCAAAATAGTTCATGAAAAGTTCAGTGGGTCAATCTCTGACATGACAAATAGATTTTTACAGAGTTTATCAAGATTAGAACCCTTGAAAGCAGTGTTCTACCTGCTTTTTTGTCAACAGAGACCCTAACAAAACTATGAATAAAAATGTGAAAAGAAATGTATACACTGTTACAGCTTTCTATGCTTGTTTAAAAGTTATTCTGAGTTTAGAAACTACAAAGTGGTGTACTTCCTTGTTTAAAGAGAGCCCATCCTTGCCAGATTTACTCGGATAATTGAGTGTTCACGGAGAGTCCCCGCAGAGCCTGGGGGAAGCCAGTGCCAAGTCGAGGTGGTGAGACTGGAAACTCCTGTGGTGCAAACCAAATGTCAGGGGAGGATTTTTAACTCGTCCTGTTTCCTAGGCCTGCTGCCTAAATGCCTGGAAACAGTGACAGCAGTTGTCCCTTTCTCTGACTGAGTCTGGACGTATTCAGAGCCATTCAGATGTAGAAGGCAGAGCAAATGATAGGTCACAGGAATCCAAAAGTATTTACATTAATGAAGTAATGAAGTTACATAAATCTAAGGCAGTGGAAAAGCAGAACCTTCATGGTTTTATTTAAATTTTCAGATATAAAGCCTGTTTATTTCCATGCTTTTTTTTAGTCTCAGCACGTCTGAAAACAATGTTTCTGCTTTATTTCTGAAAACCAAACACTGCAATATGCTAATGTACATAAATCCTAAAGTTGTTGTTCTCAGAAGTCACAAATTGTACTGTATACCTTGAAATTTACATTGCTGATTTAAGAAGATTGTTATTTGTCCTTTGAAAAACCAGATACTTTTCAATTGAAATGTCCACGTTCCTCAAAACAGTGAAACTAGCTTTGCCAAAAAACTTTTAAAATAAAAAATTGCTGGTTACTTAAATAATGAGAGTGTTGTGTTTGTTTATTCAGTGTTTACACAGTGAAAAAGTTGGTTTAGATTATTTCAATCTTGCCAAGTAGCGATCGCTTTAGTCATTAAAAAAAACAAAACAAACAAAACCCCAAACCCCTCAGATCTAGATGGCTCAGGTGGGTAGTTCTCTGCTATCTCTTAAAATATAAGTAGAAAGACTTTCTGTCTGTTTTTTAGCCACGTAACTCAGAATTTTGTCCACCAGAGTCAACTGGATTGTTCCCAGCAGAACATTGCAGTGCTTAGCTCCTCTCCTACTGCGAAGATTCTTAAGATTTTTTTTTTCATCTCAGGAGACTTTAATTAGCTTTCATTTCTTTAGCTTTCTCACTTGTATTTTCCAAACAAAGGTGTCTGTAAAACACCTTCTGATGAAAATGTAAGACGGACCATGCCTTATGTCTCTTGATCAAGTATTGACTTCCAGTTTAGCCCGTGTTCTTCAGCAGAGCTTCCTTGGAACATCTGCCGGGGAGATCTTAAAAGTCAGGCCAGAGGTCTGATTCAGAGGATATCATAAGCATTATCATCAGAGGATACTATTAACATTAATATCTTAATACATTAATTACTATTTAAACCTCTTATGTCTTAAGCTTTTATATACAAGCTGTCAGCTTCACCACTCTGGTTGTTACATTTCTGAAATAAAGGATCCTTTAATAAGGTGAACAAATACCTGGGTTGCTCTTACTTCCTTGAGGCATTTGATCTGTTTATATCTTGAATAAACATTCTTTTATTTCACAATTTTCAAACTTAAACTAATAATTGAACTTTTCTTTCATGCGATATACTGTCTTTCCAATTAATGAAATAAGTGAAATGAACCTAAGTGAAAACTTGTGTTCAAAATCAACTGATACTTGTATAATTATCAAGATCACAATGCAGAATCTGGTGTGAAGATTTATGTTGTGGAAATTTATCTTGTGCTCAAGGACCTCCTGCCCTACTGAGCAATTTTGACAAAAAGTGATTGCTCTTAAGTTAGGAAGATACTGAACAAAATGTCATAAGAATGCTGCTTGCACTTTGTGAGGACTTGGAATCACACAAGCACTTTGGGTCTCCAATGGCTCTGGCAGTAATTGTGGGAAGAATAGCAGCTATGCCAGAAAGTAAGAACACAAGAGCAAGAAACATATTGGGACTGAGACAGAACTTGACATTGCACAAGTCGTACTTAAATGAGTGCCAAGAGTGACTACTCAGAGGCCAGTAGCCCAAAGATACTTGGCTTCCCTTTTCGCTTTTAATCTCTCTGTTCCAGACACGTATAAACAATACCTAACTGTAGGAAAGCTGCGAGGCAATTTTTAAATCCAAAGAGTATGTAAAAGGGCAAAGGAAACTCTGATGTTAATAATGACAAGACTTAAGAAGAACTATTTGAACAGCCTCAAGGGACTTGACAGCAAATTGACTAACTACTCTCATGCATGAGTATGCTGTGGAGTGAAAGTAGGAGAAAAGTAAAAATTCAAAAGAGATGCTAAAAATAATGAAGAAAAAAACCTAGACAAGTGTGGTAGGTTGGCTCTGGCTGGACACTGGGTGCCCACCAAGTTGCTCTATCACTCCCCTCCTTAACTGGACAGGGGAAAAAAATAGATTGAAAAGATCATGGTTTAAGATAAGGACAGGGAAAAATCATTCACCAGTTACTGTCACAGGCAAAATAGACTCATCCTAGGGAAATTAATATAATTTATTTCCAATTAAGCAGAGCAGGATAATGAGAAACTAAAACAAATCTAAAAAAACTTCCTACGCACACCTTCCTTCTGGACTCTACTTCATTCCAAACTCTTCTACTTCCTCCTCCTCAGTGGCACAGGGGATGGAATGGGGGTTGTGGTCAGCTCCTCACATGCTGTCCCTCCAACTCCTTCCTCTGCAAGGAACTCCTCACACTCTTCCTCTGCTCCAGCATGGGATCCCTCCCATGGGAGACAGCCCTCCATGAACTTCTCCAGCATGAAGGACAGCCTGCCTCACCATGGTCTTCATCACGGGCTGCAGGCAAATCTCTTCTCCAGCATTTGGAGCACCTCCTCACCCTTCTTCCGCACTGACCTTGGTGTCTGCAGAGTTATTCTCCCACATATTCTCACTACTGTCCCTCCCAGCTGCTGCACAGATTGTTTTCACCCTTTCTTAAATATGATACCATCGTCACCGATGGGCTTGGCTTTGGCCAGCGGTGGGTCCCTCTTGGAGTCAGCTGCAGCTGACTGTGTCAGACATGGAGACAACTTCTGGCAGTTTATCAGAGAAGCTGCACTTGCAGCCTTCACCATCCTGGCTACCAAAACCTTGCCATGTAATCCAAATATAGGAAGGGGAAAAAAAACAATTACAGACACATGAAATTGTAAAACATCAGGAATACTTCAGGTAACATAAACTCTTATGAAATCAGCATTACCCAAAAGGCTTATCATTTCCCTATGGGGCTTACAATGTTATTTTAATTGTTAATTGTAGAGTCGAGCTTCAGTATGAACACCTCAGCTTTCATTTCTGAGGAAAATTTTCTCACTATAGCAAAAAACTGGAAAAAAAAAATTGCAGTGAATCCAGTCTCCTAATTCTAGTGAGGTTCATTTATTGTTCCCAAAGGCTGTGGTGGGCTTGTGTGTGTTGAAAATTTCCAATTTCTGCAAAAAAATTATCATCTTTTTGGGGGAATTCTAGTGGCTGCATTTTAAATATTGGAATACATCATAATTACAAAGTTCTTGAGAGCAAATGATATTTTTAAAAGCGATTTTCTGTTTCTTTAATTCTTGTACATTGGTAATAATTTAAGGACTATACTCAGAAAGGAGTCCGATCTTTACAGATTTTTTGCAAAGAAATGAAAAGGAAATTACAAGAGTCAGTGCTGTCTTAGCAGTTTTCAAATAAGGCATATATTTTTACTTAAAATACATTATTACAGACTTCCAAGAAGTGCCTGGAGAGGCAGATTTCCTCCTTTGGTTTTGTTAATGATCTGTTACATTTCAGTGGGGGATTCTGTGTTTCAGCTTTTTCTTTTTTAACTCAGAATACATTTGGACACCACCTCTGAATGTCCTCAAAAATGAACTCCTTTTCCTTGTGCTTCTAAACACACAAATGCAGGAAATTGTTATAATAAATGTTCTATAAACAGCACTGTTTTGATGGATTAACATTTCTGATTCTTCTAACCCTGCACTGATTTTCAGGCAATAATCTAAGTGAAAAAATAAGGCAACATTCTGGAAGATGCAGCTGCATCAGTAGCATCTAAGGAACCAGTTATTCTTTTAAAAGAATCTGAATAAAAGTAAGTGAATTAAGTGCAAAAAACCCCCCAATGCTTACAAAGATAATGTTCTGTAGTGATTCCCCAGTGCCACTTTTCTGCACAGAAAAGAATGTGAACAAAACAAGGAAGACAACCCTTAATCAAGAATCTGACAGGCCTGACCTTGTCTGTGTCGTTAGGATGAGATTGAGTCCAAGAGAGGATTTCTCAACGTGCATTGCTATTTCTGGTGTCTCATCATCCATCTAGCAGTTACAAATGCTGTCACTTACAGTGCTGCCTAAATCAGTAATTACTACATGCCATATAGGTGCTTTAACATTTGCCTATTAAAAAAGAATAATTCAACAGCAACTGAAGGCTTGATGGGGAAACAAGCCTATAAATCCAGTAGCTGGAGTCAAACACCTTCAGTGTAGTAGTATATTAGTTCTAATAGAAATAAAAATGCTTTCAAGAAGTATTTAATTGTACTTTAATTAAGCAAGAGTATTCATAGATGTGTTACCACAAGGCAGTTCTTAATATTTTTTTATGACAATACAATGGATTGCAGCTTCTTGATAGGTGAGGTTGCATTCATGTGATAGACTGTGATAGACTCATGTATGTTTTCATTGTAAATGCTGCATTTTTGCTAAGGGACAAGGCAATGAACAGGATTTTGAGATATTAATTTTGCCATATCATGACTAGTATCTGACATACCACAGTCATCATCACTTTTTTCAGGCTTCCTATTGTGTTTGTTTAATTAAAATAAGGCTTATCTGGACTGCTCAATGGTATTAAATATCTTACTATGCTCCAAGGTTCCCACATTGCGTAAATCATTTCTCCTCTTATCCAAGTCGTGCCTTCATTTAAACAGAAAAGTTGGGCTGAACTGACAGCTCTGACTGATGACTGCAGATCCCGACCTTCCTTCCCTCCCACTTCAGCACACCTGCTTTCAGTGATTGATTTCCTGATAGCTGCTGTGAAGAAACCACTGGAGTAAGTGAAGCTGAGCAGATGGGAATGAAACCTTAGTAAGATTGTTTTGCTGTTCTGTGTACTTTATTAATGTTTAGAGAAAGCTGAAAGCTCAGTTATGTGACCTATCGTTAAAGAGTCTGCCGTGTGTTCAGGTTTGATTGGTGAAGAGAAGCAGGGTGCTTTTTTACTTCAGCAAGAGCTCTGAGCAATTGCTGAAATTAAATTTTTTATCTGATGTGTTTAAGTTGCAATTTCTGTGCTAAATTATACCAAAAAAAATCCAAGTAATCCCAGAAGCCCTGTTTATATGGGTTAAAACTAATACAATAAATGAAATCACCTTTTGGGAAGTGTGGGTCCTTCTGTGTAGGAAATGATCTTATTTTTTAGCTGGGATAGAAGCTTCAATACAATCGTAAGTCCAACACTTAGTGCAGTGAATAGCTAGTTGGGATTTTTCCAATTCAGTCAGCGTACCAAATTAATACACTTGCACACATCCTCACTTTATTTGCATAAAAAATCAATTGTAAGGCAAAGTCCTGAAATCCTCCCTGGCGCCAGGAATTTATCTGAGAGAGGATATGATAAAAAGTGTTCAAAATCTGTCTGAATTGAAACATAACCTGGAAAAACATAATCACAAATGATTAAATGAAAAATTCCTTATCTGAGGCAGGACATATAAATGTCGTCCTACAGTATTGCATGTCATTGTAAAAAGCTTTTAGCTTATTCTTCTTTACATGGAGTGTTAAAAATGCAGTGCAGAAAAGCTCTGGAACATTTTTTATTATAGCTGTAGCCTTAGAAATAAATCAAAACAGTAGAGGATTAATCCATTGTTTAGAACTCAGTCCAAATTATTCAGGTGAAAATATAAGATAATACTGTTCTACCTTCAAAAGTGAGATAAAATTATTGTAGTAATTTTATCAAGAACTGTAAGCAAATCATAACATTAGAGCTGCAGTTAGAACCACTGAGCAGATCTCTTCTAGCTGGTGCTGTCTGCCAGGTTACACATTATTATTACTCATCACCTGGTGGAGATGAGTAATAATCGAGGAAATTGCATGAGCAGCACTGACAATCCAGGACGTATTTCAACCACAGTTCAGTGCTGCTGGTCACCAGTCCAGACAGGCAGGTAGAAGGGAGAAGAAAACAATGCAGAGGAGAGGCCCAGCTACAAAGCAAGATTCAATGGGAAATGACTGTACTTCAACCCTGTTAGAGTAATAATAGACACACAAGCACAGATCTTTAAAAAACCTTAATTAAACAAAAAATGAAATAATCCTCAACCTTTACATATAAGCCCAGTGGTTTTGCAGTGAAAGAAGATGGCTGCTATGAGCAGAGATATGGGAGGGAAGCACAAAAAACAATAAGAGGGAAGGAAATTCTCAGCAATGTGAAAGTGGAAAAGGCTTGATGAGAGAGTAAAAATAGTCCGTTATCTTCTGTTAGTAACCACACCTTCTTCTGCCAAGGTGAAGTCCTTCACAACTATTCTGAAACCTTGGATTCTTGTCTTCAAAATATTTTGGGTTGGATGTATGATGGTTAAGTCCTGTTTTCCTCTCTGCTATTCCACTGTGTGGTGTTTTGGACATAGAGAATCTGAACCCTGATCACCAGCCCCTAACTCTACATTCCTAATCCCCAAACTCTTGCAAAAAGTGCAAGTACTTTTGCCAAGAGTGCAATACCCGTCACCTGTGCTTAGGTTCATCCCATTCACTAAAAGTGTATCTTCCAGCATAATGAACCCACCCCTACAGTCTATTCTGGAGCCCCAAAACATCAAAATTTCATTTATAATCTGGTCCTATGTCATAATATGAAGAACTGCTTCTCAGACTACTTATGTTTCTTCTTAATTTCTCACCTAAAATTAAAGTAGCTGAAGTTGAGAAAAACTTTGTTTCTATTGTTAAATAGTTTGGATTTTTTTAGAAGGATGACCATGTTTTTGAATATCCAGTCTTCCAGGTCCACGTGGAAGAACTAACACCATAGTTTGAAATCAGTCTTTGTACACAGAAAATGTCTTTATTAGTTTGAAGCTGGGAGGTGATATGAACTCTGTTCTGACACAACTCAAGGAAATAGCTAAGTACCAGGAAAGAATTAATAAATGCCTCACTGTTGACAAGGAAAGTCATGCCTCTGAGTTTTCTTTGAAGAAGCAAGCAGGAGTGCACATGGAAAACCTGCATATCAGTTACTTCAGTTTGAAAAAATTGTTTAAATTTTTAAAATTAGCCATCCACCAAATATTGTTGAAGAAACTAAAGTGGCAAAGCATGAGAAGGAAAATCCTTAAATGAACACAGAACTGTACAAAAGATGGGCAACAGACCTCAAGCAGAAGTCATTAGGGTTTTTTTGTTTGATGTCATTATTTAATTTTTACATCCTTATGAAAATTAATCATTTCATCTAATACCGAGGAATCTGACTGGTTCTGGCCCCTGATATTAAACTGAACAAAATGAGATTTCTGTTCCTCAGTTATGTTCCTCCCCTGGCTATTTTGAGTGGAATGGCATGGTTCTGGGTAACAGAGCAGTAGTTCTAGAGGTAGACAGGAGAAAGCTGATAGCAAGGTGACCTTTAGAAATGCTTTGTTTGTCCCTTTTGCTCACTTGTTCCACCACAGACAACTTATTTCTTCTGCAGGTATCTCTTTTTTTGTTGTTATTTCAATTCATTACACTTTCGGGCAGTCTGAAGAGTAGTTTGACTAGCCAAAATTATGAGATGCAAATATTTGGCAGGATAGGTCTTGTATGCAGTTGTTCTTATTGCTGCTAGCTGTTTGGCACTCTGATGTTGATTTGTTGTGTAGGTGTACTTCTTTTCATGTATGCAGTGAATAAGGAATCTCTACCCCCAGAGGCTGTGACAGATATATTCAAATAGTGTGTTAATTAAAGGAGTCACAAAGAGTTTCTTCATGAACTCAGGTGAATGAAAGTTGAGTATCCTCCTTGTTTGAATATCTATTTGAATTTGAATTACAGAAAAAGCCACATGAACATCTTAATGGTGGAGTAATTATTTTCACTTTTACAGATTGTTTTTTTCAAAGGGACACACAATTGTAATTATTCAAGAATCTTAAAACTCTAAGAGTGTGGCTTTTGTGATGAATTTTACATTTAATTTCCTATTTAGACCTCCTTAGAAAGGGAAGAGAAAGATCCTACAAAAATGAGTGAAGTGTTCAGAAAATATTCTGGCAGCATTCCAATGACCATTAATATTTACAAACAACTCCCACCAATTTATTTTCCAATCCATTGCTCTATTTTCTACTATTACTTTACCCTTTAAGAGTAAAAAGATCTTTATTTTAAAATAGATCCCTCTTTTATGCAACTACTAGTTATCTTTCTGTACTCAAATATTAGTTTTCTCTCTTACTAGTAGCCATCATATTGTCTTTCCTATCAGTCCTCAGCTTTTAGATTTCTTTCTGCAAAGAAATCTGTGTTTCCACCAAGTAATTACTATTTTCTGCTCAAAAGCATGTTTTTCTAATATTTTCCACATCCTCTTTTGTATTGTAGTACCAGTCCCCTTGTCCTCTTTGTCTCCTTGCTGGTATGATATTTTGTAACTTTTTTACACTGACCTCAGCTTGATCACTAAGTTCCCATGGTCATGCTTCCCTTAGTTTTGATTCCAAAAATAAATATTGCAGGATTTCTGACCAAGATAACTGATGGCAATGTCAACCCTTGAAGTGAAGGGTGCAGATGATACAGCAAGGACATTAAAAATGCAATGTGGTGACAGGATTGTCAGAAGCTCTTTCAGACCCTGGTTACGCAAAAATCCTCTGGACTTTTCCCACTGGAATATCTTCTCCCACCTGTCATCCTCTTGCCTTCGAGCTCCCTGTTGCCCAATACTCTGATTCTTAATCTGATCCTAGAAATGTCAAATAAGCATCTGAAGGATCAAAGCGTGAAAGAAGCACTAAAGAAGGGAGTGCCAGTGTGAGGTACATAAGAAGGTACAAAATTGGCTCAGTTTTAGGAGAGGCTTGCCTATGCTGTATAAGATCTGATTAAGTTCCAGATTTTTCACTGATTTCTTAATTGTCACTTTCAAGTTACTTAACTCCATACCTAAGTGTTGCAATGCTTTGAATTAAATATGTCTATTTAGAGAAGCAGGGGTAGCCTGACTAGCAGTGAGTGTAAGCACTGAGTGTCTGTGTGTAGCACTCACAATTGCTTGACTGTTTTAAACCACTCCAACCAACTCTAGCACTCTGGATATAGGAGAATCAGTGCCACTCAGCAGCAGTATTCCTCATTTGGTTATGATACCTTTTTTGTTTTGCAGTATCAACAGAGGCCTAGAATAGAGTGAATGACATTTTTTTGGGATGCTTGTAATGTCTAGATACTGGTTAAAGGTACCCAAAGTATCTCTAGCATAGCTAAATTTTTTGCCTCTTTGCTCTTTGAAGAAAGTCAGGACACTGGAGAAACAATTCAGATCTTTGGAAATTTAGTCCTCTTCTGCTTTCTATATATTCCAGGGGGAAGCTGAACTGACTACCCTCCTAATCTCACTGAATCCACTAAATTTGTGTCCCGTATCCTCTTAGGTGTGATTTTCTGTCTCACACTAGACTGGGGATAGATAGATAAATAAATAAATAAATAAATAAATACATACATACATACATACATACATATATATATATATATATATATATATGTATGTATGTACAGGCAGAGTGACTTGGACTAGAGCAGAGAATGAGTGCTGTGTGTGTAGGTGAGGATGAGATACTGTAACTGCTGGTGGTGTGGCCAGGGCTTTTACTCTGGGTCTTCACCAAGGGGAAAAGCCACTGGGATCTTCTTGCCTATGCGAGAGCCTCATCATAATATTCCTTTTTAGAGTCTTCCATTTCATTTACTTCAATGCTGAAACTGTCTCTTTTCCTTCACAGAGCTGGAACACAAGGTCCTCTTTTATTTATTAGAGCATGCATGACCTAAACAGTTCTTACAACATATAATAATAATAGTTAAAAACAAAAGAAAAGAAAAAGCAGTGTAATGCCACTAATTAAGAATAAGTACTTACTATAATTATTCCTTAAGAAAAAATCTTTAAATGTTCCTAGTTTGCCCAAATGTTGGTTGCACCATGTTTGCACAAAATATTCTTTAATTAGTACAATGCTCCCTAATCCAGAATTGCAGGGTGTGGGCCAAGTATTCCACACTGCCCAGGTTGCATATTCTGGACCTTCACCACCTTCAAAGCATCATCTTGGCAAATGGTGCAGAATCTGCAATCCTGATTCAGTTCTTTGGAGGACAGTGGTGAAAATCCCCACAGTTTTGTTGAGGGATTTTGGTTTTGTTTTAATTTCAGAGATTTTTCTTTTGCATGTTTCATAAACTGCACCAATGCCTACAGCTAAAGACACAAATGGCAACCTGCAACCTGGCACTTCTTAAGGCAGTGATTAAGTCTTGGATGTCTTAAGAACACACTATTCATCTGTGTTACGATTTCCAAAGAGGTGGCATCCCTAAGGTCTCTTGTATGGAATGACTTTTTAATGAAGTTTCATAAATTTTGTTATTCTGCCAGAGTTTTAAAGAGAAAGTTGCCTAAATCAAGGACCACTATTTAACCACTGAGGCTGAAAATCTGCTACCTAAAGCAACAGTGCCACTGGTTCTACTTTGTCTTGACTTTTGACAGTCAAAAGTACTCTTGCATAAAATTGACTGATATTTATAAACAAAACCGTCATATTTTAAGGAGGATCCAAGAACTTCACTGGCTTGACACTGTGTAAATTTTTCTGTTTCATAATTAGTTATCTGCTATTACCCAGATACATAAACTATAATATTTGTAATTCCCCAAAACACTTCAAATCATAACCAATGTAAATAATTTTTCTCTGTTTTAAAATGTATTTTGAGTGTTTGTGGATCATCCCAGAGTTTCTGCTAGATTAAACAGATAAAACAGTTCAATCCTGTGCACTGCTAACATGATTGTTTTCCTGTGCAGTTAACAAATATGAGGCCTAAGCTCCAAAGCTAAAAGATAATTATTCCAATATTGAGAGTACAGCAAGTATACAGCATGGTTTAAGCTGCCTTCAAGTTCTGTTTTCAGGACACATGGACTTTCTCCTAAGTCACAACAATAACCTGTGATTTTCCAAGTTTGCTTGACAATATCACAAAGACTTGAGGCACAGGAGAGAAGCTGTACCAAGCACATTGTGGGGACCCTCGGGAGACATATTTGAGGTTAATCCTTAGAAGCACATATAGGGAAAACTGCTCCAATTAAACAGTCTCTAGCATAAATGAACAAAGAACTATTTGCAAGAGGAAGTATCAGAAAAGACACAAAAATAGCTTGTGCATTATGAGTAAGACTCATGACAGGAAAGCCAAAAGTGAGAAGTCACATGAAAAATCTGCTTGCATACACGCTCAAGGAAATCCTTCACTCAGAGTTGATAATTTAGATGTCCGGGCTTAACCACAGAAAGAATATAAGCTTAAAGCAAGCAAAAATTGCTTTTAGGGATCAAGGTTTCTTTGTGTTGGCTTTCAGTCAGGTAGGCTGACTGAAAGTACCCAAATGGCCACAGTGGTTGTTAATAGTTGTATATCACATTTCTAGAACCAGAGAAGAACAAATCCCCTCTGGCACTTGTGCATGATAGCTAATTAAACCAAAGAAAAGTCTTCTCCCTTCAGGAGTCCATTAAGTGTTAGCAGGACCAGAAATCTTGTTCTACAGCATATTCCTGGCAGAAGAGAAGGTCAAACTTTTCTAAACCCCTAAAATTACATTTGTAGATCACCTTGAAGTCAGTATCTTCTTACAAGGAACTTGTTCTCTGTATTTTGTTACAGATGCACTCAAAACTCACCTGATGGAAAAACCACCCTAAATAGGATTTTTTTTTTGACTTTGCATAATCCTACAGCTTTGTGCGTTACACAGTTCTACAGCTATCTGCCCTCAAAGAGCAATTCTGTAGCCCACAGAGAAAGACTTGTATGTGTCTTTCCACATCTTTAGGTTTCTGAAAAGTTATGGTCAAATGATGAAGTCAGCCCCACTATGTTCATTGAACTCACCCAACTAAATTAATTTCTATTGATATGAGCACCACATAGTTAAGCTCATTTATTCTGATTGAACTCCAAATCTGTAGTCAGCCAGAATTTGTTCCTGGATCTTAGACATGGAATTTATTCTAAAAGCTTGATATTTTTAATCAGAAAAAGAAAAATTATACATCTTCCCTCAGTCACAGTGATGTTCTAAGGATTAATTTCTTAAAAGCTCCTGTAACCTTCTGTGAGATCTTTAGAAAGGGCATGCTTAATTAATTACTATTTTCACCATATATTGTACTGAACGCTCAGTGGAGAATTTGTGCTTTTAAGAACAAATAGTTTCTTTGAAGGGAATAAAATAAGAATGCTGACTTCTAATTATGAAGTCTGAGGGCTGATAGGTTTAAAGAGGTCACAGCACAAAGGATTGATCTGAGCAGCAAGTGGTAATACCCATTACATTATTGTGTGTTACAAGCATTTAGATGGTGATGGCCACACATTTTTTAATTAAGTGGTGAGACAATTTACGTCAGATGGTCAGCTTGGACACCATTCCTGTGTGATGAGGGTGCCCCTTCAGCAGGTGTACAGCTTACTGACTGCTGCAAGTCAGAACTGAAAAATGAGCTGCTGGGAAGGAAAGGGTTTCTGCACAGGGAGGAGAACCTTGAACTGTCTCTTTTGTAACAGAAGATCTCCTAGAAAAGCAGTTCAGCACATACATACAAAAAGACTTGAGCAATCATTTCTTCTTTTGCTGTGTTATTTTAAGCATTCCTCATCAAGCACCAGGTTGTTGATCTCAGCCCTTGATCTGTTTCTTCTTGATCGTTACAACCAAGCCCCTTTTCATTTCTTGATTAGTTTCCAGCTGGATATGTTCCCTAATACAGCAAACCTGAAGCAGTACAAAGAGAAGGATTACATAGAATGGTAAAAGTGTCGGAGTTGCCTAATTATTTTAAATGCATATTTATGCCAAATATCTACATGTGGCATATGGCAGCTAGATGGGCAAGTTAACCCCATCCTAATAGCTAAGTTTGCAACATAATCCAGACACTAGTGCTTCTTTCACACCAAACAGAATCAATAAGGAGTTCCTAGAAATTTCCTGGAAGGAAACCCATTTTCTAAAAATGCATCTTTAATGGCTCCATCACTTGCTATTACTAAAATATAGTTTTTATCACAGCTTATATAAAAGGCAGCATTTTATTGCTGAGCTATGGATCAGATGTAGAAGGAAATTTGAGTCCAAAGTATCTCACATCTCACCCGGGGAACAAAAAAAAAAAAAAAGCCATACCTGTATAGTTGTAGGTGATTGTCTGAAGGATCATTTTCACAAGGCCAAACTCCTGCTCATGGTGCCATGGTTAATCTCCCAGCTCAAATTGCTCTGTCCAAGTATGCTGGAGTTCAGGATTCAAACGACTCAGCAATAATTTGTCAGGTGAAATACAGCTGCATAATGGAGGCAAAGTTTGATTTAGTAAAAATTAGAGTCCCCAAAACTCTTAAAACTCTTATCTAAAAGTAAGAGCATTTATAGAAAAGAAAAAAAAGAAAAAAGAAAAAAGAAAAAATTAAAAAAGAAAAAACCCTAAAATGTAATAAATAAGAATATAAAGCAAAGCAATTCATAAGACTACTAAAAAGAAGACTGAAGGAGAGGATAGGACTGAGTTGCTGATGGTCTGTATTACAGTGTCATTTAAGCCTAATTATTACTGGTAATACTCCCCACCTCCTTAACAACAGTTGCCTGTTTCCAGATGAGAAATATTTTATTCTCATCCATAGCTTTGAAGGAATACACAGGATTATGCAGACGCAGAAGACATGTGGGCGACTAGCACTATATAATCACACACGACTGCACGGCTCGATCATGAAAGGTATGGCTCAATATTTGCTTGCTGGTGACAAGCAGAGGAATTCATAAGTGGATCACACTGCATCTAGTGCATCCTGCTCTTTGTTTTTTCCACACAGGCATTAGGCACGTGAAACTGTCTTAGGTTTAAACAGGGAGAGGTTGCCACTATGAATTTGTAGTACCTTTTCACTGCTGTTGGAGTATTACATTTGTATGTACAAAGTGTGTTCTTGGGTCACATTGCAAAGTGTGTAAGACAGTGGCAAGTTGAAGTCAGATACCAGTCATAGGACAATTTCCTAATACCTGAATTCCTACTCCTTTTCTTTAGTATAAAATCTATCCTTTAGATAAACCAAGTAAATAGACATTCACTTGAGCTGAATGAAGATCTACAAGAGAAACTTCTCGCAGAAGTGTTACCTGAAAAGGGTATGTCCAGAGGTCTCAGATCCAACTTCCTCCTTAAACCAAGATTTTCATCAGTTGCAGCTCTCATTAGCTATGCTTTGAAAATCTCAAAGGGCAGATTCTCCGTAGTCTTCCAATGCTGCATTATCCTGCACCCACTTAACGAAGAAGCTTTTTCTATTGTTCAAAACTGTTCAGCCTCTGACTCTCTTCTTTTCTCATAGATCTGCCACTATGGAGAAGTTTTTGGTTTTCACGTGACAATATCCTCTCAAGCAGTTTTAGACGGCAGTTACATTGACCCTTAATCTCTAAAAACACATTTACCAACAGTTTTTTGTGGTCAAAGCTAATACAATTGCATACTATTAAGATAGTTCATGCAATATCATAGTATAAAACCTAATTGTTAATTCTATAGTTAGGGAATGAGATTTTCCTAGCATAGACTTGTCTGGATTCTCTAACATTTATATTAGAACATTTTCACCAACATAATCTAAAGATTTCTTGGATTGTTTGCTCAAACTAACTTCCCCTCCTGCTAAAAACCTCCTATGGGAACATAAGTATGTGATCAGGATTTCCTCACAAATTTTAATGCCATTTGCACATAATTCAATTCAAACTTTGAAGCTTATGGGGCTCTCACTTTAGGAACATCTAATCCTGTTAGAATTGTGTTAGAAAGGGCATAGATCATACAGACTGACTAAAAACTCTCAGTTTGGTGTTGCCTCAACAGAAGCTCTTGCTAGTGAGCACCCAGCATACCAAGGCTGTCAACTGTTCTACTGCTTGCGCTGCAACAGAGTACAGGGGAGCCATAAAAACCAGTCAGAGCTTTGTGGAAACAGATTTCCTGTTTCTAACTCTCCTCCTTTCTCTTAGGGTTTCGAGAAAGTTCCCGTGCCTTATAGCATGCTCACCACTCTGTGAGTAGTGAATTGTGACTACACGTTGTTTTCAGTCCACGTGAGAGGCACATAGTTGCTGGCTAAATTTGCCTCCATGCATTTTCATAACGTCATCACCATTCATTCCTTTCTGTTTCATGTATCACCTCAGCCCTCTGCTGTGAATTTGTCATATCTTAGAGTGAACCCTCTGCCAGAAAGTGATAATCCCTCACCGCTGGCCTTGCACTGGATTGCTTCAAAACCGGCATCTAGCCAAGGCCGTCATCTCCAAATGCCACTGGACTTTCACTCCTGTGCTAATCCAGCAGCCCACATTTGAAGACACATTTTAATGAAAATCAAATATGTTTTAGTGAAGCTCAAATTATTGTACTGTCCCCTACAACAGTCACATTAAATTCTGCATCTTGCAATGTGTTGGGGGCTGGGTGGTTGGTTAATCACAGTTCAGCCTCACCAGGGTGTCTCAGCTTCAACCAGGACTTCCTAGTCCAGAGCCCAAACTTCTGGTGCCAGAACTGACAGTGAATCTTCAAACACGGTCCCTTTGCTGTGTGACCAGTGTTCCCACACCTTGTCGAGTGGGATGACACTAAACATATTACTACATGAAGAAAACGTAGATATTATGAAATTTTACAGAGGCACAGAGAACATGCTGTTTGTGCCTTTCTTTTATCTCAGGTCAGAAGAAACTAACCCAGCAAGGAGAATCTAAAATAAATATTTTTTAATATTTAACTTAGCTTATCAGGAATACGGGATCTGGTAAGCAATAATGTGCACTTCTAATATTGCCTGTTGTTGTTACATAATCCCTATTATTTAATCATATAAATGGCGAAGATAAATGGAAAAATATAAAGCCATATATAAATATAAAATAGATTTTTATTATATAAAATAAAAATAAACATATGACAGCTATATATAAATGTAAAATATATTTCTATTACATGAAATAAAATAAAAATTAATATTAAAATATAAGCAATATAATAAAAATTGAATTTTAATTAAATGTCAATTCTCATGAGACCATTTATGTGGAAAAAAGATATTTGCATTCTATTATTGAATATTTTATGAGAATCTCATTATGTGTGTATTTGCCATGTAAGGGGTGTGAATTCTATTTTATGTTCATCAAGAACCAAAAAGAAAGATAATTGGTTTATTATTGTTTGTCAATAACTACATGTGGTATAGAATTCTGAGATTTATTTGACAGAATACTATGTGTGCAATATTTTTGGTCAAAACCATGTCTTTATATACACTTACAATACATTTTTCATTATTGAAGTGAATGATTAAATATATATATAGAATTCAAATTTATGTATAGAATTCAAATATCTATATAGTAAACATCTGAAAAATTTACTATGGCAGAAATGAGCAGGAAGTGCTGCCAGAAAAAGTCAGGCTGAGAGCAGGACGCCAAGATGAGCAGCCTGGAGCTGTTCACCTACTGGAGAACTTTCCATTTTTTAGCATCAGCATTTTCCCAGTGTTTTGCTGCAGCAGAAAATTATCAGCTGCTATAACATCTCCTTTAAATTATTAATCCAGTGTACTGTTTTCTTTGCAAAGTGACACAATTAGAGTACTCAAAGGTTTGATTTTAGATATCTCGTTTGCCATAGTGGAACATGGCCAGAAAGATCCCTTTGCATTAGGAGGACAGAGCTGATTATGTTCTGCTACATACGCTGAAATATTCTAAATTAAAGTTTAAGTGAATTATTTAATATCAAATGTGTGAGGCTAAAGAACTCAATTCTTCAATTCCCCAAGCACGTCAAATTTCCCTCTGCCATTAGCAAAGACTGTTCACAGACCCAGAGATATGTCCATTAATTTTTCAATGGCTGTGGTGGGTCACTGCAGTAAGCACTGTTTGCAGGGAACTGTGGGGAATGCAACAGTTTACTGCTGAGTCAGATACTTTGAAATGTGTAATCCAGCAATTGCACAAGTAGCCTTCATTCTAAAATAAGTATTTTTTTTAAAGGAACACTGACTGAAATTTTCAACAAAATGGAACTGTGGTTATTATTTCAAAGAAAACATGATAGGTGGCTTCTGTGGCCTTTAAGGCAGCTGGTTGTCTGTGAAGTGCTGGTAGAAACATGTTTTAGTAAGTCTCTAGCTGTGCCTCTGGGAGTGGCACAGAACTGCCAGTAACCAGCTGCATTTTTTGTAGTGCTGCTGAGAACAGCATGTCAATATTTGTATAAACAGTTTGTCCTTGTTGTTTAACTGAGGGGAAAAAAATTGTGCAGTTTCCAACTGTGTCTAAATTTGAGCCTTCCTGCATCTTGAAGAATAATCACATTTTTGAGTTAAGTAAGCAGGAAGTGGCCTCTAATCACTGAGCAATCAGGGGAAGGACCTGTGCTCTAATAATGTGCCTGGGTTTGCTGAGCCGTAACTGTGGGAAATGAGGGGATACCAGGATAACTGCTCCTCTGAAGCACTATCCGTGAGACCATGTGATAGCAAGAATTAACCACAAAGAACTTAAACCCTCTTATATCTACCTATAGTGTAATACATTTCTCAAATTCACTGTTGCATATAGTTACAGAGAATGAGGGAGAAAACAAATATTCTTGTTCCTTAGCAGTTAAGGCCACAGACGGATATTCCACACTGATACAGAGCAGATCTGGAATAAATTCCCTGGAGTGACTAGAATAATACAATGTAGCAGTAGTTCCAAGGTCTGGATGAGGCTCTCATTTTTTCTATTATAGAAAGGCACTGCTATTTTCTCCTTCTGTATCTTTTCAGACTTAGCTTTCCTGACTTGAATTTTTTGTTTTCATTACAGGTCACAGAAATACTTCTTTTCAATTTTTTTTTTTTTTTTTTTTTTTTTTTTTTTTTTTTTTTTTTTGGTGTAGGACTGGTTGCAAAAGTTACAAATGAAACAGCAAAGCATAAGAACCACAGCAGCCTCTGTCTCAGTCTTGAGAAAGCACCTAAAAACCCCTAACAATAATATATCCCCTTCCTCAGGCTTTGTCTTCCCCTGGAAAAGTTCCATATTCCACCCTTCTAAAGAGAAAAGCAAATCTTTCCATGTCTTTTTGATCCATTTGACTTGGGTCTTTAACAGGGAATGTTGTGCAAATGACAAAAAATCAGTCAGAACCGAGAAGCTGCTGGTTGTGCTGGACAGAGGACTCTGGACAGCAAAACGCTGAGTGGCTGCAAGTCAGAGGGAGTGAGGGGAAGCACAGTTACAAGCATCTTGCCACATTTACAGAGAGAAGCAGCTCCACTAAGCAGCATTCTGTAAACTGGAAGATCAACATCCCACATGGGTAACAGCAAACCAAACCTGGAAAGTCCCTTCACAACTGGAGTTGGGTTTGGGGGTTTGGTGTTTTGAAGTGGGTTTTTGGGGGGTTATTTCATTTTTCACCAAGTCATAACATCTACATTTCTGATATAATGCAGCAGAAGAAAAATTCACAAGGCATAGTAATGAAAATTCATTTGATTTAACTTGGTAACTTAAAGGGGTAAAAAAGTATAACCTTACACTCTCCAATATCTGTTACTCCTAAAAAAGATTTCAAAACTACAGTCCAGTATGAATTAAAAGACTAAATTCAGGAATTGTTACCTGAAAAATGAAAATTAAAATGTTCCTAAACAATTTAATCGAAAGAGGACATTATAACAAGCCTGCCTGTCTATAATTACAATATCATCGAAGTTACAGAATTATTTTGAAGACAAGCACAAATATACATTTTTCATTCAAAAAGCAGATTGATAAGAAATGAAATTCTCACAGAAAGTATTTATGTTTTCCAGGAACTTCTAATTACTTCAATGATTTTCATGGTACAAATCTAGACAAAAAAATCAGAAGTGAGCTGACACTAAGCATTAGCCTGTATTAGTTTATATCCAGGTTGTATACAAGTAGAACATTAAAGTGTAGTAAAAATCCTATACATATATAATTTAAACATAGTTCATATTTTTTGTCATTTTTATGGTGTTTATAGTAACAAAATGCAGCAGTTCCTCAAAACAAAAACTTCAGGACAACTGTGTTTCTCTAAGTAAAAGCCATGTAGCCTCTCTCAAAAATACTTAGAGACCTAACCATGAAATTGTATTGCTAGTGAAGATATAGCCACTGCTCAGGTGAAGCATTAGTATGAAAAATTAAGACAAGTAGCATTTGAAATTATGACTTTCATAAAGCATCTCAGGAAAATAAAAATATAAAAAATTTCACTATGTCAACTAGAAAACACTGATGAGGAGGAACAGCCAGAGATGTTGTTTAGTCCATTAAAGGAAATTACCCCAATACATTCCTCTTTAGAGACCAATCTCCAACAGTTCTGCACAATGGGCAAAAAAATTTTAGAAGCAGCATTCACTGATGAAGAGAATCACCACCAAGGCAAGAAATAATCATCTGTGGGAAGTGGAAATCCTTTACTTTGTTTACAGCCTCCAAGAATCAAGGTCAGTATGTAACATGTATTCAATATTTATAAAGATTTTAAGCCTTCCTGAAAACCTGGATGGATGCCAGCCATGAATGAATGACTATGGACCCCAGCCATGTCCGTGACAGTGGCCATGACAACATTAGACTTACTCAGACTTACTGAAATCCACATAAGTTTTAAAAGAATGGGGTAGAAGTGCATTCTGACTTTGAAAAATATGCAGCAGTGTGTTATTTTAGTGACAGCAATGAACCATCAACACAGGACTTAAATTTGTCTATTCCTACAGGGAAGGGGAAAGATGAGCACCTTTCAGAACCACTGCAAGGGTCCCCAAATAACTCAAAGGAAGGTCACTGTACTGGAATAAAACAGGGGCCTTCTGACCATTCCTGGGTATGAATTGCTGCAGTCAGAGGCATGTGTCTTTGCTCAAAGGCAAACACCAATAAATTTTTTATCTTATCTCTATTAATCCTTACACCCCTTTCTTGTAACATAAACAAATCTCAAACTCAGGTATTGGATCTGAAAGATCAATAAGATAAAAAAAGTAAAAAGGGAATTAAAAAAAAAGATGAATGGAGAAAATGGGGAAAAAAAAATATAAAAAGATAATTTGCACAGCCAAGAAAGAAGAAGGTGTCTTGACATTTTGGGAGCCAGTCGCTGAAAAGAGGTGTAGCAGGAACAAGTTCTAGGCAGGACCTCCACAGTACAAAATGTTCCAAATGGAGTACAATGGCTTGCAGTTTTTATAGAAATACGTGATGAGTTTCCCAAAAGGAAACTCTCAACAGATTGGACTAATACCAGTAAACCTTGACATAAAGAAGGCTATCAGCTCGAACGGAGATTTGTCTTGCCAGAAATATACTGTACTTGAGATAAATCAGTGATAGCTTGAGAGGCTGCCCACAGCCGTTTCTGTCAATGTTGGTCTCAGAAACCAGACTGCCTTGTTCTTCCCTCTAACAGGAGGATTTAGAAATCACACTTGAGGTGTACAGGATATTAACTCACTCCTATTGATGACTGATTTGGCCGTGGGAGATGTAGGCAGCTGCTTAGAAAAGCAGACAGAAAAAAAATCCCCCAAATATCTGTACTTTTCCCCTGCCATAGTTTGTGATACTGGAGCCTTACAAAGGTGTTTTGTCTTTCTGTGGTGAGTGGGCTGGTGGTGGACAGTGCTGGGGAGAGGGGGAAGAGGAGCTCCTCCCAGGACCAGACATCAGACACCTTCCCTTATTTCCCTGTCTCCTGGGAGGGAGCAGAAGCAGCAAGTCCAGCTCAAAACATTTTCCCACCACCTTCCTCTTCCCTCCTTGTAGGGGGAGTTGCTCAGTCCCAGCCAACCTCTACCCACCTCCCAGGTCTATATCTTGGAGTAGCAGAATTCAGTATTTGTACCAAGGCTTGCCCTGTTTTTGTTGTGTGTATTTAAGTGGGGAATTGCTGTGCCAGGTAAGGCTAGAGTCTAGGAAGACATTGTGAGAAAGCCTGAAGGAAAAATGTGACTCCAGAACAAATAAAGATTAATCCTGTGATTCAAGGTTTAATGTCAGAACTTTTCCTATTAAATGCTTTATAGAACATATAAAAGGGAAAATACAGCGCAGCATGAGTTGAGGACAGTATAATCTTATTTTCTCTGAAATCTCCTCTAGAGGATTGCATTAGCCTGTCTAAGGGTAGCTTCAGACTTTTTGTTTAATTTCAGGTTTCCGTTAGAGAACATAGCTCTTCTCTTCTTTGGGAGAATACTTCTAAAACTCATTCTAACAGGAAACTTTGTTTGTAAATATATTTATTATAGGCATGTTTTTGTGTGTCTGCTTCAGTACTTTTCCAAACAAGTGAAAAAACTTTGCTTGGGGATTTCACTAGCCCCTTCCCAGTGTGCATACAGAGTTTGCTTTCCCATCTCTTCTTATCTTTTTATGAACTGTGTGATTTTACTTTAACAGTATATGGTTTTGGGGCTTCAGTTATATATGTTATAAAGTCCAGTAAAATTCTGATTTCAGCTTTAAAAGATACTAACAAACACCTTTTTTCGTTTTGCTTCAAATCTCACCTCTAAGGAAAAAACCCCAAGAGGCATAATGGAGAAATAAAAAGGGTTTGTAGGAGAGAAAGAGAGTGAGAGACTTTACGAATTTGAGGATGAGGGGTGTGGTGGTGGACTGTGGCTTGAGGTGTGGTCATACATTCACTTCATATTATTCAAACATAAACCCTGGAAGTCCTTAGGAGGACCTGCATGGTGTATCCTGCCAAGAATTTAGTCATGTATAATTGTCTTCATCATTGCCCCTAATGGGGAGGGCCCCACACTGAGTACACCTGAACAAACCACTAGGGAGGATGTGGAGAACCCATAACCAGGATGATGATGGAATCCCAAATTCTGCTGCTGCTGCTGCTGTACTGGAGCTCTCCAGTGGAATACATGCTGCAGAGCTGGCTTCTCCTATTTTGACTGCCTAACAAACCACACCAAAATACTGGGCTTGATTGTTACTCTCAGTTCCCATGAAGTGGTGTACAAAAAAAGAAGTTAACACATTTCCCGGTATTCTGCTTTTCAATACCTATTATGAATTTACTCTAATTAACTCCTTGAATTCCTCAACAGCATAACCTGGCAGAGGAGTAATTCTTCTATGATTGAAGATAGGGGATTCTAGACTGCTAGTCTAGAATTACCTCATGTAATTTGACTTACATTTTTAGAATTTTCTCTATCTGGACACAGATAAACATCAAAACCACAGGATCAGACTGAGCTCAATTCTGTGTTAATGACATATTTTTGCTGGTTACTTGAATGTTCAAATCATTTGAATGCCTATCAGTAATGGTGCAGCAGAAGTGGGATGGGACTGCTGTGGTTTGAGTAACTGAAAAAAACAGGAGGTGGTCAGGACTGTCTGTCATCCATTCACGGGTACTGTAATCTAAAACTCTTATCTTTCCTTGTGCTCCTTCTTCTTAAGAGAAACCCACATAAGTGGGGCTGCTGGGGGACCCACAGCCTGCAGAGAGTGGTCTGGCTCATTCTCTATCTTATTTCCTTTTTACACTGCTCTTCAGCTTCATGTTATCTGGATGCTCATAAGCACCAGGTCCCCCATTTCAGATCCAGTATCAGTACAGGGCTTCAGGAAGCCCTTTGTCCAGCCCTGCTTTATCCTTGGATCCCTCCACCCCTGGTGTAATGCCGTGAAATTAAGGGACAGAAGCTGAGGAAAATACATAGAAAAGGAAGCAATGCATAGAAAATTAGAGCAAAGTGGTAAGTGCATTTCTACTGCATCTAAGCGCTTGTGAAGAAACAAATCAGCAAAAGGTTCTGGTTCATGGGAGCAGCATGCGAGGCTGTGTGGAAAAGATGTACAGCAATGTACTTTATAAGCACTGCCAGTGGAATTACTAGAAGCTTTTTTTGGAAGCAAGGCATGCATTTATGCTTACGAATTTCTCGCTGATCAGTTGGTTGCCATCAGTGTAAGGAACCAGGTCCTACGTTCCATGAGTTATTAGGGACCCTGACACACATCACTAACCATGCTTGGTGTTACCATGGCACTTAAATGCACCAAGTAGGTATCAGGCCTTTCTCTGTGTAGAGCTGAGCAGAAATGCAGCATAAGCCAGTCCATAACTGGAAAATCTAGTGCTGAACTATGAATATAATTTCTGACTGGATAACACAAGACCTAAGATTTCCCTGAAATCTTGTTTGAACAGCTCCACTATTGCAAAACTCTCTCTGCAGGCTCTTTGTAATTATCAATTAGTGAAACAATAAGAGATGGAGGGGAAGGAAGATCAGGAACAATAAAATGAACACATCTCCCTAAATATGAGGAGGTTTCAGCCCAAGACCTGTGTTTTCTATCACCACGTAAGAAATGTTCTAGCTTTTATTAAATGCTCAACAAAAGAAGGAAACAGGTAGTAGTTAAGGTAGCTTAAAGTAGTTAAACAATTTCCTTACCTTAATAGCGTTTTCAAATCTTGAACACATCCTTAGAGAAACAAAACATCCTAGGATTTTCTGAAGTAAAGATCCATTCATATCTCCTAAGGCAGTAAGGCTCACACAAATTTATATGCTTCTATTGTGAAAAACACAGAGGATAAGTTTCAGATCACCTACTTTGGTGCCAATGAGAAACCTGAAGAACAATTAATAATCTTGGAATTAATTAAGGGAATCCTAATATTCACTGTCCAGCATGATGTAGCCTTGAATGCGGTCAGGTTCAGAGTGATATTTTATGCCATAAGGTCCTTCAAATAATCTTGACCAGAGCAGCTACGGATAATTCCACCTAAGTCTCATCCTCAATCACACTTAAAAAAATCAGTTTAACACTCCAAAAAGAAGGGAGAGCATCCTTGTTCCGGTTTTACCAGTTGGCAAGTGCTAGATATAAAGAAAAAATATGTACATTCTTGAGTGCCTACTCACTACAGAGAACTGAACTACTACCCTACAGAGCCATCTTACTTTATGATCTCCTTAGCATTTTCTGTTGTTGATAGAAAAGTCTTAGCTAAATTTCACACTTAACACCTCTTTGGAGAGTTCAGGAACTCCCCTGGAGGTGACAGGCTCCTACCACTGATGGCACCAGGAGCCTTGCTGCCCAGCTTGAGCACCCTGGCTCACCTCACAGGTCCAGGTCAGCCCCACTATACACTAGGATGGCTAATCCAGATGGTCAGAGTCATTCTGAATGGCCATTTTGAATCTGGACAAAATCAGCAAGTGCATTCTGAGGTAGCTAGGAACGCCTCAGTAATTTCATGCACACTTTTTTTGGTGGTTTTTGGGGTTTTTGGGGGATTTTTTGTTTGTTTTCATGTTATTGTTGTTCTTGTTGTGTTGTTTTGTTGTTGTTGGGTTTTGTTGTTTTGTTGTTGTTGGGTTTTGCTGTTGTTGTTGGGTTTTTTTATACTGTTTTTATCACTCTGGACTCCCCTTTGAGTCTTGGAATCCTGTCAAAAGCAATGAATGACCACATACTTGGAGGCTCTAGAAAAAAAATCCTAAGCCTAAAAAAGTTTCTCAAATCTTTGTAACTTTCTTAAAAGTAAGTAAAGAGATATGTTCTAATCTGACGTACATTAAGTCATACGGTACAATATTTCAGTGTATCATTCAGGAAGGAAAGAGAAACAATCATGAGAATCTTTGTAGATAGCCAAAAAGACTGTTTGAGGAAGAAGAAGTCACTAAGCAAGCTAAATTCTGTAAAAGTACACTAGGATTCATGGGAATGAGAAGAGACATTAAATGTAATAGTACAAAGGACTTCAGAACCTTGAAGTCCTTTTGAAGCTTCAAAAGCTTCAGAAGTTGTATTCTGTCTCTCTGCATTAAATATGCTGGATTTAGTTTGCCACAACAGTGTCTGATAGGGGACTATTATGGTTATGATTTCCATAGCCTTCATATATAACACCTTACAGTGTTAAACTACCACTACAGTTAGAAAGTTTTCACAAGATCTAATAGAAACCTTCTGTGTCTTAAATTACGACTTTTTTTCTTCTGACCTGAGCATTTGATTTCTAATCTCTTGAAAATGCATGTTTGGTATTTTTAGGCTATTATGAACATTTTCACACTTCATTTCCTCATTAGTTTATTTTCCAAAATTAAAAAAAATATGATTTTTTTCTTTTTACTGTTAGCATTATTTGCATAAGCTCATTTTTTTGTAATGCCTGATGCAACTTTTCTTTCGTTTGTTACTTAAACATCATAACCCCCTTTTCAAATTCTTTATCAATTAATAATGGAAAAACACATCTAAGCAGTCACAACTATTACAAATAAAAAAAAATTATGGTCATACTTTCAGGTTGCATGTATTATATTAGATAAATACTTTTTAAAAATTCTGTGTATTTTTTGCAAAAATTAGATCACAGCAGAGGTCAGTTGTCCATTGCATTCACCTGGTGTTTTTTTATAACATGGTAATGTGAATGTATGCAATATTTTTTGTCCAGAATGTGCCCTCATTTTCAATCAGAAAATGTGTAACAAGGAGAAAGAAGACTTTTGCCTCTATTATGAGCTTCTGCACTTGGCTCTACGAGGCTTCTCTAAGAATATGATGAAACTGAGCACCTCCTCTTGTATTATGAAACTCCTTTTGAATTTCAGCCATGTAATGTTATTTCTGGGAAGAACTCTCCTTGACGATGTTCACCTAGATATTATCAGTTACAATTCCTTCCAGGTATGCCTGTTATGACAGATCTGTAACTCTAAGACAGGCATGTATATCCACTTTCTTTTTTGCCCTTAGTATATATGGAGAAATGAGGCTTTCAACATTGTCCTCCAAGAGCTTTGTCTCTTTTTTATCCATATGATTTCCATGTGCACCCACACAGACTGAAAGCAACTCGGCCTGTAGTAAAACAGAGGCTTTTCTATTGTGGATCATAATTCAGTGTAGTCAGACACATAGCAACCAATTTTGTTTGCCTGTGAAATTCATTTATATTTATTTTTCTGCTAGAGAAAACAGTTCTGTATTATTTCCACTGGTCTGAGTTCTTGGCTGGGGGTTTGGTTTTATTTTTTTCTTTTTCATTCTGAGAGGTGTGAGTTCTGAGCAAATGTTTTATCATTTAGCATTCAAGATAATGAAGCAGGCAGAATTTATTCCAGAGATGGGCTTCATTCCTAGTTACCACTTAGATATAACATCTGACATAAAACTATCCTTGTAAAAGTGACGTCTAGATGAATGGTTAAACTATACAATTAATCTAGTAAAGGGAAATTAAATGTGTTATCTTGCATGAAGAATAGAGAAAAAACCCAACCACCCTACACACAAAGGATCTCTTGTCAACGCAAAGATGAATGTGGTTGTCAACACAGGGAAATTCCCCATCTCCCATTGCCCTTGATCACCATTTCAATTTGTGTTCATAGACCAACCACTGGACTGTTTTACAAAATATGTGATTTCTTCAATAAAATTATTACATCTTTTCATTTCTATTACAGTGTGTTGGAAATTATCACTGGCTTTGGCTATTGTACAACCTTCTGTCAATTTTCCTAATTTTTTTTTGAGTACTCATGAAGTTCATGTGGACATTTTGCCCAGCAGGTCTTGGAGTTTATCAGGATGTTTCCGGCGTGGCTGCCACCAACCACAGCAGGCAGCCTCCAATAACCTCTGCAGGCAACTACCAGACATGCTCATGCACTGAAGTCTGGAAAAGCTCCTAACTTCAAGATTTTTACACAGTGTTTTCCTAAAACAAGAAGCTGACCTTTGTCTCTTGGAGTCCTCCTGGACATTGCTGACACTGTCAGTTGTCCAACCACTTAGAGAAAATCAGTTCATCCGTAGCTTCTGCACCAGCTACTTGCATGGGAGCAGGACACTATTGATATTCTCCCTGAAGAACTACTGATTTTAGACCAGTGAAAAAACCAGGAAGGTTCTGAGGCAAAGGATTTTCTTCTGATGAGAAACATGCTCAGAAGAACTTTTGTGATAATATAAGTCAGACACAAAGATTTTAGCATTCTCACTGAAGGTTTTTGGCAGCAAAAGATGAGGCCACTGTAGTGCATACTTCAAGTGTGAGAGAAAACTGAACTCTTGAAGTGTCTATCATTATTTATTGCTTTTAAAAATGATTGAAGGTGTCTTGTCCAAATGTATGCTTGTACATGTAGGCATCTGCAGACAGTTGCAACTCATCAAAAAATACATTTCAAGATTGTAACAGCAGTGATGGAATAAAGTTTTATTAACAATTAATTATTATAATTAATTATCAATAAAAATTATACAACATGAAAGTGAGCAATTAATAAAGCAAAAATTACATATACACAAAAACTGCAAAAACTCTCACTTTTATCAGTAAATTACACAATTGGCACAGAAATAGGTATGTTAGTCCCTGGTCTGCTGGGTAAGCACAGAACAGAATGGTTTGGATAAAGGGGTGGGGTGAAAGGGAAGAGAGAAAAGAAGAGATGATTTAAATAGGGAGAGAGGGAGAGGGAGAGAGAGAGAGAATTTTCATTCTATTATTGAATAACTTATGGCAATCTCAAATATGTGTGTATTTGCCATGTAAGGGGTGTGAATTCTATTTTATGGTCATCAAGAACCAAAAAGATAATTGATTTATTATTGTTTGTCACTAAGTACACATGTGGTGGAGAATTCTGAGATTTTTTTGACAGGATACTACATGTGAAATATTTTTGGTCAAAATCATGTATTTAGAAATACTTAAAATACATTTTTTATTTTTGAAGTGAATGAGTAAACATAAATAGAATTCAAATTTATATACATCTTTCCTGGGTTGAGGTGATTTACAGTTTATCTGACATGCACATATAAACCTCCCAAAATGCACCTTGGGGCCATTTTCTCTTGTTCTGACACTTTTTACATTGGAGAAGAGGCTGACCTCCACCTGGCTAGAAACTCCTTTCAGGGAGTTATAGAGAGTGATAAAGTCCCTCCTGAGCCTCCTTTCTTCCAGAACAACCACCCCCAGCTCCCTCAGCTGCTCATCAGTAGACTTGTGCCCCAGACCCCTCCCCAGCTCTGTTGCCCTTCTCTAGCAAGACAATTTTAGAATTTACCCTTACTGTGTAGGATCATATTTCCCATGAAATACGGTGGTGGATAGAGGGAGGATGCTGAGCAGGTGGCTGATCAGAGCCTTGAGCAAAAAATGCTGGTTGTGGATACATACCACAGGCGGCCAATTATTTCAACAGAATACCAGGGAGATCATCATTGTCTGCTCCCTTCTGAATGCAGGACTTTCCAGGTGATAACCTTGAGAATTCTCCACAAAGCAAAGAATATAAACTGGTGGAAAAAATAGGAAAATAGGCTACTCTGCTTTTCTCTTGATAGTACTCAGGGTTTCAGCAGGAGTGGAAAGGAGCTGCCAGAAGCCCACAAAGCATTGAAGGACCACTTTGCTCAGTATGTTTGGTGTTCCTGTGGCACACAGGTGTTGTCTTCCATGCACATGGATCAGGATAGATTGTACTGTAAAATAAGTAGGATGCTGCAGCCATCTGAACAGAAGAGCCTTCTTGAATGCATGTCAGCTCCGAAACGTGACTCACACCTATGGGAATGATTATCACAGTCCAGCTCAAGTCTATTAATAAACTGTCACAGTTTTCAAACCAGACAGGTTGTAAGCAATCTGCCTTTAGTTGTGCCAATTTTGTCTGGCAAGCCAAGCACATGAATTGTTCAGAGAATGTCATAAACACACCAAATTCTTTATTGGGACTGTCCTAAGACATACAAGCACAGAGAATCCAGTTCCAGGAAAATTGACAGGCATTCTTGAGTTTACTAATACAGCTGCTGCCTATAAATTCAATGTGTAACTGAGGGTAAGGGGCAAATACTGAGTAAGAAGACGTGTTTCTTTCTGTCACATGCGACAAGATAATCCATGAGAGCAGATCATGTTGAAAAGCAACATGCATTGCTGAACCATGTCTGTAAGGAGCAGTTTAACTGCAAAGTGGAAAACTGATCAGAGTATGGGATTGAATATATACATGTGAGAATTTTGATCACAAACATAGGAGTCCAGTCCTGCAGCGTCTGTGCTTCAGAAAGATTTAAAAACTGAGCAGGTACAAATGAAATATAAGACCCAGGCAGAGCACCACATTGAAGCACGAGGCATGGCTGCTTAGCCAGCAGGACTGTGACAGGTATGTGAGCTGGAATCACACAGGGCAGTGCCTGGCACCCAGCCAGGAACTCAGCCCAGAGCTGACTTTTCATCAGGGTGACTCTGGAGCAGCAGAGGGCACGCAGATAAATAGCCTGACAGAGTTGTGTGAAATATCAGTAACACTCATGTGTTACTTGCCAGCTGCACAGCACGTTAAAGTAAGAGACAGGCACTGCAGTGGCTTCTGGAGAAAATGTCACCCTTCATCCCGTGAAAGTGCTACCACAACAGATTTAGTAATAAATACAAAAACACAACATCAATTGCCAGAATAACATTTGGGACGTTGGATGCTACAACACAGTGTAACTCAAGTTATCCTACAGTGTCTTAAACACCTGCAGCCTTACCTTGCAGAATCTCTAATGAGAAAACTACTCAAACAAGCAAATATGAAAGCAGCCACTGTCCAAAGAATTGGCAGATTTTGCTCTGCACTTCAGTTAGAGGAAGACTCAGATAAAACTAATTTTGAGACATGAAAAATGCTGGAAAAAGAAGAAATTGAGGAGACATTTACACAAAACATCTGTAGCTGCCAAGAAAACAAGGTCTCAAAAGACTAGAAAGTAAGCCCACTTAAATTTGTAACTTTGAGGATAAAACAAGAGGGATATTTAATTCTGGAGAAGATTGTCTGATTTTGTGAAGCAAAAAGCATCATCCCTGAAGGCACAGATTAATATGCTGTGTGAAAGTACTGTATTGTTCCCCATCTCAAAATGTCATTCTATAATTACCCAATTACATTTCTTTTTACCCTTTATTGAAGATGGAGACCTACTCCTGTCTGTGATTTCTTAAGGAACTTACAAAATGTCTGGCTAGGCTTGTAGCCTCTTCCATTTCCTTTGCACCTAAGTCCTGACCTCATTTCTTATGAGACCTGAGGTTTCAGAGGTTTACATTTTCCCCATCAACTTACTGAATATGGGTGGAGTTCTTAATATATGGACTTAGGATCTCCCTTCTCAAATACCCAGGGAGCCTGATATGTGCTCAATCCATTCAGGAGAGTAGTAAAAACAAAACATTTTGTTTTTGTTTTTCCTTCCCTGTCTAAGAACGGAACATTTTGGGGTGGAGGCCAGCCTAGCTCAGGAAGAAATGCTCAGCTTTTTAAATTTCTCTAAGGGGAGTGGGAGCTGAGAAGAATGAGATAATTTCCCTTTTCCCTTGAATTCTTCCCAGGACAATGCACATTTTTCTAGGGGAAGTGTCAGCTAGAGTTGTATTAATTAGAACGCTGGTTTATAAGCAGAATGGAAGAATTCTAAAAACATCATTAATCCTTAAGATTCCCAAAGAGTTAAAATGCCCAGTATTACCTCCATGTGCTGCATGGATTGGGATGATGTCATGCCACCATCTCACAGTATTGCAGGATACCATTAAGAAAGAAAGCACTATAGGTATTTAGTTGACATTTGAAAGTTAGGGAGATCTGACTACAGAGGGAAACAATGCATAGGACCAAATCAGAACCTAAAATGGTTACAAACCACAAAGATAACAAGAGACAACTTTGCTTCTCTGAAGAAATAACTTTTGTTTCAGAAGTTACACTGAACAAGAGAGAAGAGTTTTCCCAGAATTATTTCAATATTATAGATTACTGGGAAATCTCTCTCTTCTGCCTTAACACATTTGGCTGCCATGCTCTATCCTTTTAAATATTTAGGTTTAACATAGGATTACAATGAAATTTATCTTTAAAAAATGTAATACCATCCTCTAAAAACCTATCAAAATAAGGATCTTATTTAGTTATTATGTCCTGGAGTGTGAATGAAAGAGAAAATATCACGCAGCAGATGTCTGCCAGCTTCCATAAGTATGTAGTATAAGAATCCATGCAGAATAAAACAGATCTCTTCAGAGGAAGTGCATTAGCTCAGCAGCAGAACAAGCTCTTCTGCAGTCATTTCTATAGGTATTGTTGCACTATGGCAACAGCTCTTATGGAAATTTTGTGGACACACTCCACACAGAACAGTTCAATTCAGCTGACATCCTGGAAATCACTCCAAGCTCTGAAACTACACACTTACATCCTTGTCAGCATTCAGAAATCAGATTTTACCCAGCTACTACATAGCTGTGTCAATACAGAGCTGCATGAATTCTGATGAGGGGACTGCAATCACAGTTTTTTTTTAACTGGAAAAAGTCTGCCAAATAAAAAAGAAGGAATGCTAATCTGCTGGGAAAAATGCCTTTAATTTTTCCATAATTTGCGTTGCATGTTTGTTTGACACTAAAAGCAAAGGTTAAAATGTTTGTTATTTAAAGGGTTCTACAAGTCAAATCAGAATTGTGTTTGCTTTTACTCTTCATTAACTTCAGGCTATCAAAGCACAGTGGGCCTTGATGAGTCTTAATATATGGCTCTGCTGGGAATTGGAATTGTTCAGAGTGGGATGTTGATAAAATATTTCCTCATTGTTTTAAGGTCTTTTCTTTTTTTAACTTACCATGTTGACTGTTCACCTTAATCCTTACATTAGAGATAGCAGGCATCACCCATTTTCCCACTAAGATTCCCTTTCCCTTTTTTTCTTTTTTCTTCCCCTGCAAAAAATACCAGGTGCACCTCTTACAGGAGTCAGCAGGAGAGAGCCTCAGACAATCCAGAGGGAAATACATGAGTTCAAAAACCTCAAACCATTTTATAATGCACTAACTCCTGACTGTTCTTTTCCATTTTCTTGTGTGAATCAGCAATAAGCCACGAGAAAAATTAAACTTACCATAGCAGACAGATCATTTGTTAAACTTCGTAGAAATGTCACTTCCTGGAATATTTGCTCTTCATATATGGGAAGTCAGGGGAAACTGCCGTGCTCAGCGCAGCTCTGTCAAACACATCCCAGGCATGCTGGTAAGCACAGACTGGAATAAGAGTATTGGTTCAAGAGACACTGAAGGATTTGGGCTTTTATAGCTTTGCACTGGATGTTGCCTTTTTTTCCACTGGTCAGCCAGATATATACATCAAGTTTGAGAGTTTTGGCATGACCAGTTCTTCATCTGAGCACAGTAGCTCGGCCACGCATCTACTGTCAAAAATTGGCAGAGGTTCACTGATAGCACAGACGGTGTTTCAGCTGAGGTACTGGCAAACATGTCAGAAATAAGTGGGTCTTACCTGGCCCAATGCTCAACCAGTGAGCCCCCACCCAGTGCTCAATAACCCTTTCTCACACAGTGTCACATATTCCATTGAATCAGCATGAGCTGCAAATACAGAACCAAGGATGATGAGTGTACTGAAGCCAGTACAGCTCACCTATGTCATAGCAGGACTGAGATTTTTCTCAAAAAGGGAAAAGAATTCCTGCTTATATCAATACTTGAGGAAAAAATGATAGGATTGAAAATGCAGGAACTCTTTATTGTTTTAAAATATTTTCTTTTGACATCTGTAAGGTTGTTTCTATCCTTCCTTTTCACCTCTGTAAGCAGTAAAAATGAATGATTACATAATTCCTTCTACCTTTCTTACAGAACTAAATGTGTTAGCAAATATAACAGTATCATCACTGTATTATTATAGAGTTAAGGACCAAGTTTTCCTTTTTTCTTCTGCTATTTGGTAATGTTTCCTAGAGAGAAGATGACAAATTAGGGGGTGGGGGGATGATATGACACAAAAATCTTAGATTTCACTTAGATTTTCACATTTATATCCTGTGCAGAAAAGGGAAACAGAAAGCTTAGAAAGAGGCAGAGCAAATAAAAAGAAAACAATCTAAGATTTATGTTCTTGTAAATATTTTGAGGGAAAAAAGAAGCAAAAGTAAGGCCTTAGTATCTCAGAGACAAGCTTTATAAATTAAAGCCAAGGCAAAACTAGTTGAAATTTCTTTAACAAAACAACAGAGCTATTTTTATTGGAAGGGACCTCCCGAGGCCTCTAGTTCAACCCTCAGCTCAAAGTAGAAATAAGTTCAAAGTCAAAGTTTCTCAGGGCTTTTCGATGCTAAATTATGAAGCTTCTTCTGGGTCCACCTTCCATCCTTGTGCAAAGGTCCCAGGAGGGTTAGCATCCCTGTGGCACTTGGGCTGCAGCAGTCGGGCAGTGCGAGTGCCCCTGCCCTGGGCAGGGCTGGTGACAATCCAGGCTGGGCAGGTCACAAAGCTCAGCACAGCCCCGTGTGCAGACACTGCCTCAGCTCCACAAACATTTCGGCCCCGTGACTGGGGCCCAGTGCCAGAGATAAGGCTCTTAACAGGTCTCAAAAGCTAGAATATCTGTCATTGAGCAGGTATCTCTGCACATCAGTAACTACTGAAGTCTGGATGGGTTTGTAAATATTTCAGTGCCTCTTTTTCCCACTGAAATGTTGCCAGTGTTTAATTGGGAGGCGCATTTCAAGAAATTCAGTAGCCAGATGAAAGAGCTGAACAGTTTCCTCTGATTGTAAAAGGCATTGTACTGAAGATTTTTCAAGCTTCCTTTATTTAGAAGCATACTGAAGGATTTGTATTGAGAGTTCCTAAATTTAGAGAAATCTATTCTTTCTAAAGCTTCCTCCTTTTTCATCCATATCATTCTGCTAAATTTTATCAGGAAAAGGCAAAACATTCATTTTAGTGAAAACGTGGAAAATATTACCAGAGTCCAGTCTGAACACATTGTAAATGCAAAGACCTAGAGAGAAAGTAGGAGATAACACTTAAAAGGTGTGAATTTCATAAGGTGTTCCTCTTTCTTTTACTGAGACAGGTTCGGCACTTTCAGACAAAAACTAAGTTATCTGAGAGCTCCACTACCAGGACAATCAATATGATTGGCCAAAAAAATCCCAGACCAGTACACCTTTAATATAAAATAAAAATTTACAACTGGAATCCAAAATGCCCCATCCATGAATTCTGAAGAGATTACTTGAAACAGCCTTTCAGACAGTCTGAGAGCTTGTACAGCTGCAGAATGCTTTAGTGAACATTCTGTATTATCAGCACCACCTACAGTGAATCACCAGAAACAACTCTAGCCACAAAACTAATATAAAACAAATTTAAAAAGCATGACAGCATTTCAAAGGAGCATTTTCCAGACTTACCTTCAAACACTTCCATACCAAATAAAGGTGATTGAAACATTAGAAGAGAAGCAAAGTGAGACCATATTTTTATTATTGCACCTAGAAGAGATCAAGAAAAGATACCAAAAAGCATTTTAGAATAAATCGAACCCTGTAAGGCATTGTCTATTAGTTCTGGCTTAATCATCAGCAGAAATTTTCTCAATCAAAGCATTGTTAGTGATGATGAGGAGAAAGAGGAAGAGGAGGAGGATGTCTAAAGCAAAACAGAAACCTGTTTACTCTCTAGAGAAATAGAAACATTGTTGTCGGGTTTTTTCAGTAAACTATTAAGAGTTTGAAGGTAGAACTGAATAAATCAAATGGATAATATGTTATAGACACTGCATGTTTATGAAATAATTGGTTTTATCTTTATTTATGCATATTCTCTTTACAGTCTGCTTGATCTAGACACCAACTTATTTAAAGCCGATTCCTGTACATAGTCAGAATAACAGAGAATGTTAGGAAAATTATATTATGGGATGCACACTGGTTTTCCATTGTTTTCCATCTAGGAAAAATTATGTAAATGAGGATACATTTACACCCATCCAGTAAACTGAGTAGTTTACTCTTGTGCAAAATGAATAGAGTTATACTAGTAAATGTGTGGAACAACTCAGTAGGGAAGTGGGCCTTTAATTTGGAGATGATGTTCATCTCCATGAATTGTGATTACATGAGTTAATATTTAGTTCTGTTAGTTTTCAAAAATTCTTACTTTTCAACCCCCCCCCAAATCCATAGGAACACTGTACTTGCCTACATTTCTGATAAACACACACCTGGCACTGATATCACACTTCCAAAGCTGCTATTTTCATTTTTTAAACAAATCAGTTCTTCCTATGGCTGTGTAAAGATGTTATGATGGTCTATTTTAAACAATAAACAAAGTAGGAATATAAGCTTAACAAAACAGAGAACTCTCTTGCATTGTAAATGTATATGCAAAAATTCAGCCACTAACAAGCACTGATTGTTTATTTCTGGCATCTCAGTGCAAGGAGACTGAAAACTGGGTAGCTTCGTGTGCTGCTGACTGAGAAGAATGTATTGACAAACCACAATTTTGTGTCTTTACTGCAGCTTGTGGTCTAAAAATTAAGCCTGAGAAGACACTTGTTGCTGAATGGGATGAGCACAGCAAAGGACCTGTCTTTTTTCAGAAGACAGCTCTCTCCAGCTCTAATGGCTCAGCATCCATGAGTGCACTGGCCATATTTATTCTGCTCACTCTCATCTTCCCCACCCAGTACCAGTTGCCTTCCTGCCTGAGGTCCACACACTTCTGTTCTGGGGAAGTTTCTTTTCACTAGGATGGGATGAGTTTGCCTCTGGCCCTCTTCCTCGTTTATCTTCTGACCTAAAAATACTTCTAACATAAATCAAAATAACCTGCATGCTTATTTTGCCATTAAACATTATTTTCATGCTGAACCTTCTATATTTATATACTGTGAACTTAGAGCATTGTTAACTAGTATTAGTGAGTAATTGTAGTATCATAATATAATTTCATGGTTCTGCTTTTTATATAACAAAAATACTTTATAAAGTGAATAAGTTTAAGTCTAGAATGAATTATAGTCTTTCACACTGGTGAGATTTATTTTATTTAAAGCCTTAATCGAACGAGAAGGGACAAAAAAAAAAGTATTTTTTATCTTTTAGTTCTGACAGTAGTTCTACACTTTTTCACTGCCACACTATTACAGCAGATATATTTTCTCAATATACTGCTGACAGTACATGCCAAATAATATTTCCATCATATTACATAAAATATTTCTATAATCCTATTGCACTGTGAATAAACTAAAATGAAACTATTACATCAGTGGGGAGAATCTGACCTGTGTCCTTTCTTACATAAGAAAAGGTGTGGTGCTTTCAGCCAAAACTGATAACTGCTAATAAAATAATTTTAAAAATGGGAATGTCTCTGACATTAATCAAGGAATGTCTGTGCAAAATTATTACAAATGTTACAAATTGCAGTAAGATGTCCTTTACCATTCCAAGAAAATAAATGTACTTGCCATAATATGAAAAGGCAGCAAATATTCTGCATGCTAGTTAATAAAACAAAAATAATAAATCAGAATAATGAAACAAAAATGTCTTGACTATGTAAATTCAGATTCTGTCATTTGAAAATAAAGGACACATTTATTTAGAGCTATGAGCATGGAGAAAGATGAAAACCAAAAATGTAAATTTTAATTTTTTTTTTTTTTTTTGGCTTCAGGGCATCACACTGCTTCACAAGCTGACAATTTTACTCTATATTATTCACAATTCTATTGTTTCTAGACATTTTGCATATTTTTTTGGAGTGTGTGAAACAAAACCTCCCTGAACAAGAAGAGAGATCAATCCATACCTTAGTTTGTCTTGAATGGATAACTTTAATTCTATGACATCATAACACTACCTTTTTGTGTGCCTATGTAAATCCTTGACTATAGCATCTCCAGGTCATGTGACAGGTGGAAAAGGACCATTTGGCTTGAAGGCTGACCAGAGAGGTCGAATGGGATTTTTAAATTTTCTTTAAGCACAGATGGTTGTCCTTTTGAATTAAAGCAACCAGTCTGATAAGAAGTAAATCAGCTGCATAAAGAGAATTTTTAGCATCTCAAGATGGGCAGTGGAGCCAGTTCGGAGAGCAAGGAGTCAGCCAGGAGATCCAGAGAACTGGAGAAGAAACTCCAAGAAGATGCAGAGAGGGAAGCCAGGACAGTCAAACTGCTACTCTTGGGTAAATAGAATAAAAATTGCTCATAATGCTTTTCCATTAAGGGGTTGTTTAGCTCTGGAATTACTTTTCAGTACAGTGAATTTCTCAGCTCTCACTATTTTATTTGAAGAAAATTCTGTAATACGTGTTTAAAATGTTCACTGGTTGTGGCCGCTTATGAAGTCCCAAGGAACAGGCTGGAAATGGCCATGCCACTGGATGTATTCAATTTCAAATGTTATAAATCCTTGACCTTGAAAATGTTTGAGAAATGAGAACCTGCTGCTAGAATAAATGTTATGATACAAACTTACACAGAACATAGCACACTTTTTTCATGGATCTATATGCAGGAAGATTAAGTAAGGTGAGTGGTTACATAAAATATGCACAGGTGTCACAAAGTATTGATATTGTTTATCTTGCAAAGTGTTTCACTCCATTTTTTAAAGAAGCAGAAAGTGATTTAGAATGGCTTTTTTTCATGTATAATGGAGAGTGGACTGAGAAGTATTGAGATTAATACAGATAAATATTCTCACATACTACTACTTCTAATCCACATTATGATTAATTTATTAGCAGCCAGAAGCTGTAGTGGCAAAAAGAAAGATATTATTTTTCTTGATACAGCTTTATCCTTGTCTTTTTTTTCCCATGGCACTGTGCAGCTTACAAGAAATATCCAAGAGCACACTAACACCACCACTGTCTTAATATTTTTCTTCTAACAACCTCTTACAAAAGTTAACAATGGTTTGTCACAATGAATAGAAAAACAGTCTTTGATCATTGAAATGTTTCTCTTTTTGCCTTCCTTGTAGCTGCAGTTCTTGCAATTGCTTTTAAAGTGACATTTATTCAGACATAACTAGATCCCTTAGGTAAAGTAAATCAACTCTGTTGTTCTGTATCTTATGAAAAAAGTCTATTTATACCTGTTAAAAACTGAACAATTGTTATTCAAAAATAAACAAGAGAAGAACATGCAGGTTTCTCAAATAATAACGTGAAAGCAGAAGTTTGATACTCTTTATGTGCCATCAGTATTTGGATTGTGGCTTACAAAGCTTTCCAGTCTGGTCAAGAATTCAAAGATTTTCTGTGCCATATTAATATAAAATATTGCCCCTAATGAGGAAATTAATGAGGAAATTAAATTGGTCAAAAAAACCGAGAACAATATTTTAATTTAAATTGTCATAAATTTAAAATAATTTTTATTTTTTGTTATGAAAAGGAATTGTGACATTGAGTTCGAACCAGGATCCATCTAATTCAGCATCCTGTCTTTGACCTTATCTAACCTTATCCATGAGGAAGAAGTAAGAAATCCTTTAAGAGGAATGTATAGGATAAAGAAGAATTTTTCCAGATAAAGAGGAATTTATAAGTTAAGCAGTTTTATCTTCAAGCTTTTATACCCTTACAGTATTACTGAAGGTTGTTTTACACCAGGATATCAAGTAAATTACTCCCCCCCACTGAACATATGTATGTATTTAGTATTAAGGTCTTTAGTTTTAAATGTTTCCTAATGTATATAATCAGTCTTCTTCTGACACTATTAATAGCAGCCTTGAGCCACTTTTAGTAAAATACTTTGCAATTCAATGCAAACTATATGAAAAAGACTTCTGTTATGTTCATTTCAAACCTGAATATATTTCAGTTTCATTAGCTACCCAAGCACTCTTCATGCAAAAAATGATCATTTGGATCTGAAATACTTCTTTATAGATTTTTACAATATCATCCTTTACTCACATCACACATGATAAAAATTCAAAATTTTCAGTGGGTAATGTTTTGGAAGGCTTTTTTTCTCCTGAACAACAGATTGGAAAGTCTGTGTAAAAAAACATATTGAAGAGACAAAAAAAATATAATATACTTAGTAACTTGAATTTTAGTGTTCTTAAAAGAAATGAGAGATGAATAAACTGTGAATCTGGAGCCTATTGCACCACCAGAGTGAAAGTGTCTCTTGAACACCTGTAACCAAAGATGCAGGAGCAATGTGCATAAGGGGCTCCATATCACCCCTTCCATGGGAGCTGTGTGAAATGGATAGATAGAAAGGATTAAATCTACTTTGTTCAGATTTGTTATCTTTCCATTCTTCCGAGGTGATATCAAAAATGATATAAATTTTAGACTTCATAAATCGAGGGCAGCTCTATTCAAGCCAGCCTAGTCCTAGCTCTCTGTTCAGTCAGACTTCATGGTGCCTTTATACTGCAAACTGGATGTCATAATTTCGTTTTGCAATAGGCAGATTGGTAGAAAATACTCAGAAAAAAAATGAGATGTATATCATAACTTTTTCAGTGTAATCACTTTTTTCCTTACACTTAAAATGTAAAAAAACAGTGCATTCTGACTATTTTCTAAGAGAATTATTTAAAATCTAGTGTGATATCTCTACAGCCCCTGGTAGATCCCTTTACAAAAAATAGAAATTGTATTCAGAAAAAAAGGCACCATGTTTGTTTATATGAAGTTCAATGACCCGGGCAAACACTATCTGGGTTGAGCAGATTTACAGTTTATATGATTTGCACATATAAACTGGGGGAGGAGGGAAGTTATGTCACTTTCTGACATTTGTCACAAGTTGTCCAAGAGCCAAGAGGGTTAAGTCCTCTATGTGAGGTCCAACATGTCCACAAATCTGGTCTCTATATATTTATACTCTAAAAAGATCAGGTTGTTTTATGAGTCTGGAACAAACTCCAAGAACTCCAAGGTGAAAGTTTTATTTCCTTTGTATCAGGACTATATCTGGCCTGCCACATCACATGTAGTTTATATGCTTTGCAGGATGCCAGCTTTCAATTTATAGGTGTGCAAAGTATAGTGCACACTCCAAATATGGCCAAAATAGCTGATGCTCACAGTGATGCTTCACAGAAATAAGAACTTGGATTCAGTTTAAATAATCATTAAAATTCTAACTTATTTATTATCAGAGTATTACTCCATGTCTGATTGTCTACAGTTTTCAGTGTCAGGACAAAAGCCACCCTTAACAGAACTGGTCATCCTCATCTCACTTTACACCCTTTGGGGGCACAACTCACACAGTTTAATTTAAACATCTGCTTCAGGGGAACAGAAGTTGAAGCTGTTTGGTTTAGGCTTAGTAGCAAATATTTTTTTCCACTGACTATAAGAGGTCTCTGGTAAGTAGTCTGAATGTAGAAATTTATAGTATAGGTATTTAAAACCAGTTAAATTAATCAGTTACTTTAGTAGTAAAGTTTAACTTCCTGTTATTAAAACCTGACCTGGAAACATAGGCTTTGAGCACAAAGACAGCCCAATAATCCTATTGAAGGGAATATATCAATTTTCTTTTTTGGAGGGTGGGACGGCATTTAAGGACTTTATTCTCTCAAGAGGGTTAGGTTTTAGGTTTTTTTCCTCGACTTTTTTTCTCTCATAGAGTGAGATTTTTGAGTCTGGTAAGAGGATCAGGAAGATATGATTTCCATTCTAGCTAACAATAGCCAGAGTTCTGAATGGCACAGACAAGGCTCAGACAGGGGTGTGAAACATTTTCTGATTTTCATTTTAATATTTTCTTTTCCTGCTTTTTGCTGATTTATGTCATTGTCAGTGGGTTTTCTAACAGGTGTCAAACAAAGAATTCATTAGGGGTTTTTATTTCCTTACATTTAATTCTGGAAAGTTTCCTCAACTAAACCTTTCCTCCCACACAGATAATAACTGTAAAGAGGTAATAAGTCTTTATCTGAGACACAAAAGCACCTTACTATATAAGACCCTTCCTCAATGTCTCAGCAGGTGCTAATCTTGAAAGCTTGTACTGTCCACAACTATTCAACCCAATTCTGCTTAGAAAAACAATAATGTCAAGTTACAGCTGAGGGCCTGGGTTCTGTTTCCCCTTGCATTTGAGATTCCCACAGGGTTTCAAGGCACTTCCATTTTCTTCTCGATTTCTGCTCCCTATATTCCTTAGTGTCCTGTGGGAAAGAGGTTGAGCAGTCCCAGAGCAGCAGGGAGATTTCTGTCCAGCTGCTGGGGGACAGCTCCCTTGCAGCCTTGCAAGTTCTTCCTGAGCCTGCTTTTCAGGCCCAGGGTGCCCAGAACTATGGTAGGCTGGGGACACGGTGGGATGCAGTTCTGGAATACCCAAAGCAAGAAGAGATGCAGGTTACAGCCAGCCAGAGTTCAGCACCTCACTGAAGGTGGATGTGGCATGTCCTGTGGCATGGTGGATGTGATCTCTGGGAAGAAGTGTCAGTCTTACTGGTGGGGGGGACACCTTTCAGCTCCCAGGAACAGTGTCAGAGTTTCAGGCATTGCCTGAAATTTTTGTGCCAGTATTTTCTGTGCAGTTATCCATGTCAAGGAAATAGAGACAGAAATGAGAAGTAAATTTAAGCTAGATCTTAAATATGTGAAATATAAAATGTGTCTATGACATACTATCACTAGTACCTATCAGGTTGAGCTAAAAATCTTCACAGCTGACAGAGTTTTTCAAAACTCTAATTAAGTTCTTTCTGAGCTTCAGGACAAGACTGTCCTAAGTTCTTGTCTTTGATTCAAAAAATCTGGGCTTGAAGAAGATGCCTTCAGCTCCCAGTGTAATCACACGAGGGCTTTTGTGATGCACTTTTGCCACTATTTCTGCAAGTAGAAATCTACTGCAGCAGGTGGAAATACAGCCCTGTCCCTGATCTCCTGCACCAGGGACTGGCTGAAGGAGGAGGCTGCATGGTAAGGGAAGTAACAAAGAAAGTAGGTGTAAAGCAAATTGTCCCTGACCTGCTTCCTGGGGTGAAAATGCTGCTACAGCTAAGATGATACTCCATGGTGAAGCCAAAGCCTGAAAGTCATCTGTTGTTTAGATGAAAGCATTATTGGATCATAAATTAAAGATGAGCAGATGTAGAAAAATGCATCCGAAATATATAAATTGTGCATCTCACTCTATTTTAACACTGTCTTTCAGATCTGGAAGAGAAGATAATTTCTGTATTGTGTTTCCTGACATCTTTCCATGAGGTGAATGTAGGAGTTCTCAGTACAGCCTCCTCTCTTCCCCACAAAAATATAGCAAACACTACCTTGCTGACAGGGCTTTAGCAAATTCTTCAGAAGGTCACTGAAAGGATAATAAATGATCTACAACAAATTTGCATTTTTTCCAAGCTGTGGCAGATGGCAGCATCAGCCCATTTTGCATGGGCTTGTTTTTCTCTCTCACTTTCTACCATTCACATCATGGGTTTCAGAAAATGCTTTGAGTATGGTTTGCTGTCTTTTGTGATTCAAGTAAATTAATCCCTTTCATTTGAATATTGTTACCTTTACAAAAAGTGTTTGGAAAGTCTGTAATCAGTTTGTTCCATTCACCAAGAAGCCCTTGATTAAAAAAACCTAGGCCTCAGATTTTGTTTTTGTCATAAGTATTTGACACCAAACTGAGAGGGAAAAGGTAATCTACGAAGAGAAAAGCAGTGATGAATCTTTTTGTACTTCAGCAGAGTTTTTGATGCTGTCTCTCTCAAGATCCTTCTGGATAAAATGTCCAGCTCACACCTGGATAACCAAGTTACACGATGGGTGAGCAACTGGCTCATGGGTCAGGCACAAAGGTTATAGAGAATGGGGGAACATCAGGCTGGTGACCTGTCACTGGTGGGGTTCCACAGGGCTCTATCCTCACCCTGGTTCTCTTCAGCATCTTCTTAAATTACTTGAAGGAATACTAAGGAAGTTTGCCAACAAAACTAAATTGGGAGGAGCTGTCACTGCAGAGAGGCCCTGCAGAGACCTCAACAAATTAGAGAGATGGGCAATCACCAGCCATATGAAGTTCAACAAGGCAGAGAGCTGGATTCTGCACCTGGGACAGGGCAACCCTGGCTGTATCAACAGACTGGGAAATGAGAGGCTGGAGAGCAGCTGTGGAAAAGGACCTGGGGATCCTGGTCAATGGCAAGTTGAACACGAGTCAGCAGTGCCCTGGCACCCAGGAGGGCCAACCCTGTCCTGGGGAGCAGCAGGCACAGCATTGACAGCTGGACAAGGGAGCACAAATTTTTGTAATGAATAGTTCGTTCAGCTTCCTAAAAATATGACAAATATTTGTCACCTTGAGTACTGTGTGCAGTTTTGGGCAGCACAATAAAAAAAATCATTAAGTTATTAGAGAGCATCCAAAGGAGGGCCAGGCTGATGGTGAAGGGTCAGGAGAGGAATCATTATGAGAAGCAGTTGAGATCTGTTCAGCTGGAGGACACTAAGGGGAGACCTCACTGCAGTCTTCACAGCCCTCATGAGGGGAAACAGAGGGTCAGGTACTGATCTCTTCACTCTTGTGACCAGTGGCAGGAATCAAAGAAAGAGCATGAAGTTGTGTCGGGGAGGTTTAGGCTGGATATCAGGAAAAGGTTCTGTCCCCAGAGGGTGGTTAGGCACTGGACCAGGCTCCCCAGGGAAGTGGTCACAGCCCCAAGGCTGCAGAGTTCAGGACACATTTGGACAACGCTCTCAGGCACATGGTGTGATTCTTGGGGTGTCTTGTGCAGGACCAGCATATTCTCAGATTCTATGAATCCTGTCCCATGGATTCACAAAGTTAAATCCTCTCTTTAGGTGCTTTTAAAGTCCCATCTCTTTTTTGGCAGCTTTTGCCAACCCCCATCATTCTCACTGACCAAAGATGATAGTCACCTGTGTTGATTTGCAAAGGAGACACTTTGGATTGTGATTACTCACTTTCCATGAGATAAGAGGGCAGATTAATTGTACATAACCTGGCCAAACCTATGCCCTGTTCTTCAGCTGGCTGTGTAAGCAAATGTCTGCATCTCCTCAGCAACTGTGGGGTTTTCCTGCAGAATCATTCCCAACTGTTGCACTACCCTGCAGGTTTCCCACTTCCAGCCACACTACTTCATGGCAGAAGACCACAGAGCAGAGGAATGACAAAAAAAAAAAAAAGTGTCAAGACTTTTGCTCATGTCCTGCCTTTGCATCATGAGCTAGACCACATGCAAGTCTTTACATTCTGGTTTTCCAGTCACTCATGGAAGCTGGCTAAAGGGAATAGAGCTGATTCATTTGGCTTACAAAAGGTCATAATAGACATTAAATGAGGAGCTACAAATCAGATAATAAATGGGACACTGTCAGAGGCTGTACTTTGTTTGTGTTTTCCTGCCCATCTACCAGAGAAGAAATCAAAATATTATCCATATTTTATTTACTTGCTAATTAAAAATTCTGTAATTTTCTCTTAATTTACTAAATATTCACTTCTTTTCAAGCGTCTCTTTCTTTTTCAGTATTAATACTTTTACCAAGTTCATTTTAAATCCAAATGGACATTAGGGAGGGTTTATACTTAGTACAATGAGAAACTAAGACATCTGTACTTCTCTTCATAGACAGAAAATTCTGTGTTCCAGAGAGTTATTTTTAATACTTGCTTCTTATTCATCTATCAATCATATCTTCTCAACATTCCTCTTGTGCAGGTGCTGGAGAGTCGGGAAAGAGCACTATTGTAAAGCAAATGAAGTAAGTATCTGAATATGCATATCCGCTGTTGAATTTGGTATTTGTACTGTATGCTGTCTAGCTAATGTCTTATTACAATGTTTATGCTTATTTGAATAAAATGCAAAGAAACATCATTCAAATCAAGTTCCCATTCAGCCACAAAATAAAAAACACAAAGTGACTGAGACACACAGGTGGATTGGTAGTCAAATCTGACTGACCAAATCGTGCACTGGGCCCACGCATGGAGACCAGGGAATCTGCTTCCTTGGCTTTGGAGGGAGTTCCTGTAGTGGGAATATGACTGTGTGAGAAAACCAGTGATGGCAGATCCACCTGGAAGACCCTATCTCCAGCAGATGCCTATGAAGGATGTCTGCAAAAGATCATCAGACCAGCCAAGCCAGCACACTTATGCTGGATACCCTGGCAGTGTCTGATGATCTGTGGCTTGGGAACCCTCCTGAACCAGAGACAGCACCACTCAGTTTCTGTATTAGCCCTCAGTTTATTCATGTCTATCCCTGAATCTTTTGTTGAACCAATGTAAATTAACAACATCCACAGCATTCTAACAACATCCACAGCAAGTAGTTTCACAGTTTAATTACACCTGATGTGAATCATCTCTCTTTGTTCAATTTCATTTTGGTGTCTATTAATTTCATTTGATTTTACTGTATAATATTCACACTGTAAAAGAACAGAAAGAGTTTTCTTCCTGGGGGTGGGGTTACTTTGGTGGGGGTTTTTGTTGTTTCATTTGTTGTTTCCCCAAACTGGCCTCTATAGATCATTCTTGGTCTCTAGAGCTCCTGCCAAGGTTAAAATGTCTCCTACATGCCAGGGGAGAATATATTTAGCCACCAGCCTGCACAGTGAGCAGCTCCTACCTACGATTCCATGGGTAGGGACAGATGTAAGAACTGATTTTAGCAAGAAAATTATCAACACAAAAAGTTGTCATACAATAATCACTCTGGGAAAAAAACCCCAGGCTGTACGAGCTCAAATGCAGAAATCCCTGTTTGAATTTGGACTGACTATCTGGTTACAGAGATATTGCGAGTTCATCATAAATCTACAGCAAGAATACTTGTAGTTGTTTGTTCAAAGTGCACAAGGTGCCTCACCAATTGAAGTCAGGAGCTCCACTTACCCAGGCTTCAAAGGAAGGTCAAGTCTCTCTATGTGTGTGTGCTGATTTAAAATTTACCTTGAGAATATATTCATATATAGTAAAACAGGTTCCAACTAAGTTCATTTGTTTTCTTCTTTTTAAGGGTAGCCAAAATGCTAATTATGAATCTGGTTTAAATTAATAATCCACCTAAATTCAAGGGACCATACTTACACCAGTAGCAAAAGTCCTCCTTTGCTGCGCAACCTGATAAAATACTGCTGTTATGTATAGTCTTGTTTTCATAGATAGGTCCAGATCCTAAACCTGTCCAAATACAGAAAAAAATTACACAGGGATTGCAGCTGTTTAGATTTGACCCTACTTTTTAAGCACCAATCTCTTCCTATGTAAAAATAAAGCAACCTGTTTATGAAATCAGTGATACTATTCTGAACTTAGGTTCCCCTACCTATTTGTTATCTTCATCAATGCATTTTAAAGAGTTGAGTAAAAAATGTTGTAAGAACAAATTTCTACTATTTAAACAGCTCATTTTGTAATAAAGCAGATTCAGAACCATCTATCAAATACTTCGCTAACCTTTTTTTTCCAGTTAAACAGTAGGTAAATTTATTTCTGGTTTGAGTTCCATTCAGGAGACCTCCCTATTCAGCAAACCATTGAGGTGTATTGTGCTCAAAGCTGCCCCAAGCAGGAGCAAATTAAAGATGTTCCTCTGAACTGAGCACTTTAAAAAAACTGATAAGCTTTAACTGCATGGAGGAGGGGGGGAACAACTCAAAGCTGAGAGTTATATTTAAAGACCTGTGCATTTATGAGCTGTCAAATTGATCACAAATACAAATTATTTTACAGGAAAACTGTTCAAAAAATTGTGTTTGTTCATATAAAATGTCATCTTTCTGTCACAACCAAGGACTTCTTTTTAACAGATTTTTTTTCAGTTAAAACCCCCAATATTAGTTGTTAATTTTTTTTTTTTTCAGTGAAGCATAACATTTTCTAAAGAACACTGATGATGGCTTACAAAAGAAGTAATTTTGCTGAAAATACAGTTTCCACCAAAATCATAGTAATTTTACTCCTAATAACATAACTTTCTAATTAATAAAACTCTTTTTTTCCAGTCTTAATCAAAGTTATATCCATCCACTAAGCTTTACAAAATATCTTCTGATACGCAAAATATAGATATGCTGCAAGGCCCTAAAAAAATGAGGATGGTTATGAGAGTTTCTAAAAATGAAAAAAAACCCCAATCCCTGGAACTCTGTACTTCTGACTACATAATTTCCAAAGTGTGAGCTATCTTTTTTAAAACCAATTTGGGTATCTCTGTGCTGTGTTCTTAGTTTGCAGTATGAAGATTTTACAAATATTTTGGCGAATGAAAAGTAGAAAGCAAAGTATTTGGTAACTCATCATGCCTGTTGAGACTGAATCAAAGCCACCTGTCTGAGAAACCCTCCTTTTGTGAATCAAAGCCCCAGAAGACTGCATCCATAAAATGGGGAGGTCTCTGCTCCACGAGCTCCTGTTTTTTCTTTCTCCCAAGTTCAATAGAATTCCTTTGAATCTTGCAGAATTCATTTGAATTAATGATGAAAACAGCATTCAAACAAAACAAAGCTTCAAAAGAGAGTTCATAGATTTGCTTGATCTAGAACTGATTGAGAAAACATTTTAGAGAGCCTTTTTTTCCTACAATTCCTACAGGCACAGGAATGCAACTTTTGAGTTTTTGTGACATCCATAAGTCAGAGAGATGTTAAGACATCAGTTGTCATCTGGGTTTTGTGTATGTGTATATATGTGAGTGAATTATTTTCTGACAGGGCAGAGTTGGCCGCTTGGGTAGCTCTGTCCAGAGTGAATCTCAGGCAAGATGGGGTAAAACACCAAACCCCAAAGCCCAGAAATTCTGTATTTAATAACCTGGCTCTCATCTCTGACCAGCTGAGGTGAGGAAGAATAGAGCCCTGGTTCCAGCAGCAGCCAAAGAGAGCACACCAGGCCAAAGTGGATGAAGATTTCATCCTTTTTCACAACTCACGGAAAAAGATATAATCTGCACATTAGTTTGGAGAACTTTAACCACATGCCATTCTCCAGTCAAGAAGGATTATGAAATTCTAATCCCTCTGTCTGAATTAGATTACTGAAATTGATTACTAAGGCTCTTTACCCTCTGGAGTAAAATGTATGTCTCCAAAGCCTGGAGATAATAAGAGTAAGACCTTGCTATAACTAGAAACTGTAGCTGATGTACAAAAAAAAATATTAAAGATTTTTTTCTTGTTTTCTTGATAAGTGCCTCTCAGTGTTGAAACATTTTTTGCAATAGTTTTTCTATCTAATCTAGGTAAGATTCTGGATAAAAATGAGAATGACTGAACAAGCAATGTGACAGCCCATGGCTAAAATTGTAGTTTCCAATAATAAAAGATTTGGGATCTAAGTACAGAAATGCATCTTGCCCTATATCTACAAGGATGGGCCTGGATCCTGTTCCAGAATCATACCTTCTCTTTAGTTAACCCAAAAGGGGGAAAAACAGCATCTGTTCATTCAGACTGGGTGCAGAAACTTAACCTCACATAGACAGAAGCTGCTGTTTCCCTGTTCTAGCAGAATAGGGAGATCAACCACTGATAATTTCTTTTACAAGGGCCAAACGTATTCAGCTCTTTCTCACACTCACCACAAAATCACATGATACAACTTTTCATTACTGTCTTTTTTTTTCTTTTTTTTTTCAGATGTATTCCATAAACCTTTCTTTTTTTTTCTTTTTTTTTTTTTTCATCAGGATCATCCATAAAGATGGTTTCACCTACCAGGAACGCCTGGAGTTCAGACCTATCGTTTACAGTAATGCAGTGCAGTCTATCCTTGCTATTGTGAAAGCAATGACTAAGTTAGGAATCAGTTATGAAAACCCTGCTAGAATTGTGAGTATGACACCCTTTATCTCAAAATAGGCATTTGAACAAATTTTTTTGTAACATAATTGTAGAGACTATTAGAACAAAGAGGATCCAGTAGTTTCTATATGACAGTGCAAACTGAGTACCATTTGAGTCATATGTGACAAGATGTCCTTACTTATTTTTATTTTCTCAAAACTGATGCCTGAGGTCTAACCTTTGCATAAACTCCCATCTTATTTGTTACAAAAGAAATATTCAACTGGCCAAAGACATAAAAAAAAAAAGGAGAAAAAGAAAAAAACAGAACATTTTCTTAGCTGCTTAGTCACTTATTTATTGCCATTGGGAAATGTAAAAATTATTTTCCTTTTATGACCAATGCTTGGGGTTCAGCCATGTAAGGAAAGGTCATGAAGACATGTTGGGAGCATTTCAGTCTGGCATTGCTCCTGGAGCAGAAGCCTCCCTGTTGTGTGGATGCAGTACAGGCACAGTGGCACCTCAGGGAAGCAGAGTCCAACATTCCTGACACAGTTAACAATCCTCTGCACAGGCACATGGAGGCAAAGCCACAGGAAGAAGACCTGTTGTCTTCTATCCATCATGCTGTATTTTCAAGGACAGAAATAAAGGAAAAACTTTTCTTCTCCATGCAAATGACTGAGTCTGTTAGCCTGTAATTCAGATCTTGCTGAGAATTTCTCAAATGCCTGTCAGAATATCAGCTGATTCCAGTTTTGGCAAATTCTGCCTAATCCCTAGAGGTTTATCTTGGAGGGAATAACATCTGCTTATCTGAAAGAGCTTTACTTGTTCCAGAAGTCTACATTTCATTATAGTGACATGTGGTACTTTGACCTAAAAAATGATAAACAAAATCTTCAGAGGTTACAAAAGCTCATACAGGCTTTTGACAAAATAGAAATTAAATATTTTCCATGAATGCAAGTCATTCAAACAAATGTAACCAGGTCTGAAAGCAGCTCACAGAAAATAGGCCAATGCCAACGTGCTGTACTGCATAAGGAGCCATCAGCCATCCCGCATGGCCCAAGACGTGGCTACAGCTGGACCTTGCAGCACTGGCCACAGGTCCTGCCTGGCTCAGCCCATGATAGCCACTGTGTGGGGCAGACTCTGACACCTGTAATTGAGATATGTTCTCCCTGTGCCCCAGTATTTCAGACTCTTTTCTCAGCCCTGCCAATTTTTCTGAGATATCTGTACAGGCTCACTCTGTGCCAGTTTCATAGACACTCTTTTCCAGGGACTTCACAGCCTGGAGAACTTGTTAAATAGGCCAGTCCATTTCTCAGCATTATATATAACCAAATGCAGAAAATACAGCTTTAGTGAGTTTGTCATTTATAGCACAGTCAGCTCACTCTTGCTGTCATTGCAGAATGGGCCTCTAGGAACACAGTTGAATACAGCTGTAAAGAATATTTGCAGTGCCTGTCTTCTTTTCCCCAAGAAACACAGGAGAGCAACCTGGATGTGATTTTAAGAGAAAATAGAAATTTTGATCACATTTATTTGAATTGCCACTAAACACTGCTCTTTCCTCCAAAAACCTCCAAAAACTTAGCTTACATTTCCCATAAAATCATTAGCTATTGATAAGCTTGGGTTATTCTGGTATAAGATTTGATTTCAGCTGGACTTTGTTCTTGCTGTAAGTTCTGGTCCAGATTTAGCTGCTTAAAATCATCTAGTTCAAGGACTGGGATTATCTTGGTCCCAAAAGCAATGTGCTTATCCATGGTGCAGGTCTGCCTGCAAATACATTTTACTGGTACTGAAAGGGCCTTAGCACTTAATTTAAAGAACATCTGTTCTAGGGAGGGAGGTAATTTTTTCTTTCTAAAGCATCATTCCAATCTATTTTTAGTATGAAAATTATCTGAAGTCTTTGTAAATGCCAGAGAGAAACAAAACATTGTACAAATCAGGTTTGTGACAAGCTCAATCTGCTGCTATCTTCCTTTATTATGTAAGCACCAAAATCCACAATTGCCACCTTTCACATAATAATGACTGAACATTTACCCTCTACACCTAGAGACTCTGAGCTCAAGGCTTCTCACTGTAGGCCATTCCACCAGCCTAGTAGGTGCAGAGCTGCAATCATTCCGTGATATGTCATATCTTGAAGCAGAGAACATTCCAGCTCTTATCTTGCAGCTGAACAAATGTGCACCCTGGATTCAAATGTGGGGCACGCAGGAGAGAGCATGACTCGCTTCTGCTGATCCCAGCACTGCAGGAGGCCATGGGGGTGTAACTGGAGCTGGTGCTGTTTCATGTAGAAGGGAAACTATCCTGCTGTCCTCCTCCCTCATTCCACTGAAGGCAATTCTCTAGTGGTTATTTCCCTTTTTTTTTTCTTTCTCCATGCCTACTCAATTTCCTTTTTTCTTCTTCCATGCCTACTCAATTTCTGTTTCAGAAAAAATGCAGTGTTTCATTTTTGATCTGTCTCTGACTTTTTTAAAGTTTCCATAAACTGCAATTCCTCTTGAGACATAAAGATATAGCACATTCCTAAAATGAATTTGTTAAAAATTTTTGTGAGGCTGTTTCCTGGTTTTGAATAAATCATACTCCCTGCCAAAACAGTATCTGTCAGAATCCATTTATACTTTTGCAGCTATTGACTGCAAGTCACCTGAGTTGTCTACTTCTACAACTAGGAAGGAATTATATTTTGTAATTATCCCTTGTTGTGGTAGTGTATCAAATGGCTATTTTAATCATGCACTTTATTTACAGTAAATTCCTAAGCTGTTAACTACTGAAAAGAAATATATTTAATGAAATAGATTATTTAAAATCTTTTTTTATTTGACCACAAAAGGAAGAAATTACAGAATAATATATTTTAAATGTTTGGGATTTTATTCTGTTACATGTTTCTTCTTCCCCACATATGGGAAATGCATTCACTAGTAATATTCACTTTGTCAAATTTCTCACTTTGGCCGAAAGTTAGAAATTTTTTCTTACAAATACATCCAAAAGTACATTTAGATTTAGATTTCTGCGTTGATATAGTTATAATAAGTTTTAACTTTAAATGTCCTTTTTAATTTAAGTTTTGATATCCTATAATTCTCTTTATATAAAAGACTTCCTTTGATGTTGGACTATTTTTGAATGCTTATGGCAGGATGAAACTGAGCCCTCGTATGAACAAAAAAAAACAATAAAAAGATGAAAACTCCATCACAATTTTAGCCTAACCTTGACACTACCTAAAGGGAGGTGAGCTTGTAAAAGGATGTTTACATGCACAGGCGAGTACAGCCACCTGGAAAAAACAGTGAAAATGGGAAATTTTGCCCCTGCAACTCATTATAAACCAAGCACATCTTCAGGGAGGTGAAGGGGCACAGAGCGCTTGCACAATATTTACTGAAATTTCTCTTTAGGAAGACGAAAGGAAGCTGTGTGCCATGGCAACAACTCTGGAGGATGGCAGCATGTCTCCTGAGCTGGTTGAGCTCATCAAACAGCTGTGGTGTGACGGCGGGACCCAGGCCTGCTTCTCCAGGGCAGCGGAGTATCAGCTCAGCGACTCGGCTGCATAGTAGGTGACTCCAGCTGCTGAACAGCTGGCAACTGCTGCAGCAAAAACCATCCCTCGTGCAGAGCAGCCTGCCACAATCATTGCTCATCACCCTGAAAAATGAGGAGCTTGCTAAGGTTTATAATATGGCAGAAATGTTTAACTGAAGGAAGCAAGTGAAAACAAGGATTCAGAAACAATTTGTTTCTGTGAGTTTGTTTGAACAGTTAAAAAAAACCCAAAAAACCCCGTATATTCTCCCTCTGGGTATTTCTAAGATGGACAAATAGAGGGGAAGGTGACTTGAAACAGCTTAGGTTTTACCTAGAGTGATACTTTGTATATATTGCAAGATACTGCATATAAGTCTGGAGGAAACTATAAAAACTCCTCTGAGCTAACCCGGCTCCACGGACGGGTGTCCCCCCTGGGCCATTGCCATCCCAGCGCCCAGCTGCGCCAGCGGTGCTGCGGCTGCTCCAGCCCCAGCTCCTTTCTGAGCGCTGGGAAGGTGCCAGACAGATAAGCAGGGCACTGACTAGGGCTGCTCAGCCCCGACCCCACAAAGGGTCACCATCCCGCTGGGGCACATCTCTTACCTCGAACACAGTCAGTGAGTTCAGACTTTTCAGGAGTCCCTGGTTTGGCTGCTTCTGCAGCTGTGGTAGCAGGCTCCAGTCCTGCTCAGCTGCTTTGTCACTCCGCTCATACACGGCCATGAAGGGAGGTGTCACTGGGTCAGAGTCTGTCGGGAGTGCTCAAGTCTGGCTCCAGACCTGGGGCAGAGGCTCCTTCCAGCTCAGGTCCCTCTTCTGACGCCTGGAGGTGGAGGTTTCCCTGCTGCTCCTGCAGCTCCTCCTGCAGGCTGAGGGCACCTGCAGAGGGAAGTCTCCCAAGGTGTTGGGTGCGCCTTCTACATGGCAGGGAAAGAAAGGCACGGCTGGAGTCTGGAGCTCAGGGGAAAACCTGAAGGCCTCCATAGTTCACTAATTGTAGATGGTGGAGGGAATAGGCAGAGAAAATATTACAAATTCTTCACCTCTTTGTATCTTCCAAGCAAGATTGAAGACCTTTTGCAATATTCCTAAGCAAAAAAACTATTGCCTGTGTTGATTTGTGCCTAATTTGACAATATTTTTTAGCAGCATTGGATTTCTATAGGAATAGTACAGAGCAATTATTTTTCTAACATATCCATTCTAACAGGTCCCACTGCCATTCCCATCACTAAAAGCCCTTAACAAACCAGTCATAATAATTAACAGGAAAACCACCTCTTAAATCAAAAAAGAAAAAAAATATTGTCTGTATACCAGCTAACACTCTGCTGTGTACACTATGCCTGGCAAATTAGGTTTTGTAGCCTAACAAAGAAGATAGTAGAATCTAAATTAATTCCATCTCAGTGTTATTGTCTGTGTCCTATTTTAACTTGAAATAGGGTTTAGTATTTAAGGAGGTTAACATAGATTGTGTCTGTAATTATTATTTATTGCTAGAGTTACAACAAAAACAGCTACAGTGATAAGTTTTTCATCTGCTTGAACATTTCTGCTAATTTCTTGAAAATCCTGCTAATCTGTCATCTTTTGGTACCTGATGCTTCTAAAATTCTACCCTTTGGCTCTGAAGCATTAAAATCAACTTAATATTTTCCCTTACTGCTGGGCTTCTAATGATCAGTTCAAAATCAGCTACAGTCAATCAACCATCTAATGCTACAGTTCAATTTCTTTTAAACCCCAAATCCTGTTTCTCAGCTCCTGTGAATCAGCTCCTACAAAGAATATTGATTGACACTGTGTAAACTCTGACTTTCTGAGGTTATCTTCTCTGAGATTTTACTTTATTAATTCATACTAATGAAGTTCAATCACTGCCTTTCCTTTGTGTATTTTAATTGAAAAAAAAAATTATATCTTCTGAATGATAGAAAAATCCTGTTTGTCAAATTTGCTGGAATTTCTCCCTTAGACTCACCTGGAGCTAATTATATTTTAAAATTGAATGATGGGTATGGAAGGGGCAAGATCGGGGTTATAAACTGTGACTTTAAATGTCAATGTACAGCTGCCAGTAGTACATGGTGCATCTTGCTTGTTCAGCCAATTGCCTCTCAGGGTAGGAGTCCTGTCACCTCATTCAGGCCAAGGAAAGATCAGCATTTACTGACCTACCAGTTTCCATTCCCTCCTTTGCCAGTGAGGAGATGGTCTGCAGTCTCCCCTTGGAGCTGCCCACGGGTCTAGGAGGAGCCTGAAACTGCCTCTTGCTCCATTAGCTAGATAACTAACTTAGTCTAATTTTTCATGCAATTACAATTGGCTGTGTTGAATTGAATTTAGGCATTTGTGGCTAAGAACTATCAGAACTTCATTTTATATTCAAGTGTTTATTTTAGTGCTTATATGCTTTATAAAGAACAAAATGTCTTTTGTTCCTGCCTTCCACAAAGGGGAGCTGAGATGAGTTTGCCTCAGGCCCTACTCAGAGAAACAGAGCTATATTGCTCTTTTTTTCCTTCCCCAACAGATTGTTTCCTGGCCTCAAATAATGGGAAAATATTGAATTACTCAGATCAAGTTCAACACCCCTTGTGGACTGGATATAATTTATTCAACTTAAAATAAGAAAATCCCATTTCCAATCATACTCAGAAATATCCAAATGAAAGATTCTAGCTTTTAAACATTTTGTTTCATTTTATTCTTCTATTTCTAATTTTTTTTAACTTACAGGTCTATTAAATATTGCAGAGAAACTGGGCAGACTTGGTGTAGAGAGGAAAAAAGAAGGCATGGAGCCTAATAGACATTAGAGACACAGTGTCTTGTTTGTCAGGGACACAAGGCTGCAAATAGAAAGGTGCCAACGGGGACACTGAAAATGCCTCAGCTCCTGGTGGGGTTTCTTGCTTTTGGCATTCTTCTCTATTTGAATACTAGTAGTTAAAAGGTAGGAAGTTACCTCTTTTCCTTTTGCCAATTCATAACCTCTCTGCACAGATCCCTAGACCAGCCAGTAGGATTCAGAAGTTCTGTCTAGCCATTTAAAGAAAGCTGTGTGCCCCTAGAAGGGACAGGAGAAGGGTTGGCAAAAACATGCTTCAGAGATCTGGTTCTCAATTCATGCAGATTTTATCTCTGTATAATAGAGATATTTTATTTCTATAAAAGTAGATAATCCACAGTTTTCCAAGGGCTCATCAGAATACCATTGAGGGGATCCTCAGCTTCACAGAAGATTTTGGTTTTGACTAAAAAATACATTTTTTAAAATCATCATGTACCTTCTTCTTGTAAATCGAGGTGTCTACAGGGAAAACAGCCCTTAAAAGTGAATTTCTCCAAAATATTATGCCCTGCCTTTCACTTAGGAAGGAAAATACTGTTGCAACCCATCTGACAGGCTGAGGTGACTCCTGATTCATCTGCTTCTGAAGGATGCTTGTGGTTCTTCCCCTGGGGTGACAATTCCCACTTACTGAGAAAATAGCCAAAACCACTTTGCTGACAAGGTGTTTTTAAAGCATCCCTAAGAGAAATAAGGATTCCCCTTGGCTGAAATTCTCAGAAATATGTTTATTATGTGCAAAGAAATTACACTTCTATATGCAAGTAGAAAAAAAAAAGAAAAAGAAAGTCTCGGAATTGTGGAACTCAGTTGTGTAAGAACAAAGAATATTGTATTTAAATCTGTAATTTGTGTTACGTATTTAAAAGTGGATCAGTGTGGAGTGATTATGTAATGGACATTTCACTTTTTGAATTCACCAGCCACCATTTCTTTCTTACTCTCCCAGTTACCTCAACGATTTGGACCGGTTGGCAATGCCTGACTACGTCCCCACTGAGCAAGATGTCCTGCACTCCCGAGTGCAGACAACTGGGATTATAGAGACTCAGTTTTCTTTCAAGGATTTAAATTTCAGGTAGGAAAGCCATATTTGACAATCTTCTTTGAGTTTATCTTTCTTGAGTATTTTCTTCCAAAGGTATTGACCTATTATAACACAGGTAATCCCCTTGTGATATCATTGAACCCACTCATACTTAACTTTTTTAAACAGCTGAAAAAGCAAGATATTTTACTAGCAGTACTCCAGCTTTGAGCATATAATGGACCATTATAAACAGGTCACAGAATACCAGGTTCTAAAAGGACATTTTTACATATGTAAATGTCTAAAAAACATTAGTTATATCCTGCCATTTGAATAATTGTGACACTTATGAAAATTTGCCTACTTAAATGTCCTTAACAGCATGCAAAAACATTTGATGTCTACCAATTTGCATGTACTCTCAACCTTTCACTCTTCTTTTGAGAATGGAAATAGCTGCTCTTAGCACTGAAATGCACTACAGTTGGAAAAAAAAAAAAAATAGTCCCATGGGAAATTTCAGCATTATTAAGCATGCCTTCATGCTCATTTAAGATGAAAACCAAAATGTTCAGAAAAAAAATTGAAAATAATGCCTCTGAGAAATTTGACTGAAATATTTTACACTTTCAGATATTCAAGATCTTTTTATGCTTGGTGAACCAATTAAAAACATCTAATTGAATGTGAAAATGGATTTGAACGAATTATGATTGTTTCAGTGTTCTATAATGCTTTTGTCTGTGGACTGAAATCCATTTAATTCTTAATTTAAAGGCTGGGGTGCATATTGAGGAATGCAGTCTAGACAAGAAACTGTATCTCTGTAAAGAGATTCATAAAGCATGAGGATTATAACTTTTACATTTTTCATTGGGCTTCTTTCTTTCTCCTCATGTGCCAATTAAACATTCCCCAAACCATCTATGCTACCACACAGATGTTTTAACACAACAGAGATGGCACATACAAAATGAGATTCTGTAGCAGATGTCTTACAAATAAATTATTGCCATCTATCAATATTCTGGTCACTCAGGAAAATTCAGGAGTTGCCCACAAATGGTGGGTTGGTGTACGCTGCAATGTCATAGACATCATCTTCTTTTTCTCTGATTAACATATTTCCAGACTGCTTTGTACATTGGGAATTTGAATGCCTTCAGTTACAACCATAGCTCATGTGAGAAATAAATTCAGGGTGGAGAAACAAACCATCAGAGTGCAAATCCTTGTTGACATGGGTGCTACCAGTCCTGACATAAGAATATCGGCATTAGTGTTTAGGTCTAGCTGAAATGTGACACAACTGAGAATTTAGTGGCCCGAGTGTCTGCAAACAAGAGGAAGGCTCTTAATGCCACCACAAACACAAACCCCACTGATTCTACCCTCTCTGCTATGCATCACAGTAGTGTTATGTGAGTAAATTCATTGGTGGTTTCAGGCAGTTGAGTAGCATTAGGTAAAATCACTACAAAGTAGTCTGAGGGGGTTGAGCTGCTAGAGTGGTGCAGAACAATTATAAATCCATGTTAACCAGCCAGTTACTGCTACTTTGCATTGCCATAGCAATGCAAAACAGCTGGAGGATCCTGATATCTCTGCAGGAAGTTTGATAAGTACCACAGAAACATCTATAAAGAGAGGAGCACTTCCACATTCAGTGAGTTTTGGCTGATGTGCTGATGGGGCTTCAGGTCACAAGCCATACATGGATACAAAAAACCCGTGAACAGATGCCTCATTCACTAAACTTTTGTCCTTTTACTGAACTGAATGAGGCAGAAAACATTTTGTATCTGTGCAGTAAAAGTCTAAACCCTGGTACTCCTCCAGGGAACTGAATTACACTTGCACAGAAAACGTGTATTTTTATTAGCTCCTTACTTAGTGGTTACTTTGCTGGTTTAGTGCAATTTAGCTTCCATGTGCTCCTCAATTTATTTCACTAATGTTGACTTAGAGCTCAGGACATATTTAAATGTTTTTAAAAGAAGGCCTGGTCTTCTTAGGTCCTCTTCTACTGTCCTTTCTATTGGTGTGCTAGGAGGAGTTTGACTGAGAGCAGGCCAGCTCTATTTTAGTCTTCAGGCCTCTCTGTGTGCACCACTGAATGAGTATATAGCTAATGCTATATCTGCAGCTGAGTTTTTCAAGAGCAGTTCTAGGAAAATATGGAGATTTCTAGACTAAATTACTATCTTGGTAAAAGAAGATCACCTCATTTTCTACCCATTCATGGAGAGAGTTTGGTTTTATATGTGCACATATTAAGTTCTGGGCTGAGAAGAGCAAAGCAAACTGAGGTTAGTAAAACAAAAACTGCCCAGAAGCATTGCCTCTGGCCTTGGTCTTGTCCTTTTTAACTGACTTCTCCTGAATATTCAAAGGGCCATATTCTAAAATCTCACAGGAAGTGAATACTGATTCATATGATTATGTATGCTGAAACAAAACTTTCCTGAACACTAAATTTTGAAGGTTTTTAGATTTTTTTTTCCTGCCATAACCCTGATGTCAGAGTTATACAACACAAATCAAGAAAAGCATGTAATTCTAGGGTGACTTTTGGGCACTAATCACAGACAAAATCGAGATACTTTATTTATACTGACCCCACTCTTAAGTAGACCTTCTGAATTCAGTGAAAATATGCCTGGAAGAATGCCATTACTGTTATCAAAATCTTGCTCCACAACAGCTTCCTGATTTCCAAAGTAATTCACTTTTGTAGACACCCAATAATCAAAAAGATTGAATGTACCAGAAAAAAAAATTGATTACTCCTCAGCTGCAGAAACAGTTAATTATGAGCATTGGAAAGGGTTTCATTTTTTCTAAGAAGGATGAAAAATTATAGAAAGTAACCTTTTTTAACATCAACTGCACTGCTGATGGTGAAGGAAACAAGATTAAGATACTGCAGAAAACACTGTTTCAGTAACAAATTATTCTCTGTTTACTACTGACATGATTGTTTCTTACTGAATCTCATTATATTCATTGCTATAAGAATTGAGTTGTGTTTAATTTTCAGATTCTGCAGGATCCAGAGATCTAATGCATATTCTTGAAGGAAAGGGTAATCCAACAGGGGATTAGGTTTTACAGTATTAAGTTCAACAGCAGGCAGCACAGGGAAAAGTCATCATGCACACTAGGACCAGAAAACCTAAGGGTAGGACAAATTTGATTTTTTATGTTTTCCCTTCTTTCTAATTCACTTGAAAAATCTTCAAGTTTGGCACCTTTTTTTCCAGAAAAATAGTGAAAAGAAAGCCCTAGCCCTTATCACTGAAGAACTGTGCATGTGAGTGGGAGTTCTGGATGGGCTAAGCACAACAGTGGTAGCTTTGACCACAGCTGTGGCTCAGCTGGGCCCTAACTAGGTCCCAGCAAGGTGTGCTCAGCTGGCTTAGGATCCCATATGGAGTCCATATAAAGTTCATATGACACTGCCCAGAGGTAGAAGCAATTCCTGGCAAAGGCAGAAGGAAATTAATGCAGAGAAGGACAGCCCTACCATTCCCTCTGCACAAAGGAAGGGATTCCTGCTCCCCAGAAACTGCTGCTTAAAGAGCAGCTAATGACATGGACAGGGAACACACCCTCCATCCTCCAATGGTGTGGTGCAGGTTGTGTAGTGAGCTCAGTGATCACACCAGGGCAGTGAGCAGATGGCAACATCTATTCATGCACAAACAGGGCTCAATCCATGACTGGCCTCCAGTCGTGTGTCTTACTGATCAATAGGTCAGCATGCAAAACCATGAAGTAGGAAATGACATTGGGTTTGAGGGTCTTCTATTGATGTCTCAGAAGCCTGCCCTGAATAAATCCTTGCCTGCAGGTCTTAGTCCTGCCCTGAGCCCCACTTCCTCAACACAGAGTGCCACTTGAAAGTACTGAGTATTTTTCCTACATGCAGGTATTTAAGCCTTTATATTTCATTTTATACCCACTACAAAGCCAGGAGTAACAACACACAGCACTCCTGGACTTTTTGGGATAGAAACAGACCAATATTTGGAAAAGTTGGATATTTTTCATTCATCTCCATCTGAACTCTGTGCATTAAATCATGACTACATCCTTATTAGTGCTTTACATTGTACATGTGTTATTTTTTCTGCAAAGGATGTTTGATGTGGGTGGACAACGATCAGAGAGAAAAAAGTGGATTCACTGCTTTGAAGGAGTTACTTGCATCATATTCTGTGCTGCACTCAGTGCCTATGACATGGTTCTGGTGGAAGATAAAGAAGTGGTGAGTCAGAACAGACAAACAGCCCTTTTTTCTTCTAAGTTTTAATGTACTCTCTGATGGCACATCAAAACTATTCCCATTCTCTGATAAGCATTTAAAAGTTATTACACTGTATTGGTTCTTTCCTGTAAAGAACATTGCAGCAAAAATGACATATGGGGATGAGATTTTTCAGTCTCATGTTTACCTTTTGCATCTCAACAGAACAGAATGCACGAAAGCCTTCATCTGTTCAACAGCATCTGCAACCATAAGTGCTTTGCAGCCACTTCCATTGTGCTGTTCCTAAACAAAAAAGACCTCTTTCAAGAGAAAATAAAAAAAATTCACCTGAATATCTGCTTTCCTGAGTATAATGGTAAGTTTGGAGTGTTCAGAAGAAAATACATTTAGATAGTGTAGGCCATGCATTAAAGACTGAGACTTTGACTCATGTCACCCATACATAACCTTTTAAATACTAAGCCTCTTATCTAAGCATCTTCTCATGGAAGAATGGTATGAGACAGACACAGCCAGAATTCAACTCATGTCACCATGTTTGTCCTTGGGTGGGTTCATGTCTCTCCCTGAAGATGCTCTTTCTGTCCATTGGTGGTGTACTAAGCTGAGCAATCTAGAAATTTCAGATGGCTGAAGGGTGCTCTGCTGGACTCAGCCAGTATTTCAGTACAAGTCAGTATCTTATCACTCACACACACACCACAACTGAATCCAAGATTTTTGTCCCTATTTTAAGAACTCGTTCCATAAGGAAAGTCTGTCTCTTTTTCTATGTGACAGTAGTGTCTACTGGAAATAAAAAAAAAAACCACCAGATGTTCCCAGCTGATGCAAGAGAATATATAAGGCTATGTCAGAAATTACCAGAGAAAAACCTGTTTAGATACAAAGTTTTCATACCTAATTCATGAAGTTAATTTGAATAGAAAGAAAAAAAAAAAACGCAGAAAACATTATTTCTTGTCTCTTTGCAGTTGTGAGAAAGTACCAGTTGAAATGTGTCTTCTTTTGCTTTTTCTTTTCTTTCCACTAGGACAGAACACATTTGAAGATGCTGCAAATTACATCAAGAAACAATTTCTAGACTTGAACATAAGGAAACAAGATAAAGAGATATATTGTCACTTGACCTGTGCCACAGACACCCAGAATGTCAAATTTGTTTTTGATGCAGTCACAGACATAATAATCAAAGAAAATCTGAAAGACTGTGGGCTTTTCTAACCATTCATTCTCTTGCTCAGAGCCTCAGTCCACTTTCCTCTCTTTGTCTGATGTGCTGACTGAAATTAAAATAAAAACCCTCTAGGTAAGAAACAACATCAGTTAGGCACCCATTAGCATCAGCTGAAGCCTTGGGTACAGCCTGAGCATTGCAGACCAACACAGACTTTCCATATATCATAAGAAGATTGAAAAAATTGTTCCTGTTCTACAAAGATGCCAGCTGCTGATAAGTCCTATTGGAATCAAATTCACATTCCTATTTAAATCAATATCATATATTCATAGAATTCTTTGGTTCGGAAGAGACCTTAAAGACCATCTAGTTCCAGCCCCCATGCCACAGGCAGCAACATCTTTCACTAGACCAGGCAATCAGCACTTTTCAGGAAACTGGGAACACCTCAGAATTCTGTTTTCTAGTGATGGGATGAAAAAAGATAATATATAACAGACAACTGACTTTTATTTATAATTGAGACCTAAAGAAAACTATAGCATTTAACAGCATCAATACATAATTTACATTCTGTTTTGTATTTGTGTTACATAAACAATTAAATATGACGTGTTGTTTATTCAACAAAAGCAAACCCCCAGACTTGGATGGTGTATGATGAAGAGCAGTGCAAATCTGAATGTTTAATCATACTGTTTTGTGAGAAGAGCTGAGGGACACATACATAAAAACTGCACACAAAAAATTAACAAATGCTGCTATCTGGTTTGAGAAAAATTAAACACAGTAAGATGGAGGCAAGTTTTTAAATCCCTAAGGAGAGGAAGAAAATTTATACTAACTGTCAGTTCCTGCATAAGCCACAAAGGCAAGTGGAAAAAATTTTTGGTTTATAATTAAATACGAGACTTTCTTAAAATGCAATTAATACTCCTGCTACTCAACAGGAGTGGAAGCAGCAATTTCTACCACTGCAGAGCAGATGTAAATCCACCAGATCTCACGGCAAAAGCACATCCTTGGAACTTTGGCACAGGGCACATTTCTCTACACAAAGATCTTGCTAAAGCATAACTACGCTCCCTTAACTCCTGTTGTTTTATTGTGACTAACTACAGAAAATATTTGACTCTTCTAAACAGATTGAGGCTTTGTCCTGGTTTCAGCTGGGATAGAGTTAATTTGCTTCCTAGGAGCTGTCACAGTGCTGAGTGTTGCATTTAAGTGTAAGAATAATGATAGCACATTGATGGTTTAGTTGTTGCTCAGTAGTGTTGATCCTCTATCTAGGACTTTTCAGTGTCTCATTCTCCGCCAGCAAGCAGGTGCACAAGATGCATGGCCAGGACAGCTGACCTGAACTGGCCAAAAGGATATCCCATAACACAGAGCATCCTGCCCAGTAAAGAAACTGGGGTGATCACTGCTCAAGGACAGGCTGGGAATAGGTTAGAAGGTAGTGAGCAGCTGTAATGTGCATCCCTTGGTTTTCATAAGTTTTATTCCTCTCTCTCTTTTTAATTTCCTTTACTATTATTATTGTTATTATTATTGCTATTATTATTATATTTTACTTTTTCTCACTTATTAAACTGTTGTAGTATCAACCCACGGACTTTACCTTTTCCTCATTCTCTTCCCCATTCCACTGCAGGGTTTGGTGTGTGTGAACAAGTGGCTGTGTGGTACTCATTTACCAGCTGAAGTTAGAGCATGACAGAATTCTAAAAATATTCAACTGAATTTTGAAATTTGGTCTTGAAATAACACTCACTTTTTAAAGAGAATCTTTGATCAAGGGTTTCTTTCTGCCTTTTTTTTTTTTTTAATACATTTCAACCTAATTTTCACCATAGACTCCCTGTGTTCTGGTTAATCTGATTAGAATAGGGAACTTGGCCACTGAAAAACAGCATCCTGCAAGCTGTCCACATGAGCAGGGTCATCAGGGTGTGTAGGTTTCCCAAGAGAAGTGGGAAGTGAAGAGCTAAAATACATCTTACACTGCCTGAATTTCTGCTGCTGCCTGATTTGTAGTCCTTTGCTTGATTAATTTCTTGTTTGTGTTGAAAGTAATGGATTTCCAGTGGTCAGGATTCTGGATTAATTTCCAGCAATAAATCTAATTTTAAGTTAATAATTTGAACTATTTTGACATCAACATTAATTCCTGATGCCTCAATGGCATAGTAAAAGACAAGGCCTTTAAGAAAGAAATCCATGAATAAACATATCTTAAACATATTCTTCAAGCAAAAGCCTCAGGAATCAAACAGGTTTTACACCACAGCCTCAAAGCTGATACAGGTAAGACTCCTCAGAGTGGGTTTCCAGATCATGTGGAAGAAGTTTGGGAGGCCCAAATGTGCCCAGTGACAGGGGTGAGCTTTCAGCTTGTGATCCTCCAAGGGGCTGCAGGCAGTGTCACCAGGACCCCAGGGTGCTGAAGGACAAGCTGGGGGCACAGCACGGGTCAGGGTGCTCGGGACCTCCTGCAGCCCAGTCAGCAGCTGCATCTCCCAGTGACCCCGCAGGCAGCTGGGCTGGGGTGGGTGCCTGTGCCCAATGCTGTGGGCAGCAGTGCTGCAGGGATCAAACCTGGTGCCTACATCCCAAATAATCCCATTCCAGGGGCTGCTGCTCCCACCCACGGCCCCAGAACAGGCAGGCACAGCAGCCAAGCCATGGCCAGGGATGCAGCCTCATGATCCCTCTAATTTCTTCCTACAGACATAGAAGGAGGAAGGGAAAGAGCCCAAGGGTGACAGCTCTTAATGCATGAGGTGAAATCCAGGTCACCTGCACCTGCTTGGGCTGGGTTACACCAGGGAACAAGCAGGATCACTTTCTTCTCAAGCCTGGCTAATCCTTTAAGGTCATTAAGTGTTTCTGAATGTACCATGTGGAGTCACTGAGTTTCTGGATTCAGACACCAACCCGTGGTCAGCAGTGCCAAACCTGCTCTGACACCCAGCACTGAAGCCTGACCCCGTATAGCCCTGCAGCAACCCGAACTTGGCCTGAATTCTCTGGAATTCAGGGAGGGGTGAGGAGGATTATGGTGAACAAGCTGTAGTGGAGGACAGGAAGAAGAGTGAAGACTGATTTCTGCCATGTGGGTTTAGTACATGGTGACTTTTTATCCTTTCCTCTTCATGTACACACATTTTTTGTTGAAAACAGGAATTTTTCACAAGGAAAAGAAATCTTTGAGACCAGATGGAAACATGCAATTTGACTTCCAGAGAAAAGATAGCCAGAGGTTTCTGAAAATCATCCCAGGAATGTGTCTGCACTAGAAAAAGCACTGAATAATAGAAACCATTCCAATACCTAACCCTAACTGCAATTTTTGCCTGAACTAGAGACTAAATTGATCCCATAAGCTGAGAATTATGAAGAAAAGGTGTCTCCAGCAGTCTGAAAGCTGTCCTTTGCAAACAGGCTGTACTGGGAACAAAATGGCCAGAAAGGCCACTCTAGAAACACCCAAAGTTTATTTTTCTCATTAAGGAGAATAAAGTTTATTTTTCTCACAAGAATATTTTCTACATTGGCCCTAAGAGCAAACTGATGTGGAAAGGTCATGCTCCTTCTCAAATCTGAGTCAGCCACTTGCCCTAATAGATTGAATTGAAATCTCTGCAGAGATAGAATGATCTGCAGTCCATTCTTTCATCCTCTGGGATGTGTAAATCTGATTAGTGTGAATGAAAGTAGCAAGACACTCAGAAAAGGTAATATACCCTCCTTATAATGTGTTCCTATATGATGTATTGCATCTTCTGAAACCACTTTCTGTAACATCATAGAAAAACTGCCATAAATACAGCCCTTTTCTGTAACATTTTAAAAGCATTGGAATGGCATATAAATCACAGGACAGTGAGACTCTGAGGATGAGCATTGTGAAAGCTTCTTATCCTTGCTACAACCCATTAAAAACAAATCACAGATTCTGAAGTAGCACATGTGAGGATCCTCTGAGGCCTAAGATCAAAGGGCACTTACATGCTGAACATGCATTGATCAAACCTGTTAACTCTGTTTACCCTTCAGTGCAAATCTTGTCCACACAGGAGCAGGGAGCTGTAAAATGAAATTATTCAGCTACGAGAGGCATTCACATGAGATCTTATTCAAAAGATACTAAACTACCTAGCAGGACTGTTCAGTGGGTGGTTTTGTGATAGTGAGATGTGTAGAGAGGAGTGAGATAGACTGATACTCCATTTAGTTTCTGAGGGGAAAGAATATAGTAGATCTGAGGGTATTTTTACATGTTGTGTGTGTTGATTGAAGTTGTGGTAAAGAGCTGCAGCTTAAGGGGACATCATGTTCATTTCAGTTAAAAATAGAGATTTGCAAAAAGGAAGTTTAATGTCTCTCTTAAGTATATTTTTTCCCCTGTGAAACATGCAGTTATTTGGCTTCTGAGCTCACCCACCATATAGATGTCACAACACTGAATTTTGGTCAGAGATCACCATGAATTAAACATTAGTGGGTTGTTCTGCCTAACATTGACAGCACGATGTACTATAGAAGATATATTTTCCTCATGATTACTTTGATTTTATAACTTTTTTATACCTTATTGTGCTATTTTTGAAAATATAACTTTGTTTAGGAGTTCTGCGTAAAACTGATGTTCACTGTGTGCTATATTTGTAATAGAACAGCAACTAGTAGTTAGTTTTTACATTGGCTCTTCAAGAATTCCCACTGTATTTTTATGTATGTGTGAATAAATGTCTAAGGTTATTTTCTTCTCTCTTTCCTTGTTTTTATTTTGCATGGGATCAATAATGACCCTGTTAAATAATGTGTCTTGCTGTTTACTCTGATGTACTTCCATCAGAAAAAAAGGAAGCCATTAGGTAAATAGAGACAGCAAGTAGAACTTTCATGAAAGTAAAGTGTAAAATGACATCTAGATCTTTATAACATTCTTTACACCTCTTCTTTGGAATAAATAAACTATCATTTGTATATCACTGCTCTTTCTCAGCCAGTGTTTTTCATACTATAATTGATCTGAATTTCTAAATAAATATCCCTCTGAAAAGCCACATGAAGTAGAGAAAATACTTGTACAACAGTTCTGGGGCTTCAGAGAGTAGGAACTACAGAAAGAAGGTGAAAGTGGCCAGACTCAGAGGAAAGGGAATTGAATGAAGGACAGGTATGTTTCCAGACTAAATAATACCCATTTTCTCCCTTTCAAAACAGTTTGGTTGGTTGTTTTGGGTATCTTTTTTTTTTTTTTTTTTTGGCATATTATAACAGAAAAGTTTCAAAGTTCAGAAAAAACAGCTTGCTTTGTTGAAATAGAATATTTTGATAGATTCCAAATATTCCCCTTGTCAGGTGTGAAGATATACCAGCATCTGTTAAAACCAGAAAGAGAAATAAAGGCTGAAAACCTTTATCAGAATCCTCCTGATAGGGAATGCCCACTCTTTGCACGGCTCTAGGCAGCAGCATTTGTTTTCTCAGAGTTGGTTTGGTTCAGCAGTGCTTTCCTCAGTCTGGCTCTGCACCAGCAGAGAGCAGTATCAGCCCCATCATTAAGGGCTAAGCCCTGCCAGGTGTGTGGGTTTTGCTTGATTTATGGCCGCAGTGGGGGCTGTGGGCAATAATTGACAAGTGAAACCCAGAAAATTCTCTCAGAATCAGGTCTGCTTGCCATGCCTCGGTTCTCCCAGCTTGGGGGCTGCACAGGTACATGTACTTTGCTGTTCTCCTTTGTGGTGTTTTTCAGGTTGACAAGAACAGTGAGGAATTCTGTCCAAAATACTTGCTTAAACTTACTATCTTTGAGCTCACAAGTAAGAAGGAGCTGCTGTTTTCCCCTTTAAATATTTAATATGCAGTTGCTTTTAACTTCTGCTTACTGAATTTAGGTTCATTAAATTTTCTTCCATAAAACAATGTTTATATAACTATACAGTTGTGTTTATATTACAACAAGATTTCTACTTTTTATAAAGACTGTTCAAGCAAACACAGACTTTCTAGTTCCACCACGCCCTAGTAAATGCCTGTTTACATTATTTCTGTGATCTGCAACAACTGAGAACCCAGCTGAGCCCCTACAGATTTATAAGCCCTGTGAATCCTTGAGGTTAAGATATCAAACATCCACCTGCTAATTGTGACATTAATCTCACACTGTCTGCTGCTGCGATGTTGTTGCTGTACTAGTGCCACGTTGCCATTTAAAGTCATTTCATCCTGTAGTGCAAGTTATGTGGTTTTGTCTGCTGGTACAGATCCAACAGATGGATTGAGAAGGAGTAAGAAGTAGGAAGCAAAATGCAAAGAGACTCATTGATTTTAAAGTATGCATATTCAGAGGTTGCCTTTGCTTTCAGATTTCTCGGTTCTTAAGAACATAAAATAAGGTTGGGGCTCTCATATCCGGACCTGGGTGCTGGGGAATGCTGCAGTTTACATGGGCAAAGGGATTCAGACACAGACAAGCAGCTCTTGAAGCAAAATTCAGACCCCTGAGTACAGTGGTGAAGTTCCCTACAAAGTGAGAGGGAAGAGTTCAGCAAGTGAGCATGAGCCAGCATGCGGCAGCAGGAGCTCGGGGCAGTCAATAGGAAATCCTGTAGAGAAGGTTTTGGTGCAGAGAGATTGACTTTTCTAAACATAAATAGGAATCCAGACACCTCTTTGAAGGAGAATCTGATACCAAAAAAGACCTTGCTACGTAGGTGCTTTGTGGAAGGACTCGAGCACTTTGCGGGGAGTATTTAGCCCTTGATAGACATCTGAAATGTCACCTGCTTCATAAATGGGTTCTGTAACAAGAATGGTATATAAATAGATCATGAAAATAAGCAAAATTGCCAACTCTGAATGTACCTCAAAGTTCCCATTTTCATTAACTGAATGCTAAAAGCAAATAATGTAACATCCACCTAAAGACAGAGAACAGCAACATATCTTGGAGTTTATATATACAATCAAAATAAGTAAAAAAGCTGCACCCTGAGTGGTCATAAAGACATTATTGAAAAAAGGTATTACAGAGAACACATTTCTGAGGCAAAAGAACATGTGGTATCTTTAAAGATAATTGCAAGAATATTTTCATAACCAAAAAATAAATGCTTACATACACTTATTTAATGAAAGTTTGTATATCAAATTTGGACAGACATGAGGCCAAGAGAGAAAAGTTGGGAAAGCTGCAGCCCATTCTAGGGAAGCAGATGCTTTCTACTGGAATTGAGCGAGAGTTTTCATGAGTGAAAAAATGTTAGCCAACAAAAAACTTCCACTTAGCACCTTACAGAAGGTTCAGCCTGTTCTCTCGCTCTTTCTCCCTCTCTCTGGATAGTTTACTAGCAAGTGGATTGTTCCTGCTCAGGTGTAAGCTGCCACAGGTCAGATTTTTTAGCTTATAGAGTAATTCTTCTTGTTAGTCTCCCTGTTTAGCTTCTACCTCCTCAAGGTTTCAGTGTTATATAGCATTGTACAATACAAAAGAATAATGTTAATGTAATCAGTGCTGTGAAATGAGATTAATAATGATTCTTCAGTCTGTCAGGCTGAAACGGAGGGTTCCTCATGAATAGGAGAGAGATTCAGTATTGCTAACATGGAGTTTTCCTTTACCTGGTTCATTAGCTTCACTTTCTTCCTCTGAGGAAAGTGATTTGCAGGGAAACCTTCTACTTTGGCAATTTTGTTTGATAAGAGGAAAAATAATGCTGTGTACTGAGGGCTGAACTTGTCTACAGCATTTCACAGAGAAGCCTGCAGCCTTCAGTGAGACTGATTCACATCTCCATTTTTCCAAGGATCTGTAGGAGCAATTTCCAGTAACCCTTTTGTTGTCTGAGGAGGGGTCCAGGTCAGCAACACCAGCTGACCACCAACAAAAAGAACCTCAAGTACAGCATTAGGATATTTCCCCCACACCTCATGATGAGCAACCCAAAGTCTTTTGGACCTTCTGGAAGGTATTTCTTTTTTCCCATTCTTTCACAGGGGCAAGATGACCTGAATAATTTTGCTGACTATAATAGTCTGATTATAGTTGGCTATACCTAGCATTGATTATACAGTCTCTGGAAATTATGTAACCCTAGCTTCGACCTCTCTGCAGGCTAGCTGACTACAAGTGAGGTGAAGATGTTTGGCCAGGTCTCTCTGGAAAAAAAATGGCTGAAGCAATCTTGGCCCACAAGATGAAGCTCTGTCACTGGACATAAGTCAGAACAGTGATGTGCCAAAATGTGAATGCGTGCATATATGCAAGCATCTTTATAGGAGCATATGAAAAGTTTAAGGGTTGTTTTTGATATATTCGACTTCACACAGCTCTCCTGGGGAGAATTCCCAATGTCTCCATTTGTATGCAATATATATTCTCTCCCAAACAATTCTGAAGTGCAACATACCATTTTCTGCAGCTACAAAAAACACCAGCACAGTTAGGAGGCTGCTAACCCAGCAGCATGTACAACATGAAGCTTTAAACTCATAATCATCTGAAAGCTTTTCTTAGCTGTAGCAAAGTTGTTTCTTGTGCTTCTAGTAACCTATAATAAGGATTCAAACTTCATCCCCCAAAATTGTGGAGCAGGCATTTAAAGAGATAAAGCCATCATTTGCTGTAGCACTATCTATTTAAAAGTACAGCACAGATCCTATTTATCTTCCAGCTCACTGAAGACTGGGATTTTGTATGAACTTGTGCTGTTGGGAGAGGTATTGTTTATGAGTTTGTCTAGCTGCCACTATAAACACAGACCTGCCTTTGTGTGCATCAGGTCTGTATGTAACCACTGTGAAGCATGTGAGGTTCTCCTTCAGAAAGCAGCACAGGCCAGGGCTTTGTCTGGGAGGGTAGGGAAGGGATATGGGTGGTCTTTTTTCCTGGAAACTGATGGGCTTTTGAGATGTCAAGATGACACTGTTCTCCCTCCTCCCTCCCTTGCAGGCTCTTCAAAGGTGCCCTGCCATTACATTGTCTGCCCACAGCAACATTCATCACAATACAGACTTAGTGGCTGAACAGAGCATCTGATAAATTCAGCCTCCTTTTGGCTACAAAGAGACAGTTCACAGCACAGGAGCACAGGGGAATGGTAAAGGTGGTCACTGAAGAAATATCTCCCTTCAAAAGGAAAAGAAAAAAACCTAGGAAAGACATTTCTCCTTCCTCCTCATTTTTCCTCGGTGCACACAGGTTCTGTAAGAGGCCGTGAAAGCAACTGAACTCCTCGGGAGTGATGTTACACTCCATCTCTTGAAAACTCCATCAGAGGAGGGAGGCTGGGGCTGGGAACTGAGCCTGTGGGGGCCACAGGCCATCTCAGGATGGCCACTCTTAGGAGGGTCTGGGTTGCAGAGCAGTCCTTCAGCTGATCTTTGCAGCCTGACACAGGAGAAGGTCTCCCGGAGAATGGCTCCTCCACCTTGGCCTCTGGTTGCTAATTTTAAAGGACTGATTCGGTTGTGTTTATCCTGACACATAAAAAGTAGCTGGCAAATATCCTCATCAGGGCTTCCTTCAGGTCTAGGACTGGGATAAGGTAAGCCATGTGGAGAATTCCTTAGAAAAATAACTTTGACGTAGAGGAGACTGCTGAAGGGAAAGAGGCATCTCCTGCTCGTTCTCCCTCTGTTTCAGTGAAGCACGGTAATTTTACCTTTGTTACTTTTAAGAACAGGAGACTCTCCATATGTTCACTAAGGTGTTTTTCCTTTAGTGATTGCTGGAGTTAATGCCTCACACTAATACAGGATTTTATTTTAGACTTCAGGAATGACATAAAAGTGATGTCTTGGATAACCTTTGTTCAGTTGGTGTGATCCCTTATCACAGAGCATTGGTCACTGCCTGTCCTTATGTTGCAATGCCCACCACTGCTGAAGCTGGTCTTTTAAATCCAAGCAGAATCGACAATTCACAGGAGGTTTTATAGGCAGCACAGCACCTTTCATCTTCCCGGAGAGTTGCTTCAAAAAAAAAAAGGTGGAGGTTTTTTTGCGAGTCCAGATGAACAAGAATTACAGCAATAGCACCAAGCTGTAGCTCCATCGAGCTGAGAAAAAAAGTATTTTTACTGCAAAAGACTGGCATATCATTTGTCTGAAGGCAAGATGAAGTAATTATGCACTTTTGCTATAGCCTGGGGCGTTTAGGATGCAGAGGAACAGATTTTAAAAGTGCACATCAGTCCTGCCTGCTTGTGGAACGATGGTGATCAACAGTTTGTCCCAAAAATAGTTTCCCTGAATCTACTTAGAATTCCCTTAACATCAGCCTCAGATGTAAGAAGACAGTGAAAGTCCAGGTTAGTACACAGTCTAGTGCCCAGAAACCCTGGTACAAATCTCAGCAGCGCTGGGATCACAACATAAATCATAATGGTATGGAAGCTGGCTCTGAGGGTTAGACAGACAGTCTGTGCTGCAAGTGCCTTTGGCTGATACCAGCAATCAGTGCTATTCCTGTCAGTGATTATACCCAGTGCTGCCATTACCAAAGAAAGCATGTATCAAAAATATTTTTAAATTCCTGATTTAGACTATTGCAGCTGGAAACATTTTAAGCAATCAATGCTTCTCCCTCTACAGATTAAATCTGAGAAGGGAAATTGTTTTTCAAAAGAATTTCAGGATTTCAATGTTTGACTTGATTCTGATAGGAATCAGTGTTCCAGATTTTTCCTTTGAGATAAGTCTCAAAAGGACAGAAATAAAAATTTGGAACCATTCTTAATGTTTACTTTTAAAAAGACTGAAATACTTTCATATTGACTTTTTAAGATATGTTATTTGGGTAGTTAAAAGAAAAAGGAAAGTCTTAGGACCTAAACAGAAATCAAAATATCTTGCTCTGAATCTTTCAAAATAAAATTACATTACTGGAATGTTTTCCATTGGAGGAACTCTGGAGAGATCAATCTGATTTTACAATGTGTTTTAGATCCAGTTGAAAGCATATTCAGATGCAAATTCAGTCCATCAAAATTGCTCTCAGCAGTTCTACTTGGGATACAAAAGTTCATCTAATTGGCATCCACCAGGATGCTTATTTGCTCATTCAAGATGAGAGACCAATTCACAAAGCAAAATTACATCCTCTGAGTAGAATAGGAACCCTGACATGACACTCAGCTTTTCAATAAGTATTTTCAATGCAAATAAGTTTTCAAAGGACTGTTCTGAGAAAAAAAGAAAAAACCCACAAAGAAGTGAACAAACTCCTTCTTGTCTCATTTGTAAAGTATAAAGTATGACAGTTTGAATTACTAATATGAAGTATGAGCATAAAATATATTTTCTTAGAATTATAAGGACCTTTACACATTACTTCTCTGTCCCTCTATCTATTCAGTGAAGACGCAAACGAAGCATTGTTGGTAGTTCCATTCATTTTGAAATGTGAATGGAGGTAAGAGGCCTTTACCCTGTTGCTTCGGCCAGCAGCAGAGCAGGGGCTGACTGAGGTAAAAATTTAACCAAAGCACTCTCAACACAGCATAACTTATTCTGAGCATTTTTAAATGAGTTTCACATCATATAAAATGTGACTAAAGGGGCTGTTACACAATGACTTGTGATTATCTTGCCACTTCTGGTCGGTGTCTGTCTTTCTGTGTATGACAGACCTAGTGCTGCAAGTAGTATTGCTAAGTATCTTACATTTAAGGGGCATTTGCAATAAAAATAAAGCAGACAATGCTTTTCTGGGAGGAGGTACTCAGCTGTCAAAGAACTTCTTGAGTTGCTACATCACACTTAACCTTGTTGCTATACTTAAAGAACCATTCCTTATATAAATACCCTATAAATACCACAGATATCAGCTCATTCCCATCCTCACAGTGAGACTCAAAGCAATGCATAAACAGAGCAGAAAGCAGACTGGAGAATGAGGTGTTTCATCCATGATAAATCTGTGCGCTCTTCTTCTCGGCACACTGACATTTTTAGAAGACTTCTTGCTGGCTGAGATAAGTCCATATTTTGTTGATGGGAGAAAAAAGAGTTGCTATTTGTTCTTGCTTAGAAGACGTTCAGATGCTGTGGTGACAGACATATTAGAAATGCCCACATAGAGCAAGAGAAAGAGGGAAAGACTGCAGAGCCTGAGCTCTGCAGATAGCCATAACATAATAGGAATAGTAGATCACTGCAAATTTTTTCTCTCTGTTACTATTTGCTGGATTCTTTCATGGGGCAGACATTTATAGGATGTGGTCCTGTTTTTCCTTTCCTCAATCTCACATTGTTATCTGAATCACTTGTCAGACTGTCACCCATCACGGGTAGTCACTCATCATCTTGGGGAGCTGGTTTGTGCTGCATAAACTACACTGCCTAGGAGGAGTATTCTGGGCATGGTGACAAATGAACAGCTATAAAGCCTGGGTTCATTGCTGATGTCACTTTATAGCCAGACTGGAGAAAGAATGTGAAGCTGACCTTGCATCAAAGTATTTCAAGTTATTGATGGTTTTATTTTCATGCAGTTTACCAGGGAAATTTGCTGTTGCAGTATTTTCCTTAGGCAGAGGATGCTGTGAGCAGAGCCTGCTGCCTTTTCTCATCATGAGCAGCCCCCAGGGCTGTGCTGGAGGCACAGCGCCATCCCAGGACCTGTCACCTTCACTCCTGTGTTTTCCCTGAGCTCTTTGCAGCCCTGCACGTGGGCTCCTCCTGCCATGTGCACTGGATAAGTGCTGCCTTTTTCTGTACACTCTGGTGTAGAGCCCAGATGATTCCAGTGGATGTGGGAGATTTGTTTTGGATTCGTGGTGAATTTGCTGACAGGGTGTGCTCCTTAGCCTTTAGTATAAAAAAGGGGTAAAGGAAATAGACTTCTGAGGAAAGCTCGAACAGGTGTCAAACTTTGCTTAATATTTACATATTTCCCATTGATTTTAATGGGATGGCCCACATGTACAAACATGGATGAACATGCATTTGCAGGCATAATCTCTTATGTGCTAGAAGCATAATTAAAACGTTTAACTTTATATTTGTAAGACAGAAAGCAATTGACACTCATTTCAAATCAACAAAAGCAGGGCAAATAATAAAACCAGCTTTTTGAATTGAGAAAATCTTTTATAGAAAATTATCTGAAATCTTTAAAATGTATTTTTATATAGTAGATTAAAAAATATGTCACGTCCTAGCAACCAAATGCTTTCCAAGCTTCTACAGATCTCAAAGTTTGACCTCTGTCTTTCCATTTCGGCTATCAGAGTTTCGGTCATCCTGAAGTCCCAAAGGTTTTTGTAGGCATCGAGGACTTTCTATGAATTATTTCTTGCTTTCCTTAAGAACTTTGAAAGCTCTTCTGTGAGGAAAAGGGTTTTTTGTATGTTTGTTTTGTTTAAGTCTATTTGAAGCTTGAGAAAATAACAATGGAAACAGAAAAAATGATTCAGCCTTACTTCAAGGCACTTAAAAAAATAAATCCTCTGTTAGGTGATTATTGTTATCCTTAACACACAGATGTGTCAGAATTCTGTGAAAGTATTGTTTCCAAAATAACTTTTGTCTAGAGTGTGATAATGGCTACCAGAGGAACACAATGAATAAGAAAAAATACATCAAAATAGAATTTTTTCACATTCATATTTCCATGACTTCCAAACTGCACAAGCAAACACATGCACACAGAAAAGAACAGGTCACACGCAGCAAAGTGAAAACTGCTGCTCTGCCTGCTTTGTAAGATGGAAAAAATAGTGCTTGAGTCAGAAGCACTCTCAAAACTGGCAAAACTTTAACTGAAAATAAACGGTGGAACATGTAAATGATGTAAAAAGACACACAGGGTGTTTCAGAGATCAAAAGTCACGCAGACATCCCTGAGGTCATGTGGGAGGGGCACAAGGGAGAAGGGGGTCATCTGTGTTCTGGGCTGTCATGATGAATACCATTCACCTACTAAAATTTCTCTCTAGCATGGCTAATTAGGTCACACTCTTCAGCAAATGATCTTTATTCACACAGCTTCCAGACTTGAAATTGGCTTTTGCCTGTTTTATGGGTGGGGGAGCACTGTCAACTGCAACTGCATATGAGAATATACCTTACAAATCAAAATATTTCTGTGTTTTTATGAAAAACAATATCCTTAGGTATGATTTTAAAAAATAACCTCAAACAATCAAAGTCTGAGAGAGGATCCAGTCTGCTTTGTGGTCTGCCTCATTAGGGACACCTTCAAACATGAAAGATTGGAAGAAAGAATGCTGTGGGCTATGTTAGTCCTGCTGTTGTCCTTTATAGCTCTTCTTTGACCACCTCTCAAGGTTAAATCAGTATTGGAGTCAAGCTTCTAATTTAGATAGAGGCTGCTCTGACCCAGAACAGTCGTTCTGTTTCCCAGCGTGAAGCCTGGTCCAGTCAATGGAACCAGCCTTGCTAAGTTCAGCCCTTCTCAGAGCAGATATCCCACAGGAATCACTGACTCTGCTGTCCTTCCTACAGGCCAAAAATCACTGAATGAGTCTTCAGCTGTTAATTTCAGCTTCTGAAAAGTTCCATGCCTGAGGCTCCTCTGCTGTGCTGGTGAAACCTCTGCTGCTCAGTGTTGATGCTGATCCCTCGTGCCATTCCCCTGCTCACTGATACAAGACAAAATGTTTCTGGGCAAGGAATTGATCTAATGGTGAGTCAAGAAAGAACTAGGAACAAAGTCTAATGTAAATTGGTACCTGCCATATCTCTCTGATGGGTTATGACTATCATGTTTCTCATTAAATTGTATAGATATATATATGCATTAAAATTTTCATTAGTATAAATGTGCATGCATCAAACACTAATTACTTTATCTGAAAAGTTAGAAAGATATCTAGATCTATATATATATATAAAGATATATATATATGTAGAGATATGTAGACATTTTTACATGAAGGTATCTGCTTGTTATGGTTTATAAGATAAACAATAGTTTTATGGACTTTGTTTTCTATTGTGGTACATTTCCTGGAACCCAGTGCTCATGAGTGAATTGTAGATATATAGAATGGGATTCCTTCATATTCCTATTACCCATTAAGTCTAAATGAGGAAAGGAGAGGAGAGGAGAGGAGAGGAGAGGAGAGGAGAGGAGAGGAGAGGAGAGGAGAGGAGAGGAGAGGAGAGGAGAGGAGAGGAGAGGAGAGGATAAGAGGAGAGGAGAGGAGAGGAGAGGAGAGGAGAGGAGAGGAGAGGAGAGGAGAGGAGGAGGAGAGGAGAGGAGAGGAGAGGAGAGGAGAGGAGAGGAGAGGAGGAAAAGAAAAGATGGAAAGAAAAGAAAACTTAAGTTGGGCTCATATAAATATTCAACTAAGTTCTAAACTGATTTCTGTTAGAAAAAATAAAGTGGAACAGCTTTCTGTCTTTTATGACCACTTTCATTTGGAAGTCCTGTGTTCACTCTTCACTGAGTAATTAGTTTACTTTAATAGAGAACAATACTACTATTGCATATTAAATTCATAAGTTATGACCTTAATTTGGATTTAAATTGGTTTTCTAAAGGTGAATTCACTTCGCAGTCTGATACATTTGGATCTCAGAGTACAAGGGCTTTCACACTTCATTTCTCATTACAGAACTGGGGTTTTAGTCAGGGTTTTTTTCCTTTGTAGATGAAAAGAAAGAAAAATGAAACAAAGCACACTTCACTAGAATAACTACAATGATGTGAATGATGCCACAGGAGACAGAGATCAGAGGTCATAGTTCTAGTAACATTTCACTTAGGTCCTACATCTTTATTATACTCTACTACAGAAAAAAGACTTTCATGAGAGTGACTTCCTACCAGATGAGTTTTTACCCAGTGTATTTAACATTTTCTCCTAATCATGGAAGGGCTGCTGCCATTAAATAATTCCTGACATGTTTTTGGCTCTTTGAATATCAATAGCAGGAACCCTGTGACAATTTTTATTAAAGGTTCATTTATGCGCAGTTTTCATTCACTGCCAGAATTTCAAGCTGTGGTACAGACACTATTAGGAGCAAGGTATACCAGTATGTAAAAGGCCACCTGAAGAGCTGGATTCCTCTTTCAGGGCAGGAATACAGCTGCTTTATCATTCTTCACCGGTTTCAGCTAGGGGAAAAGATGACATAAGATACTGATTATTTCATTATGCTCTAGTCCAGATGTAAAGTGGCTTAGTGGAGATAAGAAGAACCAGATTCTAACTCTTTTCAATTTCTATTGGTAAGAGCAGGGTTTAAACTGTTTCTTACTTCCCATCTCCCTGTAAAAGTATGGAGACCTTTTATTCTTATCAGTAGGCTAAAATCAAAACAACACCAAGATATACTAGGGAGGAAGGTCACAGTCTAAAATGTTTTCATTGACTAAGCAAAATCCTCTAGAGCAAAGCAAAATTAGGTCATCAGATATCCTGTAACATTTCTTGTGTTGGAAAGATAACTCATTTCAGCACAATTTCCCACTGGAAAAGGAAAGTCTTTTCAGACACTGTAGGGTTTTTCACTCTGGCAGGAGATATCAGCATAGCAATAGTTGCAAGACAGTCATCCTGAAGATCCCTGAACAAAACAAGGTAATGAAGAAGGACAGTAGCAGTGTAAACAGTGAAACACATCACAGTTGTTTCATTGTTTGTGCTAGTGGGAAATATTGTTCAGTCTGCAGATGCCTCCTCATTCCATTACATTTCTCAGCAGTATCATGTACTCCTCGGACAGTATCATGTACTCCTCGGACAGATATGTTGACCTGCAGTTCTCTCTCAGAGACCCCTTATGAAGACAGATCCCAAATTCCTAAAAATTAAAGACGTTATGTCTTTGGGTGAGAGAGAGAGAGAGAGAGAAATGCATATTAGATTTAAGATAAGCAAGCTAATCAGTTCTCAGTCTCCATGTGCCCATCTCCTCCTGCTGACACAAGGAAAATGTACATCTGACAAATGTGAAAATGTTTCATCTGACAACATTCTAGCAGTAACTCTGCAAGAGGGCCTCTGCTTAGTGCAAAGCTAATACTATGTTTTTTGGAAGGCAGCTCCAATGCCAACATATCAGTGAACTAGACATGGCAATATCACCGAGTCTGTGTTTTACAAAGCAGAACAGGTTAAAAAGGACAGCATTATTATCCAGGATAGAACCAGGAGGTGAATGGAATATACTTCTTCTAACATTTGAAACATGTTAAGAGCTTCTCACAGAAACCAACAGCAATTTCAACCACTTTTCATTTACTACCAAGAAGGAAGCACATCAACGGCTGGGAATGAATCTCAGCAAATCATTCATCTTCGTATGGCTTTACTGCCATCATATGAGGAGGACAATGGTGTGGGATTGCAGTGAGGAGTTCAGAGATCAGGGTAGGTGCAGTTAGTGGACTCTGACACTTTCACATTCACCCAGGTTAGCAAGTCAAACACTCGAAGCTGCTGAAGGAATCTTGTCCACCTACTCTGAAATGCTTTTATTTTGAATTGGAAAAGATGGGGTCACAGTGTACAGATTATTCATACACATTCTAGTTGTACCTGTAGGGGAAGCAACAGCTTTACTGAAGAGGGTTAGTGTTATTGCATGCAGGGAGCAGGCAAGGAAATGGTTAAAGCTGACTGGGGATACAAGGAGTCTGAGGCTGATGAATTATTGCATGCAGAGAAAGTGAACACATAGTGAGTAGCTCTTCCCTTGCAGCAGCTCACTGAGGTAAAGCCGTGTTGCTTTTATTGCCTGTGTTATCAAAACAGTGCATCTTCAAAGCTGTACAGAAATAGATGAAACATAGATCTTACAAATTTTAAAATCCCCTTTGATTTTTACTCCACTTCTTAGTTCTAGATGAGAGCTTGACAATAGCACAGAGACAAAACAGGCTTTTAATGAGCCTTTGTTTATAGGCCTGCTAGCCAGCACCACTCACCTTCAAGTCCATTTCCCCAGCAATCTTACCCCTTGATGATTGCCATGCTTACATTTCAGACCAGTACCCCTTTTAAATGGGAAGGGGTAGTGCTTGATTGCATTTCCTGGTAATGCAATGGTAACAATGGTAAAAACAGGCTTTCTAACCAATCTCCTCTAGCATCACCCTGGGCTGCTGCTAGCACTTCCTCTTGGCATTCGAGGAGGAATGTGCACACCTATAGGTCAGCACAGACATGTACATTTTTAATTCACTGAGGACAGGATGTTTCACTTTACAGTGTTCCCATAATCACCTCCCTTTGCTCTTTAGCCAGTCAGTTATATGGAATTCTTTCTGCATCATGCTAAATACATTACATATCTGCAGGCAGATCTACCACAAAACTCGATTCGTTTTGGTATATCAGAAATCTGGAGAGAAGTAATGTATTTTCCATCAGTATCTTAAACACATCTTCAATTCTGCTATGCATATACTGAGTTTGGGAGGAATTTGAGATTCAATCTAAGGGAGTAGAAACTATCTATTTAATTCAAATTTCTAGTGAGTAACATACACACTACAAATAAAGCTCCTTCTCCTTTTGCTGCCATATATTGAATATAGCAAATATTGTTAAAGTTTTCAGAAAGAAAAAAACATGTCTTGAAAGCACCTCTTTACAAGTCTGGGTCATAGTATGGGTCCTAATTGTTTATGTTACAAAATTGTTAGTGTATCTTAATCAATCAAATACACTATAGAAAAGACTGAAAGTCTTTTACCCTAAGAAGATTACCAGTGAGCCACATGAGGTTGACTTTTTCACTTCTGTGTATAATAGGTTAAGCTAGGTTTTGCCACTCCCTCTTATCTCCTCTAAAGGCAGGGTAGCTGCTGGGCATAAGGAGGGACAGAGAGGAAATGTGGTTAGAAAACTGTGCACTTATCTAACCCACAGCTCTAAATTTCCCAGTGGAGACTCTGGCCAGCAGATGCACTTACGAGCAGCATCAAGGCTGCCCAGACCAGCTCACAAGCCAGTGTTGGGCAAAGGACCAGGAAGCCACAACTTTCTGCTTATGGCTTTTGCTGATGAAGTAGAAATTGGGCCATTATAATAAAAGATGAACTATGTACATTTTTGGTATCATTATTGATTAGAAAAGTTACTGATGAAGCATATTTGATTCAATTGAAGGAAGCTTGAATAGCACTCTCCATTTCATTTATCTGTAGTGTTTTCCTGTGGGTTTCTTCTCTGAAATATTCTCTTGATTGCTAAAAGGTTTTTTTTCCTGAACTAATATCAGTAACTTGCTTATGTGCTTATCTAAGGTACATGCCCTTTCCCATAATTCAGATAGACTACAGGAAAATACGGTAAGGTTGATTATAGGCTCTGCAGTGCACCCTAATATTTGCACACCCAAATATTGGGTACTGAATTTACACACTCCACACCTTCCTACATACATAGAAGCGATGGCAAACGGTAGCTGAATGAAAACTCCTTCCTTCTTGTTGCCCTCCAAGGCTGGAGCTTTCAGCAAAGGTGGCATTTTGGATTCCCTTTGAACTTTGGGCAATGTGACCTGGTCCTTAAATCAGAGACAGCTGTTGCACAGCTAACAGCAATGTTGCAGTCAGCTTCACAAAATGGTATTCTGAGTATCACAAAATCATAAAATCATGGAATGATTTGGGTTGGAAGGGACCTCTCATCTCATTCCACTCTCCTGCCACAGGTAGGAACATCTTTCCCTGACCAGGTTGCTCAAACCCCCTTCCAACCTGGCCTTGAACGCTTCCAGGGATGGAGCATCCACAGTTTCTCTGGGTAACCCATGCCAGTGCTTTGCCACTCTCACAGTAAAGAATTTCTTCCTAATATCCAAACTAAACCTTCCCTCTTTCAGTTTGAAGCCACTCTCCCTTGTCCTGTCATTACATGCTCCAGCTCTCTTGTAGCCCCCTTTGGTTACTGGAAGCTTTTCTAAAGTCTTCCCAGAGCCTTCTCTTCTCCAGGCTGAACAACCCCAACAGTCTCAGCCTTTCTTCTCAAACAGGTGCTCCAGCCTTCTGATATCTTCATGGCTTCCTCTGGACTCACTCCAGAGGTTCATGTCCATATTAGATTTCATAAATGTAAGGTCTCAAGGTCTTGGTCTGGGCAGAATCATTCCATTAACATGTAGCATACATCTTCATACTTTTTCAAAAGCTGACAGTGACAGTGGCATCTCTAGAGACTATTTTTTGGGCTTGCCAGAGATGCTAATGGTAGTGTTTGTTTAAGATGGCTTTCTTCCAATTAATTATGGCTCTTTATGAATCATTTTGTTTGGAAATCTCTGATAGAGATTACATGAACATGACAGAAGGTCTTCAGACAGAACATAGCAATTATAAATTGCCAAATGCTATTAGAAGGAATTATCAGCATCCATCCTACAGACAGATACAATCTTTTAAATGCACCTCAGCACAGCAACAGCCTGGTAATAGTCCACTTAGCATGTGATTTTAGCCTTAGTGAGAAAGCATTAGGATTTTAAATTACTGTAATATAAAATGCCATAATTGTTACCAGTACCTGATTCAGGCAGCCCTGAATGGATTGTTTGTGACAGATGATGCAAACAGTAGTTGCCGTAGGAACACTTCGTTTGGATTTTGGCACTGTATTATAGCACATCTGCAGGTGGGTTTGGGAATCCTTTCAAATTCCTTGAGTAACATATCCCATATTAATGGTTATTTGAACAAGAAGAATGAAAAATACTTGATGTTTGAATGTTACTAATATGTAAAAACTGAGAGGAAATAGGTCTTTCTTATCAGGAGTGTGGTTTATATGAACTGCAAAGGAATTCAAATTGTGAACCTTCAGGCTCATGAAAATCTTTTTTTATTTATCCTGTACATCACTTCATATAGCCAACAATGTTTACTTTCCTATCCATTTTAAAATTCAGGGTCAAAAAATACTAGAATCTCAAAAATAATTATCATTAGTGTCACTAAATTTAGTTTCTTTTGCTGAGAAAAATTAGACAAAAATTATTACGAAGACTTGTTGAATATCTGACAAGTACGGACAGCTGTGAACAGTTTCTGCACATCAGCCTCCTCATTAGGACACTGCTCAAAACAGGGGCAAGCGTAGGTCCAGGCCCTACACACACAGCAGTACAGAAATGACAGCAGATGTTGACACAATTATTTTTAAAGCCAACTGTCCCCACTGCATATCTGTTTCCAAAGTTTTCTGTCTGGATATCACACCAAACACTTCTCAATTGCTCACTACACCCTCACTAAAATGGATGTATGACCAGGTCACCCTCTGGACATCTGCTGAGGAACAAAATTCACCCTGTGAGAACACACAGAAATTAAGTGCTTATACCAGGACTGAAGTCACTTCTTCCTGCCCTCTGATGTGACTGTGGCTGTGAGGAAGTAAATTTAAGACTTAATGCTTTAAATCTGGCTCCCGTGCTCCACTCACTGAGTCTTTCCCGCCCCTCAACGTCTCTACTTTCCAGGCTGCCAAGTCTATACACTGAGTAAAAGCTTGCAAAGGATCACTGAATTAAAATATCCAGTGGGCTATTCACTTCTGAGAGTGAGCCCCAGGGGATTGCCCAGAGGAGGGAGAGGATGCCAGTTTGTTTGGAATCACTAATTATAGAGATTTCCAGCTCTGTTCTCCAAAAGTTATGCTCAGACCTAAGGGAAATGCAAGTGGGAATTTACCTGAAATTACAATATCCTTTTTAAATTTACATGTACCACTACAAAAAAACTCTCTACAGATCTCCTAATCCAATATTTTAAGTCCTTTATTAGTGACTTGTATTCCCTGAAAAAAGCGCTAGAATTACCAGTCTTATGTCCTAAAACACCACAGAGCCAGCAACTCTCTTCCATTGAAAAACCTCATAGAAGTACCACAGGAGCTGATCACTACATTAACATCATTTTTAGGGGTTTATTTTCAGCCAGTGCCCTACCAAGTCCCTCACCTCACTTTGCTCTTCTGGTGCGGGGAAGTTCATCTCGACATTCCTTGAGGATTTCACATGAATGTGGCAAGGTTTTATTCCTCTCTGGTGCATCAGGGAAGCTTAAGAGACAGAGCAAAACAACTTTTTTTAGTGGGGGACTACCTCTGAGATTCAGAGACTTGAGTTCCTTTCATCATGACTGGTTACCTCTGGCTGGTCTATACACAGAACTGAAAACACCTGTCTTGCTTCAGCTCATATTTTCCTGTGATCAAGAGAAGCAGACACAGTTCCAATTAGATTTCACTTTTAGTGGTCTGGTTCATCTGATCTGAGAAATTTTTTTGGCTCAGATAGCTCCTCCTGCCTGTCTCCACCACTGACCATATCTTGGGGCTGAATGTCTGAGCTCCCTGATGGCTCCTCTTGCCTTTCCATGTTAGTGACCCCAGCCTGGAGCAAGAGTCAGAGCAGAGCTCAGCATCTCTGAGAGTGAGCTACAGGATTCTCCTCTTTTGCATTTACATGCTGAGGAAATCAGGAATAACAAAATGTAACAACCACTTCCTTTTTCAGTTGCTTCTTCCTGAATATTAATTCTTCCTTTGGTAGCAGGCCAGAAATTCCTACATGTGAAACAGAACAATATCCCTGCTGTCACTAATTTACTGTCATACTTCCTATTAAATTAAGCCCTGTGCTTCTAGTCTTGGCACGTGGGTGCCAATCACAGACTGAGTTTTCAATGCTATCTGTCCTGCCTTATCTGCATAACAGAGATGCACCATACCAGTGCTCAGATATGGCATCCAATTTGCTGTCTGTAGACAATTATAGCAAGTACAAGACAGAGGACACATTTAAACTAGATCCTTTTAATGTGACTAGTATCTGAAGACTCATCAATCCAATTTACCTCCCAGAAACTTTCACAGTGTGAGAATTCCCTGAAGAATCTGTCTCGATGAATTAACTTTGGAAAAGGCATCTTCAGGCTATTGATCAATCAGCCAGTCATGTCTTTCTCTGTCAAGTTAGGTTTTGGCTGCATCTTTTGGGACTCTAGAGAGAAAGGTCATTGCAAAATGTCATCTTTTCAAGCTTCTATTTCACCTTCTTGGTTTTGAAACCCTCATTTGAAACCCAGGGGGCATTCTCCACTGAATGAAAATTTCACTTCATCCACAATGGCCCATTAGTGAAACTGGAATGTGGGGCTGATTGAAAAATTTAGGGAATAAAAAAAGTCCCAGAAAATTGGAATTTTATTAAAACATACTGACTTCGGTATGCCAAGAGCATTCCCTTTGGCTGTGGCAACCTAGAGTCAAAGCTTGCTGGGAATCAAGACCACATTAAAGACTTGTCCCTGCAAACACTGTGAGACTGATTCTTCCCTGACCTTCCATGAAAAATACTCCACTTAATGTAATTAGGTAATGCAGCTGTTATCTGCAGTTTCTAGGGCATTTTTTAGAATGGGCAAAACAAAACCTAGAAATACCTTTTGGCAGGTTGAGTAAATCCCTGGAAAATCCCTGCCTACATGTAGGTGGCAGGCTCTCTCCTATCTGCTTCCTCCCAGAAATTACAAAGCCTTCCCCAAAAAGCCATGGATGGGTTGTGTCCAGCCAGGAGGTAATGATTCACATGCAGCTGGGGCCAGCTTGTGAGCTGCAAAACAAAATCCTCAAGGAAACCTTTTTTCCTGTTTCTTACACTCAGAAACAGGATTTTGTTGATGAGTAACTAGCAAACGTGAGAGAAAACCTAGTGAGAAGCTGTGTAATTTGGTATTTCAGAGAACAGCATCATATATAGAGAATAGGTAATGACAGGCACCTTCATTCTGGAAACCATGTTTCTGAGAAATTCTCATAATCATTCAGTTTCTTTTCATGCTGTGTTTTAAATTTTCTACAATTTTGACTTCTCTGCATGTGTGGTTTTCTGATGAACACAGAAGGTGAGAGATGTCAGACTGATGCTGACAGAGATACAAATCCTCTCTTTATCCATTGCTGGCTAACTTTCTCCCCCTCCCTACCCATCCTTACTAAGAAAAAATTATTCCCACTGCACTTTTCCTAGTAAGGCATGCCTTTTTGGTCCAGATATAGCATAGAGAGTGATCACTTCCTCCCACTGCCCACTCACAGTGCTTCGTGGCAGTGTGGGTGACAAACAGGTGCTGGTGTCTCTGTTCCATCAGGAGAGTCTTCATTACGTGGCAAAAAATGTCAGAAGCACTGGAATTCATCTCATTAAATGCAGGCATCCCCAGCATAGAGCCAGTCATTTAGGCTGTTTAGCTCATGGAGTGAAAGAATCTCTTTTGAAGCAACCTAATAAAGATAAAATAGGCCAGGTGACAACTATAAAGGTGCCTATTTTCCCAGTTTGGTTTTTGCAGGAACTCCAAGGGTGACAAGCTGTGATGGAAGCAGCCATACTGAAGACAACAAGGGTAAAAGGATACTAATCACACTGCTTTTCAAAATAATTTGAGATGACTCCTTATTTTCTCCTATCCCATCAAATACCTATGACTTACCTGAGCTCAGTTTGAACAGTGGCTTAGGAGAGGATCTGTATTTAAAGTCAAGACACCTTTTTTTGTGGGAACATTTTGAGAAAAGGGTATGGGAAAAAAATGTGAAAGTCCTCACCTCTGTTCATTCCTCTGTATTGAGTACTTCTTTCCCCCAAAAGTGAAGGAGAAGCCACTGCAGACAGCAATTGGAATAACAGCAGATATTAACAGAGTACTGCACTGCAGGTCCCAAGTCAGTGTCCTGGGACAGATTTTTGGCAGTCACGTAAGATCCAGCAGGACCCCATACAGTCCTTCTCTGTCCACTGGCACATGGCCCTGTGCAGACCTCTAACAGCAGCTGGAGAGCAGCAGGAGGTCTGCCTGGACTTCAGTGATATCAGCAAGCTAGGGCTCCAGTTTTGATGCTCTGAAGCTGCTGCTCCTTCTCTGTCACACAGACAAAGCACATCAGAGAGATGCTGAGGTTTGAGATTTGGTTCTTTACCAATCATGGTGTCTAAGAAATCAGTATCAGACCTAAAAAAATGGGGAAAGAAGCATAAAAAATAGGATTGTGACAGATATGTGCAGGTCGCAATCTACCTGGCTCTCTGCATGTTCTTTCAAAGTCCGCATTGTCTTTCAGGAGCCATCAGTTTCAAGACATTAATTTGCATTTGTATTCTTGGTCCAGAAAATTGCTAATGCAGATTTTTTCCCTTCTGACAGTTAATCTTATTTATGTTGAAATGTTTGGAAGTTCATTTTACTGCCATTTTGTGAATTTGCTGCTGGAGTTAGTCTGGTTTTTGCATCAAGGTATTTCAGTCCTCCCTCAAAGCATACCCATTAATTCCAGTTACATCTTTAAAAATTATTTAAGAGTCAAAATAAGTCTGTGTAGCACTGCCAATAACTCAAAGTCTGAAAGCAACATTTCCATAGCAAAAGTCCCCAGTTGCCCCAGTAACAAAACTATGAGATGCAAACAGTAATAACTGAATTTTGGCTATCTTTCTAAGCCACTCTGCAATACGACATAATTTGAAAATCAGCTTGAAAAAGCTTGTAAAGAAACAGATATTCTGTATGTACAAGCATCCATATTTGTACAGGTACAGTGCATCAGGCTCAGCATCATTCACAGGCTTTGGTAAGTCATGGAACCGTAGAATCATGGAAGATCCTCAATTGGAAGGGACCAAAAAGCCTGAAAGCCTTAATCCCAAGGAAGCTGTGAAAGCCCACTCCTGGTGTCCATGACAAAGTGCTCTTCCTTTACTGGTGCCTATAAATGCATAACTGCAGCTTTCAGCACATACATATGTATCACTTCTTGTTTTTATAAACACACCACAACTACCTTGCAGGTAAGCTCATAAAACGTCTTCTTCTGAAATAGGCCAAGTGTGTATTTGAAGCTTGTGTTATCCGTAAGGTTTTTTTTACAAACCAAGATAAGACTCAGTCTTTAACCAGTATTCTGGAAAATATTAGTACCTTAGTCTTTAAGAATCTGGACTCCATTTAGTTCGAAAGTGACAATAGGTGCCTTTGAAATACTAATGTGCTCTAAGTCTTGATTAACCTGGTTCCTTGCATCACATCTTGACTCCCTTTGCATCCACAAAGATCATCCCAATACCCAAAAAATAGACTCTGGCAGGAAGTTGAAGAGCCCTAGTAAATGTCTACTGTTACATGTCTGTGAGCAGAATAATCCTCTCATCCTTTTCTTTCCAGCCTCATTTCAGTCGATGCCAGCCAAAGCAGCCACAGTTTGAGACACCACTGGGGGCAGAGCTGATCCCTGTGTTGGGGCTGCATTCATACAGCGCTGGGAAAGAAATCATGTTCCCTTGAATTGTGACACAGCCATTTTCATCTCAGTGTGCTTTACAGGAGAGGTCAATGTAATTGCCATAACCTGCTCCACATATCTTCTGCATCATGAGTGTTGTTTGATCATCTCCCCCAGAGCACCACTGCTGTCTCATTTCAGCCCCGAATTGGTCACTAGCTGCCATTTACTTAAACAACTAACAAATTCAAGGCTGTGAGATCTTGCTGATATGTTTCCCTGTTTGGGAAGTGTCTTTCTAAAAGACAGGAGCCCACTCTCATACTGACTCATGTCCACCTTCACATTTGTGTTTACATTCTTGAGGCAACCATCAGAAAACATGCTGAAAAATGAAGGCTGTGGAAAAGGACAAAAATCTCTCTGTAAAATTATCTGGGTTACAATTATCAGCCTCAACATTTCATGTTTTATTTGTAACCTGCAGTACCAGCTCACAGCCTGGAGACATAAATATTTTATACTTTTAATTTAATCACTTCCTGTGCACTGCATAATATTATATCTCTTTGTAGGCTAGATATTAGCAACAGCAGAATCATTAATTAATACTTTCAAATAAGATTTAATTCAGACTTTTGTGCCTTTAGAATAAATAAATAATAACTTCTCATTATCATTATCTTATTATTAACAATCTTGCCTTTTAATATAATTTACTATGTAATTAACAATGCCATATCTTCTTAGAGGCACTCATCTATTAAAATAAGCAATTTTGGGTCAAAAATATGAAAAAAAACCCCATGAAAAAAGCTATTATAGAACAAGTAAAAATTATATAAGGGGAAAGAAACTTTTCAGCTCTGGAAATGCACTTGAATTGCAATAAAATCATTATATCACTAACAAGTTCATAATTGGTTTTTCCTGAAAGGGGAGATTTTGGGAACTGTGAGTCCCACAGAATGAAACTATGATGAAATACCTGTAGCAATATGAAACATTTTGGTTCCCTTGGTGGTTATTTTTTAATCTCAAAGCAATAATGACATCCCCAGAGTGTCATGCTTTTACACAGATGATCTCATCACTTTCTTCTTTCCTTTAACAGAAATAATATTTAGAAGAAATGCAATAAATGTAATACAGCTGAGCTTCAATAAAAGACTAAAGTGTGCAGCACTTAATGTAAAAAGAATCTTGAAGACAGATCATCAATGCAGTAATAAACGTATATCCATTTCTTCATTGTTTCATTGTGGAAGAGTGGATGCTGGTTCACGGGGAGCTTGTGTTTTAGCTCGTAAAACTGGTTTATATATAATGGGTGGGTGTTGGGACACCACAAACAAAGGGTCAGACAGGGAAACCAGAAAATTCACTGCCATGGAAGCAAGACTTAGGTGGAAATTACTTCCATAAGTGAGCACAGAATGAGTGCCTGCAAAAGAAAATATGTAGTCAGTATTCCAGGAATCACATACCAGTTTTATGAAAATAGTGAAAGACTGAATTAGATTTGAGGGCATGTAGTTTGTTCTTCTCCTCAAAACTGTGAATTAGCTTGCATTAGATTAGGGTGCAGCTGACAGATGCCAGAGCATAGCCAGTATTTTGTGCTACAATGCTCGTGGGGTTTGAGAATACAGCACATCTAAAGGAACCCAAAGCTGATGAGTGGGACACTCAGCACCTACCTTCTCACTTTACATGGACCCAGTAATTGCTAAGAGAAGGGTGTCCTGGTGTGAGAAGACACAGGGAGCAAAGAAAGGCCAACGAAGTGAGGAAGGACAATCCAGAGACTGGGTTGAGAGGAATGTGACTCGTGTGTGCCCTCCTGAGGGATCACAGCATGTGTGACAAACATCTGCCTCAGATGGAGGGACAAAGGTTGAGGGACTTGTACCATCACCTTTCTCAGAAGAGTTTCTTGTTCACCAATAGCCATAAAAAGCAAGTCCCAGCGTTAGTTCACAGCGGCATGGATGGGGCTGGGGGCAGGAGAGGGAAACATACTCCTGACTCAGCAGCTCAAGTCAGAGAGGAGGCTGTCTCTGCTGTTCCCTGTGTAGGTGGTGGCAGCCAGCAAGGCAGGTGCTGCCAGGACTTGGCAAAGTGTGTTTGTGTGCCTGGAACAGGAGCACTGCCAAAGGCACCCAGTTCCTGGTGGCAAGCGCTTTGTGAATGCTGGCTGAGGCCAAAGCCGGGCTGTTTGCATAAGTGCCATTCTTCTAATAATCATCAGATATCCCAAAGTGCCCACAAAGTGTCCTTTGGTGAAATCCATCCCTGAGGTTTTGGCAGCACACTGAACATATACACTCATCTCTCAGTGACAGAACCTGCTGTTTCCCACAAATTCTTCCTAGTCACAGAAACCTTGCTTCCAGATTATTCCCATAGCTGTCTGACAGGTCTGGAGGTGGTCAAGGTGTTATTTTTTTACAGAAGTGTGTCGCCAGCTCGACTGTTGAATTAAACTCCCTCAAAGAAAAATCAAATGATGCACAGACTGAGTAGGAGTACAAAAGCCTTGAGTTAGTGGTTCTCACAATTATTGATTACAGGCAAGCAGTCCATACCCATGAGATTTAAACCACAAAAAATGTGTCTAAGTATCAGACACCAAGAATCAGAAACAGCAACAGCAATGAACTAGAATAATTAATGTGGAGGAATAGTGCAGATGTATTAATAATGAAAAAAGTAAAAAAGTTAAGTAAAAAATAATATGAGTAAATTCTGGACTTTTCTTGTGCCCTCAAACACCTTGTCAAAGATGTGACACAATTTAATTGTGATTCCACAGCTAATGTCAACCACGTGTATAAATCAGATTCACTGGAGAGAGTCACACACACTTTCAGTTTCGGATTTGTCCCCTAAACTGGACAAACTGCTACACCGGTTTTTTAGTTCCTGTGACTCACATTGCAGGGTGTGTAACTTCATTTTTCTGTGTAACTTAATTTCTCCTTTTTTATAATGAAATTCCCTGGCTTTCATTAATGTAGGGAAAGGCTTAAACACTCAAAAGAAATCAAAATGTGTGATCAGGTGGGAAGAAAGGGGCAGAGAGAGGGACAGAGGGGAAATAAGAAAAGAAAGAAAAAGGAAAGAAAGAAAGAGAAAGAGAGAAAGAAGGAAAGAAGGAAAGAAGGAAAGAAGGAAAGAAAGAAAGAAAAAGAAAGAAAGAAAGAGAAAGAAAAAAGAAAGAAAGAAAGAAAAAGAAAGAAAAAGAAAGAAAAGAAAGAAAGAAAAAGAAAGAAAGAAAGAGAAAGAAAAAAGAAAGAAAGAAAGAAAGAAAAAGAAAGAAAAAGAAAGAAAAGAAAGAAAGAAAGAAAGAAAGAAAGAAAGAAAGAAAGAAAGAAAGAAAGAAAGAAAGAAAGAAAGAAAGAAAGAAAGAAAGAAAGAAAGAAAGAAAGAATCTACATGATTTTACACACATCTAATAAGCAGTTCCAGAAGGAGGATCACACCTCTGTCTCAGTGTCAGTCTCTCCCTTGAGAAGAGGAGTAGCGCTGGTATCACACGGAATCAGCACCATCTGAAATAAGCCAGGTCTGTGGACACTACATTTTCTCTACCTGTTTTTTAATACATATACCCACCTCTCTTGGACTGAGTAAATCCTTCTGACAGACCTAAAATCCTTTAGCCCTCCAGCTGCTGCAGAGACTGAAGTAATATTTTGAGACAGGGAAATAAGCTGTATCTCATCTGAGCTATTTTGAATTACGCCATTTCTTTTGCAGTTCACCTGAATTTCAGTGCTCCACACCTGTCTGTCTCTTTGCACAGGTCCCCTTTCAAGCAGACACGCTGGTGAACACCTTGTTCCTGTAACCAAACACGCTCTGACCAAATGGGTTCAATGCATTTCTTCAAGGAATTTGCAAGTCCCATAGGGGATCATCTGCATTCCAGGGGGAACAGACCTCTGCCAACACCCACCCCTACATTTAGACTCAGAGCCTTCAGGAAACCATTGTGTCTGTGCCTTTCTTGCACATCAAATCATTTAAAAATGTGGGGTTTTTTTTCTCCATGAGCAATGAAGTAAAAGGTTAAGAACAGGCATGTTTGTAGCTAACATATCTGTTTTCTCTTCATGTTTTTTTCAAAGGTTGCCTGCTTGCTGTTCCAGTACAGTGTAATACTTTCTAGTATTTTCTATGTACCAAAGAGTAGCTCCAGGGACACAAGCCCTTTTACAGAGAGACATTTATTCAGTAGGTTTAAACATATGAAGCAAAAACAACTGTTTTAAAACTAAATATCCTTTGCTTCAGGCACTGGCTTCTTGAGAGGTAAATGAGGTCAAGAAGATGATGTAGTGTGTGTAAATTTAACAAGGCAGAACCTGGCAGAATAACTCATAGGCCTGGATCACCGAGTGCTGCTGTATCCTTTGCCTGGATACAAACCTCACATGAAAAAAAGAAAAAAAATGAATTTGTCTACTAAAAAACAGAGTATATGGAAAAATAAGTCAGCATGCCATGTGAAATTAAAATGCATATTACCTTTCGTATTCCTCAGGGCTTGACCCTTAAATGTGAAAGGAATTTTAAAAAGAGTTTCAGGACAGAAAGTAGAAAATACCTTCTGTATTTTCCTAGAATAAAGGTCTTCAATTCAGCTTTATTCCTGTACCACATTGGTGCATAATGCTAAAAACTTCAGGGACACATTGAAAGACAACTTCTAAGAGAAATAACTCTTGCAAAGAAAGGGCATGTCAAATCATTGTCTAAAAAAAATTTAGTATATTTTTATTGTGATGAACACATAAAAATTTCTGATTTATTAGTGTTGGGAAAACAGTGGAGCTGTGCTTTCTCCAAATTAGTAGGTATTTAGACAGACCTGAGACTCACAAATAAAAAGCTGTAGATAGAATGAATGAGTTTATGAAAGGTGAGGTAAAACATAACTTCTGCATTTCATACCATTCCAGTCCCTTTCCCACGAGTACTCAGATGACTTGGATTTTTGTACATACTGATGTTTGAGAAGGAGGTTTTGCTCATAAAAATATGAATAATGATGTTTTTAAAATCTGTTCATTCAGAGAGCATGTGCTGCTCAGATAATTTACATTTGACTCATGAACAGTAAAGAACACAACCAAAGATGCCAAGTTAAACATGGAAAAGTTAGGAAGTGACAGAAATAGGATAATAACCTCCATTCAATGTCTTTATATATGTGTAATATTAGATAATTTAATTATATAATTGTATACTTTTTTTTCCCCTCTCAGATATTCCAGATATCCATGTTATAAGAGCTCAAAAATGCCTTTGTTTGCTTTATTATAAATGTGTTTTTGCTTAGAGGCATTTTTTTGTTTTGCAGGTCAGATCCCTGGTATTTCTGAAATACACAGCAAGGATGTTCTGGAGGCACAAAGCCTTCCCCTGACCACAGCATGATGGGGCCAGGGTGGAGCTCATCTCTCTGTGAGCCCTCAGGAGCCAGCATGCAGCACCACATCTCCCCTGTCTTCGGTAAAGAGTGGCCAAGCTCTTCCCTTTGAGCTTTGCTCACAGGAAAGAGTGATTTAAATATTTATTCACAGTATGTAAACTGTGGAACAGAGGCAGCTCTTCAAGGCAGAACGTATGATTTCAGTTCAGCATGAAGCTAAATAAATGATTTCCAAAATAATACATCCACTAAGACTTTTTGAGACCAATTAGGGTAATTTTTCACTTGCACACTGTTAGAATATAAATCCTAGGATGTGTAAATGTTTAAAAGTGCTGTCAGCCCAGGGGAGGTCTAGCAAAAGTCTACTGGTGACAAGAGATATACCTTAACCTTCTCAATACTTTTATAGCTGCTGCTGAAACATGTAAGACACTGTTCTGATCCAATTTCTGCCAGAGTTTCTGAAGATTTACAACAAATGAATCTTTTGCCAAAGGTAATTCTTCTAGGAAAATTTCTATCACTTTAATGGGGAAGAAATTGAGTAGAATGCTTATTTTTTGTGCTTCAAGAGGTGAAATATCTGCTTTCATTTGAGTGAATGGCTTTGGGGCGGTTAGTTTTCAGTACAATCTATTTTATTCAGATATGAGATCTACAACAAAAAAGAGGGAAAATTTAAGCACTGCATATTGTATGACTAGATCAAGAGGAACATATATTATAAATTATTTTCTTAAAATAAATTGATTCATATTTCCATTGTCCACATGAGATGATCTCCATGCTGAAATAAGGCTTATCCCTTTCCCCTTCCTTCAAAAAATCCTGGTTTTACAGAAGAGAAATACTGAGAGGAAAGTTAAATGATTTGCCCCAGGTCACATAAAAAACTCGTATCAGTGGAATCAGAAATTGAACTTACATTGTCTGAGTCCCTGAAAGGTTTAGGTACTAATGTGCCCATTTTTCCTATATATTTCTCTTTCTTTCAGTTTTGTGTTTGACATTTCAGGCAGTATATTTCTACACACTTTCTTTGTTAATCCTTAGAAGCTTTACAGAGTCACAATAGCAGGACACACACCATATAAAATATCTGCCATGTACAAAGCAATAACTGTCCTCACACAGAGCCCAGAGTTAGACCAGAATAAATTAACACCATGTCCAATATATCACTCGTTTTTGCTATTTGATGTAATATACATGCCAGCCAAAGGGCTGATGGCTAACTTCAAATACAAGGAAAGACAACACAAGGGCTTGGGGTTGGGATTTTTTTTTCAAAATCTTTGGTATTTATTAGGGTGGTTTTTCAGCAGATAATCATGTAACTGGATTTGTTGGTAACAGCCAGTCTCAAACAGTTCCCAAATTCCTAAGACTAAAAGAACTGGAAAACCTCTTAGCTGCATGACACAAGAAAAAAGAGTGTCATTTTTAATCTTCTCTTTCTAACACAGCATGGCAGGCAGTGTGACAGTCTCACTGGCCTCTGTGTACAAACAAACACAACAGCTGAACTCACTTGTAATTCAGCAGGGAAATGAAGGATGGGCTTGGCAGGTTTGCTGAATTGGGATGGTTTGGTTCAGGTGCTTGAAGCCCTTTGAATCTGGACTGCCGCAAATGTCCCACCAGTGAATATACAGAACAGGGAGGGATGATATTCATGGATCTCTGGGGCTGGCAGATGGAATCCAGCATGGGATGCTCTTCAGTGTGAGACCCTGCCCGTGGACTTGCTGCACCCATGGCAGTGCATCCAGCCTGCCAACCTCAGTGACACATAGCAGGGGTTAAGAGCCAAACTCAGCCAAATCAAGATTTCTGCCAACTCTTGTAGGATTTAGAAACTCCATAGCTTTCCTCAGCCAAAGAAGACCTGGGCACCATAAAAGCAGTAGGTCTAGTCTAGAAATACAAAACAAAATCCTTGTGTTGGGAAGAAAGGGCTGAAAGCAGAAGGATATCAAGGAGGATAGTAAATTCACTCAAGTGACCTTGCCACTGAGAATGCTAAAAACACCGGAGTGGGGAAACCCAAGTTATTATGCCTAGTGGTGTTCATCCTCTCCCTGTTTTGAGAAGTAGAATTCCTGTGTAGAAAGAGCACACTCTCACAGACACACTTGGGCCTCCTGCTGGAGAGAGAGAGAGGGAAGGAGAGAGAGATTGAAACCTCAGAGATTGTAAGAGCATAGCCTTGTGACAAACTACTCATGTGTGAAGCCCTTTGATACAGTGGGGCAGGCAGAGGTCCACACACACACACGTTTATAGGATGAACTGAGCCTGATGGAGCCTGTGTCCCTGTGTCTGTAGGCACTGGGATGAACTGAGCCTACAGCAGCCTGTGTCCCTGTGTCTGTGGGCTCTGGGATGAACTGAGCCTACAGCAGCCTGTGTCCCTGTGTCTGTGGGCTCTGGGATGAACTGAGCCTACAGCAGCCTGTGTCCCTGTGTCTGTGGGCTCTGGGATGAACTGAGCCTACAGCAGCCTGTGTCCCTGTGTCTGTGGGCACTGGGATGAACTGAGCTTGATGGAGCCTGTGTCCCTGTGTCTGTGGGCACTGGGATGAACTGAGCCTACAGCAGACTGTGTCCCCGTGCATCTCTGCCACCCGGCATTGTTAGCGAGGTAATGAAATAAATCTCATTGCATTTCAGCTGTGGTTTAGTGGTCACCCTGGTTACCTGCTTGTGTGGATTCACATGCCTTGAAAACTGCATCAGAAAGTCACATGGGAGTGAAGAGATCCTGGAGTTATCTTCTGTGGTTTGATTTGCTCCTTAAAACTAAAAATCCCTGATACCAGCCAGAAGAACCATTATGTTTGATATTTGTAAGTGTATCACTTTCAACATGTTTAATAAAATAAAGTCTTCTGCACAGACCAAGCATTTTTTATGGTTGTTCCAGCATGTTTTATTCCACCTTGGCACAGCAAGTTTCCCTTAAAACAGAGATTGGTTTCAGTACTTCATCTCCACAGGGCAGAGTAACTTCAACTTATTATTTATGTGTAATTGCAGTTTGCCTGAATTAGACTGTAATTACAGCCCAGAACCCACAATTCTGCATCCATTTCAACTTTCAGCATTTTTTTTTTTATTGTTAAGATTTAGTTTCTATTTTTTCAGGTTCTTTTGCTCTGAGAAGAAAACCAGATGAATCTTTCTGAAGCTATGTGTGTAATTTAGGCTGTAATGGAAAAATGTGTCGGCTTTATCAATTTTTCTCGGGTCTTATAACAAAACATGGCAAGCTGATTTCTTTGCCGAATTCTTTCACCCTCTTTTTAAAACATAAATTTTCTTGCCTTTTTTTAATACAGACAGACAATGACATTGTACTTTATATGGAATTCTTCATCCTTGTAATCTCATAGCACTTTATAAATAGATAGAAGACATCAAAGAAGGAAAAGAGTGCTCAAGGGCAGAAGCATCACACCATGGCTCTTATTAAGGTAGTAAACCATCCTTTACTTAAAGGGACCATCCCCTATATCTTTTATTTGTTAATAGAGTTACTGCCTCCTCCAATTTACCTCATGTGTCATGGGATTAAAAGGAGAGCTGAACCAATCAGTAAATTTCACAGGAGAAAAAAAATTGCACTTGATTAATTTGCTTTTTACTGTAGAATTTCACCTTGAGGGTCTTTCAGCAAAAAGAAATAGCCTGAAATTCACCTTGTCCACTAAAAAAAAAGCCCACCCTCTCTCAGCCAAAATCTACTTTGAAATACAGCTTCATGACAGGGGCTTTGCAAAGCTGCAGGTCCCAACTGGATTTGGTACTTGATATTTTCTCTGTTTAGCTACCAAGTTAAATGAGATTCTTACATCTAGATTGATCACTTTATCTGAGTCCAAGAAAAATTTAATATTCCAAAATAAAGTGAAACCTGATTATTAGGTGTTTTACATTCAAAATATGCTTTATTGAATAACTGTTTTGCCAGAAAAACTCATTTTCCTAAGAGACATGGTACTGTGCTCTTCACCAGCACACACCCATTGAAAGAAGCTGCAAAGAAATATTCAAAGATAAGATAGCAGAGGACTGTTGATACCTACTTTGTGATTACCAGCATAGGAGCAGAATCTAGATTGCAACATCAGTAACTTCACTCCTACAAATCTTCACTGGTGGTTCAGTATCTATGGGTAAATAAGACTGTTGCCCATTAAAAATCTACCTATCAAAATAACTATAAAATCTGCTCTTTAAATAAAATAAGCTATTTCTCTTTAAAAAGTGACTGCTTACCATAAAATTTAAAATCAAATAACAGGCCACATACTCTTACAGATCAGAAATGCTGGTGTGGTGCTTTGTGGGGGTGGCAGTGCAGGCCACTCGCATTTCTGGTGCAGCAGGTTCAGACCTCTTCTTGTGCAGAAGAGCAGGAGGCCAGGAGCTGCAACCATGGTGGGGAGGTGTTCATCCCTTAGACAAAGCATGGTCATGAGCTGCCTCTACCTCTAAGAGTATCATGTGGCATTTTCTAGTCGAAATTTTCCACTTTTTGATCAAAATATGTTGTTAGGCTGTGAGGTCAGCTGTAACACTGTGTGAAAGTTTTTTTCCTTTCAAGTCACTTTTTTTTATAGTCAAAAGGAAAGAAAATGGTAGATTAAATGAACCCAAATGTGCTGCTGTTTATCTTCTGGACTGAATAATTTTATCAGGACCGTCAAATTTCCATGAAACCTGTGTTTATGTTTGCTGTGCTGATGTTAACAAAAACACCACCCCCACACAGAAATTGCTTAGCTCAGAGCTGGGACATTCTTACCAAGAGCTGACCTCAACATTTGCCAGACATGCCATGAACGAGGACCCCTTTCATGGCTTCTCCTGGGGTGCTCTGGAGGATAGATGATGTGGTAGAAGAGAGATTTCTACCTCCCTTTCAGGGTGATTTGTGCCCAGCATCTCCTCTCCCACACGGGGGTTGTGGAGCAGTTGTATATCTTGGGGTGGTAATCCTTACTCCACCAGATTTATCGTGCTTGCACAACTCTGGGACATTTCAAGCCACTTTTTATTTTTTTCTATTTCCTTGAATATCATCTAACCGCAAAAGGTAAAAAAAGAGGTTTTAAAGAATTCGGAATGAATTTACACTCAAGCCACTGCCCTAGCAAGAAAATAAATGTTTGTGGCCATGTCTAAAAAATGCATGAGAGTCCCCTGATCTGGTTGCCAAGCCTGAAGGGCAGCGTTTTGGTGCCTGGCCCCTCTGCAGCCTGTGCAAGCAGCTGACGAGGGCTGCCTCAGAGCAAATATTTGAGGCTTGGCAAGAATACACTGCTCTCCCGTCGTTTCCTGGATGGCATGTTTGCTCTGAATGAGCTCTTGGAGCATCAGGGTAGTACAAAAACGTTTTGGGATAAGATCTCATCCAGAATATATGCAGGATCCAGCAACTACTTCCCTGGATGGTTAAGAAAGTGGGAGATTTTTTCTCCTGCGAGACAAGTTTATCTTGTTGATATATCTGGTTACTAATTCTATTATGAAGATAAACAGAATTCTTCACACTGAAGGCTAATCTTGTAAGTATTGGAAGTAAGGAACTCAAATATACAAGATAAGGGAACAAAATAAAGGAAAGACAAGGTAATAAATTATAGCAAGAACAAATACTGGGTTTTATTAACGGTGATCTCAATTTAAAAAAAAAAACCCAAACAACCAAACTGTGTGTGGTCCCGAGCTCTAAACAGAGGCACTTAGCAAAGGCCATGCAAGGAATCTTGAGTTAATGTCAGAGCCCTTCAGTAACAGACATCAGTGAAATCTAATCAATATCTGCTTTCTGAGCAATGAGATAATGACCTGGGCCATCCACCACCAGGGTCTCACGGAGCACTGTATGGGTGCAAGGGCTGTTGATGTGTTTGGTGTAGTTTTTAACACCCCCTGTAACGTTTTATGAATTCAATGATTTACTCTACTGCATCAAAAGATGTGTCATGATTTATACAACAAATTAAATATAATGGCATTTGCCAATGGAAATCCTGAAGCATCTTTTCAGTAGAATAGAATGCATTACTATATTTCCATAATTAAACTTTTTATAGCCTGCTGCAGGATAGTGTATTCACACACTTTGGAAGTATTAGTGCTAAAACTAAAAAGGCAAAATCAGAAAATTAATAAGAAGTTTGAAAGATATAATTTCAAACCCAGATGGAGGCACTGTCTTACAAACATCCCCCTTCCTTTCAAGACCTTAACAGACCCTGCCTATGAGTTACATAGAGCAGCTTAGACCCACTAACAGAAACAGAGCTGGATTTACAAATGGATTTATAGAAGAAAGGAGAGGTATTGTTCTTTTCCTAATTAAAAAATCCTGACTAAAACCACCAACTCAAGCTTTGGAATTCCACTAGAGTTTTAAATAAGGCCACAGTTGTTCAGTTTGGGAAGCCTGGGAGAGCCCACACAGCCCAGTGCTGCAGCAGCCACAGCAGCAGCTCAGTCCCCTTGGTGAGGAGGTGCTCTGCACCTGGCAGCAGGGCCAAGGGGACTGACAAGACTGACATCTAACTCCAGAGCCAGTGGAGGCACAGGAGGCATGGGGTTGTTCTCAGAAATCACTGTATGATACAGACAGACTCTGAGTGCTAAAATTCCTGCTGTTTTCAGTAGTATTGGCTAACTCCTCCTTAGAATATTATTGCATGTGTTAATAACTAACAAATATTACCCAAAACAATAAAAGTGTCATGGGGGTCTTACCATGATGATTGTCCATCTTCTTATTTCAGGATATAAATAAATATAGCACATGAGACAGTTGCCGCAGTTCAGCTCAAGAACCATCACGTTGGTTAACATGGGCCTGAAAGCACAGGACTTCAACTCCATCTTCTCACCTAATTCAAACAACTATTCCACTCAAGTCAGTGGCTCAGACCACGAGAAGGAGAAGAAAGGAGTCAGGTCTCAAACCCTGCTGGGATAGAGCAGGGAAGGGTTGCAGGAACTGGAGTTCTAGGGCCTCACTGGAGCAATTGTTTTTTAATGCTGCGTTTCATCACCAGCTTCACTTGAGATTTGAGGTCTGACCAATACTGAACCCTTCTGTGTTACTCAGCAGAGTTAAACTTAGCAGGGGGAATTCTAAGAGGCCCATTAAAAACTTGGAATAAAGCAGAACTTGAAATCTCATGACCTTAAACCAAATAATCTTGTGACATCCAATGCATGTAGAAAGAATAGCTTGCAGAAACATGTGATTAGGGATAGCAAAAAACAAGTAAGAGTGGAAAGGAAGAATGAGGGAGACAGCAAGCAGGGAGGCAGAAATTTATTCCTGTGCAGTGGGTAACCCAGCCATCAAGACACCTGGACTGGGAAGTGGAGCCTGCATCCTGTCTGCCTCATTCAGAAGCTAGAAAAACCCACAAAAGCCAAACTAAAAATCATTTCCCAGCAAGCACTAATTAGGAGACATCCTCATATTTCATTGAAGTTTGGTCTTTATTTTCTACAAAGTGAGCTCAGTATCAGAAATCTTATAAACGGGGGGGTGGGGGAGAACAAGATTTTTTATGTGTAAAATCTCATTATTTTAATCCAGCCCATTTCATGTTTTTGGCATTTGGATTTACTACACTAAGAGTTCAATTAACTATACTAAGATATGTGAGGGCGGCGCTCATATTGAACAATCACATGTACTACCATATGCAAAAGAGCAGATTTATTCTGCTAGATTAACTAAAATGTGAATTTAACACAGTTAATTGCAAGGATTCACCTTCATTAGAAAAATTTAGCCCAGAACTCTGCCTAACTTCCAGGCTGCAATTAAGAGCAGGACCAGCAAGTCTCTGATTTCTACTTTCATTATAAATAAGTTCAGCAATTCCATTTTGAAACAGAAGACAAGTCTACAAAATATTCTTAATATGCCATTGCTGGTTTTACTACTTAAATTTCAGTTGCTGTCATTCATAGTGGTCTGTTCAGACAATAAATGAAATTATACTTCTCCGTATCCATGATAATTTTTATGTATTTCTTCATAAACACAATCATTTTTAACACCTAGTGTCTAATTTTATATTTACTCTCTTGTGTTTACAGTAAGTTATGAAGACCCATTTGCCTTTCATAAATGAAGACATGTTTTTGAACATAATTCAATAAGTTTGATGCTGATACTGGTTCTTGCCCAGCTAACATCTTCCAAAAGTCATTACCCTCATTTACCTTGCCACAAGTTTTCCATTTGTTCTTTCAGCAAGGTGAAAGATCTTCCATGCAGGGAATTTGTGCCTGCTGAGGGACTGGTTAAGAGAAACAAGATTCCCAGGCTCAGTGCTGACCTTTGGGCTGGCAGATGTGGAACCTTGAATTTATATACTATCAGCAAAGAGTTTGCAAGGAAGGCTTTCATTTTTGGGATTCCAATTCTCACAAGCAGTTGAAGGAGTGAGACAGTTCCTTGCAGGCTGGTAGAGCCTGACAAGCAGCAAGCCCAGCTTGAGCTCCACTCAGGGTGGGATTGCTATTATTGCTGTGTGTTTCATACTCCACTAAGCTGCTGGTGGGCAAAGAGGATAAACCTAACCACACTGATGTCACAACCTAGTAAAGTAATCTAAAGTAGATGGTAAAGGTGGATAGATAAAGAAATAGAAAGGTAGAAAGATAAAACACAGCAGCTCTTCACGTGGTGTGAAGGAGAGCAGATGGGAGCTCTGGCATCAGCCAAGCAGCCGCCAAGGGCTGGTCCAGTACCACCACCCTGATGGTTAAAAGAGCATGCTGTCCTAAAAGTCTCCAGGCTTAGCCATACAAAGTGTCTGAATAAAATTGCTTGAAGAATACATGCTGTAAATTCAGTTTCTAGGCTCACAGTGTGTGAAGCTTTCCTTGAAGCACTTATTCATAATTCCCATGCAAGGGAAACATGAGGCCTCTGTTTCCATTGATATCCATTTAACAGTGCCTACTTTTCCATTTGGCCCATTGCACAGCTTTTATTCTATATCGGTATCTGTTATTCTATATCTATATTTGATATCTGTGGTAGAAATTTGTTTTTGAAAAGACCACTTTTTTCTTAAGAAGCTTTTTGCAGTTCCTTAGTCTATGATTTCACTTGTGCTTAAAATCTAACAAGCAGTTTTCCCTTCTGTATTACTATTTACTTTTAAGCAGGCTGACAAGCATACACTGACAAGCAGATATACTTTTAAGAAGCTAAATTCTTCCTTTCTTTCCTTTTTAATTTTTTTTAATTTTCTAGAAATCATCTGTGAGTCAGTCACTAGAAATAAAGTATTTTATCTGAAATCATTTTAGCCTGCAGATTTAAGAAGAAAACCAAAAACTGATGTTATGAATCAAGAATATGACTGAAGTCTACTAGAATGAATTGAATTTATGCCAAGACTCTGTCAAAGTGACTTGTAGGCAAGACTTGGGATTTATGTCCTGAGTTTTGAAGACTGTCCATTCAGTTTACACAATGAAAATTTAGCAAAAAATAATTGAGTAATTTGAGGTGTGACAGAAGACAGTCTGGCTTGTGACTTCTTGTTAACATAATTAAAATGAAGAACTAGGGTCCAGGAGTAAGGGTTCTGCTGATGTACCTCTGGTGCCTCAATGTATGACTGTCAGTGCTGCAAAATCTCATTTGAAGGACAACAGGTAACACAGTAAAAAAAAAAATATCACAGTGACCAGGAAAGGAGAAGACTGTGGGAGGAAGAAGGCAGAGGTACAAAGCAGGATAATCAAACATTTCAGAACATTGCTCAGTCATGAGCTCACAGCAGTGACCTTTTTCCTGTAAAGAGAAGTAAAGGTTAAGCATCAGCCATGCCTCAGCCAGCCTGGGCTTTCAGCGTGATGCAGTTGCTAAGATCCCCACAATAGGCATCCAAACATATGCATTTCGAAAGCAATGTGAATCATCCTGGAGTAATGATAACTGAAGAGACATAAGGAATAAAACAAGCAGTCAAAACTCAGTGAGGCACTCTGAAATTTCATTTGCGAAAGAAATGGAAAAAAACAAAAGTCCACCCTCAGGTCTCTAAAAATAGCCACAGAAAATTATCAGTTCAGAAACAGAGAAACACTCAGCTTCCTCAGGCCTGCACAAGAGGATACCAGCTGACAAAGCCGACTCAGGTTGGGAGAGGACAGACACATTTGACTCTGTATGTGAAGAATTTCATGGCTGCATTTGTAAAGACTGAAATGCTCATTGCTACTGGAAGCTCTGAGGCCATGCTTTCATTCAGCAGAGCAGGCTGGCATCACTTACAGTCCAGGGGCTGTAAGTTCTCTCTTTTCATTATGTTTTTTATCCTCAAGACCAGTCTGTGACTTGAGCTAAATCTACCATGAATATTTTGCAGATTTTTTTTCTGGTAAGAAAAGCCGGTCGATGAGAGACTTTGCTGATCATGAAAACAATGTGCAGTTATCTCCCAGCAAGAGTTCAATCAGCTCAGAAATTCACAGCTCGCTTAAAAGGAGAGACATAGAAGCAGGAGGTAAAGTTCAGTGCAGCAAAGAATTTAGGAGGTGAACAGGATGGAATGAAACGGAAGAGATGAATGGATGACACTGGGTGCTGGGAGCTGTTCTGCTGTTCACAGCCAGAGCAGGACACCCTGCATGAGCCAAGTACACCAGCTCAGGGCTGCACGTTTGTTGTGTGGTGTAGAATTCAATCCCTGGAAACACTGAAATTCAGGACATTCTTCAGTCAAGGGGCCTTGCGATTAATTTGGTTTGGCCAGATTTCTCCCAAATAACTACATAAAAGAAGGATGCAAATGGCAAGCAGCAAAACTGATGTTTGTCTGTTTTCCTGTTCTCTCACATGTATTTTTGTGCCGAACAGGAATCATTAGAAGCTGTGGAAGCCTTACAGAAAAGCTGAAAAAAAATTAATATGCTATGGAAGAAAGGGAGATGAATTCACAAGTCTTGCCACCTTCCCCTCCAGAGAAGCTGGGTGGAACCACAGCCTTCTAAGGTCTAAGAAAAGAGAGGCATGAAGGAAAGATTTTTTAAAAGTAATTTTAAGTTGTATAATTAAAAATACTTCTGTTTAAACCAATGTGAAACATCTGTGGTGAATATTTTTCTGAACTTTTCCAATAGGACAATCTTAGTCAAGATGAAACTTCTGGGACAAGAGTGTTTTGGGTACCCGAGAATATTCCCTTTTTTACTCCCATGGTGAAAGAACAATGGAATCTCATAAGCCTGTGATAAATTTACTTCATCAGCAGCTCATCTGGAAAAGAGTAGAACAGAAAAGTGAAAAACAAAATAGAAGATACCAGCTTTATGGTCCAGATCACTTAGTATTTCTCTTAAGCAGGTTTCAATACTGTGCTCAAGTAGTGACAGCCATGGAAGAGGCATTATCACTTTCTTAGCTAAATATGCCAGTATAACAAGAATTTTGCAGATTGAAGTGGGAGGATCAGAATAAAACAATGAGTTTCGATGTCAGACATGCATTTTTATAGCTGTGCAGCAGGATGGTGACATTCAGCAGTATTCTCTGAGAACATGGACTTCAGATAAAACTGAGTGTGGTGAAATGAGTTTGAAGGATGCAAACATCTGAACTATTTGCTTACCAGAGTCTGAGGATTTCATCTAACAATTCTTGCAGGTGGTATCTTAGTCCTGTAGGCATGAGAAAGGACATCAGAGCTGTGGCTCCAAATATAAAATACACATGCAGATTGATCCTTCCCTGGTCACTCACCTCAGAAGCATTTAACAGCTCAGTGTCTCCACTGGGAAACCCCTAACTTGAAAAAGGTAGAGAAACATGGTGGTCGGAAATGCAAGATTAATGGATTTACGTTCTAAGTCAAATCTGGCCTTTTGGTCATACTCTGACTCTCTTGAAGGATTAAAAAAATTTTAGAAGAGCGGTGCCTATCTCATCAAGTTAAGGGGATGCTTCAGCTCCACCCAGAATCTGACTCTGCTTGCCACTGCCCGGTTTGGCAGGGCCCACTGGCAATGGAACTTCAGCAGAGAGCACAGTGTCACCTGGAACTGAGACCTGAGGGGTTGTATCCTGCCATTCAACACCTTCCCACCGTCTCAAGCCTGGCCTGTCCCTAACTAACATGAAAAGCCACAAATGTAACATTTTACAACAGCATAAATGGCTAACAAAGATCAGAGCAAAAGCAGAACAAAGTTTTAGTGATAAGAGATATCATCAAGTCATAAATGTTGATTAATTACTGACTCATTTGACTTGATGGCACATCCCTATTGAACTGTACTGGAGTGTTCCACGTGCAAATCCTCCCGGTTTTCAGGACATGAAATTGTAGAATCACAGAATGGTTTGGTTTGGAAGGGAGCTTAAAGGTAGTTAGGTTTAACCCCCCCTGCCATGGGCAGGGACACCTTCCACTAGACCAGCTTGCCCAGAGCCCCATCCAGCCTGGCACTGACAATGAGATGAAATTCAAATCAAAGTCATACAATGGCCAAGAACTTTATGCTATTTAGGGTTATCCAACAACACACAAATTTTGAATGGTTAATATTTAATATTTCTTCTTTATTTTAAAATTTTGATTGGCTTGGTTGTTTGCTTTAAACTTGGTGGAGGGGAAGAATAGACAAACAATGAACAGAGAATTGTCAATTTGTCTGTATGACCAGACTGATCTGGCTAAAAATTAACCTGATTGCAAGTAAATGGCAATATCCTGACTGCAGGAACTGCAGTACTGTGATAATGAATTGGGAGTGTATGGAATCTGTGGCCAACCTCTATGTGAAACTGAGCTGAACTTCACGTGGATTAGCTGAAGTGCAGCTAAACCTCCAGGTTATCTGCTTCCATCTCCACACAGCCTGACAGGAGAAACTTGTGCTTTCTCTTCATTAAGCTCCAGGTCTTATCCTCCACTGCCACGTCAAGCAAACAGGAATAGGTTTGTTTATGTTCATTCATACAGTCTGACAGATCCTATCAGCAAAGACATGCATCTGTGCCTACTTTAAACCCTGATCCCACTCTGCAATTGACATAATTCTCCTCTAAACCAAGGCCAACTTAACCTTCTTTACACACAACCCTTCAAATGTCATGGATCTGGAATGGCAAAAAAAAAGGGTTGAAAACAGCTCAGCTTTTCAGACTTAAAAATATATACATATTTCATTAGGAATGTTCTGTCTGACAAAAATGAAAATTTAAGACTGAACAGCAGGTCCAAATAAATAAAAATCACTCACTGAAAATCATCTTTGCAATCACCACCTCTCGAGTTTCAGGTGTACAAGAGAGAGGTGAGTGATGTTCAGAGCTGGTGTTACTAAAAGCTTCCTCAGCCACGTTTACTCAATGGGAATCACACAATCACAGAATCACCAGGTTGGAAGAGACTTTCAAGATCACCAAGTCCAACCCATGCCCTAACACCACCTCAACTAAACCATGGCACTGAGTGCCACACCCAAACTTTTTTTAAACATATCCAGGGACGATGACTCCACCACCTCCCCAGACAGACAATTCCAGATCTTTATCATTCTGTCAGTAAAAAACTTTTTCCTAAAGTGGCCCTCTTACCCCCAGCCCCAGAAATGATGAATAACCTCTGGGTCCTAGCCATGATCCCTCCTGGCTACTGCAAAAATGAATCCTGTGTTGGCTGGAACCAGGACAGTACCGTTTTAAAATCAATATGCAGCAGTTGGGTTTATGCTTTGCCATGCTTGTGATACTTGTTTTCTGTGGGTGAGTTACTTAACTCTCCTCATTCTTTCCTTGATGTCATCATGTAAATGATCCTTGACATGCAACACTAAAAATGAGACATAAAATCATAAAAACAGTGAAAGCTGGGTGACTTATATTTCATATGAGAGGGTGGTTGGTTGTTAGGAGTTGATACCTTCCTCAAGAAAAAAACTCAAGTGGAGTGTAAAGGCAGCAAATCCTGCAGAGCAGCATCTTGAGTTGGACTCAATGATCCTTGTGGATCCCTTCCAGCTCAGGATATTCTATGATCTGCTCCAAAGTGGAGTAGGTGTGCTCCATCTCAGCATTATGTGCTGCTATGCACTGAGTCCATCCTGTCTCCAGCTTCAAAACCCTTCTGTTCACACCACAGAGTCTCAGCTCCCAATGCAAAGACAGGGTGAGCCAAGCTACAGACCCTCATCTTGCTCAGTGTCCAATGGCACTCACAGTGTTTCTAGAGAAAGAAAACCTGAAATACCATCCCTGTTTGCTGGGCCAAAGACAACATCCCCATGGCAGTGCGCCTAGTTGCTGGTAAACATTGGAAACTGAAGAAGGTTTCTGGAGCCAAACATGTTTTGAGGGCATTTAGGCTCTTATTCATTTCCAATTTCAGAATAAAAGAAAGAGGATGGCTGTAGCAATTAATTAAGTTGATTATATGTAAAAAATTTTTCAGGTTATTTTGAAAAAAATAGAACAGTCCTTAAGAACCTGATTTATAAATAAAAAGTTTGATGTTTTGTCCAGAGATATTGTTTTATTTTACATTTATACTAAAAGGAAAATTCAGATATTTAACACAGTAATTTCTCTTATATTCCATTTATTCCCAAGCACTTTTAAATTACCATGAAAAATAAACCCCATTCATTTCCATTTTACTTCCCAAGAACCATCTGACACATAGGGTGAAAGGAACTTTTCAATAATTACCAAATAATTTATGACCAAATAAATTTGTAGACAGCACTAATTTAATAACTAGCCAAGAGGTGACAGTACAAAAAGATTTGTGGAGGTAGCCTCATACCTGAGAGTAGCCAATGACATATTAAATTAAATATCTCTCTCTGGTGGAAACCAACTAAAAGCCTAAAGAAAGGATTTATTAAGTCATTTGTCACTAAATCCAGCATTTTTTCAATACACTAGAATTACTGGAAAGTTCATCCAGCCAAATATGAAAGGGCTCAAAGGACTCCTCTTTGAGGCTACAACCCTCCTCTTTTTTCAGACACAGGCCTTAAGAATTAGGTTTTCTATGATCCCTTCTGCTGTCTCTGTCCTAGAAATGCTTACAAATCACAGCAAAAATACTATTGAAATGACTCCAGAGTTTATGACCAGCACGATATCAGTATTTGTGATCACAAGAAGACAGATACATAGATTCCCAAATTGTGATCAGCTTGGGAATAGGAGCTGTATGACACAGCTTCCATTACAGTGACTGACAACAGCTTCAATACCTAATTGCATGAGGGAAAAAATAAGCCATCTGATGAGCTGATGTAGTATTTGACACTATTTCCACTTTTAGGCTGCAACAAAACATAACAGTCAATAAAATCCAAGGACAAAGTGATCTTGCTGTAGAAGACTATAACTTACTGATCTTGGCAGGAGTTGTGCCAGCTTATGCTAACCCTTAGGCTGGGGCAAACTGTGCATTTCCAGATTCTTCCCTTTATTGCATATTTCATTATCTCAGCATATTCATTATTGTTATAATTTTTATTGAAAGCTATTATGCAATAGTAGATCCAATAGAAAATTGACTTGAGTGAATGGGCTTGTACATGTGATGGGTTTTAGGTCTGTGCCCTGGAACAAAAAGGCACCTTCTGGAAATACGCTTGACAGAAGCCCTGGCAATTTTTTTTCCAATTCCAGAAAGTTCCATTAAGTGAGATGATCAGCTTGTGCACATCCCTATTTGAAACTCTTTCTCTCATGTACTTTAGGAGGGTTGGATAGCCACAGGGTCACAGAGGCAGGAATTTGGAGTACTGAATGTACTTGGAGTCTCCAAACAAAGCAGAGGGTACAATTTAAGAGAGGAATTGCTGCTGTGGTGCCCCTGGATGGTGCAGTTTGAGTCTGATCCCTCAAAGGGTGAGAGCCTGTGAAGGAATGACCAGTTCCTGTCAGTCTGAAACTGATGTATTGTACCATGACATAAAGCCAACTGAAAATAGAGACTTCAAAAGTGAGCCTTGTTTTGAAATGTAAGGGCATATCATACAATTTTAACCAAACACCCTTTGTTTCATATATAAACAACGGCTGCTAAACAAACAGAGCCTTCTAAGAATGATTTGTTTCCAAGTCTCTCAGTTTAGAATTAGTCTTTCTGGGAAATAGTTATAATGTCACAGCCAATACATTTTTGCCCCATGATACTTATTTTGCAAAATGAAAACCAACAGTTACAGCTTTAAGAGGCAATGAGCACAGCAACTACTTAACAATTTGTTCTTGGCAGGATCTGACCATGTCCCAGTACCCTACAGATTAATGTTTTTATAATGGAAAAATGCAGTATTCAGCAGGAAAAGAGATTATTGCTGGCTGGAGTGCAAAGCAGAACATTGCTTCCTCTGTTCACTTCTAGCACAGTATCTCTCCTCAAAGCTTGGCTATTCCACCACTTCCAGAAACCTGCATCACAGGCACCCCTTCAAACACCAGATATCCCAGTTGCTATCTTGGAAAATGCTTTGCGGGAGGGATTTTGCACAGTTTTGCTTGCAAATTATATTACAGGCTCCCTGCTCAGGACAAAGCAGGATGTACATCTTTGCCTTCTATCAGCTCAGCTCACTGAACCATTACTCCAGGACTTTGACCCTTTCCACGTGCTGGATATCAGAGCCAAAGCAAGCATGTATGAGTAAGGTTTTCACCCTCTGCCAAGTTTGATGATGTGTCTTTTCTCCACGGGAAGAATGACAGCAATTCACAGAACAGACAAATGAAGGGACTTAATAAAGCAACCCCTGGATCTGGTCCCGCGTATCGGTACAGCCGGACAGTCGGTGTCAGTGGCTTCCCAGCATCCCTGCTCCCAGCTGGGCCACCACTCCAGCAGCAAGGCCTGAGGCAGACCCCATTACATGCCAGGAGGAAGCACACAGGGGAGAGGCTCTGTGTCTGCACTGAAGCACGGGGCACCAGGCAGAAGCTCATCAGGTCTGCTGTGCCCCAGTGCAGAGTAGGCTGGAGAACACTGGCAGACCTCTCACAATTTTTGCAGATTTCCTTGATCCAGGGTCATGGTGTGGGAACCATTATTCAAGATAGTACACAATAAAACAGTAGGTTAAAATATCTCATTCTAAATATACTACTGTACAACATCACCTTCTGTGGCAGTGCTGCCCCAGCAGATAATGTTGAGCCTATGGCTCCCTTAGGGAAATTAAATCAATTTATTCATCAATACCCAGCAGGGTTTTTGTCACAGGTTAAGTATCCGTTACAAATTTGTCATTAGCTTACATTTATAGTGAGACAAAGAGGAAAATATCCTTTTGCAGCTGTACTTACCACTACATAGCATGGAACACAAAGACATTATAACATGTTTCTAGATCTATGTACATTTTAAACTTCATCCAGAGTGATGTTACCAGGACCCTGCTACTTCAGCCCACTCTAGACTGACACAGCACAGGCCACCAGACTGTGCAATTAAAACTCCGCTTTTGTAGAGATGAATGAAAGCAGTGTCTGCCATTTGCTGATGAGACAATCAAAGAGGAATTTTGAGGCAAAGCTATGTAGGTGGATAAAGTGTCAAGCAGGGAATATACAGAAAGACCTGGAAGTGTTTAAATTGGGACAGATTGACTATCTACAGGGCAGGATAAACTAATTACAGCCAAGGTTTTAAATCTGTTCACAGCAAATAGGGCATTTACTATGGACTACAGGAAAATCAAACAGGACCTTGGACAGACCAGTGGTAGAGTGACAAGGGACAGATACCCATTACACATACAGAGACTTGCCACATCCGTATCAAAAATGACTCCTTTTTCAAACTGTGGGGTTGTGCATGCTTGACATTGATAAAATGGCTGTTGTAAATACATTCCAGCAGTGCACACAGGGATGATATCAGGAATAAAACCCGCCAAGAGCACGGCTGAGCTTAGTTAACCTGGCAGGTTATTGACTTTCCAGAGTGAGAAATAGCTGACAGTACCTTTAAAAGTGAGGGGGTTTTTTTATATTAAATATGAACATAGCAGTACCAAAACTATGTTCAGTGGAAATAAGCCACACTTTAAAAACCAGCAGCACTATCCCATTTTTAAAAGAGATTTATGTGACCTGTGCCTATGCAGTGCAATAAAGGACTGTTACATCATGGCAAGGCTGGATTTTCACAGCCTTCAGGCTACAGTCCATGCTGCAGTTTGTGTCCACCTTTCAGCAGCAAGAAATATCTAGAGGAATTAGTAATGAAGAAAAGGGCTCTGGTTTCCCTTTAACCCTCCAGGAAATGTGCTTGGGAACAGCATTTTCAATGACGCTCTCAATATGTTGTGCATGTGCTTAATGAAAGCTCTACTGGTCCACGCCAGAGTGACAGCAATACCTCTCCTTATTTCAATTTGTTGAAGTCATTTCCTATGAAAGCTCTCAGCAAGGCATAATTCTGCATAGCAGAATGGTATCTTTTCTGGGGACACCTACATCTTCCCTGATTTCTCATGTTTTCCGTTTCTAGTACTGCCAGAAATCCACTAAAAGATTTAAGGTTTTTTCATTTTTCTGGTTCTACAGTGCTATTGAGAACCCCACAGCCCTTACAAAGGATAAGGGAAGATCTGTGCATATCTGTGGTAATGCCTCTTAAATCAGTAAAGTTGGCCTGTGTTGGTAGACCATGTGTTCCTTTTGTTTTTTAGTATTACCAGTTAAAAACCCTTGGCTAAATATAATGAGTCACTTTCTTATTTCTAGAAATACAAGACTTCCCTGACTCAGGAAAAAATCATGAAGAATCCTATTTTACAGCAAAAACTTTAATGCTTATTTAATAAGCAAATTTATTGCAGTTTGTGGTTTTCATTTCCTCACAAAAACCACCAGCAGAACAGATCTTCTCAATCAAATGCATTATTGGCCCTGCTCCACCTTCCCATTAACAGTGACTCATAAGCTAGTACTGAAAAAATAAACCTGATTTACTTTAAATAGAAAGAGAACAGAAAATAAAGGCAGCTGAAATATTTCAGGTGCTGAAAAAGAAGGCTGAGGAGCTCAATTTTAATACTGAGTAAGTGATCTGGAGCACAGCTAGTGCATCTTCCTAAATACCGTGGTGCTTGCTGTGCTAAGGCTTTCTGCTCTGGGTTTAATGCATGTGACACTTTGCTGATGGGCCCTCCTAGGTCTCTAATGCTGAGCTTTGGATTTAATGCTCCAAACAGTTGGAAGAAAAATGCCTTCCCCTATGAGTGTTAGTTATGAGGCTCTTAGAAGTGAACTGATTGCAATCTCCCATTATTCATCATCTAAGGCATTACACCTGCAGCTCTAACTGAAGTATTTATGACTCTATCCAACAGAGAGTTGTCTGTGCCAAGCTCCAGGCAAGGTTGCTCATACCAAAAAGTAGGAATGTAATGGACTGTAAAGCTACCAGGAGCAGACAGCTGCTAGCTTCTCCATGAGCTGAGGACAAACAGAGCCAGCAGGACAGCAAAGCCCAGCATGTGCAGAGGAAGGAGGAGACAAGTTCAAGGGTGCTGACCGGGAAAGGCTCCTGGCAGGCACACTCACTTCCTTACCAGCAGGGCTGAAGCTGTGCAAAAAGCAGCCAGGGCGTAAGGAAAAGGTGAAAACACATTTATGCAATATGGACACTGCATGCTGCACACAGAAAAACAACCTTATGTTTATGAATATTGAAGAGGCACAGCTAACAAACTCCTCAGAGACACTGAGTGTATCAGCTTGGCTGTGGCACAGACAGGAAATATGATCAACACACTTTTTACATGAAGTAGAGCAGACAATGAGCTGCTCCTATATCAAGTGTAAAAGCATTGCAGGAGATTTCCTCCCCCATTTGCTCTAAGGACACTGCTACAGGCACTGAAGGTGCCAGAGTAGTCACCATACAGAAACAAGAGAGAAATTAATCTTCCTGAGCCACTTAACCAACATATGCTTGGACAGACAAGCTTTACTTAGGGCTTTGAAGTCCCAAACTGAACATCTAAATCAAAGACAGCTAGTACAGATGGAGGAGCAGAAGGTTATTGACTCAGACAACAAGTGTTTGACAAGCAGGGAGCTCAGTTCTGCAGCAGCTGCCCTTTCAAAATGGGTTTTATCAAAACATGACAAAATGGGATTCACCCCTGCGCAGGCAGTGCAGGTGTACACAAGCAGGGGACATGTTTTTGGGATTAGCTGTTAACACGGCATTTTCCACTGTTGATGAGACCCAGCATACGCAGAAAGCAGAAGTGATAATGCCCCTTGCATCCTTAGGAGCTTATAGCAAAGCCCACTGAAGTTAACAGAAGAGAAGGGAGAAGCAAGGTACCTCCACCTTAGCCCACAAACTTCAACTTGCATTGAAGTGCAGCGATGGTGAAACATTCACAATTGCAACACTGCTTGAACAAATGGGGATTTCTGTGGTTTTCTGGTTCTTATTATTGTTTTATCCTAAAAGATAATGTGGACGTTTGCCTAATTACCTTTGGCCAAGATTTCATTGACTCAATAAGGGGCAAGTTCAAACCTGAGACAGAAAAATGACCAAAATATGAGGGGAAAGGACATAAATGTAGCAGATAAAAGAGAGAATAATCATGTCCTAACTTTAAGTTTCCACATGCACAATGCTTTCTTCCTCCCAGTGTTAGTTGAGCAATGCAACTAAATAATGAATTTATATTTATAAAAGTCCCTTCCTTATAGCAAACTGTAGAATCATGGAATGGATGGGTTCAAAGGGACCTCAAGCAACATCTAATTTAGGCAACATCCTCTGCCATGGGCAGGGACACCTTTTACTAGACCAGGTTTCTCAGGGCCCCATCCAGCCTGGCCTTGAACACTCCCAGGGCTTGCCAGCCACAGCTTCCCTGGGTAGCCTGTTCCGGTGCTTCACCACCCTCACAAGGAAGAATTTCTTCATAATATCTTATCTAAATCTACCGTCCTTTAGTTTGAAGACATTTCTCCTTGTCTTGTCACTACATGCCCTTTTAAAAAGTCTCTCTCCATTTTTCTTGTAGCCTCTTCTGGTACTGGAAGGTGCTCTAAAGTCTCCCCAGAGTCTCCTCAAGGCTGAACAATCCCAGTTCTTTCAGCCTGTCTTTATAGGAGAGGTGCTCCAGTCCTCTGATCATCTTTGTGGGCTCCTCTGGAGTTGATTTAATGTACACATCCTTCTTGTGTCTTTTGGATGCAGAACTGCAGATGGGGTTTCTTGGGAGTGGAGCAGAGGGGCAGAATCACCTCTCATCCTGCTGCCCGCGCTGCCCAGGACACGTTTGGCTTTCTAGGCTGCAAGTGCGCACTGCTGGGTCATGTTGATCTTCTAATCAACCAACACCCCCAAGTCTTCCTCCTCAGGGCTGCTCTCCCTGTCACAGACTGCACAGAGTGGCAATTTATCTACGTGAATTAAAAGTGAACAATTAAAGAGCTAATATTTGTAAAAGGAATGTTCATAGGGGAAAATTAACGCAATTCTGAAAGAAAAAAATTAGTAACTTGTGGCAGCCTGAGGGCAGGAGGAACTGACACGATGTTATTGCACACTTTATGCCCATGCAATATTAATGCAATCACCATGACAACTGTGACATCCTTTGAAATTATACACCTTTACAACTATGGAACACCTTCTGAAGGAAAAAAAAACACATCTACAGCTTGCAAGAAGGCTGCTTTAGTCTAAAATCTATCCTTCTTTTTATAAGGATTCAAACATTTCTTCAACATCTCTTTTTCCTAAAGGCTACTGTAAGTTTGTTTCTAATGTGTGTCTGACCTAAGCACAGCCATGGCTGTCTAATTCTTTTTCCATACTGAGAAATAAATGTATGCATGCTCTAAATTTACATGATTATAATTTAAAGGCAGCAAGCCATACAAGGGTAAAAAAGAACGTCTGCACGAAATAGCTGACCAAAGTCTTATAAAAATTGAAATATTCAACATGTCAAAACCAATCATGGCTACACCCACCAGACACCTTGCTTAATCAGGAGCTGAGGTAGGATGCATCTTTTACATTTCTATAGTGTTAGCACAGTGTTTTCAGTGAAAAAATAATCTGGATCACACTGAGAATAATATGGGAAACTACATAATCTAGGAGCCTGAATAGCAGCCATAAAGCAATGCTCAGAAAAGTAACATAAAGGCCACCAGACACTGTGTCATGGCAATGTTATCTTTTTCATAATGTATTCAGAAAAATCAAAATGACATAAGCATGCTTTAGTAATGATGCCTCACTTCTAGAAAAATGCCTCTTGTGGATTGCATACACTGCAGTCTTCAGCTTTTTATAGCCTAGTTACATTTGCTTCCAAATTGAAACCAGGCTGGGATTCAAATGCACATTGTTCCACTCATTTCAATAGGAAGTGAAAGCATCAAAGTACCTCAGGTTTATTAGAGAGATAATGAGGAGTTATGAAAAAAGAAATAGTAAAAACAGAGTGGTAAGTGTCCTGCCCCCAGAAAATCTGGGTCAGAGGTTCAAGGTAGCAGCTACTTAATTTTGTTGCCCCATTATTGAGAATGGATGCACTGGATGGTGTCAGAGGGATATCAGCCTCACTTTGTGCAGTGACTGATGTCCTCATCCAAAAAAAATACCTTAAAAGCATATAAGAGTTTCAATATCCCTGCTTATTTTCATAAAAAGCTGAAGATAGAGAAAAAAGTAAGACAAACTGACCACTCCTTGATCTATCAAAATCAAGTTCAAAAGTCCAAAATTTATCCAGCTTCACCATTTCCTGATTGGACACATACATGGATCTTCCCACTGCTTTAGCCTTACAAGGTACTCCAGCACAAACACAGCATACTTAGAACTTATGACAGACATCAACACATTTCAGTGTCAGACAGCCACTCTAACACATTGCCAGAAGAGCCCTGCACTGGGTTTGTCTTTCTCACACTCCAGGCAGATGGTAGGGGCACAGCTCTGGTGGCAGGGGATGCTCTGCCTCCAGAGACATTTCCAGGCAGAGGAGGAGATGGATGCTGTGGTGCCAGGAGGCTGGTTCTGACCAAAGCATTCATCCAGTTGAAAGCCTGGACACTGACCTCAGCAGTGACACAGCTACTCGTGAGAATTCTCCAGCATCTTCGCTGTTTCCCCCAACTCCAACCCTGGCTCCATCGTGTGCTTGCCTTGGGAGCAAAGGTAGAACCACAGGAGACAGGCTCTGTGAGATTATGTGGCACCACTCAGGGGAATAGAGCAAGCACTGCCTTTTAATTAATCCCTACTCTCACCTTGCTTATAGTGATGCCTAAAGATTTTAGCTTTTTATACAATTTTCATATTTTGTAGCTTTGTAGAGTGCTAATACACTGGCTCCTTGTATTTTTCCTGCCCTTTCTCTTGGATTTTAGAATAATTGGCTAACTCTTCTAACAGATACTTGGAATTCTGTTTAGTCTTATCCTTAAGAAAAAGAAGCCTGACAAAGACATTTTGTTTTCCACTAGAACTTAGAAGACATAAGAAGAAAGCCCCTGGAACAACTCTAATGGGGCAGACCCTGGGAGGAAATTGCCTAACCAACTGCCCTTCTAATTGGACAATATTTATTAGATTAATTTGTTAAACTTATACAAATTGTAGATAACTGATGCCAGATCTGTGCATAACCATGGGAGCACCTGGAAGCTTCCATTAAAGACCTGATTTTTATCTTACTATTTTAACACTGTTGCAAGTTTTGGGGTTTTTTTGGGTTTTTTTTGTTTGTTTTTTTGGGTTTTTTTTGTGTGGGTTTTTTTTTTTTTAAGACAACAATAGCAATTGTGAAATTGTCCCAGTGACACAAATTCTTGAGCATAACTTAGTGAATATCACAGTGTCTACTTCTGGCAATGGCTGACTAATGCAATATGGGGTAAGATTTGCTAAGGAGAGAGTGGGGGCCCTGGAGAGAGATATTTGCTGTATTGCTTAAACTTCTGTGAGCTTTGCCACAGTAAGAATATCAGCATAGCAAGGGTGATCAAACATGGGCTCGGGATAAAGATAGACAACAGTCTTACACTTTCAGATGAAAAGTTATATAACCAGAAAAACTAACCAAGAAATGTAGAACACACCAAATGTTTTTCCCTACAACACTCCCTGCCAAAAACATATAAAAAGCCAGTCACGTAAAGTAAATCTGAAAATTTTTGGGACACATTTTGTCCTACATTTAGTTAAAGTATTTTATATGTGTATATGCTAGAAGAACCTGGATGGGTTGTATAACATCTTTTTTTTTTTTGGAAAATACTACAGTCAAACATCAGACTTATGCAAAGCTCAGTTTCAGTGACACGATTTTATTCATGACACTAATTTCCATAATTATATTGGCAGGAATCATTGAACAACCCACTATAAAAAATATTAGAACATTTTTTTAATACATGGGTTTTGGATATAAATTTATGCACGTTCACTAAAATGAAACCACTTCTGAAGCCAAAGAGAACAAGAAGGCACTTTAAGGGCAAATTTCAGCCAAATGTGCTCAAACTGGTAGGATCAGATAAGGCAAACATTGCTAAATCTTTACCTCTGTGTGGAGCAAATCAGGCCACAGCCCCTTCTAAAGGACTGAGATCAAAGCAGGAAACCCCCGAACTCTCAGCTCCCCAGCTGAGCCCAAGCCCCACTCATGGAAGCCTGACAAACACTGGACTTCAATCACTACATCATGCCTCTCAAACCTATCATTTACTCTGGAACTTCTACTATTATTATTTGGGTTATCAGAACACCATGACACACCATGAAGAGCACTACTTTGACAACACACAACAAGATGCTCCATAACCTTGACTAAGTTCTGTGGCCTCAGCACAAAGCAAGAACCAAGAGATTGCACACACACTGGTGTAGAAAAAGCAGTGTAACAATGCTGATCAGCACGACTAGCCAGGATCCCAGCACATCAGTGCGTTGACAATTGTAAATTAAGCCAATGGAACTGTGCTGATTTACTGAGAAAATATCCTGTCGAGTGTGTATTATACTTAACTGCTGCTTCATATTTAATTATAAAAACCTTACAGCAACACAAAAGCCTACAGCAACACAGTTGTTGCCTGCTGTGCACCAGCTGTCTGCAGTGACAGAGCATGACAGACAGCCCCAGCCTTGGGTGGGGGGTCTAAGGACTAAAGCAGTCCCTCAGCAACCAAAACCACTGGCTTCTTCATGCATTACAATCTTTGTTGCAAGTGTACTTTCCCACTGTGCCCATTTCCATCACTGGGAAATAATTATTGTTGTCTGGACAAATTCTGTTTTCATTTACTTCAGTGTGAGGAAAAACACCATGAGAAAGAAATTACAGGGCTGGACTTTTAATCCTAATGCATCTTTAGGGAAGACTGAAGTGCAAATTCCCCTGATCTTTCCAGTGTTAGCCATTGGAGGGGCAGCACCTGGTACCCAGCCCAGGGCAAGCTCCAAGACTCTGCCAGGCCATGCAAAGCCCCACTCCCAAAGCCCAGGCAGCACTCCAGGTGTTGAGGAAGTAAACACAGCAGGCAGAAATCCTTCCTTTCAGGGAAGAACAAAACCCATGATGACAACCCCATGTACAAGCAAGAGCTCATGGTTAGCTGGGGAGAGAGGACTCAGATTCCGCCCTGGATTTCTGTTTTGGGGGAACAGGAAAAAAAATCTAGAATGGTATTTTTTCCTCCTGGACAAATTTAGTGAGTCAGTTTCAGCAAATTACTGTCATTAAACACATTTGAAAGGAGCTGTAAGTAGGGGAAAAACCAAAGATAGTCATACACAGAATCACGCTGCCAGGACTACGGCAAGAGTATTTAATATTTTAGAGGAGATTGGAAGAAACTTATAATAATGCTAAATTATGAAATAACCAAGCCAGAAGAGATTTTTATTTCTGCCTTCAGCTGCTGAAGATGAATGCCTGATAACTCCCAAAGGATGTTCCCTCCTCTCTTCAGTCTCCACTCCCAAAAAAGAAAAAAATGGCAAGCATAAAAATGACTCCAAGTTTTCTGCACAGACTGAGTCTGAGATCAAAAGAAATGAAGCTAATAGAAGGGGATCCAACACAGAATATCACTTGTAACTTGTCCATCTTATTTCCAGTCTCCCCTTCAGGTATTAATCACTTTTCCATCTGTGTCAAGAGAGGCTCCCTATGATTTTGGAAAATCAGATGTGATAAAAATCATGCTAAAAATATTTCAGTTGCAAAATATGATGCTTCATAAAATTCCAGAAGTCCAGAAATAATTCACAAGGAAGCTTTGAGAATGCTTCAAGAGCACTCATGGTAAAATTGCACTCTGAATCATAAAAACCCTAGGACAGAAAGGGGTCCCCAAATAAATTTAGAACTAACTGAAACTTTTTGTATATTAACATTTAGAAAGAAGAAAAAAGACGAAAAACATTAAAGACATTTTCAAACACGCCTTACAAAGAGGTCCCTGGGCAGATGTTCACACCTCCAGTTCAAAAATTTTATATTTAAATTTTCAGATAAAATTTAGGGAAATTTAGGTGGGACTTCAAGGAACTCGTAACGCGTGCTATCTGAACAAACACAGCAACAATGGGATTTTAGTGTGTCACCACTCATCTGCAGAGCCAGGCACGGTGGCTTTGTGCTGCTCTGATGCTATTGTAAAGTAAAGAACGTGAACAGACAACACCTTGACAGTTGACTTTGCATTTACCCTTGACTGTGAGCACACACATGGTTAATCCCCCAGCTCAGCTGACAGCAGTAATTCATGTCAGCTGCGCTGCTCCACTGACTGCATGTTCATGTGTGAAAAGCCAGTTCCTAATTTGACTCAGACAACTCCTTGACTCATTATTAGTTTGCAAAAATACCCAGTACTTCTGTTTCTGACTAATTCACTTAATTATAATCTCTCTATATGCTTTAACATGTGCCTTTGGAGTGGGCTGCATTTTTCACATGAAAGGAAGATTGAGATCCAGAAGCAAATTTTAGCTATCTGCAGTCAGTATTTTACAGCATCATTTCACAGGGCCGGGAAGAGGTTTAATGTTGCTGCTCCTGAAGCAGAGCAGTAAGGCAATATTAGAAATGATCTTGTAAACCACACTTCAATGTGCTACATTTAAACTGCTCCAGAGACAGCTCTGAGAAAATCATGTGCCAAGAAAAGGCAAAAGGCAAGCAAGAACTGAGAACCATTAAATTCACTATCGACTGTATTATTTTTGACCATTTATTTGTGACAGTACCCTCTCCACTGTCTTCTTCCACTGTGTGTTATTTTAAATGACAACACAGAAAATATTGTACTGCAAGATCCAATGAAAGAACAGATTTTCAGAAAGTTCTCGTTTTACTGTAGCCAATAAACATGCAATCATTTAATGTAAGCAGGCCAAGTTACATGGATGAACAACTTAGCTCTCTCCATGTGTTTAAAAGATCCGCAATAATGAGTATAAAGCTTAAATTTGTAAGTCTTAATCCCTTGCTACAATACACACTAGTAATTCTGCACAGTTGTGTATACCTCCCCAGGAAGCAAGCTGTCAGCATAATGACCACATTTAAATATTATTTCTGAGATCAAATTGGTCTAAACCAAAGAAAAATATAACAACTCACTAGCCTTCACTAGCCAATTGTGTGTTAGCATCATGGAATGAGTTTTTTATTTCAGCCTTCCTAGGCAGGAAACTCCAAACTTTCCATTCCAAACTTTCTGTGTGCACCCTGTAGCAGATATTACAATGCCAATCAAATGTGCTACTGCTGTCCATGCTGTTCTTCAGCTAGAGCAGCCACGTTAGGCTGCTGTAATTCATAGCAAGTCATAACAATGTTATTGTCTGTGGATAATCATCTGTGAGAACTGCTGACAGAGGGGAAGGAGGAAAGACTCTCCATTATGTCAAATCCAGCTTGAAAGAGCCCAAAGGGAGGGGGAAGCACAGACTCACGGTCCTGGGGTGCTTTCAGAGCACCCTACCATGATCCAGGCAACATCCTCCCTCAGCTTTCCAAAGCTCTGACATGTCTAAGTATGGCCACACAGCAGGACCAAAGGCAGCCTGGTGTCAGTGCACAGCAGCTCTGTACCTTGGAGACTCTACGTAATAAAATGACCAGAAAGCCAGAAAGGGCTGAATTCCATCTCCTATTCTACAAGACAGAGGATGAGGGCAGAAAATATTTCTTCTGTAACATCACCCACATTATGGAGAAAGCTTGGCTTATCACAAGAGCCTGTGTTTTCCCAGGAGCATCGAGAGGAATCAGTAGTTTAGATCTACAGGAATGGTATGGTTAGACCTACAGGACAATCTTTGGAGCTTGCAACTCTCCCACTCATCTTCAGTGGCATTTACTAATGAGCAGCAAAGCAAGCACTTTGTTGGTTTGAAGAACTTTCAAAATAGATTTTGCTCTAGAAGTGTGTGGAGTAGTCAAAGCAGACTGGAAGGCTGCTGTGAAGAATTAAAGCAGATCAGAAAAAGAGAAAGAAGGAAAAAAAAAAGTTCTACTCCTTCATTAGTGCAGTTGTGCTGTTTTGCTTCAGCAATACGTTTGTTGCTGCTGTGAAATAGGCTATTGATTGGAGAGAAACAAGGGATCCACAAAAGCCTGAAATATCAAAATTGTTTAAGTATGGCAATTTTAGGGGATGTCTGGTCTAGAATACTGCAAAGAGCATTTGATATTTCCTTCTTTTCTTTCCCCTCTCAGTCACAGACAGCTGCAAATCCAGGTCTGAAAAAACAAGGGTCAGTTGCAAAAAGAAAAAGATTAATTTTAGAAGCTGCTTTATGCCTTATTTTTGATTATCGCACATGTTACATATTTGCTTAGAGTATTTACTTTTACTTTGTTAAAGTACAGGTCCAAATTCATTAACATACTGTACTTGCTTTGTACTACCCCAAAGAAGATAAGCAGCCAGAAACTCTGCTGAAAAGCACCCGATTACACCTGCTTTGTATGGACAGAATGAAATAAACCACCATGAACAAATCAGTCATCGTGGACATAAAAATCTGGTTCTGCTGGTAATAGATAATTTGCCATCCTAAAATGTTAAGCTTTAAATGGCAGATGTGCATCTTCTGACGTAATTTCCATCTTTGCTATAACATTGAGATACGCCTTAAAAATTACATATTATGATTGTAGTTCATGTTTTTTAAAGGTCACTTTTACCACATTTCCAAATCTGCTGATGACTGAGATTAAACACCAGGGGAATGATTCCTGTAATGGCTTTGTCTGTTCAGCATCTATTTCTCTATACTTCCTGAAGGAAATCAAATCATGAGGAGTATTTAAGTCCTGGGTCACATATGTGAAAATTTCATAAGAGAGTTCTGTATTTATTTTCCTAAGAGAAAGGGGATTCATCTCTGAATTACCCTGTTTACAAAGTATTACATCCAAAGCATACAAAAGTCAGTTCAAGCGTTCTGAATAACATTAGTTGACTTAACATCAGGCCTTAATGTCATTTGTGGGAGAACAAGGACGTCCCTATATGCCTGGATTTTTAGATTGAAAGCCATTGAACTTGTTCATTATGAAGAACTTGATGATTTGTACATTATTTGTTGCACTTTCAACTCCAGATACAAGTCAGAGACATCTTGGAAGGCCACTTCATCATTTTCTCCTCACCTCCCTAACTGTTACACATTGGAGCCCAAAGACACTGTCAGGTCTGTACGCAGCAAACCTGGGTAGTACACACAACCTGTGTTACTCAGCTGTTTTCTTTATAGTCTGCAGCACTTTCCCTGAGCTGTCAATGCACCTGTCTGTGTACTGGCTCAGCCAGATCAAGAGCTGTTTACATGTCTTCCTCTCTCTGCTAGACCATCTACATTTTCACAAGAAGTAGAAGATGAAAAGTTCTTGAAAGTGTCTGTGATTTAATATACTCATCTTTAAAAACACCTCATAGATCTCAGTCATAATTAGCAATGCAATATAGAGGTTGTTTAACTAGAATCTCCCCTTCACTGAAAGTCTCACAATATTTTAAAAAGCTTGGGGGGGTTTAATTACCCTTGAGATGAAAACCAACTTTGTTTTCCTCTCTCCCAACAGGTAAGTGTTTTCATGCCAATTTCAAGATAGTGTTGTCTTTAGAAAAGATGCAGTCAGCAGACCACCAGCTTCCAGTGCTCAAGCAACAGAAATACATTGCTGGGGCCCTTCCTGCTAGACTTCAGCTGTGCTGCCTATTTAATTACATGGTTTAGTCATGCAGTATTCCTTCTTGGACTCATCTGAAAGCAGCAATATAAAATTTTGAGGACAGAATTATAAGCAAACCTACCTCAAAGCAGTAATGGTGCCTGGCAGCAAAGTGTACATGATTTACATCACCTTTGAAACTAGCTGAAAGTATTAGACTGCAAAGGCTGGAGAGAGCTTCCAACAGACCAGGTGTAATCTTCACTTTGGTGTTATTGGATCCCAAATCCCCAATATTGAATCAGCCCCAATCACCCTGAAAGCACCCTGAGCTTAACAGCCTGTGCAACTCAGATCTATCAGCAAAAAAGGGGCTTTCACTGGATACACATTATTATTATTATTATTATTATTATTATTATTATTATTATTATTATTATTATTATTATTATTATTATTATTATTATTATGCACTCTAATACTTGGATACTGCAACCCTGGGAACGTCTCTTTCTTTCTTGCAGTTTCTAAAAGAGCAAATCTTCATCTGCTTTTGACATTCAGAGCCAATTAATCAAGATGAATAGAGTTGGCATCAGACATGCAGAAACTCCGAGAGTCCTGGTGTTAGGCAGAACCAAGTCAGAGCTTTACCACTTACTTCTTTTTAAGCATGAAGGGAATACTCTTACTTACACTGACACCCGATCATATCCAATGTGACAGGGCACAGATATCTCATATGGACAGCACAATTTTCCAAAATATGAAATATAAACATAAGGCCTCCTGAAGAGGGAGTCATACACATAAAGGTTTTGGCACTTTGCTCAGCAAACTTGCCATAATCTGCAGGATTTTTCTCTTTTATGTAGGACAGTGATAACCCTTAATTTCTGAATGTATTATTTTTGCCTATGGATGCTGGATTCCCCCTATGTGGTGGGTACATATATCACCTATGTGGATGATATGGGATACATTGACACTGAATTCTGAAAGCAGGACAATCTTTCTGATTTTTTACAGTAGGCTGATGCATTGCCCCAGTGACCCTTTCAATACTCTTCTACTTCAGTTTTTCACTCATAGGAATGGAATAACTATTTATTTCTTTTAATAAAGTCCTTTGAATGAATATTAATATATTTCTATAAATAAATTCTGCAGCATGAATAAACTCTGTAACACTGCACTACCAATAATTTCTGTTACATAAGTATCATAACATATATTTATTTATGAAGAACTTAAGGATTAATAAGATTCATATAAATCTCAATTAAATGTTTGCATTAAGGTAAAACACTTCACAATAGTGTTAAAAAGCACAATGCAACAGGTAGCTGAATATTATTGATGCAATGAGGACAATCCTTCCTCTTAGAGCCAAGTACACATGAATACCAAACACTCCAAACTGCAACAAAAATATCCATCGCTTGGAAAAAAGGAAATAAGAAAACAAATGGAATTCCTCAGGGCTGAAATTTAATAAATTCTGAGATTAGACTTCTGTTAGGAGTCTCGTGTGCAACCATTACACACTTAAGCAGACCTGACCAACCTGCTCAGGGGAGGGGAAAAAAAAACCAAAAACCCCAAAAGTAAGAAAACTCACTGCAATTCGGAATATAATTGATAATCTTTCTGCTAACAAAAAAATGTCATTGCTGTTAAAGAAATCTCCTTAAATAGGCCCATGGGTTACAAGTTTCATTTGAAACAAATACCTTTAGCTTGAGTCAAGGCACTTCAAAAGATAATTTTTCATCTCTTAAAATTAAAATTGTCATTATTTTCTAGAAATTAGGAGATTAATTAAAGAGACCCTGAACTTCCTTTATTGGGCCAATAGAGTAGTTTTACTCCTTTTTCTTCTTTTTCTTCTTTTTGTTGTTTGCTTTGTTCTGCCATTTTTTAGCAACAAGTAAGAATCCTGAAAGCCCAAAATTTGTCACTCATATTAGGTGATTTCATTAACTGAAGATATGAAGGGATTAAGGACCTGAAAAAAAAACCATTAACTCTGTTGACACGAGGAACACAACATTAAATATCTGGGGTTTACCACCAGCTTTATCATTTGAGGAAAAAGGCTATATGGGTAGATATACTTTATTTTTTTTTTTTTTTTAAATAACAACAGATGTCCCTGAAGAAAGCTCAAATGACCCTGCCTTCCCATTTTCACTGCATATTGGCTCAGCCTCAAAGCTAACCAGAGGTCATTCCTCTCAAACACAGGACTGTGGAACATAATTACTGCTCCTGCTCTCAGGGCCTAACCCTTGTTCTAGAAGGGTGACATCATTGCCAAGCACCAGTAAACTGGAATAAGACCGAGCAGATTTCCTGTTACTTTGTGTACCTCCCTGAAAGACGCACTTTACAGTCCGAGTTCACTGCCTTGCAGGAAAAGGATGCAGGATTATTTTTAGCAACATCCTTGAATGTTTCGACCGGTGTGCAGATATAGAAGCAAACAGGACAATTGCTAAATCTCATTGCTCTGTTTTTTTGTTACTGAAAAACAAAGTTAAATAGAATACAATGGTGGATTTATATTGTGTAATCACGCACCAAAAACTGGAATGAAAAATATAATCATCTTATGATCTTTTTTAATTAACTTTTTAATTAAAAAAAAAAAAGTAAGGAAACAAATCGAGGTCACAACTTATTTTTCCAAACAATGATTCACATCTACAGTTTTGAAAAATTACAAAATTCAGACTATGCAATCAACCAGCTTCAGAAGATTTGGCTTTTAAAAACCTCCAGCAGCAAACTGCCCTTTTCCTTTTCTTCCCACACCAACAGCATCTGTCTGCCACGGTATCTGCCATAAGATTCCTGAAAGGAATTCCGTACTATTTTACCAGAGTTTTCTTCACCCATCAGTTCAGTATTAGTATTTCTTGAATTGAGACAAGGACAGAAGCTGCAGATCCTCAGATTTGCCATTTGGCTTCTCAGAGTTCGCATCCCTACAATAGCTTTCCTCTGATTTGGGAAATCCTAAGTATTCCATATGCTATAACCGCAAGGACTCAGTACCTCTGAGGCCCTTGAAGACCTTAAACACAACATCATCGTCACCTTCCTGCCTCAGTCACAAAGAGCCCACCCCCAGCCCCATTATGGTAAAGCAAAGAGCAGGAGCAGCCCTGCATAGCTTGGGCTGTTTGTGTGGGCAGGAGGATGTGCCACCAGAAGCTGCCAGCTGGGGACACGAGGTATGGGATGAAAGCAAGCGGCTGTGGGAGATGGACATCCCAAAACACGAGTCACCCAGTATGGAACACCTGGTTACCATCCCACTGGCATCTCCCTGGCCTCCACACCCCACCTTCTTCCCACAAGACTGCTCCAAGCTTCTAAGACTGCTTGTTCTCTACCAGGACAGCCTGGCCACGGTATGGATCCCAAATATTGACCTCCTTGGGAGAAGGAATGTCTGTAGAATTTCCTGCAGTGCCCATGCCACTGATTTCACTGCAACCAGGAAGAGAAGCAGATCCCATAGTCGCAGACGTGGCTGAGAAGAGCAACTCCCAGCAGAAGGGCATGTTTCCCCAAAGGATGATGTGGCTACTGTGATTAATTATGGAGCAAATCCTTCCATCCAGCAAAGGCAGCATCCAATCCTTCCAGCTTCAAAGGCAGCATCCAATCCCTTCTGAGCAGGCAACAAGGGAAAAACAGGAATGGATCAGTACTATCAAACCCTTCCCACAACACACCCAGCCCAACACTCCCAACTCAACTGCTGTTTCCCACAAAAAAACTCATTCCAGGTTCCCATCTCTAGGTTTTTATGTAAATGGGGAGATCATTCAGACTGAACACAGGGCACTGCCATCCTCTCCCTCTCCACACTGAAGCACAGTAGTTAGTATGTCATCTCAGTAAAGACCCTTTTCCAATAAGATTTTTTTTTTTTGGTATTGTCATCAAGCTGAATAGTCTTGCTAAAACCTTTAGTTTTGAGATCCCAGTAAGCTAAGCACAGAGAGGGGCAACAATGCATGTCTTCAGACTAAAACAGTTCCTCACCACAAAAAAGATCTGAAACTTTAGCCTCACCTATCCTCAGGCTTGCACATACAATTCAGTGTGAGTCACACAGCAGCAGGTTGATTGTCAAAATGTTGCAAAAAAGAGAAGAAGGAGCAATAGCAAAACAGACTGACTGATGGGCTGTGTTTGAAGGAAGATCACGGACACCAAGAAAAAAACAGTTCCTTGGTCTTGTTTTCTAGACCGAGTCTCCTATCCCAGAAGACCCCACAACAGGACACTTTTCTGGCTCTACAAGGTGTAGCAGGTGTCCAGGCAGAGGCCAAGTAGGCTGCAATCAAGGCAGCTGACATCCTCTCCCCAGTCACCTCCCCACACAGGCTGGCTGGATCCTTATCAAAAATAAATCTTAAAAAAAATGTTTGTTTCAGTGTTTTGGTGGGAGCCTTTTCTGCTCCTACACCTCTCACAAATATTAAGCTTTTTATCAAGAAGTCGGCCCAAATAGATGGTTGATGCAGAAATCCAGGTTGCTAAACAGAGAGTTATGATGGAGGAACACTTTATCTCCACAGATAAAAGGCTGCCAGCAGTAAGGAGAAACACCCAGAACCTGTAGAGGTTTGATGATAGCTAAAGAGCAGCCTTCCAGCAGCCTAAGAGCTTTCATAAAACCTTTCATAGCCCTTCAGAAAAAGGATGATCTCTATGGTCAATAAAAGCAACACATGCCTGGGACTTGTATTTTAAGTGTCCTTAGGAAGTGCCCTTATGCGTTATGGGGCATTTTGTGCATGCAGCAAGCTTTCACTATGGAGAAAAGATCAGTGCTTTAGGCAGGGAAACAAACAATACAGATGAGTGCAATGTCTGGTTATGCAAGAAGGGGGACAGAGAAGTTTGGAGAATGGCAGCCTTGGACAAGGCTGAGCAATTCACCGGAATGGTATGGCACAGCTCTCAGCTCTCTGCACAGTGGTTTCAAGCACCTCACACTGCTGGTAGAAAGGCTGTCCCACACCAGCCTTCTCCTTAATGAGATGACAGAAAACATCCTGCATGTCAACAGAGAAGAGTTAGGAGACTCAAAGCAAGTGCATGAGCCTCTAGGTCCATTGGTAGAGCTGAATGGTAATGAAGACCATGGAGAATGAGTTTTTCTTGGAGGAGAAGAAATACACCTTCAGTGGAAAAAGGCAGAGGTGTGAAAGCCAATTTTGTGATGCAAGCAGCTGTCTCTGCTGTTGCTGCAGAGACTCAGAGAAACAACTGACATTCCATAACAGCGCACAGGGCCTCTAAAATGACAGAACAGTAACTACTACTTAATACAATCATAATTGTATTATGGAAGCTGCATACAGAGATGTGTACTCCTTCTCAGTTGAGAAATCACCAATAACACACCAGTACTGATTAACCTCGGGTATACAACTGTTACAGACCAAACTATACTAAAAGTGAAATATGGCATCACAAACTTAGGCCACCAGCAGTCATCTTACTTAGAATTGATTCCTCACTGACGAGCGCAAGAAGAGGATTTCCAAGATCCAGAGAGCAGTGGTAAGGCTCTCTTCCAGAGCTATGAGCTCCCAGGAGACCACACCTTCAGTGGAAATAAGAGCACTAGGCAGGGTGACTGTAGACAGGTTGCTGCATGTTTCTATACCAGTGATACACAGAGGCTGAGCATCCGTGCACAGTCTCCTTCACGTGAATAAAGATGTGGGTGTGTCTACACTAGTTTTAATTTTCACCAGGAATGTGCTTCCAAAGGAAATGTATCCTCATTTTCTCCCAGGGTAAATATGTTCTACAAATCTGGTTCTGCACCAGGAGTACATCTAGTGCTGCTGAGGGGCACTTGGTCCAAAAGAGCAGCTGGTTCAGAGTAACATCCCATGAAAACAGAGACCTTGGGCATTGCACCCTTCGCAACAGGCATTTTACTCAAACAAAGCTGCTTCTTGTGGTCTGTGCTGCTTGCTACCAGGTATAGCCAAGGTGAGTGAGACAAGTGACCCATGAGCACAGGTGGATGAGAGACACTCCAGAAAAATACAGAGTTGGTGTTGCAGCTGAACCGCGGTACAGCCCAGGCAAGCCACTGTAGAGCACAAGCAAGAACGGTATGGTGACAAGCCGGTCTGCAATTCTTGGAAGAAGGACTTAAATGCCCTCCCTGATGAACCCTATAAAAGTTTGCAGAGATGCAATTCTCCACTGATTCTTTCTTTTTCACGAGGTATGTTACAAGGGCTCTGTTCTTCTCTAATGGATATAAAAAGCATGTCATGCTAGAACAGGCCTGGCAATTTCAGTTTCAACTACCAGCTGGTTTTAGCACCAGCTTTTATGAATCCTTGAAAAGATGTTCAATTTTACTTTAACAGGATTGCTGACAGATCATATTGGAAAGCATTAGTACATAACATTTACTACCTTATGCCTGGATTTGAGAACACTATATCTGAAGAGAAGCTATGAAATCTATTTTCTGTGGAGAAGTTAATACCACTCTGAAGTCAGCTTTTTTTTATCAGAGAGAAAATATGATAAAACCAACTAATTTAAGATAAGGTTCATACAAACATGTTTTCTAAAAGGACATACGCACATATTTCCCAAGAAAAAGTTTATAGATCTAGTTTCTAAAGTAACATTTTACTCTGTCTCTTTGGAAAGTTTAGACTCCTTTTCTAACCTATGCCTTTAAAGAAAGGCTCAGTACCTTCCCAGGACATAAGGATAATTAACTACTTAAAATTTGGTCTGTACTACATCACTGCGGCTCAGAGAACCAGATCTCAGAAATGGCTGAGGGATAATAGTGCAGTTTTACAGATATCTAAAGAGTAAGGCTGAATTTGATTATCTCATATTCACATGCTCTTCCACAGACCTCATGTGCAACTTCAAGTAAGAAATTTATTATAATGAGTGAGGTATGTCAGGAAATGGTCTTTCAGAGATTCTACAGAAGTCAGTTTTGGTCTCTGTTTTCAGTAATAGAGTAATACCTCATGCCATTTCCATCAGTGGAAAAGAAGTTCCAGTTTGTTCTCCCAGAAAATATCTTTAACACATGATAGCACATTACAGCACAAAAAGGGACTGCTTTACTGTAGAAGAACCCCTCTCACCTATACTGCATATGGTATTGTTTATATACTCATACAGAATAAATAAAAAGCAACTGAACTCAGAATAAAAGGCAGATTTTCAAATATACAGAAGAACCATCTTGTTGCTAGTATTACATGATGTTATTGTTTATGACAGCATTTGGGTCTAATTGCATCAGACTAAACAGAGACCATCTTAAATGCTCACTAGATACTAAATATCATGATAAAAAGTTATGCATCAGCCAATATCCATTATGCAGCCAACATCCATTGTAAGTCCTGCCATGTTAAAAGGTGGTTGCTCACCTGACTTACTGGCCAACATGGGGCTTTGTGGTCATCACAGGTAAGCCAGAACTAGATTAGCTGTTCATGCTCTAACCTTAGTGGAAGCAGAATTCAGCTGTGTGGGACAGACAATGCTGAACACAGAACTCCCGTCCATGTTGACAGCAAAGCGATGGGCAGCACTGTCAGGTATGTTTTAGTGTTGTATTCTAGTACCAGAGCCTTTTGCTTGTGTCTTGAGAGAAATTCCTGACCTCTGATGTTGGTTTTGATTTTGAGGCATGAAATGTAATGTGGTCTGATGTTTGCGAGTTTTTTTCCTAAAGAGGATTTGTATCCCTCCCCAGACCAGGCTAGTTTATTTACTGCAGTGAAACCCTGTCCGACCGGTAAATCATGATGTGCACTGCACGTGCTGCAGACTCCTTCGGCTGCGATTCACTTTGTGGAATGACTTCTTACATGTCCCAAGTAACTGTGGGGAACTGAAAACTACCCACGGTTCAGTCTCGTTAAATGCTCTTCCAGATAATTTACCTCAAACAATCATGTATGGAAACAAAGCAAAAAGGGTCTTGCATTTGTGGTCAGAGCAGGTATTTGTGTAGGAAATGAGGCAACTTCCAAATGGCAACTTCCAGTTCAGGATGAGTTTGTTCACTTTAAATGGGAAAGAGGTAGATAGTCTGGTTTTGGCAGGCCTCTAACTCATCTTGGATCATCACTGCTTCATCCCTGATTTAGCATGGTTTCACACTTAGCAGTCCACTGCCTTGGGTCAGACTGACCAGCTGTGTCTCCCACCATTGAAACAGCAGCCAGCCAAGGAGTTCTTGTTCCATCAGCAGGGTAAGAGTGACTGAGAACAACACTTTTAAAAGACATGATTACCATTTATAGTGGGGCATAAAGCATTTAAGAACACAACACAGCAAGTGCTCAGAAACAAGATGCCAAAACCTTATTCGATCATACCTAAAGACATGTAGCTCAGGAGTTGCATGGTGGACAGCCAGAGGCTGTGTGTATGACCATGTAATCATCATATGGAAAGTGCTGCAAAAGAGGAAACATGTAAGGATTCTATATTGCTTTAAAAGGGCTTATTCTTTATCTTTCCACGGTGTGCAGATCTGATAGCCTCTTTCCATCTGCTTCCTCTCCAGAACACTAAATATAGCATTCACAAGACAGATGTTAAAATCTTATTTTTCAGCAACAACAAATCCCACAGCCCCTGGCATCCCCAGCTGCTTCCTTTTCCCCAAGATCCACTCACTGCATTTCCCATAACTTCCCTCTCCTAAGAAAAATCCCCCTATATCAATTCATCACTTGGCAAGTGCATTTATTGTAGCTGTGGATAAATAACTAGAGGGGGTGGAAAGCTCGGTAAATAGAAAGGTACACTGGTCACAGCTTCATGGAACTACTCAGCTTTTACCAAAGTGTGTTTTGTGAGCTAATGGCCCAAGTTAAGCTACAGAGAGATTTCAGGCAGCCTGAACTAAAAAGTAATTTTGAAAAGCACTGAAGAGTAATTTTAAAAAACATTCGAAGCTTCAAGTGCAGTACTAAAACAGAAAAAGAAAACATGCATGACACTTCTAAACTGCAAAGGAAAACAATTACTGTGGTCCATAATAATTGGTATATCAGCAAGACTCTGAGTACTTGTGGGGTATTTTTTATCAGTATCTTTAGCACAGCTGCAGTGCTATAGAAGATTCAAAAGAGTGTAACAACAGAAAAAAAATTTAAAAAGAAACCATAGAAGGAAAAAAGACCTCTAAATTAGACCCATCAAATATTTAAACCCACAGCAAGACAATGAGCAAGCTTTATATTGGTTATTTGAGGCATTTTCCATATGTGGCATGTATGGAAAGCTCTTAGAAGAGAGATAGTGATGAGGGAAAACTTTCCAACAAAGACAGTACAAAATTTTTTTGGAACATTACAAACTACAAAGGCCACAAAACTACCCACCTGCCTCTTGAGCTAAAGAACCTCCAGGGAGTAGCAGGCAGCTCAGACCTAAAGTAAAGACCCATCGAACAAAGCTATTCAAATATCCCACAGAACTGAGTTGTGTCACTTAGCTCTAACTCCTCCAGTATCTACAGTCTTTGGCATCAGAAGCAAACTCATCCCTGTGACACAAAATACATTTTGATGATGCTGTTTTGTGATTATCATTCTTTGTGGCATGACCTCCAGGCTGTTTGACAGCAACAGAAAGACAAATCAGATATTAAAGACTAGTTGATGTAGGAGGATAAATGATTGTACCTTCTCACCATGCTTCTCATGTCCTTTCAAAGAATTCAGCACCACTGGGCTCCTAACATAGAATACAAGTGAAGAGGTGTGCTGATACAACGGCTAACAAAGTACCTTATTTGATATAATGAAATGCTATAAACATCACTTTGCTGTGTTTAAAGCACAGAAGCCTGTGTAGACATGTTAACTCTGCCATTTTGCCTTCCAGAATAAGGCTCATAAGAAAGATCTGCCTCGGAAGTCCAGCTTATACCTCCTGGGTCATTGGAAAATTGATTTCCTAAGAATCTCTTTTTGAACACAGCGAAGATTAATGGCTCTAAAGCAGAATAGGGGCTGGCAATGAGGCAAAGAAATGCTTTCACAGCAGCCTTTAGTTAAAGTCAATTCAGGCAAGGGACAAACACCTTGCAAGGAAGCTGCATGCCTTCATTGAGGGATTTGAAAGTGTTCCATTATCCAGTTAAACTCCTGCAGTCCTGTTTCATCATTCAGCCTTTCCTAAGTGTGCTACCTGAATTCTTCCAGAATGAACACAGTATTCTGATTTTTGTCTGTCTCTCCCATGTGTAATGGCATCATGAGTTAATGAAATCATCAATTAACTATTCTTGTCTAATCAGAAACAGGACAGAGGCAAAAAAAGGGCTTAAGTATTTTATGAGTTTTTTCAACCTCTTTTTTTTTGGTGAAAAAGCATATTAAATAGTTTAGCAATGTACAAATCTCTCAAGTAATGTCTCATCTTTAGGAATGGAAAATTTTGAAGCTTGCTGAGATGATTCAAACTGGTATTTTTTAGTAAAACACTCATTTTGTATTCCATCCCCATGCATCCTACCAAGAGGAAATTTAAAAAAAAAAGCTTTCCACTTTTAAACCCTTTTCATTTATAAATAACTCCACAATTCAAGATACACAAGGAGAAATGGAAACTGATACAAGAAAAAACTGCAAGAATGAATGGCCTAAAAACACATGCATTGTACAGAAAGTGTCCTCAGGTCAAATCCATCCAGCTCAAAAGAGAAACAGCTAATGTATGATGAAGCCAGTCAGATGGTAGTTAAAAAAAATGATTAATTTCAAACTAAATTAGACATTGCAAACTATTGTAAAGATGATGATGTCTGTGGAAAAAAAAAAGTCTGAAAGGATGATTTTGTTATTATCCAAAGGTGAAGAGGAGGGACAGCAATAATCTCACACAATAGGGTATCACTGGCTCAGGTCCTCCTTCAGGATACCGACAGAGTTCAGCTTTGGCTCAGGGCGAGAAGCTGAGTAAGGGTCTCACTCTGAGACCTTCTATTGAACTTATTTTGTCTTAGTAGAAGATACAGACAGCTGTTGCAAAGGAATGAATGATTAGGATGTTAACTGTGACACAGATTCTAGTCCTTCAAGGAGAGAGGTCAGTATCATATAAATGAAATCAAATCAACATGACAAGGTAAAAGTAACACTTTCAGAGTATTTACTTGCCCACATGTCAGGAAGATTTTCTCAGATTTCAGCAGGCCAAATGTAATTCAAAAATCAGACTGAGTTTGAGGCTCAGCATCCCAACTGCCAGCCGAACATCCTTGCAACTGGACTACAGAAAATACTATTAATGTCATCATCCCCTCACTTATGTAGAAAGCATGGCAATGAGAAATGCTCCCTGGCATAGATCTATTTCAAAAATTGAGTTTCTGAAATGCTGACATATCATGATATGCGTGTTATTGGAAGAACGCAAGTCTTAGTTACCTAATATGCAATTTTAATTTTGCAAATTATTTCCTTAGTGGTCGTGCCTTCCTTACTTCTCAGAAGTACAAGTTTTGTTGTTTTAAATAATCTGAACTACATTGCACTCGCCAAAGGCTAAGAAAACATATTACCCCACGACAGCTGACAGGCAATCACTTGAAGAACTCTTTTAACTCACTTGAAATGCTGAACATTAAAGTGAAGCAAATTATGCATTTCTAGCAGAACTGCTCATTGCTTTCTCCAGTCCTTTTGAAAGTGAAGGAACAGGTAACTCCTTTCAAAGCTTTCTCTGAAAGCCAGTTTATGTAAACAACCCATTTGCAGCAGCCATCAGAGTTTGGCCTCAAACGACCTGAATACTTGTACTCTGCTAGTTCAGGGCTCTGTATCATTGATACCATTCCAGTATTTTTCTCCTCTTTGCCAAGGATGTTAACTGTCAGCATACTGGATTAAAAACACCAGTGCTATCAGGAAACGCTATCAGTCCTTTGCTGTAATTCTACAGGAGACACAAATCCTTCATTCTGCTTCTCTTACAGCCTAAGGAAGCATCGTATTTCAACACTGGCCTTGTGAAGACTCACACAGCACTTGGAGTTCTCTATTCATCTTCATTTCACAGATTTACTGGGGAAAAAATGAAGGGATATAAAATAGCTTGTTCCTGTCTCTGCACTTTAATATTTACAACACTGTAAAGCTCATTTAACCTCATGATTTATCTTTCAGATCGTCTTTGAAATGCTGCAACATTAAAATTTCTGGTGAAGACAAAACTCATTCAAGGCTAGCAAACTATTACTCTGCAGCTCTAGCAGCATTTCTTTCTGGCACAGCTTTTAATTAGAGGGAGAAAGACCTTGAAGGACTGAGAATCTGGACAGCACAACATGCTCCAAGATTAGCTGTACAACATACCAACAACTGTCTCCTGGCAGCACACAAATACATCATCTCTACTTGTAAAATTGCATTAAACCCTGATAGCACTCAAATACAAACTTAATAGACATCAGAAGTGCAGCTGTGTCCCTCCTCCTCCACCTCTATTCACTCTGCTGAAGAGTGCTTCCTGTCTCCTCTCCAGGAGGACCAGGGTGCCTCCTGCCCACTTCTTTTTGCTGAGTAGCTTAGAGGATCAGGCTGCCTGGGCCTTTAACACACAGATACCAACAGCCTCACCTGGGAAAGGGATAAGCAGCTGAGCAACTGCAAATACCTCACTGTTACTTTCTCATGATTACAGCTCCAGACAACAAAAGCATGCAAAAACATACCAAAAAACAACTTCATGCCACAACACTCTCTCAAAGCCGCTTTCTTCAAATGTTGGACAGAGCTGTGAAGATCATCGCTAAATATTTTCTTTAATGCTTTCCCAGAACTAAAATCTCTTATGGCTGACTGACTACAAACATCTTGACAATGTTTTTTTGTCTCAGCAGATGATAAAATTTATGACTTTCTTCCATTCCTTAAAAAGAGTCAGAGGGCCAAAGACTGAGAACTTTACTAAGAATTAAGTTAATAGGTAGAAAAATAAGGCAAACTAATGACATTTAAGCTAAACCAACTTGGCTATGAAAGATACTGGCATAATCTATATGCAACAACTTCAGATCCTGATGAAATGTACTCATCTCCATGTGCAATCCCAAACAAATTTGACTTTTTTTCAATAATCTGTCTACAATTATGAAGGATTAAAATCACATTTTTGTTGAAGGTCAAAAATAGTAGAAAGGTCATCATTACTGGATGTAATGAAGCATCCTTGCTGACTTACAGACCTACAGGCCAAATTCACATTTTCAACATGTTTTAATGTTTCCAACAGTAAAATTACAATGTAATTTTGATTGTTTTCTGGTTGTTAAGTGTTTTTACATTCTAAATGATGCAGTTGATAACTACCGATATTTGTTTTAAAAAATTCACCTTAAATTCTTATTATGGGGAATAAAAGTATAAGTTTTGTCGATTCACACCAAATCAAAGTTAATAGTATTCTCACAAAACATTCTGTGTTTTAGTAACAAAGCTCTTGATGCAAGTTAGACAAGGTATTGTAAATTTGTGATTATGGAATCAAAAGAGGAATAGCTTCATCTTTGTTTCAATCCATCAAAAAAAATCATGACTTACAGGCCAAGTATTAGCATTTTTTAATCAAAACAATTTAGCATTCTCAGGATGACAGTTTCATAGGGTTTTTAGAATAGATTTTGTGGGTTGGTTTTTATTTATTCACATTTCAAGAGAATCATAACACTGGAACAGAGGAAGAGTGAAAATTTGTGACTGTACCTCACCATATCTTTTTCACAGGAAGATGTTACAGTTCCTGAGACAAATTATTCTGAAATTATATACAAAACTGATGGTTTATTCATCTGATTTGGTCTAGAAAACCATTACTTTATTCTGACAAAGGACAAAACCTTCTAGGAGTATGTTTCTATTTGCAATGTGTTTCCCACTCCAGTCACTTGTACTGTACTCAGTGCATTCTGATTTTGTAGACAGGAGGACACTTGTTTGTAAGAGGTATTTGTGAGGTGCTTGGTGTCACGTTGTAAGGACTTCTGATCGGAGTGTGGATCATTGTGGAACTGTAAGCTACGGAACTGAAAAGCTTCACCTGCTCAGGGTTCCTGGTTTCCTAGACTTTTCTTCATGCTTTTCAATACAAACACAAGCAGTTTTAAATACACTTATTTGCTAATCAATCTGCATATTCTTATATCACCATATTAATAATAATCTTACATCAGGCATCTGCATGTTCTTTATCTGCAAAAGTACGTATCAGCATATTCTGCAGGATTCAAGGTACCCATTCCTCAGATGTCGACACAAATAGCACAACCCGTGAGAGAAAGCACAGTGACACCACCTCTCCCCAAACTTCTCAGTTAGTGGGAGGACAGGAAAGGAAGGAGACTGGAGACTAAGGTAGCTGGGAACAGCTAGTTCTGTGAAGCTGCAGTGACTTCCAGTGACAATGTATTTGGTCTTAAATTGTCTTTTGTTTCACTGCATTTAAAAAGAGTAAAATTTCAGATAGCACATTCTGATCAGTACATCCTTGCATGCATAAATCTTTCTTTTGTAACAGATGCTCTGAAAATTCCTTTCAGAATTGACACACAGCACTAAAAAAATACAGTTCTACTACAAAGAAGTGTATTTCTACACTGTGGGTCAACTTTTTCCTGTCCTAATACCCAGAAGGGAGTGTGACCAAAAATGGTATAGCGTTACACTACCCCATATAGATCTCAACCTATTGACTGCACTTTTAAAAATAAGCCTAGCTATGCCTTAGATCAAGTAAATTACTCCTACTGCTCAATAATCTTGCTCTCTGTTGTGTCAGGTAACAGTCAAAGTTTTCTCACTACCACAAAAAAGAAAACACATGCAGAGCAAACCAGCCAGAAACACCTTGTCTGGAATCATGACCACGTTTGAGAAGCACTGCTTCTAAATACACTAAGGACAAAAAGCTTGATAAATGCATTTTAACTCAGCCATTTTTAAGTACAGCTATTTTCATGACTTGGAAATATAACTGAGTAAAATCCTGGTCCTAGGTCCCTCTGTGTCAAGCCAGCTTCTTTGCAAGAACTCCAGAGACAAAAACACAAAATTGTTTCCCTGCACCTATGCAACTGAAACTTCGATATTACTATTCATCAGAGTCCAAAGACCCGATACTTGCACAATAACTACAAGCACTGCTTATGGTCCATGACTGATTAAGCTCCTCTTTTACCAGTCTCATCTTCCACATTCACAGCCCACGAGTGCACTTGCATGGGCTATGAATTATTCAAGGATGAGGCTTTTAAAGACTTCTGTTGCACCTTCTAGACTTTTTAAAAAATGAAAGAGTCAAGGCTTTGAAGCTTACAACCCTGGTATTACTCTTTGACCCGCAGGATCTTAGTTATTAGTATGAAGTATAACAACTTCAAGAGACATTCACACAGTAGGATAGCCAGCATCCTGGCAGGGTTTCCTTTTTGCTTGATTTGAAATAGACAATTATCCTTTAATTTTCCCCAATTCTGAAAGCACACCAGCCACCACGCTGTTCAGCATGCTGCAGATGGATCTCTTTTGCTCTCTAAGGTTTTACGTAGATTTTAAATCATGAAGATGCTAATTGCCTACATGGAACCAGAAACAGCAATCCAGCAAATGCTACATTGTTCCCATGCTGTGATCCTGGACCTTGTTTTAGTTAATGAGAGGTTACTACATTTAACATCAAATTACCTCCAGATTCCATAGCTGGCATAACAAAGCCAAATAGAAAATTTTCCAAACCACCCTGCCACTGTGTTAAGTCTCTTAAAAATAACTACACATTTAATGACAGCTGCATTTTATTGAGAGACTTCAACCACAGACACGTGCACAAGACCACGGGGGCTGGAGAAGTCTCCCACAAAGGTCTGATTTTTTACATATACTACATTTACAATAGCCTGAAGGAATTTCTAAGGTAATAGAGGGAGCTTCCTTGTGTAACACTAGAGTGAGCAGTTTGCCTGCACACTCTGCATGAAGAAATGAGAGGAATGGGGAACTGGAAGAGAAGTGAGCTCAGGCTGCTGAGGGCCAAAACTGTCCCTCTCAGACAGTGTTGCACCTGCAGCATTTCCTCTGTGTTCTGCAGTGCTTTGACAGAGAAGCAGGCTTCTGATGGAACAGAGAGGCAGTGGAGCCTTATTACAGCTGCAGTGAAAAGTACGAGTGTGGCTCCCACCACAACTGCATGCAAAATCTAGCTTTTCCTAGAGAAATGGGCTAGGCTGACAACTTTATCTCTGGACAAAGACTGATCAAGCAGTGCAGCACATCTACAAGGAAACATCCCTGCTGGCCACCCATCAGGTCAGAAAAAAACAAGATTATCTGAGGACTAGCAAGGAAAATCAATTCACAATTTTGTTCTGTGTTAAGATACGAATACTTCAGAAAACACTAGTTACAAAATTCCAAAACTTTTCCAACTGAAGGTGTTGGGAAAAATGGTAAAGGAAAAATATTAATTAATTAATAATTAATGCTTCTAGCACAAAGTTTTTGCATTTACTCTTAACTTCGTATCTTCTCCCTTTTACTACCTAGTTACCTCCACAGAATGGATGCAAAAAGATTTCCATCAGCACATTTAATGAAAAACATTTCTTTCAAGCAAGGCACAAAATTTAGATTTATTTAATTTGATTAATCCCAATTTTTTGTTTTACATTAAGTACAAAAACCAGCTTGAATGTAGGTGTACATACAATTCCACAAAGTAGTTCAGTGAGATTCAAAATCATATCCAGAACTGTAAAGCACAATTAAAAGCAGCCCAGGATATACAGATTGCTTACCATAACTGCTGAAAGAGATCATAATGTATCAACATATTTAACAACCTCCAGCAATAAGTTATCTCCTTTCTAATCTTCATTTAAAATGCATTTAGCAATTCTGTACCTAACAAAACAAAGCACTGAAGAATGAGAAGTGCAGGTAAGTTTTACTCAAGCAGAAGCCTAACTTAAACACATACACAATCAAAAATTAAACAACAGAACAATGACCTCAATATTTTGAACATGTCTAAAAACATAAATGCTAAGATAATATAGAAAAATAGCCACAGGCTCCAAGACTTATTTACTTCTCAAAGAACTTATGGTGTACTGTAGCTGCCTGAAATATTTTAACCATTATAGAAAATTGTATCTCCAGGTTTGGTACGTTTGTGTTTTCTAGATGACAAACATTTAAGACAACCATCAACTTATTTACAGTTAGAAGCTTATTCCTTTTAAAATCTGTATTAAAAAAATCAGTTTTGGCACTATCCCTAAGGCAATGGATGATATGTAGCTAAGATAGCAAATCACATAATGAAAGCATAACCAGAAGAAAATAATCTTTAACTTGTAAGAAACTGTGAGGCTATAATTAAAGAGAAAATGAAAAAATCAGGACTTCTAAGCCACTAAAACACCCTACCCAAAACAGTGAAGATTCTTGCTATATGCAACAGGAAATTGCTTCAATCTGTGAAGTCCCTGTGCCTTGTTTTGTGGGAGAACCCAGTATTTCTATGGTTATTAAGTTATCCAACTAGTTTTATTACCAGAAAATGGCAAAAAGTCAGAGGAGAACATGAACTTATGCTTTAAGTAAGCAGAAAACACATTACTCTGAAATCGAGCCTTTGCTAACTGTCTATTTAAAAAAACCCAAAGGTAACTTTTCCATTAACTCCACTGAGTAAAGACCACAGCATCAAAATTTTTTTATTGATATGAATAGTTTTAACAACTTCCTTTTTGCATTTCCATCAGCTTCAGTAATAGCTGACTCTTAAACATCAATTTCCCAGTGTTGCCACATTTCCACTGCAAAGACAGCAAGCCTAGATTTCATGAACTGTGGATTTCATTTAAATTTTAAAATCATCTTTGCATTTATCCTAAATTTATAAAAAGATTTTTTTTTTTTAAAACTTAAGGCAAAAAACAAGTTTATTGGTTATGTTTCTTTAAGTCTGAGAAGGTCTATGAGGCTGTTTAAATATCAAAAAAGCTAACGCCATATACAGTATTACCAACAAAAATAAAGAATAAGGCAGCATGCACCCTTAAGATGAAAAGAAAATTTAATTTTACAAGATGTTTAAATAATCCAAAGGCAAAAAGTGTCTGTCTCCTCTAAGAGTATCTTCATAAAACAAGGAAATTTTAGAGGAATGTTTTAGAGGACATCAAGTTACTAAAATATTCCATTCAACGTTTATACAAATACATTACTACAACTGTAAGTTTACATACAACAACTGACATCTCAGTGTTAACTAATTACTTAAATTTACAAGACAAACATAAATAAAGCTGTTAAAACAGGCAAGTACAGTACTGATCTATCATTCAGCACAATGCATTTTGTACTTCTTTCACCTTGAAAAGAATCAGATTAGAATTGTGCGAAGTCAATCTCCAAACCTAAAAATAAAATAAAAGAGAATTAAGTATATCTATGCAGGTTTTACACAGCATGGGCATATTCCAAATGTTTAAGTCCTGTTTTCAGGCATGTAATTTACCATTTAACAACCTTTTGTCTGTTCTCAGAAGAGGCCACAGTCTTTAAGGTTATTTTTAATAATGACATCAGTTACAGCATCAAAAACAAACTGCACATTTTTTGTGTCTGTGGCACATGTGAAATGAGTGTAGATTTCCTTTGTGTCTTTTCTCTTGTTGAGATCTTCAAACTGACACTGAATGTAAGCAGCTGCTTCTTCGTAAGTGTTTGACCCTAGAAGAAGAGAATTGCTCAGTAAGCAGGTTTCCAACAGAGGAAGAACAAGATGCACACTATCTTTGAAGGAACTGGTTCTTTGGAAACAGTTTACCTAAACCTGAAGAGGAGTAGTTCCACAGCCATTGCTTTAAGATACCACTAAAAAAAAAACTTGGAAGGAAACCTTTTGGATGCATTTGTAAGAATAAAAACTTAGCAATCAATTCAGTTCCAGGTGCAGGAATAATCTTTCCATTTACTTCAGTGCCAGAGGAACAGGTCATTAATGACCCATCATTAATGACCCTATTGCTAGGTAAGGATATTTTGTTTCCTTCATTCAAGTTATGTGCTTTCAAATTTTTGTATTTTTAAAAGGTTTGGGGTTTTCCCACACTCAATTAAAAACACTTGGCATACACATTTCTCCTAAGCTTTTTACCTCCAACATGCTATTTTCTCTACAATGCAGTAGTCTGAAGTTACAGTGAAAATGATACATAAAAATGCCAAGACTTGTTAAACAAATTCATGCTTTTTCGCTATACATCTCCTGAATAAGCCACACGTGAAAATGTATGTACACTTCTGTTCAAAAAATTCTCATGTATCTTAGGAATTCCTACTTATATCAAAGTACAAAAGAGAACTTCAGAAATACGAATGGGCTAAATAAACAAGCCTGAACAGTTGCAGCAGCGACGTGTAAATGCTATCAGTGGACCAGCATTATTTCATCTGGATAAAAAGATTTAAGCACTATTTTATTTGTGATCTACAAAAAGAACCCCACATCTTACACTTCAGGTCATATAAATATTTTAGATGCCTAGAGTTACACAACTCCTCATGATCTGTGTATCAAAAATTAGGTATTTAACAAAAAAATCCCTTGATATCTGCACACCCCTCCAATACCTGCATATTCAGGGTAGCAAATAGTGAGAGGACTTCTTTTGATTTTTTCTTCAAAAAGATCTTTCTTGTTCAGGAATAGAATAATAGAAGTGTCTGTGAACCATTTATTGTTGCAGATACTGTCAAATAACTTCATGCTTTCATGCATCCGATTCTGTAATTGGAAAAAAAACCCCGTCACTTTGTATTTTATCAGACTTCAGCAGTAAAATCAGGATACATATTTTTGATTTATAACTGGTTCATTTGTAACTGGTTCATTTGCAACTAATATTAGTTTTTAGCTAACAAAACCACATTTTACTGCAGGGAAATAGAGAGAGGCCAAGACTACCACAAAGATCACTTCTACCAGCAGGGCTTAAGCAACTACTTTTTCTCATTTCTAGGTTTAAGTTTTTAATATTATGGAAATTTTTAGTGTTTTTTGACATTTTTCAGTACAGAAATATTTAATAGAGTTGCTGAGTTACTGGAATTTGTATTAACACTGATTAGTTCTTCTGGAAATTGAAAATAAATACTGCACCTAGCTGATATTCCAGAATAAGGAAAAAAAGTTCTACAAAACTAGAGAATCAAGCAAGCAGGTATTTTAACTCTTACCATAATATTTAACTCTGTAGAAAAATTATCCAACATGTAAGTACTTTGGCCAAGTTCCAGTCATTTAAGTAGCTATGACCTTCTTTGACTATATTTGACTTGAAAGGTTTTCTTATTTCTCTTTCCTCCCCAAATTATATTTTATAGAAAGTTGCAGAACACAAGGAAGAGCACAAGAGTCTGTTAATGATTCACATACAAGAGGTAAGCATCACTTCAGACGACTCAAGATAGTAAAATGCACCCTGTGCAGAGTGACACAGAAGGAGTAAACTCTTGAAAGAGCAGAAAGGAGCCAAGGGTGTTGGAAAGGAAAAGGAAGAGAAACATTTCTGCAACTAAGACAAGAGACTGGAGAAACACAGTTAGAAACAAAAACTGAAGACTGAGGAAGGAAAGGAAAACAAAATGTGATAAAGCAGATAGAGGTAAGTAAAAAAATTTCTTATTATGTACTTCTAGCATCCATAAAGAGACTAAAATGTGTATTACTGACAATGGATCCTCATTAATTTATGCTTCCTATAAAACATGAGAAGTGTAGCTAAAAGAATACTTGTCTCTTAGTATTCCTTCTGAGAATATGAGGAAATACTTTGCAACCCAAAAGCATGAATTTCATCACCATTTCACTGAGAAAGCACAAACCACATATATCTTATAAAGCAGTAATACTACAAAAGACTCATTTAAAGCTTTCTTTCCAAGCTCAGCTTCTGTCCAACAACTATTCCCTTCTTCAACATTAAGGTACTTGCCATTTCCTCGTCTTCAGCCAGGACCAAGTCATAATCACTTAGTGCCACACAAAAAATAATTGCTGTAACACCCTCAAAACAATGAATCCACTTCTTCCGCTCTGATCTTTGGCCTCCAACATCAAACATTCTGCAAAACAGAAGTACAAAGCAGGGAATGAACTTTGGAATTTCTAGCTTTCTGAATATTAACCAGTAAAATCTGGAATTATCAGCTGTGTAAGTCTGAGAACAACATCTTAAAAAGAAGGCAAAAAATCCTGTATCATTAATTACTATTTTTCTCAGTATAAACCTCAATTTTAATAAAGCCTTAAAAGTCTTGTTATGCATTTTATAGAACAAGAGAAATTATGATATAAAAGATAAACAAAATTAATTATTTACAATATTAGATTTCATTAATAAAGTTAACTGTAACCTGTATAAAATAGAGAGTTAGCTTTACTAAAAAGTCTAAAATATTAAAAGATACTGATCAACAGTGTTGACTCTCAGTACTGGTGAGTTTTAGCTTCTCTCTCTTCTAAATCAAAATATAACTTAAATCTATTCTTCAACTGGCCATTTTTTTAAGATATTATCTTAGAAGACAAAATAAGCATTACACAGTAAAACTAACCCTCATTTTCCCTCTAATAAATGCATTTTCTGGAAATGCAATTAAGTCTTACCTATGACACACTTACTGAAGCTGACTTTTACTTTTTATTAACCCCCTTTTCCTGCTTTCCTCGAGTTGTAAGCTTGCAAGGGCAGGGCAGGTAAAAAATCCCACCGATTTAATGTTAGCGCACCACACAAACAATGTAAATTGCACTTGAAGGGATTCAATTACAGTTGTTATTTTTAGGTATCTTAAAAGTGTTCCAAGTTGCTAGATTTTAATTTGAAAAAAACACAGTAAAATAAGTAGAGAAGGACATGAGTTGGAAGAAAAAGAAAGAGCCTTTGCTTTCTCACGGAAAACTGTCAGAAACATTAACCTCTGGCAAGGTCTTCTACTTGGGTTAACAACTGCCTAAGTGACAATGCTCACTGCCCTTTTAATATTCTACATTGAGATAATGCCATGTTAAAAACACTTGAAAGATTATTCCTGATGGGAAAAAGGAAAGATATTCCTGCTCCTTACCTTCAGAAATATCTTTGAAGGGAAGTCTTTGGATATCACCCTATACAAATGTAAGCCAGCCACCTACTACTCCTACTTTGTTCTCAAACAATTAGCAATGGCTGTACCCAGGGAAGATACTTTATACTTGTATACCTTAATAATTAATCTCTTAAATTTTAGTAATTACTTCTGTCAATTTTAATGCTACGCTTTGTAACTTTATACTGAGACCTGAATTTCCATAAGAATTAACACTTGTACAAAAAAAGTGTTCTTCGAATACAAAAGTAGTAAATAATCAGACTCAACTTTTGGACTAGTCTATAGAAACAGGATGAAGATGACTTGCTATTTGCATTTTGGATTGAATCAATAATCAAAGCTATGCTAAGTGCTTTATAGAGAAGGCTGAATTAAGGCTCAACCTGAAAGAATCTAAACACACACAGAAGAACAGGAAAGAAAAGATCACAAAAAAAAAAGATCCTGTGCAGCTAGTCACACTGCTGTACCCTTGTCTTAGCATAATCGAGCCTTTCCTGGCTTTGCTTCATCTTAAAAGCTCTTTTCAAGGTTCTGTAAGAGTGTACTTCAAGCCCTCCCAATAACTCATTAAGCCTATTGCCTAAGGCACAGGTACAGGTGTTTGAATGTAAAACATTACAGCTAAGTAATTCCACAGGCCTGGCTCAGAGACATTTTACAGAAGTGTAACCATATGGTCCTTGTAACAGTCCCAATAGTCTGTACAGACTGGACTCATCTACAGTAGGGAACAAGAAACATTAGAAAGTAAGTGAGAAGATGGAGAGCTCCTGAGAATACTGAAGTCGTCTCTTGAGACTACTCTCCTTATGTTTGCAAGAGATTCATTACCATGTATCAGCTATTCTTTTGTGGATTAATACAATTTGGTTTTCTTAAACGCTAAAACAAGGAAACAAAACAGATTTCCACAGTGTTGATGGTCCTGAGATATCCATAGTTCAGTACTTGCTGTGCATTTCCATGAGAAAAAGTATTTTCCATGAAGATACTAAGCAAATATATAATATAGACATGCTGACAACAATTTCTGCATAATCTAAATGCATATTTAGTGTGTGTTTTACTGAGTTTTCTTCTCGTTCTTCCTCATCAGTAGGAAGCAGAGTACTCTGATGGTAACACTATCTTGTGTTTTCACCCTGAATGCTGCACATGGGTCAGGGCAAACTTTTTACAAGAGCATGTTGTGAGAGGACAAGGGGGAATGACTTCAAAGTGAAAGAGAGTAGGTTTAGATTAGATATTAGGAAGAAATTCTTTACTCTGAGGGTGGTGAGGCACTGGAACAGGTTGCCCAGGAAAGGTAAGCATGCCCCATCCCTGGTAGTGTTCAAGGCCAGGTTGGATGGGGCTTTGAGCAAACTGGTCTAGTGGAAGGCATTCCTGTCCACTGAAGCGGGGTTAGAACTAGATGATCTTTAAGGTCCCTTCCAACTGAAACCATTCTATGATTCTGTCTTTAGACATAAAATGCTCAGAATATTAACATTATTTTATAAATCCCACACCACAGAAAATATAAATTTTTCATCTCTAAATTACTAACTTAAAGTACAGCACATATTTGAATTCAGCTCTTCAGGAAAATGGATTTACACTTTCATACAACATCAGCAAACTCTTACAAGCCTCCAGTACTCCAACAGAATTTAAAACAAGAATCCAGTAGAACAGCTATTTAACATGTCAGAAAATGCAATATTTTGTTTTGAGATTTAATTTAGATAAAAAGTATCCTTACAAAACATTTTCCATAAAACCAAAACATTTATCAGAGCTCCAACGACTCTCACATGCCCTTTTTTTTTTTCCATAGAAAAATGGGGAGGTAGGGAATAATCAAACTTGTGATGAGACAAATTTGTTAAATTACACCATTGAATGCCATATTCTACAATTTTACAGGAACTTGGATGGATAGATAACCATGCAGCATGATTTACATACTTAAAATGAAGATCTTTGAAAGTAAAGTGAGTTTCCACTATTCCTGTAGTTTTCACTCTAGTCCTGAGAACGTCTTGTTGAGTTGGAATGTAGCTGGTTTGTGCTATCCTGTCCAAGTCATTCAAGTAACTAAAGGTAAAAATAAACACTGCTTTCAGTTATTCATAAAACAGCAACGAAGTAATTACAAAGAATTAAAGAAGTTCTAGGTCCATTCATTACATTGTGCTTGAATTTTATAAAATAGTTTTCTCTGAGACACAAAAGACACAGTATCCCACTCAAATTGCCGAGCTTTTTAAAAAAAAAACTTTAAACACACAATGAAATTTCACCCTGGATGAAAGAAAACTTAGGCAATTTTATTCCACTGCAAAGAATTTTTCCTTAGCAATTCCAAAATGCAAACACAGTTCCATATACATCAGTGTTATTTTCACTAATTAGAACATCTTCATCTTTGTAACCTACTGAACTGCAGGTTACTTTGAACCAAAAACAAAGCCCAAAATCACTCTATTTGGTAAGAGATACAAAAAGAATAACTCAGTGTTTTGGCCAGAATTAATGTGCCTAAGAAAATGCCTAATACATAACAATTAAGTTTCTATCAAGAATTTCTAATTGCACATATTTTTTACAATTAGCATGCTTTCACTGCCAAAATTCTTGCAACGTAGGCCAAGTCCAGTGTTTCCAAAAACCATACAGCTTACTCATACTCTTCCCATAGTAAATAGGGAAGGCATTGTGTTCTATTTTCTGTGTAACAAGAAGTTAATGATTTTACAGATACATTTATATGGCTAGAACAGTTTTCTTATGAAATTTGAGTTAGAGGTTTCTAAAACAAAATAGAACACAGGAGGTTACCACAGGAGAGTATGTGAATCTCCAAATGAAGTGCTCCGTATGGAAGAAAGTTTATACAAGTGAGAAAAAACTTCAGGCACTACAAAATACTACAGAATCACAAAGCTTTAAAAAATTGCACTGTAAGACAGTATCACTGCTATCACCATGCTTTACCATCTTATATCTCCCTCAGTGGACTCTCTTCCTTGACTGACTTACCATTACTTGCTACCACACCATCTTATTTTTGCATTCCTAGTTCCTTAATATTTTGTTTTCTTACTGAAGTGCCCTAGCATAAAAAATACATTCTAATTGTTTCTTGGCTCAACACATTTCCAGTAGAGACCATTAACAATGAAAATGCAGCAATGTTGAAATAGGACTATTATGAATATGGAAGTAGAATCCTTGGTGATACAGATCGTGTCATCACATTTTTTGGACAAGTTCAGATACTGAAGAGGTACTTATGTCATGTTTTTATAATAGAAATGCTATTAAAGCACCTTACAGCAATTCTTCTTTAAGGGAGTGAAACACCTGGTCAGAGCACCTTACAGCAATTCTTTAAGGGAGTGAAACACCTGGTCAGAACATAACAAGTTCATAATTACACTACACCTCTTCCTTTCCAACCTCAAAGCGTTGCTGCAGCATTTTGACCCAAGCAGACACTATCTTTGTTCAGATACTTCTGTGGTTTCCATCTATGTGGGAGCACACTTTGTCAGAAGATGACATCTCATACTGCTTTAGCTACTAGTTAGAAGGCAAAGGGAATCTTGTCTGTCAGACTGTACTTACTAGGCAGCAGAGTCATTGAGCTGGTATTCTCGAGATCTGTTGAAACAGGCTTGAACCCCGCTGTCTTTCCACAGTCTCTTGATAACTCCAGCAAGCTCTGAAGTCATGAATCCTTCTTCTGCTGCTCCAGCCAACACAAAGAGTTGACGAGCATCATCCTTTAGGGTGTAAACACAAGGTGAAGAGAGAAATATTGAGAAACACAACAGAAGTATTATCACCTAAGAACTATATTCAGCAAATGTGTTACTTAACCTGGTAAACGTGAATGTAACCAAACAAAAATGTGAATGAAAACCATTAATTTTAATGTTCTGCATTGGATCTTAATTCCCACATTTTTCAACAACAGAAAGACTAGAAAATCGAATTTCTCGTTAGCCAATAAAGCTTCTCCTCCTCCTGTTTACAACTTGAGCTAAGTTTTTATAAACAGGAGTAGTAACGTATTTTGTGCTCAAACCTAGTTAACCATATTTGCTCATAAAATACCACATACTGGATAAAATGGTTACAGTACAGACTAGACCCTTCAGAAGTGCACATGTATATTGAATAATTTAGAAAACACATTAATTACTTAATTTTAATTAATTACAGAACTTTAAAAGTGAGAAATAATCACTTCTTCCCAAATCATGTATCAGGAATTAGAAAAACACTTCTAAAAACCTTTCCAGATAAATCAGCTACAAATATCCATTGCCTTAATTATTCTACAGAGATCAGGTTTTCCTGGGAATGGAATATCAAGCAAGCATCAAAATTTTTAACAGCAAATGCTGGATTTCAAAACTATATATAATAACTGGCTTTGAGAGTGAGGCTAATGGAGTACAGGATGTAAATCCACCATTCACCTTTTAACAGCATTTGACCAGTGACATCCAATTTTGACTGAGCAAAGAAACTCAGAATTTATTTTCTAAAGTATTTCTATTACATTTAGACCTGTAAGGCACTGGAGGAAAGACAGCAGATGGGTATAGGGAAGGTCCACATTAGTACTCTTCTGTGGGTAGCTGCTTGACCTTGGTTATTAGCAGAATGTGATCCAATGCCAAGGTACGTCAGCCAGAAAAATCAGCTCGTAACTACTACCCACAGCATGTACTGTTTGTCCAGTAATTAAAAGAAAGAGAACAATGCATCTGGAAAGGAGGAAGGAGAAAACAGAGTCTTAGACACATCAGCTGGGAACTGGAAGTATTTCAAGAAAGAGGAGGATTTAAAAAGGCAACATATAAGGTTATTCTCAAAAAACAGCAAGTGAAGACACAGATGCAAATCTGCAGAAAAATCTGTCACTTTGCTGTTCAAACACTAAGCTGTGGAAAAAAAAACATTTTCAGGATAAGCACAAAAAGCAGCGATTGTTCTAAAGATACTGTCCACTGTAGACCTAAATAATCAAAGATTGTGTGACCTAACAGGGGAATTGTTTACAGATGGATTGGGTAATACTAAATTTCAGAGGTTGAAAATAAAAGGCTTGCAGTTCAGTTAACACAAACCTGAAGAGATTTAAACACATATATATACATTTGTAGGTACACATATGAAGAACAGCTATCTGATGTATAATTGAAAGTGTCTTTTGAAAGCTAAGAGTAGGTAGAAATCTAAAAGAATATTCATCAAACAAAAATACTGATTAGTATACATAGGACAAATTGTGGACAAATATAAATTTAATGGATTGTTCCAATAATTACATACAAAACCCAGAGCTGTAAAGATCAAAGGGTTGGAAAGTCAGATCTCAGGGACTTTAATTTGAACACTATGCCTGCATAAAAGAAACGTGAATTACAATTCTGGTCTTGAATATTGTTCGTGGATGCAAATGCAAGGACCTACAACTCACAAAAGCAGCAAATCTTTAAGAAGAGACAATGTATTAAGACACATGAAGAAAACAGGTTAGAAACTGACAGTTTTGTCACTAAAGATGATGACATTTTATATCCAAGCTGGTCTGACTTTTATGTATCTCTACCTGCTATTAAGCAGGGGGGTGGGGAAAGGGAAGGTCGAACAAGAGAAATTATTTCAGCTTTTTAAAAGGCCAAATATTAAAATAAATGGTCTCTGTTACCCTGTTCCCCTTTTGCTAAAGATGGCATACCAAAGATACCACAAGCAAGGCAGCATGCAATGATCAAGTCCTATTTTCATTATTAATCAATGCTAGATACTTTCCTTCAGTTACACTGAAATGGGGCAGCTTCCTCTACAGGTGTCGCTCTTTTTAATCAGATTCCATATGTGAGGTAATGTAAAAAAACTAATTTAACTATCTAACTAGTGCAAATCTGACATTCAGAAAGTGGTCTATGGTCCTTTGACGCACATTTACTAAATGCCTCTCAAAACACAGTTTCTACTTAAACTGTCCTAAAGCACAGAGGAAGATGCACCATACTTACAACTGACTACTACTGAAGCTGCTAGTGTTATCTGTGCTCCCTTGATTCAATAATTTGAAAAAAGAGAACATTCAACTCACCGCTTTACCATTAGTCTTATGACAGAAATAAAAATACATGATTTTTAAAGACACCTTACCCCTTTAGAGTAAAACCCGCAGAAATTAACCTCAGAAATTTAAGAAAAATAATCTGAATGTAACAATTTACACCAGCAGATACAATTTTGAGCTTCCCCCCCACCAAAAGACAATAAAATTAAAACAAAATAGAATGAAACTGAAAATAATTGAGGTATAAACATACTAGTACTAACATCCAGTGCTAATGTTCCATAGCAATGTTGCTCTGGAAAAAAAATAATTTGGACCACCAAGATGTGACTAAGTACAAAGGGATGGACAGCTATTTTAAGATTATTCCTGACAGAAGTTTGCCTCATCATTTTTATAGCTCTCTGAAGTTGTGAAACTCAGATGACTTAAAACTGACATCATATATAAGATAGCCCTCAAAATCTTCTTGTTAGTCATTTTATCTGCTAACACCTAAATTTACTCCTCCTCCGTTTTCTCTTACTACGCATTTAGTAACATAAGTCTACCATCTGCCTCTTTCCAACATTAACTGCCAGACTCCAGACAGGACTGCACAAACACTGAACTAACAAGCAGTGAAATACTGTCAGTGCTCTGGAAAACTTTGGTCGTAAGGGCAGACTACAGCAAACAAGAGCAAATGTGGAGAGGAATAACCTATGAAATTGAAGCTTTTACTAGTTATGCTTACAACTGAAGAGACATCAATTAGAATTAACACAGGTACATAAAATAATGGCTATAATTGGCTGTCAATCAGATTTAGACTTCAGATACAACTTTATGACTCACTATATATAATCTTACAAATGTCTTTCTAATTACAACCATACATACTGCATTTCACAAGGTTACTGAATGAATACTCTAACATTTATAAATTGCTTTTCAAGCAACCAATCTTGAATACAAGATTGTCAAGAATGAAGAATCCACATACTGTTTCTTACTTCTAAAGACCCTCCTCTCTTCCCAAACTGTAATTCCACCTTAAAGTGATACAAAAAACTTATGACAAAATATCCCTCTGACTACCTTGCATATACTTATTTCAATACCCGAAGAGCAAAACCCTTCCCCCATCTCTCCTGTGACACAGCCACAATGTGACAAATTCTGGCTTCAAAACTGGTACTGGTGAGCATTCCACATTGTGACACTGACTTCTAGGGGGAGGAGATAAAACCATACATCCTGAACCAAGTTTAACTATTCAGACAACTTTGGGCATTTATTTCTGCACTGCAGCACAAACTGTATAGACTCTTGCAAAGAGACAACAAGCAAAACCATGTAAACTGAGCATTTTACAGAGATAATCCAAGCATCTCCCTGCATGGCCACATGTGGACATAACCAGGGTCACCATAGGTAAAAGCATAGGTTTAGGACTGGAGATACCAATAGGTGGAACAGCAAATAAACTCATCAGAGCTTTGCATGTGGGACATTAGACGAAATAAGATGGAAAAGGTGCAGAAAAGCTTAGGAAAAGGTCTCATTTCTTGGGAAAAATACCAAGATTGGTATCATGAAAAAATGGATTCCCAGTAGCAGGTCCATGCCCATATCTCTTTGAGCAAAATAAAGCCCTCAACACTGGAAATCAGTATGAAACAGGATCCAGCTCAGATGCTGGCAATGTTTCAGGCACTGCTGTGTCTATGACCTAATAGAGAAGTGCAGACAGTACTGTGCAGAAGCAGCTAGATGTCTCCCTATTTAAGCTGTATTTTTTAAGGAATGTGAAGATGTCTAACTGAAATGACTGACCTAATAGCCCACAAGTCTATACAAATAGAGACATGACTGTGGACTCCATAAGTCAGATGATTAGTTCCCCAAATTTAGACAGAATTTGGAAAATAACACCTAAATCAAATAGCTGTTGTGAATCAACCCAGTGCTGATTTCTCCACATGTCACCTTGCCATCTAAAGACCAAAGGCATTTAGTTTTCAAACACTGTATCTTACAAAGATTTCTGAAGGAAATACTATGGATATTTCAGCTTTATGTCTGTGTATGCACTTCAATACTCACAGCCCTGATTGGATCACCAAAGTCTATCTTCAACCTCCCCATTGCTCTAATGATAGCAATAATGGACTGAATGGTGTTACTGTAGACAACAGCTTTGTACTGTTTACATTCTTCTTCTGAATAACCAGCTTCATGGATAATCCTATGGAAGAAAAAAGAAATAAATTCTCTATTCAAATTAAAAAATATTTCTCTATCACAGTATTTTACCACACTTACTTCATTTGCTTGACAATTGTGCTTTTCCCCGATTCACCAGCTCCTGAAAAATAAACATGTGAAAAATCAACATTAGACTTTTACTGTTCTTTGAAAATACATTTTGATTCTATACTTCATGTATCTAACCAATGTAAATACCTTGAAGAGGTAAAAGAACATGTTACAAACTGATTTTTTAATATAGAAATGCATCTTCAGCTGGAAGTTTCAAAATCAAGCTATTTTAAGAACAAATCTCAGTTCTAAAAAGTCTTTTATCAGAAGTGAGCATAATCTTTACACAGTCTGCTGGTGTTTCTAATGTGAACAGATGAAGTTGCTCAACTTCAAAGGGATCTGAAAGCTTAATTTCTCTGCCTTTTTAATCAAAACCTAACCAAAATCCATTCTTCACACTGTATTGATGGTCTTCCATGTTGCAAATGAACACCTTAAAACTCTTCAAGGCTTTAGTCCTTGTAACCCTCTTTTGACCCTTGCACAAATAAACCAAGTCAGCTTACTTTTTGTTAGGACAGATGGCATGAGGTTTGCCAGTCAACCTGCTTTCATTTTTAGTGTTTAACAACAACGAAACAAAACAAAAGCTATGTTAGAAAAACAGTATCTCTGTCAACAGACAGGGAAAAAGACACAGTTTTTGCTATCTCAACAATCTATCTTTAGTCTGCTTCTTTCTCTGAAAATTACATGGAACTCTTAGAGCTGCAGTCTAATCCCTTTAGATAGCATGCTCCCAGTTTGTCTGTGACTTGTGCTGAATTCTCCCTCTCACAGTTCCCCTTTCTCAATGCAGCTTTGCAGAAGTGGGTATTATCTTCAAACAGTCTACAGGTACTTCTAATGCAAAGAGATCACCCATTGTCCAATTCCAATATAAACAAAGAAAACTCTGATCACAAACAAGCACTGATAAAGGCTGTACTTATTCATCTCCAAAAAAGACCAAGAATCTGAAGCATGACAGTCAATCTCATCTTGGACAAAATAAAGGTTATTGAGAATTGCCAACATGGATTTACAAGGTACAAACTGCACTTAGTAAGTTTGTGGGAAACAGGTGGGTTTGGGGGTGAAGGACACTAATAGATATAATTTACTTTGACTCTAATAAGACTTCTGATGCCACCTCCCATGGCATCTCCTGTACCAAGCTAGGTAAGTACCAGCTTCGGAGTGTCTGAAAATCTGCCTAGACAGCCACACCTAAAGGCTTGCGTCAATGGTTCAAAAATCTAACTAAAACGGACTTAGGCAGTCTCCAGGAGATGATACTGGGCTAATACAGTTTAGCATCTTCACCAATGGCCTGAAAGTGAAGGCAAAATGCACTGACATCAGTTCGCAGCTGATATCAGCCCGGAAGGCCAGGAAGTGGTCACGGTGTTAGAGAACAGAGGTGCTATTCACAGGGTTCTCAACACACTAGAGGACTGAGCTGAGGAATCTCATGACAGTGAAAAGGGACAATTGTGAAGTCCTGCAAATGGCACAGAATAACACATCCAACACTTCAGATTTGGGACTAATGGGTTAGGAAAATTGTGGGGCTCAACAAACTGAAGAGTCAGCAGTGGGGCTTGTGATGATGAAGGTCAACCACATTCCAGGCTGCTGTACTGGGTCTGTCTGGAACAGAGTTAACTCTCTTCACAGCAGCCCTTATGGCGCTGTACTTTAGATTCGTAGCTAAACCAGTGTTGGTAACATCCATTAGTAAGAGGACCTGATGGTAGCAGAAGCCTTTATTTTAATGTGATTCCTTCCTTCCTTCCTTGTACTCAATGCTTTAAGGTGCATGATGCGTTTCTTGAGGAGACTTGTTGCTCCTGGTACATTCTCATTTTGTGAATGAAAAATGCCCCAGTGACATACCAGCAGAAAGAAGGACCTCAACATTCCCTACAACTACCTCAAAGGAGGTTATAGCCAGGTGGGGTCAGTCTCTTCTCACAGGTAATAAGTGACAGAACAATAGTAAATAGGCTCAGGTTGCACCAGGAGAGGTCAGCTATTAGGAAAATGGCTATTAGGAAAAATGTCTTCATCAAAAGGGTTGCCAAGTATTGAAACAGGCTGCCCAGGGAAGTGGTGGAGTCACCATCCCTGGAGGTATTTAAAAACTCTAGATCTGGTACCTGGAGGTATGGTTTAGTGGTGGACTTAGCAGTGCTGGGTTAACGGTTGGACACAATGACAATATAAGCTTTTTCCAAACGAAACAATTCTATGATTCTTTGCACGCAACCATTATGCATGCCAAGGGTCTGCTTTCCAGGAGGTGGCCAAACACCTGCCTTCCAGTGAGAAGGAAGGAATTAATTCTTCTTTTTGCTTTGCTAGTGTGTGCAAGCTGTGCCTTTCCCTATTAAAACATCATTATCTTGTCCATGAGTCTTCTTGCTTTCCTTCTACCTTTTCCTTATCCCAAGGGAGAAGAGAGTGATCACACAGCTGTGTGGGTGTTTGGGTTGACCCTGGCCAACAGCTTCCACTGCTGCAGTGGCAAAAGTGCAGACAAGTCAAAGGATGCTGCTCTTCCCCAGCAGTCAGCACTCATTAAGCTGTATCCGAGCACTGTATACCATTCTCCCCCTTGGTGCTCAGTAAATGAGATACTGATAAACTAAACAAAAACAGTTAAAGGTCACTTAGTTGTTTCGAGGGCACATGACATTCAAAAAAAAAGCCACAAGGAACTGGGCATTTTAATCCTAGAAAGATTGGTGTGGGGAGAAGACGATCTTTAAGTTTCTGTCCTTTCCCTAACACCCACTTAAGACAGCTTAAAACAGAAGTAAACTTGTCAGACCTATACAACAAAGATGTGAGGCAATCAAGAACCTCCAGCACAGGCAATTTCACAGAGATATATGAGAAGGGTGTGCATGGAACCTATTTCATGGAAGAGGTTGTACTGCACAGAAAGGAGGTAGAAACTCAGCCTTGGAGATCTTCAAGATTCAACTGGACAAAGCTCTGAGCTATCTTACCCATTTTAATGTTAATGTTTTAAGCCAAGG